>CM072091.1:44601899-45890232 GCA_036850905.1 Luffa acutangula | reverse complement strand
ACTCCTACCCTTCAGACATGGGGTACACCTGTCTAAGGAACAATCTCCTAAGACACCTCAAGAAGTTGAGAACATGAGACACATTCCCTACGCCTCAGCTGTGGGCAGCTTAATGTATGCTATGCTCTGCACTAGGCCTGACATATGTTATGCAGTGGGAGTAGTCAGTAGGTATCAGTCTAATCCAGGGTTGGACCACTGGGGAGCGGTTAAGAATATACTCAAGTATCTTCGGAGAACGAGGGACTACATGCTTGTGTATGGAGCTAAGGATTTGATTCTTACTGGATACACTGATTCTGACTTTCAAGCTGATAAGGATTCTAGGAAATCCACATCAGGGTCAGTATTCACCCTCAATGGAGGAGCAGTAGTGTGGAGAAGCATCAAACAAGGATGCATAGCAGACTCAACCATGGAGGCTGAGTATGTAGCAGCTTGCGAAGCAGCTAAGGAGGCAGTATGACTCAGAAAGTTCTTGACTGATTTGGAAGTAGTTCCGAATATGAACGTGCCCATAACACTATACTGTGACAACAGTGGGGCTGTAGCCAACTCAAAAGAACCTCGTAGCCACAAACGGGGTAAACACATCGAGAGGAAGTATCACCTGATACGGGAGATTGTGCAAAGAGGAGATGTGATCGTCACTAAGATCGCCTCGGAGCACAACATCGCTGATCCATTTACAAAGGCTCTCACGGCTAAAGTGTTTGAGGGTCATCTAGAAGGTCTAGGTCTACGAGATATGTATGCCATCTAATCTAGGGCAAGTGGGAGAAATGTATAATGGGTATAAGGATGCCCTAGTTCATTGTATTTCCAGCTTCAGATTATTGCATTTACATCCCACTAACTAAGTGTTTTAGTTCAAGTGGGAGTTTGTTGGGATTTATGCCCTAAAACTCGTAGATAGTGAATGTAACCGTTGACCGGATATTAATGAAATAATATTGATATATTTTCCATTAATTGTTATTAGTTATTTTATATATGTCTTTGCCTAATAATAACCCTAATCCAATAAACTAGACATCCAAGGCTGTGATATGAGTCTTGAACTATATGTAGCGACATATGGGATCATTGTTCAAGAAACAGCCTAAAGGGTCTATAGTATAGGGATAAGACTGGGTGCCTTATCCTGGTGACACTATGGATACGGCCCACTTTGTATTTGATACAAACGCTGCGATCCAACGCGTTCGTGTAGGAGACATGCGAGTGGGGGTATCCTATGCAATGAGTTTGCATAAGACCGGACCGCGAAATAGTAACCATTAGTTATAACACCGTTAGCTAGTTGGTTTTCTATTTCACTAGGACGACCGAGACAACTTAGTCTTAATCCTGAGTTGATTATGGACTCCTGCTCATGAGAGACTGTCCTTTGATTTGTATGGGTGAGAGTGGCCAATACGCCGACTCAATAAGCCTACCACTTTGGGGACAAGATCGAATGGGGAGCTGGGAACATAATCATACAAGATGGAATTCACTCCTTCCCGACTTTAGGGAAGCAGATGAGTGTTCCCTTAAGTGGTTACTCCGAGTCTTGAACAAAGGGCCCTACCCTCTCAATGGCACGAGAGGGTTTTCTGTTTAATGGTTGGACCATAAACAGATTGTTCATTAGAGGAGAATTGGTACTTAAGGAAATAGAGGTGACCCAGGGGTAAAACGGTAATTTGACCCAGCTGGTGTTACGGACACTCGTGAAGGACTAACTAGTC
This sequence comes from Luffa acutangula, assembly GCA_036850905.1. Lineage (NCBI taxonomy): Eukaryota > Viridiplantae > Streptophyta > Magnoliopsida > Cucurbitales > Cucurbitaceae > Luffa > Luffa acutangula. The sequence continues at coordinate 45,888,499 of CM072091.1, read as the reverse complement.
GATATTGGTCTAAGTTCCGTGGACACAGAAAATATGTCTGCAGTGAGAAGAGTGCAACTGTGAGTCTATAGTGGAATGTACACACAGTTAACGAATATTGATTATTGTGGTTAATGAGTTTAACCAATTAATCTCACATCGTTGGAGCTTCTGATCTGCAGGTCCATAAGGTCCCACTGGTAGCTCGTAAAGTAATTTGAGGCAACTAAGTAATTAAATTGAAAATGTTCAATTTACTAAGGGAAATAAATATAATATATAATGATATATTATTATGAGAGAAATTAATATTTGAAAAGTTCAAATATAAATTTATGGAAGATTGAAAAGAATTAATTAATTTAAGTCCTAAAAGTGTTTGGGCAAAATTAATTAATTCAAGGCCGGAAATTAAATATGTGATATTTAATTGGTGGTTAATTAATTAAAGAATTCATTAACCATGAATTAATCAATTATGTAAATAATTAATCACTTAAGGAAGTGATTAATCATTTATGGGAATGATCTAATTACTTATGGAAGAAATTAGTCATTTATGGAAAAGAATAATCAATTGGGGAATTGATTGATCATGATTGATTAATTAAGGAATAAAGATTGAATCAATTTTGGAAAAGATTGATTTAATTGAATATTTTATTCATGGCCTCTCTTCTATAAATAGAACACTAGACCTAATTGGTCATGACACTTGACACTCTTGAAAGACAAGACCTAGAATTCTCTCTAGCCTCCCTCTTAGAGAAAGACTCCCACAAGTCTTTGGCCTCCTAGACTTAGAGACATACCGGTGTAACCTCTGTGGTTATTGTGTCAATCAAAGAAGAATTCCCAGCGAAGAATACCTTGAAGCGGCTGCTGCGTTTTCGTTCGTGGAGCTTCGTTGGCGAAGAACGGTCAAGTCTACAACGGAGGTTTGTAACGGTTCTTCCTTTTTTCTTTAGAAAAGTTTTAAAAATAAATTTAGATTTATTTTAGCATGTTTAAACCGATTTTTCAGCGGCTTTAAAGTTAGTTTAAAGTTTTGTTTGAGTTTTCGTAACGGTTTTTTAATGTTAATTAATATACGGCGTAAGGTCCAATCGATGCGCTTCCGCTGCGTGGGGACTTTTATTCCCTTCACTTTAAACACCAATAAATAGAGAGTTGTTTTCCTTTTCCACTTAGGGTTGCAATCAAGCGCTCCTACTGAGCAAAGTACTAAACCACTCAATCAAAGAAGTTTCACCCTATCATGTATCTATCTCCACTCTAAAATCTAGCTAACTTTCTTTAACCATCTCCCCTAAATTTGGCATCAGGGTCATCCTAAGTTTCAATAGGGCAATAATCTCACTATGGAGATGTTTGGGACACTGAATAGGTTATAATAACCACCCTTATTATAACCTATTTAATGTTTGGAGAACCAACAAAAATAAATGGTGAGGTGAGTTATTTTTACCCCCGATTATTTTATCAATTCTCTACCGTAACCATCATTCAACCCACTCGATTATTCTATCCATTTTCTACAGTAACTCTTCCCTCTCTTCTTCCATGCGACTCCTTGACTTTTCCGACGACCGCTGGCTGTCGTCGGCCGACGAAGACTTTTCCGGCGATCGCCGATGACTTTTTCGGTCACCGATTCTTTTTTTCATATTTCTTCTCATTTTCATTTTGAAAAATATAAAAAATAAAAATAAAGAAAAAAGAATATCGAAGGTTGTCGGAGAAGTCCTTGACAACATCGAAGGTTAATCAACTTTAAAAAAAAAAACATTCAAACGAAATTATATTTACCACACTCAAGTTTATTTCAAATGATTTTATTGATTAAAAAAAAAAACTAATATGATTTTTGAACTAAACATTTACAATTTTTATTTTGGCAATACTAAAAGTTAACTAATATGATTTTTCTATACCAAATCCTAAACTTTTTTGCTTTGTAAAAAAAAAAAGAATAACCCTAAATCAAAATGAATCATATATCATAAAAAAAAAACTAGAAAAAGAAAACAGCCCGTTTGAACTTTTGATTCAGAACCCCATGTTAAAACAGATCAACACTCCAAACATAGATTATTTTATCCCAGACTAAAATAATCTGCACCCCAAACACAGATTATTTTATCCCAGACTATAATAATCTGCACCCCAAACACAGATTATTATAACCCGCAGACTATTATAATCTACAGATTATTATAACCCACCAGATATTATAACCAATTCAGGGCCCCAAACAGTCCCTATAGGAATAAAAACTTCTATGTCAAGCTTGATCCAAGTTTCAGCTATCAAGTAAAACTTGACAATGGTAATACTTCAAAAAGTTGAAGGAAAAGATGTCTATTACAATCAGAGAAGTTGTATTTCTTAAGTATCAGTTAGTTTGTTTGACATATATTATATCAAAGGCTATTTATACAAGCCTTGCATTAATGAAAAGTATGCAAGTATTATTTTCTTTTGAAGTGTCAATAATGTCATTGTTATTGACACCGACAAGGGAGATTCAAGATTTATCTCTTAAATGTTCTTTATGTTCTAGACATAACCTAAAATGTGTGTTGAGTGTTAGTCCATCAGTTGCTTCAAAAAGGATATGTCGTTAATTTCAATGATAACACAAATAATGGACAAGAAAAATAATCAAATAGTTACAAAAGTTGATATGCTAGTCATGAGAGGTTTTTCATTCTCCTGGTTCCTTTGGAAGATAATTTTGCTCCCAAAAGATAAAGTTCAAATATTTAAAATTAATTGAAAAAAAATATAGAAATTTAACCTTAAAATGATTTTTTTTAGAAATAAACTAATATATATATATATATATATATATATATATATATATATATATGTATGTATAAGGCCTAATCTCAAATCTAATTCCATTATCCCTATCTAGAATTAAAAGTAAGAAATTGGTTAAGAATTAACACATTTTCTATGTGCCTGACTCAAACAAGCCTATGTTTTTCCTCTCTCCTAAGGCTTAAAAATCAACTCCCTCGTGGCTAGGAAAGAAACATTAAAAACATAATAATCAAAATAATCATGAAACAAAAATGTTTTTTAAATCAAAAGCAATCAATTACAATTTCAAATTGGATTTATCTCAACCCTCTATAAAATAGGGAATTAATTCAACATAATTTGGGGAAAGAAAAAAAAAAAGAAAAAACTAAATGGGATGAGAAGAGAAAATCTCTCAAGTGTGATGTCCTCGATCATCATTTCTATCATCTCCAATCTTTTTTTTTTTTTTTTTTTTAGCTGTCTCCAAGGTATTCTCTTTCACCTCCCAATTGATCTCCTCATTGAACGAAGAAAAATGGAAGAATTTATAATGGGAATGGTTTTTCTTTTTTATTTTCAATCAAATTTCATTTCTTATATATTCATTTCAAGTATTTTAAATACCTGCAAATATTTGAAATTTTATAATTTTTTTAAATATTGTACAATTTATATTTTCAAGTAATCCAAAAGAATACTTATAAAACTAGCCAAATTAGGGGCAAAAATTAATAGTAAATAGAGTACAGTTGCAAACTAATTGCATACACCCAACTCAAAACCAATTGAGATGGTGCCTTACAAATCCTCAACACCACATATTTTCACAATGGTATAATATTGTCCATTTTTATATATCCATGATCTTTCCCTTATCTAATCAATGTGGGACTTTGATCGCATTCCCAACACCAAATTAACAAATTTTGATCGCATATTTGCAATTTTAGAATCTCTTAGCCATCTAACAAAAGTTTAATATTTAATTTAGCCATCAATGTTTTACTCTTTCAACTATTTTTTTTTTAACCATTCCTTTTAGATCACTTTTCGTTTGAATCTTTTTTTTTTTTTTTTTTTTTTTTTTTTGAAAAACTGTATTGTTAGTTTCCACCATTTATTCACAAAAATATTATATTATTTCAATATTCGTCCTAACATTGGAAATCATCAAGTCTTTATGGACCTCACTAAGTTAATGAACTTTTTACAAAAAAGTTTTTAGACCCAATCCAATTATTTGGATTGGAAATTTTGTTAACCCAAACTAACCCTTGCTAGATAATAATGCCCATGAAATATAAGCTGTTTGAACTAGTTTAGGTTATTCAAATTATTTGTTCAAAATTTTGTAAAAGAAAATAGGAAAAATTTGAATCCTTCCTCACCATATCAATTTACCTGAGTGAATTGAAGGTTCACATATTCGACCATTAAAAAGAAGCATCATCAATTTACTTTTCTCTTTCTCTTCGAGTTTTAGTTAAGAATGCTAATATCTTAATCAATTAAGCTCAACACATGTCACGTCATATATATCTACACTAAAATTAGACCTCTTTCCACTGTGTATTAGTTGATCAACTTCATATATATGTACAAAATCTCTAAAGATATAATACATATATCATGAAGAGAAATGATGTTTTGATAAATGCAAATGCAAACAAAAGGCTTCCTTCTTCTAATGCTCTGAAAAAATGGCCACATCCTTTTGGTTTCCATCTGGTGGAACAACCCAAACCACAATGTGTCTTAGATCACAAATTAATTTTTTTATTCAAAACTAAAAAACATAATAAAAATAAAAATAAAAACCAATATCACTAATATTATCTCTCTCTATCTCTGTTATGTTAGAAAGTTTTGGTATCCCACTTTGACAATGGCACACCAAAACCGCTGAGAGACAAGAAAAAAGATTGATAAATTAAATTAAATAAAATGCTTCGGTTAAATTGAACTAGAAAAAGAGATAAAGAAAGAGGTTTGGTTAAAACTTAAAAGTGATTTTGTAAGTGAAGTGGGTTGGTGGATTGATATTGATGTGTCCAATTATTCTATTATATTTCGTTTCTGCTATTTAAGTCATCACTATGATTTTATAAAAAAAATAATAAAAAAAGTCATCACTATAACGGGTTTAGTTGACCTACTTAACCACGTTTCTGTGTTTAACTAACTCACTTACCCAACACTAAGCTACACACCAACACAATAAAAAAAAGTTGCCCATGCGAGTTTAGGTCCGTGGTAATTGACATGTATTATCGACCATGAGATTAAAGGTTCGAATCCTCCCACTCCAAATGTTGATATACTCAAAAAAAAAAAAAAAAAAAATCCAAAAGTGTCCCTACCCGAATTACCACAAAACAATGGACACAAATACAAAAATACTTTATAAAGAGAAACAAGAAACGAGAATATTTATCAGACGAGTTCTTACTCTTTTGTTTTTCGTTTTCGTTTTTTTTTTCTCTTGTTTCTAGTTCTTGACAAAATAAATGCATTTAGTACAATTTTTTTTTCTTATTTCACAATTTTAAGAGGCTTTTTCATTTTTTATACTTATTTTGGAGAATATAGGTATGTACATGTAGTTTCAAAACACACATCCAAAAACTTTTTTTAATCACTCTTTTAGTTATAAAATGCATAATAGAAATTTTGAGGAATAAGATGTTGATAATTTTAAATTTTGTGATTTTTTAGAAGAATAAATTATATTAAATCAACCACACAGACAAAAATAAACCGATCAAAATCAACCAACATACAAATTCAACCTGGGACACATCCTACTCAGGTCTCACGTAGTTTCAACAATCTAGCATGTTTAGCCATACTACCCTCACAACACTATTACAACTTCTACGGAGAAAAAATAAATCTCACTAAAAGAAGGTAATAAAGCCCAAATATGAAAATCTATTTTGTGAATTTTAATTTTCAAGTAAAGCTTTCAACTTTTTAATTATTATTATTATTATTATTATTTTTCATTTGAAAACCTGAGATAACGGGAAACAAGGCCACGCAATCTATTTTTAAATTTTTTTAATCACAAAGAAGAAATATGTAAGAATTACTCAACACTTTATTTTTATATATATACTTATTAGGAAACCAAAAATAAGAAACCACAAAAAATTGAAAATGTTACCATATTTGCTTGAAAGTATTAAATTACTTTTCTTCCTAACTAATCTTTTATAGCTTTCTCAAATATTAATATTTTAACATGTGATGTCACGTGAGATGTTTTATTTTTATTTCATCATATATTAAAATCTAGTTCCTTTTTAAACATTTAAAAAATGTCAAAGCATTATAGAAAATAGAGTTAAAATAGAGGTAGTCCTTCTTTCAAAAAAAAAAAAAAAAAAAAAAAAATAGAGGTAGTCCTAGTCAATATTTTTTTTTGACTTTCTCCAACTTTTTTTTATTTTTTTATTTTTTATGTAGGGAGGCATCACTATGAAAGGCAAGATATATATTTATTAGTCATTAACTAGAATTAAAATCATGAATTTTAAATCATATATTCATTCATCACACATATTATTCTTCACCAATAATAGAATAATATTGAAAAATAAGTTCATTTTCATCTCTATCATCTACACTTGTCTGTTTGTGTATATGTATATAGTATTTGTTGATGCCAAAATCCGGACAAAAGACTCACCTGACCTTCACGTGACACCAACAGTGAATTTTTAGAAACTGGGGAAGACGTGACCTGCAAGACCAGCAAAAACCGCTGCACACCAGCGTGGTATAGGCCACACCGCCTCCGATGCCTAAGTCAGAAAACCAAGGAGAAGCTACAGATAGTAAAGGGGAGAGTCAAGAATCGAGTTTTGGAACCCTTCTTCCGTGGTGAAGAGGGGCTTTTATACCTGTTTGTCCTCCTAGGGTTTTTAGAAATTCGGTGGTGTTTCGGGACAAACCAGGCGGAACCGGGGCGATTCGGGGCATCAGGGACCGAAAAGAGGTCACCGGGCTTGGCCCGCGCAAATGGGCCGAATGGTCGGCCTCGTTTGCCGAGGCCGACCATATGGGTCGTCTTTTGGTCCTACCTCTGCCCGATTGTCCTCCTCAGCTCCTTGTCCATCTGTGTGGTCCAAAATCACCTATAACAGTATTGATGGTTAGAGATCATAGGTTTAAAGCTAGATTATTAAATTAGTTCCAATGTATTTGAGAAAACAATATATATATATATTTCTTTGAATTTAGACAATATACCTTCTTTAATGGGGAAAAGAAAAGGAGAAAGAAAAATCATCATTGGTTCCTAAAAATTTAAAAACTTTCATAGATATCAAATCATGGTGTCTGCTGGTATCACAAATTTCAAAGGAAATGAGAGCAAAAAATTAGTCAACTAAGCCACTTCTTTTCTCAAACCTAATCACCCCTTTTGCCAAAGCAGAACCCTAAAACTAAAACTTATTATCATTGTTATAAATGTATAATCTTAGTATTAAATTTACGAAAAAAAAAAATTGAACTCTCCCATGAATAATAAATATGAGAACAAATTACATGCATATAAAGTGTTAAAAGAATTGTTTTGTTGTCCATCTAAAGACGTGGACGAATACCTTTTAGTTTAAATGTTTTTCAAGAATGTATTCTCTTTTAAACATTTTGTATTAAAATTGTTTAGGCCTCGTTTGATAACCATTTGATTTTTTGTTTTTGAAAATTAAGCCTATAAACTAGGGGTGTAAAAATCTTGGGTCGGGTTGGTTTGATACGATTCGGTTGTACGGACAAATCGAACCAATCAAGTCGGGTCGGGTCGGGTCTCTTTTCTTCGATAGAATCATGAACCCTTGCGATTATACTGGGGATTCGGAGGGATTTGGGTCACTTTTCTTCAACAGCGGTGGCGGCCGGCGGGTCACTTTTCTTCGACAGCGACAGGAGCGAAGGAGTTGGGATAGAAGCGCTTGGCCAGCAACGAAGGGGAGAAATTACGAGCTTTGGTGGGGTCGAAAAGAGAGCGACAAAGATGGGAGAAGAAGGCCCAAGATCGATCTTGGAGAAAGGGGGTGGGATTGTGTTGTTGTTGATGATGAAGAAAGGGCTTCTTATCGGTGGGGTTTGGGGAGCTTCGATCGTCTTCTTGGGCTTCTTTGCAAGATCGATTAGTGGAGGGTGGTCGGCGCCACCATCGGGGTTGAGGCAGAGCGTGGAGAGAAGCCTGAAACTTGAGATTGATTAGAGCAGATTTTCCCTAAATCTTCAGATCATGATGTTTCTTGAATCTGATTGTAGAAAGGGAGAGGCGAGGAGAGACGGAAAGAGAGAGCAGAGAGAGACGGAAAGAGAGAGTAGAGAGAGAGATGGGATCGATTAGGGTTGATTGTTGAGAAAGAGATGACAAACTTAAGATCGAGATTAGGACAACAAAGCAACACCTTGGTTAGGAAAAGGCAAACCGAACCCGAACCGAACCAAGGTTCGGTTCGGTCTTATCTGTATTAGTCTTTAAAGTCAAACCGAGCTAAATCAAACCGTCTATTCGGTTCTTCGGTTCGGTTGGATTTCTTACACTCCTACTATAAACACTACTACTATACCCATAAATCTACTTGTTTTGTCCATCTACCATATTCCCATATTTTCAAAAACTAAGTCAAGTTTTGAAAACTAAAAAAAGTAGTTTTCAAAAACTTGTTTTTGTTTTTGAAATTTGGCTAAGAATTCAAGTGTATATGCTTAACAAAGATGAAGGTATGAAAATTGGAAGAAAACAAGCATAATTTTCAAAAACCAAAAACCAAAAACCAAATGGTTATCAAACGGGGCCTTAGAATTTAAACACTCATATAACAATATTACTCGTTTAATTCGGTTGCAAGCAATAAGCCATGTCTATGTCTGTTTAACAGAGGAATCGTCATTCTCAGTAGTATAAATAGAAGATGAAAATCTTAGATGAGGCATCGAGTTCATTAAGATTTGAGTGAAAAACAATTGTACCTTTTGTAATGTCTTGTACATTTGAATAAAGTTATCAGCTCCCTTCACAGTGGAGGTAGGCCTCTGTTGTCGAACCACTTAACTACGGTCTCATTCTACTTCTCAATTCTTCTTTTGCTTTCGATTAATTTCTCTATGTGAATGATGTTTCTTCCTTGAGAGGATTGAAGAGAGATTTTTGTCTGTGTTCTTTGATTGAATTCAACCGACTGTATTTGATTTCCATGCTTGAAGAGAGTGAGTGAAGTCTGGCTACTTACACGAGTTGAACTTGAGAATTGCAACGTGTGAGCCTTACATATTTCCTCATAAGTGTTTTTATATACAAGTTATTATATACTTAAAAACTTCTTTTAAAAAATTTTCTTTCAAGTACTGTTTCTCTCAAAATGGTTTATTTCTTAATCTCATTTTTCAATAAGTCATTTTTAGTTGTTGTCAAACACTAGAATTTTTGTCAAAATGATTTTTTTTTTCAAAATTAAACACACTTGAAAAGTTAAACCAAACATATATACTAATATACCTTTAATAAAAAGATTAAAGATTTAAATAACCATACTTTCATATATTGTTGAACCGGAAAAATGAGTACTATTTTTGTAATATTTATGATGCATTAAAGATATTCTTCAATATAATTAAGTGGGTAGACCGATAAATATTTACACATGTCTTTTAGGAAAATAAAATTGATTGAAATTTATAGGAATTTAGCTGAAAAAATATTTAGAGCACAAAGAGTTCGAGGTGTCCCCCTCCCCTTTGGTATGTACATATATTTTGAAATGATAAGCTTCGATTTAAATACGACTATAATAATTATCGACTTGAACACATAGTTTGTCTGATTAAAGCATATGTTTGGATTAAATTCAAATCGTCCCACTTTATTTTTAGTTGGTGTTGAATTTAAAAAATAAAAGAAAAACGACTCTAATTAAATTCAATAAGTTAATTAGGATTCTTGATAATACTCAACTAATAAATGCTAACATTTTCTCCTAACTCTCTATGATCAAGTGGGTCACACTCCAAGTAGTTTTCAACTTTTCAACTAATTTGACTTTGGTTTTATAATCTCTTTGATGACCACTCTAACCAAGAGAATCTAGACAGATAAAGTAGCTCATCACCCTATTTTTTTAAAAACTTAATCTTAAATGACATGTTATGCGATCCTTCTATATCATCAACATATAAACCTTTATTTAAAAAAAATATATATATATATATAAACTCTTTACTTATCTGGTTGGAGCATGCAACTTAATCCCTATTTCCCTTCTTTAATAATAATTTAACTCATTGTTCGAGTGCCAAAATGAACCTAATTCAACAGTAATTGACATGTATTCTTGGCCAAGGGGTTGGAGGTTTGAATCCCCTAACCCCCAATGTTGTTAAAAGAATATATGTCGCTGAGTTATCTCCATGTTGACGAAGCTGAGTTATCTCCATGTTGACGAAACATCTATTTATTTCTTTGAAGACTCAAACTCTCACCCTCACATTTATATTGTATTTATTTTGGTTAAATCATTGAATATACTTATTAGTTATTAACTTTTATTTTTAGTTACTGATTGAATTTTAGTGTGACACTAGCGGTTATTAACTTTTATATTTATTTTGGTTGAATCATTGAATATATTTATTATTTATTAACTTTTTTTATACCTCGAATGTTTGTTAAAAGTTCAATTGAAATACCAATAAGGGGCCGTTTGACCCACTGTGTTGGTTATAATAGCCCCCGCTATTATAACCAACCTAGTGTTTGGGGCGCCAACAAAAATAAGGGGCGGAGTTGGTTATTTTTCCCGCTACAGTAACCACTATTCAACTCACCCCAATTATTCTATTCATTCTCTACAGTAACTCTTTTCTCTCTTCCTCCATGTGACTCATTGACTTTTCTACCGACGACCGGCCGACGACTTTTCCGACGACCGCCGTCGACTTTCCGGCCACTTTTCCGGCAATCACCGACGACTTTTCCGACGACCGCCTTCAACTTTCCGGCCACTTTTTCGGCAATCACCGACGACTTTTCCGACGACCGCCGTCGACTTTCCAGCCACTTTTTCGGCAATCACCGACGATTTTTTTTTTCTTTTTAATTTTTTTTTTAATCTTCTTCTCATTTTCATTTCGAAAAATATAAAAAACGAAAATAAAGAAAAAAAAAAAAGAGTAGAAGAAAATGAAAGGAAAAAAGAGGGAAAAATTTTCGATCGCCGAAAAATTTGTTGGTGGTCGTCGGAAAAATCATAAAATTTCTAGTGAGAGTTAGATACTAGGTTGTCTTTGTACATATATATAAATATAGAGTCTTATTACATAATTTACTTTTGATAATGAAGTATATGAATGTTTACCTTCATCGTACCATATTTTTCATTCCAAATTATACTACTCAAGTTTTTATTTTATGTGATTTCTATTTTATTTGATTCTTTTGATAATAAAGGCAAAATGAGTTTTGAATAAACATTTATCATTTTTATGTTGGAAATACATAAATGAAACAAATATGGTTTTTCTATATGAAATCATAAAATGACTTATTTTATGAAAAAACCATGACTTTAAAACAAAGAAAATCAACCTTTACTTTAGGTTATTTTTGTTTCCTTTTAAGCTAAACACATAATTTAACCTCTGTACCCAAAACTTTTATTTTTTTTACAACTAAACTTTTTTTTATTATTAATATTTGAAGTACAAAGTCGTATGAGGAAAATAAACAAAAAAAAAGTCAAGAAAAAAAAACAGTCAGCTTGAACACAGACCATTTTATCCCAGACTATAATAATATGCACCCCAAACACAGACTATTTTATCCCAGACTATAATAATCTGCACCCCAAACACATACTATTATAACCCCAGACTATTATAACCCCCAGCTATTATAACCAACCCAGCGCCCCAAACAGCCCCTAAGAATATAGTTAAACTGACATAAAACTCATACCTCCAAGCAAAAGGTCTAGGGTTAAAATCTCCACCCCACATGTTATTAAAAAAAAAAATGAATTGAAATAAAATTTAGCTATTGAAGAGTGGTTATTAACTTTTGCCCCTAGTTCTTCTAATTAACAAAGTAGGGTTTTCTTGTTTAACTATAATTATAAATAATGTTTATATTATAATTAATATAGAATATAAACATTATTAATTGAAAAACTTGACTGCATACTGGTATATAGTTAGGGATACCATCATAAAAATGTTGACAATTATGAGATAATTTTTTTTTCTCATATGCAACCAAGTATTGTTATTATTTATCTTAGGAAAAAATACACTTTTGGTCCCTTAGATTTGAGTTATGTTTCATTTTGGTCCCTAAGTTTTCAAACTCAACAATTTAATCCCTGAAGTTTGGTTTTAGTTTCATTTTGGTCCCTCCATCCAATTTTTTATTAATAATTAATGGAATGCTGATGTGGTAATTTGTTTTTAATAAAAAAATTATTTTTTTAGTTTTTTAAAATATAAATATAATAAAATAATAAAAATATTATTTATTTTATGATTTTTATTTACTTATTTCCCCTCTGTACTCTTTTTCTTCTTTTCTTCTTCTTCACCATCACCACCATCCACCGACGGCCATTGCTCGCCGACGCCGGCTACCGGAAATTTTTTTTCTTCTATTTCTTTCTCATTTTTCTTCCTCTTTCTCTTCACTTCCTTTGTTTTTTTTTAAAAAAAAAACAGAAAAAGAGATGAGGGAGGAAGAAGGGACCTCCCTCCTCCTCTATCGTCGGCGCTGGAAATAGAGGAGGAGGGACTCCCTCCCCGTTCAGATTTGGACAGAGAGGGAGGAGGGACCTCTCTCCTCCTCTGTTTCGCGCCAAAAAAGGAGCTTAAAACCCAAAAAATTTCGCGCCACCCGCCGGTCTGGAAACGGATACACTTTTTCTTGTCTTTCTTTTAAAGTTAGGCGACGTCTCTCGCCTGTCTCTATTTGCTTACTGGATTTACTTTCTTTTCCTTTGGAGGAAAATTTCAACGGGGTCGTGTTGACGACCATGGATTCTTTCGTGGCACTCTTCGCAACTTTCTCAGTGCCCTTGACTACCTTCTTTTCTTTCCTCAAATCTGGGACTACAGGATCTTTGCCCCCTCTACTAGCGATGCTCAACTCCATATCATGAGCGCGAGTCGCCAACTCTTCAAAGGTCCGGGGTTTTATCCCCTGCAAGATGTAAAGAAGTCCCCAGTGCATACCTTGGGTGCACATTTCAACAGAGGACACCTCGGAAAGTCTATCTTTACAGTCAAGACTCAAGGCTCTCCAACGATTGATGTAATCAATGACTGGCTCACCCTTTCGCTGCTTTGTGCTCGTGAGTTCTGTCATACTAACTGTTCGCCTCGTACTGTAGAAGCGATTCAGGAACTCTCTCTCCATCTGTTCCCAGCTGTCAATTGTATCAGGCTCCAGGTCAGTGTACCAATCGAACGCGTTTCCCTTCAGTGTTCGGACAAATTGCTTAACAAGCAAATCTCCCCGAGTACCGGCGTTCTCACAGGTTTCAACAAAGTGGGCGATGTGTTGCTTTGGATTGCCCTTTCCGTCAAACTACTGGAATTTGGGGGGCTGAAACCCAGTGGGTAGTCTGAGATTGTCAATCCTCTTTGTATAAGGTTTAGAATACAAGAGGGAACTTTGAGTCGGTCCACCATACTGAGCCCTGATGGAATTCATGATCATGTCCTGCAGTTGTTGGACAGACAAAGAGGCAACTGATGCGGAGTGTTGTGGTTGGTCCTCACGGATGACAGCTTTCCCCTTATCATTCTTTCCTGCAGCAGGGGTCTGGCTAGACTCAGCCGTTTCTCGGTTTTGCAGCTGGTTCTTCAAATAGGCAATCTCAAGATCTCTCTCATCAACTGCCTTCATTAAGAGATTGAGTTTCCTTTACATCTCTGCCATTCTTTCATCCTGATCTACATCAGCCATCATGACGGACATCACATCAGGACTTAGCGTATCCTTTGGCTGCTTAGATGTTGGAACGACAGATTCGAACAGTGGGTTGTCTTTGACTGCAACCTTATCCTTAGAGGATTCTTCAATCAGCTTTGAGATCTTGCTTGCAACAGCTAGAGGAGTATGATCCTCCTTGATCTCAATTCCTTGGGAGCGACTACGAGTGACAGGACCAGTGTAAGAGTCGCTTGATGTGGTAACCTTCGCGGGAGCTTTCTTTGGTGCCATCACGTTGGTTGGATCTTTAAACAAGAGAAAGAGATGAGAGGTAGAGACTGTCCCACTGGGCGTGCCAATTTGTTCACACGAGACTTCAAAGATGGAGACACGTGGAATAAACGATATACTTGTATTAATATTTGTATGCGTGTGGATATACAATCTCTAATGTTGATCCTCTGATTCTCTCTCTTGTGTGTGGATGTGTTTCACTCGAGGGCTGGAATGCTTGATCTCGAGTCTGGAGCTTCCACGGATTCTTGGAGCTTGAAGTCTTCCAAATCTTGAAGGAGTCTTCAGTCTTCAGGAAGTGTTCAGCACTTTGAAACTTGTGGATTTCAAGGAGTCTTCAGTCTTCGATCTTGATGAAGTTCTCTGAATTCTTTGACTCTGGCTTCGAGCTTCAAAATTCTGACCCCTCCATAGAAGAGAACCCCTCTATTTATAGAGTTCTCACTGGATGGGCCCTGGTGACTTTTGGGCCAGCAACTTGGGCTTGGGCTTCATTGATCTTGGGTTCAACTATTTAGTCTTGGGTCTGGTTCATATTTGACCCAAAACCCTATGACCCAAATATTTAAAAGACCCAAATTTGATCCAAATAATAATTATTATTTTTTAATTAATTGGTCAAATTAATTAATTTGATCAAAACAATTTAATTTTAATTAATTGATCAAATAGAAATTTGGCTTTATAAATTTATAATTGGCCAACTTTGTCTTCAAATTAAATTTGGGACACCTGTCAATTTATAATTGGTCCCAAATTTAATTAATTATAATTTCATCATTAATTTCATGTAACGACGTGGCAATTTGTGATTGGTCAAAATTTTTCCTTCAACAAATGCCCCCTTTTCGAGATTTATGCACAAGTTATGTGTGAGTGAATCTCGAAAAAGATACTTTAGAATCAAAATGCAGAGTATTTGTTCTTGATTTTGATTCCATTTGATGTGTCAATTTAATCAAAACATGAAGTCAATTCTTAGTTTTGATTTTTTTTTTTCTTGTTTGACACGTATTTTACTCCAATTAATCAAATTTTGAATTTTGAACAAAATCTTGATTTTCTTGTTTGGAGGCAACTTTAATTTGAACTTAAGTTTGAGAATTTTTTTTTTTGATTATGCCCAAACTTTAATTTAAGTAAACTTAATATTGCATCCAAAATTTGGTGGGAATTTGGAACAAAATTTTCATATGGAGCTTAGAAAATTTGATTTGGGATAAGAGTTGGCTTATACTCAAATTCAATTTAATTCAAGCTAAATCAATTTAGGAGTCTATCCAAAATTTAGCTTAAATTTGGAATAAAATTTGGATTTAAATTTTGGTCAAAATTTGTTTTGGAATAAGATTTAGATGGTATCAAAATTCTTATTAAGGTAATTTTAAATTTATAAAGATTGTAGCCTGAGAGATTTTTTTTTTAAAAAATAAGCCTACGATTTAACAAAGTATTTTGGTTTTATCTTTATAAAATCCAATTTTAATTTGAAATTCTCGTGATCCGTGAATCCAAAACTTATTCCTAATAGGGATGATCTTTTGCCAATCCAAATTCATATATATACACCCAAGTATGGGGTCTTCAAGCATAGTTGATGGGTCTTCACGATTGGAGTCATTTATCAAGCTTGGTTTTCGTATGTTTACTGCTTCTTATTATACTTGATCTTTAAGCTTGTGGATTTGTTGAAAGGAAACAGTGGTTATCCTCATGTAAAATTGATGGAGCTAGATTATTATGCCTCTTAAATATATAATGTGCTATATATTTTGAAAGGATTGAGATAATTTCTGGATTCTCTCTTCCCCTATAGAACTTCGCTTGCAACTTCTCACAAAAGATCATATATAACTTCGCGTTAATGCTCATATATATATATATATATATATAACTTTTTGTTATTAACGCAAACTGCATTTTTTTTTTCGATGCATTTTTTTCTTCAAACTTGCTTTACCATTACTTTTTCTTTTCTTTTCTTTTTTCTTTTTTTCTTTTTTTTTGCTAATTTTCATCATTTCTCTGCAGGATTTGGAGCTATCAAAGTTATTTGACGATCTCCTAGGACGATACAACATTAATCTTTTGTCCCCTACTTGAAAGGTATATACATAATTTTTTTTTTTTTGAATTTGCATATATATTCCATCGGTGTCCTTATTGGATGTGTACATATGAACTGCTTTGATTGTGCCATAGATTATTGCAATTTTTTTTGGGTAGTTTTTTTTTTTTTTGGCACATATATTATTGCAATTTGTTTTTTTTTTTTTTACTTGAATGTGTAAGCTTCATGCAACGGTCGTCACCAAATTCACTTGCAGTGATTTCACCACCTGTCTAGACCAGTCACTTTGATGACTGTAGTTTCCTGCAGGGGTGGTCACCACGGTCGTCATCAGCTTTCACTTGCAGTGATTTCACCACCTGTCTAGACCAGTCACTTTGATGACTGTAGTTTCCTGCAGGGGTGGTCACCACGGTCGTCATCAGCTTTCACTTGCAGTGATTTCACCACCTGTCTAGACCAGTCACTTTGATGACTGTAGTTTCCTGCAGGGGTGGTCACCACGGTCGTCATCAGCTTTCACTTGCAGTGACTTCACCACCTGTCTAGACCAGTCACTTTGATGACTGTAGTTTCCTGCAGGGGTGGTCACCACGGTCGTCATCAGTCACTTTGATGACTGTAGTTTCCTGCAGGGGTGGTCACCACGGTCGTCATCAGCTTTCACTTGCAGTGATTTCACCACCTGTCTAGACCAGTCACTTTGATGACTGTAGTTTCCTGCAGGGGTGGTCACCACGGTCGTCATCAGCTTTCACTTGCAGTGATTTCACCACCTGTCTAGACCAGTCACTTTGATGACTGTAGTTTCCTGCAGGGGTGGTCACCACGGTCGTCATCAGCTTTTCACTTGCAGTGATTTCACCACCTGTCTAGACCAGTCACTTTGATGACTGTAGTTTCCTGCAGGGGTGGTCACCGTTTTTTTAACAACACTTTTATTGTCTTTCTTTTTTTTTTTTTTGTGTGGTTTGATATCAAGCATTTTTTTAACTTGCAGCTAAGATGCATCTTCCAGTCTGGACACTTTCAAGATAAAGGCAACACTAAAGTTGTTCATCTTTGCAGATGTAGCGAAGACTTCAACCGTCAACTTTTGAATATGAAGTGAAGTTATCAACAGTCAATTTTTGAAGATGAAGCGAAGCGAACGCCGTCAACTGCCAACATTTGAAGATGAAGCGGAACGAGAACGTCAACCGCCGCCAAACATTTGAAAAGGAGCAACGGTGAACCTTCGAACTTGGAGAAGGAGAACCTCAGTGGCGAACCTTCAAAAAGAGGGGTGGAGAGAAGCACCTTCGAACTTGGAGAAGGAACAGTAGAGAGAAGCGCCTTCGAACTTGGAGAAGGAGCAGTGGAGAGAAGCGCCTTCGAACTTGGAGAAGGAGCAGCGGAGAGAAACGCCTTCGAACTTGGAGAAGGAGTAGTGGAGAGAAGCGCCTTCGAACTTGGAGAAGGAGCAGTGGAGAGAAGCGCCTTCGAACTTGGAGAAGGAGCGAGCGAAGCGCGTGAGGGAACCTTCGAACTTGGAGGAAGGAGCTGCAGCAGCGCGTGAGAGAACCTTCGAACTTGGAGGAAGGTAGCAACGAAGCGCATGAGAACCTTCGAACTTGGAGGAAGGAACAGTGGAGAGAGGCGCCTTCGAACTTGGAGAAGGAGCGAACGAAGCGCGTGAGGGAACCTTCGAACTTGGAGGAAGGAGCTGCAGCAGCGCGTGAGAGAACCTTCAAACTTGGAGGAAGGAGCAACGAAGCGCATGAGAACCTTCGAACTTGGAGGAAGGAACTGCAACGAATCACAGCGCTTGAGAACCTTCGAAACCTTCGAATTTGGAGGAAGGAACTGCAGCGAAGCGAGTGAGAACCTTCGAACTTGGAGGAAGGAACTGCAACGAAGCGCAGCGCGAAGCGAAGCGATGTGAGAACCTTCAAACTTGGAGGAAGGAACTGCAGCGAAGCGACGTGAGAACCTTCGAACTTGGGGGGAAGGAACTGCAGCGAAGCGCGTGAGAACCTTTGAACTGTGAGGAAGGAACTGCAGCAAAGCGCGTAAGAACCTTCGAACTTGGGGGGAAGGAACTGCAGCGAAGCGCGTGAGAACCTTCAGACTTGGAGGAAGGAACTTCACCGAAGCGCGTGAGAACCTTTGAACTTGGAGGAAGGAATTGCAGCGAAGCGCGTGAGAACCTTCAAACTTGGGGGGAAGGAACTACAGCGAAGCGCGTGAGAACCTTCGAACTTGGGGGGAAGGAATTGCAGAGCGAAGCGCGTGAGAACCTTCGAATTTGGGAGAAGGAACTGCAACGAAGTGCGTGAACCTTCGAACTTGGGGAGAAAGAACTGCAACGCAGCGAGTGAGAACCTTCGACCTTGAAAAGAAGGAACTGCAACGGAGCGCGTGAGAACCTTCGAACTTGGGGAGAAGAAACTCCAGCAAAGCTGCGTGAGAACCATCGAACTTGAGAGAAGAGGGAACAATGCAACAACGCACCACATAAGATCCTTCACACTTGGAGGAGGAACAACGTAGCAGTCGTACAACTGAGAACCCTCGAACTTGGAGAAGGAACAACGCAGCAGGATACAACGAAGAACCTTCGAACTTGGAGAAGGAACAACGCAATAGCGTACAGTGTAAGGACCCTCGAACTTGGAGAGAAGGAACTGCAGCGAAGAACCTTTTTTTTTGTTTATAGAGACTGAACTTAAAGTTTTCTTTAAGCTGCCTACGTACCCTTATGGAATAGGGATCAAGTCATAACGTAGTTCAAGAATTTTTTTTTTTTTTTTTTTTTATGTTTTGGCCGTTCACCTTTTTAACTCATGCGGGCCAGGAGTATCATGCAGTTTAGGCTCTTGCGATATGGAGCATTACATTTCACGCATAAAACTTTTTAAGAAATTTGCCATTTATCGGGCCTATTCTTAATCCGTCTTTATCCACGATCTTGTATGCTCCATTTGTGTAGACTTCCTTGACGACGTAGGGTCCATCCCATTTAGGTGTGAACTTGTTCCCTGTGTGTCGTGCCGTGATGATGGGTCTTCGAATAGCTAGCACAAGATCACCAACTTGAAAAGATCGAAGCTTCACATTCTTGTCAAAGGCTTTAGACATCCGTGCTTGGTAGCATTCCAATGCTTGTTGAGCCTCTAACCTTCTTTCATCAAGTGCTTCTAACTCCTGAAGGCGCAACCTAGCATTATCTTCTGTTGTCAACCCTTCTTGGACAGCCATCCTTAATGAAGGAATCTCTCTTTCTAACGGGAGCACAGCTTCTACCCCATAAACGAGTGAATAAGGTGTGACTCCTGTAGGAGTGCGATGAGTAGTTCGGTAGGCCCACAACACTTCACCGATCTTTTCTTGCCAATCTCTCTTTGTCTTGGAGACTACTTTCTTCAATAAGTTACACAGCGTCTTATTGAATGCTTCTGCCAACCCATTTGCCGCAGCATTGTACATAGAGGACTTGTATTGTTTGAAGTTAAACTTCTCACACAACTTGTCCATTAGGCCGTTGGAGAATTGTCTTCCATTATCTGTCACAATACGATGAGGGATACCGTACCGATAGATTATATGAGTTCGAATGAAATCCACAACATTTTCTTTCTTGGCTTCTTTCAATGCGACAGCTTCAGCCCATCTTGAGAAGTAATCTGTCCCTGCAAGAATGTAAGAATGTCCTGCTGAAGACTTAGGTGTTATAGGGCCAACAAGGTCAAGTCCCTAAGCTTCAAAAGGCCATGAAGCTACAGTCGGATGAAGAGGCTCCGGCGGCTGATGTATGAAGTTTGCATGGAATTGACAGGCTTCACACTTCTTTGCATATTCCATTGAGTCTTGAATCATTGTAGGCCAATAATAACCCATCCTTTTTAATTGAAACTGGAGTTTTGGACCCGACTGATGGGCGCCACAAACACCTGAATGTGCCTCATTTAATGCCTTTGTTGCTTCTTCCTTTCCAAGGCATCGAAGGAAGAGTCTCTCATAAGAACGACGATAAAGGATCTCCTTGTAGTAGATAAATCGGGCACCTCTTCTTCGTATATCGGCCCTACGTCTGGGATCTGTGGGCAGTCTTCCATGTTGAAGATAATCTATAATGGGTTGTCGCCAGTCCTCTTCTTCAATTGCAAAGACAGAAATCATATTTACTTCTAGGCATTGGTCTTCTATTGGCGGCACGATCCACCTCTGACAAAGTGAGATGTTCATTCACCTATCTTCCGGAATTGTTAGGGCAGTGGCTAAATTTGCTAGAGCATCTGCCTTTTTATTTTCTGATCTTGGAACATGCTCCAGTACTATACTGTCAAACCTTTCTAGCAGTTGTCTTGCATAGATGAAATAAGGCTTCAAGTCTTTATGCTTCACTTCATACTGGAGTAAAAGTTGGCTAACGACCAATTTTGAATCACCATAGGCCTCTATATATCTTATGCCAATCTCCAAGGCCATTTGGAGGCCAATTATTAGCGCTTGATATTCAGCAACATTGTTTGAGCACAATTCACCAAGCACAAAGCTATAGGGGAGCATGTGTTTCTCAGGCGAAACAAAGACGATTCTTGCCCCTGCTCCACTTCTTCGTGCTGCACCATCAAAGTACATAATCCAGGGCTCCGTAATTTCAACATAGAAGACTTCTTCATCAGGAAGATCTTCACATAACTTCCAATCTGAAGGAATTGGATGATTTGCCAAGAAGTCGGCTAATGCCTGCCCCTTGACTGCCTTTTGAGGTATATATACGATATCATATTGTTGAAGTATGAGGCCCACTTAGCTAAGCGTCCAGAAATAACTGGCCTTGATAGAACATACTTGATAGGATCAGCTTTCGCGACCATGTGCACTGTGAAAGCTTGCATGTAATGCCTTAACTTGTCAATAGCGAAGAAAAGAGCAAGGCACATTTTCTCAATAGGTGAGTAATTTATCTCAGCTCCATTTAAGGTCCTGCTTAAGTAATAAAGGGCTCGTTCCTTTCCCTTCTCACTTTCCTGTGCCAATAACGCTCCCAATGATCTTTCTTGAGCAGCGATGTACAGAATCAATGACTTTCCAGCTATGGGGGCTCCTAAGACAGGAGGGTTAAGCAAATATTTCTTAATGCTTTCAAAGGCGTTTTGACATGCTTCATCCCACTCGAATTTTTCTCCTTTCCTCATTAGCCTTTGAAAAGGTTGGCATCGACCGGCTAAGTTAGAGATGAATCTTCGAATGTAGGCCAGACGACCTTGCAGGCTTCTCAACTCATGTAAGTTTTTAGGTCTTGGCATCTTTTGAATGGCGTCAATTTTTGATTGATCTATTTCGATTCCTCGATGTCTAACGACGAACCCCAGGAACTTCCCAGAAGTAACACCAAATGCACATTTGAGAGGGTTCATCCTCAATTGATACTTTCTCAAACGATCAAAGACCACTTTTAGATCCTTCAAGTGATCTTGTCGTCTCTTCGACTTAACAACCAGATCATCGACATAGCACTCGACATGTTTATGTAGCATATCATCGAAAACCTTTTGCATAGCACGTTGATAAGTAGCTCCAGTGTTCTTTAATCCAAAGGGCATCGCTTTGTAACAGTATATCCCTTTTGGAGTTCGAAAGGCTGTCATTTCTTCATCTGCAAGAGCCATTCGAATCTGGTTATAGCCTGATGACCCATCCATAAAAGACAAAGCTTCATGCCCTGTGGTGGCATCCACCATGATTTCTGTGATTGGCAGTGGAAAATCGTCTTTGGGACATGCATTATTTAAATCACGAAAGTCAACGCAAACGCGAAGCTGTCCATTCTTCTTTCTAACAGGTACGATGTTGGCTATCCACGTAGGGTATTTTACCTCACGGATGAATCCTGCTTCTATCAATTTATTGACCTCTATTTCGATTTGAGGGATAAGTTCTGGGCGAAAGCGTCGTTGAGCCTGTTTGACCGGCCGATACCTCTCTTTAATTGCGAGATGATGGACAGCTACTTTTGGGTCAAGTCCAGGCATCTCTTTATATGACCAGGCGAAGATATCTCTATATGAAGCGAGTAAACTCATGTATTCACCTTCTTCTTCAGGAGTCAGTGACGTGCTTATAAAAGTTGGGCGTGGCTCTTCTGGTGTACCCAGGTTTACTTCTTTAAGCTCATCAACTGTAGACTCGCTACCGTCTTCAAGTGATAAAGGTGCTTCGTCCTCATCTACTTCAGACATTTCGACCTCTGTTTCTTCTTCAACCGTGATGTGAAGGCAAGAGGTTTGTTCTTCTTCCTGATCACTATCTTCTTCTGAAGGATTGGTGATGACAACATCACGTCTCTTTACCTTTAAAGAACCATCCGTATCGACAGTAACAAAGGTTTTTCTTTTCATTCGTGAAGGAACTGCACTTCGAATTTCTCCATTAGCCTTCGCGATATTTTCAATTTTCATCACATCTTCGTGTTGAAGTCGGTGAGAAGTTGACGAAGCAGGCTGCTCTCTTTGGTTTCTTCTCGTGGTAACACTTAACCTCTGAAAAACTGATTGTCGAGTCACATCCGGACTTGAAAATGTGCCATCTTCTTCCGCAACAGACATATTTAATCTTCTAAAAGTTGAAGGTCGTGTAATATCCGGAATTGAAATTGTACTCTCTTCTTCCCCAACGGACATATTTAATCTTCTAAAAGCTGAAGGTCGTGTGATATCCGGAATTGAAAGTGTACTCTCTTCTTCCCCAACAGACATATTTAACCTTCGAAAAGCTGAAGGTCGCGTGGAGTTATTGGTAGGTTGTACGCTTTCTTCTTCTGTTTCATTCACAATTAATCTTTGAAATACTGAAGCACGAGCAACTGGTGGCCTGATGCGCCTAAAAACAGAAGCTCGTTTGTTGACGTTCTCTTCTTCTTTTGAGTCATCGACCTCCTCTGCTGTTATATGATTTATGTCTGCCACTTTCGCCTTCCCTTTTCTTGTTATGCGAACTGGTTCAGGCGACTTATATCCAAGTCCTTTTCTCGTCGTAGGCAGACTATAGCCTTCCTTTAGAAGCTTCTTCTGTGTTGTAGAGAGCTCAGATCTTCCATCAAAAACCCTCAGACTTTTAAACTCAGTGTGAGCTGTGAAGTCATAACCTGCTTTCGCTAGAAGTTTGTATGCCTTTGGGTCGAACCCGTCTTTAGTTCGTTTTTCAGGCAAAATTGCTTTTATCTGGTCATCCTCAGGTTTCCTAATCTCTTGCTCTGTGATCTTTGTAAGAGGCATAGTGAAACCTTCCTTCAGAATTTCAACGTCACCGACCTTTATGCTTTTCGAACATTCAGTGAAAGGTGATTCACCCTTTTTACGCCGGGACAAAGGGATGTATCGTAGAACAGGTGAACATTTCTCATCCTCTACAACTTTAGATTTCTCAAGGCTTGTAGATACTTCACCATTTTTCGGGATAGATGCCTTCACATTCTCAACAACTTCCTTCCCTGCATCTGCTTGTGGCTCTAAATCGAGTTTATCATTCTTTTTTATCAAGGGGATTTCTGTAGGTATAGTTTCCCCTATGTTGTCGCTCTTCATATAAAATTTTGCATTAGCGAAATGGGATTCTGCTTCTGAAAATGGGTTAGTGTCAGCTTCAACTTTCTTAATGCCATCTTGATAGAATTTGAAGCACTGGTGCAATGTAGAAGTTATCACTCCATTGCCGTGGATCCAAGGACGACCTAATAGCAACTTATAAGTGGTCTTGGAGTCTATCACATGAAACAAAGTATCGGCCTTCAAATCTCCAATGATGAGCTCGAGACGTATCATGCCAATCGCCCGTTGTCCGCCTTGATTGAAACCTTGAATCACCAATTTACTGTTTGATAATTCTTCCATCGAGATGCCTAATTGCTTCATAGTTGACTTAGGCATTATATTGACAGCTGATCCATCGTCGATGAGGATCCGACTTACCCTCTGTTCTCGGATGTATCCCGAGACGAATAAAGGTCTATTGTGAGGCTTTGACCCTAGCAGCAAATCTTCATCGGAAAATCCTATAGTCACGCAACACGAAGCACATGTGCGTGCCTCAGAGGTTGGAATCTTTGTACCATCGGACTCTATCAATGCGTTAATAAGGACGTTTTTAGCTTCCTGAGGAAGTGACAGTAAGTCCTTTATGCTGAAAGAGGATAAGTCTCCTGAACCTACCGCCACTCCTGAGGAGCTAGCGAGGACGTCATCATCTTCCACCACGTCCACAACGTGACATGTGACAGTTTCAAGTGCCTTCTCTTTACTATCATCGAGAAAGCTTCTTGGGAAGTATTCTGCCAAAGTTATGGGTTGTGGAGGGCAAAAGAAATCTTCACTTTCCTTCACGACAGGCTTTGACCTCCCCGACTTCTTTTTTCCCTTATTCCTTTGAGACTTAACTTTTCTTTTACTATCTCGATATAGGCGGGACTCTTTCCGTGCGTAACTTTGCTTTTGCTTTTTGCGGCGAACGACAAGGGTCCAGCCTCCGTTCTCATCTTCAACGGAATTATATTTTCCTTGGGGTCCCCTCATTGTGGCTTCTTTTTTAAATCGAACCATTACGGGATCAAGGGTCCCAAATTGAATCAACCTCTCTTCATAATCACACCAGGAGGTTAGAGGATTTTCATTCCCTACATTTGCCATTACGGTTGCATGATTTGTTTGAGCCACCTCATCAAGGTCCAACTAAATTTTCTTTTCACGAGCCAACTTAAGGATTAGCTCCTTCAATACAAAACATTTCTCCACTGGATGACTAACAACTCGGTGATACCTGCAGTAGTTAGGATCATTGACTTTCCCTAATTCTTCCGGTCGTTTGCATTCGGGGAGTTCAATTAATTGCTTTTCCAACAATTGTTCCAACATATCTGGGACATCGGAGTCTGGAAACGGATACACTTTTTCTTGTCTTTCTTTTAAAGTTAGGCGACGTCTCTCGCCTGTCTCTATTTGCTTACTGGATTTACTTTCTTTTCCTTTGGAGGAAAATTTCAACGGGGTCGTGTTGACGACCATGGATTCTTTCGTGGCACTCTTCGCAACTTTCTCAGTGCCCTTGACTACCTTCTTTTCTTTCCTCAAATCTGGGACTACAGGATCTTTGCCCCCTCTACTAGCGATGCTCAACTCCATATCATGAGCGCGAGTCGCCAACTCTTCAAAGGTCCGGGGTTTTATCCCCTGCAAGATGTAAAGAAGTCCCCAGTGCATACCTTGGGTGCACATTTCAACAGAGGACACCTCGGAAAGTCTATCTTTACAGTCAAGACTCAAGGCTCTCCAACGATTGATGTAATCAATGACTGGCTCACCCTTTCGCTGCTTTGTGCTCGTGAGTTCTGTCATACTAACTGTTCGCCTCGTACTGTAGAAGCGATTCAGGAACTCTCTCTCCATCTGTTCCCAGCTGTCAATTGTATCAGGCTCCAGGTCAGTGTACCAATCGAACGCGTTTCCCTTCAGTGTTCGGACAAATTGCTTAACAAGCAAATCTCCCCGAGTACCGGCGTTCTCACAGGTTTCAACAAAGTGGGCGATGTGTTGCTTTGGATTGCCCTTTCCGTCAAACTGCTGGAATTTGGGGGGCTGAAACCCAGTGGGTAGTCTGAGATTGTCAATCCTCTTTGTATAAGGTTTAGAATACAAGAGGGAACTTTGAGTCGGTCCACCATACTGAGCCCTGATGGAATTCATGATCATGTCCTGCAGTTGTTGGACAGACAAAGAGGCAACTGATGCGGAGTGTTGTGGTTGGTCCTCACGGATGACAGCTTTCCCCTTATCATTCTTTCCTGCAGCAGGTGTCTGGCTAGACTCAGCCGTTTCTCGGTTTTGCAGCTGGTTCTTCAAATAGGCAATCTCAAGATCTCTCTCATCAACTGCCTTCATTAAGAGATTGAGTTTCCTTTCCATCTCTGCCATTCTTTCATCCTGATCTACATCAGCCATCATGACGGACATCACATCAGGACTTAGCGTATCCTTTGGCTGCTTAGATGTTGGAACGACAGATTCGAACAGTGGGTTGTCTTTGACTGCAACCTTATCCTTAGAGGATTCTTCAATCAGCTTTGAGATCTTGCTTGCAACAGCTAGAGGAGTATGATCCTCCTTGATCTCAATTCCTTGGGAGCGACTACGAGTGACAGGACCAGTGTAAGAGTCGCTTGATGTGGTAACCTTCGCGGGAGCTTTCTTTGGTGCCATCACGTTGGTTGGATCTTTAAACAAGAGAAAGAGATGAGAGGTAGAGACTGTCCCACTGGGCGTGCCAATTTGTTCACACGAGACTTCAAAGATGGAGACACGTGGAATAAACGATATACTTGTATTAATATTTGTATGCGTGTGGATATACAATCTCTAATGTTGATCCTCTGATTCTCTCTCTTGTGTGTGGATGTGTTTCACTCGAGGGCTGGAACGCTTGATCTCGAGTCTGGAGCTTCCACGGATTCTTGGAGCTTGAAGTCTTCCAAATCTTGAAGGAGTCTTCAGTCTTCAGGAAGTGTTCAGCACTTTGAAACTTGTGGATTTCAAGGAGTCTTCAGTCTTCGATCTTGATGAAGTTCTCTGAATTCTTTGACTCTGGCTTCGAGCTTCAAAATTCTGACCCCTCCATAGAAGAGAACCCCTCTATTTATAGAGTTCTCACTGGATGGGCCCTGGTGACTTTTGGGCCAGCAACTTGGGCTTGGGCTTCATTGATCTTGGGTTCAACTATTTAGTCTTGGGTCTGGTTCATATTTGACCCAAAACCCTATGACCCAAATATTTAAAAGACCCAAATTTGATCCAAATAATAATTATTATTTTTTAATTAATTGGTCAAATTAATTAATTTGATCAAAACAATTTAATTTTAATTAATTGATCAAATAGAAATTTGGCTTTATAAATTTATAATTGGCCAACTTTGTCTTCAAATTAAATTTGGGACACCTGTCAATTTATAATTGGTCCCAAATTTAATTAATTATAATTTCATCATTAATTTCATGTAACGACGTGGCAATTTGTGATTGGTCAAAATTTTTCCTTCAACAGTTATAATTTTAAATTATTGGATTGGTTAATGTAATATAAAGTTTACATTAAAGTATATTTTATATTATACTTTATATTACAATAGTTTAAAACCACTTTTTTTTTTTTTTAAAAGAAACCACATTTGTACTTTATATTGTAATTTTTTTAATACTATAATATAATTTTAAATTTAATTTATATAGAATGCTTATTATTTTTATTTTTTAATAAATAAATAGCATATTTGTAATAATTTTGTTTATCTTTGATATATTTAAATTTTATTTGTAGATAGAATTTTTATCCTCATTTTCCTTAAACTTTGATTTAATTCATCTGCAATTTCTTTTATCTTTCATTTTTTGATTTTCAATGTTATCTATTATTGTATTACTATTCATATTTAGCTTATAATTATTGATATATATGCTTAAACTAATAGTTTATTATTTAAATAAACTTAGTTCAAAGTTTCATAAAAAAATTCAAAATGTTTTTATGAGTTCCTGTGATATCCGTCATGTTTACCGGAATATTTTCATCCTTAGTTGGTTCAATAATTAAATTTGAGTTAAGAAATGGGCCGGTTGCAAGGATAGCAATATGGGCCAAAATAATTGCAAATCTAGCAACCCACAAAAAAAATTGCAAAAAATTTCTATCACTGATAGATTCTATCATATGATAGAAAATTTTTCTACTACTGATAGATTCTATCGGCGATAGAAAGTTTAGAAAAACGATAGATTCTATCATATGATAGAAAATTTTTCTACTACTGATAGATTCTATCGGCGATAGAAAGTTTCTTTCACTGATAGAAAGTTTTTCTATCACTGATAGATTCTATCAGTGATAGAAATTTTCTATCACTATAGATTTTATCATATGATAGAAAATTTTTCTACTACTGATAGATTCTATCGGCGATAGATATTTTTCTATCACTTGTTCGGTGTTCTATCCGTGTTTGGTTGTTGTTATTTGGTTTTGTTTGGTTTTTGCTTTTCAGTGTTTGATTTCTATAATCGTTCGTTTTTGTTTTATTTTTCAATGCTCGATTTCACCATGTATCACCATCGCTGATAGAAACAAAAGATCTTCTATCAAAAATAGAAAAGTATCAGTGATAGAAAGATTTTCTATAACTCACTAAAAGTTTTTCTATCAGTCTCAGTGATAGAGATAGAAAGTTTTTTTATCACTCATAGAAAGATTTTCTATGAATGATAGAAATTTTTTCTATCACTCATAAAAAAAATTTCTATAAGTGATAGAAGATTTCTATCACTGATAGATTTTCCATCAGAAGTTTTCTATCATTGATAGAATATCTTTTTATCACTGATAGAATAGTAAAAATTTCTATCAGTGATAGAAATCTTTTATCACTGATAGAAAGCTTTTCTATCGGTGATAGAAAGTTTTTCTATCACTTATAGATTATATCGGTGATAGAAAGATTTTTATGGGTGATCAGGGATTGAAAGATTTTTTATCAAAAGTTTTTATATGATTTTCTATAAAAAGTTTTTTTTATCACTGATAGAACCTATCAGTGATAGAAATCTTTTATCACTGATAGAAAAAGTTTCTATTAGTGATAGAAATCTTTTATTCTATCAGTGATAGAACTTTCTATCACTGATAGAAAATTTTTCTACCACTGATAGAATCTATCAGTCATAGAAATATTAGTGATAGAAACTTTCTATCGCCGATAGAAAATTTTTCTACCACTGATAGAATCTATCAGTGATAGAAATATCACTGATAGAAACTTTATTCTATCCGTGATAGAAACTTTCTATCACTGATAGAAAATTTTTCTACCACTGATAGAATCTATCAGTAATAAAAATACTTTCTATTGGTAAAAAAAAAAAAACTGACGAGGAAGAAGAAGATGGGCACACAGGGGCAATTTAGGAATATAAAAAATTAATTAAAAATTTTTGCCATATTTGCAAATATTTTTAAAAATTGCTATATTTGTAATTATTTACCTTCATGTTGCCACCCATTACAATTATCCTTAAGAAATAGGAATCTCGCGAATTTCAAACACTTTAATAGAACCGAGAAATCCAAAATGCGTCATTTCTGTACTTTTCCCGAATCCTAATTCTAGGAATCATGTAAATTTTTTCTTTTAAAGAAAAAAAAAAAGTATATATAACGGAAAAAACTGTCGGTTCCCTTGCATAGGGATCCGTACGGACATGGGAAGCCGTCCACGTGGAAAATAAGCTTTTTATTAAAGTACCAAATTTGCCCCTGGCGATATGAAATATCTACAGACGGTTGGGTTTATTGATATGTTTGGCGCTCTGGATGGAGCGGCAGTTACGGCAAAATCCACGAGGCAGAAAGAACCAACGGCTGAGATTTCTTCAGGAGAGAGATTATTGAGATTCCATCCTTACGATCTAATCTCTGTGTTTGTGGGGAATCTATGATAGCCCCTTTTCATGGGGTGTTCTTAATATACTTTGAATGTTCCTCCTTACCAAATTTAAGGTTGAATTATAAATTTGTTATATTATTTCAACTTTATTAAATAACCACCCCATCATATTTAACTAACATGTCATCTATTCGCAATAAAAGCTTAGTCGGAAGTTTTTACTCTTGACTAAGAAGTTGGAGGTCGAAATCTCCTCCTTGTGTTGTAAAAATGAATGTCATCTATTCATACATAAACTCTTTACTTTTTATTTTAATCTTTAAATCTTGTCTAAAAAATTATTTTATTCATTATTGTCAATTTTCTTTTTATAAATTACTGACAGAAACATCTAAAAATTTCACATCTTTTGTTTGCTAGATAAATTCGTTATTTGAAACTACATGTGATAGGTCCAATAGGTGTTGAATTCCAAATGAGTTTCCAATGAAATGGTAGAAATAACTAAAATGAAAATTTTAAAAAGGTGAATAGAGATTGCATAACAAAATATATATATATATATATATATATATAAACATAAATTTCAATATCATTAGATATTAATGGAATGGATAAATCATGTAAGACATTGCCAACATGAATATAGCTAAACAATTAAGACATCAACTTGATATCAAAGTTTTAAGGGGAAGTAAATAATTCAAATTTAATGGACTGATAGATTATAGTAATAATAATAATTAAAATAATGTTAGAGGACATTGAAATGGCATTCACTTATACCAAAGACACACAAATGTTTATTTTTTCGTTGAATGACTAAATTAAAAAAGTGGGGTTTTCTTTTTGGTGTGTGTATTTGGATTGAGGGTTATTATGGAATCCACGTTGATGAAAAAAGGAAGGGTGAGTATAAATAAGGGCAGAATGATTCGAATTCATCTTCCAATTTGTAGTCGGTTTTGTTGGCTTCCTCTGCTCTTCAAAGAATAACCACCTCCTAAAGATATACCCGCCCCTTCTTCCTCTTTCAATTTCCTCTGCGAGAAGGACCTTCCATTTCTGGTCTTCAGATGTAATGGAAGTTCCTTCCCTTTCTCCTTGATTTCATTTCGACTCTCATTTTTCTTCCAGAGGAAACTCGATTCATCTCTTCTTCTTCTTCTTCTTCTTCTTCTTCGTTGTCGTCGTCGTTCTTGCGCTAATCGATAACCATGACTGTCGAAGGTACGTACAATTTCCTTACCGATTTCTTTCAATCTTCTTTTTATTTTCTTCATACCATTCATTGTCGTTTTGTAAGAGGTGATTTTCGTTTGCTTCCTCAAATCTGAATGTATTCGGTTCCGATTCTCGGGGATTGAAAATACAGTAACGTATCTGATTATTATTATTATTATTATTATTATTATTATTATTTGTTTTTGGCTATTTTGATTCTATGTTGTTTTCTCGTCTCGTTCCTGATTCCTTTCTCTGTTTTGTTTTTCTCTGCAACCGAATGAAGGATTGAGATAATAGTACAATACTGATTTGTTTCTCGCATTTCTGTTTTATTGTTGATGCAGTGGAGATTAGAGTTCCTACAGATCAAATTCCAGAAGCGGAAATGGAACATGGTAAATTTTGTTGTCAATTTTTTTTTTTTTCTTTGTTAGGTTAGAGAAGAGAGGTTGAATCGAAATTGAAATTGTAGAATCTAATTTTCAATTGGTTGATGAAATTTGCTTGGATTGGTGAAAAATCAGGGGAGGCTGGAAAAATAAGGAAGGAAATGGAAGGAATGGAAGAAGAAGGGGGGATGAAAATTAAGGGCGTGGAGGAAAATCCATCCGACGAAAACTCGCCCAGGGGTGTGTTTGAGATTCCGATTGCGGGGACGGATTCAGACCAGAGCGAAAGCAGCAGCGGTGGTGGTGGCGGCGATGGAGGGAGCCTGGTGGTGGCGGAGAAATCGCTGTTACCGGTGACTTTTTTTCAAGATGGCGGTGGAATTCCGTGGAAGGCAATGATCGGGTCGCTAACGAAGAAATCCGTTTGGAGATTCTCGTCGATTCCATTACTGGCTGCCAGTTGCGAACTTTCGAGGATGCATTTCAAGAGGAAATTGGCTCGGATTCGGAGCGCCGATGAGCCAATCATTGGCGATGATATTCCGTTTTGCAAACCTTCATGGAGGAACTATGGCTTCACGGAGCTCTCCACTGCTACCAATAATTTCAGCCCAGGTATCAATGTTTTAAAGTTGCATCTACATTTTTTTTTTTCAATTACAAAATTTAGTCATTAAATTTCAAGTGATAATATGATCTGAACTTTCCATGATTGACAATATTTTTGAAATTCACATATCACTCGGACAGAAATTGAATTTTCTGGTCATGCGTAGTAACCAAATTGGAAGTTGAGGATGCCAACAAAAGACATATTGTACTTCGTAGTATTTATTAGACAGAAAAATAAATTTTTTAGTTCAACAACTTTTGGGTTATTAACGTTTTGGTTCAAAGTATATATTTTAACTAATTGATTATGGTTGGGTTGATGAAATTTTAGGTCCCCATAGATACAGTATTGAACTTTATTGGATACAAAACTATAGTCCCTCAATAGAAGCAAAATTGAAATTTTCGTTAGCTATTAAATACAAATTTATTTTTAAAGCATTCTATTTAATCAGATTTCATAAATTCAAATCGTGTTCGTTAATCGTTGAATCTTATTGTTTCTGTTTTTTTTTTTTTTTTTTTTCTTTGCTATCGATTTTCCCGCGAGTCATGGCAGATTGTCTTTGGCTGGTTCTAATTTTTCTGACAAGTTTATTTAGTTCCATGAAATTTGTCCCACATCAGACATTGAGTGAGTGAGACCACCATAGACTTTCTTTTTTCTCTTTTCAAGAAACACCAGCTTTTTGACTAAACTTTAAAGTAGGGTGGGTGGTCCTAATCTCTAAGGATGGAGGCAGTGTCCATTAACTTTTAAAATTATCGGATAGATTTTTTAATTTATAATTTTGTGTCTAATAGGTCTCTAAGCTTTCAATTTTATGTCTAATAGGTTGATGGACAAATTTGAAATTTTTTAAAAATTAATTGATCCATTAGCTATAAATTTGAATTTTATGTCGGATAAAACTTTAAAATTTCAGTTTTGTGTCTAATAAATTCCTGAATTTAAAATAATTTGGAAGTTCAAACTTAACTTTATAATTTTGAAAGTTAAGGGATCAAATATGCACAAATCTCAAAGTTTAGAGATTAAATTTGTAATTAACCAAACATATATGTTGATAATATAATTTCTTAAAAACAAATATACTCTAATTTATTAGTCAAAATTTTGTGTTTAGTAGTGATTTAGGTATTAGAGTATAAGATCATGATTGTGACAGCAACTTGTTGGGTTCGGTTCAAACTTTTGTTCTCATAGGTGGGAGAGTGTTAAAAATATGTTAATAAGATTTGACAAGTGGATATATTGGTATTTTTGGTTTTTTTTTTTTTTTTTGAGTACATCAACATTTGAGGGTGGAGGAATTTGAACCTCTAATCTCATGGTCGAGGGGGAGCTAAGCTCGCTTTGGCTTTGGTTATGGGTTTGTTAAAAAAAAAATCAAATCGATCTTAATCTATAAAATTTTACCCTGAAAATTAAAATTAATATACCATGAGCAAAACTTCTTGTCATTCAGCTATTAATTAACAATTGATAGTGATAGTGATTTGTTAGGTATTGTACCCACCAAGGAAGACAATTGGTTCTAAGTCTCTTTCCAAATCCCACTTTCCATAAAGAAACGTTATAGCGAGTGAATTTTTAATTCATAGGCTTCCTAACGCATGCGATTCTTACTTGTTTAAATTCTCACAACGAAATTATGATTAGATTAAAATAAATGCTTCGTTATATGTAAGTCTTTCATAGGGTGTTTCTTTATTAGAAGTTTGAATAATTTATGTAGGTTGGTTGAACAGATATAATAGTTATAATTAGTACAAGCAGTTGGTATTTTAACTGAAATTTGGTCAGCAGCCTGTCACAATATGTAGCTTTGAAAGTCAATGGCGTCGCAGGACTTTTCATTGAATGGTCAATTTCAATTCTTCTTTTTTCAGTATTTGCAGCCTTTCATAATCAACTAAAACCCAACCACTTTTCACACTGAATAGGACATTTGTTTTGGTTATCTTTATGGTTCTAAATTTCTAATTAAATGTTTCAAACTGTTTCAGAAAATTTGCTTGGAAAAGGAGGGCAAGCAGAGGTTTACAAAGGTTGTTTACCCGATGGCCAAATTGTGGCGGTTAAGAGACTTATGAAAAAGGAGAAGGAAAATGAGGAAAGAACTGCTGATTTTTTATCAGAACTTGGAATTATTGCTCATATAAACCACCCGAATGCTGCACGATTGCTCGGGTTTGGAATTGATGGTGGCCTCTACCTTGTTCTTGAGTACATTCCTCATGGCAGCTTTGCCTCTGCCCTTTTCGGTTTGTCACTCTCCCTGAATACAACTTACATACACAATAAGTATCATATTAAATCTCTTCAATCGAATTGCGATTGAGATCAACGTATGAAAGAACCGTTAGAATTAATTTGAATAAACAAATTAGCCCTCTTCTAGCAATGTCTGTTTCAACACTAGTAGTGAGTTTTGAAATAAACACACATTTGAAAAGCATGGTTTGAGTTTTGAATTGGACAAGGAAAACAGAGTTTTTAAAACGAACCGCTATTTACAATGATGATGGTGCGTTTGGTTTCAAATTACAAAACGGTTTTGTTGAAGGAAAAGATGAATATGTTTGGCTGATGAAGGTAATACTTTCAATCAGGTGCGGAATCTCTGGACTGGAAGGTAAGATTTAAGGTGGCTGTTGGTGTAGCAGAAGGACTGAAATATCTCCATCGTGAATGTCCAAGGCGCATCATTCACAGAGATATCAAAGCCTCTAACATTTTGCTCGCTGACAACTTTGATCCACTGGTAATGTCTTTTATCCTAAGCATCGAGTTTCAGGCATTTTTCAGTAATAATGAATGGTTTTCTTTCCTTTCAGATCTCTGATTTTGGATTAGCAAAGTGGCTGCCTGAAAATTGGGCTCACCATGTCGTCTACCCCATCGAGGGTACATTTGGGTGAGTTAAACTGTTAAACGACTTAGTGATTTGATTCGATTATAACAATTGTACCAAGAACTATGAGGCTCTTAACACTTCTTCAAATTGCCACAGATATTTGGCTCCAGAGTACTTTATGCACGGAATCGTTGACGAGAAGACCGATGTATTCGCTTATGGTGTTTTGTTGCTCGAGCTCATAACTGGCCGCCATGCAGTTGATTCAAGTCGACAAAGCCTTGTGATTTGGGTATGATTTGTAGCTCCGTAGCTTTAAGTAATATCCATACAATTCTAACATTTTTGAGTATTTGAATCTAGTCTTGAATGATATCCTAGGCTGTAGTAGTAACTGCTGCAATTTGTTGTATGCTTAGAAAAGGTTTTCTTTTTGCAGGCAAAGCCATTACTTGATAGCAACAGCTTCAAGGAATTAATAGATCCAAAGCTAGGAGACGACTACGATCAAACTGAAATGAGACGAACCATGTTAGCAGCTTCGATGTGCATTAACCATTCATCATCGATTCGGCCACACATGAACCGGGTAAGGGACTGCCTCATCGATCTCCATTTTTCTTACTTTCTGTTCTCCATTATTAGCTCACTTCAGTCTTGTGGGAGTGTAGGTTGTACAGCTGCTGAAGGGAGAAGATGGACCATTAGATCAATTAAAACACAAGTCGATGGACGATGGGGATCGGTCGTTCCTTTTGGAAGCCTGCGACCTCGAAGATTACACATGTAATTCGAACTACCTCAACGACCTTTGTCGTCACAGGGAGCTTGTTTTGGAATGAAGCCTTATGTTTGTGTGCTTCTGCAATTCCCAGAGAACTGCTTGTTTGTGTTAAAAGGTTATATAAAATGATGATGCCTCTGCAATTGTGTCAAAGGCTGATATAATGTTCACGCAAGTCAGTGTCCCTTTCTGTGGCTGTGTTATATACATCTTGAAAGGCTCTTTCTTTTTGTCAAAAGTATATAGATATGATAGAAGGGGGCCGCTTAAAAATTATAAATACATTTATTTATGTGCATTTTGTGAGGCCAAAGAGAATCAGAAATTGTATATTGCATTATATGGGGATGTGATAATCTTATTTTATAGCAAATTCTTTTATTCTTTCACTGATTATACAGCTTAAAATATTATGTCTAAACTTTGGCATGTGACTAGAAAATAAAAGGTTATGTGTAATGTTGGTAAATAAGTTTAGAAACTACAATTTAAAATCTTGCAATATTTAGTTCTTGGCGGATGTTTCTGAGGATATGGCATTATTCATTCATTGTGTTAATTTGAATTGTATCGTGTTGTCAATCTCAGATGTTGGTGTTTCTAAGTAGTTTAGTATTAGTGTCCTTTCTCATATTGAAATATTGATCTCTCTCAAATCTAATATTGTTGAAGAAATCTAAATTTTACATTTATATGGAATATTTTTTTATTTATACTCCTGGGGTGAATAAATTTAAAACTTTTTGCTAAATTAAAAAGAATTGATTTAAACTAAATAAATTTAATAAGCACTAAAAAACATAAACTATGCTAGAAATATTTGACAATTTTCCTAGGCATGCAATCTAATAGTGGAAATTAAAAGACTCCTTCTTAGGTATTTTACTGCAACGACTCTCTTACGGGTGAGAACCAAACCGACTCTTTTTCCAGGTTCAAGAGTAAACTTCTACCGATCCTTTTACAGGTTTAGGACCCAACCTATACCGATCTTTTTAAACGGGTTCAAGATCAAAACCACTATGATCCTTTTAATCGGGTTCAGGATCAAACCACTACAAATCTTTTTTTTTGGTTTAGGATTAAACCACTCACTCAATTCCTAAGGTGCACCCACACCTTATTACAATTCCCAATAAAGAAAAGAATACAAAAAATCTCACAACAAGATGTACCTCTCAAAGGTAAAATTACACAAATAAGAACACTCCAATAAAAACCTCACAAAAATAATACTAGACCAATTTAGGAGCAACGGAGGACAAGAATTTGAGAGTAGGGAGACTTGAGAGAATAAGACTTTGATAGCTTTTTGGTGTGTGAATGAAGAGTGAAAATCAACTCGAATTTATAAGCGAGGAAGATAAATATTGGCCGTTAGATAAAATTGAAGATGAAGGGTGGAGATTGAATTTAAATAGGAAAGGAAATGATTTCAACATTAAGGGTGAATTTTGAAAGAATGAAATTTTTTAGATTTGAGAATAAATCAAGGATTTTAGGGAATGAAATTTTGGAAAGAATAAAATTTGAATTGGTGAAATTTTGGTGAAGATTTAGGAGAAAATTGGATAAAAAAGAGATGTGAAATGATTGAATTCATGAGATAATGAGAATTAAAATTAGGATTAAAATTAAGAGAAAAATGGAGGAAATTGATCATTCACATCAACTGCCACGTTGGATGCCACGTAAGCGTCACGTCACTGCCATGTAGGTTTTTTTTTTTTTTTTTCCAATCTCCTTTTGTTTGTAACTTTCTCGTTTGAACTCCGATTTGAGCGATTCAAAATGCGTTGGAATCGTCTTTCCAAGCTCTACATTACGAACACTTTAAAACACTAAAATAATTAATAAATTAAAGTTTGTTATCATCAAAACATAGTATGATTGAAGCTCGTAGAGCTAACAAAGTGAATGAATTAATTTTAACCATTTTGTTTAGTACAATCAATTATAACCTTAAACATTTAATTACATCAATTTAAACTACAAATTTGATTAAGTGTTGCAATTTAAAGCTAATACTTGAACAAGAGGTTGATAATACTCTCACATAGTTTAGTGGTTAAAATATTACTTATATTCTTGAGGTCGAGGTTTAAATCTCCATTTTCACATTTGTTGTGCTAGTTTAGTGGTTAAAATATTAGTAACAACACTTGCAAATTCATGATTAAAATGAATTAAATCAAAAGTCTAAGGTTAAAATTGACTCATCCACCCTATCACTGCAACAATTTTTCTTTTTCTTGATGCAAAAATTTGTCCAAAAAAAATCGGAAAAACGCTTTTCCGACGAAATCGTTCACTACAAGAAATCAGACCTTTAGCGTCGAAAAAATTTCGTCGCTAAAAGTACAAATTCGACACAAAGCATCATCAGCCTCGAAAAAAAATTGGTCGCAAAAAAGGCCACTAAAGCAAATGTCGCAAGCTGGCTTTTGCGTCGAAATTTTTGCGTTGGAGTACTAATAAAGTAGGGATAGTAGTGGAATACTAGCAAGAACATTGTAGTAATTAGTTAGGGGTGTCTTGGTAATTAGTTAATAGAGTCTTGATTATAAATAGGGGAGTTGAGAGCCTTGGTGAGGGTGTGGATAATTTTGGGTATTGTCTCATTGTGGGACTTTGCAGAGAGTTAGCCTTTTCGAAAGGCTATCAACATAGTGTAGTTCTGTTTCATTATTATAATATATTAGTATTTAGGTGTTTTCTTAGTTTGAATACCTAAAAAATTGGTATCAAAGCACGGTCGTCCTAGAGCATTGAGAGCAATGGAGTTTGATCATATGCTAGAGTTACAATTGGAAGCAATATGATAACTCTTCGAAACAAGAGTTATTGGCCATGATTTAAGGCTTTAAGGCTTAGATTTACTTTGAGAAATTGCTAATTGTGTTGAATTTTGCTGAATTTTAAGGCATCTAACGAGAATTTTAATTGAGGGCTATGGTTGGTAATTTTTGTGCAAATTGTTTTTAATTAAGCTGACCTGGAACTCTAATTTGCACAGATATTGCTATAGCAGTTGAGCTGGTAGAGGACTGCAAAGAAGCTGAATTTTGTTGGTTGCTTGAGCTGCTTTCCACGTGGAGGACTTCATTAATTGATGTGACATTTCCAACTGATGACACTTGAGCTCTTTCCATCATTTTGAAGGAATTCCATGTGGGTAAGACTTGTCTAATTAGCCCTGAAACCCATGTTGGTGGCTGGGTATTTAAAGAAAGAAGTCCAAATTTGGAAAGGAGGTTGGAGAATAGAGAGAAACTGAGATTGAGAGCTGTAATCAGAGGAAAACAGAGGAAAAAAACAAATGGGAGTTGTCGTGGAGACCTTATTCAGCTTGGGAAAGCTGGATTTGATCTTGGAAGCTTCTTCTTTAGTCTTTTCTTCTCATCTTTTATCTTCTCATTAGTATTAGTCGAGTTAGAAGCTGAAAACATGTTGTGTATCAACATTTTCTGTTGTACTGAATTTGTTTCACCTTTGAACATGAGCTAATCCTCTTTAGGTGAGGATTAGGGGTTTTT
This sequence comes from Luffa acutangula, assembly GCA_036850905.1. NCBI lineage: Eukaryota > Viridiplantae > Streptophyta > Magnoliopsida > Cucurbitales > Cucurbitaceae > Luffa > Luffa acutangula. Next base: position 45,849,526 of record CM072091.1, on the reverse strand, counting down.
ATATTGTAACGAGGGGTTGTTTGTAGTTGAACCTTGCATATTTCATCTTAAAGTAAAGTGTTCTTCATTGTTAAAGCTGGAATTTCGTTTGGCCAACCATTTTCTAGCATTGTCATTGAGTGTTTGGGAAAACAATTAGTACCGACTACTTTACTTTACCTTAGTCTTTAAGATCATGAAAATGAGTGGGTATTTAGGGATAAATAACCACCTAAGGCACTTGTCAGTTAAGCTAAAAAGAAGGGGTTAAATGAGAGTTTAATCGCCTTAATCTATGGAGAATTGAAAAATAATTCCCGTAATCTGGGTGAGATGAAATTAGCACAGATTTAGCTACAGCAATCATTGGAAGCAATATAGAAAATCTGTAATCCGAGCCTCTCTTCTCCCTTGCATCCAACCGTTTGCTTGTTTTATTTAGTTTTAGCTACCTTTAAATTCACTCAAATTTGTTTACATTTGTGCAATTTAGTTAGTGAATGATATTTTGTCCTCGGTTACTTTGAATTTCATCAGAAAATAAGTAGTAATTTTCCTTAATTCAATCCCTGTGGAGAACGATCTTAAATTACTTATCACTTGCTGCCATGATGTTTATACTTGCACGTTTTTGAGCTATTTGTGAGTTTTTCGTGCATATTTAGAATCACATTGCACAAGGCAACACAATATAATAAGGGATAAAGGATGTGCTCCAAATCTTGGAAAAAATGCAAAAAATGTCCGAGGAAATACAATTGTCAAGAGATGGAGAGAGAAGAGAAACAGAGAAAACAGAAGCAAAGAGGTAAGAAGCATCTAAATTCTTGAAGGAGGAATAAAGTCACGAAAAATAAAAATTAAGAAGTGGAAGCGATCAAAGGAGTGAGTAGTCTCTCAAAATCCGAAGAAGTGGGTTGGAATGATGTTCGAGACAACATAATCAGATATTCAAGGGAGAAATCAACGACAAATGCTGCTAAAAATCATAGAAGGGAGATCGACGAGCAAATTGTTGGGGTTCAAAGACCGTGTGCGAACGGGCTGGAAAGGTATCTGAAATGTCGAAGGCAGAATTTTCAAAGCAACATCATCGACCATTATCGAGGGGGACGATTCAATAATCACAGGGTTCAAAAGAAAAGAAGAGAAAGCGACCATAGAACCCATGATTGACTATTACTTGTGTGGTTGGAGATGAAGATCACAGCAACTGGAGGATGGTGAACAGATGGAGATGGAGGGTGGTGGTCACGAAAGTGATCGAGATTCATCGCTAGTAGGTGAAGACGAGTATGGTCGAAGACAAAGATGTGGTGGAAGTAGTGACCGAAGGATGGTGAACGTATGGAGATGGAGGGAGACAATCATGAAAGGGAGATGGGAACAACAAAATGTAACCCTAATCACATGGGCCTGATATTCGTGGGTGGACCGAGTTTGATTGAATTGGGTGAGGCCCATTACTTGTCAATGGAAGAAAATCCAGAGGGCTTACATTATGGACCTTGGGTCGAGCTGCCTTATATTTTAAACAGCTGATGACCCTCTTCAAACCCCATTTTACAAAAATGTCTAAGATAGAAAAATTTTTCTAATTTAGAATTTTCATTTTTTTTTGTGACAAATTTGCCCTTTTTAGCTTCATCTCTCATCAATAAATTTGCTCCATATTATCTCTCTTCATTCATTGTTATACCTTCTTGGCTTCATCTCTCCTCAATAAATTTGCTCCATATTATCTCTCTTCATTCATTGTTATACCTTCTTGGCTTCATCTCTCCTCAATAAATTTGCTCCATATTATCTCTCTTCATTCATTGTTATACACTTCTTGGCTTCATCTCTCCACAATAAATTTGCTTCATATTATCTCTCTTCATTCAATAATATCCCACCAAATTTTTATGTTTTTGAGGCATTTATGGAATTTTTAATAAATTCGTTTTTGCCTTTTTGCCTTCCATTTTTTGAACTTTTGGGATTCATTTTTCGAACTTCTTATGCATTCCCTTCTTTTTATATTTTAACTTTCATTAAATTACATATTTAACTTCCAACTTTTAAATTTTTGTTTGTCTTTTTTTAGTACAACAAATTTTGAGAGTGGGGGATTTGAACTTCTAATATATAAATTTCTAATTATCATTGTTTGCAATTTTTTTTTCTCTAGCCATAACCTAATATATATAATTCATATACATCGGGATATAATATGCATACAGAACACTAAGACATATATTCATGGAAACAATCTCAACAATCATATATATATATATATATATCAACATACAATATATAATCAGTATAATAAAACTATACATCTGTATTTATCAGATATCAAATATTTGCAACTTTTTTTTTACTCTAGCTATAACCTAGTATATATAATTCATATACCATGGGATATAATATGCATACAGAACACTCAGACATATATTCATGGAAACAATCTCAGCAGTCATATATATATATATCCCCATACAATATATAACCAGTATAATAAAACTATACATCCGTATTTATCCGATATCAAATGTTTGCAATTTTGTTTACTCTAGCCATAACCTAATATATATAGTTCATATACACCGGGATATATTATGCATACATAATACGAAAGCATAAAAAAATTACCCAATTTCACAAAAACGAAAAAAAAAAGAAAATATTAATGGGAGGGAGAGAAATATTCAACCATTATTGATGAGAGAGATGTTTGACCATTATTGATGGGAGAGCGAGAAAATGACTCTTATTGATGGGAGAGAGAGAAAATATTTAGCAATTATTGAAGAGATGAAGCAAAGGACTCTTTGGTAAAATGACATGATTTTCATGTAAAAAATGGAGACCCAATGTCTATTCTTGAAAAAAAATAGTGTAGTTGGACAAATTTGAGAATAGGGGGCCTATTTTAGGCTATCCATGTAGTTATCTCTAATTTAAATTTGGATCTAACTCGTTTTTTTGACCCTCTTCACGTAAAAAAAAAAAAAAGAAACAACCCTAGCCACAATCCTCGTCTTTACACTCACATTGTTAGCTATCACCACCTTCCGTCGTTGTTCACTATTATTGGCCTTCACCACCAACTGTCGCTAGTCGCTAGAGTCACCACCAACCATCCTCGACCACCGCCTTACACTATTGTCCGTTGCTCATAGTGGTTGAAGCAAAGACCAACTCAATTTTTCAATTACAATTTCTTAAGAGGGTTCTATGTCTTGGGTTCTTAAAAAAATTAAAAATAATAAAATTTAAAAGTTACCTAATTTCTTGTAGTGTAAATTCAAAGGAGGTAAAGTTTCATTTACATATTCATTAGAATTATAAAATTTTAAAATACATGATATAAATATCTCAAAATTCTAAACCTTGAAAGAAAATAAAGGAAAACAAACATTAAAAATTACATCACATTAAAAATTCTCTAGCAATGAAAATAAAGCAAACTTTTTTTTTTAACCAAAATAAAGCAAACTTGAAGATCAAAGCTCTTACCTTCCCTTCACATCACCGATGACCTAACTTTCCATTAAATATTCATCTTAACATAAACAAGTAATAAAGAGAAACCAATTAATATCCAGTTGACATAAAAGACAACGAAAAAATAATAAAATAAAAAATAATATAAAATGACAATCACCACGGATTAATCAACGAGACCGCTACATGCCGCCTCTATAAATTTGTCGTTGTATACAAAATCAAGGTGCTTTTATAGTTTCTCTTTTCTACATCGAACGGTGCAAAACTATTGGTTTGCTTCTACCAACTACATCTAAAGACACCCAAGGATGTTTTTAAATTAAATTTCTGGTACCTCTGAAAAGAGCAGAAAATTCGATCAAATCTCTGCAACTTTCTGAACTCCCTTTCCCATGGCGGCGGAAACCGAGAATCTGCGCATAGTGATGTTCCCATGGCTGGCTTTCGGACATCTAATCCCTTACTTGGAGTTCGCTAAGCTCGTGGCCAAACAGGGTCACCAAGTGTTGTTCGTTTCCACCCCTCGAAACATCGAAAGGCTCCCCGGAATTCCGCCTCCTTTGGTTCCTTTGATCAGGTTCGTGAAGCTGGCGCTGCCGCCCGCCGGCGACCTCCCCGACGGCGCTGAGGCCACGACGGATGTGCCTTCTCACCTTGTGAAGTTCCTTAAAGCGTCGTATGATGAGCTAAGGAACCCCATGGCTGAGTTTCTTAAAACCTCTGCTCCCGATTGGATCCTCCATGATTTTGCTTCGTACTGGTTGTGTCCTATTGCTCTTCACCTTCGTCTCAAGATCGGGTAACTCTTTCTTTTTAATTATCCGCTCAATCATTCACAAATTTTATTTTTCTAAATATATGTTCGGGTAAAATACACTTTTGATTTAGGTATGTGTATTTGAACTTTTTTTTTTTTTTTTTTGAAAAAGTATTTGAACTTTATTTTATTTTATTTTTTTATTTTTTTATTTTTTTTATCAACGTTTCTTGATGATTGACACAACTAACACTTTTTTTGGAAAATATTTGAATATAATTTCTGTTCTTTTTTCTTTTTTTTTGTAATTATCTAATTATTGCATTGATAATGTTTTTTTTTTTAATATGAGGATTTGACATGTTAGATCATGTCGTGCTTGATAATGATATTGGTATTTGATTTTTTATTTTTGAAAATTAAAGTTATAAATACTCCTATCCATTTCTTTGTTTTGTTATCTATCTTCTTCTCATGTTTTCAAAAGCTAAACAAGTTTTAAGAACTAAAAAAAAAAGAAACACACTTTTGGTCCCTGAGTTTTCAAATTCAACCAAAATACTTGAGGTTTGAGATAAGAAGCAATTTGGTCCCTGCCATCTATTTTGTCGTTAGCCAGTCCCGGAATTAGTGTTTATAAGCTTAATTTTCAAAAACAAAAAACCAAATGGTTATCAAACGTGGCTAAAAGATTTAGTTTTGAAAATTTTTAGGCTTCATAGAAATTAAGTTAAAATTTCATAGATCTAAAGGTAAGTTATTTTATTAAATAATACTTGACTGTATATCCGTATGTAAGGATCTTTCTACACACCACCGTTTAAAATGTTGATAATCAGGAGAGAGAATTTTTTTCCCTCATTTTCTACCTTTCTCTTTCTTAGTTATCAAGGTTTTAGTGAGTATGTAGGCAGATCCCTAACCAAATATTATTCTATTTTATTTAAGTATTAAGTACAATAAATATGAGGTGTGGTTTTGAAATTTCAAAACCAAGGAAAATGAAGCGATGCTCATGTTGGCACTAAATAATTATTCTCATTTAGTCATTCATTAATATATACAATGTGTATTTTAGATTTAATCAATATGATTTTAAAATCCTCAATTTAGTGTCTTTTAACATTTATTTATGTATACAATATAATATTTTTTAGAGACAATATTTTTTTTACAAGCAATTATGCCTAATGTTAAATTTAACTTATTTAACTTATACAATATATAGATAGTTGGGTAATCAGACCATGTTTTTTATTAAGTTATTATAATCCCTGTAAAAATAATACATAAATAATAAATAATACATCCAAATCTCCACCCCATATTGGTTAAACTAGAAAAAATGTCAAACATATATTTAGATAATATTTAAGTCAAGTACAAATAGAAGTTGAAATTTCGATAAAATTAATTTGGAAGAGAAATTATAAACTTTTGAGTGGCCTAATTTCTTGAATAAGTTTACCATAAAAGTCAAGCATAGTTCATCTGACATAAAGTTTATATCAACCAAAACAAAGTTAACTCGAAACTGCTTTTAATATCAACGGTGAAAAGGATATAATTGAAAAAAAAATAATGTATAGAATATTCAATCGAAACTTTTAAAATAAGAAACTGAATTCAAAAAATACACAAAGCTTAAAAGATTAAAAAGTATATATTTAACCCTTAATTTTGAATTCATATTATTGTTGTGTACAAGTTCAATTCTTAACGTTAAACGAGGAGGAATGACATGAACTAGAATCATGTAATCTCCTCGGTTTCAAGTACTATGCTAATGTCAATTTTAATCCATTCGAACGTTACTGAATAGATAAGGAATGATTTAGGTTAATTAAACATATTACACTTCTAAACGTCAATAATCGAACCCACCCAAAAAGAACTAAAGAAATGTTCAATGTTCAATTAGAGTAAATTTAACTTTGAATTCATGTTGAAAAACAGGTACTTGAGCACATTAAACCCAGAATTACATGCATTCATGGGGCCAGTTTCAGCCATGAAAGGTGGAGAAGGCATCCGCAAAACACCAGAGGATTTCACCGTCACTCCGCCCTGGATTCCTTTCTCCACAACGGTGTCCTTTCCATACTTCGACATCAAGAAAATATTCGACAGATCATCACAAAACACCGCCCACGACGGCGTCTCCGATATCCACCGCTACACCGACGTGATACAGAACTCCGACGTAATAGCAATCAGAGGCTCCTACGAATTCGAGCCGGAATGGTTCAAAGTCCTCGACCAAATCTACCAAAAGCCCGTCTTTCCGGCCGGCCACTTCCCGACGACGGAACACGACCAATGCGACAAAACAGAGACATGGAAATTCGTCAAAACCTGGTTGGACACTCACAAAAAGGGATCTGTAATTTACGTGGCGTTTGGGACCGAGGCCAAGCCGACGCAATCGGAAGTCACAGAGATTGCACTCGGGTTGGAACAATCGGAGCTGCCGTTCTTCTGGGCTCTGAAGACTCGCCGCGGACCGGCCGACGGCGAGGCGGTTCGGCTGCCGGAAGGGTTCGAGGAGCGAATTAGAGGGCGTGGGGTTGTTTTCACGGAGTGGGTTCCTCAGCTGAAGATCTTGGGACACGAATCGGTTGGGGGTTTTCTTTCTCACTGTGGTTGGAGCTCGGTGGTGGAGGGGATTAAATATGAAAAAGCTTTGATTTTGTTGGGTTTTTTTGGGGATCAAGGGTTGAATGCGAAGTTTTTGGAAGAGAGGAAAATTGGGTATCCGATTCCGCGAGAGGAAAGTGATGGGTCGTTTACGAGAAGGTCGGTGGCAGAGTCGGTGAGGCTGGTGATGGTGGAGGAACAGGGGAGGATCTACAGAGACAAGGTTAAAGAGGTGAGGCCTTTGTTTGTTGACGAGGAGAGACAAGAGAAGTACGTGGTTGATTTTCTTGAGTATCTTAAGAAGCATAGAAATGGCAGTGGTAATTGAGACAAATTGTCCGATGAGACCGCCACGGATTGATTGCCTCTTTAGAACTGTCCTAAGTAGATCATAGAATTTGTCTTTCTCCTCGTAGCTGTTGAATGCAAAATTGAGATGTTTTTACAGTTCATCTTTCATCATACATTTAAGTATGCAAAACTGTCAACCTTGTTGCGTAATAATGTGAAATGGTTTAGTAATGGTGATTGTTTCTTATTTTCTGTTTTTTGTTTTCCATCTTTTAAAAATAAAAGCATTTGTGACTATTGTACTAAGACAATGCTAATTACCTCTAAACTTGTATCAAATTTTACTAGAAATTTTCAATTTCATCAAGAGAATTTGCAGTGGTGGCAAATAAGAATTATATAATTGTAAATATAGCACAATGTAAAAAAAATTGCAAATATAACTGTTGAAAGAGAAATTTTGGCCAATCACAAATTGCCACGTCATTAATATAAATTAATAATAAAATAAATTTGGGACCAGTTACACATTTACACGTGTGCCTAAATTGAATTAATAGACATTAAAATTCGACAAATCAAAGAGTCTAAACTGCACGATAGTGGGCTACATGAGAGGTGTTAGGAAGAGCACCAGTGATGGAAAATCTGACAGGAGACCACCCTGATGCATAGTTGGTCAACACGTCGAGCTAATGACGTTAAACAAGCGCTTATGGGAGGCAACCCAAGTGAGTTAGTTATTTCTTTCTTTTGAGTTTTATTTATTGTTTGTGTCTGTTTTGTAGGTCTTGTTTTCTTTCTCTCCTTTGCTTTCAAGCTGTCAAGATTCCAAGTATTCAGTCAAGAAGTCATCATCATTCCAGGCCAGTATTGTTCACTCCTTTCATTCGTTTATTGTTCTCATGCTTGTTTATGCTTTATTTTCGTTATACATTGAGGACAATGCATATTTTAAGTTTGGGGGTGGATTAGTGATGACATGCAAAAATGTCATCATTTTCCTATTAATTTTAGCTAGTTTTGTGTATGAATTGTGTACTTTAATGCTATTTTCTATTTAAATTTCAGAAAACCGAGTCAAGGAAGCAAAATCGGAATTTTGAGAGATTTTGGATGATTTTGGAGGCTTTTTGGAGCAATTTGAAGAGTTACATTAAAAGATCCAAGTCCAAAAGCCAAGAAGAATAAATTAGAAGCCCAAATTCATGAATTTCAAGTCTTAAAGTATCAATTTGGGTCAAGAAAAGTGCCCAAAATCCATTACAAGAAGTATTTGGGCCAAAAGAAAGTTGGAGGCCCAAAAATGGAGTCAAAATCGGGCCTTTATTGAAGATTCAGGGCCTAGCGTCTCGACGCTAAGCCTAGAGCGTCTCGACGCTAGGCAGCTGCGTGGAAAGATCCAGAATCGCGAGAGCGTCGCGACGCTGTCCAAGTAGCGTCTCGACGCTGAGACGTCTTGGAGCCCAAGAAAAGATGACGTCAGAGCGTCTCGACGCTGTCCTTGTAGCGTCTCGACGCTGTGCCTGCTGGGAGCCTATAAAAGGAGCCTTTTGCATCCATATTTTGTGTGCCAATTTGTGGGTTTTCACCCAATTCTAGAATCCACACTAAAGTAGGGGATTTTTGGGAGAGTTTTGGAGCTTTGTTGAAGATCTTTGGAGCTCGGGATCGAAGGAGGTCGGCGCGGGATCGAGGAGATCGACACTTTTATGAGCATTTCTCTTCCCTTTTCCTTTATGTTTTAGTTTCTAGATTTGTTGTGATTAGGAATTATTGAATTTTAGTGATTATGAGTAGTAAATTCCTAAATTCTATGAGATTGATTTAGATGTTGAACCTCTGCTGAATTAATGAATTGATGTGGTTTAATTGTCATTATTGTTCATTTGTGCATTTTGTCCGTAATGCTTTTAATCAACTGATCACTGATTAAATGAATCGTTACTATGCGGAAACTCGACGGAGAGAAGCTTAGACTAGAACTGAATGCATGACTAACGGTTATTTACCCGGGTGACACGGGATAAAATAAATAACGTTAGAGGTTGTACTGAAGGGTCGTAATGCCATGCTAAGTAAATAAAGATGAGACTGAAAGGAGATTCTTTATTGAAAGGTATGAGATAGGAGGAGACCGACAGGAGAATCCTTGTCATTAGGCTTCTAGACTTATGAATCAAATGATTTGTTAATCCATATTAGTTAATTGATTATGCATTAAAGGTCCAATTGATGAAATCAACAACTCTAGAATTATCCCATCAAATTGCGTCACCATTTATCTTTTGCTTTCTAGATTAGCTTTTTATTATTCTTTTTGGCATTAGATTTTGTTCTCTAACTAAAGTTAAGCAAGATTATTCGCGGTACTTAATTGAATAAATCCAATCCCTGTGGAGACGATACTCTATACTCAAAATCACTATATTACTTGTCACGACCCGTACGCTTGCGGAATTTAAAATCGTGGTCAACAAGTTTTTGGCGCCGTTGCCGGGGATTGGCTAATTTCATTCAATTAATATTGTGAAGAAATTGCTTGCTTTAGATTAGAGGTTTTATTTTGCTTTCTTTGTTTTATTTTTATCCTGGTCCATTGTTCTTGTTGTGCATTTAATTGGTGTTTGCATCTGACTGAAAGCCTTATTATTGTTGATTTAATTATTTTAAATGGCTTTTAATAGTTTCGGGTGGCCCTTTAGGGAATCTGAGCCCAAAGAACCAACACCATCATCCAATTTTTTTTATTCAAATTATCCCCCTTTAGAAGAAAAATCTCCCCTAGAAAATTTGCTTCAAGATTATATCGAGGATACTAGAGTCATTAATTTAGCTCTAGAAAAATCCCTAGGGAGATTCCATCCCCAAGAGGATGAGAGTGAAGTGCAATCCGCTTCCATAGAAGAAAAATCTTCCTTAGAGAGCTTGCTTGAAAATTTTATCCAAGAGTCGAGAACCATGAATTTAGAATTAGAAAAATCTATGGAGAGACTCAATACCCAAAAGGAAGATAGGGAAGTAGGATCCACTTCCATAGAATGTCTAGTGAGTCATGTGGCCACTGATTCATTAGCACTCATTCAAGAGCCTAATCCTTTCAATTTTGCTGAGTTTGAGCACATAGGGGTAAGTTGTTTAGGCAGTAAGGAAGAATTGGATAGTTCTAGCACCCATCAAGAACAAGTTTGTGAGGAAGAAAAAGAAAATGAGCATGTAGTGTTTGAGGAGTTTCTAGAGATAGAGTTTAAGGTTGAAAGGCCTTTGTCTGTTTTATCCCCTTCATTCTCTCTTGATAATGAGTGTTCTTTTTCTTGTTCTCACATGTCAGAGTCAGAGTCTTTTTATTTTGATCTTTCTCCTTTTATGCTTTTATTATTAAAAAATCCCAAAAATATTTCTGCTTCAGGGTCCCATGAAAAGCTAGTAAGCTTACTAGCAATAGTCTGCTTCATTGATTCAAGGAAGAAGGGCCCGAAGAAATACGAGAATTTTTATGTGCCTTGAAAGTCTGCACAAACTCGTCTAGCTAAGAGACGTTAAACAAGCGCTTCTTGGGAGGCAACCCAAGTTTATTTTTCCGTTAATTTTCTTTTCTTTGTTTTTCAGTTTTTTGTAGTTAGAGCATGTTGATCTTTCGTTCCCGTTGATCAATTTTTGAAGGAGCTCGAGACCACATTTTCTTCCAAAAACAACCCCAATGAATGTTGAAGGCTGATATCCATGGTTTCTCTCACATTTCAGGGCAGTACCGTTCTCTCTTTATCTTTTTAATTGTCCTTAAGCATGCTTAATTAGTCTGAATAATTGATACATTGAGGGCAATGTATGATTTAAGTTTGGGGGGGAGGCTTTGCTGTTCTGATCTGAGCGAAATTTTTCATGATGATTCTATTGCATCTGTTTTGATGAGGACGGTCTATGATATGATCTAGATAATGAATTTTGTTCAATTTTTGTGAAATATCAAAACATGTTCAAGATTCATGTAAATTTAAATTTTTGCTTTGATTTCCTTGCACATGTTGAGCACTTAGCCTGCTTATATGGTTTTGAATGCTTAGAACTGGATTATATTATCTAGATGTTTGTTGTCACTCCGATAGGCTTAAGATCTAATTTGAAAGATGAACGACATGAGAGTCTGTAATGTTTTACTTGGGAGAAAAATCATGTTTATTAGCCTGCAAAGAAAAAAATATATATAAAAAAAAGGGTAAAAGAAAAGAAAATGAAAAAAAAAAAAAAAAAAGAATGCTCCACTTTCTTGAGAGCGTTAGTAACCAGGGGCATTCATGACACCCATCGTTTGCCTTTGCATGAAAGCGCTGGAAAGAAATGAGCATGCTTCAGCAACCTGAAAGATGAGGCGCTCGTAGTTGGATGCTTTCATCACCAATGTTGGCAAGCCAGAACGAAGGCGCTACATCTAAAAGGATTCTCATGAAATAAAAAAAAATAATAATAAAAAATGCAAGTTTCGGGGAGGCATACCCCGTTGTTTCAGGCACCTTAGTGGGATATTGCTTTCTTGATTGTTGGGAAGCTAGATAATTAGAGCTTAAGACCAGTGTAGGGGGAAGATGAACTAAGGATTTTATAAACCTTTTCTAGGCTAGTAAAGTCCTAATAAGGAGGCTCGCACACACACACGCAAGGGATGAAGAGTTTAAATTTAAATTTCGTGATGAATGAATATGTTTTAATATTTCCTTTAATTGTTAGAGTTCATTATTTTGATCATTGAGCTTAGAGTCATGCATTTGCAATAGTTGATTCATATAAATGGTTTTAGCTTTGCTCGGGACTAGCAAATATTTAAGTTTGGGGGTGTGATGACATGCAAAAATGTCATCATTTTCCTATTAATTTTAGCTAGTTTTGTGTATGAATTGTGTACTTTAATGCTATTTTCTATTTAAATTTCAGAAAACCGAGTCAAGGAAGCAAAATCGGAATTTTGAGAGATTTTGGATGATTTTGGAGGCTTTTTGGAGCAATTTGAAGAGTTACATTAAAAGATCCAAGTCCAAAAGCCAAGAAGAATAAATTAGAAGCCCAAATTCATGAATTTCAAGTCTTAAAGTATCAATTTGGGTCAAGAAAAGTGCCCAAAATCCATTACAAGAAGTATTTGGGCCAAAAGAAAGTTGGAGGCCCAAAAATGGAGTCAAAATCGGGCCTTTATTGAAGATTCAGGGCCTAGCGTCTCGACGCTAAGCCTAGAGCGTCTCGACGCTAGGCAGCTGCGTGGAAAGATCCAGAATCGCGAGAGCGTCGCGACGCTGTCCAAGTAGCGTCTCGACGCTGAGACGTCTTGGAGCCCAAGAAAAGATGACGTCAGAGCGTCTCGACGCTGTCCTTGTAGCGTCTCGACGCTGTGCCTGCTGGGAGCCTATAAAAGGAGCCTTTTGCATCCATATTTTGTGTGCCAATTTGTGGGTTTTCACCCAATTCTAGAATCCACACTAAAGTAGGGGATTTTTGGGAGAGTTTTGGAGCTTTGTTGAAGATCTTTGGAGCTCGGGATCGAAGGAGGTCGGCGCGGGATCGAGGAGATCGACACTTTTATGAGCATTTCTCTTCCCTTTTCCTTTATGTTTTAGTTTCTAGATTTGTTGTGATTAGGAATTATTGAATTTTAGTGATTATGAGTAGTAAATTCCTAAATTCTATGAGATTGATTTAGATGTTGAACCTCTGCTGAATTAATGAATTGATGTGGTTTAATTGTCATTATTGTTCATTTGTGCATTTTGTCCGTAATGCTTTTAATCAACTGATCACTGATTAAATGAATCGTTACTATGCGGAAACTCGACGGAGAGAAGCTTAGACTAGAACTGAATGCATGACTAACGGTTATTTACCCGGGTGACACGGGATAAAATAAATAACGTTAGAGGTTGTACTGAAGGGTCGTAATGCCATGCTAAGTAAATAAAGATGAGACTGAAAGGAGATTCTTTATTGAAAGGTATGAGATAGGAGGAGACCGACATGAGAATCCTTGTCATTAGGCTTCTAGACTTATGAATCAAATGATTTGTTAATCCATATTAGTTAATTGATTATGCATTAAAGGTCCAATTGATGAAATCAACAACTCTAGAATTATCCCATCAAATTGCGTCACCATTTATCTTTTGCTTTCTAGATTAGCTTTTTATTATTCTTTTTGGCATTAGATTTTGTTCTCTAACTAAAGTTAAGCAAGATTATTCGCGGTACTTAATTGAATAAATCCAATCCCTGTGGAGACGATACTCTATACTCAAAATCCACTGGAACAATTTTGGCTTTTAATGTCGGGCAATGCCCGACATTAAAGGTCTTTAATGTCGGTCAATGACCGACATTAAAAACACCGACATTAAAAGTTTTAATGTCGGTCACTTTTAATGTCGGTCAATGACCGACATTAAAAGCCACTTTTAATGTCGGTCACGTTTAATGTCGGTCAATGCCCGACATTAAAGACCCCGTCCGACATTAAAAGTACACTTATAATGTCGGTCTTGCCCGACATTAAAAGACTGTTTTGTTGTCTGGTTGACCGACATAAATAACACGGTTTTAATGTCGGTCTCTTTTAATGTCGGTCATTGCCCGACATTAAAAGCGTTGTCCGACATTAAAAGTGTACTTATAATGTCGGTCCTGCCCGACATTAAAAGACTGTTTTGTTTTCTGGTTGACCGACATAGATAGCACGGTTTTAATGTCGGTCGCATTTAATGTCGGTCATTGCCCGACATTAAAAGCGTTGTCCGACATTAAAAGGTCGGTCCTGCCCGACATTAAAAGTGGCGACATCAGAAGCGTGCGACATTAAATGTGTGACATTAAAAGTTTGCAGATTTTAATTTTCCTATATAATATGTCCGACATTAAAAATCCGTTTTTGTATGTTTCAATGACAGGCAATGCCCGTCATCATTTTCATTCAGTATTAAATAAAAAAAATTGTTGGTTGCAAAAGTAGCTAACCAACAATACTATTTCTTCCTTCCTGTAAACAAAAATAGAATCTGCAATTTATAATTTCCAATACAAATAGGTCAATCCAAACACAATTTTTTCATGTCACAACCAATTTGAAATACAAACACTTCCATATATCATTTACAATATAATACTTGGACCACCCGTCCCTCCACAAATTAGATCCAACCAAATATTCCAGAATGAAGCATTTTCAGATCAAGAGAGAACACATATGAACATTCACTATTGAAAAGTATGTACACCTAAACAAATCCTCCACTATATATAAACACATTTCAAGCTAATTAATGTATATTCAAGTACATCTAGATTACACAAATCCTCCAACAAAATTTGCCCATTCTATACGAACATCGTCAATCTCGTCTTGTGTAAATGCATTCTTTGTGTTAAACTACAACAAAACAAAAACAATTACATGATAAAAGAATGAAACGAAACATAAATTATAATATGTAAGGATAGTGATACTACTTACAAGTTTAGTTATAGGGGTAGTAGAGTTGTGCATTATTTCTCTTATATATTTTTGCACAAAATACCCACACTCTGTCGAACCTGTTTGACGAGGACACTACAATGAAAAAGAACATACTTGAGTATGCATACAATATTTCACTGTCTATAATATCATAATGTGAATTTACCTTCACTAGTTTCCAACTAATAGCAGATCGATATTGAGGAAGCGAGTGCTTAGCTTGCCACATTCTCAACCCCCTAAATAATTTAAAACATTAGAACAATTCAAGTTATATTTTTCCTTTTAAACACTACAAATACTTGAGACACACTTACGTATTTATAGTTCCACTAAACTCTTCTTCAACTTTACTACGCAGAGAATTCAATATATACACAGTGTTTTCTCGAGGCTGGATCGCGATCAACATCCAATGACGACTACGTAGAATCACAATTTTGATCATATTATTATTTATGAATAAGAAAAGTTACAATGGAGTAAATGTCGCTAGTAAGAATTACTTACCCAGTGTTAAAGGGAATGAGAACTAGTTGATCCAAATCAACCATATCTAGTCTGTTAGATAGATTTCTAGAACGAAGTTCTTGAGACTTCACGTACGATGAGATTGTTGTTTGATCAACCAGAAAAAACTTATTTGTTATCTCGGGATCAAGTACAGTCCAAAGGTACCTAAAGAAAATAATACAAGTATTCATCAACTCAACACTTCCATAAAGCATAATACATTCCAAAGCATTTTCAAATCGTCAACTAGTGGAGCTAAATAAACATCAATGTCATTTCCTGATTGTTTAGGGCCAGATATTAATGCAGTTAACATCAAAAATTTTCGTTTCATGCACAACCATGGAGGTAGATTATACGTCACCAACATAACTGGCCAACAACTATATCTACTACTAAGATCACCATGTGGATTGACACCATCTGTAGAAAGAGCCAGACGAAGATTTCTAGGTTCTAAACCAAACTCTGGCCACATATTGTCTACTTGTTTCCACGATAGTGCATCCGCAGGATGTCGTAAGTGTCCATCACTTTCTCGTTTTTTAGCATGCCACTTCAGCAAATTCGATATTTCTTTACTTCGAAACATCCGTTGAAATCTTGGAACAGGTGAGAAATACCACATAACTTTTGCTGGAACATTTTTCATCACATGGTTCGAATTTTTTCGAAGCTTCCATCTTGATGTTCCGCATATAGGGCATACTTCTGCATCAGATAGTTCCTTTCTAAACAAACAACAATCATTAATACACGCATGTATCTTCTCATACTTCATTCCAAGAGTACACAAAGTCTTTTTTGCTTGATATGTTGAAATTGGAATTTCATTAGGGCTTGGTAAGATGGCACGGAGTATTGTCAATAACTCAGTGAAACTTTTATCGCTCCATCCAAATTTTGCCTTCAAATTATAAAACTTTATCAAAGTAGATATCTTGGTAAAATTCTTACAACCCGTATATAATGGTTTCTTGGCATCTTCTAATATATCCTCAAAAACCTTAGATTTGTCATTAAAATAATCATGTGCAGCCTCAAACATTCCTATTGTGTCCTCAACATCATCGTCATATTCAACTTCAACTTTTCCACTAATAGACGCATTTCCATTGTCTTCCTTATTTGATTGTGATTCACCATGCCAAATCCATGTCTTATAGCTTTGATCGATACCATGAACAAACAAGTGGTGTCTTACTATATTCACATTTTGAAACTTTACATTCACACACTTCAAACATGGACAACGAATGATATTCGGTCTATTCGAATGTCGTAATCCATTTTCAATAAACATCTCAACTCCGAAGCAATATTCTTCTGACATTCGACTTTTTGTCATCCACGACTTATCCATTACTATAATTGTGTTGCTTGAGAGGTTAATCTACAAAGAAGAACAATTATTACTTAAACTTGTGTACTTTTTAGTTCATTAAGAAGAAAATGAGTGAAATTTGAACTACTAACGAGTTCCTTGTTCACTCAAGTCCACGATCTTGACAATAAAAGTCAAGATCATGATATATTATCTCAGTTGCAAGAGATAACTCAACAAACCATTTCAAAACATCACTTAAGTATTTATCAACGTCCACCTAAACTCAACTAAAACTATAAACTAAAACAACCAACTTTAAAATCCTAATTAAAGCATTTGATCTCAACTTCTCCTCCACTAAATTCAAGTAAAATAACGAATTATAACAAAAAATTTCAAGAGATATCTTAAGTATCAATCAACTTCTCATAAAACTAAACTGAAACAAACCATAAACTCAAACAAACCATTTCACAACATGACTTAAATCCATCAAATTCCCAATAAATCCAACTAAGAACATAAACTCACAAACACCTTCAAACCATAACACAAGTATTTCTCAACCCCCCCCCCCACCCAACTAAACTTATAAATCAACACAAACAAACAATTTCAAACCATAAAGAAGTATTTCTCAACCCTCAACTTAACTAAACTTACAAACTAACACCAACAATTTCAAAATTTAATTCAAGTATTTATCAACTTCCACCTAAACTCAACTAAAACCATAAACTAAAACAACCAACTTTAAAATCTTAATTAAAGCATTTCTCAACTTCTCCTCCACTAAACTCAAGTAAAATAACAAATTATAACAAACAATTTCAAGAGATATCTTAAGTATCAAACAACTTCCCATAAAACTAAACGAAAACCATAAACTCAAACAAACCATTTCAGAGCATGACTTAAGTATCCATCAAATTCCCAATAAATCCAACTAAAACATAAACTCACAAACACCTTCAAACCATAACACAAGTATTTCTCACCCCCCCCCCCCAACTAAACTAAACTTATAAATCAACACAAACAAACAATTTCAAACCATAAAGAAGTATTTCTCAACCCTCAACTTAACTAAACTTACAAACTAACACCAACAATTTCAAAATTTAATTCAAGTATTTATCAACTTCCACCTAAACTCAACTAAAACCATAAACTAAAACAACCAACTTTAAAATCTTAATTAAAGCATTTCTCAACTTCTCCTCCACTAAACTCAAGTAAAATAATGAATTATAACAAACAATTTCAAGAGATATCTTAAGTATCAAACAACTTCCCATAAAACTAAACGAAAACCATAAACTCAAACAAACCATTTCAGAGCATGACTTAAGTATCCATCAAATTCCCAATAAATCCAACTAAAACATAAACTCACAAACACCTTCAAACCATAACACAAGTATTTCTCACCCCCCCCCCCCCAACTAAACTAAACTTATAAATCAACAAACAAACAATTTCAAACCATAAAGAAGTATTTCTCAACCCTCAACTTAACTAAACTTACAAACTAACACCAACAATTTCAAAATTTAATTCAAGTATTTATCAACTTCCACCTAAACTCAACTAAAACCATAAACTAAAACAACCAACTTTAAAATCTTAATTAAAGCATTTCTCAACTTCTCCTCCACTAAACTCAAGTAAAATAACGAATTATAACAAAAAATTTCAAGAGATATCTTAAGTATCAATCAACTTCCTATAAAACTAAACTCAAACAAACCATAAACTCAAACAAACCATTTCACAACATGACTTAAGTATCCATCAAATTCCCAATAAATCCAACTAAAACATAAATCATAACACAAGTATTTCTCAACCCCCCAACTCAACTCAACTTATAAGCACACACACACAAACAATTTGAGAGTGGGAAAAATTCTTAAGTTAGTTTATCCAAACTCTTTGCCCTTTAATTAAGTTTCCCATCTATGCTATATGCTTTCTATTTTCTTAACGGCTACAAACTCTTTAGTTCTTGTGCTTTCACCCCACTAACAAATTTAAACTTTTTAACTTTACATCCAAATTTCTAAGAATTTACTTCTATCATGAAAAATGTCAATAAAGAGCTAATTAGTTTCTTGCCTTGCCTAGGTTGATTGATAAAAAGGACTATAAATGTGTCTTTTATATAATCCTCAAAGTTGAAGAACCAAACCTAAAACTCAACCTTTCTCTTTTAATATTTGAAATGAGTTTTTTGTTTACCTTAAAATCCATGTGTTTGTTGCTTGCTATCTTTCTTTAGTTTTAGTAACAAAAATTAACATTCCCAAACAAAAACAAGTATTTCAAAACTACCTTTCTTTAGTTTTAGTAAAAAGGAACAACATTATAGCAACTATCAACATTATAGAGTAAAAAGGAACTAAATTTATCAACTAACACCAACAATTTCAACATTATAATTTCTCAACTATTTTTCCTACAATATTTTCTATCTATCATCCAATCCAAGACAAAAATAAACTTAAGCAACTAATCAATTAAATTTAACTCTACATTTTTATAAAATTAAAAAGAAGCAAAAAATTTTACCAAGTAATCTCACTCAAATCTCAAGAATTCGGTGTCGGATTTGCTACCCACGACCACGACCACCTCAGATCTACCCACGAACAGTGACGAACACCACTGATTTGTTACCCAAAAACAGAGATCTAGCCCACGAAGAAGTGCTGGCCGACGGTCTGTAAGTTTGGAGAAAACCCACTTGCTGAAGATGAGCTTGAGCTTGAGCTTCACGAAAATGGCACTTGCCGACGGTCTTTTGAGTTTGAGCTCACAGATCTGAAACTCTCCACAGATCTGAAATGCTGACCATCGATGAGGGAAGAAATTCGAGAGAGCTCGCCGGCGATGATGGAAGAAATGCTCGCAAAATGGAAGAAAAAAGACCGTCGATGAGAAAAAGGGAAGAAATGCTCGCCGTCGCCGTCCGTTAGCTCGTCGTCGCCGTCCGTTAGCTCGTCGTCGCCGTCCGTTAGCTCGCCGTCGAGGAGGGAGGAAGCCGCCGCCGTTGATGAGGGAGGAAGCCGCTGCCGTCGATGATGGAGGAAGCCGCCGCCGTCGATGAGGGGTTTTCGTTTTCGTGGGTTTCGTTCGGTTTTCGAGCAGAGAGGACTTAGGGCAGAAATGTCGGGGAGAGAGAAAGTTATTTCATTTTTACTGTTTTTTAAATTTAAAAAAAAAAATAAAAAAATAACTTTTAATGTCGGGCAATGCCCGACATTAAAGGCGTCTTTTGATGTCGGGCAATGCCCGACATTAAAAGTTCGAAAATTTTAAAAAACGCGCGTCCGACATTAAAAGGCCCGCGCATTTTTTTGTCCGACATTAAAGCCTCCGCGCCTATTTTTCTGTCCGACATTAAAACTATAATTTGTTGTAGTGATCACTATATTACTTGTCACGACCCGTACGCTTGCGGAATTTAAAATCGTGGTCAACAAGTTTTTGGCGCCGTTGCCGGGGATTGGCTAATTTCATTCAATTAATATTGTGAAGAAATTGCTTGCTTTAGATTAGAGGTTTTATTTTGCTTTCTTTGTTTTATTTTTATCCTGGTCCATTGTTCTTGTTGTGCATTTAATTGGTGTTTGCATCTGACTGAAAGCCTTATTATTGTTGATTTAATTATTTTAAATGGCTTTTAATAGTTTCGGGTGACCCTTTAGGGAATCTGAGCCCAAAGAACCAACACCATCATCCAATTTTTTTTATTCAAATTATCCCCCTTTAGAAGAAAAATCTCCCCTAGAAAATTTGCTTCAAGATTATATCGAGGATACTAGAGCCATTAATTTAGCTCTAGAAAAATCCCTAGGGAGATTCCATCCCCAAGAGGATGAGAGTGAAGTGCAATCCGCTTCCATAGAAGAAAAATCTTCCTTAGAGAGCTTGCTTGAAAATTTTATCCAAGAGTCGAGAGCCATGAATTTAGAATTAGAAAAATCTATGGAGAGACTCAATACCCAAAAGGAAGATAGGGAAGTAGGATCCACTTCCATAGAATGTCTAGTGAGTCATGTGGCCACTGATTCATTAGCACTCATTCAAGAGCCTAATCCTTTCAATTTTGCTGAGTTTGAGCACATAGGGGTAAGTTGTTTAGGCAGTAAGGAAGAATTGGATAGTTCTAGCACCCATCAAGAACAAGTTTGTGAGGAAGAAAAAGAAAATGAGCATGTAGTGTTTGAGGAGTTTCTAGAGATAGAGTTTAAGGTTGAAAGGCCTTTGTCTGTTCTATCCCCTTCATTCTCTCTTGATAATGAGTGTTCTTTTTCTTGTTCTCACATGTCAGAGTCAGAGTCTTTTTGTTTTGATCTTTCTCCTTTTATGCTTTTATTATTAAAAAATCCCAAAAATATTTATGCTTCAGGGTCCCATGAAAAGCTAGTAAGCTTACTAGCAATAGTCTGCTTCATTGATTCAAGGAAGAAGGGCCCGAAGAAATACGAGAATTTTTATGTGCCTTGAAAGTCTGCACAAACTCGTCTAGCTAAGAGACGTTAAACAAGCGCTTCTTGGGAGGCAACCCAAGTTTATTTTTCCGTTAATTTTCTTTTCTTTGTTTTTCAGTTTTTTGTAGTTAGAGCATGTTGATCTTTCGTTCCCGTTGATCAATTTTTGAAGGAGCTCGAGACCACATTTTCTTCCAAAAACAACCCCAATGAATGTTGAAGGCTGATATCCATGGTTTCTCTCACATTTCAGGGCAGTACCGTTCTCCCTTTATCTTTTTAATTGTCCTTAAGCATGCTTAATTAGTCTGAATAATTGATACATTGAGGGCAATGTATGATTTAAGTTTGGGGGGGAGGCTTTGCTGTTCTGATCTGAGCGAAATTTTTCATGATGATTCTATTGCATCTGTTTTGATGAGGACGGTCTATGATATGATCTAGATAATGAATTTTGTTCAATTTTTGTGAAATATCAAAACATGTTCAAGATTCATGTAAATTTAAATTTTTGCTTTGATTTCCTTGCACATGTTGAGCACTTAGCCTGCTTATATGGTTTTGAATGCTTAGAACTGGATTATATTATCTAGATGTTTGTTGTCACTCCGATAGGCTTAAGATCTAATTTGAAAGATGAACGACATGAGAGTCTGTAATGTTTTACTTGGGAGAAAAATCATGTTTATTAGCCTGCAAAGAAAAAAAAAATATAAAAAAAGGGTAAAAGAAAAGAAAATGAAAAAAAAAAAGAAAAAAAAAAGAATGCTCCACTTTCTTGAGAGCGTTAGTAACCAGGGGCATTCATGACACCCATCGTTTGCCTTTGCATGAAAGCGCTGGAAAGAAATGAGCATGCTTCAGCAACCTGAAAGATGAGGCGCTCGTAGTTGGATGCTTTCATCACCAATGTTGGCAAGCCAGAACGAAGGCGCTACATCTAAAAGGATTCTCATGAAATAAAAAAAAATAATAATAAAAAATGCAAGTTTCGGGGAGGCATACCCCGTTGTTTCAGGCACCTTAGTGGGATATTGCTTTCTTGATTGTTGGGAAGCTAGATAATTAGAGCTTAAGACCAGTGTAGGGGGAAGATGAACTAAGGATTTTATAAACCTTTTCTAGGCTAGTAAAGTCCTAATAAGGAGGCTCGCACACACACACGCAAGGGATGAAGAGTTTAAATTTAAATTTCGTGATGAATGAATATGTTTTAATATTTCCTTTAATTGTTAGAGTTCATTATTTTGATCATTGAGCTTAGAGTCATGCATTTGCAATAGTTGATTCATATAAATGGTTTTAGCTTTGCTCGGGACTAGCAAATATTTAAGTTTGGGGGTGTGATGACATGCAAAAATGTCATCATTTTCCTATTAATTTTAGCTAGTTTTGTGTATGAATTGTGTACTTTAATGCTATTTTCTATTTAAATTTCAGAAAACCGAGTCAAGGAAGCAAAATCGGAATTTTGAGAGATTTTGGATGATTTTGGAGGCTTTTTGGAGCAATTTGAAGAGTTACATTAAAAGATCCAAGTCCAAAAGCCAAGAATAATAAATTAGAAGCCCAAATTCATGAATTTCAAGTCTTAAAGTATCAATTTGGGTCAAGAAAAGTGCCCAAAATCCATTACAAGAAGTATTTGGGCCAAAAGAAAGTTGGAGGCCCAAAAATGGAGTCAAAATCGGGCCTTTATTGAAGATTCAGGGCCTAGCGTCTCGACGCTAAGCCTAGAGCGTCTCGATGCTAGGCAGCTGCGTGGAAAGATCCAGAATCGCGAGAGCGTCGCGACGCTGTCCAAGTAGCGTCTCGACGCTGAGACGTCTTGGAGCCCAAGAAAAGATGACGTCAGAGCATCTCGACGCTGTCCTTGTAGCGTCTCGACGCTGTGCCTGCTGGGAGCCTATAAAAGGAGCCTTTTGCATCCATATTTTGTGTGCCAATTTGTGGGTTTTCACCCAATTCTAGAATCCACACTAAAGTAGGGGATTTTTGGGAGAGTTTTGGAGCTTTGTTGAAGATCTTTGGAGCTCGGGATCGAAGGAGGTCGGCGCGGGATCGAGGAGATCGACACTTTTATGAGCATTTCTCTTCCCTTTTCCTTTATGTTTTAGTTTCTAGATTTGTTGTGATTAGGAATTATTGAATTTTAGTGATTATGAGTAGTAAATTCCTAAATTCTATGAGATTGATTTAGATGTTGAACCTCTGCTGTATTAATGAATTGATGTGGTTTAATTGTCATTATTGTTCATTTGTGCATTTTGTCCGTAATGCTTTTAATCAACTGATCACTGATTAAATGAATCGTTACTATGCGGAAACTCGACGGAGAGAAGCTTAGACTAGAACTGAATGCATGACTAACGGTTATTTACCCGGGTGACACGGGATAAAATAAATAACGTTAGAGGTTGTACTGAAGGGTCGTAATGCCATGCTAAGTAAATAAAGATGAGACTGAAAGGAGATTCTTTATTGAAAGGTATGAGATAGGAGGAGACCGACAGGAGAATCCTTGTCATTAGGCTTCTAGACTTATGAATCAAATGATTTGTTAATCCATATTAGTTAATTGATTATGCATTAAAGGTCCAATTGATGAAATCAACAACTCTAGAATTATCCCATCAAATTGCGTCACCATTTATCTTTTGCTTTCTAGATTAGCTTTTTATTATTCTTTTTGGCATTAGATTTTGTTCTCTAACTAAAGTTAAGCAAGATTATTCGCGGTACTTAATTGAATAAATCCAATCCCTGTGGAGACGATACTCTATACTCAAAATCACTATATTACTTGTCACGACCCGTACGCTTGCGGAATTTAAAATCGTGCAAACAATTAGCATGTTTGTGGAGCCCTTGAGCATCTGAGTTCGGGCTATAGTTTTGAGCTTTCTTTGAATTAAGCACATGGTTGTTTTCTGGATGCTATTTTTGGATGATTATGATGTCCTAGGATAGGCTTCCTTGTCAACTTTCAAGCTTGCGATGAGTTATAAGCATGAGTGCCCAAAAAGGGAGACTTTTTAAACTTTTTCTAGGAGATGGCTTGCATGAGTAGAGTATTTATCTTGGCTAGATTTGGATTTGAATGCTTAGGAGCGAATTATTGGGTTCATATGCTTGTTGTCACCTCGATAGGTGTAGGGTAGAGCTAAAGAGTTAATTTTTTGCAAAGTAGCATGTTTGATCTTGCTTAGGAGAAAAGAAAAGAATATCTGCTTATCATGTTCATAACGAAAAATCATTCTTGTTGGTATTGTTGAAAAAGAAAAAAAGTCATGACTTATGCGCGCAATATGCAATGACTTATGCGCGCAATATGCAATGGTTGATAGGATTTCAAAGAAAAATAACAGCAAAATGTTTGTTAAAACTCATGAGTTTTGGCTGAATTATTCCATGGCTAATTTATACCTTATTTAAACTAAAATTTGTGCAAATTTTGATATTCTTGAAAATGTGTGTTTATGGAGATTTTTGCATTGTCTTTTGTTAAAATTAGTGGGTAAATTAGCGAAAATTGAATAAAAAGTAGAAATTACAACATTTATCCAAGTCTAGAGTCCAATTTGATTGATGACATGGAAAGTTATGAAAATTAATTCAGCTTCACTTGTTTATAGATAAAATTTAAATTTTCCAAAAAACAGAAAAAGAAATGAAAAAGAGAAACAAACATTAGTCATTGATTGACATAACACACAAACTAAATGCATTGACAATTACCCCTCATCTCATAAAACAAACCACTCTTCATTTGAGAAAGCCATGAAACAATATACAAGTATAATAATGGTTAAAAATCACTTTTTGTCCCTTTGATGAAAGTAACAATTTAATCCATGAACTTCAATTTATAATGATATAGTCACTATACTTTTAATTTTTTTAACAATTTAGTCTATGAATTTTAAATAAGTAACAATTTAGTCTATATATTTTCAAATTTGTAACAATTTAATTCTTATCGCATAAAAAAAATCATCAAAATTAAATGTCGATTTTTATTATATAATGATTAGACTTTGTAGCTTATAAACATATTGGATCCCAAATTAGTTTATTAATCTATCTATGTAAGGAATTTCATTAAATCTTAACATTAATTTTCACGATAGGGACTAAATCGTTATAAATTTTGAAGTATATGGACTAAATTGTTACATATGAAAGTTCAGGACTAAATTGTTATGAAATTCAAAGTATAGGGACTAAATCGATACAAATAAAAGTTCATGGACTCAATTGTTACTTTCATGAAAGTTCAGAGACCAAAAGTGATTTTTAACCTTGGATCTTCAAAGAGTCTTCGGTCTTCAAGATTTTTAGGGTTTTCAGGTCTTATGATCTTCGAACGGTCTTTGGACTTCAAAGAGTTCTTTCGTCTTCGAGAATTTAAAGTCTTCAATTCTTTTGATCTCCTAGGAAGTTTAAAGTCTTGAAATCTCCTAGGAGTGTTTAGTGTTCAAGAGTTTTAGAGAATCTTTTTTTTTTTTTCTTGTTTTTGAAGTCTTTCTATATTTTCTTGTCTCCTTTTTAG
Organism: Luffa acutangula; assembly: GCA_036850905.1. Lineage (NCBI taxonomy): Eukaryota > Viridiplantae > Streptophyta > Magnoliopsida > Cucurbitales > Cucurbitaceae > Luffa > Luffa acutangula. Next base: position 45,823,990 of record CM072091.1, on the reverse strand, counting down.
AGTTAATTTTCTTAACTCTTCAAATGATGGAGAACTCTCTTATTTATTGAGCTTTCCATGGATATGTGGGTTTAGACTTTAATGGATTTTGATTTTGGGCTTAACTATTTGGATTTGAGCTTTATTGGCTTTGGGTCTAAACCTTCCAAATTTGAACTTTATTTCAGGATAACACAAATATTATATGACCCAGTTTGACTGATGGTTGGTCCTATATATTTTGGGCTAATCATGCTAGTTTTATAGTCATTTATGTGTTTAATTGTGTTATTTTGTAGGTATTTGATGTTTGAGCTTTCCATGAGTATTTTGGAGCAAAAAGGACTTAGAATGAAGAAATTAGGCCAAATTCCGATCAACAGAAGTCAAATCAATGAAGTGGAGCAAGCTAGACCCGAGAGGGTAGCGTCTCACGTCTTAACGCTACCGCAAAGCCAAGGACGCTTCAGCTAGTCATAGCGTCTAAGCGCTATCTCAGATTTTAGCAAGGCAGAAGTCGTAGTGTCTTGACACTACCCTGTAGCATCTAGACGTTACGCATGCACATAAATATGTATTTTCCCGTTTCTAGGTCATCCTAACTCTGTTTTTAGTTGTTCTTTCGTCATTCTTCTCTTTATTTTTATTTCTCATTAGTTTAGGCTAGTTTTAGGTCGATTAATCAAGGCTTAGGGCTTAGATTAGGCTCCTCTATGGTCGTCTAAATGTGGATTGTTGTAATCGGAACCTCAATTTGTAGGTTTATTCAATTTTTATGAGATTTCTGAAATTTTATGGGATTTTGTGAATGTTTTATGATGCATCCATGGTTTCTTGTCTAAATCGTTGTTTTTATGGCTTTCCTAATGAATTGACGACTCTTAGGATTAAATCAAATTCAACATATTAGTTATTCTAGATAGCCACTAGGCTGAGGCAAGTTCATTGTTAATTTGTATCTAAAATTAGCCACTAGGCTGAGGCAAGTTCATTGTTAATTTGTATCTAAAATTAACGTAGATTCTTGATAGCTCTAAGATCTATGAAGAAATTGTAATTAATTAATTTAGGATTTACATTCTATTTGGTTTGTTCAATTTCGGACCCTTGCACGTAAAGCGATTAATTTGGATAGGCAATTGCGAGATCTAAGGTTGCTTATTATTTAAACTAATTAGAGATAGTTGTAGTGTTCATCGGGCTATGCTTGGGGGGTAGAGCGTGTGAAATTCCTAAATAATTGGTTAGTTTAATTGCGGGATCCCGGGTTAAATAATCAATTAGACTCAGGTTAGATAGGAGGATCCTCTGAGTAACCAAGAAGCATGCCGAGCTCATAATATTCATTAAAATCAATCTTTAGATAATCGATGAATGAAATTAATTGTACTGATCACTTAGTATTTCTAATTGCAGTAACCACCAAGGTACGATTAGCTTACCCTCCATTTATTTCTCCACTTTTACTTTCATGTCATTTACTTTCCCGTATTTTAGATTTTCCTAGCTTTTAATCCTTCCAAATACAACCTCCCCCATTAGTCTGATCGTCATAATAAATCTGATTTAGACAAATTAACAATCACGCTCCCTGTGTTTGACTCTTGACCACTATTGCTACAAGTTAGCTTTAGGGGTTGGTGATTATAATTTTTTTTTTTTTGACAATTGATTATAAATTTATTTGATATGGACTTTGGAGAATTCGACACCCGTCGAATCGTCCTTTCATTAACCAAATTAAATTTCATTAACCGTTTTACCCCTATAGCACATCTTAGTTCTTTAAGTCCACTGGTCCTCTAATGAACAATTTGTTTATGGTCCAACCACTAAACAAAGTCCCTCTCGGGCCAATGAGAGGGTGTGGCCCCTTGTTCAAGCCTACCTTTCTACTATCCCTAAATTGGGTATTAGTGAATTTCGTCTTGCTTACCAGGATAAGATACCCAGCCTTATTAATTTACTATAGACCATTTAGGTTATATACCCAAACTTGATCTCTGTCTATATCCACGATATAGTTTGAGTATTTCATATTATAACCATGGATGTTTTTATTTGATTTAAGATATAAAATAAACAATTTCATTGAATAACATCTTTATTATAAAAAAGATAACAAAACTTGAGTTCTAGGACATAAACCCCAACAATTTTATTAATATTGAAGGATAAAATTTGTAAAAGTTATAAATGTCTTTTTTTTGCTCACTCACCTTATTATCTCTTTCAATATTACTAAAACAAAAAATAAAATAAAATAAAAACAAAAATCAATACAAACATACATAATGCTCAATCATTTATCCATTTTGTGTACCTTCTCACTATAATCTCTCTCTTCCTCTCATTTAATGGTATGTAATCAACTATTTTGACTCCAACAAAAGAATAGCTCAAAGCATAAAGTTGAGGTCAATGGTTCAAACCTCCCACTTCACATATTGGTAAAAAAAAAAAAAAACAACAACTATTTTGACTTTTTAATAAGCCTCCCCCCCTCCTCAAGACAATGGAAGATAAGAAATGACATTGAACTTGACAATCAAATTTAGTAAACAATTGCGGGGATAGCTCAGTTGGGGGAGCGTTAGACTGAAGATCTGAAGGTCACATGTTTGATCCACGTTCACCGCAATTTGAACATTTAAGATTTAAGATAAAGATTAAAGATATAAATATATCTAAAGATCACTTATAAGGTGGAATTTAATTTTTGAATATAAATATATTTTGATAAAAAAAAATTATTGAGTTCAACAACATTTGAGGGAGGGGAGATTCCACTAAACTATGCTCGTTTTAACTAACTAAATAAAATATTTTGATAATTACATATAATGTAATTGCAATTAATATCAATAAAAAAATGTTATAATAAGATAATGGGACAACGATTTAATACTATACTTGAAAAATGGCTAACTAGGTTTAGAAATTAAGTAATGGCTAAACGTAATTTTTATTATGATATTAATAATTTGAATGGAATTTTCAAAATAATAATAATAATAATAATAATTTGAATGGATAAAAATGCCCCTAACGTACATTTTAGACTTTTTGGAAAGAGAACAAAAATGCCCCTAACGTTTTAGACTTTTTGGAAAGAGAACAAAAATGCCCCTAACATACAGTTTAGACTTTTTGGAAAGAGAAATACAATATATAATTGTGGAGTATAATAAGGAAGAAATAAAATCTAATTTTAAAAACAAACTAACCAACTAAACCAAAACAAAAAAGAAGTAGCGGAAAATCGAAACCGAATTTGGCATCTTAACAACCTTGAATTAAATCTATAATCGTAATTGACATCATTTAAACAAAAATTCTAAATTCTTAATATCAATATTAAACTTATGTTGAACTATGAATATACATTTTTTTTTGTGCAAAACCACTCAATACTTATGTGTATATTAAAAAAAAAAAATACTTATGTGTATATAATAACACATACATGGAAGCACAGAAGTAATTGTATACAAACATGCAATAAGTACGACAACATATATCTATATACGTGTATATACATTTAGTTAAATACAGTAACTCAAAATTACCTGGTTCTCGTCATCTCAAAATTATTGAACTTCTCCATCAATGCATCAATTCTATCTGAATTAAGAAACACAAACATCAACCTTCCTCGAGTTGCATTCCTTAGTGGTTTTGTTCTAACACTGCCTTTGTGTATATTGGTATCTACAAGCTTAACACCCACAACAAAAACTTCTCTGTCAATGTGTTGATTCCATCTGAGTTAATGAACCCCAAATCTTTCTCCCCTGGGGTTAACTTGCTCCTGAACCCCCATTGTGTATATCAATATCTGCATTCTGAGAGTTTCAGGTGGTTTACCACACATTCCTTGAGCTGATCGAGGTTGGAATCACACCAAGCAGACACGGTTCCAGACTTAAAATCATTGTAGAAGTTCTTCGCGTTCCAAACACTGTCGAATACAATCATAATCTGTTATACAACAATTTTCTAGGATTATGGAATATTTAAATTAAGTTATAATAATCATTTAAATGAATAACAAAAATCATTAATGATAAATCCACATAGATCTAAGAATGACTTGATTTTCGGTTGGAGTGGATACTGGTTACTCTTTTTAAAATTTGAAATCAAATTTGAAAAGAGAATCTAGTGAATAACTACAATTTTCAAATGGTAACTAACAGTAGATGTGCATATATACTAGGAGTAAAATGGGAATACAAAATACCGGTTGGTTGTTCCTGAATTTTCGATAAATAGAATCTTGGATGAGTAACGGTAGTTTGCAAACGGTGGCTTTAGCGACTGTTTATGGACGTATATACTAAGGTTAAAATGAGAATACAAAATACAAGTTTGTTGTTCTTGAATTTGCAGTAGCCATTCTCCAATTTCAAAACTAATTTAGCCAAATATCATTTTGGGTTTCTTTTTCTTAGACATTTGTCACAATTTCCCTAAGATGATTTACTACTCGTTATAAAAAAAAAAAAAAAAAAAGATAATTTACTACTCATGAATAATTCTTTGGTAACTTTGATCATAGGAGAATCTCTTTATAAACAACATTTTAGGCACGTCTCCACCATTATACCATGATGTTTTACATTTACATTTCAAATCCCCCCACCTCGACATATTGTCAAAAAAGAAAAAATCAACTATTTTGACTTTTAATAAGCACTCTTAACACCCCCCCAAGCCAATTAAAGATAAATATATGACATTAAGCATGACAATCTAATTTAGAAAACAATTGAAAGGATAGCTCAGTTGGGAGAGCGTCAGACTGAAGATCTAAAGATCACGTGTTCGACCCACATTAAAAATATAACTATATAAACAAGCTATTACATTTACATTTCAAATTCCCCCACCTCGACGTATTGTCAAAAAAGAAAAAAAAATCAACTAGTTTGACTTTTAATAAGAACTCTTAACCCCCCTCCCCCTCCCAAGCCAATTGAAGATAAAGATATGATATTAAGTTTGACAATCAAATTTTGGAATCAATTTCGGGGATAACTCAGTTGGGAGAGCGTCAGACTGAAGATCTGAAGGTCATGTGTTCAATCCACGTTCACCGAAATTTTTTCTATTCTATCACTGATAGTCTATCGTCGATAAATGATTGAGTTCTATCATCACTAATATATTCTATGATTTATAAAATTCTATCACTCTAACTTATCATTAGATGTCTATCATTTTTCTCTCAGTGATTTGTATTATTGATCGGACTTTTATCATTCGTGTTGGGGTTTATGTCCTAGAACTCAAGTTTTGTTATCCTTTTTATAATAAAGATGTTATTCAATGAAATTGTTTATTTTATATCTTAAATCAAATAAAAACATCCATATCATGGATATAGACAGAGATCAAGTTTGAGTATAAAACCTAAATGGTCTATAGTAAATGGATAAGGTTGGGTACCTTATCCTAGTAACACTATGGATACGACCTACTTTGCGAAGGAGGCAAACGACGTGATCCTGGATCGTTCATGTAGAGACATGTGAGTAGGGACATCCTGTGTAAAAGATGTTTACACAAGACATGACCGAGAAATAAGTCACTCTTACTTTATAACGTCATTTACTGTTGAGACTGACTATTTTCATGCAATGACTTAGGTAACTCGATCATAATCCTAAGCTTGTTATGAACTCCTGTTCGTTTAGGATTATCCTTTGATCTGCATGAGTGAGAGTGGTCCAATAGTGTCATTCAATAAACCTACCATTTTGGGGATAAGACTAGATGGATAGCTGGGGACATAGTATAGCAAGACGAAATTCACTCCTACCCAATTAAGGGATAGTAGAGAGTTGTTCCCTTAAGTGCTGACTCAGAGACTTGAACAAGGGGCCCCACTCTCTCATTGGCCCGAGAGGGACTTTGTTTAGTGGTTGGACCATAAACAAATTGTTCATTAGAGGACTAGTGGACTTAAGGAACTAAGATGTGTTATAGGGGTAAAACGAACATTTGACCTAGCTATAGTAACAAACGACCTGTGAAGGATTGACTTACTAATCATGGTTATATCGAGCGGACGGAAATATATCTACAGTGAGGGGAGTTCAACTACTAGGCTATAGTGGAGTGTCCCGGTAGTTAACGGATGTTGGTTAGCTAGATTAAAAGGGTTTGGCAGATTAAACCTCGTACCGTTGGAGCCCATGATTTGTAGGTCTATTAGGTCCCCTTGCTAGCTCGAAACTAACCTTTGGAACAATATGATGGATAGAATATAAATTACTTTATATTCATGTTTAGGGAAATGGATAGAGGTGGTTGACGTTGCCGATACGTCGGGTTTTGTGAAAATCAAGTTTGTGTGATATTTAGTATTTTTTTTTGAAAAGTCTGATATTTAGTTTTTAAATATGATTTAAAAATATAAAAAATATGAATAGGGATTCATGATTAAAAATTAAAATTTCGGAAATGGTCGGGATTGATGGCAAAATATTAATTTAATATTAGATATTAAATTAATTAAAAATTATTTTAAATTAATTTTGAATTATTTAAAATTTAAAATTGATTTTTCATTTTTCAAATGATTGAAAATTAAATAATTAAATAATTAATTCAAGATAATTATTGAATTAATTATAAAAAAAAACTTGGTTTTTTGGAGAACCCATGCACTCCCCTCTCTTAAGTCACACCATTTCCCACTGATTTGTGGATGAATTGGTGTCAATCTCAGGGGTTTTTCTTCATCTTTGATCCCTCTATAAAAGGGAAGAAGAAGGCTGAAAAATTAGAGCTTGAAAGATAGTGAATTGCTGCCAAAATAATAACTCACCAAACCCACCTTCATAAGCTTGTTCTTCAAGCTTTTCTCTTCAAATTTCATCACTTGAGGATCCCACAATCCGTTCCAAAGGCTTGAGGATAGCAAGAAAGGTTCAGTGGTGGTTCGTGGTTGATTGGTGAAGAAAAGCAACAAAAGAATCCAACCAATTTCTCCATTTAAAAGAGGTTGGTAAACTGTCTCTGTTTTTCTTTTCATGAACAGCATGCAATGCTTGATCCAATTAAGCTTATTAAGTGCCTAAGATTCAAAATTATTTCCGTAATTTAGATATTAACACTTTCAATTGGTATCAAAGCATGGTTTGGGCACCTAATTTTCTTTAATTTGATCATGGTGGGTAGCATTTTGAAATTCAATTTGCATGGGTGCTGAAATGGATATATTACTGTTTTGGCAATTTTTTACTCTTCAATTTGTTGATTAAAATGTAATTTCTCACATGTATATGAGTATTAATGTGTTGAGAAGAGTCTGTAAGTTTTGGAGAGTCATTAGAGTCCATTTAGTACTGTAATTGATTGAAAGAAGGAGAAGAACTCAAGTTGGCTGAAGAACAGGGGGCTTCCAGTTGCATCAGCGTCGCGACACTGTTCTTCAGCGCCTCGACGCTGTTAAGTTTTCAAAGAAGGCGCGCGTTTTTTCCAGATCTCGGTGGTTCACTGGTTCTCGGTTGGTTCAACTCAAAACTTGGCTGGTTCAATCCCTTTTGGTCCGTTTCAATGATGTTCAAGCCTTGGGAGATCCGATTCGGGTCTATTCAAGCCGGTTCGAGATGGTTCGAGTTTCCCGAGAGCTTCTCAACACAAAATTTTATTATTATTTGTAATAATTTAATTAATTGATTGCTTAGATTGCCAAAATCGGTCCATTTCAGTGTGGTTTAATTATTTATGCTTTATGAATGCTTGTTATAATTAGAATGAATGAAATATGCATAAGAGTATGTCATATAGATTTAAAATCCCTCCATAGGAAGCATGCTTCATGCATTTAAGTATGTTATAAATAGTTATAATATAAGTATGCATGATTTAGGTTTCATGTTAGATGCATGTTGAATGATTAGTTCTTGTTAATTATAATCGTTATATAATCTAAACGAAAATGAACGAGCATGTAGCATGAAACTTCCTTAGCTCGATATTAAAGCGTTAACGTCGATTAGAAAGCATGTTATAGGTTGATCTCAATTATAATCGAATTATAAATCGAGATAGACGTAAAATCTATAACAAAGATAATTGTATGCTCACCTAGGGTTAAAACGAACCAAATCGATCAATCTCATAGAATAGGTCGATAACTTGTAAAGCTAAGGTTACAAGAGAACTCACCCGTTCGATGCTGTCTAAGACTGGAGGTATTTAAGTTGACGGTTTACGGAACACCTTCTACCTGGGTATCGGGCCGGTACTTGAGTTAGGTTAACATAGGTTTTATGAGTATGCACGTGAGAGATGTGATGTTATAAAAACACCTAGACATCGTAGGTTAATTTATAACCTAGACTTAGGTAAATATTCAATTAGCCGGAATATGCTTAAGTAACAATTTACCCAACATCGTTAAAATACTTAGTGGGAGAAAAGATATTCATGGTTTTTCTCACGCTCTCCTTATAAATTCACACAGTGAGATTTATGTTTGGCCTCATGTTGCTTACTAACACAACTATTCCATTTGGAAGGTGTTTGCATAAATCAATATCAAAGTGAATGGAGAAAGTATTTATAGTAAGTGGGAGAATGAAGTGTGTCAACTCATCTTACGGTCTCTTCCATTAGTTTACAACCTGAGATCTCTATGTTGCGCCTGCTAAGTACGCCCTAGAGCTACTACACCATTTGGAGGGATCTAACATAGGGATTGGAGCACAGTAAACACCAGATTTGGATAAAGATTTCTTAGGACCATTCTCAGCATTAACTTTTCCATTCGGTAGAATTATTAGGACCGTTCTCTGAGGTCTAAAATATGGAGGGTCACACTTACAAGATAAACTAATAGTTAGCTTATTCTTGACCAAAGTAACGATAACTAAAATCATACAGAAATAAAGGAGTTATTCTGGTTATAGATTTTAGTCAAGAATGTCTTGGTTCGGTGAAGGAGTAATTGACTACCCCTCGATAGCAGTTACTCTGACTCACTGAAATATCGTTGCAAAATAATTAATGAGATGGGTACATTATTACTTACGCTAAACTAAAACTGGATTTATTAAATAACAATCCAAGTAAGTTTAGTTATGCTTTTCTTTTTGCTTTTGATTTATTGTTTGTTTTTGTAGGTCTTGGTTCCAGCTTCTCCTTCACTTGCAAGTCTCGATGAGAAGGTCATCATCATTCCCAAAAACTTGATGTGCAATTTGCTTACCGCAAGTGTATGGGTCAAGTAATAATATAGTGTTTTCGTGTAAAACGAGTGTCGTCCTATGGATTGGTTTTCTAGCAAATTAAGTATCACGAATACTTTTGTTCAATTTTATTTAGGGAGGAAAACTCAATGATAAAGATAAAATCTAAGACAAAAAAACATAAAATAAAAGTGGAGACTCAAATGGAAAGATTCTTAGGGAATTGATTTCATTGATTAAGAATGAGGATTAATTAATGGGATGAATTTAGCATGCAATTATTCTACCAAGTCTAGGAACCTTTTATCACAACTATCTCTCCCGAGCATAATTGATTCTCATGCATGCAACCAACTTGATATCCCTATCTAAGTTCATTAACATGCAAGGCTTTGAGTTTAGTTCTTCAAGCAACTTCTAAGGTTATTCCAAATCCCGTCACAAACTTAGAATTTCTACTTTAGTCATGCAATTAAATAAAGTAAGTCTTAGGCCAAATCCCGTCTCCCGAGCAAGATTCAACACTCAAATCATTCAACTAGTGATCAAGTAATTGAAAGCATTTAACCATAATTGCATAGGTAAAATAAATGCATATTCATACCACAAATCAATCCAACAAACTAAAACAACTACATCAATCCCTAAGACAAACAACTAGCAACTCATAGTCTTTAAACTACAAACACTAATTGAAAGAAAAGCTATAAAAACTACAAAAGGTAAGGGAAAGAGAAAGGAAAACTCGAATTCGTCGAAACCGGCATGTCCCCATCATGATCTCCACGTCTTCTCGCTTCATTCCCGCTCCTTGGCCTTGCTTTAGCTCCCACTAAAGGTCTCTAGTCGAAATTAGGGCTAAAATCTAACCAATTGGACTCCCCAAATCCGTAGCTAAAAAGAGGAATTTATAGAAAATCTGAGGATAGCATCGCGACGCTATGAATTTTTTTTTTTTTTTTTTTTTTTTTTTTTTTTTAGGATTGAACTCCATTTGACTCCAATTGCTGAATTAAGCTTCAAACACATACTTCCTACAAATAAAACATAAAAATGCATAAATTTGGGCAAATAATTGTAAAAGACTAACTTAATTAATCAGAGAAAAATAGCTAGCTATGCTCGCTATCACATGTCTAGCTCTTTAGTACAACTATTAGCTTCAGAAAAACTTTACAGCGACAACTATGGAACCTGGAAATTAAATTTAAATACAGTATTAGTGATTGATGACCTTCGATTCGTCTTAACAAAAGAATGTCCGCCTAACCCTGGCCCGACAGGAACTCGAGTGAATCGAGACACCTATGACAGATGGACTAGAGTCAATGATAAGGCAAAGGTCTTCGTCCTGACAAGCATAAGTTATGTTTTGTCTAAAAAGCATGAGGACATGGCTACAACCAAGGAAATAATGGATTCATTGCAGGCGATGTTTGGACAGTTGTCCTTGTCCCTTCGACATGAGGCCCTCAAATACATATACAATTCTCGGATGAAAGAAGGAACTTCTGTTCGAGAACATGTTCTGAACATGATGGTGCATTTTAATGTAGCCGAAGTGAATGGTGTTGTCGTAGATGAAAGTAGTCAAGTCAGTTTTATCATTGAATCTCTCCCAAAGAGTTTCATTCAATTTCGCACAAACTCTGTGATGAATAAAATTGAATATAATCTGACAACTCTCCTGAACGAGCTACAGACTTACCAGTCCCTTACTAAGAGTAAAAGACATGAAACTGAAACAAACGTTGTTTCAGGTAAAAAGTTCCTTAGATGTTCAAACTCTGAAACTAAGTCTGAGTTTTTCACTTCAAAGAATAAGGGTATTCAGTTGAAGAAAAAGAAGAATAAGGGAAAGGGAAAAGCTCCCATCACCAAGAAAGGCAAGAAGAAGATTACAGATAAAGAAACCCGATTCCACTGTAATCAGGACGGTCACTAGAGGAGGAACTGTCTTAAGTATCTTGCTGAAAAGAAAGCAGAGAAGGTTGAAGCTGCCAAACTAGGTAAATACGATTTACTTGTAATTGAATCATGTTTAGCAAAAAATGATAACTCTATGTGGATATTAGATTTAGGAGCGACTAATCATGTATGTTCTACTGCACAGGAAACTAGTTCCTGGAAGGCTCTTGAAGAAGGCGAGGTGACACTCAGAGTAGGCACAGGAGATGTCGTCTCAGTCGAGGCAGTGGGAGCAATACAAATTTGTTTTAGAGATAGATATATTTTGTTGCAAAATGTTTTGTATGTGCCAAGTATAAAAAGGAACTTAATATCTATCTCCTGCTTGTTAGAAAAAAAAAGTATAAAGTATCTTTTGAAATCAATGAAGCGTTTATATTCAAAAGAAAGTATCGACTTTGTTCTACTAAACTTGAAAACAATCTGTATGTGTTAAGACCGAATGAAATAAAAGCTATTCGTAATACTGAAATGTTCAAAATAGCACAGACTCAAAATAAAAGACGAAAAGTTTCTCAAGATACTCTTCTTTGGCATTTAAGACTAGGACACATAAATCGAAAACGAATAAAAAGGCTAGTTAAGAGTGGACTTCTAAATGAGTTAGAAGATGACTCATTACCACCCTGTGAGTCCTGTTTAGAAGGTAAAATGACCAAACGACCTTTCTCTGAAAAAGGTCAAAGAGCCAAAGAAACCCTGGAGCTTATACACTCAGACCTATGTGGTCCTATGAATGTTAAAGCACGAGGAGGATATGAATATTTCATCAGTTTCATTGATGATTATTCAAGATATGAGTATCTTTACCTAATGGTTCATAAGTCAGAAGCTCTTGAAAAATTCAAAGAGTATAAAGTTGAAGTTGAAAATAAACTAGGTAAAATAATTAAAACTTTGCGATCTGATCGAGGATGAGAGTACATGGATTTAAAATTCCAAGACTACTTGATAGAACATGGAAGTTCCTCTCAACTCTCAGCACCTGGTACACCACAACAGAATGGCGTATCAGAAAGGAGAAACAAAATCTTATTAGATATGGTTCGATCGATGATGAGTTATGCTCATCTACCTGATTCGTTTTGGGGTTTTGCAGTGGAAACCGTTGTATATATTCTGAACATGCTTCCCTCCAAAAGTGTTCCAGAAACACCTTACAAGTTATGGAGAGGACGTAAAGGGAGTTTACGACACTTCAGAATTTGGAGATGTCAGCACACGTGTTGCTGCAAAACCCAAAGAAATTGGAACAAAGTTCAAGAATATGCCTATTTGTAGGATACCCTAAAGAAACAAAAGGAGGTTTGTTCTATGATCCTCAAGACAACAAGGTAATTGTTTCGACCAATTCCACATTCCTTGAGGAAGATCATATGAGAAATCATCAAACACGTAGTAAACTATTACTTAAAGAAATTTTCGAGGAAGCTACAAACAAACAAGCAAAAGTTGTAAATGAAGATGGTCGTTCAAAACCATCTCAAGATATGAGAATGCCTCGACATAGTGGGAGGGTTATAATACAACCTGTCCGATACATGGGTTTAACTGAAACTCAATTCATCATACCTGATGATGAAATGGATGATCCATTGACTTATAGACAAGCAATGGGTGACAAGGATAAGGATTAGTGGGTCAAAGCCATGTACCTTGAAATAGAATCTATGCATTTCAATTCAGTTTGGGAACTTATAGATCAACCAAATGATGTAAAACCTATCAGAGTAGAACATGGTTGATCCAACCGTAGATCCATTGAACGCAAATATCATCTCATTTGAGAGATTGTACAGAGAGGAGACATTACCGTCACCTAGATAACCTCAGAGTAGAACATGGTATATCCATTTACAAAACCCCTCACGGCTAAAGTGTTTGAGGGACATCTCTAGAGTTTAGGACAACGAGTTTTTAGCTTATGATATATTGCTAAGTCACCTGACATATTGTAATCTCACTTGAGTTATAGTCCAAGTGGGAGTTTGTTGGGTTTATGTCCTAGAACTCAAGTTTTGTTATCGTTTTTATAATAAAGATGTTATTCATTGAAATTGTTTATTTTATGTTTTAAATCCAATAGAAACATCCATGGTTATAAAATGAAATACTCGAACTATATTGTGGATATAGACAGGGATCGAGTTTGAGAATATAACCTAAATGGTCTATAGTAAATGGATAAGGTTGGGTACCTTATCCTGGTAACATTATGGATGTGGCCTACTTTGCGAATGAGGCAAACGACATGATCCTGGATCGTTCATGTAGAGACATGCGAGTAGGGGCATCCTGTGTAAAAGATGTTTACACAAGACAGGACCGAGAAATAAGTCACTCTTACTTTATAACGTTGTTTACTGTTGAGACTGACTATTTTCATGCGATGACCTAGGTAACTCGATCTTAATCCTGAGCTTGCTATGAACTCCTGTTCGTTTAGGATTATCCTTTGATCTGCATGGGTGAGAATGGTCCAATAGTGTCAGTCAATAAACCTGCCATTTTGGAGATAAAACTAGATGGATAGTTGGGGACATAGTATAACAAGACGAAATTCACTCCTACCCAATTCAGGGATAGTAGAGAGGTTATTCCCTTAAGTGTTGACTCCAAGACTTGAACAAGGGGCTCCACCCTCTCATTGGCCTGAGTGGGACTTTGTTTAGTGGTTGGACCATAAACAAATTGTTCATTAGAGGACCAGTGGACTTAAGGAACTAAGATGTCCTATAGGGGTAAAATAGACATTTGACCTAACTATAGTAACGAACGACCTGTGAAGGATTAACTTACTAATCATGGTTATATCGAGTGGACAAAAATATATCTACCGTGAGGGGAGTTCAATTACTAGGTTATAGTGGAGTGTCCCAGTAGTTAACGAATGTTGGTTAGCTAGGTTAAAAGGGTCTAGCTGATTAAACCTCGTACCATTGGAGCCCATGATCTGTAGGTCCATTAGGTCCCCTTGCTAGCTCGAGACTAACCTTTGGAACAATATGATGGATAGAATATAAATTACTTTATATTCATGTTTAGGGAAATGGATAGAGGTGGTTAACGTTGTCGATACGTCGGCTTTTGTGAAAATCGGGTTTGTGTGATATTTAATATTTAAATATGATTTAAATATAAAAAACATGAATATGGATTCATGATTAAAAAATAGCATTTCGGAAATGTTCGAGATTGATGGTAAAATATTAATTTAATATTACATATTAAATTAATTAATAATTATTTTAAATTAATTTGAAAATTTGAAAATTGATCTTTCATTTTTCAGATTATTGAAAATTAGATAATTAACTAATTAATTCAAGATAATTATTGAATTAATTAAAAAAAAAAAAAGCTTGATTTTTTTGAGGTGGAGTGCATGGTGACTAAACTCATGCACTCCCCTCTTTTAAGCAACACCATTTCCCACTATTTTGTGGATGAATTGGTGTCAATCTCAGGGGCTTTTCTTCATCTTTGATCCCTCTATAAAAGGGAAGAAGAAATGACGGGTCCGACTTGTTGAAGGTTGTGTTGGTCAAATAAAATTTATATTCAACGGCACTAAAACTATTTGAGAAATAGTGGTCGGGGTCGAACACAGGGAATGGGACCTAGTAAGTGCAGAACTTTGTTCTTATTGATAGCGAGCATAGCTAGCTATCTTTCCTTATTGAATTTAGCTAGTCTTTGATGATTATTGGCCATTTTATTGCACTTTATTGTTTATTTTGTAGGAAATGGTTGTTTCGAGCTATAGCGCAATAATGGCGTTAATCGGGTGCTCGGGACGCGAAAAGATGCAAAGGAAGGAAAAAGAATCAAAAAAGGAAAAAAGTCAACATTTCGTCAAATATAGACCAGCGTCTCGACGCTGCTTCTTTAGCGTCTCGATGCTGACATTCCATATTAGAGGAGGTGCGAAACTGTCGCAGCGTCGAGACGCTGCGACCTTAGCGTCCCGACGCTGCGAGAATTCCTTTTCCATAACGCGTGTTTTAGAGGCAGCGTCTCGACGTTACGACGAAATTTCAGAATAAAAGCATCCTTTCGGCTAGGTTTTTGGGGAACCAATTTTGGGGACTTCTTGGGGCCGTAAACAGAGCAAAAAGAGAGGAATTCAAGGCTGAAGCAAAGGGAAAAATTTGGAAATCAACCCATTGTTCGTGGGGATCATGACGGGGACGTTCGGTCTTGGCCTACAACGAGTTTAATTCTTCTTTCCCTCACTTTAGTTAGATTTTTATGGCTTTTACTTGTTTAGTTGAGCTTGTAATTTTAATCATGAGTAGTTAAACTTGTAAGCTTAGGGATTGATGTAGTTGATTGTGTTTATGGATTGATTTATGGTTTAAGTTGTGCAATGTTATTATGTTTGTAATCTTGATTTAATGCTTTCAATTAATTGGCCATTAGTTGAATGATTTAAGTTTTGAATCTAGCTCGGGAGAGGGGATTTAATATAGGCTTACTCAAGATTGCATGACTAGAGTTTATTTTCTAATTCGTGACGGTTTTAAATTAACTTTGGAATTAGTCAAAAGATCTCATTGCCTTGCATATTAATAAACTTAGATAGGGATATCAAGTGAGTTAATTTGCATGAGAATCAATTATACTCGGGAGAGGTAGTTGTGATTAAAGGGTCTTTGGCTCATGATTTCATTGTGCATAATAACTTACTCCTTAAAATTAATCATAGACTAAAGCGGCGAAATCAATTCCCTAAGTATTTCTCCCAATTGAATTTCCATACTTTTTACTTGCTTTGATCTAGTTTTCATACCATTCTTTCATCACTTTTTGATCCCTAAATAAAATTGGGCAAGAAAATTCACAATACTTGATTTTCTTAAAAATCCAATCCAGAGGACGACATTCGAATTACATTCACTATATTATTACTTGACCCGTGCGCTTGCGGTTAGGAAAAGTCCACATCAAGTTTTTGGCGCCGTTGCCGGGGATTGGCATATTTAGTAAAATTAATATCGTGGAAAAATTGTTCGGTCTTAATTTAGGGTGTATTTTATTTTATTTTTAATTTTTATTTTGTAGATAGATTGCATTTTTTTTCCTTATTTGTTTTTATTTTCCATATTTGTT
The DNA here is from genome assembly GCA_036850905.1 of Luffa acutangula. NCBI lineage: Eukaryota > Viridiplantae > Streptophyta > Magnoliopsida > Cucurbitales > Cucurbitaceae > Luffa > Luffa acutangula. The sequence continues at coordinate 45,807,728 of CM072091.1, read as the reverse complement.
GCATTCCTATTTTAGTGTTTTCCTTATAATTTTTTTTTTCTTTCCATATTTGCTTTTCTAATTTAGTTTTTCTTTTAGTTGTGTAATCTTTTCCTTATTTGTTATTTTCTTGATTTTTTTTTCTCTTTATTTAGATATTTTTCCTTGTTAGTCTTTTGCCTTAATTGTAATTTTCCATATTTGTTTCTTGTTTTCCTTAATTAGATAGTACTTTCATTTTCTAGATTATATTTTCCATAATTAGATTTTTCCATATTAGATTTTTTTTTTTTGTTTGAGTCTTTGTCATTTGTTCTTGTTGGGTTATTGTTTGATTGGAAGCCTAATTATCATTGTTGCTTTAATTGATTTGAATGGATTTTTATTCAACACCATATTCCAATTTTTCATCTTCAAGTTATACCCCTTTAAATGAAAATTCTTCCTTGGAAAGCATAGTTCAAAATTATATTGAGGAGTCTAGAGTGAGGAGTCTAAAAATTGATGAAATCATAAGAGGACTTCAAGCTCCATAGGAAGTTAGTGAGGTGGGATCCACTTCCATAAGTTGTCTAGTGAGTCATGTGGCCGATGATTCATTGGCACCCATTCATGAGCGTAGTTCTTTCGATCTTGATGAGGATGAGCAGTTAGGGGTGAGTTGCATGAATAGTGGGGATGAATTGGAGAGTTGGAGCACCTATCAAGAACATGGTTGTGAGGAAGAAAAAGAAAATGAGCTTGTAGTGTCAAAGGAAGTTCAGGAGGTAGAGTTTGAGGTTGAAAAGCCTTCGTCTGTTTTATCTTCTCCATCCTTTGTATATTTTGATTATTCCTTTTTCTATTCTCACGAGTCAGTTTTAGAGTCAGAGACTCTTTATTTTGATCTTTCTCCTTTTATGTTTATTGTAGTAAAAAATACCAAAAATAATTTTATTTCAGGGGCCCATGAGAAGCTGGTAAGCTTGCTAGCAATAGTGAGTTTTATTGATTCAAGAAAGAATGATCCAAAGAAATAAGAGAATTTTTATGTGCCTTGACAGAAAAGAAGCCTCCTTGAAGCACGGTCAACACGTCGAGCTAATGACGTTAAACAAGCGCTTTTGGGAGGCAACCCAAGTAAGTAGTGTGTTTTCTTTTTGTTTTTAATTTATTGTTTGTTTTTGTTTTGTAGGTCTTGTTTTCTTTCTCTCCTTTGCTTTCAAGCTTTCAAGATTCCAAGCTCTCAATCAAGAAGTCAGCATCATTTCAAGCCAGTATCGTTCACTCCTTCCATTCTTTCTTTGTTCTCATGCTTGATTATGCCTTATTTTCTGTATACATTGAGGACAATGCATGTTTTAAGTTTGGGGGTGGAATAGCATGTTTGTGGAGCCCTTGAGCATCTGCGTTCGGTCTATAGTTTTGAGCTTTCTTTGAATTGAGCATATGGTTGTTTTCTGGATGCTATTTTTGCATGACTATGATGTCCTAGGATAGGCTTTCTTGTCAATTTTCAAGCTTTCGATGAGTTGTAAGCATGAGTGCCCAAAAAGGGAGACTTTTTAAACTTTTTCTAGGAGATGGCTTGCATGAATAGAGTATTTGTCTTGGCTATATTTGGATTTGAATGCTTAGGAGTGAATTATTAGGTTCATATGCTTGTTGTCTCCTCGATAGGTGTAGGAAAGAGTAAAGAGTTAATTTTTTGCAAATTAGCATGTTTGATCTTGTTTAGGAGAAAAGAAAAGAATATTTGCTTATCATGTTCATAATGAAAAATCATTCTTGTTGTTACTGTTGAAAAAGAAAAAAGAAAAAAGTCATGACTTATGCGCGCAATATGCAATGGTTAATAAAAGATTAAGGCAAAAAGAGCTACCCCTGTTGTGATCAGTTAGGCCAACCAGAGAAAACTCAGGTTAAGGGTCCCTGCAATGGGTGTGTGAAAGGTAGTGCCACATATACATGCTTAATTTAATTGTTAATTAAAAGCACCTAAGTATGGAGGATAAACAAACTAATTTGTTTCATTAACTCATTAGTGAAACCTTAGTGCCAGTGTAGAGGGAAGATGAGCTGAGAGTTTAATAATCCAATCCCGGGCTAGTAGAGTCTGATCTTGTTGAGATAGATCTCGCTTGTGCAAGTTAATTTTGGAAAAATTTTAATTTGTCTCCCTCATTGGTCCTTGTGTGCATGTCTCTTGCTTGCTTGGTTATTGACTTTTGAGCCTTGAGGATTGAGTTATGATTATTGCATTCATTCTTCCACTGTATGTTTGATTTATAGTTTGCTCGAGGACTAGCAAAAACTTAAGTTTGGGGGTATTTGATAGCGAGCATAGCTAGCTATCTTTCCTTATTGAATTTAGCTAGTCTTTGATGATTATTGGCCATTTTATTGCACTTTATTGTTTATTTTGTAGGAAATGGTTGTTTCGAGCTATAGCGCAATAATGGCGTTAATCGGGTGCTCGGGACGCGAAAAGATGCAAAGGAAGGAAAAAGAATCAAAAAGGAAAAAAGTCAACATTTGGTCAAATATAGACCAGCGTCTCGACGCTGCTTCTTTAGCATCTCGACGCTGGCATTCCATATTAGAAAAGGTGCGAAACTGTCGCAGCGTCGAGACGCTGCGACCTTAGCGTCCCGACGCTGCGAGAATTCCTTTTCCATAACGCGTGTTTTAGAGGCAGCGTCTCGACGTTACGACGAAATTTCAGAATAAAAGCATCCTTTCGGCTAGGTTTTTGGGGAACCAATTTTGGGGACTTCTTGGGGCCGTAAACAGAGCAAAAAGAGAGGAATTCAAGGCTGAAGCAAAGGGAAAATTCGAAAATCAACCCATTGTTCGTGGGGATCGTGACGGGGACGTTCGGTCTTGGCCTACAACGAGTTTAATTCTTCTTTCCCTCACTTTAGTTAGATTTTTATGGCTTTTACATGTTTAGTTGAGCTTGTAATTTTAATCATGAGTAGCTAAACTTGTAAGCTTAGGGATTGATGTAGTTGATTGTGTTTATGGATTGATTTATGGTTTAAGTTGTGCAATGTTATTATGTTTGTAATCTTGATTTAATGCTTTCAATTAATTGGCCATTAGTAGAATGATTTAAGTTTCGAATCTAGCTCGGGAGAGGGGATTTAATATAGGCTTACTCAAGATTGCATGACTAGAGTTTATTTTCTAATTCGTGACGGTTTTAAATTAACTTTGGAATTAGTCAAAAGATCTCATTGCCTTGCATATTAATAAACTTAGATAGGGATATCAAGTGAGTTAATTTGCATGAGAATCAATTATACTCGGGAGAGGTAGTTGTGATTAAAGGGTCTTTGGCTCATGATTTCATTGTGCATAATAACTTACTCCTTAAAATCAATCATAGACTAAATCGGCGAAATCAATTCCCTAAGTATTTCTCCCAATTGAATTTCCATACTTTTTACTTGCTTTGATCTAGTTTTCATACCATTCTTTCATCACTTTTTGATCCCTAAATAAAATTGGGCAAGAAAATTCACAATACTTCATTTTCTTAAAAATCCAATCCAGAGGACGACGTTCGAATTACATTCACTATATTATTACTTGACCCGTGCGCTTGCGGTAGGAAAAGTCCACATCACTTATAAAACACGGGGATTTTGGAAAGAAGGACAAACAAAAATAAATAAATGTTGAACTTAAAAGGAGACAAAATAAAGCATGCAGAGGGGAAATAAAACGGGAATCAATAACATGAAAGGGATCGCTAGATTGGGATTTCTTATGCTTGACTCTATTTCGTTTGGCTTCCTAGTTTTCTCTAATAATTATTCTATGTTGATTTCATTAATCTGGTCGGCTTCTGGGTTACTCGGAGGTGTTGGGTTTTATGTCCTAAAACTCGTAGATAGTGAATGTAAACAAATTGTATACTTATTTCAATAAAATGTTATTGAGTTTCTACAACAAAGTGTTATTGTTATATATTGCACAATTTGACCCAAATCCAATAAACTAAGATCAAAGGTTGTTTGTATGTAACTTGAACTAGCATGTGGGGACATACGGGGATCGATGTTCAAGTAACAACCTAAAAGGTCTATAGTACAAGGATAAGGTTGGGTACCTTATCCTGGTAACACTATGTGATATGACCCGCTTTGTATTTGATACAGACGTATTGATCCAAAGCGTCCATGTAGTAGACATGCGAGCGGGGGTATACTATGCAATGAGTTTGCATAAGACTGGACCATGAAATGGTAAACCTCTAGATATTGAAGGGAATAAAAGTCCCCACGCAGCGGAAGCGCATCGATTGGACCTTACGCCGTATATTAATTAACATTAAAATACCGTTACGATAACTCAAACAAAACTTTAAACATGCTTTAAAGTTGCTGTAAAATCGGTTTAAACATGCTAAAATAAATCTAAATTTATTTTAAAAACTTTTCTAACGAAAAGAGGAAGAACCGTTACAAACCTCCGTTGTAGACTTGACCGTTCTTCGCCAACGACGCTCCAACGAACGAAAACGCAGCAGCCGCCTTTGTTTTTCTTCGCTGGAAATTCCTTCTTGATTGACACAATAACCACAGAGGTTACACCGGTATGTCTCTAAGTCTAGGAGGCCAAAGACTTGTGGGAGTCTTTCTCTAAGAGGGAGGCTAGAGAGAATTCTATGTCTTGTCTTTCAAGAGTGTCAAGTGTCATGACCAATTAGGTCTAGTGTTCTATTTATAGAAGAGAGGCCATGAATAAAATATTCAATTAAATCAATCTTTTCCAAAATTGATTCAATCTTATTCCTTAATTAATCAATCATGATCAATCAATTCCCCAATTGATTAATCTTTTCCATAAATGACTAATTACTTCCATAAGTAATTAGATCAGTCCCATAAATGATTAATCACTTCCTTAAGTGATTAATTATTTACATAATTGTTTAATTCATGGTTAATGAATTCTTTAATTAATTAACCATCAATTAAATATCACATATTTAATTTCCGGCCTTGAATTAATTAATTTTGCCCAAACACTTTTAGGACTTAAATTAATTCTTTCAATCTTCCATAAATTTATATTTGAACTTCTTCAAATATTAATTTCTCTCATAATAATATATCAATATATATTATATTTATTTCCCTTAGTAAATTGAACATTTTCAATTTACATTTAATTACTTAGTTGCCTCAAATTACTTTACGAGCTACCAGTGGGACCTTATGGACCTGCAGATCAGAAGCTCCAACGATGTGAGATTAATTGGTTAAACTCATTAACCACAATAATCAATATTCGTTAACTGTGTGTACATTCCACTATAGACTCACAGTTGCACTCTTCTCACTGCAGACATATTTTCTGTGTCCATGGAACTTAGACCAATATCGACTAGTTAGTCCTTCACGAGTGTCCGTAACACCAGCTGGGTCAAATTACCGTTTTACCCCTGGGTCACCTCTATTTCCTTAAGTACCAATTCTCCTCTAATGAACAATCTGTTTATGGTCCAACCATCAAACAGAAAACCCTCTCGTGCCATTGAGAGGGTAGGGCCCTTTGTTCAAGACTCGGAGTAACCACTTAAGGGAACACTCATCTGCTTCCCTAAAGTCGGGAAGGAGTGAATTCCATCTTGTACGATTATGTTCCCAGCTCCCCATTCGGTCTTGTCCCCAAAGTGGTAGGCTTATTGAGTCGACGTATTGGCCACTCTCACCCATACAAATCAAAGGACAATCTCTCATGAGCAGGAGTCCATAATCAACTCAGGATTAAGACTCCTAGTGAAAATAGAAAACCAACTAGTTAACGGTGTTATAACTAGTGGTTACTATTTCGCGGTTCGGTCTTATGCAAACTCATTGCATAGGATACCCCCACTCGCATGTCTCCTACACGAACGCGTTGGATCGCAGCGTTTGTATCAAATACAAAGTGGGCCGTATCCATAGTGTCACGAGGATAAGGCACCCAGTCTTATCCCTATACTATAGACCCTTTAGGCTGTTTCTTGAACAATGATCCCATATGTCGCTACATATAGTTTAAGACTCATATTACAGCCTTGGATGTCTAGTTTATTGGATTAGGGTTATTATTAGGCAAAGACAAATATAACTAATAACAATTAATGGAAAAATACATCAATATTATTTCATTAATATCCGGTCAACGATTACATTCACTATCTACGAGTTTTAGGGCATAAAACCCAACAAACTCCCACTTGAACTAAAACACTAGTTAGTGGGATGTAAATGCAATAATCTAAAGCTGGAAATGTCATGTATATTAAAATAATACAATGAACTAGGGCATCCTTATACCCATTATACATTTCTCCCACTTGCCCTAGATTAGATGGCATACATATCTCGTAGACCTAGACCTTCTAGATGACCCTCAAACACTTTAGCCGTGAGAGCCTTTGTAAATGGATCAGCGATGTTGTGCTCCGAGGCGATCTTAGTGACGATCACATCTCCTCTTTGCACAATCTCCTGTATCAGGTGATACTTCCTCTCGATGTGTTTACCCCGTTTGTGGCTTCGAGGTTCTTTTGAGTTGGCTACAGCCCCACTGTTATCACAGTATAGTGTTATGGGCACGTTCATATTCGGAACCACTTCCAAATCAGTCAAGAACTTTCTGAGCCATACTGCCTCCTTAGCTGCTTCGCAAGCTGCTACATACTCAGCCTCCATGGTTGAGTCTGCTATGCATCCTTGTTTGATGCTTCTCCACACTACTGCTCCTCCATTGAGGGTGAATACTTACCCTGATGTGGATTTCCTAGAATCCTTATCAGCTTGAAAGTTAGAATCAGTGTATCCAGTAAGAATCAAATCCTTAGCTCCATACACAAGCATGTAGTCCCTCGTTCTCCGAAGATACTTGAAGATATTCTTAACCGCTCCCCAGTGGTCCAACCCTGGTTAGACTGATACCTACTGACTACTCCCACTGCATAACATATGTCAGGCCTAGTGCAGAGCATGGCATACATTAAGCTGCCCACAGCTGAGGCGTAGGGAATGTGTCTCATGTTCTCAACTTCTTGAGGTGTCTTAGGAGATTGTTCCTTAGACAGGTGTACCCCATGTCTGAAGGGTAGGAGTCCCTTCTTGGAGTTTTGCATCGAATATCGAGACAACATCTTGTCAATATACGTTGCTTGAGACAGAGCTAGCATTTTGTTCTTACGATCCCTAATGATTTGGATTCCCAGAACATATTGAGCCTCTCCCAGATCTTTCATTTGGAATTGGGCTGCTAGCCATTTCTTAATGTCAGTGAGGTATCCTACATCATTCCCAATGAGTAGGATATCGTCTACATAAAGTATTAGAAAAGCTACTTTCCTTTTGTTGACTTTCTTGTATACACAAGGCTCATCAACGTTTTGGTCAAAGCCAAAAGAGTTGATTGCAGTATCAAATCTAATGTTCCATGATCTGGATGCTTGTTTCAATCCATAAATGGATCGATTTAGCTTACAAACCTTTTGTTCCTGACCTTGGGCTATGAACCCTTCGGGTTGAGACATAAAGATATTCTCTTCAAGATTACCATTCAGAAAGGCAGTCTTGACGTCCATTTGCCATATTTCATAGTCATAATATGTGGCAATGGATAAAAGAATTCTTATGGACTTTAACATGGCTACAGGAGAAAAGGTTTCCTCATAGTCAACCCCCTCCTTTTGGGTATAACCCTTTGCCACTAGTCTAGCTTTGAAGGTCTGTACCTTTCCAGCTGCATCTCTTTTTCTCTTATAGATCCATTTGCACCCTATGGGTTTTACCCCATATGGTAGATCTGCAAGTTCCCATACAGAATTGGAGTACATTGACTCCTGATAGCGAGCAGAAATGTCGCTATTTTAGTCTCAAATTATTAAGCTTTTTGGTGCTTTAATCGTGTTTTTAATGAATATATTTATTGAATTTTGTTATTTTGTCTTTAGGAGCACAAATGGTGAATTTGGGAGAAAAAGAGCCAAAAATTGAAGTAATTTTAGCCCAAATCAAAGCTTGATGCAATTGGTGGCCCAAAGAAGGCATCCATAAAGAATACACCAAGAGAAATGAAGAAGAAGGCCCAAAAATCAGCCCAAAAGGAAGCTGACTTTCTGGAAAATCTGGACAGCGTCGAGACGCTTAGCAAGGCAGCGTCGCGACGCTGCCCTTTCTTGTTGCCCAAGCCGCGTGCGCAGCAGCGTCGCGACGCTTGGCAAGGCAGCGTCGCGACGCTACCCCTTTTCCAGGCCTATAAATAGGCGCCCTTGGTGCCTCATTTTCTCATCAATCATCAATCAATCATTACTCACTCATTCCTTTCTCTCCTAAGACTCCTTTTTTGGAGCCCCTCTCAAGGCTTTGAGCCTTTTTGAGAGGGTTCTTCTAGTGGGAATTTTTGGGGAATTTTGGGGAGCAATCTAGAGGCTCGAGGAGTAGTCAGCGGGGGCTCCAAGCGTCAGCAAGGGGTTTTTCGACTGTCAATTCCTTTTCCTTTATGCCTTTTAATATGCTTTCCCTTGTAATTATTGTGAATATTATGTGTAGCTAAACCCCAATTTGGGGTCTTGAAATGAAATGTTAGTGGAAATATTGTTATAATTCCTTGTCTCTTGCCCATGTCCTAATTATTTGTATGGATGTGCTTAATGCTTTACTCAATCTGGCCAATCGTGTAATGATTCGATTCTTAATGGAAACTCGACGGAGAGAAATTAGGATAGATCATAATCCATGCAACTAGTTTAATTGCCCGTTGTGACACCGGGATTAGTTGATTAAACATAGATTCCTAAAATGAATCAGGGCGTAATAATTAATGATTTTTAATAGCGCTAAGGACACTTAGGTTGTTAAAATGAACTAATTACAATTAGGGGAAACCGACAGGAGAACCTATGTGATTAACGGAGATTCTAGGTTTATAATTAGTTGGGCAATGAGATAGGATAATTATAGCAAGTATTTAGCTAATCATTGATTTTCAAGACCCCTCTTCCCATTTCAAGAAAAACCTCTTTCTCCACATTTTATTTTTGATTGATCAAATTTGTTTTCATTAAGTCTTTTTAAATTCGAATTCTTTTTATCACATGAGCTTGGTCCCTAAATATTATTTCACCTAAGTATTTTCAGTGCTCAAGAGAATTTTAATTAATTGCTTAAGTTTCGCTTCACCTCCCTGTGGATTCGATACTCGGAATACTTTCCGTTTTATATTACTTGCGGCCCGTGCACTTTGCGGTCATCAACTCCATTTCCAGGTTCATGGCTTTGACCCATTCATCCTTATCTTCGTCATTCATTGCCCGTCGATAGGACAATGGATCCTCAATGCCATCATTAGGTATGACAACCTGAGTTTCAGTTAAACCCAAGTAGCGGTCAGGTTGTAACACAATCCTCCCACTGCGTCGAGGCATTCCCAACGATTGAGATGGACGGGATGGATCTGAAGAACTAGTTCCTTCATCAACCCTTGTTGAAGGTCCAACTTCATCAACAACTCTTGATGATTCTTCAGTAGCTTCTCCTAATATTATTTTGCTTCGTGGTTTATGATCTCTCATGTGGTCTTCCTCTAAGAAAGTGGTGTTTGTCGATACAATCACCTTATTTTCTTGTGGGTCGTAGAAATAACCACCTCTCGTTTCTTTAGGGTAACCAACAAATTGGCACAGTTTTGAACGAGGTTCCAGTTTCTTAGGATTTGTCACAAGCACGTGTGCAGGACAACCCCAGATGCGAAAGTGATGCAAACTAGGTTTACGCCCCTTCCATAACTCGAGAGGTGTTTCAGAAACACTTTTCGAGGGAACAAATCTTAATGAAAAGACAACAAGAATAGTGCATAAAACACCAGAAAACTCAACCAATATAAATAGAAATCAAAGCATAATCCCAATCCAACGATCTAGATACGTTTAGCTACTCATAAACAAAGTAGAAACACAAATAGACATGAAAGAATACATGAAATATGACCTAAAAAGGTCTACAAAAGTACTAGAAAGTAAAAGAGGAGAAAGGAATCGTAAAAAGACCAAATTTCTAACCTAACGACGGACTAAACTGAGACTACATATTTATAGAAAACATCGCAGTGTCGAGACGCTACGGACTTTATGCTCCGCCTGGTTTTCACATCGACGTCGAGACGCCAGGGGCAGCGTCTCGATGCCATCCCTGATTCTTGCCTTGTTGTTTTATTCCTCAGTTTTGTCTCGTTTCTTCTCGGTACAAGGTTTCAATCTTCGGCTTTTGATGTCGTTTTTCAGGCCCATTACAGCACAATTGGGTCTTTTCACCTCCTCGCCGCTCAAGACACCGAGATGGCTCCAAAACTCCGTAATTGGCCCGAATTAACACCAAATTAGCGTGTTTGGCTCCTGACATTGCCTAAGCTCAAAGATCCTGTTAATAGGACGAGTAAAACATAAAATAACTCTAACAAGCTTAGATTAGAGGTGATAAAATATGACTATTTAGGTCTTATCAAATACCCCGAACCTCAATCTTACTAGTCCTCGAGCAAGGCACACACAGACCAAAGAAGAAGTCGTGTGCATATAATCCAAAAGTGACTTAATCCTCAAGACTCAAATATTCCAAAAACTAAAGCAATCAAGAGACATTCGCAAGAGAGACAAATGAGGAGACAAATAAATTTTTTTCAAAGATTATCTTGCACAAGAGAGCTCCATCCCACCTAAAGAAGACTTTACGAGCCCGAGATTGGTTTACTTGCCTCTCATCCTATCTTCCCCCTACACTGGCACTAAGGTGCCTGATCAAGAAATTCCTTTTTCTTTTTTCTTTTTTTTTTTTTACATTTCTTTTGGGGTGGGGCACTAGCTTTCACACTACAATGCAGGGATCCATAACCCGACTTTAACCCTTAGTTGGCCTAACTGATAACTGTAAGGATTTGGAATTCCTCAATTCCGTTAAAGCGGAAGCGTAATTGGGACCGATTCGTAGTTAATTTTGTTTATCCAAAAATACTATTGCATTGGTTAAAACATAGAACAAATTCTATACAAACTTAAGGTTAAGCATACAAAATTTATTAGATCTAAATCTACAGGGGAGAAGCAATGTAACACCCGAGTTAGGAGAGGTACATGAATGAACCGAGGCCACATCCGAATGAGAGGGATCCTGAGGACATGAAAGCATGGTCAAGATAAGCTTAAAAGAATTGATAGATACTACCTATACCAACAAGGTGCACTTTCCTTTTCGGTGGCTCAATCATAGGAACTTTGAAGTTAAGCGTGCTTGGCTTGAGAAGTTCTATGTTGGGTGACCTCCTGGGAATTTTCCTAGGAAGCATGTGAGGTGCCGAATCCAGATTTTGAATCCTGGGCCTGGGGCGTTACAAGCAAACATACCATCGTAATATTTCAACGGACACCTTTCTTGATTTTGGACCAAGCGTCAACAATTTGGACACCACCAATTGATCTTCCTCGCTATGACTCTGAGATTAGGAACGTAGTTGTGGGACTACCTAATCTTGAATGGGAAAAACTCTAGAGAGAAAATTCTCTCTAAAGTTCTTGAGTTGAGAGAATATGAGAGGGAGGCTAGAGAGAATGCAAGAGTGCATTCTTGTGACCTTATGTTGTAGTACCTAAACCCTAGGTTTAGTGTTCTATTTATAGGAGAAATGTCATGAATAAAATATTCATTTAAAATCAATTATTTTCATAACTGATTTAATCTTTTCCATAATTAATCAATTCCATGACCAATCAATTCCATAATTGATTAATCTTTTCCATAAATGATTGATCACTTCCATAAGTGATTAAATCATTTCCATAAATGAATAATTACTTCCATAAGTGATTAATTAATTAATTCCATGACCAATCAATTCCATAATTGATTAATCTTTTCCATAAATGATTGATAACTTCCATAAATGATTAATTAAAGAATTAATTAATTAATCATATATTTAATTTTAGACCTTCTATTAGTTAGTTAATTAATTATCCAATTAAATATCATATATTTAATTTGAGGCCTTCAATTAACTAATTCTATAATATGAATCAAATTCATATTAAAATTTGAACTCCTTCAAATTCTCTTATATCCTATAAATTTAATATGAATCAAATTCATATTAATATTTGAACTTCTTCAAATATTTATTTCTCTCATAGACTATAGTTTAATTAAATCTCATTTAATTTAAACTAAATTGAATAATTAATTAATTCATCTTCTAATTAAATACCATATATTTAATTAGACATATATTTAAACTCTTTCAAATATATCAATCTCTCAATATTATAAAGTTTAATCTCAATTTAGACTTTATATTTTAATGTATCACTATACATTATATTAATTTGTATCTCGTACAATTAACTTAATTCCCAATATGAATTTGAACTATTCAAATTCTCTCAAGATATATTTGTTCCTAATTACTCCTTACGAGCTAGCAAGGGGACCTAATGGACCTACAGATCAGAAGCTTCAATGATATGAGGTTAATAGATTAAACTCATTAATCAGGTTAACCAATATTCATTAACTGTGGGTCATTCCACTAAAGACCCACAGCTGAACTCTTCTCACTGTAGAACATTTCTGTGTCCATGGATGTAGACCTATGCCGGTAAGTCAATCCTTCACGAGTGTCCGTAATCACAGTTGGGTCAAATTACCGTTTTACCCCTGTGTTACATCTGTCTCCTTAAGTACCAGCGCTCCTCTAATGAACAACCTGTTTATGGTCCAACCACTAAACAAAAAGTCCCTCTCGGGCCAGTGAGAGGGCGGGATCCCTTTGTTCAAGTCCCGGAGTCACCACTTAAGGGAACCCTCATCTACTTCACCTAGAAGCGGGAAGGGGTGAATTCCTTCTTGTGTTGTCATGTCCCCAGCCTCCCACTCGGTCTTGTCCCCAAAAAGGAAGGCATATTGAGTCGGCATATTGGCCACTCTCACCCATGCTAATTAAAGGACAATCCCTCATGAGAAGGAGTTCATGATTGATAACTGCCCAAAAGGTAGTTATTTAGGCCTCATTTATATAGGGATTTGTGTGTCTTTTGTGCTTAATAGAGTTGGTTTTAGATGGATATTATATGTTTTAACCCATTTGGAAGAATGGAAGCTTTGGAAATCATTTTGTGCAGAATCTGTTGCTGGGCGACTTGAGGGAGCAAATTCTGTGTTGCAGCAAAACTGGGAGAAAAATTGTCACGTCACAGCTCGTTAGCCAACTTCATGAACCGACTTCTGTTGAGTTATTTTCGGGATAAAGGAGCAGGGAGAGCCCTACACGTGTCCAGGTTGACCTAATTCAAGCCCCCTATCTTTCTATAAAAGGAAGTAGCCGCCCAAGTCAAAGTCATTCCACTTTTGGGGAGAAAACATTTTATTCTTGGAAAATTCCTTCTATTATCTTGTGATTATGGATATGCCTACTCAGATTGTAATTTATGTCTCCATGCATATTATGAACTAAGTAGCTTAGGCGTTGGTTAGGAACAATGTGATTGTCGTGTTTAACTTTAGTAATATATATTGATTGTTGCATCTTGATTAATTGTTGAGTTCATTTCTATTTTATGCCTGCCTGGCCAGCCGGTATGAATACCTCTCTCTAGTTTCAGGGATGATTTAGAGAGTGTGTGGCGATTAATCACACAACGATCATTGTGTATTGGTGAACTCCAGTGACTGAGCTAGGGATAACCAGTTGCCTAGTGCTTGATTGGTCGTACTTCATTGGGGTTGAAACACATTCCAAAAAATCCAGAGTTCCGGGAGGAATCCGCTAATGATACTGCGAGAGTTGCATGATCAATAATATTGCTAGAGCATCTTTTAAAACAATTACTAAAACCTAACCAGCGCCTGTTTCTAATATGTCTGCCTATTTGTTTATTCTTTGTCCTGTCATTTATTTTGCTTCAGCATTACTCTTATAAAAACCAATCATTTTTACCATCTTTGAAACCATTAAAGAGTTATACAAAATAGATAAAATGGAAGCTAATTCAAGCCTTGGATTGATAATACTTATTACTTGCTGCAGACTGTGTATACTTGCACAGCGTTCTGGAATCTTTTATACCATATTTTTACTCACTCTAGGAACCCAACAATGATACACTCAGGATTAAGACTGAGTTACCTAGGTCATCCTATTGAAACTGTAACCTAATTAGTTAACGGTGTTATAACTAATGGTTGACTATTTCATGGTTCGGTCTTATGCAAACTCATTGCATAGGATACCTCCACTTGCATGTCTACTACATGGATGTTTTGGATCAATATGTCTGTATCAAATACAAAGCGGGTCGTATCTCATAGTGTTACCAGGATAAGGTACCCAACCTTATCCTTGTACTATAGACCTTTTAGGTTGTTACTTGAACATCGATCCCCGTATGTCCCCACATACTAGTTCAAGTTACATACAAATAACCTTGGATCTTAGTTTATTGGATTTGGGTCAAATTGTGAAATATTTAACAATAACACTTTATTGTAGAAACTCAGTAACACTTTATTGAAACAAGTATACAATTTGTTTACATTTACTATCTACGAGTTTTAGGGCATAAAACCCAACAATAACATTGTAGGTAGCTCTTTTTATCCCTATGCGTTTAGCACAATGTAAGCATGCTTTTTCTCAAAATAAAAATATGAAAGACTTGCATATGATTTTTCTTTCGACTCGCGCTCACTAACTTATTTTTCCACTCCATTTTTTCTTACAGGCATATTTCTTTTTCTCTCCTAGGCAAGACTCCACACTCTATTTTGCAAAAAAAATCAGACTTTCTCGCTTAACCTTACACCTATTGGGGTGACAACAAGAATATGAGCTAAGTAACTCGCTCCTAAGCATTCAAGTCCTACTTTAAAGAAAGAAAGACACCCAACATGTGCAAAACATATCCAAGAAAAGTTTTAAAAAGACTCCTTTTTTTAGCACTCATGATCACAACTCTTCGAAAGCTATAAACTTTCCAAAAAAATTGAGTTGATCCTAGGAAATCATTATCACTTAAACAAGTATATACACAACAAGTATGCAAGACATTCATTAAGCACAAACGTCAGCCTGACGCTCAGATGCTCAAGGCCCAACAAGAATATAAAGTATAATTCCCCACCCCCCAACCTAAAATTTACATTGCCCTGATGCGTGTTGGGCTGGATGATGGATGTGAGAAAAAAGATGATAAATGATGATTAAGATAAATTCAGCCAACCTAGTGCAAGTATAGACTATCGCATGCAGTAATAAAACCTTAGAAGTATTCCAAGGGCATCGATCCCACGAGGACTAAATTGGAAACACAGGTTTGAAGAATAAACTACTCAAAGATTGTTTGGATAAAGTAACAAGAGAAATAGTTGATGATGATTTTTGAAAAGTAGATAAAATAAAGGGAAAAATACATTTGTTTCCTAAGGTTTGGGTTAAGTTACACTTTGGTCCCTGAGTTTTCAAACTCAACAAAAATATCCCTGAGGTTTGAGATAAAAAGCAATTTGGTCCATGCCGTTCAATTTTTCGTTAAATACTAACAGAATGTTGATGTGGCAATATTATTTTAATTAAAAAATAATAATTTTTAATTTTTTTTTAAAAAAAATATATTAAAATAATAAAAATATTATTATTTTATTAATTTTTTAAATTTATTTTTCCCCTTCTTTCTTCTCCTTCTTCTTTCTCTTCTCCCTTTTCTTCTCCAACCAATTCTTCTTCAACTCCAGTGGCTAGCTGGCCGCCGGCAAGATTTTTTTCTCTTCTTTCTCTCTTCTCCTCCATTTCTCCACCTTTTTTTTATAACGGCTCCTCCTCCCTTTCGGTGCCGGTGACGGGAGGAGGGAGGCCCTCCTCCCTCACGGTTTCAAATCTGAACTTACCATGGAAGGGCCATGGGACGTAAAGGGGTCGAGGCAAATGCAGCAGACGTCTTCAAAAGCATCATCAGAAGCAGTAGAAAGCAAAGAAGGAGTGGAAGTGGAAGTGAAAGTGAAATTCACCTTGGAGAGCTGATAACTGCCCAAAAGGTAGTTATTTAGGCCTCATTTATATAAGGATTTGTGTGTCTTTAATGCTTAATAGGGTTGGTTTTAGAGAGATATTACATGATTTAACCCATTTGGAAGAATGAAAGCTTTGGAAATCACTTTGTGCAGATTATGCTGCTGAGCGATTGGAAGGAGCAAATTCTATGTTGCAGCAAAACTGGGAGCAGAAACTGCCACATCACAGCTCGTTAGCCAACTTCATGAACCGACTTCTATCGAGATATTTTCGGGATAAAGGATCAAGGAGAGCCTTACACGTGTCCTAGTTGACCTAATTCAAGCCTCCCATCCTTCTATAAAAGGAAGTAGCCGTCAAAGTAAAAAATATTCCATGTTTTCCCTTGGAAGCCGAATAGTGTAGAGATTGGAGATTATCAAGTACACCATCATCCGCAAGCTGATTAGGGAGTTTATTTTCCTTCTTAAATTGTGGTTATGGACATGCTTACTCAGATTGTAATTCGTATTCCTATGCCTGTTATGAACTAAGTAGCTTAAGGTGTTGGTTAGGAATAATGTGATTACTGTGCTTCATCTCTAGTAATAAATTGACTATAGCATTTTGGTTAATTGTTGTGCTTATTCTTATTTTATGCCCGCCTGGCCAACCGGTATGGATGGCTCTCTCTAGTTTCAGGGATGATTTAGAGAGTGTGTGGCAATTATCCACACTATGATTATTGTGTATTGGTGAATGCCAGTGACTGAGCTAGGGATAGCCAGTTGCCTAGTGCCTGATCGGTCACACTTCATTGGGGATGAAACACATCCCAAAAGATCCAGAGTTCCGGGAGGAATCCGTTAATAATACTGCGGGAAATGCATGATCAATAATATTGCTAGAGCATATTTTATAACAATCACTAAAGCCTAACCAGCGCCTGTCTTTAATCTGTCTATCTATTTGTTTACTCATTGTTCTGTCATTTATTTTGCTTCAGTATTATTCCGATAAAACCCAACAATTTTATTATCTTTGAAACCATTAAAAAGTTATACAAAATAGGTAAAGTGGAGATTTATTCAGACCTTGGATTGATAATATTACTTGCTGCAAACTGTGTATACTTGCACAGGAATTCTAGAGTATTTTATACTACATTTTTACTCACTCTAGGAAGCCAACAAGTTTTTGGCGCCGTTGCCGGGGACTTTAATAAGTTTTTATCTGATCTGTTTTGTGTATGTGTTTTAGTGGTTTGGTGCTAGAAATTTTTGATTGTTTCTTTTGTTTTCGCAGGTGTGATTTTGGTGCATGAGCGATCCGCCTGGGGTACGGTTTGAGCTTGACCCAGAAATTGAAAGGACATTTAGGTACAGAAGGAGGGAGCAGCGCAGAAACCAGATGGAGAACGTGCCGCAACTCCCACAGGTTCCTGAAGGTCTAGTAGCAGTGAACCCCCAGCAGAATCCGTTGCTGCAGCAAAACCCACTGTTTAAGCAAAATGAGCAGCGAAATAATCAGGCTGAAAATCCTATCTTGATAGCGAACGATAGGACCAGAGCCATTCGAGCATATGCTGTCCCAATGTTTAATGAGTTGAATCCAGGGATTGCACGTCCCCAAATCCAAGCGGCGAATTTCAAAATGAAACCGGTAATGTTTCAGATGTTGCAAACCGTGGGGCAATTTCATGGTTTGTCATCTGAAGACCCTCATTTACATCTTAAGTCTTTTCTAGGAGTTAGTGATTCTTTTGTAATTCAGGGAGTGCCTAGAGATGCTCTTAGATTAACTTTGTTCCCGTATTCTCTTAGAGATGGAGCAAAGTCATGGTTAAACTCTTTTGCTCCAGGATCAATTAGGACGTGAGATGAGTTAGCTGGAAATTTTTTGAGTAAATATTTCCCACCTAATAGAAATGCTAAATTAAGGAGTGAAATAGTAGGGTTTAGGCAACTTGAGGATGGGACTTTTAGTGAGGCTTGGGAGAGGTTTAAGGAGCTTTTGCGAAAGTGTCCCCACCATGGGTTACCTCATTGTATTCAAATGGAAACATTTTACAATGGTTTGAATGGAGTAACCCAAGGTATGGTCGATGCTTCGGCTGGAGGGGCCCTTTTGGCAAAAAATTTTGATGAAGCCTATGAAATTTTAGAAAGAATATCTATTAATAGTTGTCAGTGGTCGAATGTTAGAGGCACAAATAAAAAGGTTAAGAGTGTGCTAGAGGTTGATGGTGTGTCCACCATTAGGGCCGATCTTGCTATGATTGCTAACGCTCTTAAGAATGTGACAGTGATTAGTCATCAGCAGCCACCAGCTATGGAGCCTGCAGCAGTGGTGAACCAAGTCACGGACGAAGCATGTGTCTATTGCGGTGAAGATCACAACTACGAGTTTTGCCCCAGCAATCCAACTTTTGTGTTTTTTGTAGGTAATCAGAGGAACAACACTTATTCTAACTTCTATAATCCAGGTTGGCGCAACCACCCCAACTTCTCATGGGGAGGTCAAGGAAATAACATGCAAGCGCAACAAAAGATGAACCAGCCAGGATTTGCTAAAGCGCAGGTAATACCCCAGCAAAATAAGCCGGCTTTGCCCCAGCAAAATTCGGGAAATTCTCTCGAGGCAATGATGAAAGAATTTATGGCTCGCACAGACGCCGCAATTCAAAGTAATCAAGCTTCGATGAGGGCCCTGGAATTGCAAGTGGGTCAGCTAGCTAATGAGCTAAAGGCGAGGCCTCAAGGGAAACTTCCTTCGGATACTGAACACCCTCGAAGGGAAGGTAAGGAGCAGGTAAAGGCAGTAACTCTTAGGAGTGGTAAGCCATTAGAAGAGTCTAGAAAGACCCAGGATTTAAATAGTAATAGTGATAATAATATTGTTGTTGAGAAAGAGTTGGAGTCTGGTCAGGGTGCTGGAGGCAGCAAAGAAAATGCTGGAGCATCTGGTTCTGTGCCAGATGTAGAACCACCATATGTGCCGCCCCCACCTTATGTACCACCTCTACCTTTTCTACAAAGGCAAAAGCCTAAGAATCAGGATGGTCAATTTAAAAAGTTTTTAGAGATTCTTAAGCAGTTGCATATAAATATCTCTTTAGTAGAAGCTATTGAGCAAATGCTTAATTATGCTAAATTTCTTAAGGATATTTTGACTAAAAAGAAAAGGTTAGGTGAGTTTGAAACTGTATCTCTTACTGAGGAGTGTAGTGCTATTCTTAAGAATGGGCTACCCCCCAAGGCTAAGGATCCAGGGTCATTTACTATACCTGTGTCTATAGGTGGAAAGGAGTTAGGTAGAGCACTCTGTGATTTAGGTGCAAGCATTAACCTTATGCCTCTTTCGGTCTATCGGAAGTTAGGTATTGGTGAAGCTAGACCTACCACAGTTACACTCCAATTAGCTGATAGGTCTATCACATATCCATAGGGTAAAATTGAGGATGTCTTAGTAAAAGTTGATAAATTCATATTTCCTGTTGATTTTATTATTTTAGACTATGAGGCTGATAAAGATGTCTCAATTATTCTAGGTCGTCCATTTTTGGCTACTGGTAGGGCATTAATAGATGTTCAAAAAGGAGAATTAACAATGAGAGTCTGTAATGAGGAAGTGAAATTTAATGTGTTTAAAGCCATGAAATATCCAGACGAGATGGAGGATTGCTCCTTCATTAGAATTCTGGAGAGCACAGTTATTGAGACAGCAATACGGGATTCAGCTGATAAGCATTCAGAAAAGCATGGAGAGGTTAGTATAGAAGACTTTGAGTTTTGCTCTTTAGATAGAAAAAATGAAAAAGAATTGTTTAGGTGTGAGGATGTTTTTGAGTCTTTAGATTTAGATCAAAGAAAGGCTCCCCCAATTAAGCCATCCCTAATTGAGGCACCCACTTTAGATTTGAAACCTTTACCGGATCATCTAAAGTATGTGTATCTTGGGGAAAGTGAGACGTTGCCCATTATTGTTGCATCAGATTTAATGCCGGAGCATGAGGAGGCCTTAATAAAATTGTTGCAGCAATACCGCAAAGCTATAGGTTGGACATTGGCTGATATTCAGGGAATTAGCCCATCTTTTTGTATGCACAAAATCACTCTAGAGGAGGGATCCTTTAGGAGTATTGAGCAACAAAGAAGGCTTAACCCTGCAATGAAAGAGGTTGTTAAAAAGGAGGTAATTAAATGGTTGGATGCTGAGATCATCTATCCAATTGCCGATAGCAATTGGGTAAGCCCTGTCCAATGTGTTCCTAAGAAAGGAGGTCTCACTGTGGTGAGCAATAAAGATAATGAGTTGATCCCCACAAGGACAGTAACTGGCTGGAGGGTTTGTATGGATTACAGAAGGCTTAATAAAGCCACCCGAAAGGATCATTTCCCTCTACCATTTATCGACCAGATGTTGGATCGATTGGCTGGTCAGGCCTATTACTGTTTCTTGGATGGTTATTCTGGGTATAACCAGATTACTATTGCTCCTGAAGATCAGGAGAAAACCACTTTCACCTACCCTTATGGGACATTCGCTTTTAGGAGAATGCCTTTCGGCCTTTGCAATGCTCCAGCAACATTTCAGCGGTGTATGCTAGCAATTTTTTCTGATATGATTGAGTCCACTGTTGAAGTCTTTATGGATGATTTTTCAGTGTTTGGAGGGTCTTTTCAGAGTTGTTTAGATAATTTAGGGAAGGTATTAAAAAGATGTAAGGATACCCATCTAGTACTTAATTGGGAGAAGTGCCACTTCATGGTGAAGGAGGGCATAGTGTTAGGTCATAGGATTTCTAAAAATGGTCTAGAAGTTGATAGAGCAAAAGTTGAGGTTATTGAAAGACTAGAGCCACCGAGTTCAGTGAAGGGAATTCGGAGTTTTTTAGGACATGCTGGATTTTATAGGAGGTTCATAAAGGATTTTTCCAAAATAAGTAAACCTCTTTGTAACTTATTGTGCACTGATCATGTTTTTTACTTTAATGCAGATTGTAGGAAGGCTTTTGAAACATTAAAGGCTGCTTTAATCTCAGCACCCATTCTCTGCACGCCTAATTGGAATTTGCCATTCTAGGTAATGTGTGATGCGAGTGATGTTGCGGTAGGTGCGATGCTGGGGCAAAAACAGGGCAAATTTATTCATCCTATATATTATGCAAGCAAGGTTTTAAATGAAGCACAGGTCAACTACACAACTACTGAAAAGGAGTTGTTAGCTGTTGTGTTTGCTTTTGAGAAATTTCGGCCATATTTGGTTGGCTCTAAAGTCACGGTGTTCGCGGATCATGCAGCAATAAGGTATTTAATGTCTAAGAAAGATGCAAAGCCTAGATTAATTCGTTGGATTTTATTACTGCAGAGTTCGACTTGGAGATAAAAGACAAGAAGGGATCAGAGAATGTTATTGCAAATCATTTATCTCGTCTTGATCCATCATCATCTTTGCTGGAGCAATCTGCCATTTCCGATTCTTTTCCAGATGAGCAGCTTTTTGTTGTTCAGGTAAAGGTAGTCAGGGATGTCCCTTGGTATGCTGATATTGCCAACTTTTTAGTAAAGGGAGTCACCCCTATTTATATGGATTGGAGGCAGAAGAAAAAGTTTAAGCCTGATGCGAAAATTTTCTTTTGGGATGAGCCGTTTATGTATAAGCAATGCTCTGACGGTATTATTCGTAGGTGTGTTTCAGGTGCTGAAGCAAAAGAAATCCTGGAGCAATGTCACTCTTCGCCATATGGAGGTCATTTCAGCGGACAGAGGACGGCTATGAGGATTTTGCATTGCGGATTTTTCTGGCCTACGTTATTTAAGGATGCTCATTGGTTCTCAAGCAATGTGACGCTTGCCAAAGGAGAGGAAATTTGGGGCCTAGAGATGAAATGCCTCTTACTTATATTTTAGAAGTTGAATTATTTGATGTATGGGGTATTGACTTTATGGGGCCATTTCCCCCTTCTAATGGCAATGTTTTTATCTTGTTGGCAGTTGATTATGTGTCCAAGTGGGTGGAGGCCATCGCATGTCATCAGAGTGATGCCAAGACAGTAGCAAGGTTTCTTCAATCGCACATCTTTGCGCAGTTTGGGACGCCTAGGGCTCTAGTGAGTGATGAGGGTACACATTTTGTTAATAATATCTTAACTAAGCTTTTAGCTAAGTATGGGATTAAGCATAGGATAGCTACCCTTTATCACCCACAAGCAAATGGTCAAGCTGAAATTAGTAACAGGGAAATTAAAGCTATTCTAGAGAAAGTAGTCCATCCATCTAGAAAGGATTGGTCCTTTAGGTTGGATGAGGCTCTTTGGGCATATAGGACAGCTTATAAGACTCCTCTAGGTATGTCTCCCTATAGGTTAGTATATGGGAAAGCTTGCCATTTACCATTAGAGCTAGAGCATAAGACGTTTTGGGCTTTGAAAAAGTTAAATTTTGATCTGAGTCGTGCAGGAGCAATAAGAATACTGCAGCTTAATGAGTTAGAAGAATTTCGTCAATTTTCTTACGAAAATGCGAAAATGTATAAAGAAAAGACTAAGCTGTGGCATGACAAAAAAATTAAATCTAAGGAGTTTGTCAAGGGTCAGAAAGTTTTGCTTTATAATTCTAGATTAAAATTATTTCCTGGAAAATTAAAATCTAAATGGTCAGGACCGTTTATTGTGATTGAGGTTTTCTCCAATGGAGCAATTACTTTGCAGGATGAAAAAGATGGGAGAGTATTCAAGGTGAATGGACAGCGTGTGAAGCATTATTGGGGTGAGGAATTTCAGTCGAAATATCCTTCCCTACGATTGGTTGATGATTGAGAGAGCAGGACTTTTGCGGGAGCATTTCACAGAGCAAAATTTTGAGCTCCCAGGATTTGAATTGATTTTATTTTCCGTTAATTTGATTTTATTTTTCGGTTAGGGTAGATTTAATTTTGCATGAGTTGTTAGATTTTATCTTTTAAGCATTTTTGTTGGTAGATTAGGTTTGAGTTATTTTTTTTTTATTTATTTGATTTGATTTTCGGGTTCTTTATTTAAATTATCTTTGGATTATCTTTTAGTTAGTTAGATTTTATTTCATCTAGATTTTATTTTCAGTTATTTTGAATTTTAGTTTTAATTAATGGAGATTTTCTCTAATATATTCGGCTTCTTTTGAAAATAAGAGATTGGGATGTTTGGTTAAATTTAAAGAAAAATCTTTGATTTTTCTGTTTTTGAAATTTGACTTCCGTATCTAAGATTCTTCAGGACCAGTAGATTGTCGCGGCAAAGATTTTGCTGGAGCAAAATATTCCGAGTTAGAAGGGTTTCCGTTGGAATTTATTATTGTTACCGTTAGATTTAGCTTTGAATTCTTGCAGGTAAATGTGCGTGCATCGTCTGATGAGGCCACGTGTCCCAGAGCAATTATCCGAAGGCTTCAATGATGACAGCACGTCGATTTTACCATGGGCGTTTGGAATCCGAAATTTTACCGTTGGTAATTTTTTACTTTCAGGTTTGCATTTTTAAATTTACAACGGTAATATTATTTATGGCAGGGCAAATCTTTTCGGTTAGGATTCTTGTTTGCTGGAGCCTTATTTATTCGCAAACGCTGGTAAGCTTCTCCCACTTCGTCTTCTTGATCAAATCTTCGTGTGAGTGTTATTCTTTCTTTCTTCACATTCTCTGTCAAAACCCTTGTACACCTCCAATGGCTAAAACAAGAGCTCGAAAAGAGAGAGAAAGTGAAGAGGAAGAGGTGTCGGTTACACCGGAAGTGCAGAAAGGAAAAACGAAGAAAAAGAGAACGCTGGAGGAAAAAGAGGCTAAACGAAGAAGGAGGCAGCAGAGGGCTACGGAGCAAGAAACGATTCAAGAAGAGACGGTGAATGTCGCGGATACAGAGGGAACTACACATCCTGAGACAGGACCGATAATTTCTGTTGCGGTTCAAGAAGGAAATGTCGAGAAAAATCAAGAAACAGAGGGTGAAGAGCAGGTCGAAGGTGAGCCTAGCGAGGAGAAAACACCGGAGCAGGAGGCTCATGTTGAAATCATTATGCCTGAACCACCAAAGCGCCGCCGCATCAAGAGGAAGGCGGGTCGCGTGAAGGTGGTTTGGAACACACCATCGCCTCCGGCATCGGACTCTGAGGAAGAAAAAAGGGAAGCTGAGAATAAGGAAAAAGAAGAAGAGGCAAGAAAGGCGGAAGAAGAACGTTTGCGCGAACAGAGAGAAAGCAAGGGCAAAGGAATTGCCGAAGCATCGGGAGAAATTGAGGAGCCGAGGGCACCATTCATTCGCTTCGTCAACGAACTTGCCAGAGCAAAATATCAAGAAGTACTGAAGCGTGATTTCTTATTCGAGCGAGGATTTGGCACTGATTTGCCCAGGTTCTTGGAGTCCGGAATAGCGAGCCTTGGGTGGAGACAGTTTTGTGCGAAGCCTGATCCTGTCAATGCCAATATCGTTCGGGAATTCTATGCTAATCTTGATGTGAAGGATGATTTTGAAGTCATAGTGCGAGTGCCTGTCCAATGGAGCCCAGAGGCCATTAATAATTTGTTTGATCTTCAGGACTTTCCACACGCAGTTTTCAATGAAATGGTGGTTGCCCCATCTAGTGACCAACTGAGTGCGGCTGTCCGGGAGGTAGGCATTGAGGGGGCCCAATGGAGGGTGTCGCAGACGCGGAAGCATACGTTTCAAGCTGCTTATTTGAAGAGTGAAGCCAACACTTGGATGGGCTTCATTAGGCTCCGTTTGCTGCCAACAACGCATGACTCCACAGTGTCTCGGGACAGGGTATTGCTTGCCTTTGCTATTCTTCGCTCGATGAGTATTGATGTAGGAAAAATTATTTCTTCTGAGATTGTTGATTGATGGAAAAAGAAGGTGGGGAAGCTGTTCTTTCCGAACACGATTACGATGTTATGCAGGAGGGCAAGAGTGCCCACGGTTCCAGAAGATATGATCATGACTGATAAGGGAATCATTGACACACCTAATCTGGCGCGGCTTCAGCGTATGGAAGAGGTTCGCCAGGGAGGGCTGGTGTATGGCGTTAATCAAATCCTAGAGCAACTGACAGTGTTGACTAGTAGGTTAGAATTTGCTGAAAGGCAAGCTCAGACCTATTGGACTTATGCTAAAAGGAGAGATGATGCGCTAAGGGGGGCCTTGCAAAGCAATTTCTCAAGACCGTATCAGGCCTTCCCAGTGTTTCCCGATGATTTGTTTAATCTTTGGATACCACTGATAGCGAGCATAGCTAGCTATCTTTACTTATTTAATTTAGCTAGTCTTTTATGATTTTTGGGCCATTTTATTGTGCTTTAATGTTTATTTTGTAGGAAATGGTTGATTGGAGCTATAATGCAATATCAGAGTTAATCGGGTGCTCGGGGCGTGAAAAGATGCAAAGGAATGAAAAGAGTAAAAGTTGAAAAAAGTCAAATCTCGGTCAACAGCAGGCTAGCGTCGAGACGCTAGCTCTTGAGCGTCTCGACGCTCACATTCCATATCAGATTAGGCGCGTAAAGCTTACAGCGTCGAGACGCTATGATAGGAAGCGTCCCGACGCTACCGTTTTTCCTTATTCAGAACGCGCGTATAAGAGGCAGCGTCGCGACACTATCTTGACAGCGTCTCGACGCTAAGACGAAAAATCATAATAAAAGCTTATTTTCGGCTAGGTTTTTGGAGAGATCGATTTGGGACCTTTTGGAGCCGTAAACAGAGCAGAACAGAGGACTTTTGGAGCTGCAAACAAAGGAGGAACTTGGAAATCAACCCATTGTTCGTGGGGATCGTGACGGGGACGTCGGGACTCGGCCTACATTGAGTTTTCTTTTCCCTTTTCTTTCTTTAGTTAGATTTATGGCTTTCACATGTTTAGTTGAGCTTGTATTTACATTCATGAGTAGCTAAACTTGTAGCTTAGGGATTGATGTAGTTGATTAAGTTTATGGATTGATTTATGGTTTAAGTTGTGCAATGTTATTGTGTTTGTAATCTTGATTTAATGCTTTCAATTAATTGGCCATTAGTTGGATGATTTAAGTTTCGAATCTAGATCAGGAGAGGGGATTTGATCTAGACTTGCTCAAGATTGCATGAATAAAGTTTACTTTCTAATTCTTGACGGTTTTAGATTAACTTTAGAATTGGTTAAAAGATCTCATTGCCTTGCATATTAATAAACTTAGATAGGGATATCAAGTTGGTTAATTTGCATGAGAGTCAATTATACTCGGGAGAGGTAGTTGTGATTAAAGGGTCTTTGGCTCATAATTTCATTGTGCATAATAACTTATTCTTTAAAATCAATCCTAAACGAAATCGGCGAAATCAATTCCCTAAGTAGTTTTCCCAATTGATATTCCATACTTTTTACTTGCTTTGATTTGTTTTTAACATCACCTATTCATCACTTTTTGATCCCTAAATAAAACTGGGTAAGATAATTCGCAATACTTGATTTGCTTAAAAATCCAATCCAGAGGACGACATTCGAATTTACTATTCACTATATTATTACTTGACCCGTGCGCTTGCGGTAGGAAAAGTCCACATCAAGTTTTTCCCCGCCTGTTGAACGAGAAGAGGATGTTGATGAGGAGCAGGGTCAAGAAGAGTGATTGATCGGATGACCTGGAGCGAGCATTACTTTTGTTTTCTCATTTTTGTTTGCTCGCGCATAATTGACCCTGCTCATTGTTATAACTGCTTGTCTTTCTTTTTAATTTTCTGCTTCTTTGACAAAAATATATATCTGCTTTGTAATATTTTTCTATGATTTTAATGAAATTTCTAGATGTTTCTATTCCATGAGCACTGACTGACTCTAACTTAACTATTTTCAACTGAATTTTTGAAGCTTGGACTGATTACGCTTAGTTAGATCAAGGTATTCTGATCTCCAGAAACCTTTTGCTTGAGCATTTCTTCTAGCTTGGACTGTTGCTGCGGCAAGAAGATTTTTTACGATAGTATTGACTTATATGATCCACTTTAAGCTTAATCTAAGTCCCATGTTTAGTTTAAAAATTCAGATAGAAAAATTTAAGTTTGGGGGTATATTTGCTTAATTAATGATTCATTGGGGACAATGAATAATTTAAGTTTGGGGGACTTTTTGCTACTCCAATTATGTTGCTCGAGCATTCATCTCCTTCAAATTAAAATTTTCTAGGTTATTGAGTAACCGGGGACATTTGTGATACCCACAGTTTGTCTTCGCGTCAAAAGATGACCTAGGAAATATGAAAAAATGAGAAATAGTAAGAAAAATTATTTGCTGAAAAAAAAATTATTATTATTTGTTGAAGATTTTGCTGAAAAAAATGGACAGGGCAAAAGTTTTGAGGGATGAATGATGATCCAGCAGTTTTCTGTCTCCCATAACTTAGGTGAGCTTCATCATAAAATGTCGCCATTCTGAGGGGCAAGAGATGGAATAACTAAGGATTTTTTAGATTTATAATGAGTATTGAGCCTAGTTGGTGATGAGCTTGAGGCAAGGGTATACTGCGCCATAAAGTGGGTCATCTCATGCTTAAGAGCTTATGACTGTAAGGCTGCTTTAAGTCTGATAAATAATGTTATAAACCCCTTTAAAAATATGTTTTGAAATGTCTGATAATAGAGCTAGGCTGTGGTGAGTTCTTAGAATTAAGGTGAAAAGTGGTGATTATTTGTCCCTGCTGAAGGAATCATTTTGCTGCAGCAAAGCTTGGTTTTGCAGAGTGCTCAGGTAAAGGCTAAAGGTAGTGTTGGACTGTCTGGTTTGATCAAGCTAATTCTTTGTCTAATGTTTTTTAATTCTTGAAGGAAGGTTGGTTAGTATTGCTCAGGACGCGCAATAGTTCAAGTTTGGGGGTATGATAACTGCCCAAAAGGTAGTTATTTAGGCCTCATTTATATAAGGATTTGTGTGTCTTTAATGCTTAATAGGGTTTGTTTTAGAGAGATATGACATGATTTAACCCATTTGGAAGAATGGAAGCTTTGGAAATCACTTTGTGCAGATTATGCTGCTGAGCGACTGGAAGGAGCAAATTCTATGCTGCAGCAAAACTGGGAGCAGAAACTGCCACATCACAGCTCGTTAGCCAACTTCATGAACCGACTTCTATCGAGATATTTTCGGGATAAAGGATCAAGGAGAGCCTTACACGTGTCCTAGTTGACCTAATTCAAGCCTCCCATCCTTCTATAAAAGGAAGTAGCCGTCAAAGTCAAAAATATTCCATGTTTTCCCTTGGAAGCCGAATAGTGTAGAGATTGGAGATTATCAAGTACACCATCATCCGCAAGCTGATTAGGGAGTTTATTTTCCTTCTTAAATTGTGGTTATGGACATGCTTACTCAGATTGTAATTCGTATTCCTATGCCTGTTATGAACTAAGTAGCTTAAGGTGTTGGTTAGGAATAATGTGATTACTGTGCTTCATCTCTAGTAATAAATTGACTATAGCATTTTGGTTAATTGTTGTGCTTATTCTTATTTTATGCCCGCCTGGCCAACCGGTATGGATGGCTCTCTCTAGTTTCAGGGATGATTTAGAGAGTGTGTGGCAATTATCCACACTATGATTATTGTGTATTGGTGAATGCCAGTGACTGAGCTAGGGATAGCCAGTTGCCTAGTGCCTGATCGGTCACACTTCATTGGGGATGAAACACATCCCAAAAGATCCAGAGTTCCGGGAGGAATCCGTTAATAATACTGCGGGAAATGCATGATCAATAATATTGCTAGAGCATATTTTATAACAATCACTAAAGCCTAACCAGCGCCTGTCTTTAATCTGTCTATCTATTTGTTTACTCATTGTTCTGTCATTTATTTTGCTTCAGTATTATTCCGATAAAACCCAACAATTTTATTATCTTTGAAACCATTAAAAAGTTATACAAAATAGGTAAAGTGGAGATTTATTCAGACCTTGGATTGATAATATTACTTGCTGCAGACTGTGTATACTTGCACAGGAATTCTAGAGTATTTTATACTACATTTTTACTCACTCTAGGAAGCCAACAAGAGCCGAGCTGACAAATCAAAGAGAGTTGAGGAAGGAATTTAGAAGAATAAGAAAAGGGGAAAACTGAAACCTAGAAAAGAGTAAACAGAGAGAGAGAATGGTCAAAGAAGAGACTTATGGGGAGAAGAGGAAAAGGGTGAAGAAAATTTGCAGCAAACAAACAAACTGATTCATACGGTTTGGTGGAATCAGTCTGCTCTCAACTTCCCATTTCCATTTTCCTATCATTCTTTCTTTTAAATCCAAATTGACGCAATCTAATTTAATCCTTCCTACCAAAGCAGTTTCTTTCACAGATCTGAAACTGTGCCCTCCTCTCGTCGCCGGAGTTGGTCCTCCTCCCTTTCCTTCTTCGTTATAAAAAAAAAAAGAAAAAGAAAAGGTGGAGAAATAGAGGAGAAGATAGAAGAAAATAGAGAAAGAAGAGAAAAAAAAATCTTGCCGGCCGGCGAACGGTGGTGGTCACCGGCCACCGGAGTTGAAGAATAATTTGTTGGAGAAGGAAGGGGAGAAGAGAAAGAAGAAGAAGAAGAATGAATGGGAAAAGAATTAAAAAATTAATAAAATAATAGTATTTTTATTATTTTAATGTATTTTTATTTAAAAAAATTAAAATAAATTTTTTTAATTAAAATAATATTGCCACATCAGCATTCTGTTAGTATTTCAAGGCAAATTTAACGGCAGAGACCAAATTGCTCCTTATCTCAAACCTTAGGGGTATTTTTGTTGAGTTTGAAACTCAGGGACCAAAGTGTAACTTAACCCAAACCTTAGTGACCAAAAGTGTATTTTTCCCTAAAATCAGCAAGTAAGAAAAATAATAATAAATAAACGAGGTGTCCAATGCAGTTTCAACCCTAAGGTAAAATAACTCTAATCCGTGCTTATTAAACCTAAGTCTATTCATGCATTGGGTCAGGTTTAACTTCTATTTTGCCTTGCTCCCAAGAACTGTTAGAAGGCTAAGCGAGTACCATTATGCACATGTCTGTGACTCAACTCCAACATAGATAATTCCCGAATGCAACCTATAACCCTATAGTTGTTATAGGGCGCCTTAGGCAACTT
This sequence comes from Luffa acutangula, assembly GCA_036850905.1. Taxonomy (NCBI): domain Eukaryota; kingdom Viridiplantae; phylum Streptophyta; class Magnoliopsida; order Cucurbitales; family Cucurbitaceae; genus Luffa; species Luffa acutangula. The sequence continues at coordinate 45,777,603 of CM072091.1, read as the reverse complement.
AGCCCAATAACATCGAATACTCTTTCGAGTCATTTCTCCTATATCACTGTTGGGTTCCTAGAGTGAGTAAAAATATGGTATAAAAGACTCTAGAATTCATGTGCAAGTATACACAGTCTGCAACAAGTAATATTATCAACCCCGAGTCCTGAATTTGCTTCCACTTTACCTATTTTGCGTAACTTTCTAATGGTTTCAAAGATGGTAAAAATGATTTGGTTTTATAAGAATTATGCTGAAGCAAAATAAATGACAGAACAAAGAATAAAAAAATAGATAGACAGATTAAAGGCAGGCGCTGGTTAGGCTTAGTAGTTGTTTTTAAAAAGATGCTCTAGCAATATTATTGATCATGCAACTCTCGCAGTATTATTCGCGGATTCCTCCCGGAACTCCGGATCTTTTGGAATGTGTTTCAACCCCAATGAAGTGCGACCGATCAAGCACTAGGCAACTGACTATCCCTAGCTCAGTCACTGGCGTTCACCAATACACAATGATCGTAGTGTGGATAATTGCCACACACTCTCTAAATCATCCCTGAAACTAGAGAGAGGTATTCACACCGGCTGGCCAGGCGGGCATAAAATAAGAATAAGCACAACAATTAATCAAGTTGCAATAATCAATATATTATTAGAGATGAAGCACGGCAACTACATATTACTTAACCAACGCCTAAAGCTACTTAGTTCATAATAAGCATGGAAACACGAATTACAATCTGAGTAAGCATGTCCATAATCACAAGATAATAGAGAAAATATAAATCCCCTAAATCAGCTTGCGGATGATGGTGTTCTTGGTGGTCTCCAATCTCTCCTCACTATTCGGCTCCCAAAGATGGAAGGAACTTTCCAAGAGTGGAACGTTTTCTCCCAAAAGTGGAATACCTTTGACTTGGACGGCTACTTCCTTTTATACAAGGATAGGAGGCTTGAATTAGGTCAACTTGGACACGTGTAGGGCTCTCCTTGCTCCTTTATCCCGAAAATAACTCAACAGAAGTCGGTTCATGAAGTTGGCTAACGAGCTGTGATGTGGCAATTCTGCTCCCAGTTTTGCTGCAGCACAGAATTTGCTCCATCAAGTCGCCCAGCAACAGATTCTGCACAAAATTATTTCCAAAGCTTTCATTCTTCCAAATGGGTTAAAACATGTAATATCTATCTAGAACCAACCCTATTAAGCACAAAAGACACACAAATCCTTATATAAATGAGGCCTAAATAACTACCTTTTGGGCAGTTATCACACCCCCAAACTTGAACTATTGCGCGTCCCGAGCAATACCAACCAACCTTCCTTCAAGAATTCAAAACATTAGACAAAGAATAGCTTAATCCAATCCAGACAGTCTGACACTATCTTTAACCTTTACCTGAGCACTCTGCAAAACCGAGCTCTGCTGCAGCAAAATGATTCCTCCGGCAAGGACAAATAATCACCACTTTTAACTTAATTTTAAGAACTTACCACAGCCTAGCTCTATTATCAGACACATTTTTTAGAGGTTTATATCTCTATTCTTCAGACTTTAAGCAGCCCTACAGTTATAAGCTTTTAAGCATGGGATGACCCACTTTATGGTGTAGTATACCCTTGCCTCAAACTCATCACCAACTAGGCTCAATACTCTTTATAAAGCTCAAGAATCCTTAGTTATTCTATCTCTTGCCCCTCAGAATGGCGACATTTTATGATGAAGCTCACCTAAGTTCTGGGAGACAGAAAAACCGCTAGATTATCATTCATCGTTCAAAACTTTTGCTCCATGAATTTTCTCAGCAAAATTTTCAACAAATAATCTTTTTTTCAGCAAATAATTTTTCTCATTTTTTCATATTTCCTAGGTCATCTTTTGACGCGAAGACAAACTGTGGGTATCACAAATGTCCCCGATTACTCAACAACCTAGCAAATTTTAACTTGAAGGAGAGGAATGCTCGAGCAAAACAATTGGAGTAGCAAAAAGTCCCCCAAACTTAAATTATTCATTGTCCTCAATGAATCATCAATTTTTCAAATTATACCCCCAAACTTAAATTTTTCTATCTGAATTTTAAACTAAGCGTGGGACTAGAACTAAGATTAAAGTGGATCATAAAAGTTAACACTACCTCCAAAATCTTCTTTGTCGCAGCAACAGTCCAGGCTAGAAGAAATGCTCAAGCAAAAGGTTTCTGGAGATCAGAATACCTTGATCTGATTAAGCGTAATCAGTCCAAGCTTCAAAAATTCAGAAGAAAATTAGTTAAGTTAGAGTTACTCAGTGTTATAAAACAGAAACAACTCTGGAAATTTTATTAAGAACAGAGAAAAATATACATCAGCAGATATATTTTTTTTTCGCCTAGAAACAAAAAACAAAAAATGGGGTTCTCTTCTTTTTATCTTTCTTTTTCGGAGCATCAGGTGTAGTAGGTTCAACTTCCTCTACATCCCTTTCCTTGTGGCTTCTCGTTTTCTCTATTATAGACTTAAAGAAATTTTTTCACTCGAAGAATGGAAAAAAACATAATGAAAAACAAATGGAAGAAGAAACAAACCTGAGTGGTGTTTAAATGGGGCTTCAGAAAATAAAATAATCAGTGACAAATCTTCCCCCATTAATATCTTGTACCGTTTAAACCTGCAAGTAATTAATCAAATTAAATTTTCAAAACGGTAAGATTTTACCATAATGATGTACTGTCCAATGGCTCTACCGTTCGATTTCCCTATGCAACACATGGAAGCACCTGATCTTCATGCAATATTACCTGCTCACCGAAAATTTAAATCCCAACGGTAAAAATATTCTTAACCACATTTGTAAGAATATATTCACTCTAACCAGAAGATTGCAAAAACAAACTGGGTAACAAGATTTTCTTCTAGAAGAATCTTTTCACACGGAAAATTCAAATTCAAACCGCCAAAATCAAATCTTATCTTATTATTAACTTCAGCCAAATATGTAATTCTTATCTTATCTTATCTTTTCACACTGAAATATTATTAAATCTAAACCTAAACAGAAATTCAAATAACCAAAAATAAAAACTAAATAAAATCTAACTAAATCTAATTAAAAGATAATTCAAAGATAATCCAAATAAATAATCTTAAAATCAAATCAAATTAAATTCAAAACGAAAAAGATAAAATCTAAAATACCAAAAATAATAAAAATACTTAGAGATAAAATAAACCATGCAAAAAACAAATCTAACCTAATCGAAATTAAAAATAAATCAGCGAAACATAAAATCAATACAAACACTGGGAGCTCAATATTTTGCTCTGTGAAATGCTCCTGCAAAAATCCTGCTCTCTCAATCATCAACCAACCTTAGGGAAGGATATTTCGACCGAAACTCCTCACCCCAATAATGCTTTACACGCTGTCCATTCACCTTGAACACTCTCCCATCTTTTTCATCCTGCAAAGTAATTGCTCCATGGAGGAAAACCTCAATCACAGTGAACGGTCCTGACCATTTAGATTTTAGCTTCCCAGGAAATAATTTCAATCTAGAATTATAAAGCAAGACTTTCTGACCCTTGACAAACTCTTTAGATTTTATTTTCTTGTCATGCCACAGCTTAGTCTTTTCTTTATACATTTTCGCATTCTCATAAGAAAATTGATAAAATTCCTCCAATTCATTAACCTGCAGCATTCTTAATGCTCCTGCACGACTCATATCAAAACTTAACTTTTTCAAAGCCCAAAACGTTTTATGTTCTAGCTCCAATGGTAGATGGCAAGCTTTCCCATATACTAACCTATAGGGAGACATACCTAGAGGAGTCTTATAGGTTGTCCTATAAGCCCAAAGAGCCTCATCCAACCTAAAAGACCAATCCTTCCTAGATGGATGAACTACTTTCTCTAGAATCGATTTAATTTCCCTATTACTAATTTCAGCTTGACCATTTGCTTGTGGGTGATAAGGGGTAGCTATCCTATGCTTAATCCCATACTTAGCTAACAGCTTAGTTAAGATATCATTAACAAAATGTGTACCCTCATCACTCACTAGAGCTCTAGGTGTCCCAAACCGCGCAAAGATGTGCGATTGAAGAAACCTTGCAACTGTCTTGGCATCACTCTAATGGCATGCAATGGCCTTCATCCATTTGGACACATAATCAACTGCCAATAAGATAAAAACATTGCCATTAGAAGGGGGAAATGGCCAAATAAAATCAATACCCCATACATCGAATAATTCAACTTCTAAAATATAAGTAAGAGACATTTCATCTCTAGGCCCCAAGTTTCCTCTCCTTTGGCAAGCATCACACTGCTTGTAGAACCAATGGGCATCCTTGAATAAGGTGGGCTAAAAGAATCCACAATGCAAAATCCTCATAGCTGTCCTCTGACCACTGAAATGGCCTCTATACGACGAAGAGTGACATTGCTCCAGGATTTCCTTTGCTTCAGCACCTGAAACACACCTACGAATAATACCGTCAGAGCATTGCTTATACATAAATGGCTCATCCCAATAGAAAAATTTTGCATCATGCTTAAACTTTTTCTTCTGCCTCCAATCCATGTCAATAGGAGTGACTCCCTTTACCAAAAAGTTGGCAATATCAGCATACCAAGGGACATCCCTGACTACTTTTACCTCAACAGCAAAAAGCTGTTCATCTGGAAAAGAATCTGAAATTGCAGATTGCTCCAGCAAAGATGATGATGGATCAAGACGAGATAAATGATCTACAATGACATTTTCTGATCCCTTCTTGTCTTTTATCTCCATGTCGAATTCCTGTAATAATAAAACCCAACGAATTAGTCTAGGCTTTGCATCTTTCTTAGACATTAAATACCTTATTGTTGCATGATCCGTGAACACTATGACTTTGGATCCAACCAAATATGGCTGGAATTTTTCAAAGGCAAACACTACAGCTAACAACTCCTTTTCAGTAGTTGTATAGTTGACTTGTGCCTCACTTAAGACCTTGCTTGCATAATATATAGGATGGATAAATTTGCCTTGCTTTTGCCCCAGCATAGCACCTACCGCAGCATCACTCACATCACACATTACCTCAAATGGTAAATTCCAATTAGGTGCACAAAGAATGGGTGCTGAGATTAAAGCAGCCTTTAAATTCTCAAAAGCCTTCCTACAATTTGCATTGAAGTAAAAAATATGATCAGTACACAATAAGTTACAAAGAGGTTAACTGATTTTGGAAAAATCCTTTATGAACCTCCTATAAAATCCAGCATGCCCTAAAAAACTCCGAATTCCCTTCACTGAATTCTGTGGTTCTAATCTTTCAATCACCTCTATTTTTACTCTATCAACTTCTAGACCATTCTTAGAAATCCTATGACCTAACATTATGCCCTCCTTCACCATGAAGTGGCATTTTTCCCAATTAAGGACTAGATGGGTATCCTCACATCTCTTTAACATCTTCCCTAAATTATCTAAACAATTCTGAAAAGACCCTCCAAAAACTAAAAAATCGTCCATAAATACCTCACAGTGGACTCAATCATATCAGAAAAAATTGCCAACATACACCGCTGAAATGTTGCTGGAGCATTGCAAAGGCCAAAAGGCATTCGCCTAAAAGCAAACGTCCCATAAGGACAGGTGAAAGTGGTTTTTTCCTGATCCTCAGGAGCAATAGTAATCTGGTTATACCCAGAATAACCATCTAAGAAATAGTAATAGACCTGACCAGCCAATCTATCCAACATCTTATCAATAAATGGTAGAGGGAAATGGTCCTTACGGGTGGCCTTATTAAGCCTCCTGTAGTCCATACAAACCCTCCAGCCAGTTACTGTCCTGGTTGGAATCAACTCATTGTCTTTATTACTTACCACAGTGACACCTCCTTTTTTAGGAACACATTGGATAGGGCTCACCCAATTGTTATCAGCAATTGGATAAATGATCCCAGCATCCAACCATTTAATCACCTCCTTTTTAACAACCTCTATCATTGTAGGGTTAAGCCTCCTCTGTTGCTCAATACTCCTAAAGGATCCCTCCTCTAGAGTAATTTTGTGCATACAAAAAGATGGGCTAATTCCCTGAATGTCAGCCAACGTCCAACCTATAGCCCTGCGGTATTGTTGCAGCAATTTTATTAAGGCCCCTTCATGCTCCGGCATTAAATCTGATGCAACAATAATGGGCAACGTCTCACCTTCCCCAAGATACACATACTTTAGATGATCCGACAAGGGCTTCAAATCTAAAGTAGGTGCCTCAATCAGGGATGGCTTAATAGGAGGAACTTTCCTTTGATTCAAATCTAAAGACTCAAAAACATCCTCACACCTAAACAATTCTTTTTCATTTTTCCTTTCTAATAAACAAACCTGCAAATCCTCTACACTAACCTCTCCATGCTTTTCCGAATGCTTACTAGCTGAATCCTGTATTGTTGTCTCAATAACTGTGCTCTCCAGAATCCGAATGAAGGAGCAATCCTCCATTTCGTCTGGATATTTCATGGCTTTAAACACATTAAATTTCACTTCCTCATTACAGACTCTCATTGTTAATTCCCCTTTTTGAACATCTATTAACGCCCTACCAGTAGCCAAGAATGGACGACCTAGAATTATTGGGACATCTTTATCAGCCTCATAGTCTAAAATAATAAAATCAACAGGAAATATGAATTTATCCACTTTTACTAAGACATCCTCAATTTTACCCTCTGGATATGTGATAGACCTATCAGCTAGTTGGAGTGTGACTGTGGTAGGCCTAGCTTCACCTATACCTAACTTTCGATAGACCGAAAGAGGCATAAGGTTAATGCTTGCACCTAAATCACAGAGTGCTCTACCTAATTCTTTTCCACCTATAGACACGGGTATAGTAAATGACCCTGGATCCTTAGCCTTCGGTGGTAGCCCATTCTTAAGAATAGCACTACACTCCTCAGTAAGAGATACAGTTTCAAACTCACCTAACCTCTTCTTTTTAGTTAAAAGATCCTTAATAAATTTAGCATAATTAGGCATTTGCTCTATAGCTTCTACTAAAGGGATATTTATATGCAATTTCTTAAGAATCTCTAAAAACTTTTTGAATTGACCATCCTGACTCTTAGGCTTTTGCCTTTGTGGAAAAGGTAGAGGTGGTACATAAGGTGGGGGCGGCACATAAGGTGGTTCCACATTTGGAACAGAACCAGATGCTCCAGCATATTTATTGTTGCCGCCAGCACCCTGACCAAACTCTTTCTCAGCAATATTTTTATCACTATTTTTATTTATATCCTGGGTCTTACTAAGCTCATTGTTTTCTTCTAATGGCTTACCACTCCTAAGAGTTACTGCCTTTACCTGCTCCTTACCTTCCCTTCGAGGGTGTTCAGTATCCGAGGGAAGTTTCCCTTGAGGCCTTGCCTTCAGCTCATTAGCTAGCTGACCCACTTGCAACTCCAGAGCCCTCATCGAAGCTTGATTACTTTGAATTGCGGCATCTGTACAAGCCATAAATTCTTTCATCATCGCCTCGAGAGAACTTCCCAAATTTTGCTGGGGCAAAACCTACTTATTTTGCTGGGGCAATACCTACGCTTTAGCAAATCCTGGCTGGTTCACCTTTTGTTGTGCTTGCACATTACTTCCTTGTCCTCCCCATGAGAAGTTGGGGTGGTTGCGCCTACCTGGATTATAAAAGTTAGAGTAAGGGTTATTCCTCTTATTACCTAAAAAAAACACAGAAGCTGGATTGCTGGGGCAAAACTCGTAGTTGTGATTTTCACCACAATAGACACACGCTTCCTCTACCACTTGGTTCACCACTGCAGCAGGCTCCATAGCTGGTGGCTGCTGATGACTAATCACTGTCACATTCTTAAGAGCGTTAGCAATCATAGCAAGATCAGCCCTAATGGTGGACACACCATCAACCTCTAATACACTCTTAACTTTTTTATTTGTGCCTCTAACATCTGACCACTGACAACTATTAATCGATATTCTTTCTAAAATTTCATAAGCTTCATCAAAAGTCTTTGCCAAAAGGGCCCCTCCAACCGAAGCATCAATCATACCTTGGGTTACTCCATTTAAACCATTGTAAAATGTCTCCATTTGAATACAATGAGGTAAACCATGGTGGGGACACTTTCGCAAAAGCTCCTTAAACCTTTCCCAAGCCTCACTAAAAGTCTCATCCTCAAGTTGCCTAAACCCTACTATTTCACTCCTTAATTTAGCATTTCTATTAGGTGGGAAATATTTACTCAAATATTTTTCAGCTAAATCATCCCATGTCCTAATTGACCCTGGAGCAAAAGAATTCAACCATGCCTTCGCTCCATCTCTAAGAGAATACGGGAACAAAGTTAACCTAAGAGCATCTCTAGGCACTCCTTAAATTACAAAAGAATCACTAACTCCCAGAAAAGACTTAAGATGTAAATGAGGGTCTTCAGATGACAAACCATGGAATTGCCCCACGATTTGCAACATCTAAAACATTACCGGTTTCATTTCAAAATTTGTCACTTGGATTTGGGGACGTGCAATCCCTGGATTCAACTCATTAAACATCGGGATAGCATACGCTCGAATGGCTCTGGTCCTATCGTTCGCTATCAAGATAAGATTCTCAGCCTGATTATTTTGCTGCTCATTTTGTTCAAACAGTGGGTTTTGCTGCAGCAAACGATTCTGGGGGTCTGCTGGACCTTCAGGACCCTCCGGAAGGCGCGACACGTTTTCCATCTGGTTTCTGCGCTGCTATCTCCTTCTTATCCTGAATGTCCTTTCGATTTCTGGATCAAGTTCAAACCTTACCCCAGGCGAATCGCTCATGCACCAAGCTCACACCTGCAAAAACAAAAGAAACAATCAAAGAAATTCTAGCACCAAACCACTAAAACACATACACAAAACAAATCAGATAAAAACTTATTCAAGTCCCTGGCAATGGCGCCAAAAACTTGTTGGGTTCCTAGAGTGAGTAAAAATATGGTATAAAAGACTCTAGAATTCCTGTGCAAGTATACACAGTCTGCAGCAAGTAATATTATCAACCCCGAGTCCTGAATTTGCTTCCACTTTACCTATTTTGCGTAACTTTCTAATGGTTTCAAAGATGGTAAAAATGATTTGGTTTTATAAGAATTTTGCTGAAGCAAAATAAATGACAGAACAAAGAATAAAAAAATAGATAGACAGATTAAAGGCAGGCGCTGGTTAGGCTTAGTAGTTGTTTTTAAAAAGATGCTCTAGCAATATTATTGATCATGCAACTCTCGCAGTATTATTTGCGGATTCCTCCCGGAACTCCGGATCTTTTGGAATGTGTTTCAACCCCAATGAAGTGCGACCGATAAAGCACTAGGCAACTGGCTATCCCTAGCTCAGTCACTGGCGTTCACCAATACACAATGATCGTAGTGTGGATAATTGCCACACACTCTCTAAATCATCCCTGAAACTAGAGAGAGGTATTCACACCGGCTGGCCAGGCGGGCATAAAATAAGAATAAGCACAACAATTAATCAAGTTGCAATAATCAATATATTATTAGAGATGAAGCACGGCAACTACATGTTACTTAACCAACGCCTAAAGCTACTTAGTTCATAATAAGCATGGAAACACGAATTACAATCTGAGTAAGCATGTCCATAATCACAAGATAATAGAGAAAATATAAATCCCCTAAATCAGCTTGCGGATGATGGTGTTCTTGGTGGTCTCCAATCTCTCCTCACTATTCGGCTCCCAAAGATGGAAGGAACTTTCCAAGAGTGGAACGTTTTCTCCCAAAAGTGGAATACCTTTGACTTGGACGGCTACTTCCTTTTATAGAAGGATAGGAGGCTTGAATTAGGTCAACTTGGACACGTGTAGGGCTCTCCTTGCTCCTTTATACCAAAAATAACTCAACAGAAGTCGATTCATGAAGTTGGCTAACGAGCTGTGATGTGGCAATTCTGCTCCCAGTTTTGCTGCAGCACAGAATTTGCTCCATCAAGTCGCCCAGCAACAGATTCTACACAAAATGATTTCCAAAGCTTCCATTCTTCCAAATGGGTTAAAACATGTAATATCTATCTAGAACCAACCCTATTAAGCACAAAAGACACACAAATCCTTATATAAATGAGGCCTAAATAACTACCTTTTGGGCAGTTATCAATCACCTTTATGAGAACCGATATCGTCCGTCCCTTTCGGGTATCAAACTCACATAGCATGCAAAGTCTAAGTGATCAAGTTAAACTCAGCAAGATTCATAATGATATTCAATAAAGAGTGACATGAAATGAATAGAACTTAAGCAAATAAACACTTTCAAGCTAAGTTAACCATAAGGGAATTCACTATATCGAACCCCTCAATGGGATTTAGCTATGCATGATGGGATAAAGTACAAATGAACAACTTTCCATTGAAATAAAGAATAAAGTATACAAATAAATGAAAAGTAACAAGTGTTGGAAATAAGGTGCAGTAGCTAAAACTAGGGTTTTTTCTTTTATCCAATCCTTCTAGAGTTCGCTTGACACTCTACTCTCCTTTACAAATGGGAATAGGGTGAAAATCCCTACAAAAACTCAGGTTTGATGTCTAACTAAAGGTTAGAATTCAGTCATCTAAGAAGGACCACGGGCATCCCTACTCATGGGCTTCTACTTGGGTTCTGTCACCACCCTCTTCTTCCTAGTGAGTTCTGCTTGGATTTCTCTTCGAATCAAGGCATTATATAGTGTTGGGAGTAGTTGAGGAGCTGCAAAAATGGTGCTGGCAGGTAGCCCAATCGATTTCAGGGTGAAAACGACCGGTTAGGTGCATAAACTCTCGTTCAAAACGACCCGCGACGAACTCAGAACTGCTTCTGTCTGCCTAGAAATGCGGTCGCATTTCAATTTTGCCTTCCCAGAAATTCGGTTGCATTTCTAGGAAATTCCAACTTTCCTCTGTTTTTCTACACAACACCAAATTAGGTCAAATTCATATCAAATTGGTCTTTTTAAGCATAATTAAGCATGAATTGACATAAATGACTCTTAACTCCCTAATTCATCAACTTTAACACTTTTAGAGCTCGAGAATAGTAAATTTGATCTAAACATGCAACTTTTGACAAGAAAATGAGCTAAATATAAGGGTAAAATAGGTATATTTTTTACCCTTATCATGCCCTCAATGTAATAAATCATGAGGAATAAGACAATGTATAGGTGATAACTGTCCGAAAGGTAGTTATTTAGGCCTTAATTCTATAGGGATTTGTGTGTCTTTTGTGCTTAATAGGGTTGCTTTTAGATGAATATTATATGTTTTAACCCATTTGGAAGAATGGAGGCTTGGAAAGTTATTTTGGGCAGAAAATACCGTTGAGCGACGTGAGGGAGAAAAATCTGTGCTGCAGCAAAGCTGGGAGCAAAAACTGCCACGTCACAGCTCGTTAGCCAAGTTGACAAACCGACTTCTGTTGAGTTATTTTCGGGATAAAGGAGCGAGGAGAGCCTGCCATGTGTCCAATTTAACCTAATTCTCATCTTATAAAAGGAGGAGCCGTCAGAGATAAATTCATTGACGATTTGGAGACCGAATCAATCGTCCGGATGCCGAATTGACGACAGAATGGAGATCTAAGAAGACCATTTGCTATTCCACTCAAGGAGACGAAGCCCTTCTATGTTCTAGGTGGCTTGGAGCATCCGTTTCATCTCCCCAATTGCTAAGAGGATTAGTATTTCTTGTGTATTTTGCATTATGGATGTGCTTATCGAGATTGTAACGTATTTTATGTTTTCAATCATGAACTAATTGCTTTGTAGGCATAGGTTAAGAATGATGTGATTGTTATATTTATAAATTTGGAAATTCTATTTGATTATGTCATCTTGAATTATTGTTGATCTTTAATTTCAGTATGTGCTCGCCTAGCTAGCCGGTATGTATAGCTTCTCCTAGTTTCAGGGATGATTTAGGAGTTGTGTGGCGATAATTCACGCTAGATCATTGTGTATTGGTGAGCGCCAGTGACAGAGTTAGGGATAGCCAGTTGCCTAGTGCTTGATCGGTAGAGCTTCATTGGTTTTGAAACATATTCCAAAAAATCTGGAGTTCCGGAAGGATCCCGCTGATAATACTACATGAGATTGACGGATCAAAAGAATTGTTGGAGCATATTTATAAACAATTACAGAAGTTTTAACCTGTGTCTGTTTCCATTCTGTTTTCTCTGTCGTAATCATTTACTGCTTTCGCATATCTTTTGTTTCAGCATTTTAAAAACCCATTCAATTTAACCAAACTTTTGAAATCACTAAAAAGGCAAATTAAATCAATAGAGGTAGGCGTTTCAAGACCCTGTCGATACGATAAATACTTACCACTTGCTGCTAGATTGTGTATACTTGCACAGTATTCTGGAGTTAATTTATCTCATATTTTTAACCACTTCAGAATTGCAACAATAGGGAAAGAATAGAACTTCCCTGAATTCCGCGCTCATGGGTGGTGAATCACGTTTGTCTACAAATATAGAGGCATCGCTTTGGTACCGTCAATCCCAAAAGACAAAAACAAGGAAACAGGCATAAAAGCAACTAATAAAAATAAACCTATCTAAGAATTGAAAAGAAAAAAAGCAGAAAAATTATAGGGTGCAAATGTTTAAGGTCGTTTGCAGGACCACACTCTCCTCTATTTCTTTTTATGAAGGCTTCTCTCCACAGGTCCAAAATACATTATTTTTGGAAAATTCTTGTTTTAGTAATTTCGGGGCCTATAAAGAAGAATTAGTAGAAGTAGAAAAAATATTGGAAGCAGAGGTGGGCTGACAGGAAATTCGCTCAGCCCTAATCCTAGAAGATGAGCACTTGGTGACTCCACCAGATTTATCAGTAAGGGTTATCTGGTGCTCATCAACTACATCTATTAGTTCTCCATCTAAGTCAGGGCATCTGATAACTCTCCAAAAGGGAGTTATTTAAGCCTTATTTCTATAAGGATTTGTGTGCCTTTTGTGCTAAATATGGTTGCTTTTAGATAGATATTGCATGTTCTAACCCATTTGGAAGAATGGTTGCTTTGGAAGTTATTTTGTGCAGAATATATTGCCGAGCGACTTGAGGGAGCAAAATCTGCACTGCAGCAAAGCAAGGAGCAAAATTGCCACGTCACAGCTCGTTAGCCAATTTAATGAACTGAAATTAGTTAAGTTATTCTCGGATTTAAGGAGCAAGGAGAGTCATCCACGTGTCTAGGTCAACCTAATGCAAGCTTGTCTTCACTCGATAAAAGGGAAGAGCCGCCCAAGTCAAATTCATTCCACTCTTGGGGAAGAGATCATTTCTCATTTCCATCATTGGGAGCCGAATAGAGGAGAAAGATTAGGGACTACAAGAAGACCATCAATTACGAAGTTGATCAAGGGAATTAGTATTTTCTTGTATATTTTGTAATTCTGGATGCACTTACTTATATTGTAACGTGTGTTGTCATGTGCTTTATGAACTAAGTAATTTTAGGTGTTGGTTAGGAAATATGTAATTGTCGTGCTTAATCTCTATGCTATATATGTTGATTTTATGCATCTTGATTATTTATTGTGCTTATTTATATTTTGTGCCCGCTTGGCCAGCCGGTATGAATATCACTTCCTAGTTTCAAGGATGATTTGGGAAGTGTGTGTGGCATTTAATCACACTAGATCATTGTGTATTGGTGAACGCTAGTGACTGAGCTAGGGATAGCCAGTTGCCTAGTGTTTGATCGGTAGTGCGTCATTGGAGTTGAAACACATTCTAAAAAATCCAGAGTTCCGGGAGAAATCTGCTAATAAGACAACAAGAGTTTTGCCTGATCAATAATATTGCTAGAGCATATTTTAAAACAATTACTAAATCTTGACCAGCGCCTATTTCTAATCTGTCTGCTTATTTGTTTACTTTATGTTCTGTCATTTCTTTTGCTTCAGCATTCTATAAAAACCAATCATTTTAACCACCTTTGAAACCATTGAAACGCTAAACAAAATAGAAAAAGTGAGAGCTAATTCAGACTCTAGATTCGATAAATATTTATTACTTGTTGCGGATTGTGTATACTTGCACAGAGTTCTAGAGTCTATTTACATCTTATTTTTACACAATCTTGGAGTCCAACAACATCTAACAGCAAAAGAATGCATCTCATTATCATTAATCATGCATGATTTGGAATTTAAAGTGCAATCATTCACTCGGTCAGGTTCAAGCATGTAGTACTCAACAGAAGATGCATGAGGATTTTCAATGTCATAAAAAATTTTAAAGTACAGGGTTTTATCCTAAAATCCTACTGATACAACATCCTCATCTACATCAATAACTGTCTTGGCAGTCTACATAAAGGGACGGCCAATAAGTATTGTAGTAGAAGATGGATTGTAATCAGGATTAGGTGTATCTAAAACATAGAAGTTAGCAGGAAAAACCAAATCCTCCACCCTAACTAAAACATTTTCAACTATTCCTAGAGATTTAATACATGACTTATCTGCTAGCTGAATGACTATGCCAGATGTTTTCATATTTGTCAAGCTCAATCTTTTATAAACAGACACAGACATAACATTTATTGATGCTCCTAGATCTAACATGACATATTTTATCTTGCAATCTCCAATCATACACTGTAAAGTAAACATGTCAGGATCAGAATATTTTTAAAGGTAAGTCTTCAGATAGTAATGCACTTACATTTTCACTAACCTCTTCTTTACCTGAGGACTTTTCCTTACCTTCATACCAAGTTTTTAAGAACTCAGCATAGACTGGGATTTTCAGGATTGCCTCAAGCAAAAGAATGTTCACCTTGACTCGCCTAAAAACATCTAAATCATCCTGCACACTTGGAGTAGCAGGCTCAGTGAAGTTCACAGGTGAAGTAAGAAAAGAATCCTTATCATTTAAATTTAAAGAAGAAAATTTGCCAGAAGAAACAAAAAACTTATCAGAGACAGCAGGGAATCCTGAGGGACAGTCAGGTGTGGCAACTCCACTCCACATTGCGCGCACATTTGCCTTAGGATTTACCTCAGGTTGGGCAGACAACTTACCAGAGCTTTTATTGTTCATCTTACTGGTTTGGGTTGCCAGTTGGTTGATTTGGTTTCCAAAATTCTAAATGGCGTTCCTGGTCTCTTGTTGGAACTACAAAGAGCTGTCAGTAAGTTTCTTTAGTGCCTCATCAAAAGATGTACCTGAAGTTGAGGAGGTGGAAGCTTGATTTTACTTGAACATTAGTGGCTTCTGTTGGTTCCCATAGCTAAAATTTGGATGGTCTCTCCATCTTGGATTGTAAGTGTTGCTGAATGGGTTGTATTGTCTTTTATTCCCATTTTATCAATTTATCTATTGATAGAATGATAATTATGGCTTGATATTCTATCATTCTACCACTATATCTATTATTCTATCATTCTATCAAAATCTCGTAATTCTATCAATCTATCTATCATTCTGATATGAACCGAGGTATCTTAATCAAGCTATAAGAACCCAAGATGGTTACAAACTTTAGAGTTAGCTAATTGGAAGATGAATCACGGATTTAAGAAGCTTTTATTATAATTTTCAGTTTTAAAGTTGTATTTTTAATGTTTAAAGTTAATTTTCAGCTAGTGGTCATTATAGCATTGATGGGCATGGAAGTTACAACCCTTCATTATATCATTCTATTAAATTTAGAAAACAACTGTCGGGATAACTTAGTTGGGAGAGCGGCAGACTGAAGATTTGAAGGACACGTGTTCGATTCACGTTCACCACCATTTTTTCTTTTAGGACCTCATTTTAAAAAGTATCACAGACCCCATCTCATTTAGGACGGGCCTGACTTTATATATGGCCTCAAATTGGAGTGCTCTGTACATATCTTTTTGTAATACATCATCAACTGCGAGGATAAGAGCATTAGGCTGAAGATTTGAAGGTCACGTGTTTGATTTATGTCCACAACAATTTTTGTTATTCTATCATTGACAGTCTATATAAAATTCTAACCGTTATCATTAAATGTCTATCATTTCTCTATCAGTGACATATTTGTACTAGTTACAAAATATCATTGTTATATAGTTGTTTGGTGAAATTTTCTTAGTTTTATTGGTATATGTATATTGTATACATACATCTATACAAACATACATAAAAAAAATATCACATGTATGTTTGTATAGATGTATGTATACAATATACATATACATGTATCTATATCACATGCCTCATCTCATTTGGGACGACCCTGCACTAACTTTTATGTTGATATTTTTTTATTGATGCATTCGGAGGTGCCTTAGTATGTGCTTTGATGGGACTCTTTTATTAATAAGGTACTTTGGTACGACATGCATCCATCAATTTTGGGATCATTAATTGGTTTCTCTAGAATGAGAGAAATTCCAGCTTGTTCTAAAAAAAAGTCATCTCCTTTTGAAAAACTTTTGTGACAATACACGGAATACGACCTCAAATTAGAGTGCCATGTACATATCTTTTTGTAATACATCATCAACTGTGGGGAGCGTCAGACTAAAGATCTGAAGGTCACGTGTTCGATCCACGTTCACTGCAATTTATATAAAATTTTATCATTTATCATTAAATATCTATCATTTCTCTATTTGTGATTTATTTGTACTAGTCCGAACGATTCTTCTAAAAAAAATAATTCGAAGAATAACATTTTTTAAATAAAATATCATTGTTATATGTATATATGTACATACATATACATACATCTATACAAACATACATATACATGCATCTATACATATATATATATATATATATATATATATATATATATAATTTTGATATTTACAATTTTTTCTTTTTTTTTAAATATTTATTTTGTCTTTGTTATAAAATATTTTAGGGTCTCAATTTTAAAAGTATCACAAGCCCCATCTCATTTGGGACGTGCCTCAACTAACTTTTATGTTGATGTTTTTTTATTGTTGCATTCAGGGGTGCCTTAGAATGTGCTTTGGTGGGACTTTTTTTTTTAATAAGGTGTTTCGGTATGACTTGCAGCCATCTATTTTGGGATCATTGATGGTTCAAACTTTCTTTGGACAAACGCTTGAAGAGCCCTCCTTTGGTTTCTCTTGAATGAGAGAAATTCCAGCTTGTAAAAAAAAAAATCATCTCTTTTTTAAAATAGAACGTTTATGACAATACACAAAATATGGCCTCAAATTGGAGTGTCTTGTACATATCTTTTTGTAATTCATCATCTACTGTGGGGATAGCTCAATTAGGAGAGCGCCAGACTGAAGTTCTGAAAGTAGATCTATATAAAATTCTATATCATTTTGATATTTTACAATTTTGTATTTGTTATGAAATATTTATTTTGTTTTTGTTATAAAATATTTTAGGCCCTCATTCTAAAAAGTATTACACGTCCCATCTCATTTGGGTCGGGCCTAAACTAACTTTTATTATCATATTTTTTTATTATTTCATTCAGGGGTGCCTTATTATGTGCTTTGGTGGGACGTTTTTTTTTTTTAATATTGTGCTTTGGTACAACTTGCAGCCATCAATTTTGAGATCATTGATGGTTTAAACTTTTTTTGGACAAACGCTTGTAGAGCCCTCCTTTGGTTTCTCTAGAATGAGAGAAATTCCAGCTTGTTCCTAAAAAAAAAAAAATCATCTTCTTTTGAAAGCAGAACGTTTGTGACAATACAAAAAATATGGCCTCAAATTGTAGTGCTTTGTACATATCTTTTTATAATATTTTATTAATTGTAGGGATAGCTCAGTTGGGAGAGTGTTAGACTGAAAATTTAAAGATCATGTGTTCGTTCTACGTTCATCGTAATTTTTGCTATTTTATCATTGATAGTCTATATAAAATTTTAACAATTATCATTAAATGTCTATCATTTCTTTATCAGTGACTTATTTGTACTAGTTATAAAATATCTTTGTTATATAGTTGTTTGGTGAAATTTTCTTAGTTTTATTGATATATGTATATATGTACATACATTTACATACATCTATACAAACATACATATACATGCATCTACACACATATAAGTATATATGTACATACATATACATACATCTATACAAACATACATATACATGGATCTATACATATATATACATATATATATATAATGTTGATATTTTACAATTTTGTATTTGTTATAAAATATTTATTTTGTTTTTGTTATAAAATATTTTAGAATCTCATTTTAAAAAGTATCGACCCATCTCATTTGGGACGACCTTGAACTAACTTTTATGTTGATATTTTTTTATTAATGCATTTAGGGGTGTCTTAGTATGTGCTTTGATGGGACTCTTTTTTTTAATAAGGTGCTTTTGCAAACATCAATTTTGGGATCATTAATTGGTTTCTCTAGAATGAGAGAAATTACAGCTTGTTAAGAGTCATCTCCTTTTGAAAAACTTTTGTGACAATACACAGAATATGGCCTCAAATTGGAGTGCCTTGTACATATCTGTTTGTAATATATCATCAATTGCGGGGATAGCTCAGTTGGGAGAGCGTCAGACTGAAGATCTGAAGGTCACGTGTTCGATCCACGTTCACCGCAATTTATATAAAATTTTATAATTTATCATTAAATGTCTATCATTTCTCTATCTGTGATTTGACATTACTTTAAATTTCAAATCATTCTCTTTCTTACAAAAAGCAAAAAATCGATTTGTACCACCTTCTAAACTTTTTTTTAATGGTCATTTACAAGGAAATATATTCCAACATTAAGAACAGTTTGTCCCTATGCTTTGTTTATTGTCATTGCAAAACACAATCGGATAGGAAATTATTTCCTTTTGGACTTGAATGGATACCCTTCATCATTAGGTGGACTTTCAAAACATAAAAATAGAGAGATGAAATAAGAAGAATATTATCAGGATAAAATCTCTATCACATTCAAGTTAACTCAGTGATTATAAAATATCTTTGTTATATAGTTGTTTGGTGAAATTTTCTTAGTTTTATTGATATATGTATATATGTACATACATTTACATACATCTATACAAACATACATATACATGCATCTACACACATATAAGTATATATGTACATACATATACATACATCTATACAAACATACATATACATGGATCTATACATATATATACATATATATACATATATATATATATATATATATAATGTTGATATTTTACAATTTTGTATTTGTTATAAAATATTTATTTTGTTTTTGTTATAAAATATTTTAGAATCTCATTTTAAAAAGTATCGACCCATCTCATTTGGGACGACCTTGAACTAACTTTTATGTTGATATTTTTTTATTAATGCATTTAGGGGTGTCTTAGTATGTGCTTTGATGGGACTCTTTTTTTTAATAAGGTGCTTTTGCAAACATCAATTTTGGGATCATTAATTGGTTTCTCTAGAATGAGAGAAATTACAGCTTGTTCTAAGAAAGAGTCATCTCCTTTTGAAAAACTTTTGTGACAATACACAGAATATGGCCTCAAATTGGAGTGCCTTGTACATATCTGTTTGTAATATATCATCAATTGCGGGGATAGCTCAGTTGGGAGAGCGTCAGACTGAAGATCTGAAGGTCATGTGTTTGATCCACGTTCACCGCAATTTATATAAAATTTTATAATTTATCATTAAATGTCTATCATTTCTCTATCTGTGATTTGACATTACTTTAAATTTCAAATCATTCTCTTTTTTACAAAAAGCAAAAAATCGATTTGTACCACCTTCTAAACTTTTTTTTAATGGTCATTTACAAGGAAATATATTCCAACATTAGGAACAGTTTGTCCCTATGCTTTGTTTATTGTCATTGCAAAACACAATCGGATAGGAAATTATTTCCTTTTGGACTTGAATGGATACCCTTCATCATTAGGTGGACTTTCAAAACATAAAAATAGAGAGATGAAATAAGAAGAATATTATCAGGATAAAATCTCTATCACATTCAAGTTAACTCAGTGATTACAAAGGGAAGAAACTGCTGTATATATACTACAAGGATAGAAATAAGAAACTCCTAGAAAATACCATATTTACAGCAACAGAAAATGGAAAAATCCTAACAACTCTGAAACTGAAAAATTCTAGAAGCCACATACTAACAAACTCATCTTGGACTGAGTTTTTAATGGGCTACCTTAACACCCCCCTCAAGCCAATGGAAGAGGGCTCTCGAACATTGAGCTTGGACCTTACTTTGATGAAATTAACAGTAGACAACGGTTTAGTGAGTATATCAACAACCTGATCAGCAGCCGGCAAATATTGAACACAAATTTTCCTATTAAGAACTAAGTCTCGTACAAAATAAATGTCCAGTTCAACATGTTTTGTTTTAGAATGCAATACCAGATTAGCACTCAAATGAACCGCACTCAAATTGACACACCATAAAATATGTAATTGAGTTAAAGGAACACCCAAATCAAAGAATAAGGATTTCAACCAAACTAGCTCAGTAGCAACAAGAGCTAAACACCTATACTCAGCCTCAATACTAGATCTCGAGATCACAGCTTGCTTCTTAGAACCCCACGTAATCAAATTACCGCCAAAAATACACAAAAACCGGATGTAGACTTGCAGTCATCGGGGACAGAAGCCCAATCTGCATCAGCAAACCCATGCAATGAGAAATCAAGAGATTTATGAAGAAAAAGGCCATGAGTAAACATACCCTTCAGATACCTTAAAATCCATTTCACCAACTGCCAATGAAGTATAGTAGAAGCATGCATAAATTGGCAAGCTTTATTCATACTATAGGAGATTTTCGGACGAGTTAATGTGACTTATTGCAAAGCACCAACCACACTCCTATAGAGATGAACATCCTGAAAAGATTCTCTTTGACGAGAAGATAATAAAGGCCCACTGACCATAGGAGTAGATATGGAATTTGCCTCAGCCATTTTTGTACGATGCAACAAATCCATAATATATTTACTTTGAGATAAAAACAAACCTCCAAAAGGTGGATAAGACACCTCTATGTCCAAAAAATAATGAAGAGGTCCAAGATCCTTAAGAGAAAAACGACCATTCAACTCAACAATCAAAGAAGAAATAGCTGTCATAGAAGTACCTGTTATAAGTATATCATCCACATAGACTAGGATATAGCAACAATGAGAACCAAACCGACGAAACAATAGAGACAAGTCGACCTTCAAGTTTGCAAAACCAAGAGAGTTAAGAAACAATCTAAGCCTCCCAAACCAAGCTCTCGAAGCTTGCTTAAGCCCATCTAATGCCTTACGGAGTCGACAAACGATAGGAGAAGAACTTTGAACCTGAAAACCAGACGTTTGTTCCTAAAAAATAGTCTCAGATAATATTCCATGTAAAAAGGCATTATTAATATCAATCTGTCTAATAGGCCAATTATGTGAAACAACAAGAGCAAGCAACACACGAATGGTAATCGACTTAACAACAGGGCTGAAAGTTTCAAAATAATCAATATCTGCAGAGTGATGAAAGCCTTTGGCAACTAGCCTTGCCTTATATCTAGAACTTGACCCATCCGAGTTACGTTTTATTTTGAACACCCACTTACATCCCACAACCTTTTGATTTGAAGGAGTAGGAACAAGTTCCCATGTTTCATTTTTAATAAGGGCATCATATTCATCTTGCATTGCTTGTTTCCAGTGAGGACATTTAAGTGCCTCTTTTACATTGGGAGGTTTGATATCAACAAAGGTTGTGAGAAAGGCGTTTGGTTTGAATATACCTCTTTTACTTCTAGTAATCATGGGGTGAGTGCCTAACAAGATTGGGACAGAAGTGGATGGTTGTGGTTGAGAACTAGTAGGTGGGTTTTCTTCTGGAGAATGTAATGGAGATGAAACAACAGAAGGTATAGGATCATGAGCCGGTAAAGAACTATTTGTAGGCAAGGATGATTGTGACAATGTTGAATTCGAAGGAATATGAAGAGTAGATGGTTCACACAAAGGAGAAGACACAGTAGGTAAGGTTTGAGTTACAGTCACAGGGGAAGACACAAATTTCGAGACAGAACAAGAAAAAGGGAAGCTATGTTCATAAAAAATAACATGTCTAGAAATATAAAGACGACCATCAGCAGATAAACACTTATAACCTTTATGTTAGTGACTGTTGTTGGGTTTTATGCCCTAAAACTCGTAGATAGTAAATGTACATTTGACCGAACATTAATAAAGTGATGTATTATTTAATGTTTGTATTATATCTTGTCTTGTTAACCCTAATCCAATAAACTAAACATCCATGGCTAATAGAATGAGGCTTGAACTAGTATGTAGGGACATACGGAGATTAATGTTCAAGTTTTAGCCTAAAGGGTCTGTAGTATAGGGATAAGGCTGGGTACCTTATCCTGGTGACACTATGGATACGGCCCGCTTTGTATATTGATACAAACGTATTGATCCAACGCGTTCATGTGGTTGACATGCGAGTGGGGGTATCCTGTGCAATGAGTTTGCACAAAGACCGGACCGCGAAATAGTTAACCACTAACTCTAACACCGTTGGTTAGCTCGGTTTCTATTTCACTAGGATGACCTAGGCAACTTGGCCTTAATCTTGAGTGGATTATGGACTCCTGTCCATGAGGGATTGTCCTTTGATTTGTACGGGTGAGAGTGGCCAGTTCGCCGACTCAATAAGCCTACCATTTTGGGGACAAGACCGAATGGGGAGCTGGGAACGTAGTCTTACAAGATGGAATTCACTCCTTCCTGATATAAGGGTAAGTAGAGGTGTGTTCCCTTAAGTGGTGTCTCCGGGTCTTGAACAATGGGCCCTACCCTCTTTATGGCACGAGAGGGTTTTCTGTTTGATGGTTGGACCACAAACAGGTTGTTCATTAGAGGAGCACTGGTACTTGAGGACCAAGAGGTAGCCCAGGGGTAAAACGGTAATTTGACCTAGCTGGGGTACGAACACACGTGAAGGGCTAACTTGCTGTTGACGGTCAATATTCGTGGACACAGAAATATGTCTGCAGTGAGAAGAGTGCAGCTGTGGTTCTTTAGTGGAGTGAACCACAGTTAACGAATATTGATTAACTTGGTTAATGAGTTTAACCAACTAATCTCATATCGTTGGAGCTTCTGATCTGTAGGTCCATTAGGTCCCACCGGTAGCTCATTTAGGGCGTTGAGGTAAAATTCTAAGGATGGATTGAATGTTCAAAGGTGTTTGAATATTATACTAAAATATGAAGTAGTTCATATTAAAACTATAGGTTATAATTAATATGCATTGGATGTATATTAATACTATAGTTTTGAGAGAGAAAATAGTAATTGAATATGTGATGTTCAATTTTATTTTATTAATTAATTTCGAATTAATTAATTAATTTAGTTTAATTAAATTTGATTTAATTAAACTATAAGATAGGAGGGATGTTAATTTAAATTGGATTTAAATTAATGTTATTTTAATTAATTTATATTAATTAAAATATAATTAATTGTAATTTTGAAATTATGATTTTAAAATTATATTTAATTAAAAATATCAGATAACTGATATTTCAGTTATCTGATATTATATTTTTTTTAAAAAGGGACGTGGTCAGTGCAGTTGCACAGATCACGCCCTAGTCTCACGCCTCACTCCCTCTCTATCGCTCTCTCCTTCTGGTTTTGCTCTGTGGCAGAGAAAATCAGTGTGTTGCATCCAGAAAAATCCTGAGAGTTTTTGCTCCCACAAGCACCTAACGCAACATCCCAATTCGAGAATACCGGTGAATCCTCGTGGTGGTGTTCGTGCTGTTTTTCCATTGAAAACAAAGTCCGTTTGCTGCTGTATTCTTGAGAGAAATTCAGAGAGAATTGGCGAAACAGTCAAGGGTTTCTACAAATGTAAATTGTTCTTGAACTAGGGTCAATAGGACCCAATTCTAGATTAGATCTAGAATTTTTCCTCTTGTTTTTAAGCATGCTTGTATCTATTTTACAGCAGAGTATTGGCTTTTGTTATTGCTGTAAATTTATTGATTTTGCCGTCGTATTGGTATCCCAATCGACGTTTTTTTTATTCGAAAAGGTCTTTGAGGTTTTCCGCTGCGCAAAGGGCTTTCATCCCTTCAATTGGTATCAGAGCCATTTCGAATTAAAACGTTGTTTTGAGATTTACGATTGGCTGTGTATGGTGGGATTAATTGCATTATGAATGTGGGTTTTGCGATAAACTGTTTTGATTTAATTTGGCCATAGATTTACCGGAATTTTATTGATTTGATCATGTAAGGCCCCTGCGTTTTTGGGCATAATTCTGTAAATCGAGTCTGTATTAGTTCGGGTCGTGTTTAGGCTTGAAAATCGATGAAGATCGCAGAAGAAATTGGTGAAAATCGTGAAGAACAGTCGCGTTTCTGCCCAGAAATCAGCTCCAGACGCAACAGCGTCAGGACGCTTAGCCTTGTGCGTCTCGACGCTGTCGCGATTCCACGCTCCAGACGGTTGAAATCGAGCCAGCGTCGGGACGCTTTCTTCACAGCGTCTCGACGCTGTCACGATTTCGTGCGGCGCCAGGATTTTCGCGAGAACGTGATTGGTGCCCTAATTTGGCCGGTTCGGTTCGAGCGGTTTGGGTCAGCTGGGACCGGTTCGGTCCGGTTTGACCCGTTTTGGGTGCGGTTCGAGTTTTTCAAGTCCGGTTCGAAGTGGTTCGGGTCGGTTCAAGACTTGTAGACCGGATTTGGAGCTGCAGAATTTTGTAATAGGATAGATTTATTGCTTTATTAGTGTAATTTTGCTTTAATCTATCCTAGGGGCCAATTAAATCGGTTTATACGCTATTTAAATGCTTTATGGATGTCATTTAAATTTAATCCCACCTTAGGATATAAAGCATGCACATGCATTTATGTATGTTATAATTAGATTATAATATATGTTTGAAATGCATGGTTTGATGTTCATGATTTATTTAATATATAGTAGAGTTATATTAAAGTCATGAAAATGGAAAAGTATGATGCATGCAACTACATAGTTTTAATATAAGAGTTATATTAAAAATTATTTGTTTGCAGCATGCTAAGTTGATTTTCCATTATTGGCTATAATAAAGTTGTTTATTATTTAAATGGAAATCAAATTGCATTGAGCATGATACATCCATAGATTAATATAAGGGTTATATTAATTATCATGCAATGCATAGTACTATAGTTTAAAATTTCATTAACTTGAATATGATTGTTAATTGTTTTAAAAACTATAGTATGCATGATTATAGGGCTAATCATTATAAAATTTTGAAATAGTTTAAAATTTTATGATTAGAAACCGTCAATCTATAATCAAGATATCCATGTTCACATAGGATCTTGGGTTAAATTGAATTAATTTTAATGGGTTAAAATTAATTAGACCTAAGATCATTTTCTAATAGGATTAGAATATCTTACTTAGTTTTAAAATAGTTTTAATGAACTAAGTAGGACGAGCATTCCTAAGATTATAAGGGAACTCTACCAGTGAAGTTCTGTCTAAGGATTGGAGGTATTTAAGTTGACGGTAAACGGAACACCTCCTACCTGGGAACTGATCTGGAACACCGGAGTTGAATTAATCTCAGGTTAATGTTAGAATAATGTCGCTAGGTTAATTAAATTGGTTTAATGCACCTAGACATTAGGTCTTATTATAATAGTTATAATAGGACTAGACTTAGATAAATGACTTAGCCGGATTTATCTAGGTTTAATCAAACCCTAAAATTAATAAGTTACTTTAGTGGGAGGAAAATTACAAAACTTAATTTAAATTGAGTTTTGCTCCTACGCCCCCGTGACGTTCACACCGTGAGATCCATGCTCGGCTTCGTGTCGTCGTAGAGCGGCCTCCCTTCGGAGAGTGTTTGCATGGGTCAATACCAAGGTGAATGGGGAAAGTGATTATAGTAAGTGGGAGCGGGATGCGTGTCAACGTATCCTTCGGTCTCCACCCCTAGGTCACAACGTGAGATTCCTATGATCCGCCTGCGTGTTGCCCTGGAGCAACCACCCCTTCGGAGGGCCTGATCATAGGATTCGGAACACCGTGAACTCCTGAATAGGATAGGATCACTTAGGCTAATTACCAACAGTTGTCTTTCCTAACGGTAGCCTGTTGGTGCGTGCCTCTGGGATCTGAAAGTGGGAGGGTTACACTTACGGGGAGGAGTTAATTTGTTAACAAATCCTTGATCGAACAACGGTGGTTAATATCTAATGGAATATGAGTTATTCTGGTATTAGAAATTGACTGAGAAGAGTCTCATTTTAGAGGAGGAACAACTGATCACCCTTCGGTGGCTGTTCTTCTAAACCTCTAAAGCATCGTTGCGAAACACAATCATAGTTTTATTAGGGTTCTTTGATTGTTTGTTTGCAAAATTGATTGGATGTATGCAATTGTTTGTATTGCTTGTGTGATGGGTTAAGGCAAAGATAACTAATACGATCACTTGTTTGTTTTTCAGCAATGTCTTCCTCTATAATATCCCTGCTTAAAAATGAACAACTTACCGGCGAGAATTTTCCACAATGGAAATCAAACCTCAATACAATACTCGTGGTTGAGGACTTAAGATTCGTCTTAACGGAGAAATGTCCTCCCGTTCCCCCTTGCACTGCCTCTCAGGCAGTTAAGGACGCCTACGAACGCTGGACCAAGGCCAATGAAAAGGTCAAGGTCTATATTTTGGTCAGCTTATCTGAAGTGTTGGCCAAGCGTTACGAGAACGTGGCAACTGCCAGGGAAATTATGAATTCCCTGCAGGAGATGTTTGGACTTCCGTCCTACCAGCTCCACCACGACGCCTTGAAGAACGTCTTCAATGCCAAGATGCTGGAAGGTCAATCTGTTCGGGAACATGTCCTGGACATGATTAACCAGTTCAACATAGCTGAGGCAAATGGCGGGGTTGTCTGCGAGCGCAGTCAGGTAGCGTTCATCCTTCACTCGCTCCCGGCGAGCTATCTGTCTTTCAGGACGAACGCGAGCATGAATAAGATTCAGTTCAACCTGACTACCCTCCTCTCGGAGTTACAGATTTACGAGTCCCTGCAAAAGAGCAAGGGAAAGAATGTGGTGAAAGGAGAGGCCAATGTGGCCCATTCCAAGAAGAAGTTCCTGAAGGGTTCATCCTCAGGGACTAAATCTGTACCCCAGGCTTCTTCATCGAAGCAGATCCAAAAGAGGAAGGGAGACAAGGGGAAGGCTCCTGCACAGGCTGTGCAAGGGAAGGGGAAGGCCAAGGTCGTGGCCGACAAAGGCAGATGCTTCCACTGCAATGCAGATGGTCACTGGAAGCGCAACTGTCCCCGCTACCTTGCTGAGAAGAGAAGAGAAAAAGAAGGTAAATTCGATTTACTTGTGTTAGAGACTTGTCTCGTTGAACATGATGAGTTTGCCTGGATACTGGATTCGGGAGCCACTAATCATGTTTGTTCTTCTTTTCAGGGAAATAATTTCCAGCAGCTGGCAAAGGGTGAAATGACGCTCAAGGTCGGAACGGGAGACGTCGTTTCAGCTCGTGCAGTGGGAGCTGCAAAATTATTCTTTAGAAATAGGTTTTTAATTTTAGAGGACTTGTATTTGGTTCCTAGAATTAAAAGGAACCTAATTTCTGTTTCAGCTTTATTAGAACAATGTTATATTGTTTCCTTCTTGCTTAATGAAGCTTTAATTTCAAAGAATGGAGTTTACATTTGTTCAGCTAAGCGTGAGAATAATTTGTTTGTGTTAAGACCAAATGATACTAAGGCTATTTTAAGTCATGAAATGTTTAAAACGGCCGAAACGCAAAACAAAAGGCAAAAAGTTTCTCATTTGAGTAACAACACGTATCTTTGGCATCTTCGTCTTGGTCATATTAACATCGATCGGATCGATCGTTTGGTTAAAAATGGGCTTCTAAGTGACATAGAAGATACATCTTTACCACCCTGTGAATCGTGTCTCGAGGGTAAAATGACCAAGAGGCCTTTTACTGGTAAAGGTTATAGAGCCAAAGAACCACTTGAACTAATACATTCGGATCTTTGTGGTCCAATGAATGTAAAGGCTCGAGGTGGTTATGAATATTTCATCTCTTTCATAGATGATTATTCTCGATACGGTTACTTGTACCTGATGGACCATAAGTCTGAAGCTCTTGAAAAGTTCAAAGAGTTTAAGGCTGAGGTAGAAAACCTGTTAGGTAAAACAATTAAGACACTTCGATCAGATCGAGGTGGAGAGTATTTAGATCAGCGATTCCAGGACTATATGATAGAACATGGAATCCAATCACAACTCTCAGCACCTGGTACACCTCAGCAGAATGGTGTATCAGAAAGGAGAAACAGAACCTTGTTAGACATGGTTCGATCTATGATGAGCTATGCTCAATTGCCTAGCTCGTTTTGGGGGTATGCAGTAGCGACTGCAGTACATATTCTTAACAATGTTCCCTCAAAAAGTGTTTCTGAAACTCCTTTTGAGTTATGGAAGGGACGTAAACCTAGTTTGTGTTACTTCCGTATCTGGGGTTGTCCTGCACATGTGTTAGTGACAAATCCTAAGAAATTGGAACCACGTACGAGATTATGCCAATTTGTTGGGTACCCGAAAGAAACGAGAGGTGGTCTTTTCTATGACCCTCAAGATAATAAAGTATTTGTATCGACAAATGCAACTTTCTTGGAGGAAGACCACATACGAAATCATCAACCACGAAGTAAGTTAGTATTAGGAGAAGCTACAGAAGGATCAACAAGGGTTGTTGATGAGCCTGGTCCTTCAACAAGAGTTGTTGGAGAATGCAGTTCTTCTCGTCAATCTAGTCCTCCTCACGTAGTGGGAGAGCTTCGACGCAGTGGGAGGGTTGTGATACAACCTAACCGCTACTTGGGTTTAACAGAAACACAAGTAGTCATACCTGATGACGGCGTAGAATATCCATTGTCTTATCGTCAGGCAATGAATGATGTAGATAAGGACGAGTGGGCCAAAGCCATGGACCTTGAGATGGAGTCCATGTACTTCAATCAAGTTTGGGAACTTGTGGATCTACCTGAAGGGGTCAAACCCATTGGGTGTAAATGGATCTATAAGAGAAAAAGAGATGTTGCTGGGAAAGTACAGACTTTCAAAGCAAGACTTGTAGCAAAGGGTTATACCCAACGAGAAGGAGTGGACTATGAAGAAACTTTTTCTCCCGTTGCTATGCTAAAGTCCATAAGAATCCTCTTATCCATTGCCACATTTTATGATTATGAAATTTGGCAAATGGATGTCAAGACAGCTTTTCTGAATGGCAATCTTGACGAGAGTATTTTTATGTCTCAACCCGAAGGGTTCATATCCCAAGGTCATGAGCAAAAGGTTTGCAAACTGAATCGATCCATTTATGGGTTGAAACAGGCTTCTAGATCTTGGAATATTAGATTTGATACTGCGATCAAATCTTTTGGTTTTGACCAGAATGTTGATGAGCCTTGTGTATACAAGACGATCAACAAGAATAAAGTAGCTTTCCTCGTACTTTATGTAGACGACATCCTACACATTGGGAATGATGTAGGGTATCTGTCTGACGTAAAAGAATGGCTAGCAGCTCAATTCCAAATGAAAGATTTGGGTGAGGCCCAGTATGTTCTTGGGATCCAGATTATTCGGGATAGAAAGAACAAATCGCTAGCTCTGTCTCAGGCAACGTATATCGACAAGATGTTGGCTCGATATTCGATGCAGAACTCCAAGAAGGGCTTGTTGCCTTTCAGGCATGGGGTTCACTTGTCTAAGGAACAGTCTCCTAAGACACCTCAAGAGGTTGAGGATATGAGACGGATTCCCTACGCCTCTGCCGTGGGTAGCCTAATGTATGCCATGCTATGCACGAGGCCTGACATTTGTTATGCTGTAGGGATTGTCAGCAGATATCAGTCAAATCCAGGGTTAGACCATTGGACCGCCGTTAAAGGAATCCTCAAGTATCTTAGGAGAACGAGAGATTACATGTTGGTGTTTGGGGCTAAGGAGTTAGTTCTCACGGGTTACACCGACTCTGACTTCCAAACTGACAAGGATTCTAGGAAATCTACGTCAGGGTCAGTTTTCACCCTTAACGGGGGAGCTGTAGTTTGGAGGAGCATAAAGCAGGGATGTATAGCAGACTCCACGATGGAGGCTGAATATGTAGCTGCTTGTGAAGCAGCTAAGGAAGCTGTTTGGCTAAGGAAGTTCTTGACAGATTTGGAAGTTGTTCCAAATATGAACTTGCCCATTACGTTATACTGTGACAACAGTGGGGCAGTAGCCAATTCAAAGGAACCTCGCAGCCACAAAAGAGGTAAACACATAGAGAGGAAGTACCATCTAATTTGAGAGATTGTGCAAAGAGGAGATGTGGTCGTGACCAAGATCGCTTCTGAGCATAACATTGCTGATCCGTTTACGAAGGCCCTCTCGGCTAAAGTGTTCGAGGGTCATCTAGATAGTCTAGGTCTGCGAGATATGTATATAGCGTAATCTAGGGCAAGTGGGAGATGTGTAATGGGTGTAAGGATGCCCTAGTTTATTGTATTTTGTATATTTACCTATTATGTAATGTACAAACATACATGTACCGTTTCCAGCTTTGGATTATTTTGTATATACTTTCCCTGTAACTTGAGTTTTAGTTCAAGTGGGAGTTTGTTGGGTTTTATGCCCTAAAACTCGTAGATAGTAAATGTACATTTGACCGAACATTAATAAAGTGATGTATTATTTAATGTTTGTATTATATCTTGTCTTGTTAACCCTAATCCAATAAACTAAACATTCATGGCTAATAGAATGAGGCTTGAACTAGTATGTAGGGACATACGGGGATTAATGTTCAAGTTTTAGCCTATAGGGTCTGTAGTATAGGGATAAGGCTGGGTACCTTATCCTGGTGACACTATGGATACGGCCCGCTTTGTATATTGATACAAACGTATTGATCCAACGCGTTCATGTGGTTGACATGCGAGTGGGGGTATCCTGTGCAATGAGTTTGCACAAAGACCGGACCGCGAAATAGTTAACCACTAACTCTAACACCGTTGGTTAGCTCGGTTTCTATTTCACTAGGATGACCTAGGCAACATGGCCTTAATCCTGAGTGGATTATGGACTCCTGTCCATGAGGGATTGTCCTTTGATTTGTACGGGTGAGAGTGGCCAGTTCGCCGACTCAATAAGCCTACCATTTTGGGGACAAGACCGAATGGGGAGCTGGGAACGTAGTCTTACAAGATGGAATTCACTCCTTCCTGATATGAGGGTAAGTAGAGGTGTGTTCCCTTAAGTGGTGTCTCCGGGTCTTGAACAATGGGCCCTACCCTCTTTATGGCACGAGAGGGTTTTCTGTTTGATGGTTGGACCACAAACAGGTTGTTCATTAGAGGAGCACTGGTACTTGAGGACCAAGAGGTAGCCCAGGGGTAAAACGGTAATTTGACCTAGCTGGGGTACGAACACACGTGAAGGGCTAACTTGCTGTTGACGGTCAATATCCGTGGACACAGAAATATGTCTGCAGTGAGAAGAGTGCAGCTGTGGTTCTTTAGTGGAGTGAACCACAGTTAACGAATATTGATTAACTTGGTTAATGAGTTTAACCAACTAATCTCATATCGTTGGAGCTTCTGATCTGTAGGTCCATTAGGTCCCACCGGTAGCTCATTTAGGGCGTTGAGGTAAAATTCTAAGGATGGATTGAATGTTCAAAGGTGTTTGAATATTATACTAAAATATGAAGTAGTTCATATTAAAACTAAAGGTTATAATTAATATGCATTGGATGTATATTAATACTATAGTTTTGAGAGAGAAAATAGTAATTGAATATGTGATGTTCAATTTTATTTTATTAATTAATTTCGAATTAATTAATTAATTTAGTTTAATTAAATTTGATTTAATTAAACTATAAGATAGGAGGGATGTTAATTTAAATTGGATTTAAATTAATGTTATTTTAATTAATTTAGATTAATTAAAATATAATTAATTGTAATTTTGAAATTATGATTTTAAAATTATATTTAATTAAAAATATCAGATAACTGATATTTCAGTTATCTGATATTATATTTTTTTTAAAAAGGGACGTGGTCAGTGCAGTTGCACAGATCACGCCCTAGTCTCACGCCTCACTCCCTCTCTATCGCTCTCTCCTTCTGGTTTTGCTCTGTGGCAGAGAAAATCAGTGTGTTGCATCCAGAAAAATCCTGAGAGTTTTTGCTCCCACAAGCACCTAACGCAACATCCCAATTCGAGAATACCGGTGAATCCTCGTGGTGGTGTTCGTGCTGTTTTTCCATTGAAAACAAAGTCCGTTTGCTGCTGTATTCTTGAGAGAAATTCAGAGAGAATTGGCGAAACAGTCAAGGGTTTCTACAAAGGTAAATTGTTCTTGAACTAGGGTCAATAGGACCCAATTCTAGATTAGATCTAGAATTTTTCCTCTTGTTTTTAAGCATGCTTGTATCTATTTTACAGCAGAGTATTGGCTTTTGTTATTGCTGTAAATTTATTGATTTTGCCATCGTATTGGTATCCCAATCGGCGTTTTTTTTATTCGAAAAGGTCTTTGAGGTTTTCCGCTGCGCAAAGGGCTTTCATCCCTTCAACTGTAACCAATAAAAGTGCATGGAATAGACCGAAAGTTTAGTTTATGAGAATTATAAGGTCGAAGACAGGGAAAACACTTACAACCAAATACCTTGAGGAATGTGTAGTCAAGTTGCTTCTGAAAGAGCTTTTCCAAGGGACTTACTCCACCAAGAACCATAGAAGGCAACATGTTGATAAGATAGACACTAGTAGCAAAAGCATCATCCCAAAAGGTTAGAGGCATGAAAGATTGAGATAATAATATGAGACCAACATCAACAATGTGTCTATGTTTACGCTCAACAATGTCGTTTTGTTGGGAAGTGTATGGACATGTGTAATCCTATGATTAATGCCATGAGTATGTAAGAAAGGAATAAAAGGCTTAAATTCTCCTCCCCCATCTGTTTGAAGACAAAGTATAAACTTACCAAATTGTTTTTCAACAAGGGTTTTGAATTTTATAAAGGCTTGAAAAGCTTCAGATTTAGTTTGAAGAAAATAGATCCATGTGTATCTAGAAAAGGCATCAACAAAACTGATATAATACCTAAAACCATGCTTAGACAATTTAAAAGATGGCCCCCACAAGTCAGTTACAATAAGTTGTAATGGTGAAGAATAAGTAGTGGTGGAGGGAGTAAAAGGAAGAGCATGATGTTTTCCTATTGCACAAGCATGACAAAATGACATAACTTTATTAGAAGGGAAATCTAGATTACAGATACGAATAACATTTTCAACAATAGAAAGAGTAGGATGCCCAAGACGTTGATGCCAAATATCTAAAGACAAATTATTTAAAGACTGAACAGATGACACTAAAGCAGTAGACTGTTTACAAGGCAAAACAGAGGACTGTAAAGAGGAAACAGGGAAAGTGGAAACAACATTTGAATTTGTGGATGGCTGAAGCTTGGTTAGGTCGAACTTATATAGCCCTTCATGTAGAGTCCCTTGGAGAAGTGCTTGTCCAGTTGCTAGATCCTTCACAACACAAAAAGTTGGGTAGAATTCAAAGAAAACATCATTGTCCTTAGCAAATTGACTGACACAAATGAGATTTTTAATAATGGATGGAACATGTAAGAGGTTATGGAGATGAAAGACATGATTATTAGGAGAAGTAAAAGAGGCATATCCAAGTTTAGATATAGGCAAACCTGCACCATTTCCAATAAGAACTTGATTGTTGCCAAGGTATTCAGAACTCATTGACATATTACCAAGGTTGTTGGTCAGATGATTCGTGGCACCAGAAAATCAGGATACCAATTGCAATCTTGATTGAAGTTTTAAGCAGTCATCATTGCTTGCATTTGAGGAAATTGATTTCCAAATTGTTGTCCAAAATTTTGTCTAGAAGAAAAGGCTTGACCAGGGGAACCAAACTGAGTATTATAAGCTCCTGGCATTTGAACACGTGAGTAACATTTTATATCATTGTGTCCAAACTTATTGCACAATTGACACTAAGGTCTATTACGATTATTCCATGACCTTCCACCTTTACCATTACCAAAATTAGATCGTCATCTACCTCTACCATTACCAAAATTCTACTGCTATTCATACTTCTCAGATTTTCAACTTCCTTTTGAACATGATTTTGAACATTCAAATTAGCCGTAGGTAAAACACCATCAGAATTTACTGAAGATTTACTTTCTAATCGACTTTCATGGGTTAACAAAAGTGCGATTACATCTTTGACTGATTGAGATCCTGTTTTAGCAGTAATTACTGACACCATAGTTTCATTTTCCGCTCCCAGCCCAAAAAAAATATACAATATATGATCTTCTACTGAGACTTTTTTCCTATCGCAGCTAGAGCATCAATGCATTTCTTAATTTTAGAAATGTACTCATTCATGGAAGAACCTCCTTTCTGAATATTTTGAAGTTTAGATTTAATTTTCATCATCTGAGCAACATGTCTTGAATTAAAAATTTGAAGAAGGCAAGACCATATTTCCTTTGCAGACGTACAATGTAAAACTTGCTCTAAAACGGACTCAGACATTGACCCAACAATCCAGGATGATACTAATTTATCTTGCCTCTTCCATTGTTTATATGAAGGATTTGGTTTTTTGACTATTGAAGAATTTTCACTTACCTTGATTGTTTTCGGAGGAGGTTGACAAACTTTCTCAATATGATCCTCCAGTTCATGTCCTTCAAGGGCAATGAGTAGGGGTGATCATCGGTCGGTCGGCGTCGGTTTTGGACTCAAACCGACGCCGATCACCGACATATCGGTTTTTGGCAGTCGGTTCTTGTCGGTTTGGAATGGATTTATTACGTCGACCGACCGACTACACCGGCGGTCGGTCGGTTTGGGTCGGTTTTAAGAATGCAATATGAAAATATACCTCGGTTTCAAGAAGATAAAAAACAAAGGAAAGAAAAAAGAAGGGAAAATACACTTTTAGTCCCTGAGGTTTGGGTTAGGTTTCATTTTGGTCCCTGAGTTTTCAATTCAACAATTTAGTCCCTGAGGTTTGGTTTTAGTTTCGTTTTGGTCCCTCCATCCATTTTTCTATTAGAAACTAACGGTTTGCACTATTTTTTATTTTAAAATTTTTATTTTATAATTTTTCTAAATAAAAATATATTAAAATAATAAATTAGTATTATTATTATTTTTTATTCATTCTTCTTTTTCTTCTTCATTTTCTCCTTCTTCTTCCTTCCCCTCCTCCTCTTCTGTAGATGGTCGGCTGCCGACGGCCGGTGACCACCGTTCGCCGGGGGTGACTTTTTTTTTAATTCTTTTTTTCTCCCTCTCTTCCTTTAGTAATTTGGGCTCGTTCCAGCCCCCCCTTCTAGACTGAGCGTGCGACTGACGGCGAGTAGGGTTCCAGCCCCCCCTTCCAGACTGGGCGTGCGACAAATCGATTTTTCGATCTAAAACGAGGACGGAGGTAAATTTTCCGGCGAGCTGGTGTCTTCAAGCTCAATGCCCATGGCTTCGACGAGATTCTTCTCAAGCTTGTGACTGCGAAAGTGGTTCAGAGCAAAGGGTTCGACAAAGCAATTCGTGGGTTCAATCGGTGAGGAAAGTTTCTTCAAGCTCCTCCTCCTCCGAAACTTTTTTTGCTGCGCGTTTGTGTTGTCCCATCGTCGTGGGTCTTCTGCATCGGCCAGATCTAGAAGTATCAGAGTTGTGGGTTTTCTACCATCTGCTAGATCTAGAAGTTCCAGAGCCGTGGGTTTTATTTTCGTGTTGCAGCAGCTCAGACGCGCGGCGGCCAGCACAAACGTCGTGGGTCTTCTCTTTTTCTGTTTTTGGAAAAGGAAAATGAAAAAAAAAACAAAGAAGAAGAAGAAGATGATGATGAGAAGAGAAGAGGAAAAAAAAGTGTCACCGCCGGCGGCGGCCACCGACGAGCAGTGGTCGCCGGCTGCCGGCCGCCGGCCATGGATGAGGATGAGGAAGAAGAAGGTGGGGGAGGAAGAAGAAGGAAGAGGAAGAAGAAGGTGGGGGAGGAAGAAGGAAGAGGAAGAAGAATGTGGGGGAGAATAATAAAAATAAATAAAATAAATTAAAAATAATAATATTTTTAATTTAAAAAATAAAAAAAATAATAATTTTTTAATTAAAATAATAGTGCCACGTCAGCAATCCGTTAGATTTAACAGAAAAACGGATGGCAGAGACCAAATTGCTCCTTATCTCAAACCTCAAGGACTAAATTGTTGAGTTTGAAACCTCAAGGACCAAAACGAAACCTAACTCAAACCTCAGGGACTAAAAGTGTATTTTTCCCAAAAAAAGAAACAAAAGAAAGAAAGAAAGAAAAAGCATACATACCTCTCGGTTTCAAGCTTGAAAAATTTGGAAGAATAAGATTTAGAAAAAAAAAAAAGAGGAAGAAGATTTAAAAAAAAGGAAGGGAGAGGAAGAAGATTAAAAAAAAAAGGAAAGAAGAAGAGAAAGGAAGAAAACGAAAATGAAAAGAAGAAGAAATAAAAAAAAAACAAAAAATAAAAAGAGAAAGAACATACAGACCATCGTTGAGACTTGAGAGAGAAAAAAATGGGTGAAAGTAAAAAAAAGGAGAAGCTGAGAAATTGAGATGGGAGAGAAAGTAAAGAGTTATCAGTAATGATATTAAAAAAACTAAAATAATTATAAAAAAAAAATTCTTGGGAAGGGAAAACCATCGGCGTGGCTGATGGTCTTCCCAAGACTGCGACAAGCGGCCCATTAATGCGCCGCCTACAGCAGCAGATAGTAGAATTGGCATTTTTTTTTCCGGTCGGTTCAGTCGGTTATCGCCCTTTTGGGCGAACCGACCGACCGACAGGTCAGTTTTACAATATGTAAAACCGACCTCCGACCGAGGTAATCCAAAAACTGACCGACCGACGTCGGTTTGGTCGGTCGGCTCGGTTTTTCAGATTTATTTGCTCACCCCTAGCAATGAGGATTTGAAATTTCCATAGCAAGAAATTTTCGTCGATCAATTTCACAATTGAAATTTTATTCTCAGGGTTGATCGCTTGAACAGTCTGGTTCTCCGAATTGGTCTCTAACGACTCCATAGCAAGAGATCGATGACGTCGCTAGACTAAGCTTTAATACCATCAAAACATAAAAATAGAGAGATGAAATAAGAAGAATATTATTAGGAGAAAATCTCTATCACATTCAAGTTAACTCAGTGATTACAAATGGAAGAAACTGTTGTATATATACTACAAGGATAGAGATAAAAAACTCCTGGAAAATACCATATTTACAGCAACGGAAAATGGAAAAATCCTAACAACTCTAAAACTAAAAAATTCTAGAAGCCACATACTAACAAACTCATCTTGGACTGAGTTGTTAATGGGCTGCCTTAACAGACTTAATGGAATTTGTGGTATGAAAACTTGTTTTCCTGCATGTTCTCCCATTGCTACTTCAGAATGTATTATGTTTTTTCCAAATGATCGACATATCATTCTTGTTCCATTACACAATCTATTGGATGAGTCTATATTTCTCAATAACATAATATGAAAATTAACCTTTAGTATAAGCTTATGTGGTGGTATTCCATTTGGTAGCAAAGAATTTAAAAATTCTTCCCGATAGTAGGCATTTGTATCATCCATTGCCTCATCAAAGCTTTTGAAAGTTTTAACTTCTCCCGGAAAAATATCTATCAAAAGTTCATTCAAATAATCAACATGATCATTTCTTGTAGCCAAAATTGCTCTGCTAGTCATGTATTTCATTGATGTAGCATGAAATTGTAGATCTGGATATATCTTTCTTATGAATTCCATTTCCATGTTACTTCCAAAATGTGGTATTGAAATTTCTTGAGACAAGGTAATCATATCATCATTATAGGTAGGTTCTTCTCCCTTTCCAATTCTTAAAATTTGAAACTTGAAACAATAATATTCTCTACATGAAATTCTTCCATGTTGTTTCTTTGTTAAACCTGAACATTATAATTCAAATAATGTTAACATTTTAAAAAGATAAGGCATGGATTGTGAAATTGAAATATGTGAAATACGTTATGTTGATGGTCAAATTTGGTCAGAGGAACTCACCTGACCTTCACATGCCTCCAACGGTAAATTTGTAGATGAGGGGGAAGACGTGGCCTGCAAAACGGAAAACCTGCACACTGATGTGGTGCTAGCCACACCACCTCCGATGCTTAAGTCAGAAAATGAAAGTAGGAGGGCTAGAGAGCAAGAGAGAGAGTAGAGAATTGAGTTCGGGTCCCCTTCTTCAGTGGCGAAGAAGGGTATAAATATCTGCTCATGCTCCTAGGGTTTTTAAGAATTCGGAGGCATTTCGGGACAAACCAGGCGGAACCGGGGCGGCAAGAGGTGGTAGGGACCAAACGGAGCCGGATGAGCTCGGCCCACACAAGCAGGTCGAGGGTCGAGCCGAGGCCGAGCAGGGGGTCGGGCCAAAAACCCGACCCCTTTGGTCTTGGCCCATCTCACTTGTCGGTTTTGCCTCTAGGGTCCATCTCCCAACCTTATTTCTGCCTGGTTGTCCTCGTCAGTTTCTTGCACATCGGAGTGGTCTAAAATTACCTATAACACGTTACCTAGATGTTTTCTCAAAAGGATTTGTTCAGGAGTCTGGAAACCATAATTTTCTGATGTTTGACAATTTATAAATGATGTCATCCTTTTCTCATTTGTTGTGCCACATCTTGTTATTTCTTGGTGTCATATGAGTTCTCCTTTTGGAAATAACAATGGATATTGTAACGAGTCATAACAACTAAAATAATGTTTAATCCGATGACGCTTTCCTGAATGGGCATGGATGACAATGTCTCTTTCAAAAGGTGAAGAATCTTGATTTCCCTCAATCCATATAGCAGCTACTTGATTTACAGTAGGTATGTTATAAACTCGTTGATCAACTTTCACATTACTTGCAATTTGTATATGATTATCTTGAAAATGGTCAAACTCCTTCAATGATCGAAATACTTGTGCATAAGGATTGCATTGTAGTATATCAATCAACTTTTGTACAAAACGATCAGTAATGCCTCCATCTTGCATCACACCGATTCTATTTTGAATTTCATTGTCAGTGTCATAAAAATATAATTGGAAATATCTTGGTCTACCTTCTGGGAGTAAGGCTGGTAGATCATGATATATTTGCCCTTGGGCCCTAAATGTGTATACACCTTTTCTTGATGAAGCCAACTTTTTGTCCAAATTCACACCAAATGAAGTGAAAGAAAAAATGTTATTATATGCTCTAATATTCTTTCTAAACATGATTCCATCATCGTCTAAATTTAAATATAGTTTAAGCAATTCATCTAGAATCATAGTTGGCGAAAGTCGAACTTGTCCATTATAACAACAAAACGTTGGTGTTTCGTATTCAAATCTTGTTGCATTACAATAGGTACATGGAGACATCCTTTTCAATTCATGAATGAGTGTGTTTTCATTGTTCGAAGCAAAATCTGTTTTAAATATGAAACATAATATTTTAAATTATCAATATAATAAAAAAAATTAATCAAATATATGAAAAAGGTTAAAAAAAAAAAATCATACCTACTATTGTCGTTGCTTTTAACAAACCTGTGTTAGGTGTATTTTCTATTTCAAGATCTTTATTTTGAAAAGCTATTTTTGTCAATGCAATTTTCTTGTATTGGCTTACTTTAGGATTTTTTTTCTCTTCGTTTTTCAATTGACAATTCTGCATATTTTTTTCTTTTTCGTGCATTTGCATTTAACCTGTGTTAGGTTTATTTTCTATTCCAAGATCTATATTTTGAAAAGCTATTTTTGTCAATGCAATTTTCTTTGTATTGGCTGACTTTAGGATTTTTTTTTTCTCTTCGTTTTTCAAATGACAATTATGCATACTTTTTTCTTTTCCGTGCATTTGCATTTGCCTTTCGTTTCTCTTTTTGTTTCCCTGTATAAGAAATTAACAATCACACGTTATAAGTATAAAACAATTATATATATATTTGAATCACGTTATGATATACTTTTTCTTGAAGAACTTCCTTCATGTTCATAGTTGATGATGGAATTTGGATTAATCTCCATTGTATCTAAAAATTCAAAAACAAATTAAAAATGTACATTGCATAGAATAAAATAAGAATAAAAAATTAGATGATTAATTTAAATAATACATTCATACTATTTTCCTTCAATGAATATATTCATATTATTTTTTTCCCTATCAATGGTCTTATAAAAGTTGTATTCTTTTGTACTTAAGATTGATGAATTAATTTACTGATCTCTTATTTGGTACAATCTTGTGTATGTGATATATTTTTGGACCACCTATGCGAAAAAATTATACTTAAAATATGAAACAGTAAACAATTATGTTATAAACTTGACTTATAAATCCAATTTTTTTTGTTTACTTTTGACATTTGGTCCCCATTAACATGCTTGGAAGGCTTTCCTCCAGTCTATCTTTTGAACTTGTATAATTTCTTGAATGGAGTATCTTCTTTCCTAAACCAAAAAAAAAAAAAAAAAAACATGCTACTTTTTTAAAAAAAAAAAAATTACTTATATCTCTCTTCCCTTGTTGATTTATACATAGTTTGTATTTATTTATTTATTTTTGCATTATATAAGATTTTTATCGTTGCCCCTCTTTTGACCTTCTTTTTTTAATTTTTTATTTTGATAGCTTATTTATAAGCAATTTTTTTTTTCTAAATAGTTAGGATATCATCAATTTTGAATCTTCCTTATTTCTTTCTCAATTTAGTTAGTACACTCCGAATCTTGAATTATCGAATACGGTAAAATTATTATATTTTGTTTATGGGTATTTTAGTCCTAATCCATATTCAATAAACAAAAGATATAAGCATAATAATTTTAAGATTCGTCTTTATCAACAACTCACTATTTTAAATTTTGTAATAGTAATGAAAAACGTTTACCAGTATATTAATGGTTAATTTAGGTTCACTTTAATAGGTAATTGGTTTTATATTAAAGAAAACAAAATTTGAAACAGGCGAATAAAGTGAATGAGACCAATCGATTTTACAATTGCAAAGATTTAAGCCATGTAATTGTCTTCGGTACATTTCATATATACAGTGTGTATGTATTATATATACCTCGTATATACATTGTGTATTGAACGTTGACATCATATATTTTATGCAAGATTAACATGTTCTTCATTATTGTGCATATTATATGAGATTATTAAGTATCATGTTTGTTTATGATGATATTAACATTTGAATTCTCTTTATTGTTCATGATTTAATACTTGACAATAATATTTATATTGATTACACACTACTACAAATTTGACTTTTTATGACATTGAAAAAATGTCAAAAACGTATTTCTTGACATTTTTTTGTAGTCATTGAATCGACCCTCAAGAAAGCTCAATACATGACGATTTAGTATGCTTATATTGAAGTTTATACATATTCGATAAACAAAAACGTATTTCTTGACATTTCCAAATAACTAAAATGTTGATAGTATGTTTATATCTTTATTATTGTAATGGTCTAGAATGTTTATACATATTCGATAAACATGATGCACATATATACACCGATAGATATCTCATTTTTGAATCATATACATCTTCTAAAATTGCTCATTTTGCTAATCAGCTAATGTATATTGATCTCGTTAGTTTATGTATTCTTTGTCCAATATAATTTTCACATGATCATTTGTATATTTTATATCATGTGTATTTAATATATACATACATATATATATATATACAGTGTACATATTTGATATACTATCACAGATCCTTTATGTACAGAACATGTTATATATGTTGTAATATATCTTATATAAATATTACAATATGTTGTTTACCTACAGTTTATTTTTTTAGAATGCATATATGAGATATTTTTTGTATAAAGATTAGAGTTGAGTCTCTTAATATCAAAGTCAATATATGATTGTTCATGAATATTCATTGTTAAAATTTATTTGGGTATTATATATACATTTGAATATTTTTGTTTATGTTGGTTAACTTTTGAAATTCATGGTAGACACATGCATTAGTTTAAATTCTCTTTTGCTCTTTCTAAAGTTAATTTTGATGTTATGCACACGAAGTTGCGTAAAAATGTCCATTTTGATTTAATGCACCTGAAGTTGCATCATTTCAAATCAAGAAGTACTCGTGATTAAATGCACCTATGGTTGCATCATTTCAAATCAAGAATTGCTCATGATTAAATGCACCTGTAGTTGCACAAGTTCAAATCAAGAAATGCTCACTTTAATTAAATGCACTCGTAGTTGCATAATTTTAATCAATAAGTGATTTTAAACAAGTGAGCATATGTTAAGAATAATATTGTTTATCTTTCTTTTCAATTATAGAATATACTCCTGTAGTAACAGTATTGAGAAAGAAAGTTTTAAATATTGTGATGAACAAACACCATGTCTTCTTGAGATTAAAGCAATCAAATGAGCATTTGATGAAAAATCATGAATCTCAACCAATCGTTTCAATATCATTCCCTGAAGTGAATATTGTAATATCGAATAATTATGGTCAATGTCGAGATCATGATCAATAATCAATAATAAAGGAAGAAGCAATTACTCATCCAGTGGTCATCGTGAAC
This sequence comes from Luffa acutangula, assembly GCA_036850905.1. Lineage (NCBI taxonomy): Eukaryota > Viridiplantae > Streptophyta > Magnoliopsida > Cucurbitales > Cucurbitaceae > Luffa > Luffa acutangula. Next base: position 45,734,830 of record CM072091.1, on the reverse strand, counting down.
CATTTGGAAAACAACACATATATGGTTACTAAAAGAAAATGTTTCATATTTTAGAGCATTAATTATGTACCTGTTGTATGGAAATTGAAACCATGTGTGAAAGCAAACTTTGGAAATCTCCTGAAAGAAAAGAATATATGCTTATCATGATCATGAAAGAATGATTTTTCTTTCATGATCATGATAAGCATATATTATTTTCTTTCCTCCTAAGCAAGATCAAACATGCTAATTTGCAAAAAAATAACTCTTTAGCTCTTCCCTACACCTATCGAGGTGACAACAAACATATGAACCTAATAATTTGCTCCTAAGCATTCAAATCCAAATCTAGCCAAGACAAATACTCTACTCATGCAAGACATCTCTTAGAAAAAGTTTAAAAAAGTCTCCCTTTTTGGGCACTCATGCTTACAACTCATCGAAAGCTTGAAAATTGACAAGAAAGCCTATCCTAGGAAATCATAGTCATGCAAAAATAGCATCCAGAAGACAACCATATGCTCAATTCAAAGAAAGCTCAAAACTATAGCCCAAACTCAGATGCTCAAGGGCTCCACAAACATGCTATTCCACCCCCCAAACTTAAAACATGCATTGTCCTCAATGTATAAAGAAAATAAGGCATAATCAAGCATGAGAACAATAAAAGAATGGAATGAGTGAACGATACTGCCCTGGAATGACGATGTCCTCATTTATGGAAGCTTGCAAGCAAAGGAGAAACTGGAGCCACGACCTACAAAACAAAAACAAACAATAAATCAAAAGCAAAAAGACAAGCACAACTAAACTTACTTGGGTTGTCTCTCATAAGCGCTTGTTTAACGTCATTAGCTCGACGCGTTGATCGTGCATCAAGGAGGCTTCTTTTCTGTGAATCTAACAGAGGTGCTCTTGCTTGCACCTTTCTTGTAGCCGATCACGAGCACTTCAGAACGATCCTTAGAGTCTTCAACCGCTTTGAATATCTCTTTTTCATTCTGGACTCTAACAGTGAGCTCCATACGCTCAATATCAATAATCACTCGTCCAGTAGCGAGGAATGGTCTTCCTAGTATGACAGGCATTGGAGGATTTTCCATCATATCCATGACATACAAATCAATAGGGAGAAAAAATCTACCTACTCTAATTAAAACATTTTCTATAATGTCAACTGGTCTAACCACAGACTGATCAGCTAATTGGAGCCTAACAGGAGTAGATTTAATCTCACCTATATCTAACTTTTTGTACAAGGATAATGGAATAATATTGATGCTAGCACCTAAATCACATAATGCTCTAAAAGAATAAGTACCAAAGCTACAAGGAACAGAAAAACTCCCTGGATCTGCTACTTTTTTAGGTACCTTCTGCTGAACTCTGGTGCTACATGTGGAAGCGAGGTATACGGTGTCAACTTTCTTCTCTTTCTTTTTCTTTGCTAACCATTCCTTCATGAACCTGTTGTACTGGGGCATCTCTAGTGCTTCTGCAAAAGGAATGTTAATGTTCAGACTCATAAATGCATTCATAAATTTATCAAACTGAACCTGATTGTTCTTTTTTCTTTTTCTTTTTCTTGTCTTTGAGGACCATCAATGTGGGAGAAGGAATAGGAGGCTCAGGTTCAGGCTTTTCAACTTCATCTGATGATGTGTCCTCCTCAGCTTCCCCAGTAGGCGTGTCATACTCCTCAGACTCAGGCTCCTCTTCATCTTCCTCATGGTGCACAATAATGGCCTTACAGTACTCCATCTGGGTTTTCTCCTGCTCAACTGTGGCCTTACCTTTGCTCATGGTGCTTACAACACTTACCAACTGTCCTAGTTGAGTCTCAATGTTTTTTATGGTTGCACTATGGTCGTTCACTGTGGTGTTGATGGCAATGACTGCCTCCTCCAATTTGTTTGTCCTGTTTCTAGACTTTGCAATGAAAGCTCCAACAAGATCCTCTAAAGATTTTTTTTATTTTCTTGAGTTTGAGGGGAAAAACCAGGGGGATTAAGAACGTTCTTATTATTAGCATAAGAGAAATTTTCATGGTTCCTATTGTTAGGGTGATAATGTGTAGGTGTAGAATTATTATTATATCCCCTAAAATTAGAATTAGACACATAATGAACCTGTTCTATGGTCTCCTCCTGAGATTTAGATGCTAAAGCAGCAGTTGATTCAATTGATTGTGCACTCCCTGTACTTGAAAATTTTAGAAAAGCATTAGCCAGGGAAGAAATTTGTGCCTGAAGTGCGCTTACATTGTCAATCTCGAACACTCCAGCAGCAATCTTTTTAGGTGCAGACCGCTCCGATGGCCACTGATAGCTATTGGTGGCCATATCCTCTAGAAGTATGCGAGCATTTTCCACGGTCTTGGACAACAGAGTCCCATCTGCAGCTGCATCAACAATAGTTTTTGTACTAGGAGTTAAGCCATTGTAAAATAATTGAACCTGAAGCCAGTCAGGGTATGCTGAGGGCACTTCCTCAGCAACTCCTTAAATCGCTCCCAAGCCTCGAACAGCTGCTCATCGAACTGCTGCTGGAACGTCCCAATCTCGGTCCTCAGCTTGACCGTCTTTGAAGGAGGGAAAAATTTCTTCAGAAATGCCTGGACTAAAGCATCCCCGGTGGTGATGCTCCCAGGGGGAATAGACTACAACCAATCTCGTGCTTTATCCTGCAAAGAAAAAGGAAACAAGCGTAAGCGAATGGCATCCTCAGAAACTCCATTTATTTTTACCGTCCCACAAATGTCTAAAAATGATTTTAGATGTGAATTTGGGTCCTCGGTGGGCGATCCTCTATAAGCACAATCTCGAGCCATCTGAATGAGACCGGTCTTCAGCTCAAAGTTGTTGGCATTGATCGGGGCATAGATAATCCCCGATTGTTGCCCTTGAAACACGGGCTAAGAGTAGTCTCTAATAGGCTTAGGCTCCTTAGGTGGATTTGGGTTGGTCATTTGAATGTTTCTCTATTCTCCCTTCGAAGCCTATGAATTGTTCTCTCGATCTCGGGATCCAAAGGTACTAAAATCAATTCTCTATTCCTTTGCATACACAACTTAAACTATCCTAAAAAGGAAAGAAAACAATTAAGGAAAGAAACAAAGAAAAGAACACAACTAATCTAAATATGGAAAATATAATCTAGAAAAGGAAAATACTATCTAATTAAGGAAAACAAATAACAAATAAGGAAAAAATTACACAACTACAAAAAACGCTAAACTAGAAAAACAAATATGGAAAGAAAAACAAATAAGGAAAAAAAATGCAATCAACCTAGAAAAGTAAAAATACACCCTAAATTAAGACCGAACAATTTTTTCACAATATTAATCTAACTAAATGTGCCAATCCCCGGCAACGGCGCCAAAAACTTGATGTGGAATTTTCCTACCACAAGCACACGGGTCAAGTAATAATAAAGTGATCAAAAAATCGAGTGTCATCCTCTGGATTGGATTTTTAAGTTAAATCGAGTATCATGAATAATCTTGCTCAATTTTATTTAGGGAACGGAAAGTAGTGAGTGATAGAGAACTAGATCAAAACAAATAAACAACGGAGATTCAATTGAAAGAACACTTAGGGAATTGATTTCGCCAATTTAGTATAGGATTGATTTTAGGGAATAAATTATCATGCACAATGGAATTATGAGCCTAAGAACCTTTAATCACAACTACCTCTCCCAAGTATAATTGATTCTCATGCAAATTAACCAACTTGATATCCCTATCTAAGTTCATTAACATGCAAGGCAATTAGTTCTTTTTGACCAATTCTGAAGTTAATCTAAAATCTGTCACGAGCTTAGAATATAAACTTTAGTCATGCAATCTTAATAAAGTCTACGTTAAAACCCCTCTCCCGAGCAAGACTCAACACTTGGATCATTCAACTAATGGTCAATTAATTGAAAGCATTAAATTAAGATTGCAAACATAATAACCATTGCACAACTCATACCATAAAATCAATCCATAAGCTAAAAAGACTTCATCAATCCCTAAGTAACAAGTTTAGCTACTCATACATGTCATTACAAGATCAACTAAACAAGAAAAAGCCACTAAATCTAACTAAAGAAAAGGAAAAGGAAAGGAAACACTCAAAGTCGTCGAAACCGCACGTCCCCGTCGCGATCTCCACGCCTCCAAGTGAGATTCCCGCTCCTCGTCCTTACTTCAGCTCCCATAGAAGGTCTCTAGTCGAAATTAGGGTTAAAATCTCTCCATTTGGCCTCCTTCTAACTTGAATCTTTTTGGCATATTTTCACGTCCCGAACACCCGATTAACTCCAATTTCATGCTTTAGCTCTAATCAACAATTTTCTACAAAATAAAAATTTAAGTGCAATAAAATGGTCAATAAATCATAAAAGACTAGCTAAATTAATTAGGGAAAACTAGCTAGCTATGCTCGCTATCACATGCTTGCATCGTTTATGAGTGTTTAGGGGTAAAAAGAGTTGCATGTCATCAGTGGCGGATCCAAGATTTTATACCAGGGGGGGTACAAGTTCATATAAATGTAATATTGATTAGGTTAAATTACAAGTTTAATCTTTGAACCTTTCGAATTTGTGTCTATGGCCGCTAAACTTTAAAATGTGTCTATGGCCCCTAAACTTTAAAATGTGTCTATGGCCCCTAAACTTAAAAATGTGTCTAAGAGAATCCTAAACTTTCAATTTTGTATCCAATAAGTTCTTGAATTTTCAATTTTGTGTCTGATAGGTGTTATTTGACATTTTTCAAAATTTACAGGCTTACTAAACACAAAATTGAACGTTTATAGTTTCATTAAACATAAAATTCAATTATGAATGTTTAGGATTTAAATTGATACCATTATTCGTTTGGAGTTTTAATTGACCCCAAAGTTTAGGGGTAGAATTGATTTTTTTTCCCTAATTTTTTAAAAAGAAACTTAATTATAAACTCATTTCATATTTTTTTTAGGTTAAAATATCATTTTGGTCATTGTACTTTGGAACTTATTTTATTTTATTGTCAATAATTCCAATGTCCAAATATAATCCTTGTACTTTTAATAATCTTAAAATTAGTCTATGGTTAACTTTTTCAAAACAAATGTAGTATTTATTAGCTTTTGCTTAATAAATTTTGAAAACATATTAACAATTGGTGTGTTTTCTTGAGTGAAAATTATGATTATTACCATGTTTTAGAGTAACTTCAAATTAATAATGACTAATCTAAAGATTTATTGAAATTACATAAGCTAAATTTGAATATATGAAAATATATGAACTAAATTAGAATGAGTCACAAAGTACAAAGATCAAGAATACTATTTTAACATTCGTTCTATTTCATTGGTGGATTTAAATTCATTAAAGAAAATGAAAATTTTATTTATTAGATAGTGATAAAAAGCTTAAACAAAAACATAAAAACGGAAAAAATAAAAATATAATGTGACCCCTAAAAAAATTGAACTATTAAAAAAACAAAGAAAAGAAAAAGGAAAAACTGGAAAAAATAAAAATATTAGCGTGCATTGGACTTGAACCCAAGGCCAGGCAGGGGCACCAAACACAGGAATGGGCAAAAACCAACACACCAACGACAAAACTTAATAATTAAGTGGCAAATTTTTACATATATAATATAAACATTTTAAATTGAGGCACGATAAATCCGCCCCTGCCTTGTGATAAGTTAGGCCAACCAAGGGTTAAACTCGGGTTATGGATCCCTACATTGTAGTGTGAAAGCTAATGCTCTGCCCTAAAAAGAAATGCAAAAGAAAAAGAAAAGGAATTCCTTATTCAGGCAACTAGGCAAAGATTAAGCAACCTATGTTCCATTTAGATCTTTTAGCGAAACCTTAGTGCCAGTGTAGGGGGAAGACGAGATGAGAGTTTAATAAATCAATCTTGGGTTTGTATAGTTTTCTTTAGGTGGGATAGAACTCTCTTGTGCAAGATTATTGTGGAAAACTTTTGATTTGTCTCCCCATTAGGTCTCATCTGAATGTCTCTTGATTGCTTTAGTTTCTGAACATTTGAGCTTTGAGAATTAAATTACTTTGCATATATATGTACAACCTTTTCCTTTGGTTTGTGTGTTTGCCTTGCTCGAGGACTAGCAAGATTTATGTTTGGGGTATTTGATAGCACCTAATTCGTGCTATCTTATTACTACTAATCTAAGCTTGTTAGAAGAATTGTATGCCTTAATTGTCATATTTTCTAGTAATTCGAGCATAGGTAGCATTGGGAGCCAACCACACGAACTGGTGCTAATTCGGTCCAGTTAGAGTGTTTTTGAGTCATCTCAAAGTTCATGGACGAAGATGAGGTGAAAAGACCCGAGTGGATCGAAGCAGACCTGAAGAATAGTGCCAAGAAGTCAAAGGTTCGAGCCCCAAGCCGAGAAAGACCGAGATAAAGCCGAGAAAAAGGACAGCAAGCTGGAAAATGAGACAACGTCGAGACGTTGACCCTAGCATCGAGACGCTGACGCGATTTTGCGCAGAAGACAGATCCGTAGCGTCGAGACACTGTTTTCTTATCGTCTCGACGCTACGACTATTAATATAAATAATAGGGTTCGGTTTAGTCCGTCGTTAGGTCAGATTTTCGAGTTTTACCTCGTTTTCTCTGTATTTTATCTGTTCTTTTCTATTTTCTTAGGTTCCTAGCTCATTTAGGACGATTCCTTTGCAGTTTATTTCGTTGTTTCCATACATTATGCCTGGCTAATTCATTCTATTGTTGGATTTGGTGATGAACTAGTGAAAAATTCATAAACTTGGCTGAGTTTGATGGTTTTGTACTGAATTCTAAGAGTTTTTGTTTCTGTTTCTTATGTATCTTGATTAAACTAATGCAATAATCAATTTATTTTGTTTGAATTGACGCCTCTTAGGGATTGAGTTGGATGCATTATATTTGTTATTTTAGATAGCCACTAGGTTGAGGAAAGACAGGCGTTAAGTTATGTTGAATTCTTAGCTTAGATTCTTGATAGGCTTAAAAGCAATAAGAAAATTATCGCATATTACTTTGAATGTATGTTTGAATTAATTGATTTAATTTTGGGTCCTTATTCTTAATGTGATTAGTTTAGGTGATCGAGTGTGAGGGTTATTGGGTTGGTTATTCTAAATTAATTAGATATAATTTAAATGTTAATTTGGGTTATGCATGAGGGACAACGGGCGTAATTATAATTGGCTAATCAATTAATTGTCGAGGTTACTGGTTAACCGATTAGCTATGCACAGGCTATGAGGAGGGTTATCCATTTAGTCAAGAAGTAATGTCGGACTAAAGCATAAATTCTTAGAATTAATTTCAGATCAAACTAGGAAGCCAAGTTATAATCTATTCAGTAGGATTCACCAAATTCAACAATATTTCTCTTATTAATTCTCTATATTCTCTATTTCTCTCTATTGCCTGTTTTTCCTATTGTGCACCTTTTTATTTTTCCCGCCTTTATTTCCAAAATCTTTCACCTCTGAAAACCCTCATGTTTGTGTTCTTCACAAAGACCTGCATTCTTCTATAATCTTCTTCCATGTGTTCGACCCCAGCCACTGTTGCTACATAAGTAGTTTGAGTGCCGTGGAATTACAAATTTATTTGACGTTAACGACCCGTCAGCCGACAGTCAGCGATGAGCAACGATCAACACTGGTGACTGGCTATCAACGATAATCAATGACCAACACTGAAGGTCGAAGGGAAGAAGAAGATAGGAGGAAAGAAGAATAATAAAAAAATAAAAGAAAAATACAAAGAAAAGAAAAAAAAATATCTAAAAAGTATTTTTATCTTAAAAAATTAAAAAGTATATATATATTTTTTAAGGCACATCCATGTTAGGTCTATCTTGTCCTTGTTTCTGATTTTCTGTGCTCCCTTCTCCAAGGTTGAAGAAAGTTTATATACCTTATATTTAGACATTCAGACTGAACCAGGTCGAAAGGGCTGGCCAAAGACTCCAAGAACCAATCGGAGGGGGAGAGACTCGATCCATGGGAGTGGACCGACCCTTAGCCTCGGCCTTGGCCCAGGGATTGGCCCAATCCCTTTGGCCCTTCGACCCCTGTCTCCTTCGGGATATCTCCTTGGTCATATCCTTTCCTTGGTCATATCCTTGGATTGAATTACCTATAACAACTTAGATCGAAAAAAGACCAGACCTCGTCTAAGAGTGAAAACAGACCAAAAACTTGGATACATCTTCAAAATTTGGAAGAGATGAGTGGAAGTTTATTTTTCATTAAATAATATTTTCTCTCGTCAAAATCTTAAAAAAAAAATCACTAAATATTATATCAGTAAGTTATAATCAAACAATTTCAACCTTCATAGTTTTTTTTTTTTAAAAAAATCACATTCATTCATTGTAAAAGACTAAATCCATCCTCAATTAGGAATTAAAACATATATTTTGTTTGTCTTTTTTTTTTATGAAGAATTGTCTCTCTCTTTATTTCTAATAAAGAAAAGTAAATTTTCCAACAAGCAAATTCGTAAATGGGAAGAGTGTGGGAGAAACTTGAATTGCAAGAATCCTCATCAAAAGTAACACCATTAAAGAACTTTAAACTCAGATTTAAACAAAAATAATTGTATTTTAAAAACGAAGAACCAGAAGAAAAAGGGGAGAAAGAAAAATCTTGTTCTTCGTTTTCACACCTAAAAGGAACGTTCAAATAATTTCTCGGTGGCCCAAAGATGCAACTAATTCCAATCCACTGCTAGCGACTTTCGGGCGCTAATCCAATCTCTAATTATAACGCAAATCCATTCAAGTGTATTAGAAAGGTTTGGAGCTCACTTCCCTTTCTCTGTACACTCACACTATTTGCTCTTCGAACAGTTGGCGTTACAGAAATTCGTATCACAATAATGTCTCTCACCTTCTAAAACCTTTTTTCCATCCCCCACATTAGTCCTATCTTGCTTTGCTTTGCTTTTACTCTTTCTTTTGGAAACTGTTCATTGTTTTCAGTTTGTACTAATGAGGAGTAAAGGGTGATTGGGATTGGGACCTTCTACTCTGGGGGGTTTTGTGATTAGATTTTTCGAAAAAGGGGCACCCATTTTAGCAAGAACTTAGATGGATACTGGGTCGAGCGCAATGGACAAGGTGGAGACTGGAAAGCGTAGTTCAAAGCTTGGTTCGATGCTCCCAAATGCCCCAATGGTCGATCGCTTTGTGCCCAGAACTGATCACAATCCGAGGGAGCTAAGATCTTGGGCCAAGAGGACTGGTTTTGTCTCTACGTTTTCTGGTGAAACAACTGGTAGTGTTGGGGAGAAGAATGAGAGTGCTAGATTTGATTTGGAGAAGGGTTTTGAAAGAAGAGGTGGTGGGTCTTCGCCCAAAATTGAGATCGACCCGATTCTTGGTCGGACCAGACCTAACAGAGAGATTGAAGTGGAACCAGTTACAGGGACTGGAAAAGGAGAAATGAGGACTGAGAATGAAGGGGTTTTGAGGTTTAGGGACGGAGCAGCGAGGGGTGAAGAGAGGAGAAGGACTGGGATTGAACCTGTGATTGGAGGAGCTAAAGAGGATGGAAGAGTAGTGACGAGTGGTAAAGGAAGTGAGAATGTGGATGGGGCTGTGCATAGGAAGAGTGATGGAGATGTTAATGGAAACCGCCATGAGGTCCCTGTGGTTATTCCTGCAGCTGAGCCTCAAAAGGAAGATGATAGAGATGGAAGAGATGAGGATATCAATGTGAATGGAGATGAAGGGGAAGCTAATGAAAGAGGGTGGCGAAGACCTTCAGGGATGAAACTTGGGCCAACTGATAATCCGGGTTACGGTTAGCATTCTTGAATCTCTTTCCAAATTTTGTTTGTTGTTTTCTTTCTTAAATTAGTATATTGATTTTGACCATAATTAGTGCATCGTAATAAATTAGTTGGCATAATATGAGACGACTATATTCGAATTGAAGCAGAATACAAGCAGATTTAGTATCATTTTGATTGTATTGCTGTTTGTGCAGTGCAAAAAGAAATGTTAATTTACTAGGCCTCATATTGCATTTCAAAAATTAGAATTGAAAAAAAAAAAAAAATCCGATCCGTTTTTTGTTTAATTAATTAATTTTCAGGAAGCAATTATTAACTCTAAACATTTAAATATAAGGACGAAGGTGTGCTATGCTTGATCCTTGGCTCTGCATTCCAGAGAAGCATGTGTAAGATGCTAGTCTATCAAACGTGCAGCATATTGATTTTGCCCCTTGAATGTTCGGGACAAATATAATTTTCTTGAGCTATTTGCCAAGGAACCAGTTCATTAATGTCGGCGACATAATTATGATAATGGAAGCATTTTGTTGTATGTTTTCGTTAGAAGTCCTTTTATCCTAAGATTTTGGGGCAGATACAGATATTTCATTTCTGGGAACAGAAAGAGGCATGAGTCATCTTGTTATTGTATCTAATCTTCAGAATACTTAAGCTCAGTTCCCTCCATTTATTGTCAGAACTGGAAGTCAATTTTACAAAATAATAATTACACTAATACAATTGGGAGGGGTTTCAACTCTGAACGGATAGATAATCACATACTGTATGGGATGCTGTGATTAGGGTCTAACCCCACTAGTTTAGCTTGAATATTTACAGCAGGTTTCTCAAATTGCCTTCACTATCCTTTTCCCATTAGACCAACTTTTCGGTTGTTTAGTTTGTAAACAACTGAGGAAACTGAACTTGCTATCACTATGGTTGGTTATAGGTTTTAAAGTTTTTTTTTTTTTTTTTTTTTTTTTGAGAAAGTGCTTCCCTAAAATTTTTAAATATGTAGCAAAATGAGCATTTATAAACTTCATTCGAAATGCAACTGAATGTTTTTCCCCAGGTAGAATATATGTTTCACCATATAGCTGTTTCTTCCTCTTATGTTTGTGTTGACCCTTTTTTGCAGTTCCACTGATGTATTATGGCCTTCAGCATTATTTGTCGTTGGTTGGATCAGTTGTTTTTGTACCCCTGATCATTGTACCGGCTATGGGTGGAACAGATGTAAGCATCTTTTTTTGTGTCTTCTTCTGATTTCAACTGAAAATCTTGAGGAAAAGACAAGTGTGCAATCAAGCATGCTTATCAAGATACACTTGCAGAACTAAGAAGTTAGAAACTCAGCCTATATGATTCTATTGTAGCAACAGTGAGCTGTGAGCAAGCTTGGTTGCTCACTGGTGTGCTGCCAAGTCTTTTCCGACTTTTAATGAACTCAGAATGTGCTTACTCAGTCACATGTTATTTTAATAATGACAGAAAGATACAGCTACAGTAATTTCAACTTTACTACTGGTTTCGGGCATTACAACAATTCTTCACTCCTACTTTGGTACCCGACTACCATTAGTTCAAGGAAGCTCATTTGTGTACTTGGCTCCAGCTCTAATTATCATGAATGCTCAGGAATACCGCAATCTTACAGAACATGTAAGCTCTGAGAACTGCATTTCGTCCTGTCTGCTGAAAGATTGATTATCTGTCTGAAACATGTTAAATATTGTATATTCTGAGTTGTGTTATAAAATTTTGATAACTGTTTCCATAAATTTTTGAAATCCCAGATTGAAGGGTGTTTCGGGAGTGGAGTGTTCTTGGATAGAGGTGGGGAATTTGGTTCTCTAAGATGCTTCTCTTTGGGCCTATGTAACTAGTCTTTTAAAAAAAAACTGTTTCTTTTTATTTACTACTAAAAGTTAGTATTCTTTTTTTCAAGTTCTGTTTGGTCCTAATTTGTGTTGGCCATATGTTTTCTTGAGGGCACCTTTTTTTCTCTCTATCACTTTTCTTAAAAAAGTTGGTCTCTTATCAAAAAATAAAAAAAAAAATTAAATTCTAAATATTGATTATAAGTACCAGTTGTATATAATTCATTTTTCTGAGTGAGAAGTACTAGTCTTTTTTCCCCTTGCATTTCTTTAACTCTTATCTTCATTTCCATTTTGCTTAGATTTTTCTCTTACACCTCCAATTATTTTTGGGGTAAAAAAAACAAGGTGATATTTAAGCTTCATCGTGAATTATAGTATTCTATTTTTTCTCCCTTAAAATATCTAATAATCCTTTGAAAAGGCTATCCAATATTTATAGTTAAATATGTTCTCTTTTCCTGCAGAAATTCAGGCATATAATGAGGGAACTGCAGGGAGCAATAATTGTTAGTTCAATATTTCAAAGCATCTTGGGATTCAGTGGTTTAATGTCCCTTTTCCTTAGGTAATGTAAATTGTTTTGATATAGTGTAGCGCATCACTTCCATTATCACTGATCCAGTACTTTCCTCATGTGATGAAGAATGCATAAAATTACTCTCTTATACATCTTTTTCAGCATCACTTACCCAACAGTTTTCCTTATGTAAGTTTGAAGATTGTTTTTATTGAGCAAAAGTAATTGCAGCATGTGTTAAATTACTCCCTCTCTATCTCCAGCGTGATGAATACAGAATTTCAATGTTAGATAAGTATTCCTATCATAATCTAGAAAAAAAAATACCAGAACGTAAAGGAGAACTAGGTTTCCTTTGAAGAACTTTAAGAAGGAGACCATATAAGATTAGCAATGATGGTAAGCTCATCATTTTAGTGTGTTTTTTATTTTCTGATGTCATGTGGTACACAGCAAGATTTCTACTGAAACTAAGTTGTTGAATGTACGAAGCTATGGTTCTAAGCTCCTGCCTCCTAATATATGCAAATGCTATTCAATTGTCTTCCATAGCTGTGCAAAGAATTTTAGTCAATGCTCATTCTCATAATCTGTAGGTTGATAAACCCAATTGTGGTTGCACCTACGGTTGCTGCTGTAGGTTTAGCATTTTTCAGCTATGGCTTTCCACAAGCTGGTAGTTGTGTGGAGATTAGCGTCCCCCAGATAGTTTTGCTTCTTATATTCACCCTGGTAAGCAACTTGTTAAAAGTTAAGCAATCGATTACCAACCATTTTAGTAGTCTGTTACTAAAAGCTCAGATTTGAGCACTTTGTTCATCGATTGCAAAATTATATGAAGTAACTTTTCAAGATTTTAGCTCTACCAAACAGTTTTTGTGTTTCATTTGACTAACATGTTAAAGTGTCTCTGCAATTATTCAAAAAACTAATTGATTGTGTATGCATTTTCAGTACCTCCGAGGAGTATCCGTATTTGGCCATCGCGTATTCAGAATTTATGCGGTATGCATATCTTACCCTTTGAGGAATAGTGACTTGCTACAAGTTCTCGGTTTAGTCTAGCGATTTATTTTTATTTCACAAGAAATACTCCATTAATTAAAAAAGTTAATGAAAATTCTCAAGGAAAGCTTGAAGGAGGTAAAAAGACCTCTACAACTTGAATCAATTGTGAAGAGTAGTTTTAAAAATTTAGACAGCAGAGAAATCCATCAGAAAGTCAGTAACATTAATAAGTTAAATACAATCTAGGCATGGTTGGTTAAAAATTCGTCAAGAGTGTTACTAATCGAAGTTACCAACTCTTCTAAATCTTCAATTTGCTCTATTTTCCAATCAAACTGGTAAAATACTGAGAAGAATGGTTTCCAGTTCTGTGCATTCTTATTTCCCTTAGTCAAGTTGGTAGATAAATTCATGATTTCCAGTTTGATAAGTTTCTTGTTCAAAGTTTCCCATGATTTTTTCATTTTAAAGAATGTTTGATTTTTTTAGAGGGGGATAGTATTGGATGGAGGTCATATTTTTCCATACCACTGATCTTAAGTTCTTTTTTGATTATAGGTTCCTCTTAGTGTCATGATTATATGGGCATACGCATTCTTTTTGACTGCTGGTGGAGCATATAATTTCACAGGCTGCAGCCCAGATGTTCCTAGTTCAAATATCTTAGTGGATGCGTGTAGAAGGCATGCATATACCATGAAACATTGCAGAACTGATGTTTCAAGTGCATGGAGGACTGCAGCATGGGTTCGAATTCCTTACCCCTTGCAGTGGGGTGTGCCAATCTTTCATATAAAAACTTCAATTATCATGATCATGGTTTCTCTGGTTTCATCAGTGGACTCTGTAAGTACCTTCAAAACACATACTCCATGCTTTTTCACCTGATGTTCCAGCATTGAAGAGGGAGGTTACCTTGCCTTTGATTCCCAAGTCTTGAAATCTATACCTGATCACTGTTAAGCGTAGATATGTTTCGTAAGTCCAGAATTTGAATCTCTACAATGTATTTTCATCGTAATTGATGGTTCGTGTATGGAGATTCATAAACTAAACTTATATCCAAACTTAAACATGAGGAGTGTCAAGAATATATATAAAAGATTAACAATTCTTTGTAAACCCTATCAACCTCGTGTGTCAAATTGTAAACTCTGAATTATGCTGGTTTACTTTTAATTAAGAACTTGGGACAATTATCAATTTATCAGTCATTGAATGGGCAAGGCACATGTATGGCATTAAAATACCTCATAAGTAGTTTCATCTTCTATGGAATCTGGTAATTGGGATTTTTATTTTTGAGGTAGCATTTACATAACCATGTTGTTAAGATTTGAGGAAGATTCCTGTTATTTCACCCTGCAACCCAAACCCACCTCGTCTAAGGATCCTTGGGAATTTTTAGTTCACAAAAAAAGATCACCAATATCAACATGATGTGCATTTTGGAACACTAAACTCGGGCATCTGACCCAGAAATATACTCTCTTTTCAGGTCGGTACTTATCACACTGTGGCTTTGCGTGTGGCTTCAAAGCCACCAACTCCTGGAATTGTGAGCAGAGGAATTGCTTTGGAAGGTTTCTGCAGTATCTTGGCTGGACTCTGGGGTACAGGTGCTGGATCAACAACATTAACAGAAAATGTACATACTATTCATGTAACAAAAGTGGCAAATCGTAGGGCGTTGGAAGTTGGAGCAGTTTTCTTGATATTTGTCTCATTCATAGGTAAACTTTCCATCATATCACAGGAAAATCAAAGATGCTCTTGAGTATTTACCAATTTTCATGAATGCTTACTGATTGGGGGTTAAAACACACCAATACACCATCCAGTAATAGGATTTTTTTATACATAGCGGTCCTTTGATGCAGACCAATAAGTTCTTTTTTTATTTTTTGTAGGTAAAGTTGGTGCTGTTCTTGCCTCCATACCACTGGCATTGGCCGCTTCAGTCCTCTGTTTCACATGGGCTCTAATCGTCGCATTAGGCCTCTTGAATCTGCAGTACAGTCAAACAGCGAGTATCAGAAACATGACGATAGTCGGCGTCTCGTTGTTCCTTGGCTTGTCAATCCCTGCCTACTTTCAACAGTTCCAATCTGAAACTAGCTTGATTTTACCTAGTTACTTAGTTCCCTATGCTGCAGCTTCTAATGGACCAACTCATACAGGAAACAAACAAGTGAGTCACTACTATTAATATCCCCTTGCAGCTTCTAAATCACAACTTAATATCAAATACCTATTTGTCTGGCTGTTATCGGTTGCTTCTTTTCAAATGATCCAGCTATGTAATATCTTGCAGTTTGACTTTGTATTCAATGCCATCATGTCCTTGAACATGGTCGTGACATTCTTTATAGTGATCATACTCGAAAACACGGTTCCAGGCAGTCGACAGGAGCGAGGAGTGTATATATGGTCACATGCGGAAGACATTAAGAATGATTCATCTCTGGTTGCAACTTACTCCCTTCCAAAACAGTTCTTGCGGCTGTTTTGCAGGTCGAAGTGTTCGTGTTTATGAAAATGGCGTATCTCGATTCAATGTTGGCTTTCTGGTTTAAATTTTAGCGCGTCCTGGTGAAGGTTAGATATGGCATACATACATAGCTTTTATAGGTTTACAAGATTTGAAAGTTTGGTGTAGTGTATCAACCATTGTTGTCAAACATGGATGGTTCATTGGTTAATTAGTTATATGTATAACATTCTTTTTAGTAATTATATTACTCTGTGTCTCTAAGGAATTGAATTGAGGTCTCAAATTTATATGAAAGTTGATTGAAATAGTAGGAGTACATTTGAAAAAATGCATTTAATTAATGTGTAATTCAAATAAGGCTCGCTAATTCAATTTTGGGAAATTATCAAGATACTCTTAAAAGTATTACTAATTTTCATTATGCTCCAACTTTTTTATTGCTTACAATTTCACCATACAAACTAGATGAATATATGTTTATATAATTTAATATTCTAGCATTATAGCCTCGTTGTCAAAGTGAGCTCAACTCAACGGTAATTGACATGTATCCTCGACCAAGAGGTTAGAGGTTCGAATCCCTCCACTCCCAAATGTTCTCAAAATCGAGGCTATATTTGTGATTACTTTGACTTCTAAAATGCCACAACAATAGTTACTTAGGAGACACAATGATAAATCCTTAGCCCCATTTGGTTTAAGCTTTTACAAATGCTTGAGAATAAAAGATACTTTGAAATAAGACGGCTGGGAATTAAAGAAAACTCATACTTTTGTATGGGTATAGAAAACCCTTGTTTATGGACATAACTGATGTCTAGAAATGTTTTATTCCATGGTCAACCTCAGAAATATCTCCCTCTCTTCTCTCGCTCCCACCTACAAATATAATATAACAATAATAATTTTTTTTTAAAAAAAATCTCTCCCTCCATCCTCTTTTCACTCACCTCCACCCACGAATCCCCTTTCCTGTTGTCGCATCTTCTTCTTTGGATTCTTCGGATTCTTCTTCTTCGAATTTGGGAATGAGTTTTGTTATAGGTAATCCTGGACCATCCCGGAATCCAAGGAGCAGTCGAGGACAACGCGACCCAAAATCGAAGACACAACCCAAAACCAGACCCCAAAGGAGAAATGGGTCATAGGGTTGGGCCAAGGCCGAAAGGATTGGGCCTCGGCCCAACCTCGGCTGACCCTCGGCCCGCTTGTGCGGGCCGAGGTCCCCTCCCCTAACTCGGTCCCAGGAGTCCTTTGGTTGCCCCGGTTCAACCTGAATCGTCTCCCAACGCCTAGGAACCCTAAAAAGGGTAAAGGTATATAAACCCTTCTTCAACCTTGGTGTTGGGGGATCCGAAAACTCTCTCTTCTCTTCCTCGAGCTCTCTGGTTTTCCTCATATTCCCTCCGATTACTGACTTAAGCATCGGAGGCGGTGTGGCAAGCACCACACCGGTGTGCAGATTTCCCTTGTTTTGCAGGTCATATCTTCCCCTTTAAATAAATTCACTGTTGGAGGCACGTAAGAGTCAGATGAGTTCTCCCTGTCCGGATTTTGGCATCAACAGTTGGCGCCGTCTGTGGGGAAGAAGCTTGCAAGTGAGATATGCACACCGGTTACCTAATGGATAAGAGGATGAAGAAGAAAAACTAGATTCCAGATGTAACGAAATGAGAGTTACCGCAAAAGTCACCAAGACGAACAGTGCCGACCCGAGGCCGAGACAAACCCCAGCCATGTCCGAGGCCGTGGCCGACCAGGCTAAAGCCGACCAGACCGAGGCCAAGGCCGAGGTCAGGACGAAACCCCACGAGGGATCAGGAACATCTTTGGAGGACAAATCAGCAAAAAAGTCTCGTTGAAGAGCTGAAAATCATTCTATCAACATCCAAGATTGAGGTAACAAACACTCGAAGACATTTGAAGAAGACTGTGAGCTAAAAAGAAAAAGCTACCGGATTTAGGTCAATTCTAGGCCGAAGTCGAGACTGACCTTCCAAGGCCTAAAAATGTCTCCAATATCACAATGTCAATGCAAATTTGATTGCCAATGCAGTTGAACATAAGACGAGGTTAAGATTGGAACAAAAAAGCCAGATACAAAAGACGACGGATTATTCCAGGTTGAGGTCAAGGCCGAGGTCGATCCCAGCCAAGGCCGGTCCCAGCCATGCCCGAGGCCAAGCAGAGGAGAATCCTCCCGCTATGGAATATCGATATCTTCTATTTACATTTGAAGGAGTGGGAAATTTAAAATGCTTATTCACGCTATCTCTGATAAAATTCCACAGTTCAATTTGCTAACCATCAAGCAGAGACCCGAGGAAAGCTTGAACGGATACCTTACACATTTCAGTAATGAGGTGTTGCAGGTAGAAGGGTACGATGACGGTGTGGCTTTAATTGCAGTTATTTTAGGTTTGCAGGATGAGAAATTGTTGAATTCCATTAGAGAAAACTAGTCGTGTACGTATGCAGAATTCATCTCTAGGGCACAGAGGTACATAAATGATAAAGAGTTGATTAAGTCAAAGTGGGCGGAGAGAGAATGCTTTCAGAGAGTGAAACTTTACAGCACTCAGAGAAACAATTAGAAAAGCAAATACCGACTCTTGATCAAATCAAGGCCGACCAAGGGAACCTCTTTCCCTCATGAAGCAGTGATAGCTTATGTTTTGTTCCCATTATGTTTTTCAATGACTAGTTGCATTTTCATTATGTTTTTAGCATTTACATTTGTAGGTGTAGGAAATTTAAAACGCTTGATGCGTTAGTCTTAATAAAGGTTCCATGTTTAGTTCTGTTGTTGCAGATGATTTAATAACGACAGACAAAAATGTCCTTGGTGGAGTGGAAACCCCGATACTCCCCAAGACAAACGACATGAAGAAATGTCCTAGGTGGAGTGAAAACCCCGATACTCCCCGAGGCAAACGACAAGCGAAAATGTCCTTGGCGGAGTGGAAACCCCGATACTCCCCAAGGCAAACGACATGAGGAAATGTCCTCGGTGGAGTGGAAACCCCGATACTCCCATGAAGGTGTTCATATAACACATGCGAAAGCAATTGAAGATCGGAAGCACCTAACTGCATCAATTTTACTCCAAAAGCATGCTTGTTCTAAAGAATCCATAACAAAGAGTTAAGAAGAACCAACCTTTTTGCAGCTCAATTGGTGGACCTCTTTGCATTCTTTTCTTCTCCAATCTTCTTAGGACAACCCTTAGAGTCTTCCCTACTATTCTCCGGGCCAAGAACGACTTGTGGGAGTCTATAAAGATAGAGAATGAGAAGGGAATGCTTGAAGGATCAAGCTAAAGATAAGTATGTGAAAATGAGAGAGTTTGAGTCCAAATTCCAGCAGCATAACAGTAAGGAAATGGCTCTTAGGCTTGAATCTGATTCACACCCTACTTATAGAGATATTCCATGCAAGGAGAAGCTCTAAGACACAAGACACATGGTAGTCTTGCAAGCCAAAGCGGATTCTAAGTGTCCAAGTAACAATACATGCAACAATGCATGAGGTGAGTTGTCTTTCCACTTTGAATGATCATGCATAAGTGGGATTCCAACTAAATCCACTAAATTCAATTTGAAATCTGATTACAAGCTTGCAAATCAATCCCAATTTCAATTCTAAATTGAAATTAATTTCTTGGTAATTAATTAGAAACATTTCCTAATTAATTTGATATGATTAATCCAATTAATCATTGTTACCTTGTGCAATCTCTTATATATGATTCCTAATACATATATAGTATTCAAAACACTTTTAAATATTTTATCTCTCATTTTCTAATTTAATTCATAATTAAATAATTGTGTCAAAACACAATTTACGATAATACCATTTTTCCCGATTTTGAACTATACAAAGCTTTCTATCTTTTTGTTCTAGGCTTTATTTCGATATGAGCTAGTAAGGGGGACCTAATGGACCTATAGATCATGGGCTCCAACGATTCGAGGCTAACCGACTAATCTCATTAACCAAGCTTAACCAACATTCGTTAACTATCGGGACACTCCACTATAGCCCGATAGTTGCACTCCCCTCACTATAGATATATTTCTGTCCACCTGATTTAACCATGAATAGTAAGTCGATCCTTCACAGGTTGTTCGTAGCTATAGCTAGGTCAAAAGTCCGTTTCACCCCTATAGTACTTCTAGTTCCTTAAGTCCCATTGATCCTCTAATGAACAATTGGTTTATGGTCCAACCAATAAACCGAGTCCCTCTCGGGCCAATGAGAGGACGGGATCCCTTTGTTCAAGCCCCGGAGTCAGCACTTAAGGGAACAACCTCTCTTCTATCCCTAATTTGGGTAAGAGTGAATTCCTTCTCGCACGACTATGTCCCCAGCTATCTACCCGTTCCTATCTTTGAAATGGGAGGCTTATTGAGTCGGCGATACTGAGTCACTCTCACCTATGCAGATCTAAGGATAAGCCCAAATAAACAGGAGTTCATAGTTAGCTCAAGATTAAGATCGAGTTACCTAGGTCATCGCATGAAATAGTCAGTCTCGTTAGTAAACGGTGTTATAAAGCGAGAGTGACTTATTACTCGGTCCTGGTCTTATGCAAACTCATTGCATAGGACGCCCCCACTCGCATGTCTCTACATGGACAATTTAGGATCACATCGTCTATACCATTTATAAAGTGGGTCGCGTCTCATAGTGTCCCCAGAATAAGGCACCCAGCCCTATCCCTATACTATAGACCGTTTTGGCTATTACTCGAGCTTGATCCACTTTTATGTCTCTACATAAAGCTCAAGTGTTCATCTTATAGCCATGGATCTTAGTTTATTGGATTTGGGTTAAATGTGCAATTTACTTTATTCAGTAATGACTTTACTGAATTAATCTCGATAAAGCCTTTATCGAATAATTTTGTTTAACATTCACAATCTACGAGTTTTAGGGCACCAATCCCAACATCCCCAAGGCAAACGACATGAGGAAAATGTCATCGGTGGAGTGGAAGCCCCGATACTCCTTGAGGCAAACGACAGGCGAAAATGTCCTTGGTGGAGTGGAAACCCCGATACTCCCCAAGGCAAACGAAAAGCGGAAATGTCCTTGGTAGAGTGGAAACCTCGATACTCTCCAAGGCAAACGACATGGAAATGTCCTTAGTGGAGTGGAAACCCCGATACTCCCCAAGGCAATCGACAGTCAAAGCATCCCCGGAGTTGGAGCCAAGGCTCGGATCAGAATCATACCAATAGAGAAGGTGCAGAGACACTAAAACTTTGAGGTATGATAAGCTACTTTTCGAACATCTTTTACTCAAGTATAATCTTTAAATTCAAAATAACACTTGAGTAGGGGGCTGAGGAGGGGAGACTATTGATTGGTTGATGATTAAAGTCTGTCTAGAAAGAATATGTCTAGATGGCCGAGGCCGACTAGGCTGGATTAAGTCATTACTTTTTCCTAGTTATCTTTTATCATGTATGTTATTGTGGTTGTTCAATTTTAATCATGCCCATGATATTTCTGTCGCAAATTGGTAACTGTTTGCCTAGGCACGAACTCAAGGCCGACTAGGCCAAGTACTTGTTTAGTACCCTATGTGCTTTTTGCAGGAAAGATGATGCTGAAATTTTTGTGGTAAGAGGTTGTGGCCACCAAGCCACACCTATGTTATTCTTTTGCAAAAATTTCATTATTCTGCTTAACTGATGCATAACATTAAGTGTTTTACCAAATTTCTACAAGAATAGGACTGAGGTCGACCAGGCCATGCCCATACTATATTCCAACAGGAAGAGGGTCGAGGCTGACCAGGCCATGACCATACCATATTTTTACAAGAACAGGACCGAGGTCGACCAGGCCATTCCCATACATTGTTTCTGCAGGAGTGTCATTTTCCATACCTTAAGGCATAAGCTCGAGGCCGACCAGGTGAAGCACATTCTAAATGCTCTTATGGTAATCAATTTTGCTAATCACTCTTTACAGGAGTATAAGGTTGAGGTCAACCCTATCCTCTTCCCTCATTTTTCTTTTGCAAAAAATAATGTATGAGTGATAGCTCTTAGAAATAAGAGCTATTGGCTTTCTTTTAGGCTTAAAAACTCTACTCTTTGATGTGTTTGAGCTTTGGTTTGTGCTTGAAAATGAGTATTCTTTGATGAACAATTTTTACATATCAGTAGGCCAAGCTTGAGTTTAATTTAGTGCAGATTTCTTTTGTTTTTAGCTAATTTTTCTGGTATATGGTCACTCAGGTTTTGCTGCAGCAACTGATTTCACAAGCAGAAGGCAGAAAGTCTGGGTAATAAAATTCTGCACGTGCTAAATCCATGAAAGCCTTCATTAATTGAGCTGGCAACCATGTGAGCTGAGTTGTCCCATCTCAGCCAATTAGGGAAGGTCCATGTGGAGTTATGTGTCTAATCAGCCCTGAAATCAATGAAAAGAGAGGGTATAAATGCTTCTTTTGCCCAAAAGAATGAGGATTCAGCTGGAGAAGTTGGACCTAGAAGTTGCTGTTAACGGTGAAGGGGAAACGACAAAGAGGCTGCTGTTTGGAGGATTTCCAGCTTGGGAAAGCTGGAATCTCCCTTGGAAGCTTATTCTCTTCTCTTCCCTTCTTTTATTTTTATTTCTTCTAGTGTTTAGTTGGTATTTAAGGTTGTAATCATGATTGATATGGTAGTTTGCTGCTGTATTTTCATTATTTTCACCTTGAACATGAGCTAAATCCTCTTAGGTGAGGATTAGGGTGCTTAAGCTTGAACTTGTTGTTTGTTTGAGTTGAATTTTATATATTGCAACTTAAAGCAAAGTGTTCTTCATGCTTAAAGCTGGAATTTCGTTTGGCCAACCATTTTCTAGCATTGTTATTTAGTGTTTGGGAAAACAATAGATAACCGACTACTTTGCTTTACCTTAGTCTTTAATGATCATGAAAATGAGTGGGTATTTAGGGATAAATAACCACCTAAGGTACTAAATCAGTTGAGCTAAAAAGAAGGGGTTAAATGGGAGTTTAATCACCTTACCTATAGGAGAATTGGAAAATTCACGTAGAAAATACTGGGTGAGTTGTAAATTTAGAGTTCTGCTGCAGCAAACAACTGTGAGAGTGGACAGCCCCTAATCTGAACCTAGCCTTCTCTGTGTTGATTCGCTGTTTTTATTGAAATTTATTCAAGTTCTTGTCATTTTAAGCTTGTTTACCATTTTAATCTCTTGTACTTAGTTAATGAAAAATATTTGGTTCTTGGTTACTTTGAATTTCATTGAAAATAGGCTTAAGAATAGTGATTTTTGTGCATCAATCCCTGTGGAGAACGATATAAAAATACTTATCACTTGCTGCTGATCGTGTGCACTTGCACGTGTGTTTGTGAGTTTTTCCTGCATATTTAGAATCACTTTGCACAAGGCAACAAGTTTTTGGCGCCATTGCCGGGGATTGAGTTGATTTTTGCTATTTTTGAGCTGAAATTTGGTGAAATTGGTGCTAAAACAGCTTCTAACTTGGTTGTTTGATTTTGCAGGTGCTGGTAGCTGTGTATGGACGAATTCCCTGACTTAGAATTCGGTTTGGACCCTGAAATTGAAAGGACTTTTCATAGGAGGAGAAGGGAACAAAGGGAGAGAAACAATAGGATGGATCCACCACCTCTTTTACCCCCTGTACCTCCTGGAAATCAAGAGAACCAAAACAACCAGCAACCTAATCGTGAGATAAATCAGCAACCTAGGGTAGAGCTATTAGAGCCTATGCCATCCCTACCTTCAATGAATTATATCCTGGGATAGCTAGACCCGAGATACAGGCACACAATTTTGAAATGAAGCCTGTTATGTTCCAAATGTTACAAACGGTGGGACAATTTCATGGATTACCTTCTGAGGACCCACATCTACACCTTAAATCCTTTTTGGGAGTGAGTGACTCATTTAAAATTCAAGGAGTTTCTCAAGATGCTTTGAGGTTAACCTTGTTTCCTTATTCTTTGAGAGATGGTGCCAAAGCTTGGTTATATAACTTTGCTCCTGGCTCCATCACTACATGGAATGAGTTAGCAGAGAAATTCCTCATTAAGTACTTTCCTCCCACTAGAAATGCCAAGCTTAGAGCTGATATAGTGTCCTTTAGGCAATTTGAGGATGAGTCCTTTAGTGAAGCTTGGGAGAGATTTAAGGAATTATTGAGAAAATGCCCTCACCATGGTTTGCCCCATTGCATTCAAATGGAGACTTTTTATAATGGGTTGAATTGGGCTACTCAAAACATGGTAGATGCTTCAGCTAATGGTGCTTTATTATCCAAGACTTATGATGAAGCTTATGCCATTTTGGAGAGAATTTCCACAAATAGTTGCCAATGGTCTGATTCTAGAAGTGTGGCTGGGAAGAAAAATAAAGGAATGATAGAGGCTGACACAGTTACATCTTTTAATGCAAGGTTTGATTCAATGGAGAGCATGATGAAAAAGTTGACCGTGGGGCTTGAAAATTTGAATATGCTGAATTCTCTGGTGCAAAACAGACTGCTGCAGCAATCAATATAAACCAGAATTCCATAGATTCATGTGTTTATTGTGGAGAGGATCACACTTTTGAGTTTTGCCCAAGTAATCCAGCTTCAGTGTGCTATGTTGGAAACCAAAATGCCCAATGGAGTAATCCCTATTCCAATACCTATAATCCGGGTTGGAGAAATCATCCAAATTTTGCTTGGGGAGGTCAAGGAAGTAATTCCAACACCCAACAAGCTCAACAAAAGATGAGTGGACCTTCCGGATTTGGGCAGCAAAATCAGCAAACTCAGTTCCAAAATACCATGAAACAACATGCCACTGGAAGTTCTTTAGAGAGCATGTTCAAGGAGTATATGGCAAAAACTGATGCTGCAATTCAAACTCACCAAGCGTCATTGAGAAATTTGGAAGTTCAAATGGGCCAAATTGCTAGTGAGTTGAAAGCTAGGCCACAGGGTAAACTTCCCTCGGACACTGAAAATTCAAAAAGGGAAATAAAAGAGCAAGTTCAAGCTGTGGAATTGAGAAGTGGTAGGACATTGATTGAAAAGAAAGAACCCAACCAACCAAAGAAAGTTGGACAGCAAGTTGATGTGCAAAATGACAGTGAAAAAAGTGCAGAAAAAACCAAGTGAAAAAGTGGCTGGAAATGAGGAAATTGAAGAAATCCCTAGAGCAGCCCCTGTAGCTCCTCCTAAGTCAATTCTTACACCTCCCCCAACATTTAAACCACCCCCACCACCATTTCCCCAAAGGCTTAAGCAGAAAAATCAAGATGGTCAGTTTAAGAAATTCCTTGAGGTTTTGAAGCAACTTCACATTAATATACCACTAGTTGAGGCCTTGGAACAAATACCCAACTATGTAAAGTTCCTCAAGGATATTCTGACAAAGAAAAGGAGATTGGGTGAGTATGAAACCGTGTCTTTGACTAGGGAGTGTAGTGCCATTTTGACAAACAAAATTCATCCCAAAGTGAAAGACCCTGGAACTTTTACCATTCCTGTTTCTATAGGAGGTAAGGAGTTGGGGAGAGCTCTTTGTGACTTGGGAGCTAGCATAAATCTCATGTCTTTATCCATTTTTAAGAAATTATGCATAGGAGAAGCTAGGCCAACCACAGTTACATTACAACTTGCTGATAGGTCTATCACTTATCCCGAAGGAAATATTGAGGATATTTTGGTGCAAGTAGATAAGTTTATCTTCCCGGCTGATTTTATCATTTTGGACTATGAAGCAGACAAAGATGTCCCCATAATTCTAGGAAGACCCTTTTTAGCAACCGGGAGAACCTTGATAGATGTCCAAAAGGGTGAGCTAACTATGAGGGTGAATGACCAAGAAGTGAAGTTTAGTGTCTTTGATGTCATAAAGTCCCCCACTGATATTGAAGAGTGTTTCGTCATTCAAGTGAAAGATAAGTTGGTTGATGATCAAGTTGAGAAGGAAATGAGAGAGCAAAACATACAACAATTGGGAAAAAGTGGAATTGAGGCTTTGGAATTAGACAAATTGGAGCTTGAGCTTGAAGGTAGTGTAGGTGAAGTTTTTGGTTTTAAAAGGACTTTTGAATCCTTAGAGTTGATTGATAAGAAAAATCCACCTACACAACCATTCACTTCATTGGAATTGTTTCAACAACTTGAGTTCGAAAATTATTTCCTTGATGAGTTGTTTTTTACAGTAGCTCACAACCAAAAAATGAAAACACTTTGGTATGTTGACCTTACCAATTACCTTGCTTTTGGAACATTGCCCCATGGTTTATCAAAGCAACAATTGAAAAAGTTTTTCCATGAGATAAAGTTTTATTTTTGGGATGATTCATTTGTGTTTAAACAATGTGTTGATAATGATGGGAGAGAGTTTAAGGTAAATGGGCAAAGGTTGAAGCATCATTGGGGAGAAAATTTCCAAAGATGTCGTGCCTCTTGCATTTTAACTGAAAATTGAGTTATGAGCTAGAATAAGGGCAGTGTGCTTTCAAGTTACATTGAGCCCTAAAGGTGGTTTAAATAGCAAGTTTAAATTTCTGTTGTGATGTCTTTAATTTGTAGCCATTAGTTGTTAGTTAATATTTTAAAGTTAGTTTCTCTTTTATTGATAATTTGCATTAGTTATTGAGTTTAATTTTTCTGTCAAGCTTTGGTTTTTGGTAGGGAATCTCATGCAAAATGGAAGAAAATCTTGATGCAACAGATTTTGGGGTTGCAATTTTTCAAGGAAGGAAATTCTGATGAGCTGCAGCAGATTGACAGCAAGCTCATATCAGAAGCTGCAGCAGTCATGGCAGAAAAGGCAGTGGGCAAGCTGTGATTTGATGGGAGGAATTTTCAGATTTAGCTATAATCAAGGGAGGACGTTTTAAGTTTGCTTGTCTGTTATCTATCATGCTTTCTGTTAGCTTTTGTTGTGAAAAAAAAAAGTGTATGAATGAAAGTTCTATAGGTGTGCATGTTCTAATGTTTAAATCAATTGAATGCATATCAAGTTTGGATAATGCTATGGTGCAAAGGCTAAAGTAGTTGAAGTCATGCAAAATTTCTAGCATTCCTCAAAGTGTAATTTGAAAAGTGTATGTGGCTGAATGTGTGTTAGCTAGCTGTACCCATATGATCCAATGAAGTTTAATGAATTTATCTCTTATGGAGTTGTTGGATTATGGTTGAATGGTAAAAAGATTTGCAATTGGGCAATGGTCCTATTTTGTCTTGAGAGGTGTCATGCTTACTAAAAATACTATTTTAGTTCTAAATAGTCACTTGGCGCATAATTGTAATGCTTGCTCACAAAGCCATCTAATGCAAAGTGTTAAGATTGGTAAGCTGCTAAAGTGTTGATGCTTTGAAGTGTTATGCTTGCTTGGAATGCTAAATAAGCTAGAATAGCCATCTGGTGCATGATTATTGAAATTTCTGCTAGAAAAAATTTGAGTTAATGAATTTGAGCATGTTGCAACTTGTCTATATCGTTTTTGCTCGAGCATATGGGTTGTCCAGCTTGTTTAGAATTACTTTAGGGCCTAGTCGTAGCTCTTGGCTGTTCTTTTGGTTAAGCCTAACTCCTCTGGATGCTGCTGCAGCAGCAGCTGTGAAAAAAAAAATCTGTTTTGCTTGAAAAGAAAGTGTTTTGGGTAATGATCCCCAATAGCCTAGCCTATTTGCGTAGTTTGATTATCTTGTTGTGCTTTAAGTCCTTAGGTGGATAGGAAGCTTCCTAATTTTCCTCCTTAGCTTAGCTCAAATCTTAGGAAAGCTTGTTCCTAGTTCTTTTGCCCAAACCTTATAATCCTCCTAAGCAATAAGCCTTAGCTTCTCTAAAAAAAAAATAATAATAAGTTTGGGGGTCCTTGCCTTGCTTTCTCACTCATTGGGGACAATGAATGGATTAAGTTTGGGGGTGAGGTAACCCTTGGAAAAAAAAAACATGAAAAAGAAATAGAAAAGGCAACTTAGAAAGCATTCCTTTTTGTCTTAGTTTTGCCTAAGATGCACTCATCTCCCTTTTTGAAGGTTTTCTATTTTCCTTGAGCTTGCCTAGTAACCAGGGGGATTTATGATACCCATAGTTTGCCCCTGTGTCAAAAAGTAGCTCAAGGGAAGAGAAAACATATATATAAAAAAAATTGAGCAGAAAAGAAAAGTTCAAATGAGATGAAAAAGGGATGAGTGTTAGCTTGAAGGTTACAATCTTCCCCAGGGCTTAGGTGAGCTTCACCAAAAAGTGTCGCCATTCTAAGAAGCAAGGAAGTGGTTGCTAGAGAGCAAATCTTAGTCAACTCTAAGGGAAATGAGTGTAGTTCTCGTTAGGTGATGAGCTTGGAGGTTAAGGTGAGTTTCACCATAAAGTGTTGCCATTCTTGGACCAAAAAGCTATAACCTATGAGACTTTCTAAGTTGATAAAAAAAAAAAAAAAGAATAAAAAGTTAAGAGAGAAGTTTAGGTTGAGCTTAGAAGCTTTAGAGGTTAGGCAAAGAGGCTATAGGATTGCTTTGCAAGCTTTAGGATTAAGGTTTGAGCTAAGTTTAGGCTTGAAGGTTAGTGGCTTCCTTGATGTCAATAGGCTGGTATAATTTGATATGATGGCTCTTGTAAATAGGTTGGGATAGAGGATCGTTAGAAGAGCGCTAAAAATTTGAAAATGCCAAGTTGAAAGGTGATTTTGTAAAAGGAATGTTTTGTTGAGTAGTTGTATGCATTCAGAGAGGTATGCTTGTCAAGAAGTAGCTAGGTGCTTTAGTTAGGCCATTTTGACTGCAAGCTGAATTTGGGTTGATGAGAAAGAGTTTTTGTAGGCTAGCATTGCTTAGGGACGAGCAACGATTCAAGTTTGGGGGTTTGATAGCTCTTAGAAATAAGAGCTATTGGCTTTCTTTTAGGCTTAAAAACTCTACTCTTTGATGTGTTTGAGCTTTGGTTTGTGCTTAAAAATGAGTATTCTTTGATGAACAATTTTTACATATCAGTAGGCCAAGCTTGAGTTTAATTTAGTGCAGATTTCTTTTGTTTTTAGCTAATTTTTCTGGTATATGGTCACTCAGGTTTTGCTGCAGCAACTGATTTCACAAGCAGAAGGCAGAAAGTCTGGGTAATAAAATTCTGCACGTGCTAAATCCGTGAAAGCCTTCATTAATTGAGCTGGCAGCCATGTGAGCTGAGTTGTCCCATCTCAGCCAATTAGGGAAGGTCCATGTGGAGTTATGTGTCTAATCAGCCCTGAAATCAATGAAAAGAGAGGGTATAAATGCTTCTTTTGCCCAAAAGAATGAGGATTCAGCTGGAGAAGTTGGACCTAGAAGTTGCTGCTAACGGTGAAGGGGAAACGACAAAGAGGCTGCTGTTTGGAGGATTTCCAGCTTGGGAAAGCTGGAATCTCCCTTGGAAGCTTCTTCTCTTCTCTTCCCTTCTTTTATTTTTATTTCTTCTAGTGTTTAGTTGGTATTTAAGGTTGTAATCATGATTGATATGGTAGTTTGCTGCTGTATTTTCATTATTTTCACCTTGAACATGAGCTAAATCCTCTTAGGTGAGGATTAGGGTGCTTAAGCTTGAACTTGTTGTTTGTTTTAGTGGAATTTTATATATTGCAACTTAAAGCAAAGTGTTCTTCATGCTTAAAGCTGGAATTTCGTTTGGCCAACCATTTTCTAGCATTGTTATTTAGTGTTTGGGAAAACAATAGATAACCGACTACTTTGCTTTACCTTAGTCTTTAATGATCATGAAAATGAGTGGGTATTTAGGGATAAATAACCACCTAAGGTACTAAATCAGTTGAGCTAAAAAGAAGGGGTTAAATGGGAGTTTAATCACCTTACCTATAGGAGAATTGGAAAATTCACGTAGAAAATATTGGGTGAGTTGTAAATTTAGAGTTCTACTGCAGCAAACAACCTGTGAGAGTGGACAACCCCTAATCTGAACCTAGCCTTCTCTGTGTTGATTCGCTGTTTTTATTGAAATTTATTCAAGTTCTTGTCATTTTAAGCTTGTTTACCATTTTAATCTCTTGTACTTAGTTAATGAAAAATATTTGGTTCTTGGTTACTTTGAATTTCATTGAAAATAGGCTTAAGAATAGTGATTTTTGTGCATCAATCCCTGTGGAGAACGATATAAAAATACTTATCACTTGCTGTTGATCGTGTGCACTTGCACGTGTGTTTGTGAGTTTTTCCTGCATATTTAGAATCACTTTGCACAAGGCAACAATGAGTGTAGGGAGCTAAAATTTGAGCTAATAAAGGATTGAGGTCGAGGCCGACCATATCCTCTTCACTCACTTTTCTTTTGTAGAAACTAATATTTTTATGTAAGAACTCAAGATTTTCAATAACATGGAAAGTGGCCGAGGCCGACCCTATGGTCTTACCACGGATGCCACATAAATGGTTAAATGAAAAAAGCACTTAAACAGGGGCCTTTTAAACAGAGAGGGGGAATAAAAAAATGAGAAAGGGATGTCCAAAAGAAAGGCACAAGGGTTCAAAATCCCGAGCTTGAGGCCAAGGCCGAAGTTGAGGCTTGTCCAGCCATTCCTACAATCCCACACTTTTTTCATCTTTATCTTACCTAACCCCTAGTTAGGGAGCCTCTGTTTTGTCTACTATTTGTTCTCTCTTGCAGGACGACGAGAGGTCAACATATGAATCAGCATAAGAGGAAGATTGATACTCTTAAATCGGGCTTAAGGAGCTCAACCTATAGCAATAAGTCACACATGAATCTTAATTCAAGAGTGGGGGCTTAATGTTATAGGTAATTCTGGACCATCCTGGAATCCAAGGAGCAGTCGAGGACAATGCGACCTGAAACCGAAGACAACCCGAAAACGGACCCCAAAGGAGAAATGGGTCGTAGGGTTGGGCCAAGGCCAAAGGGATTGGGTCTTGGCCCAACCCCGCTCGACCTCGGCCTGCTTGTACGGGCCAAATCCCCTCCCCTCAACTCTGTCCCAGAAGTCCTTTGGTTGCCCCGATTCAACCTGGTTCAACCCGAATCGTCTTCCAACGCCTAGGAACCCTAAAAAGGGCAAAGGTATATAAACTCTTCTTCAACCTTGGAGTTGGGGGATTCAAAAACTCTCTATTCTCTTCCTCTAGCTCTCTGATTTTCCTCATATTTCCTCCAATTACTGACTTAAGCATCGGAGGCGGTGTGGCAAGCACCACACCGGTGTACATGTTTCCCTTATTTTGCAGGTCACATCTTCCCCTTCAAATAAATTCACTGTTGGAGGCACGTGAGGGTCAGGTGAGTTCTCCCTGTCCGGATTTTGGCATCAACATTGAATTTTGAAGAAGTAAAAAAGGGTGAGAGGGTTGGATTTTGAAGATGGAGGAAGGGGTGATGGGGGTTGGGCTTTGAAGAAGAAGGAGAACGGGTGGGGGTTAGATTTTAAAGAATAAGGAGGAGCTAGGGTGGGGGTTCGAGTTTTGAAGAAGAAGACGACGTGAGAGAAGGGGTTGGGTTTTGAAGAAAAAGTAGACGACGATGTCGGAAGGGTGGGATTTAGAAGAAGAAAAAGAAATGGCGACGAAGGGGAGGGAAGCTGGTGACGGGTTGAAGGGAAAGGAGTGGGAGAGAAAGTGTGTTTTTTAATTATTTTATTATTTTATTTTTAAGAAATGTTACATCAACACTCAGTTAAAAAATTAATGGTGTAGTGACTTAATAGAACTATTTTCTAAACCTGGGACTTGATTGTCCCATTTTGAAACCTACGGACTAAATAAACACTAACTCCAAACATTTGGACCAAAAAAATATTTTACTATTTATTACTTATTTTTTTTAGACAGTTTCAAAATGATAGTTTATTGGGAAATCCTTAGAAATGGCAAAAAATTACAAGGTAGTTTTGAAAAATGACCAAACCGGATTTTTTAATGAAAAATGGCTAAACCGTTTTTTTAATCTATTTTCGTGAGGATCTTCTTTCCAATTATACCCTTGAGTCAAGTTTCAGATTTAATTTAAAAAAAAAAAACAAAAAACAAAACAAAGCAGTTTATCCCATAAATCATGGAATTACAATATCTATCTTCTCCCTCCCAAACAAAACAGTTTATCCCATAAATCATGGAATTACAGTATCTATCTTCTCTCTACTCTCTCTCAAAATTCAAATTCAGATTTTATCTTTATTAAAACTAAAAGATTACATAGAAATTAGGTTTTCATTTTTAATTTTCGATTAGATTCTTATATTTTAATTATCTAATTAGCATCTTCATCGTTTTTCCCAACTTTTTGCCATCCATCAATTTTTTGCTCTGTCGTTCATATCACCATTGGAAGGGTTATTGATCCACATCATAGGTATGTTAAATACTGTATTTTGTATTTATATATCATTATTTTCCTCTTTGTATCCTATTTTCCAACACAAAGTATTTTTTTTTTCAAAGTCTTTACTGGTTTCCAAACGAAAACTTTTGGATGAAGACGCATTTGGAGGAAGGTGCCCAAAAGAAAATCGGAGGTTTCTCAAGAATTTCGTTTGTAATGCTTCGAAGAAGATGAGAATGGGAAAGATCGCACAAAACGAAGAAAATAGGAAGAATCTCAAGGGTTTCAGATTTTTTTTTTAAAAAAAAAACAAGGTGAATACTCAAATCCTAATTTTCGAATTAAGTTGGAGGGAAATAGTGAGTAATGATTTTTTCTCGTTTTTTAGATGATTTGATGTTTACCATAGTAAATTATTAGTTTACTATATACACTGTATTTGCATAATTTGTTTACTGAATACACTGTATTTGCATAATTTTTCTTTTTATAAACTTAATGTTTTTTATTGTTTCAGTAACCATTTTTTAGTATTTTTCAATATTGAAATTATTTGCAAGTTTATTAAATAAATACCCAACTAGACGGGTTTAGAAAAGAAAATAGGGTTTTGTGTTAAATGAATTTAGTAATTTAAATACTTTCAATCATTTTCATGCCCTCCCTATTTTTAAGGTAACAGTTAACAATTTTTTTAAAAAAAAAAAAATTCTAGAACTATCTCCCTAAATTGTGCTAATTAGTTTATTTTTGTTATCTTATTTGATATGTTTGTTATTGATTTTCAACTGGCCTTTAATTTAAGGGTAAACCCTAGATTCTCCCCTAAATTTAAGTTGTATTTGTATTTATAGTTCACTTCATTTACGTTGTATTTGAATTGATCGGTTCAGGGGCATTTTCGTCTGATTCGTTGTAAAAAAAAATCTACTAAAAATAGCAATTGGCCATTTTTCAAATGGAAAAATCAAATGACCATTTTTCAAAATGTTCAATTAAAATTAGCCATTTATCTAGTTGCCCCTAGTTTATTTGTGGCTATTTTTTCCTATTTCCCTCTTATTTATTCATCTTTTAGGCCCACTGCTAAATGGATATGGGCTTAAAGCCCAACTTTGAGGCTTGTTCGGCTATGCAGAAAGGTCTGTTCTCGGAGTTACTCCAACTCCAATTATACTAACACTTCCATTCTGACGAAGTACTATGTTTAATAAATATGTATAAAATATAATAAAAAATATATTTACTCGTCAGAAATATTAAGATGTGTTTATATACTTTTTTCATAATTGATTCAACTAAAATGAAATAGGACAAAATATTTTGTCTTCAGTTTTGGCTGTCAAGTTAGGTGGACTGTGACTAAGCCAAAATGTTATTTGAATTTCAACTATTTATAGAAAAAATTAAATCTATTTTTGTTGTTTGATAGAGTAAGATAGCTAGGAAAAAGTTTACATACTATCAAAATATCAATCATCGAAATTTTTTTACAAATAGTACTAGAAATTTTTTCATATTTAACCTAGACAAGTCCATCCAAATATGTACAAGTAAAGGTAAGAAATGTACTTTAATTGAGACCTATTAATATAGATGACTCGAATAAATAATTAACTATGATGAGACCATTAGCGAATGAACCAAGATAATTAAAATGAATTATTTATGACCTGAGTTTTTAAAATGAATTATTTTATAAATATTAAAAAAAAAAACCCTTAGAAGTAAGAAATACATCCAAGTGAGAAACAATATATTAATGTCCCTTGAAACCACCTCAACTCAATGAATTATTTGGTTATAATTTAAAAATAAAAATAAAAAACAATAAAAACGATTAGTGATATATTAATATTTTTATAAATAAAAAGAAAAAGAAAAGAGAAAAGGACAGAGCGAGAAGGGGAAAGGCAAAGTTTTTAAGATTTTAAGACAAATATTAAAATGAAGTGTGTCAGAGGGGGGGCGGAAATGGGAAGAAGTGCACGTGCGTCACCGAATCCTTCGAGATAAATTTGAAATTTTAAAGATGCAACGCACGTGCCTTCAGTCAAAGGTCAAAAGGGCCTGATTTATTATTTATTTATTATGGTTCTTGTCGCACGCGTCCATATGCCCCTAATAGTAATTACACCCTAACTTTGCCCTAATCCCCTAAGATAACAACGATGACTTGGAACCAATTCCCTTCCCTCTTTTACCTTTTCTTTTTCCTTTTATTTTTTATTTTCTTTTTCTATTTTATTCAATCTTTATTATTATTGGTTCAATTTTCCATCCTACAATTATTTTCAAACGAAGATATTAGGTTAAAAATATTATTTGCTTTTGTAGTTAAATTTTTACTTTGTTTCAAGTGAAGTCGATATATTAAACATTCAAAAAGGTATAAAACTTATTGGACAAGTGATGATTAGAATTGATTAAAAAAAAAAAATGTAATTGGAGTAAATTTTAGTGACAAAAAAGTATTTTTAGCTAAATTTCTTGGAAAAGTCGTTCTTATTTTAATTATCATGTAAAATTCATGTATCTAAGTAAAAAGGAGCAAATATTTTCCACTATATCAAATAATTGAACCAATAAAAAGCGCTATTATCATAAATAGCATTTATTTTTGTGTGTTTTTCAAGAATGATATATTGTTTTTCTAAAAAAATAATAATAATTAAACATATAATAGTATGTATGCAATCATGAACTGCTTATAAAACACTATAACTCTCCTCATTTAAATTTGTTCAAAAAAAAAAAAAAAAAACTCTCCTCATTTAAACATCCAACTTTTTCATAGAAAAAAAAAATTATATACATATATAAATAAGTAAAATAAGATAATGATTGAAAACAAAAATTATAATATATGCATGAGGCTGAAATTAAAAGTAGTCTTATTACAACAAATTTTTGTAATAATTAAAAGTTTAAATATTCCTAGCCATTCTCTTTCCGTTTAACATCGTCTTTTTTTAGGTTCGACAGATAAGGTAAAGAAAGAACTTTATTGATGTTATAAACTTTTTTTTTAATAATAATAATCTATAGTTTAAAATGCTTCAATCTCACCAGTTAATGCTTTATTTTCATTCAGAAACTATTAAAATCAACAATAAGTAGTAAACAAAAAAAAAAGTTTTTTCCAGACTAGACTTAAAATTAAGTAAAGTAAAAGATAATCAATAAATCATTCAAAATCAGAATCCAAACCAACAAATACCTGAATGTAATCACAATAACGACTCAACACACGATTAAACAGATAATAAATAATAAATAATCTTATTTTACCCGAATTTTACCACTTGGTGTGAATGAAATCAAAATTCTTAAAATATAGTTTGAAAAAATAATTTTCACATTTTTATTATAACTTTTGTATTATTATGAGAGATGTCAAATTTTAGCATACAAT
The DNA here is from genome assembly GCA_036850905.1 of Luffa acutangula. Lineage (NCBI taxonomy): Eukaryota > Viridiplantae > Streptophyta > Magnoliopsida > Cucurbitales > Cucurbitaceae > Luffa > Luffa acutangula. Next base: position 45,699,408 of record CM072091.1, on the reverse strand, counting down.
ATCTTTGCAAGCATATTGTTTCAGATTGTCTTTATCTTATAATAAATACAATATGCTAATAATTTCAATCATCACCAGAGATCAAAACAAAGTCCATTTATATATATATATATATATATATATACACACGGAAAAAAAAAAGAAAAAAAAAAGCAGAAGAAAAAAGATGTGTCCCCATTTGTCTAGTTTGAAAATAGGAAAATGACGAGGTTTGTATATGATTAAATACAAGCAGCAGCTAGCACTTTATGGCATACATGTTATACTTTATGGTAACATTATTTTAGCCAAATTTTCTAAATATAGAATAAAGTTAGGGGATCAACGTACACGTCAGCACATTTTATCATTTTAGAGAGAGATAGAGGGTGGATGATGGGTGCATGTTACTTTGAAAGTATATGACCACGTGTAATCCACGTGGCATGATATATAGCATGTAGGATATGAAGATTGAGGAATTTGGTTTGGTGTGGCGAATTGATTTTAATGAGAGAGAGAGAGAGAGAGAGAGAGAGAGAGAGAGACGTGGATGAGTTTAGAAAGAAAAATGCATATCTTAATGCAATTATTTTATTGGTATTATTATTATTATTATTATAATTATTATTTTCGTATAAAGATTACTTACAAAGGGGGTTTTCACATTCCTTTTGTCTGCTTACACCACGTGTTATACGAAAGTTCACATGCACCAACTTGGATTCTTTCATGCCTACAATTAATCACTTCTTTTTTATTTTTTTTTTCTTTAATTATTTAACAGTTAACACCTAAAGGTGATTGAGCATGATAAGGTTTACTTTAAGATCAAGGTTGTTCATATGATGTAATTAGAATAGTGTAGATATGGATACTTTCAATTCTCATTAAAAATGGGCTTTCAATAAAGCCAATGTGGACTTGGAGGGATATAATTTAATTTAATGATGTAAACACACTTTAAGGATCAAATTTAAGTGATTTTGTTTCATGGGTCTCACTAAAGTAAATCACTTTCTTGTCCCTTTGTATGGATATGGAGTGCTAAATTGTGAACTAGTATTTTACTTTAGCATATATTATAAAAGGGACATGATGTGGGTTATCCTAATTATTTTCTTAAGTATTGATAATGTGCCTAAATATGAGGTAATAGACATATGCTTGACAAGGACAAGTATATCACTAAATTTCTATTGAGAGTGGAAATTTCGAAGAAACGTGGAGTAACTTAGGAATATGCATCACAACTCCTTCGCATGAGTCAAAGGTCAAAAAATAGAGCATATACTCCTAGAAAATAGAGATTGCATGTCGACATGATCATGGATGTCAAAGTGCCACAATATAGGACTTGGATGGTTGAATGTTTAATACAAACCTATTTGTTGATGGTCAAATTTGGTCGGGAGGAACTCACCTGACCTTCACGTGCCACCAACGGTAAATTTGTTTGTGAAGGGAGAAGACGTGGCCTGCAAGATAGTAAACCCTGCACACCGGTGTTGTGCTTGCCACACCGCCTCCGATACTTAAGTCAGAAAATTGAAGGAGGAAAGCAAGAGGAGAGAGTAGAGAATTGAGTTTGGGATCCTTTCTTTCAGTGTCGAAGAGGGGTTTAAATACATGCTCATGCTCCTAGGGTTTTTAGGAATTCGAAGGCGCTTCAGGATGAACCAGGCGGGCCGAGGCTGACCATATGGGTCAGGTCAAGTTGGCCCGACCCTTTGGTCTGGCTTCCTCTGGGTTGGTTTCCTGGTTCTGTCTCTGTCTTGTTGTCCTCGTCAAGCTCCTTGTGCATCAGAGTGATCCAAAGTTACCTATAACACTATCTTTAATTTATACTCGAGCTCAATGAATCACTTATATAATCGATACAAGACAAACAATAAAAAGCAAGGCAATGTTCCTATATATCATGAGCTAATCAATTGAACGATTTACAAAAATCAACTGTGGACACCTGACAAGTAATTTAAACCTTGTCTTAATCAACCTTAATTTGGAGTTATGAGTTAGTTCTCAAGAGCAAATTTAATCTTAAAGTTGTGAATAATTCTTCTCTTATAATAACAAGGTAAAATCGATGTCGACTTTCTTCTATACCAATCAAATTAAACTATTGTATAGCTCAAACCACTCTGCACCGACAAATTTGAGACTGGAGGGGGAGGGAGAGGGAGAATGGGGCATAGGAGATGTGGAGGACAATGGCAAAGAAGAGAAAGGGAAAAGGGCACACGTCCCATACAGAGAAAGGGGACTGAGTTTGAAAAATGAATAAGTTCAAATGATTGTAAGTTAATATAGCCATATGAAAACCGAAACGTCAAAGGGAAGAAGTAACTAACCCAGCGCCGAAGTACCCTCAAATCACGCACCTCCAACTGTTGTATTTTCCCCCCTTTCTCAGTTTCTCATCAGCAAACACACCCCAACACGTCTAACGCGTCTTCATTATTTGCCTATCAAATTTTGCCCACACGTCACACCTGGATTGGATTTATCCCATCGTCATTTGTGGTAAATGCTACCAAAAAGTTTGGCGGTTTTGCTTTAAATGTTATTCCAATCTCTTATATTCCTTCTTCAAATTCTATTTTTCCTTATATTTGCGTTACCATGTTTTCATCCTTACTCCTTCCTCAATTCATATTCTTTTTCCCTTTTGTTAACGATAATTTACCCGTATTAAGTTCAAAATAAGTCCATATGGTGTAAACATCCTTTCGTTTAGATCTTAACAAGACATGTTGATTGAACTAATGAGTGATGATTATTTGGTATAACATGATAACGTATGACATTAGTGCAAACCAATTTTTGATGATCAAGTGTGCATGAGAGTAGGTATTTATGGAGAGGTAAGAAGATGGAAAGAGAGGGGTCCATATCAATGAGAAGGATCGAGAGAGTGATATAGCGAGAATATAATGTGAGAAAGAGAGGAAGAGAAATCTAACTAGTTAATGAGAAAGATCAATAGTACTACGTAGAGAAGACTAAGCGAGACATCTAGGAATTGAGAGGGATCAAGGAAATAAAATAGGATAATGAGAGGAACACATTGATAGGAAGAGCTGAGTATTTAGTTGTTCAAAAAATAAGCAAAATAACTTCTAATTTAAACTTTATATTTTCTATGTCTTACATTTTTTAATTAAAAAAAAAAAACTTTGAATAACAATTCTTGTTGTCCCACTATATTTTAAAAAGTGATTCTATTAAATACAATTATGTTTTTCTTTATTATATATTTTGAGGATTTTCGATGAAATACTTTAAAGACATTTTTGGATAATCTATCTCTAAAATATTTCTTGAAAAATAGTTTTCAAATTAATCAATTTTCTTAAAGTACTTTTTATTTATTAAGACTCTTTTTTAACAAATACTTTTGGTCCTCTAAAATTATTCAAGAAGGTATACCAATCACATTTCAAAACCCCTTAGAGATTCCATGTGTATTTGAAGAAATATACTACTCTTTTTTTTTAATCAATGAAGAAATATACTACTTGGCAGATCCATATCTCAATTCTTAATCTAAATAAAATTTTCATGAAAATACTTCTGGTCCCCTATTAGTTTATCGATCTACATACATAAGAAATTTCATCAAATCTTAACAATATATACTTTTTATGGTAGGAATTAAGTTGCAAATTTTAAAATATAAAGACTAAATTGTTACATATGAGAGTTCCTTGACTAAATTGTTACGACATTGATGGTACATATACGAAATAGTTATAAACTAAAGTTCACAAACAAATACCTTGTTTGATAACCATTTGATTTTTTGTTTTTGAAAATTAAAGCTATAAAACATTACTTTCACCAACAAATTTCTTTGTTTTGTTATCTAGCTTCTTTTAGTGTGTTTTAAAAAATCAAGTCAAATTTTGAAAATTAAAAAAATAAAAATAAAAAACTTGTGTTTGTTTTTAAAATTTAAAAGAGAATTCAAATTTTTCATTAACAAACATGAAATCAATGGTAAGGAAGTTAGGAGAGAAAACAAGTTGAATTTTAAAAATCAAATGGTTATCAAACGGAGCTAAATTTTCGGAAAGTTTATGTCTCATTTGATAACCATTTTGTTTTTTTTTTTTGTTTTTGGTTTTTGAAAATTAAGCTTAGAAACACTACTTCTACCCATAAGTTTCTTTGTTTTGTATCTACATTCTTTCCATATTTTCAAAAACCAACTCAAGTTTTGAAAAAAAAAAATAGTTTTCAAAAACTTGTTTTTATTTTTTGAAATTTGCTTAGAATTCTAATATATCCTTAAGAAAGATGAAAAACCATGGTAAATAAATTAGGAAGAAAACAAACATAATTTTCAAAAAACCAAATGGTTATCAAATGAGATTTTAGTTATGAAGAGTGTTTTGTAACCAAATATCAAAAGATAAATAAATTATTTTTATTATAGAAAAGTTACCATAAACACCCATACCAACCTTTTAAAAATAAGAAGCAAGAAGAACATTATACCAACAAGTTTAGAAAGAGCTTATGGTTTTGTTTGATAAAATAGCAATATCACTATTAGGAAATAGTATAATTGAAGGTGGCATTACTATTTATTACAATCCACAAAGCTTTTGTAGGTCTATTTACCAACAGCTCCACCCAACTTTGTCTCTCTCTCTTTTCAATAATCAAACACAAAAAGCTATTTCCAACAAATAATTCAACTCCAAATCCAAGCTTAATGGAATATATAAATATCATTTTTTTAATTAATGGAAGTTCAATTCAGAGCAAATCCCTACCTTTAAACCAAAAAATGTGCAATAAATTTTGTTTTTCAATTAATGGAAGTTCAATTCGGAACAAATCCCTACCTTTAAACCAAAAAATGTGCATTAATTTTTGTCGTTTACAAACATGGTGTTTTCTAATCCTATTATGAGTTTTATTTTAATGCCCTATGAATGAAGCTAAGAAATTACTATTCGAGTTTTCCGTGGAATTAGACTATATTTTATAGTATCGATTTGGTAACATTTTTTTTAAATATATTATTTATAAATTTTATATTTATTTACTAATAAATTTAATCTTTTCCTCAAATGGTTTTTAAAATTTAGAGAGATGTTTTTAAAAACTAAGAAAATATTTAACATTTTTTTAAGAAAAATTTTGGGTATGAAAAATAAGCAAATCAATTATAGGTAAAGAAACTTAATTTTTTTTTAACTAAAAAAAAATAATCTTATCAAAACTAGACTTTTACAAAACAAATGAATGCATACTACTTGCACACAATTATAAATTTGAATATATTTAAGAGTTTGAAACTATAAAAATAACCATTATTAGATGTCAACTTGAACACAACTCATATTTTATAGTATTTATATTCTCAAAAAATACAAAGAAATAAACTATACCTACAATATATCCAATAAGCACTTGATTTTGATTGACTAACAAGAGAGAGTACATACAAGAGAAACACAATTTTTTTCGACCAGATAAATTTTGAGGATGGAATGGAATCATCTACCTAAACATATAAAGTGATTTTGAAATTGTTAAAATCACTTAATTTTTTCATATTCAGAATCATTTGAAACACATCCTTAATAATTCAAAATCAATTTTAATGATATGAAAATCACGTTAAAAAATATAAAATCAAACATCAAATTGATTTTTGAATGATTAAGAGCATGTTTCATGATAGATTACTTCGAACATAACAAAAGTAATTTTAGTAATTTCAAAATAACTCACAAACACGCACTAACTCGATTGTCAAACATCTCTTGATCGAACTATAAATTTGAATTGTGGTCACTATTAAATAATATGAGGTTCCATCTCAAAACCAATTGGCTATGGGTGGAGTAGCCCATCTATATTATAAATTGGAAGGTCTTCACTTATCTTTTGAATGTGGGATCTTCAACCGTCACTTGTTTATTTGCAATGTAATACTAAAAAGAGGGTGTAGATAAAATCATAAGCTAAATTATTGGAGGGACAAAAAAAAATGCAATTAGAGGGAGAGGAAGAGGAAAAAGTGAAGGATTTGCGGGGGGTAGTGGAGGTAGAGGGTGGCCGGCATGCCAACAAACACACACACAGTTTAAAACACTGGCACTGCTTTCTACAATTCTTTTTTTTTTTTTTTTTTTGCTTTTTTTTTTTTTTTTTTGTAAAATCTTTTTTTGTTTTAATTTACTTTTTTTTTTGTTTATAAAATTTAAAAAAATAATAATAATTTTGGGGTGCCGAATTACTTGGCATAAAATCGGGGGGAGAGAACTTGGTTTTCACAGTGCCGAACTCTACTCCTTCCCTTTTCCTCCTCTTTTTTTATTTTCCCGCGTTTTTCGCTCTCTGGTCTCCAACTTCTTTCATTTATTTTCTTTCTTTTTCCTTCTTCTTATTATTTTTTTTACCTCAAAAAACATTTCCTTCGTCTTCGCAACCACTAAAACTCACTTATTAAAAAATGAGATTGAAAAAAAATCATTTTTAGATAAACACTTGAAAAAACAAATTTTTTAGAAAGGGTTTTTAAATATATAATAACTTATGTATAAAAACACTTATACGGAAATGTAACCAAACATACCAGAGTTTAAATTTTAAACAATTTTTATACAAAATGTGTTTTCAAAAAATGCATTCTTGAAAAACATTTAAACTAAAAGATATTCCAAACAGACACTTAATACCTGTTTGGTTACATTTCCTAAATATTTTTATACACAAGTTATTATATACCTAAAAATTCTTTTTTTAAAAAGAATTTACGTTTCTCTCAAAATGGTTTATTTCTCAATCTCATTTTTTAATAAATCATTTTTAGTGGTTGTCAAACACTATAATTTTTTTCAAAATTAAACACTTGAAAAGTTAAACCAAACACATCCTTAGTCTTACAAATTTTAATTTGATGAAAATATATGAAATAATTGTTACATAACAAAAATGGACACTTCCTTCAAAGAAATTTTCTATGTTAGAAGGACTAAATCATTATAGACTTAAATTAGTTGAATTACATTGTACATATATTAAAGTTAATAGTTTAAATTATTACAAGTTTGAAAATACATAGACTACTTTTTTTTTCACAATTTGATTATGACTTGTGTTTATTTAGTTCTTTCTTTTTAACTTCCCAATTTCTTGTTTGTTCTTTAAAAATCTAACCTTTTGATTATTGCTTCATTTTTTTTTTATTACAACTGTTTGATAATAATTTACGTGACTCGTTATTTCAATTAACATGTTAAGCAATCATGTCAAATGATAGAGATTTAGAATTATATAGGCATAGTTACCAAAATTGAGGAAGCTAGTAAATTTAAAATTTAACCTATTTCTTTTTTCAAAAAAAAAAAAAAAAAACCTATTTCTAGTTAAATGTTTATAGAGAGAGCATATTGTGTGAATTTTTAAACATTGTACGTAAATTAGTTTCTGATTTTAAATTTTGTTATTTTTGCAATTAAAATATAATATCATATTTGTCTTTCTCCGCAATTTCCTCCCTCTCTTTTTAATAAAAATAGCTACACAATGACTCAACTAACAATAATTTTGTCTAATAGTTCTCTCTGTTTCTTAAAAATAACATTTCTTTCTTTTATTTATTTTCTTAAATAATTTTGAAGTTTTGATCAAACTTTAAAAATAGGAACAAGTATTATCTTTGAGATTTGGTTAAAATTCCGTTAAGAGAGAGAGAGAATTAAATTCGTATAGAACAGAGGAAGAAAATGAATAATAAACGAATATATTTTTCATTAACAGAGAAAATGAAATTTATAAAAGAAAAGAAAAAAAAAAACTTACAATGGTCATTTAAGTTAAAACTCTCTCATGGCATTTATATATTTATATATTAAAAAAATAGAAGGGTTAAGAAAGAAGTTTAATATTAGATTATATTTATTAGGGCAATGAGGTTCCCTTTGACCGCTCGCACAAGACAAAAAGTTTCCCTTCAAACACGGTTAAATCTATAATTAACCAAAATTAAAGACAAGTCCAATTAATTAATTAATTGGTTGATTGATTGATTAATTAATTCATATAGGTTTCTTTAACAAAATAGGATTCTCCTATTCAATCATTTATGGTAAATCAACTACCTGTCTCCCCCAAGAAAATCAAGTTTAGTAATTTATTAATATAGTGTGTTTGGTAACTTTTAAACAAAAATCAATTTTCTACCAGCACATTTGAAAAGGTTAACAATTTAAAATGTGTTTGAATTTAAATTATCAAAAATGTTTTTAAGTAAATCTTAACTTAATAAATAAAATGCACTTCAAAAATATTTGATTACTTTAAAAATTGTTTTTGAATAAACACTTAAAGAAATAGATTATAAAAATTGATTTTAAAGTAATTATCTAGTAAGATGAAAAATAATATTTGTAATTAATCATATTATTTAAAGCATTTTCAGAAAAAGGTAGATATAAAAGCATTTTTTATTGTTTTTCTTAAAAAGTGCTTAAACTAAAAGATATATCCCAAACATACCCTTATTCAAATTTGTACTTGATCTTCCTCTATAATTTATTAGTTATAAGTAACTTATTAACAACAAGTTAAAAACAAAAAAAAGTAACTTAACAACAACTAATTTAAATTTGAATGTATATTGTTTGTTTCATCAAATGGCTATGGTAGTAGAGAAAAGTTAGAAGTACATCATCCACTTCTATACTCTTTTTAATCTGTTATTTAGTTTCTATACTTTAATTCATTAATTTCAATGATATTTTATTATTAATTAGTGGTATTAAAATGTAACAAAAAAATTAATGCAATATGTGGTTAACAATGTTACCAATTACCATATAATTGTTAACGAAAAAGTTTTTTTTTTTTTTAATAATAAGTTAAAATATAAAGAAAGAATAATAAAACTTTCAAAAGGGTTGTATTTGGGTTCGGAGTAAGAATTATGAAATTTGAAGAGCTTAAAAATGTTGTAGATAGTACCTTCACAACTCCTTTGCCATATTAGATTAAATTCGACATTTTAACTATATGTCACGCTTACATTATAGTTCGTTAATTTAGTTTTTCAAGTCATCTCTACAAGTTGATTTGATTATTACAATTGTTTTGACCAAACACAAACATTATAATGATATAAGTTATGAGTTAATAAGTACTTTCCTAATTTATTTGAAACTATTCCTTTCAATATCTATATTAGAATATACATAAATAAAGATATATACCCTAGTTTCTTGTTACTTTGAAGTTTATGTTTAGGAAGTTAATAAAATATGTTTTTATGAAATTTTCACTTTTTATCTTTATACTTAATTTAAACTTTAATCTTAACTTTCAATTCTATCACATTGAACCATAAACTTTTAAGTATTATAATTTTATCAAAATTTTAAAATAACAAAGTTTAATTAATGCTCCTTTAACAACTCTTCTAGCGAAGTAAATAACATGTACTCAATAAGCTACCAAATTTAAAAATGTCCTAACAAACAAATTAATGAAAAAAGATCAAAATATTTTTTTCGAAAGTTTAAATGTCACCAAAGTGAAATGTTTAGAAATATAAGGATCCAAATGAAAAACACAATGATGTGAACGAGTTCCATAAGATTCAAAGATTATTGGCCACTCATTATCCTTAAGTCAAAGAATGAATGTGAAAAAGTTACAAAAACTGATGGATGAAATAGTTAATTAAAAGAGGGAATGAATAGTGTGAGAATTAAAATTTGATATTATAAGTGAAAAAAAAAAAACAATAATTTGGTAGTTGTGTTAATGAGCACATGGATATATTAAAATTGAGAGAGGGAAGGGCATTTGAGAGCTTGTGGTTTCTGCAATATCTGCCTCCCAATATTCGATTTTCAAAACCAGTTTGGTACTCTGAAATAAAATAAAATAAAATAAATAATCAAAAGAATAAAATATTTGCAATAATGAATTGAAAAGGCATTCTCAATTGCTGTGTGCCTTTGCCATCCAAAACAAACTACAGATTTTACCAAAGAACTTGTCTGATTCTTTTTCTAGGATTCCCATTTTCTGCTCACCCTCTCAAAATGTTCACACAACAATTAAAAAGTTCCACACAATTAAAACTTCCCAAATTCATATTTTCTTTTTCCTTTTTTTAATTTAATCAAAAGGAAAAAAAAAATGGTACGAATATGTAAAATGGTACGAATATGAATAGGTAGACGACTTGAAAGGAGTATGTAATCACTATGACAATATTGCTTGGTTGAAGATTCGATTAGGGTTTAGTGTTAGATTTGTGATTTTTCTTTTTTGGTGAAAAATAGAGGGTAAGATAAATAAATCTTGGGGATCGAGGAGATGATCCTACCATGACATTGACAATCTCGATGGTTGTTTAACTATTTTTGTACTTGTTTTCAAAATTAATTATTGATTTATTTATTTGATAATTTTATGTAGCTTTTGTTTGAGAAAGAAAAATTATACTTTTCAATATCAAGATGAACCTCCTAATTTCTTGGAATGAAGGTGTACTTAAATTACTTCGCTTTTTGTATGTAATCAAACTCAATTGAATTTAAGGAGATGGGACCTTTGAATGAAAATAGTGGGCCTCAATAGGGTTTTAGTTTTGATTAGATGACATGGGATGATGTTTCTATGTAACACTCAAGAGAAGATAAATGATAAATTTTGTACTTGTGAGAGCTTATTTTCAATAAGGAAAAAACTTGCCTTGCATATAGGTATGTAGGGATCTCCTTGCATACCACCATTAAAACGTTGACAACTAAGAAAGATAACAAAAAAATCTCATTTTCTCCCTTTCTCTTTCTTACTTGTCAAGATTTTAATGGGTCCCTACATACCGGTATGCAGACAAGTTTTGTTCTTTCAATAAAAAGATATATCAAGAGAGTTGAGAGACTTTTTTTTTTTTTTTGAAAAAAGAGTTGAGAGACTTTATTATTGGACAATTGTCATTTCAATAGTGTTTCTTAGGCTCCACTCTCCCATAAGGTTGGAAAAGACTCTCTCTCAAGAAACACACGCACAAGAGAAATAATAAAGCCATCACGGAAAAATGATCTCAATCTGAGGTTTTATTTTTTTCATCGGGTCAGAATATTCCAAAATCTTCTTAGTCGAAGACGATTCTCTCTCTTAACAAATGTGCTAACATACCCGTTTTGGAGTAGAGCATCGAGAATTGATTTGAATTTTTTGAGAGTTACTTCATTTTATAATAGATGATCTGTCTTTTGTTCTATCTATTTACAATCCTTCCTTTAACTAATGAGAATCACACTATTAGTCATTGACTAATTTTTTTTAATCTCCGCTACTATATATTTCTCTAACAAAAAAGCATTTTAAAATTTTTCTATAATCATATGTATTCAAATCTATCCATACATTTATATTTGATACTCATTTACTCATTACATTTACATAGTTTACAATCTCTTTCTATACACGTATATCTTTAAAAATCATTGCATCAAATTCCACTGTTTCTGTTTTGATCTTCCATTGGTTTACTTATTAGACATGAAATTCATATAAAAAGTAAAAAGAATTTCATGAATACTTGTGAAAAATTGCACCAATGATAAATAAATAAATAAATATATACAACAAGAGCATATCTTTCTCATTGGTTTCTTTCTGTGCGGACTGTCATTTCCATGATTCCATCTTTAAAGTTTTAAACGGAAAAATAAAAAAAGTGAAAGTAAAAAAAGAAAAAAAAAAGAAAAAAAAAAAGAGGTCCACAGAACAGAAATCACACGGACTCACGAGAAGTAATTAAGTCATAAGTAGGTGATGTGCATGCATGACAAGTGGGTAAAATTATCACTCTAATTCATTGGTCAGGTAAGTTTCATCCTTTAATTTAATTTTACTGACTAAAAACAACCCCACTCACTTTCTAAATTATTTCTTTTTATTCTCTAAACCTTCAAAATATCTATTATATTTGTCAATATATTATAATTTCAGAGTTTTTTCTTATTGAAAAAGTATATTTTTCCGGCAATTGTTGAACATATAGATGTTTTGAATATGTGAATTTATCGGGTTGAATTGACCTTTTTTTTTTTTTTAAGTTTTTTTTTAAACAAAATTACAAAATAAATATAAAACATTTCAAAATGTATGAATCAAAATAAAATAACCTTGAAAATTCACTCTTAAAAAAGAGATTTAAATAAAATAAAATAAATAATATTTGACTGCATATCGATGTATATAGAGATAAGTTTTTTTTGAGAAGAAATGTATAGAGATAAAATCTTGACAACTAAAAGAGATAAAGATAGAAAATAAGAGAATTTTTGTATCTCTCTTAATTGTCAACATTTTAATGGTCACAACAATATGCAGTTGAGTGTTTCAAATAAAATTGAAATCACACTAAAAAAAAATAGCTTACAATCGAAGATTGTGTAAATCCTCAACCTTTCAAATAGCATGTCTAACAAATCCTTAACCTACCAAACATTTTCAAATCCAAAGGTTTATTACAAACATCTCTAAAAGTTAAAAGTGCATTATGAAATCCAAAACAAGAATTTGAAACACAAATAATCAAGAGAAAAAAAACTTGTTTAGAATATCAGTAAACAATAAAAAGCACATAAATAAAGGTTGTTTTGAAAACGTTCACTTTCTCCACATAATCCAAATACAATTCAACTATAGCTTTAAAAAATAAACTTACCAAACATAAATTCATTGAACACACATTTATAACAACAAACTCAAAACAAATAAACATCCCAATGCATCCTCTCCACGACTAAACTCGTAATTTAACCTAACACGAAAGAAGATGAGAAAGAAAAAAGGGCCATTTTGGTAAAAGTGAACATGATTAGATAGCTAAGCTAGCTAGAAAAATTGGTAAACCAAAGAAAAATTGTTTTTGTTTTTGTTTTTGTTTTTTTTTTTTTGCTCCTACATTTTGCACTAGCCCGGATCTTTCGCGACCTTGTTGCAGACAAATTTTCTTCAGCGCAGTGCCAAAAGTCGCTTCTCTACTCAAACTCTCTCTCCCTCGCTATTTTATTTTTTTTATTTTTTCATTTTTAAATTCTCTTTCTCTGTCTCTGTTTTTTTTTTTTTAATTCAACTCTTGAATGCCGGTTGGCAACTTGAACCGCTTCCTTCTCCCATTATAACCCTCCACCTCCTCTCTTCTCCAAATCCCTCTTCCTTTTTTCTGCATGCATTTCTTTCTTCTTCTTCTTCTTCTTCTTCAGACAACCTTCAAATCATTTTGAACTGTTCATTTTGAAGTTGGGTTTCTTCAGCTTCGTGATTCTCGTACTCGTTCTCTCCTGATATGGGAGCTCTTCTAATTCAGTAACGTCCCCGTTCTTAAGGTGAAAATATCCTTCGGTTTCCTATTCAATTTCTTTGTTTTTTGTTTGTTTCTTCTCATTATTTTGTTTATAACGTGATTCTGTGCTTCTTCAGATTCGTCACCAAACAACGAGGATTAACAAAGTTTGAATCTTTTGTTTTTTTCTCCTTTCAACAAAAACACAATGGCTCCGGCGACTAACTGGCTTTCCTTTTCGCTCTCTCCCATCGAAATGCTTCGCTCTGCTGACTCTCAGTTCGTTCCTTATGAAACTTCCTCCACCGCCTCTCCTCACTATCTCTTAGACAATTTCTACTCTAATAATGGTACTTTTTGTAACTTTCTTTTCTTTTCTTTTTGGGTTATTTTCTGTTTGGTTGCTGAGAAAATGCATGAAAAACTGATAATACAGTGCTGGGGTTTGAGTGATTTCAGATTCTCATTTCTGCAAATCACCGACTTCATTAGAAAACTTCTCAAAATCGGTTCTTTTTTTATTGGGAAGTCAGATATTGACAAATTATAATATGGGTGTTTTTTTTTTTTGAAGGATGGAGTAATAGTACTAATTCTCACCCAAAATCATCGCAACTTTTCTTCATGGATGGAGACGAAAACAACGAAGTTGTCAAAGAAGATCATCATCATCATCATCATCAATCAACGCCCGCCATTTTCACGAGCTTTCTTCATCCACAAACCCACCACCAACCCAAGCTCGAAGATTTCCTCGGCGAAGTGAGGTATTCCGACAGCCAAACGGAGACCCAAGATTCGTCTTTGACTCATATTTACGACCATGGCTCGGCGGCCTATTTCGGCGACCAACAGGATCTCAAAACCATTGCGGCGTTTCAAGCCTTTTCCGCCAACTCCGGCTCTGAAGTTGACGATTCGGCTTCTATTGCCAGAACCCAGATCGCCGCCGCCGAGATCCCCGCCGCTGCTCATTCTATTGAGTCGTCGGTCAGAAATGAGTTGGGGAGTTTCTCTAACTGCCCCACGGGTGCTCTGTCCCTCGCCGTCGCCCAGAGCTCCGACACGGTGGCGGCTGCGGCTGTTGTGGCGGCGGTCGATTCCGATTCCTCCAAGAAAATTGCTGATACTTTTGGCCAGCGAACTTCCATTTACAGAGGAGTCACTAGGTCAGTACACATCAACTAGTGAACACTTTTTATCGCATGATTTTAAGAAGACTTGGGCTTTGGATCGCTTGTTTTTTTGGGGTCTAGTGATGATTTTGTGAAATGGGTGTTAAAAAAACGAATATTATGATTAAAGAGATCATTCGCAGGTCGATGATAGATGATTTAATGTTTAATCTTAGAATTTTTAACTCTATTCGATCAACTTACACTACAGAAACTAATGGAGATTTAACGTAGTGTATCAGAAAGTATTTGTAAAATGGGAATTAAGAATATGAATAGATGATTCAATAAGCTTTTAGTATAGTGATGATTTAAGGATGTAATAAAGAGAAAAAGAAAAGAAAAGAATTGAAAGAAGAAGTTGAAAGTTGGAGTTTTGTAAATGTTGGTGTTAATTGCAGGCACAGATGGACGGGTAGATACGAAGCGCATCTATGGGATAACAGCTGTAGAAGAGAGGGTCAGGCTAGGAAAGGACGTCAAGGTTTTCTTTCTCTCTCTCTCTCAAAAAATCAGAAAAAAAAAAAAAGTAGTCTTTTTTCATATTTATTATTGATGGGTTTTGATTAGAATTGCCAAATAAATAGTGTAGCAGTAGCAGAGAAAGAAAAAAAACCAGAATAAATACACTACACTACTAGGCAGGCGCACATAGAGCAGAAGCATTAGCCAAAGAAAAGGCTGAAAAGAGAAAAGAAAAACACTTAAAAAAGACGAGGCTTTTGCATGCATGAGGGAGTTTCAGAGATTTCAATTAATGGCGGATCTGAAATGAATTTAAAAGAAAAGAAAAAAAAAAGAAGTTGGGTTCTTATCATCAGTCTTTTTATTATGATTGACTGATGGTATTTGTAATGTGTACTTTTTTCCCATTTTCAGTTCCGACTGTTCCTTCACAGATACATACATACATATATATATATATATATATATTTTAAAAACTCCTCCTTTTTCTTTTGGTTGGATTGATTTGATCAGATGTGCCGCCATTTTGTTTCATCTGTTTAAACTTTAAAGTGTTTATTTTTTATTTTTTGGGTTTCTCTGTTGAGAGAGTTAATTAGTGGTCACTTTGATGCGACCCACATCCACAGCGATTAGAGAAAGAGAAAGAGAGGGTTTTTTTTGCAGGCATCCATCCATGAGTCTGCTACTCACTAGTCTGTCTCTGATGAGTTTTTAAGCTTTTGCTTTTGCTTTTGCTCAACCCCAACTAGGGTTTGACCAAGCCCACCCATCTCCCTTTGTTTTTCTTTTTCTTACATTTGACCAAACCCACCTATTCCACTTATATTTTTGGAGCCACTTGCTTTGTATTGTTTCCTTTGTTGTTTTGGGAGCTCACTTCTCAATCATAGAGCTTGAGTCGTCGATGTCGATGTCGATGTCGCTGTGTGCCGTTTTTAGTTAAACTTTGTAATGCTAGGATTTGACTGAAGAGGAGTAGGATTTGTGTTTTTTGCTGATTGTAACGGGTGTCGGTGTGTGGACTAATCGGGGTTGTTAAATGTTAGTGTAGAGACGATTCGAGCGAGGTGTTGAAATTGGGGTTTTGACATAGCTATGTTTTTGGTTTGACTCTTTTGATTTGTGGAGGCTTTGTTTGGGGGACTTGGTGAAAATAGTTCTCTAATTTTTCTGTCTTCAAAATAATATGATCAAATGGATTGTGGTGCCAAAGAAATCCTTGGTTTTTGTTAGGGAATATTCTTGTGTTAGAAAAGCAATTAGAATGTTAGGAAAAAAGTTGGAAGTATTCATGAGCCTAAAAACTGATCTCACATGCTAATCACGTGGTTTTACTATTAATTTATTTGTTTTTTTGGGCTTTATGACATTTGATTTCTTTGACTAGCGTTAAACTTTGACCTTGTATTTGAATATATGTTTGTTTGCCAACTTACTGAGTTGAAAATTCTCTCTTGTTTTGCTTTTTTTGCATAAAATCTTCGGTGCTGATTTTCCTGTTGGCTTTCACATTCCAACCCTTGTTCTTCAGTTTACTTGGGTATGAATTTTCTTCCCTTTTTTTTCCAACTTTTTTTAGATTTTTTTTATTTATTGAGTTTTTAAAGTTTTTATATTTATATTTTTCAGGTGGGTATGATAAGGAAGAAAAAGCAGCTAGGGCTTATGATTTGGCAGCTCTGAAGTACTGGGGTCCAACTGCAACCACCAATTTTCCTGTAATATATATATATACATTCTCTCTTTCCATAAAATTATAATATGGTAACTATTTGATAGTTCTTGCTTCTGAATATCCATAATGTTTTTCTAACTTTTGTTCACTCATTTTTTGTTCTCTTTTCCGGGTTCGTTTCTTAGGTTTCAAATTACACCAAAGAATTGGAAGAGATGAAGCATGTCACCAAGCAAGAGTTCATTGCTTCTCTGCGAAGGTAAGTTTCGGTGTTTCTTTTTGTTTTTCGTGTGTTTCGGTTTCTTTGTTTTGTCGCTGAAAGTTACTTGTTTGGACTTCAGAAAAAGCAGTGGTTTCTCGAGGGGTGCGTCTATTTACCGAGGTGTAACGAGGCATCATCAGCAGGGTCGATGGCAGGCGAGAATTGGTCGCGTTGCTGGGAATAAGGACCTGTATCTCGGGACATTTGGTAGGTGTATTTGTGGGATGTGAATGTGGGAAATATGTTGAGGGATTCATGTTCAATGCCTAATTTGGCCCTTGTCTTGCAGCTACTGAAGAGGAAGCAGCCGAGGCATACGATATAGCAGCGATCAAGTTCAGGGGTTTGAATGCCGTCACGAACTTCGAGATGAGTCGATACGACGTGGAAGCTATTGCGAAGAGTGCGCTACCGATTGGGGGAGCAGCGAAGAGGCTGAAGCTTTGCCTCGAATCGGATCAGAAGCCAATTCCAAGTCATGATCAAACAGCAGCCCAGTGCAGCAGTGGAAGCAACAGCATCAACTTTGGCTCCGCCATTCAGGCCGGGCCACCTATCCCCTGCGGAATTCCGTACGATACTGCGGCCGTGCTGTATCACCACAATTACTTCCACCATCTTCAACCTAACGCCATCGGTTCTTCGGAGTCGACCAGTCCAGCCATTGCAGCGTCGACCGTGGCACCTCAAGCAGCCGAGTTTTTTGTTTGGCCTCACCAGTCATATTAGATTTTCCGTGTTTACTGATGATCGTAGTAAATGCAGCAGCTAACACATGACATGACCCGACTAGTTTGTCGATGCTGTCCGGGCAACCCGGATTTTTATCCAAATGACTTGAAATGACTGTAGTTCAACTCTTAACCCCCCTTTTAAGTAGGAAAAAGAAAAGAGGTAGAAAGGGTTTTTGGTATGGAAACTAAACTTGTTATTTGTAGGAAGTTGAATTTTGTAAAGTTTAATACACCCCATGAATATGGTTTGAACTTTGACATGTTTGAATGTGGAAGAAGGGGTGTATCCATCTTGTTTCAGAAACAGAAAGGCCACTAGAATCAGAAAATCTTTCATATAATATCTTGTGCATTTCTTCCTTTCTTTTCTCTTATCAAATATTGAAACTAATTGGTTTAATGGTTTCCCCTCTAGAAAAAAAAAAAATAATCATTACTCTGAAAAATGAATTTTGTTTGTAGCTTGAGCTGTGACAACATTTATACTATTTACTAATAGAATTTTAGTGAAAGTGATGGATAACTTCTAATTGGATTCCTTTCTTGATGCAATTCATGTGTTAACTATGTATTTTATTGGATAATAATTTGGTTTTTGATTTTTGAAAATTAAGTTTATTTTGAAAACTAAAAAAAAATATTTTTTAAGAAATATTTTTGTTTTTGAAATTAGGCTAGGAATTCATATATATCTGTTGTGGTAAGAACATTGGGAGAAAATGAATAAAATATTGAGAAACAAAAAGCTAAATGGTTATCAAACATGACCTTAATTGTAAGGGCTATTAATTCTAAGAGATTTAGATCAAGTGTAGATAATGCAATTATCTCATATATGATTTCATATTATTATATTTTGTTAGATGAATTGAAGAACCAATATGATTAATTTGATAATAGTAAGAGTGTGTTTGGATCAACTTTGTAAGTGGTTGAGAAAGACAAGTGTTTTTTGAAAATTAAGTGCATATTTGAGAGTGATTTTGAAATGGTTAAAATCACTCTTTATCATGTTTGAAATCATCTCGAAATATGTCTTTAATCATTCAAAGTCAATTTGATGTTTGATTTTATACTTTTAAATACGATTTTTATATCATCAAAATTGATTTTGAATTATAAAAAGTATGTTTCGTAGTAATTTTGAATACATGATTTTAATAATTCTAAAATCACTCCCAAACATGCCTTAAAAGTATGAAAAAAAAAAAAATCACTTTTTTGAAAACACTACATGGCTTGAAAATCATTTTCTCAATAATAAGTTCCTAGATGATTATAAAAAAGATTGATTTGAAATGATTTCCTATTAATCATTTACAATCACTTCAAAAAACCTCTAGAATTAAAAAATCTCGAAATCCACGGAAGAAAACGTAGAACATATATTTATTTTATTTTATCTTATTTTTGAAACAAACCTAGAACTTTTTTTTCTTTTTTTTTTTTTAGGAGAACATAAGTAAAACTAAACAAGAAAAGAAGAAGAAACATTCATATGAGTCATCTCGAGAGCTAAAGTTCTTTGAGCCCACTGTGGACATTCTTCTATCCAGACTTCAGAGTGCTTTGACGTTCGAGCGTGGATGGCTAACATATGGGCTACTTTGTTCCCATCTCTAGGAGTAAGAAGGAAACCCCTGATATGGTGAGCATGGAAAAGTTGCTTGATAAGGAGAATAAGAGAAGCAATCTCATTGAAGTGTTGATCTTGGTCATGTAGAAGGTTCCAAACAATTTTAGAATCTATTTCCGCCCAGATCGGTGTAAGTCCAGAATCCACCGCTAGTGTGACTCCATCTAGGAGAGCTTAAGCTTCGGCCCATTCCACCGAACAACACGTGCGTCTGAAGAATTCTGCTGCTGCCATCGTCTCTTCTTTGGAGTTGCGAATAATGATACATGATCCCATCTCGCCATTAATTATAGTTGCATCCACATTCATTTTGAGGTGGTTCTGTGGTGGAGGAGTCCAGGTTGCTGAAGATCCAGTGTCAACACTCGTCGTCCTCGCCTCTCCTAAACATCTGCTTGGTTGAGCCTCCCTGTATTCGAATACATAATTTGATGCCCAAACAATGGGGTCGTCTGTCAGTTTATGAGGGTGAATGACGCCCTGAAACACAACAGTATTTCGAGTATTCCAAGTGGACCACATTGTTGTTGCAAATATCAACATATCGTCCATGCATAGAGTCTCCTGGGCCCTGTAGAAAAGGTCGAGGGTATTAGAAAAATGATCATTTATAAAAATTTGCACCGGACTCCACCAAACCCAATGCTTCTTGATCTTCTTACACTCCCAAAGAACATGAAGGGTTGTCTCATCTCTTTTCCTGCACATAGGACAACATGGATCACAAGGTATATGTCTTTTTTATGATGTTCATCCTACTGGGTAGAATATCTAAGCTAGCTCTCCAAACAAAGATCTTGATTTTGTTTGGTATTTTAAGATTCCAGAGTAGCTTCCACCAACTGCAGACAGATGAATCAGATGATGATGATTCTCCCTGGATCTCTTCCATAGCAAGCTTGTACCCACTCCGAACAGAGTATTGGCCTCGCTTATCATAGTGCCAGAAAAAACTGTCAGGGTGTTGGGCACCTGCAATAGGAATCTCCTAGATTTTTTCTACATCATCCTGCATAAAAATATATGTTAGAAGATTAACATTCCATGATTGACTACTAGAGAAAATACTTTTGACTCTGTAATCAGTCAGAGGGCGTTTTAGAGAGAGAAGTTTAAAAGTCTTCATCCTTGGAATCCACTTGTCCTCATAGATGTCAATTGTTTCATCATTCCCAATCCTCCAACAACCACCTTTCATTGCTAGATCTCGACCCCATAAAATTCCTCGCCATACATATGAAGGTCTACCCCCCAAACCTGCATTAAAAAATTCACGATTAGGATAGTATCTCACTTTTAGAACTTGTGTCACTACAGATTGAGGTCTTTGAAGTAGGCGCCAAGTGTGTTTCGCCAACAAGGCTTGATTGAAAAGCCTTATGTCTCTGAACCCCATTCCTCCTTTGTCCTTTGGTTTTGTCATAGCTCCCCACTTCAGTCGGTGAATTTTTCTCCCTTGTTCAGAGCTATCCCACCAGAAATTCGCCATCATCCTATTCAGCTCGTCACAACAACCCTGTGGAAGTTTGAAGCAAGAGAGAGTGTACGTTGGAATGGCCTGAGCCACTACCTTTATAAGAGTTTCCTTGCCAGCTGATGAAAACATCTTCCTTTTCCAACCTTGCAAAACCTTTTGAACCTTACTTTTGATGTAGTTCAATGGTGCCTTCTTGTTCCTAGACAGAGAAGATGGACAACCGAGATACTTTCCATGGTCCGCTACTATTTTAACCTTCAAAATACTGGCTAATTCGCTCCGGATGTTGATTGCAGTTCCAGGTCCAAACGCTATTGCTGATTTTTTATAGTTAATAATTTGACCTGTCGCCTCCTCGTAGACTTTTAGGAGTCTTTGTAACTCCAAAAATTCCTCCGTGCGCGTTTTTAGGAAGAGCAAACTGTCATCTGCAAAAAATAGGTGAGAAATAACCGGTGTCGTTCTTGCAATTCGAAGACCTGAAATATTCCGAGAGATCTCAACCTTTGTTAGGAGGCTGGACAAACCTTCAGCACACATGAGAAATAAATAAGGTGATAATGGATCTCTCTGTCTAAGTCCTCGAGTGGGCCTAAAGGTTTCAGAGCAGATGCCATTTATAAGAATGGAAAAGGAAACAGATTCAACACACATTCTGATCTTTTTAATCCAAGATGTATTAAAACCCATTTTTTTCATAAATCAATTTAGAAATGATCATTCCACTCTATCGTAAGCTTTACTCACGTCCAGTTTGATAGAAGCATAACTATTTTTTTGTGGATTTAGAGTAATGTAAGCACTCATACTACAAAGTTTATGAATGTAACCTATGTTTTATGAGGCTTTTTTGTCAAACCAATTTTCTTTTTTCCATTCACAATGCATTGAAAAATAACTTAATTGTTTCATATCTCCTCGCATTGTAGTCTTTATAATCTAATCTAGTTGATGTAGCGCTTCTATGATATATATATATATATATATTTTGACAACATGCTTCTATGATATATTTTCAAATGAATGTAATGACCAGTTCGACACATGTGGATCAGGGGAGGATCCATGTAGGGGTGAGAGGGGCACATGTCCCCTAAAAGTAACAACTTGGTTTATTGGGGCCCGTTTGCTAATGTTCTTATTTCTTGTTTCTAATTTTATTAAGGAATCTAAGCATTTAATAACTATGTATGTTTCTTGTCTCTCATTTTTTTAGAAACACTCCCAAAATTTGTATAGAACTTTTGGAAACAACTAAAACTAGTTTCTCATTTTTTGTTCCCGTTTCCAATTTTTTCAAAAACATAAATAAGAATATAAGTTTATTATTATTGAATGTATATGTGTTAGAGTCATGAAATTCTATTTTTCTTTATTAAAAATGAAGAAACGGAAACAAGAAACGAGAACGTTACCAAACGGGCCCTTGATTGGGGCTCCAAACTTAATTCTATATTTAAAAATCTTATATATTTCAAACTTCATTCTCTACTTGAATTTTTATTTAGATGATTCCAAATAGTTAATTTTGTAATTAATATTATTTTTTTAGAAGATAATTAATATTATTTAATATATCAAAACATTTAAAATTATATTTATATGAAAGTTAAATTACAAAGTTTAGTCCGTGAAGTTTAAAATTTCTCTCTAATATGTATTTAAACTTTCAATTCTGTGTCTAATTAAGTCCTTGAACTTTAAAATAATAGGTCGTAGGCATATTTGAACCTTTTTTTTTTTTTTTTGAGTTCATCAACATTTGGGGTGGGGGATTCGAACCTCTGACCTCATGGTCGAAGGTACATGCCAATTACCGTTGAACTAAACTCACTTTGGCATATCTAATTGAACCTTAAACATTCAATTTTGTAACTAATAAATACATTAATTTTAAAAAATTTTGAATAGGACGATAACTTATTAGACAAAAGATTAAATTTTCTCTATGATAACATTTAATTTTTAAAAAAAATTGAATATGTCAAAAACCTAAGACATTTTTTTTTTAAGTTCAAGGACTATATAGACACAAATCTAAAATTTCAGGGACTAAACTTGTAATTTAAAATCTAATGTGAACTCGTGACCATTTGACATCAGATCTGTCCAACTTGTCTCTCAAATTTGACTACACAGGTAATGAAATGATAACTGTAGGAAACAGTAATCAATTAACCTATTCATTATATTGGAAGTTCTTTTATTGAATCTAGTGGTAATAATCTTATTTTGAAAGGTCTTATGCATGTTTCTCAAATAAGTAAAAATTTGATTAGGATTTAGGGTTTAGGGTATATCAAGGCTAACTATGGATAACTCTGTCATTGTTGAATTTTGTGATTCTTGTTGTGTTATTAAGGATAAGAAAATGGAGAAGGTACTTAAGGATGGTCTTTACCGAATACCAAGTATTAAGTCTGCCTCATGGCATGGATTACAAGAAGATGTCTAAGTTTGTTTTTGTTGCTTTTGTATCTCAGTTGTCTAAATGTAGTAGGAAAAGGCATGAATCTATGTTTGTGTCAGCCTTGAGAAATCATCACATTTTGTATTGCTTAGAGGATGTGTGGTACCACCTTTTGGACATCAATCATTTAGAGTTCTAAACCACATCCTAGTTTCTTGTAACATTAAAAGCGAAGTTAATGAAAAAGTGGGATTTTGTGAGGCACGTCAGTATGACAAATCATATAAGCTACCTTTCTCCAATTCCCTTTCTAGAGCATCTCAACCACTTGAATTAATACACACTGACCTATGGGGTCCAGTTCCAATCAAATCCATAGATGGTTACCTTTATTATATCAGTTTTGTGGATGATTATAACAAATACTCATGGATCTTTCCATTAAAACTGAAAAGTGATGCAGTCACAGTATTTGGACAATTTAAAAGTCTGGTAGGGAACATTTACAATAACAAGATTAAGGTTATTAGGTTGATGAAGGAGAAGATTATAAACCTATAATTCACACAACTTCCTAGTGTGGCATTCAAGTGCAACTAGCCTGCCCCTACACCTCTGCACAGAATGGGAAAATGGAAAGAAAATAGCGACATGTGGTAGAAATCAGATTTTGCATTACTTGCTCATGCTAAAAATGCCATTACAATATTGGTGGGAGACCTTTCATACATTAGTATACTTAATTAACAGAATGCCAACAGATACAATTGAGGGAAAAGTGCCATTTACCCTACACAAAGAAGAGCTTGATTATAATAGTTTGAGAATATTCGGTGCAACTTGTTATCCTTGGCTCAGACAAGATCAACATCATAAGTTCGATTTTCACACTACGAAGTGTGTGTTCATAGGGTATAGCAACAACCACAAGGGTTATAAATGTCTAAGTCCCACTGGACGTATATATACCTCACAACATGTTTGTTTTAATGAGCAGGATCTCCCATGTTCAGAGTTATTCACTCAAACCACAACCTATGAGACTACAAATCTGTTGGGTTTTATGCCCTAAAACTCGTAGATAGTGAATGTAACCGTTGACCGGAAATTAATGAAATAATATTGATATATTTTTCCATTAGTTGTTATTAGTTATTTTATGTTTGTCTTTGCCTAATAATAACCCTAATCCAATAAACTAGACATCTGAGGCTGTAATATGAGTCTTGAACTATATGTAGCGACATATGAGATCATTGTTCAAGAAACAACCTAAAGGGTCTATAGTATAGGGATAAGACTGGGTGCCTTATCCTGGTGACACTATGGATACGGCCCACTTTGTATTTGATACAAACGCTGCGATCCAACGCGTTCGTGTAGGAGACATGCGAGTGGGGGTATCCTATGCAATGAGTTTGCATAAGACCGGACCGCGAAATAGTAATCACTAGTTATAACACCGTTAACTAGTTGGTTTTCTATTTTCACTAGGACGACCTAGACAACTTAGTCTTAATCCTGAGTTGATTATGGACTCCTGCTCATGAGAGATTGTCCTTTGATTTGTATGGGTGAGAGTGGCCAATACGCCGACTCAATAAGCCTACCACTTTGGGGACAAGATAGAATGGGGAGCTGGGAACATAATCGTACAAGATGGAATTCACTCTTTCCCGACTTTAGGGAAGCAGATGAGTGTTCCCTTAAGTGGTTACTCCGAGTCTTGAACAAAGGGCCCTACCCTCTCAATGGCACGAGAGGGTTTTCTGTTTGATGGTTGGACCATAAACAAATTGTTCATTAGAGGAGAATTGGTACTTGAGGAAATAGAGGTGACCCAGGGGTAAAACGGTAATTTGACCCAGCTGGTGTTACGGACGCTCGTGAAGGACTAACTAGTCGATATTGGTCTAAGTTCCGTGGACACAGAAAATATGTCTGCAGTGAGAAGAGTGCAACTGTGAGTCTATAGTGGAATGTACACACAGTTAACGAATATTGATTATTGTGGTTAATGAGTTTAACCAATTAATCTCACATCGTTGGAGCTTCTGATCTGCAGGTCCATAAGGTCCCACTGGTAGCTCGTAAAGTAATTTGAGGCAACTAAGTAATTAAATGTAAATTGAAAATGTTCAATTTACTAAGGGAAATAAATATAATATATATTGATATATTATTATGAGAGAAATTAATATTTGAAGAAGTTCAAATATAAATTTATGGAAGATTGAAAGAATTAATTAATTTAAGTCCTAAAAGTGTTTGGGCAAAATTAATTAATTCAAGGCCGGAAATTAAATATGTG
This sequence comes from Luffa acutangula, assembly GCA_036850905.1. Lineage (NCBI taxonomy): Eukaryota > Viridiplantae > Streptophyta > Magnoliopsida > Cucurbitales > Cucurbitaceae > Luffa > Luffa acutangula. The sequence continues at coordinate 45,673,945 of CM072091.1, read as the reverse complement.
ATATTTAATTGGTAGTTAATTAATTAAAGAATTCATTAACCATGAATTAATCAATTATGTAAATAATTAATCACTTAAGGAAGTGATTAATCATTTATGGGAATGATCTAATTACTTATGGAAGAAATTAGTCATTTATGGAAAAGATTAATCAATTGGGGAATTGATTGATCATGATTGATTAATTAATGAATAAGATTGAATCAATTTTGGAAAAGATTGATTTAATTGAATATTTTATTCATGGCCTCTCTTCTATAAATAGAACACTAGACCTAATTGGTCATGACACTTGACACTCTTGAAAGACAAGACCTAGAATTCTCTGTAGCCTCCCTCTTAGAGAAAGACTCCCACAAGTCTTTGACCTCCTAGACTTAGAGACATACCGGTGTAACCTCTGTGGTTATTGTGTCAATCAAGAAGGAATTTCCAGCGAAGAAAAACAAAGGCGGCTGCTGCGTTTTCGTTCGTTGGAGCGTCGTTGGCGAAGAACGGTCAAGTCTACAACGGAGGTTTGTAACGGTTCTTCCTCTTTTCGTTAGAAAAGTTTTTAAAATAAATTTAGATTTATTTTAGCATGTTTAAACAGATTTTACAGCAACTTTAAAGCATGTTTAAAGTTTTGTTTGAGTTATCGTAACGGTATTTTAATGTTAATTAATATACGGCGTAAGGTCCAATCGATGCGCTTCCGCTGCGTGGGGACTTTTATTCCCTTCAATCGGCATCAGAGCCATCGCTGTCCCTATTAATTAATTTTAAAAGTTGCGATAGGCTCTAATAGGTGGGATTTATGCATAATGTATGTTCGGTTTGCATTGAACTGTTTGGGTTAATTTTATAGCCATAGATTTTATTTTTATGTGATTTTGATCATGTAAGGCCCGGTGTTTCGGGTATATTATGTAAAATCGAGTCCTATGTAAGTCCGGGTCTAGAATAGATTTTTATGTGATAAAAATCGGAGCAATCGTCGCTGAAATCGGGGCAAAAATCGGAGAAAAGTTGCTGTTTCTTCCCAGAAATCGATTCCAGACGCAACAGCGTCGGGACGCTCCTTCAACAGCGTCTCGACGCTGTCTCGATACCGAAGGCGCTCGGTAAGGAAAGCGCACAGCGTCGGGACGCTACCTCAACAGCGTCTCGACGCTGTCTCGATACCGCAGGCGCCAGATATGGAAAAGGCATAGGGTCGGGACGCTATCTACACAGCGTCTCGACACTGTAACGATGGAGGCGCGCACTAGGGTTTCAACAGGCGCGATTCAAGCGAGGCCGGTCCGGTTCGGCTGGGCTGGGACCTATTTGGTCCGGTTCAGCCAATTTTTGGCATGGTTCGTGATTTTGGAAGCCGGTTCGAGGTGGTTTGGGGCGGTTCGTGCTGTCTAGACCAATTCCGGAGCTGTACATGGATATTTTAGGATAGAATTTAGCTAAATTATTGTAATTTAATGCTTTATTTTATCCTAGAGACCAAAAATTAACCGGTTCAATTGCTGTTTATATGCTTTATGGATGTCATATTGAATATTTAATCCCACCTTAGGTTATAAACATGCTCATGCATTTTTTATATATTATAAATTGTTATAATGTATGTTTAAATGCATGGATTTGTTTTCATATTTTTTTAATATAAGTGTATATTAATTTATATGAAAAATTGGAAAGCATGAAGCATGTCATTACTTAAATTAAATATAAATAGTTATGTTTAATGTGATGAATGAAGCATGCTTGGTTGATTTTCTTGATTGACTTATAATTGTTATAATAAAAGAAAATCAAAATTGCATGAAGCATGAAACATCCATAGTTAATAATATAATTGTTATATTATTCATGCAATTGATGTGGCTTAATTATTCAATTTGAATGAGATTGTTGAATGAATTAAACCCTAGATTCTTGATTATAGGATTAATCATTAAAATTTGAAATAATTCTTCAATATTAATGATTAGAAACCGTCAATCTATAATCAAGATTTGCATGCAAACATAAGATCATAGGATAAATTGGATTAATTTTACATTGTTTAAAATTTATTAGACCTAGATCGATTTCTAATAGGATTAGAATCTTTTCTTACTTAGAATTAAAAATAGTTTTAATTTACTAAGTAGGAAAAACATTGCTATGATTATAAGGGAACTCCACCGGTAATGTTCTGTCTAAGGTTGGGGGTATTTAAGTTGACGGTTTACGGAACACCTCCTACCTGGGAACTGACCTGGAATACCGGAGTTGAATTAATCATAGTTAAATGTTAACATGCAATGTCACTAGGTTTATTAAAAGTGTTTAATGCACCTAGATCTTTAGAGTAAAGACCTTACATTACTGAGGTTATAAGGGAACTCTCTCGGTAAAGTTTTGTCTAAGGTTGGGGGTATTTAAGTTGACGGTTTACGGAACACCTCCTACCTGGGAACTAACCGGATTGAGTTGAATTAACCATAGTAATGTTGACTTGCAATGTTGGGTTTATTAAAAGAAGTTTAATTCACCCAAAAGATTGCAGTTGAATCCTTTCCATAATTGTTATAATAGGATCAGACTTAGATAGATTGACTTAGCCGAATACTATCTAAGTTAAACAACCCTATATTAACCTTAGGACATTTTCAGTGGGAGGAAAATCACAAAACGAGATTTAAATCAAGTTTTGCTCCTACGTCCCTATATTCACAACGTGAGATTCATGCTCGGCTTCGAGTCGCCCTAGGAGCGGCCTCCCTTCGGAAAGTGTTTGCATGGATCAATATCAAGGTGAATGGGAAAAATGTCTAGAGTAAGTGGGAGCGGGACACGTGTCAACGTATCCCTCGGTCTCCGCCCATAGTTCACACCGTGAGAGTCCTATGATCCGCCTGCAGGTTGCCCTGGCGCATCCATCCCTTCGGAGGGCCTGGTCATAGGATTCGGAACATCGTGAACTCCTGAAAAGGATAGGAGCTCTTAGGCTAATCACCAACAGTTGTCTTTCCCTTCAGTAGCCTGTTGGTGCGTGCCTCTGAGATCTGAAAGTGGGAGGGTTACACTTACGAGGATGAGTTAAAAGTGTTAACAAATCCTTGACCGAACAACGGTGGCTAATGTCCATAGGAATATGAGTTATTCTGGAATTAGAATTAGCTGAGAGGTGTCTCATTTCAAAGGAGGAGTACCTGATCACCCTTCGGTGGCTGATATTCTAAACCTCTGAAACGTCGTTGCAATACTAAATCAATAGTTTTAGGGTTCTGTGATTGTCTGTTTTGCTAAATCGATTAGATTGTGTGCAATTGTTTGCTTGTATGATGGGTTAAGGCAAAGATAACTAATACGGTCATTGTTTGTTTAAATTTCAGCAATGTCTTCCTCAATTGTCTCTCTGCTTAAAAATGAGAAATTAACCGGCGAAAATTATGCTACGTGGAAGTCGAACTTGAATACGATTCTTGTTGTCGATGATCTGCGGTTCGTCTTAACGGAGGATTGTCCTCCAGCCCCTGCTCGTAATGCATCCTAGGCAGTTAAGGATGCTTATGACCGCTGGACAAAGGCCAATGATAAGACTCGCGTCTATATCTTAGCCAGCTTATCTGAAGTTTTGGCTAAAAGGCATGAGGGCATGGTAACAGCGAGGGAGATTATGAACTCTCTCCAGGAGATGTTTGGACAACCGTCCTACCAACTCCACCATGACGCTCTCAAATACGTTTATAGCTGTCGCATGAAAGAGGGCACGTCTGTTCGGGAGCATGTCCTGGATATGATGTTCCAATTCAACGTGGCAGAGGCAAACGGGGCGGTCATAGATGAGCGTAGTCAGGTTGCATTCATCTTAGAATCTCTTCCAAAGAGTTTTCTACAGTTTCGAAGCAATGCAATGATGAATAAAATAACATTCAACTTGACTAGCCTCCTGAATGAGCTACAGCTCTATCAGTCTCTTCTTAAGAACAAGGGACAGATAGAAGGAGAGGCAAACGTTGTCCACTCTAAAAGAAAGTTCGAGAAGGGTTCATCCTCTAGAACTAAATCTGTAGCCACTTCTTCAAAGAAAACTCAGAAGAAGAAAGGAAATAAGGGGAAAGCTCCCAGTACTACTGCTAAAAGCAAGGGAAAAGCCAAAGCTGTGGCAGATAAGGGCAAGTGTTTTCACTGCAATGTAGATGGACATTGGAAGAGAAACTGCCCAAAGTACCTTGCTGAGAAAAAGAAGGAAAAGGAAGGTAAATTTGATTTACTGGTTTTAGAAACATGCATGGTAGAACATGATGAGTTTACCTGGATACTTGATTCAGGAGCAACTAATCATGTTTGCTCTTCTTTTCAGGAAAATAGTTCCTTTCGGCAGTTGAACGATGGAGAAATGACACTCAGGGTCGGAACTGGAGAAGTCATTTCAGCTAAAGCAGTGGGAGCTGCGAAGTTATTTTTTAGAAATAGATTCTTACTTTTAGAAAGTTTGTTAATCGTTCCCAAGATTAAGAGGAACTTGATTTCTATTTCATGTTTGATTGAACAATCGTATACAGTTACTTTTGATATGAATGAAGCGTTCATTTATAAAAATGGTGTACTTATTTGTTCAGCCAAATTGGAAAATAACTTGTATGTTTTAAGACCAACCGAAAACAAAGCACTTTTAAATCATGAATTATTTAAAACTGCTGAAACTCAAAGTAAAAGGCAAAAGATTTCTCCATCAAGTAACAATACTCATCTTTGGCATCTTAGACTTGGTCATATAAACATCGATAGGATCGGTCGTTTGGTAAAGAATGGACTTCTAAGCAAGTTAGAAGATGATTCACTACCACCTTGTGAATCTTGTCTCGAGGGAAAAATGACCAAAAGACCCTTTACTGGAAAAAGGTTACAGAGCCAAAGAACCCTTAGAGTTAATACATTCGGATCTATGTGGTCCAATGAATGTAAAAGCTCGAGGAGGGTACGGATATTTCATCTCATTTATAGATGATTATTCAAGATATGGTTACTTATACCTAATGGGACATAAGTCTGAAGCCCTTGAAAAGTTTAAGGAGTTTAAGGCTGAAGTTGAAAACCTATTAGGTAAATCTATTAAAGTACTTCGATCTGATCGAGGAGGGGAGTATATGGATCAAAGATTCCAAGATTATATGATAGAACATGGAATCCAATCTCAACTCTCAGCCCCTGGTACACCTCAGCAGAATGGTGTGTCAGAAAGAAGAAATAGAACCTTGTTAGACATGGTTCGATCAATGATGAGCTATGCTCAATTGCCTAGCTCGTTTTGGGGGTATGCAGTAGAGACTGCAGTATACATCTTGAACAATGTTCCCTCGAAAAGTGTTTCTGAAACACCTTTCGAGTTATGGAAGGGGCGTAAACCTAGTTTGCATCACTTTCGCATCTGGGGTTGTCCTGCACACGTGCTTGTGACAAATCCTAAGAAACTGGAACCTCGTTCAAAACTGTGCCAATTTGTTGGTTACCCTAAAGAAACGAGAGGTGGTTATTTCTACTACCCACAAGAAAATAAGGTGATTGTATCGACAAACGCCACTTTCTTAGAGGAAGACCACATGAGAGATCATAAACCACGAAGCAAAATAATATTAGGAGAAGCTACTGAAGAATCATCAAGAGTTGTTGATGAAGTTGGACCTTCAACAAGGGTTGATGAAGGAACTAGTTCTTCAGATCCATCCCGTCCATCTCAATCGTTGGGAATGCCTCGACGCAGTGGGAGGGTTGTGTTACAACCTGACCGCTACTTGGGTTTAACTGAAACTCAGGTTGTCATACCTAATGATGGCATTGAGGATCCATTGTCCTATCGACAGGCAATGAATGACGAAGATAAGGATGAATGGGTCAAAGTCATGAACCTGGAAATGGAGTCAATGTACTCCAATTCTGTATGGGAACTTGCAGATCTACCATATGGGGTAAAACCCATAGGGTGCAAATGGATCTATAAGAGAAAAAGAGATGCAGCTGGAAAGGTATAGACCTTCAAAGCTAGACTAGTGGCAAAGGGTTATACCCAAAAGGAGGGGGTTGACTATGAGGAAACCTTTTCTCCTGTAGCCATGTTAAAGTCCAAAAAAATTCTTTTATCCATTGCCACATATTATGACTATGAAATATGGCAAATGGACGTCAAGACTGCCTTTCTGAATGGTAATCTTGAAGAGAATATCTTTATGTCTCAACCCGAAGGGTTCATAGCCCAAGGTCAGGAACAAAAGGTTTGTAAGCTAAATCGATCCATTTATGGATTGAAACAAGCATCCAGATCATGGAACATTAGATTTGATACTGCAATCAAATCTTTTGGCTTTGACCAAAACGTTGATGAGCCTTGTGTATACAAGAAAGTCAACAAAAGGAAAGTAGCTTTTCTAATACTTTATGTAGACGATATCCTACTCATTGGGAATGATGTAGGATACCTCACTGACATTAAGAAATGGCTAGCATCCCAATTCCAAATGAAAGATCTGGGAGAGGCTCAATATGTTATGGGAATCCAAATCATTAGGGATCGTAAGAACAAAACGCTAGCTCTGTCTCAAGCAACGTATATTGACTAGATGTTGTCTCGATATTCGATGCAAAACTCCAAGAAGGGACTCCTACCCTTCAGACATGGGGTACACCTGTCTAAGGAACAATCTCCTAAGACACCTCAAGAAGTTGAGAACATGAGACACATTCCCTACGCCTCAGCTGTGGGCAGCTTAATGTATGTCATGCTCTGCACTAGGCCTGACATATGTTATGCAGTGGGAGTAGTTAGTAGGTATCAGTCTAATCCAGGGTTGGACCACTGGGGAGCGGTTAAGAATATCCTCAAGTATCTTCGGAGAACGAGGGACTACATGCTTGTGTATGGAGCTAAGGATTTGATTCTTACTGGATACACTGATTCTGACTTTCAAGCTGATAAGGATTCTAAGAAATCCACATCAGGGTCAGTATTCACCCTCAATGGAGGAGCAGTAGTGTGGAGAGGCATCAAACAAGGATGCATAGCAGACTCAACCATGGAGGCTGAGTATGTAGCAGCTTGCGAAGCAGCTAAGGAGGTAGTATGGCTCAGAAAGTTCTTGACTGATTTGGAAGTAGTTCCGAATATGAACGTGCCCATAACACTATACTGTGACAACAGTGGGGCTGTAGCCAACTCAAAAGAACCTCGTAGCCACAAACGGGGTAAACACATCGAGAGGAAGTATCACCTGATACGGGAGATTGTGCAAAGAGGAGATGTGATCGTCACTAAGATCGCCTCAGAGCACAACATCGCTGATCCATTTACAAAGGGTCTCACGGCTAAAGTGTTTGAGGGTCATCTAGAAGGTCTAGGTCTACGAGATATGTATGCCATCTAATCTAGGGCAAGTGGGAGAAATGTATAATGGGTATAAGGATGCCCTAGTTCATTGTATTATTTTAATATAAATGACATTTCCAGCTTTAGATTATTGCATTTACATCCCACTAACTAGTGTTTTAGTTCAAGTGGGAGTTTGTTGGGTTTTATGCCCTAAAACTCGTAGATAGTGAATGTAACCGTTGACCGGAAATTAATGAAATAATATTGATATATTTTTCCATTAGTTGTTATTAGTTATTTTATGTTTGTCTTTGCCTAATAATAACCCTAATCCAATAAACTAGACATCCGAGGCTGTAATATGAGTCTTGAACTATATGTAGCGACATATGGGATCATTGTTCAAGAAACAACCTAAAGGGTCTATAGTATAGGGATAAGACTGGGTGCCTTATCCTGGTGACACTATGGATACGGCCCACTTTGTATTTGATACAAACGCTGCGATCCAACGCGTTCGTGTAGGAGACATGCGAGTGGGGGTATCCTATGCAATGAGTTTGCATAAGACCGGACCGCGAAATAGTAATCACTAGTTATAACACCGTTAACTAGTTGGTTTTCTATTTTCACTAGGACGACCTAGACAACTTAGTCTTAATCCTGAGTTGATTATGGACTCCTGCTCATGAGAGATTGTCCTTTGATTTGTATGGGTGAGAGTGGCCAATACGCCGACTCAATAAGCCTACCACTTTGGGGACAAGATCGAATGGGGAGCTGGGAACATAATCGTACAAGATGGAATTCACTCTTTCCCGACTTTAGGGAAGCAGATGAGTGTTCCCTTAAGTGGTTACTCCGAGTCTTGAACAAAGGGCCCTACCCTCTCAATGGCACGAGAGGGTTTTCTGTTTGATGGTTGGACCATAAACAGATTGTTCATTAGAGGAGAATTGGTACTTGAGGAAATAGAGGTGACCCAGGGGTAAAACGGTAATTTGACCCAGCTGGTGTTACGGACGCTCGTGAAGGACTAACTAGTCGATATTGGTCTAAGTTCTGTGGACACAGAAAATATGTCTGCAGTGAGAAGAGTGCAATTGTGAGTCTATAGTGGAATGTACACAGAGTTAACGAATATTGATTATTGTGGTTAATGAGTTTAACCAATTAATCTCACATCGTTGGAGCTTCTGATCTGCAGGTCCATAAGGTCCCACTAGTAGCTCGTAAAGTAATTTGAGGCAACTAAGTAATTAAATGTAAATTGAAAATGTTCAATTTACTAAGGGAAATAAATATAATATATATTGATATATTATTATGAGAGAAATTAATATTTGAAGAAGTTCGAATATAAATTTATGGAAGATTGAAAGAATTAATTAATTTAAGTCCTAAAAGTGTTTGGGCAAAATTAATTAATTCAAGGCCGGAAATTAAATATGTGATATTTAATTGGTGGTTAATTAATTAAAGAATTCATTAACCATGAATTAATCAATTATGTAAATAATTAATCACTTAAGGAAGTGATTAATCATTTATGGGAATGATCTAATTACTTATGGAAGAAATTAGTCATTTATGGAAAAGATTAATCAATTGGGGAATTGATTGATCATGATTGATTAATTAAGGAATAAGATTGAATCAATTTTGGAAAATATTGATTTAATTGAATATTTTATTCATGGTCTCTCTTCTATAAATAGAACACTAGACCTAATTGGTCATGACACTTGACACTCTTGAAAGACAAGACCTAGAATTCTCTCTAGCCTCCCTCTTAGAGAAAGACTCCCACAAGTCTTTGGCCTCCTAGACTTAGAGACATACCGGTGTAACCTCTGTGGTTATTGTGTCAATCAAGAAGGAATTTCCAGCGAAGAAAAACAAAGGCGGCTGCTGCGTTTTCGTTTGTTGGAGCGTCGTTGGCGAAGAACGGTCAAGTCTACAACGGAGGTTTGTAACGGTTCTTCCTCTTTTCGTTAGAAAAGTTTTTAAAATAAATTTAGATTTATTTTAGCATGTTTAAACCGATTTTACAGCAACTTTAAAGCATGTTTAAAGTTTTGTTTGAGTTATCGTAACAGTATTTTAATGTTAATTAATATACGGCGTAAGGTCCAATCGATGCGCTTCCGCTGCGTGGGGACTTTTATTCCCTTCAAAATCAACATACAATACTCTATTGGTTGCCAATAAGTTATACTTATAACAACCCAGAGAAGACAACAACTGATATTTATTGTCCCTTTGAAAAAACACAGTGCCTGCCTCTTCAATTAATTCTCTAGTAAGTCCCATCACTTCCTCCTCTGATGTAGGAAGATCAAATGAATATCCAATGGCAACACCAAGGTTACTTGATTATCCATCACCTACCAAAGGTGTCTAATAATGAAGAAATTGTGACTGCCATTAATTCTTTACCACCAGACCATCTAAACAACATTCATCCCATGGTTACTAGGGGAAAAAGTAGTGTTACTAAACCAAAGAATTTTTTTGGTTGCTATTCTCAGGCTCAAACTTCTATGGATTGGTCATGTAATGAAGCAACCTCTTATGTAGATGCTATTAACGTTCCAGCTTGGCAGAGAGCAATGAAGGAAGAATTTGCAGCTTTGACAAAGAATCAAACAGGGAATCTAGTCCCTCTATCTTCTAACTATCATTTGGTATGTAACAAATGGATATTTAAACTCAAGCGGGGCGCTCATGGAGCAATTGTGCACTATAAAGATAGGTTAGTTGCACAAGGTTTCTCTCAAACGTCAGGGATTGATTTTCATGAGACATATAACCCTATGATCAAACCAGTGACTGTCCGAATTATTCTAACTCTTGCTGCGACTTAGGATTGGTCGGTACATCAATTAGATGTAAGCAACACTTTCTTTAATGGTCTTCTTCATGAAACAGTGTTTATGCCACAACCCAAAGGTTTTAAAGATCCTAAAAAACCACATTATATCTGTCGACTCCGTAAGGCACTTTATGGGCTAAACAAACTCCTCGTGCTTGGTATGACAAACTCATATTGATATTACTTGCTTGGGACTTTACTCAGTCGAAAGCTGACTCCTCCTTATTCATTTTTCTGCAAGAATAAAGAAATCCTTCTTCTTCTTGTGTATGTTGGTAACATACTTCTTGCAGGTTCCGCCACACACTTACTTGATTAATTTGTTCAAAAGCTTCACAAGCTTCAAGATCTCAGTGCAGTCCACTATTTCTTAGGCATTCAAATTACACGATCGAGTAAAGGCTTTCATTTGTCTCAAGCCACATATGTTCAAGACTTATTATCTCGCCCCCAACTACAACATCTCAAGTCTGCTCCCACCCCTATGACATCCACATCCTTTGCCATAGCTTCCTCCAAGGTGCTCTTTACTAATCCCTCATTGTATCACAACACCACTGGGTCTCTACATTATGTTCTTCTCACTCGATCGGACACTGTCTTTGCTGTGTACTATCTTAGTCAATTTGCTCAAAGCCTCAACAAGCTCACTGGCTCTCCCTTAAACACATTCTGAGGTACCTTCGTGGCACTTTTAATCTTGGTTGCCTGCCCACTCCAACCCACTGCCTCCATCTCGCTCACAAGGAATTCTAATGCTAATTGGGTTGCCTGCCCTATTAATCGCAATTCTATGGGATGATATTGTGTTTCTCTCGGTTATTTGCTTATCTCTTGGTCTTCCAATAAGAATCAGGTTGTTGCTCGCTCTATTACCGAGTCTGAGTATCGTGCGCTTGCTCATGTTGCCTGTAAACTTGCTTGGATTCAGTCCTTTCTAACTAAACTTCATGTCCCTCTTTCTCAACCGCTTATCACTTGGTGTGACAATGCTAGTTGTTAAGATGGTAATCGTAAATCAACAAGGCAAGAATGAAAGGGAGAAGAGACAACACAGATTTACGTGGTTCACTAACGGTGTGTTACCTACATCCACGGGTAGAGGGAAAGAATGATCTTACAGCGAAATCCCCATAATTTGTCATTCAGAGCTCTTCATAACAGATTCAAGGCATATCAACAAATCTCCACCTTGACTTAGAATTCTCTCACATATAACAAATGTATCATATCTACCCAAAGAAAGTACCATATGCAACTCAAAAGTCACTAGACGTACACAGACTCTCCCTTTGCTTCAGAAGGTCCCATAGGGACCATTAGCAATTCAAAATATTTAGCAATCCCAAACAATGTTGGAACTTGCCATTTGGGACTGGCTTGGTGAACATATCAGCGGGGTTATCAGTCGTTCCAACTTTCACCATCTTAATCTTCTTCTCTGTAACGCCCCCAAAATTCAACCTAAACTAGGAGACATTACTAAACATTTACTCTCAAAACAACCTAATGCCCCGAAAATTTCGGCAACATAACGACGTAACTTTAACTAACCAAAACTTTGAATTACCTAAAAAACGAGAATGCACACTTCTAATCCAGATCACAACCCTACTTCACTTGACAAAATCCAAACATACTCAATGAATTAAGAACCTCCACATCTCAAGCAGATACAATACGAGTTAGATCTCATAACAAGTGCAATTGATAAAACTGACAAATCTGAGATAAAAGAAACTAAAATCTTAAGTCTATTACAACTACGAAACAATTAACTGACAACCACTTTAGTTTAACAAATCCAAGTATTTAAACACCAAGGTACATATAATAACTACTATTTAATGGTCTCTTCCTTCAAGCCTCCTCTTCATCACCAAGTCTGTATATAGTTTCATCACCTGCAAAACCTAGTGGTGGGTCAGTACAAAAGTCACGGTACTGAGTAAGTGGCTCACACATGAAGAGCCATCAAACAACATGCATATACATGACAAGTATCATGCTTTTCAACTACAATATCATGCCTCATACACAAGGTGAGCAATCAACACATAAAAGTATACTCAACTAACACAATCGTGCAACAATCATACACCTAATACATGAATTCCGCACCATGCAATGCTCACTTAAAACACATGAATTCTGCACCATGCCATGCATACTCAAAACACATGAATTCTGCACCATGCCATGTATACTCAAAACACATGAATTCCGCATCATGCCATGCAAACTCAGTTTTCTCTCAAGCTCCACGAGCTCGTTCAACACTCATAACCCTCAGAAAGCTCTCTGAGGTTGACTCCTTCGAGTCACGCCGACCCCTGACCATATTACCCAGGGCCTCGAAGTTTCTCTACGGCGCTCAACGTTCAACCCTTGACCATATTACCCAAGGCCTCGAACTGTGCATCGCCCCTTGGCCATATTATCCAAGGCACCCGATGACTTCACGATCAAACCGTACATCGCCCCTTGGCCATATTACCCAAGACACCTGATGACTTCACAATCAATTGTACATCGCCCCTTGGCCATATTACCCAAGGCACCCGATAACTTTCAAAATATATAGACTCATCACATCGCCCCTTGGCCATATTACCCAAGGCACCCAATGCTCCTCTTAATCCATTGGTGACATACCACCCCTCGACCATTTTTACCCGAGGCACCTGGTATTCACCTAACTTTCCTTTTCAATGCACAAGTTCCTCTGACCTCACAATCTCACTAGAATGCATGAATCGTACTCATCATGTTTCTAGACCATGTTTTATGCCAGTTACACACTCACAATCCAGAATGTGTTTTAAACATGATTTCTAAACATCCGCAATGAAATGAGGACATGCTTATCACATCAATATCGTCTCACAACATCCAACATACTCAACACAACAATTCAACATATCAAAGCAACCAAGCATTTCAACATGCTCGAACTCATCATAAATATTACAATGCATACATGTATATACAACATATATTATAACTAAACAAGTAGAGTACACAACATGCTAGCACACAAGCAAACAAACCCAACAGGTAGAAATCCAGTTACAAATTGCTAAAGCACTCCTAAGCGAATCTAATGAGCTTCTGCAAAAATAAAGATAAGGCTTCAAAGCTAGGATTCACTTGCTAAACCTTAAACTAAGACGAACATGACTTAGAAGAGAGGTTCTTACCCAACAAGAGGCTTGAGCTAAGATTTGAACACTCTGAAACCAAACCAATACTACAAGCAAAGATTCCAAGGTTTAGAAACTAATTTACAGCACACAAAAGTAGCGTGCAAGGGTTTAAACAAAGCTTTCTTAAGTAATCCTTACCAAAAAGGTCTTGGATTTAAGCTAGAAGCGATCGAATGACTCCAAACCTACAAACAGGGAAGTTCCAAACATTAACAATCGATATATCAAATCTTAAAATACTTATAATGAGTTCGAACAGGTATAAAGTAGGTTGAAACTTACTAAACTACCCACAACGAGCTTGAACTACTGCTGGTTGATGCTTGCCAAAGTCCGAGATTGCCAAACAGGAGCTATATGTCTATAGGCAATCCGAACAAACGGTGTTCAGCTTGTTGGTAGTTGTCGAACACTAGATTCGAGCCCAAAAACTCGTTGGTTGGTGTTGTAAGAGCCTAAAATTGCATATTTGAGATCGTTAGAGAATGGGTATTACAAAACCAAGGGCGATTGGGCAGCGATCAATACCAAATCTTACCGAGAGAAGAAACAGACGTTATTTGCTCGCTGGAACATGAAAAGAATGCGAGAAAGAGGGACTTTGAGCCTCACGAACATTGTGCAGTTGTTGCCATCACTGTCGAAGACTCAAACTCATGCCAAAGAAGGAAAACGAGGAGGTTTGGGCCGAAGAACTCAATTACCAGAGAACCTACGTCGTGGCTTTCACTCGAGGAACAATCATCGAAGCTGAGGGTGTCACTAGTTGCTACACTCGCCGAAGGAGCAAATAGTCGGGATCCAACAGGCTTGTGTTGTAGCTCGTGGGTCGCGATGGCCAGAGGAAGAAGACGAACAAAAGGGCGGTGGGCTTACGTAGTTGTTGCTTCGTGCAAGGGTCGCCCAACTCGCCGGAGGAGAAACACACGGGAGAGAGAGAGCCGACGCGAGATGAACACCACAACTAGATTTGTGTGGTTCCATGGTTTGCTACCGGCGCAAAACGCGAGTGGGAAGGAGAGAAGTGAGACGCGGGGGAGGCAGTCAGACGAAGAAGAAGAAATCTGGGGGGGGGGGGCTGACGGCGCAAAGAGAGGGAGAGCGAAAGAGTTGCCTAGGGTTTGAAATATTCTTTTCTTTTAGCTTTTTTCCTTTCTTTTCTTTTAAGAATGAATAGCCAAAGAAATAATAAAGGAAGCCTTAATTTGAATTCCACGTTAAATCTCTTATCCCAATTTTAAACCCAATTAAAATTTTGAATAATTGGGTAATGCTAAATAAAAGGAAGCGATTTTGATTTCTAAAGAAAATTAGAGATACGACGCAAAACTAAATTCCTAACCTATCGAGGTTTAACTCATCGATTTTGGAACTAAATGAACTTGTCCAATTTTTCGAATTAGAACTTGAATGAATAGGCTAGATTACTCCAAAAAGGTTTAGTTCTGAAACGCGGGACGTTACATTCTCATTTCTCTGGAAATGATATCTAACTTCTATATGTTTAGTCCTCTCATGATGAAATTTTGATGTGGAATTTTCCTACCGCAAGCGCACGGGTCAAGTAATAATAAAATGATTTTGCAATCGAGTGTCGTCCTCTGGATTGGATTTTTAAGTTAGATTAACTACCATGAATATTCTTGTTCAATTTTATTTAGGGACCAAAAAGTAGTGAATTTGAGAAACTAAGGTAATGCAAATTAAAGATTGAAATTCAATTGAGAGAATACTTAGGGAATTGATTTCGTCAATTTAATCTAGGATTGATTTTAGGGAGTGAATTATAATGCACAATGGTTTTATGAGTCTAAGAACCTTTAATCACAATTACCTCTCCCGAGTATAATTGATTCTCATGCAAATTAACTAACTTGATATCCCTATCTAAGTTCTTTAATATGCAAGGCATTTAGTTCTTTTTGACAAATTCTAAAGTTACTCTAAGTTTCGTCACGATTTTAGAAATTCTACTTTAGTCATGCAATCTTAATTAAGTCTACTCTAAATCCCCTCTCCCGAGCAAGACTCAACACTTGGATCATTCAACTAATGGCCAATTAATTGAAAGCATTAAATTAAGAATGCAAACATAAAACAATTGCACAATTCAACCCATAAATCAATCCATAAACTAAAAAGACTACATCAATCCCTAAGTAACAAACTTAGCTACTCATACGTGGCGTTACAAGATAAACTAAGCATGAAAAAGCCATTAAAAACTAACTAAAGTAAGAGGGAAAGAAGATTAAACACTAGGTGGCTGAGACCGCACGTCCCCGTCATGATCTCCACGAAGAAAGTCTTCAATCCCGCTCTCCACCACTTGCTTCAGCTTCCAAAGAGGGTTTTTCTCTCTGTTTTCGGCTCAAAATCTCCCAAAAGAAGTCCCCTTGAAATCCCTAATCACAATATTTAAATAGAGAAAATTTTGGTCATAGCGTCGCGACGCTGTGGGGGTAGCGTTGCGACGCTGTCGCGATTTTTCAGATTCAAGGATTTTCGACCGAGAGCGTCGTGACGTTATGAATTTTTTTTTTAAGATTGAAAACTCCAAATATAGAATGTCAGCGTCGAAACGCCCAAAGAGCAACGTCTCGACGCTGGTCTGCGGATGGGCCTATCTTCAATCTCCCAACTTTGATTCTTTTTCATTCTTTGGTTTCTTTTCGCATCTCGAACATCCAATTGGATCAAAACTGTAACGCCTGTAATTTAAGGGAAAATTCAAATTTCTTAAGTTTGGAGTTAAATTGAGTTAAGAGGGAAATTTGAGATTTGAAAATTGGGGGAAAATTCAAAAATTAGGGTTGGAGTGACATTTTTGTAATTATTTTGATGTTTAAGCCAACCAACCCTAAAACCTCTCTTTTAAAGAGGAGCATGCAACCCTAGGCATTGTCTTCTTCCCTATCTTTCCCCTTCTCCTCTTTCACGATTTCAGCCACGAGCCTCCCTTAATTTTTTTCGATTTCTTCTTCGTCTCCTTACACCGGCGGCTAAAGCAACCGCAAGACTCATCCTTCGGTGACTCCTTCTCCGACGAGCTCAGGACCACGACGGCGGCGTGCGTTCCTCCGGCAGGTTTCGCAATGACAACAACGTTAGGAGACAGCTCTTGCGACGTCCGCACGTCTTCTCTCCGGTAGTGCAGCGGCGCGACGCTACAGGTCTCTCCCTCAATAGCAGCTCGTGGTTCAGGCGACGGTGTTGGTGTGCGGCAGCAGTGGTGCAACGCGAGTTCCGGTGGCGGCAGTGTGTAGGTGGTGGCGGCAAGGGTTGTTTTCTAACGAACAACTGCTGTCGGGTAGTTTTCCAACAAGATTCCAACACTTTTGGGCATTTTTCCTTCTTGGGTAAGTTAAATTGACGATTGTATGGGTTGATTTTAGCATTTGGTTGAATACCCATTCAATTTTGTTCGTTCTTCAAGCTTATTCTTCATCTTTTCGGCGATTTCTAACGTGAGTAAGTGAGATAAATCAAGCTTTGGTTAATTCAAGTATGTATGAAGGTTACCCACTAGTTTTCATCTTTGTTTTCAAGGTTCTCTTGGCATTGGGAGTTTTGATTATCGAATTGAAGCAATTTTGGGTTTCCGATCAGCCGCTAATTGGAGTTTTGTGAATCGCTTAATTCAATTAAGAGCGAGATAGGCTTTGCTGGAATTAAATTCTCCTTTTAATTAAGGAGTCAAAAGCCAAGGTAAGTGAACTTACTGTTGAACCTTTTTAATTGGGTGTGCATAATTGATTTTCTAAAATAAATCTCGTGCTTATGAGTTGTGCATGAAATGTATTATTATCATTAAAGCATGAAAATTGTGCACGAGAAATTTACTATTTATATCATGTATACTTTTATGGAGAATGAAATTATTATTATTGATTGCATTAGTTGTTGTTTAAAATAATTGAGTTGTGGTCTCTTAGAATTTCATTATAAGTACTAGTTTTAGATTATTTATGAGTTTTAAAATGTGCATGAAATTGATCTACATTCAGAGATGCCTACACAAGACTTAGGGACACAAAATTGATGTACCTAAGTCGAGGTTTGTGAAATTGACGACCTTGAGGTTTCGTGAAATTGACGGCCTCCGTAGGAGACACATGAAATTGATGTGTCTAGGATATGCATGAAATTGATGTATATTCTCTCTCATTAGAAAGACACATGAAATTGATGTGTCTAGGATATGCATGGAATTGATGTATATCCTTAGTAAGTTTAAAAATAAAGTTTTGAGCCACCAAAATTATATTTGTTGTTGATTTTAAAAATGTTTTTAAGGTGTGACCCAACCTCAATAGTAGGGTCACTTACTGAGTATTTAAAATACTCATTCTTTAAAAAAAAAATCTTTCAGGTAAAGGCAAGGGTAGATGAAAGACGATTGATGAGAATCCGATAGACAGCCATGAGAGAACTTGAGTTCATATTTTATTTTCTTCCGCGTTAAGAACACTGTTTTACTTTATTTGAATTGTAAATTTGTTTTAAGAAAATTTCTTGAGGCCTTGTACATTTATGTTTTAGAAATTATTTAAGCTTATTTAAAACCCTTTGAAATTAGGGATCCCGAATAAAAGTTGTCTTAAAATTTTTGTTTAAATTAGTGTTTCTGTTTCAAATTATTTTTATTTAAAAAAGGCCTCCAAAGCATGCATTGTCGTAACAGTCCGTTTAAGGCTTATTAAGAAGTCGGGTCGTTACAAAAACTATATTTCCTACAAATACAACACATAAATGCATAATTTGGACAAATAAATTATAAAAGACTAGCTAAATTAATTAGGGAAAACTAGCTAACTGTGCTCGCTATCAGAACTTGATCCTTTGCTAGGCATATTGCACTCAAACTTCCACAATATACAACAGTCTGATCATGATGTAGACTCATAGCGAGCATAGCTAGCTATTTTTCCCTAATTAATTTAGCTAGTCTTTTACATTTAATTGGCCAAAATTATGCATTTTTGTGTTTTATTTGTAGAAATCATGTTTTGGAGTTAAATGGAGAAATTTGAGTTAATCGGACGGTCGAGACGATAAAAAAAGGCCAAAGAAACGAAGAGAATCGAGTTGGAAGCTTATGGAATAGGATAAAACCGTGGACCAGCGTCGAGACCCTCAATTCAGGGCGTCTCGACGCTCTTAATTTCCATCTCTGATCAGGCGGCAAAAGGTCACAGCGTCGCGACGCTGTGACCGCAGCGTCTCGACGCTCTCGGTTAATTTCCCTTACAGAATCTGCGGTATCGCGACAGTCGATTTTTCCTATAAATACAATACGATTCTGGCAGATTTGGGAGAGGACTCTTGATGCAACTTTGGCCTAAATTCTGACTAATACCTTATGTGGGAGCTGAAACAAGTGGAGAAAGTGGATTTCGAAGGCTCGGGTCGTGGAGATTGTGACGAGGCGTGCGGTTTCGGTGACTTAGCGTTTATTCTCTCTTCCCTCTTAATTTTAGTTAGTTTTAATGGTTGATTTGTACTTAGTTTATATCGTAACGCGTGGTATGAGTAGCTAAGTTTCAATCTTAGGGATTGATGTAGCCGATTGTGGCAATTATGGATTGATTTTATGGATGTTTGCTATATGAGTTCATTTATGCATAATGTGTGTTTAATGCTTTCAATTTACCAACCATGAATTGAATGTTGTTTGTGTTTAAATCTAACTCGGGAGAGAGGATTTAGCTTAGAATTCGTTATGCATGACTAGGATTAATCTTGAGATCGAGAGATAATAGATAATTCTAGAAATCGTTAAAAAGGATAACATTAATGCCTTGCATGTTAAATGAATTTAGATAGGGACATCGGGTTCATTGCATGTGAGAAGATTATGTATGTTCAGGAGAGATATGTATGGTTGTAGTTTCCTTGATTTATGAACCATAGCATGTTGATAATCCATTAATTAATCTATAATCCCAATTGGTGAAATCAACTCCCTAAGAACTTTGCCATCAATTGTTTGTCATATTTTTTTAGATTTTGTGTTAATTTGCATTCTTAATTTCACTAAGTTCAGTTCCCTAAATAAATTGGACTTGAGTATTTTCAGTAATTAAATTGATTAGAAACTCAATCCAGAGGACGACATTCGAATTAATTTTCACTATATTATAACTTGGCCCGTACACTTGCGGTTAGCAATTTGCGCATCATAGACCAAGGTCACCAACTAGTCCTTTCAACTATATTGCCTCTTTAGCAGCTTCTGTTAGTGTCATATACTCAGCTTCAATAGTAGATAAAGTAACTAAGGCTGCAGAGTTGCTTTCTGATATGGACAAAAAAAATATACCTATTTTGCCCTTAGATTTAGCTCATTTTCTTGTCAAACTTGTATGTTTTGATCAAAACACTATTCCCGAGCTTAAAAAGTGCTAAAGTTGATAAGTTAGGATGTTGAGAGTCATGTGTATCAAATTATGCATATTTGTGCTTAAAAGAACTCATTTTGGTGAGAATTTGACTTAGTTTTGGTGTTTTGCAGAAAATAGAGGAATCAGGAAAAATTCCCATTATGGCAAGGCTAAAGTGAAATGCGACCGCATTTCTGGGTAGAGGCAGACATCTGAGTCCGTCGCGGGTAATTTTGAACGAGCGTTTTGCACACCTAACCGGTTGTTTTGACTCTGAAACTTACTGGGCCACGTGCTAGCACCATTTTCATGACTCTTCAACCACTCCCCATACTATAAAAAGGCCACGATTCGAAGGCAAATTCAAGCAGAACTCACTGGGAAGAAGAGGGTGGTGACAGAATCCTAGTAGACGCCCATGAGTAGGGATGTCCGAGGTCCTTGCTAGAAGACTAAATTCTAACTTTAGTTAGACATCAAACCCGAGTGTTTGTAGAGAATTCACCCTATTTCCACCTTGTAAAAGGAGAGTAGAGTGTCGTGAGAACTCTTGAAGGATTGGATAAAAGTGAAAAACCCTAGTTTTAGCTACTGCACTTTATTTTCTCAGCACTTGTTCTTTTCATTATTTCTGTATTCCTTATTCATTATTTAAATGGACAGTTATTCATTTGTATTATTATCCATCATGCGTAGCTAAATTCCATTGAGGGGTTCAGTATAGTGAATTCCCTTATGGTTTAAATGGCTTGAAAGTTGCTTATTTGCCTAAGTTTTATTTATTGCATGTCATCCTTTATTGATTATCATTCTAATCTTGCTTAGTTTAACTTGATCACTTAGACTTTGCATGCTATGTGAGTTTGGTACTAAAAGGGTCAAACAACATCGGTTTTCATAAAGGTGATATAGGAGAAAGGGCTCGAGAGAGTGTATTCGGTGTTATAGGGGATGGTGGTTTATAACAACTATAGGGTTATAGGTTGCATGCATGAATAATCTATGTCGGAGTCGAGTCACAGAAATGTGCATAACGGTACTCGCTTAGCCTTCTAACGGTTTTTAGGAGCAAGGCCAAATAGGAGTTAAACCTAACCCAATGCATAATTAGACTTAGGTTGAATAATCCATTGGTTATATTAATCGGGTTATTTGACCAGCTCTTGAAGAGTGTTAGTCGAGTAATACTATTGTCATCTTGGAGTTGGAGGTATTTCGCCACACATCCTTTAAACTGTTTGAGATTAGAATCACACGTAACATCCACGCTTCCGGACTTGAACTCACTGTAAAGACCATCTGCATTCCAGACACCACCAAATAAAATCGTCGCCTGTTGAACTGTCGTCGTGTTGGATTAGGAACAACTTCAAATTGCAAAATTACAAGCGGCTAAGTGATCGTGATATGCAACAAATAAAAACTAATCCTATGACATTTAAATGAGGGGCAAAATGTGGATGACAAAATCTTTTTTTACTGCTGGGAACCCAAGCCTAAAAAATAGGTAAATCTTTTATACCGTTGAAAACATCCCGCCAACTAGACTCCCTGTAAATCGAGATTCACCCACCCCTGAAAAAGAGGGGAAGGAAAACCGTATGAAAAAAAATATCTGTTAACGGCGTTTTTCTATCACCGTATATACCAAGGGTAAAAATGTCAAAAAAAAATTGGAACAGTTCCTAAAAATGCGGTAGTCACTCCTCTGAATATTGGACTTCTATAGCCAAAAAACAAGGATGTTTTTTTTTAGCTCTCCAACATAATTCCCCTACAATTTATTTAGGGAAAAATACACTTTTGGTCCCTGAGGTTTGGGTTAAGTTACACTTTGGTCCCTGAGTTTTCAAACTCAACAAAAATACCCCTGAGGTTTGAGATAAGGAGCACTTTGGTCCATGTCGTCTATTTTTCAGTTAAATCCTAACAGCTGTTGACGT
The DNA here is from genome assembly GCA_036850905.1 of Luffa acutangula. Classification (NCBI taxonomy): domain Eukaryota; kingdom Viridiplantae; phylum Streptophyta; class Magnoliopsida; order Cucurbitales; family Cucurbitaceae; genus Luffa; species Luffa acutangula. Next base: position 45,652,211 of record CM072091.1, on the reverse strand, counting down.
GACACTATTATTTTAATAAAAAAATTATATTTTTTTATTTTAAAATAAAAACAAATAAAAATAAATAAAAAATAATAAAAAGTATTATTATTTTAATTATGTTAAAAACTCAACCCTAACCCTCTTCTTCATCCTCTTCCCTCAACCCTCCATCTTCTTCCTCAAATCTTCGACAGCCGCGTCGCCCACATGCCGTCGCCAGAGACGGATTTTTTTTTCTTTCCTTCCTTCCTTTTTCTTCTCTACTTCTTCTCCTTCCTCAAAGCTTCAACCCTCCTCCTTTCTCTTTCATTTAAAAAAAAAAAATAACAGCTGAAGCTGTGAGGAAGGAGAAAAAGAAGAGAAGAAGGAAGGAAGGAAAGAAAAAAAAAATTTGTCGTCGGCGATGGCATGTGGGCGGCGCGGCTGCCAAAGATTTGAGGAAGAACATGGAGGGGTGAGGGGAGAGGATGAAGAAGAGGGTTAGGGTTGATTTTTCAAAATAATTAAAATAATAATATTTTTTTGGTTTTTTATTTATTTTTATTTGTTTTTATTTTAAAATAAAAAAATAAATTTTTTATTAAAATAATAGTACCACGTCAGCAGCGGTTAGATTTAATAGAAAAATAGATGGCAGAGACCAAAATGCTCTCAAAACTCAGGACCAAAGTGTAACTTAACCCAAATCTCAGGGACCAAAAATGTATTTTTCCCATTTATTTATCTTTGAATAATTAGTCCAGAATACAGATAGAGAAATCCAGAAGATTAAAGGAAGAAAAACCCATATTGAACCAACCTGAAAAACTTGAGGATATAAAAACGGCGAAAGAAAGCGGCTAAGTGCTTTATTTGCATGCACCAGAAACTCTCTCACTCTCCATCTATTTATCTCTCAGTCATCGCGTAGTTTATGCGTAAAACCTACTGATCACACTTATATTCTCACATCCAAGAAAGAAGATCGATCGGTTCCCTATCATTATCGATCCTCCGATCTTCTTTGTGATCTCATTTTCTTTCTCTCTACCAGCCCGAGAGAAAGAAAGGCAAATCCCTCACTCACACAGAAATGGCAGACATCGAATCCTTAGATAATTCCTCAGAAGCCGCCGGTGGCAACCTTTTCCGCCAACCCAATCGACCACTCACATTAATGGTAAGACTAAAACTTTGATTAATTCATCTTTGTTTAGAATTGTGATGGGTCTTTCTTTATCTTTTGTCTGGTTTCAACGCATGCAGTTCCAGGACGTCACTTACAAGATCAAACCAAACAAGTCGAAATCGAAAGAGAAAGCGATCTTGAAAGGAATCATCGGAGTGGTCCGGCCGGGGGAGATGCTAGCGATGATGGGTCCATCGGGGTCCGGCAAGACGACGCTCCTCACAGCCTTGGGAGGGCGACTCGGCGGCCGGCTCGTCGGAAGCGTAACCTACAACGGGAAACCCTTCTCCAACAAGATGAAGCGCAGCGTTGGGTTCGTGACGCAAGACGACATTCTGCTGCCCCACCTGACGGTGAGCCAAACCCTCGTCTTCACTGCCCTTCTGAGGCTGCCCAACACTCTGACGAAGGAGCAGAAAGTGGGTCAGGCGGAGGCGGTGATCTCGCAGCTGGGTCTGAGCAAGTGCAAGAACAGCGTCGTCGGGAGTCAAACGCTGCGAGGGGTTTCTGGGGGAGAGAGGAAAAGGGTCAGCATTGGCCAAGAAATGCTTATAAATCCGAGCTTCCTGTTCTTGGACGAGCCCACCTCCGGCCTCGACTCGACCACGGCTCAGCGGATTGTTTTGAGTCTGTGGGAGCTTACTAACAATGGCGGAAGAACGGTGGTGATGACCATTCACCAGCCTTCCAGCCGCCTTTTCTATATGTTCCATAAGATCTTGTTGCTTTCGCAAGGGAACACCATCTACTTTGGGAAGGGATCCCAAGCCATGGAATATTTCTCCACTCTTGATTATTCTCCTTCTATGCCTATGAACCCTTCCGATTTTCTGCTTCGATCTTGCCAATGGTACGTATGTCTTTTATTAATTCTCTCCTTCTTTTCTTTTCTTTTCTTATATAAAGATAAAGAAAAAGAATTGTCTCTCATGCATTCATGAGCTCTATATATATGTGTAGGTTTGTCCACCAACCACGTAGAAGAGGAAGCCGCCATGGTTAAACAAAAACTGGTTTCATCTTTCAAGAACAATGATGTGGCCCACAAGTTGCAGTCAGAGCTGCAAGAAAATGATCATCAGGATCATCAGCATTTGGTTGAGGATGGATCGGAAGACAAGGGGTTTGGGCATTGGTCCACAACTTGGTGGCAACAATTCAGTGTACTGTTGAGGAGAGAAATTAAGTAAAGAAAGCACGAATCCTTTTCGAGGCTCAAGGTTGCCCAAGTTTTAGCAGTTGCTCTCATATGTGGACTCTTGTGGTGGCAGACGATGCACATCTACAAGATAAGGTATTTCTCTCTCTCTATGCCTTATTTATTTCTTTTGTGTATGTATTATTGTGTTTAACCAAATATATAGGCAGAATATGATATTATAAATGAGCATGTTTGGAAGCTGAAAAGTTAGTCACTTGTTGAGTTTTCTTTTACCTAGTACTAGTATGATGCTTATAAGGAAAGTCCATGCTTATTATTAAGACAACTTTTAAGAGTGTAGAACCAAACTTTATTTATACCCATTTGTCATTAGACACTTGTTACTAAAATGCATGAGATCAAAGTATTTGATGTTTGATGTTGTAGAGATAAGGAAGATACATTACCCTAAATCAAAAACGATACTTGAGTTCAGTTTTAGGATATGAGATGAATATTAGAATAACAATACTTGAGTTTAGTTTAGGATACGAGAGGAATATTAGAATAGTAATAACAATCATGCACACACAATAAGATATAAAGAACAAGAAGAGATAGAGTTAGCAATTCAAATCATCATTTTTTTCAAACATTCAAAAGATTTCATAACTTAGCTCATAAAGAAAGAACTATGTAGAGTGGAATATTGAATTTACAGGGAAAAAAAAATTAGTTATAGACACCAACCATGAGTAGCTTAATAATTAGAAACTTTACTTGATTATATGAAATGATAATAATGTCCTTAGAAATAAGCATGTTATACTTAACAACCCTGCATTTGTAGATTGGGCTCTTCTACTTTTCTTCAAGCTTCTGGGGTTTCTTCCCTCTATTACAAGCCATCACCACCTTCCCAAAAGAAAGAATGATGCTTGAAAAGGAAGGATCCTCAGGAATGTACAGGCTCTCATCCTACTTCATCTCAAGGACCACAAGCGACCTCCCAATGGAGCTCGTCTTTCCCACCATTTTCATCTTCATAATCTATTGGATATGGCCGGCTTGAAACGCTCCGCCGCCAGTTTCTTAGTCACTCTCTTCTATCAACTCCTCAGCGTTTTGGTGTCCCAAGGCTTTGGCTTGGCCGTTGGCGCCCTTGTTTTGGACCAAACTTCAGCCACCACACTTGGATCAGTCATCATGCTTTGTTTCCTGCTATTTTGTCCAAAACGTGTCTCGCTTCGTTGCTTGGACTAAGTACCTCTCCATTGGTACTTACACATACAAGCTTTTGTTGATTTCTCAGTATGAAGCTATTGATACTTATCCATGTTTGGCCAATGGAGGGTTGTGCCAAGGTGGGGACTTTCCTGCAATTAAGCAAGTGGGTCTTCATGGGAAAGTCACTGCTCTTCTTGCTTTGCTTGCTATGCTTGTTGGTTATCTTCTTGTTGCTCACATTGCTTTGATGAGGATTGGTGTCACCAACAAAGACTAGGCCTAGCTAGGTTGTTTAATAGGCTGATTTTGTTTTCTTCTCTGTCCTCCTAAGATTAGATATTTTTTTATTTTCATTGAGCTAGCTAGCTAGACTCCTCAAGTGTATATATTTTTTAGATAGGGATTTTTCTTTTCTTTTGACAGACTATAGAGACTTTGCCTTATGGCTGTTCCCTTTGGTATATATTTATAAATTGATGGTAGAATATTCAATAAAAATTCTTTTTTTTTTTTTTTTTTTTTGCTTTTCAAGTTCTTCCTAATCTCAATAATCTCAAAAAATAGAGAGGAAAAAAAAAAAAAAAATCAGACGAAGAACAAAACAAGAATTGGTGAGAGAAAGTGAAACAGTAGTTTCCTTGCTCCTTGTTCTTCCATGGCAGCAGCTATCCGTCCTGTTCTTTTTTTTTTTTTTTTTTTTCCTTCTTTTTCTACTGATTTGGTACTAAACTTTTGAACCTTCTGAGTCCAAGTTTGTTTTAATTTTGAACTTTCAAAAATATGATAATTTTGGTCCACACTTTTATTCTCATTTAACTTACATGACTTCGATACATATTTGTGTTAGTACATACATAATCGAACCATGTGTATCCCTTGTTAAAATAATGACTAAAATCATTATTTTTTTTTATTAAAATAAAATAAACTAAGTTTAATTATCAAACGAAATAATCTTTACATGTTTTAGTACCAAAATGAGATTTAACCATTGTTTTTGCTCTCCATTTTTCCATTTATTGGAAATAGCTTTTTAAAAAAAAATAAAAAATAATAATAATAAAAAAGAACTTTTATTAAATATTCTACCTTTTTGTTCAGTTCAATAGTATTGGGGTGAGACCAAAATATTGCCTATAGATTAGGGATTAAAGCATCGGCTTCTTTTCGAGATATTAGATATTCAAATTTGCACACATTTGTTGTGTTTACACAAAATAATAATATTAATAACGACATAGGAGTGAGGATTTGAATATATAATCTTCAGGACACAGGTATGAAATAGTTAGTTCTCACAAGTTTATCTTAAAAATATTTATCCTGATGTACACTTAGTGCCACAATCAAGATCCCATTTCTCCACTTGGTTCCCTCAACCTAACAATTCTCCATATTACAGTAAAATATTTAATCTTTTAAGGGAGGGGAAGAAAACAAAATTAGCTACACAACCTAGTCCTTGGTGATTCCAATTCTCATCAAAGCAATGTAAGCAACAAGACGATATCCAACAAGCACAACAACCAAAGCAAAATCGCCGGTGGCTTTCCCATGGAGACCCACTTGCTTTATTGCAGGAAACTCTCCAGCTTCCCATAGCCCTCCATTGCCCGTATCAGTAGCTTCATATTGAGACATCAGTAAAAGCCTGTGCGTACCAATAGAAAGGTACTTGGTCCAAGCAATAAACTGCAGAACATGCTGGACAAAATACCCGGACATTACATGGAAATAAAGCATGATGACTGAACCAAGTATGGTGGTTGAACTTTGGTCCAAAACAAGGCTGCCAACGGCCAAACTAGAGCCTTTGGGACACTAAAACGCTGAGGAGTTGAGAGAATAGAGTGGCAAAGAAGCTTGTGGTGAAGCGTTTCAAGCTCGCCATCCAATAGATTATGGTGGAAAGACCGAGCTCCACTGGGAGGCTTGCTTGTGGACCTTTAGATGAAGTACGATGAGAGCCTGTACATTCCTAAGGATCTTTCTTTTTCAAGCATCATTCTTTCTTTTGGGAGGGCGCTAATGGCTTGAAATAGAAGGGAAGATACCCCAATAGATTGTTGAGAAGTAGAGCAGCCCATTCTGAAAATGCAAGGTTGTTGTTAACACATCTGCAAAACAAAGTTTGTTAATTAATAACATGTTGGACATGATCATCATATGAAGCAAGTTTCTAGTTCTTGGTGTGCATAACTAATTTTTTTTCTTCCCTAAAATTTAGTATATAGAAATGTTGGCTAGTATCCCCTCCCCCCATAGTTTTCTTCTTTATCAGAAAAAAAAAGTTTGAAACATTTGGACTGTTTCACAATGATTATTTGAATTGCAACTTTATCCCTGTCTTGTTCTTATTTTGTGTGTGCCTAAGATTGTTGCTATTCTAGCATTCTTCTCTCATCCAAAAATTGGATCCTAAGTTTGTGGGGGTAATGTATCTTTCTTATCTCTACCACATTAACACATTAACACAATATATAGACTCCATTCAAAGCTTTTGCACTAATGAAAATATTGTCCGTTACCAAACTCTTCTCTTCTTAAAACTTTAGCTAATCTTTTAGAGTTTGTTTGGGGACTGTTTTTTCAAATAAGTAATTTTTGCAAAAACACTTTGCTTACATATATTTTTGTAATAAGTAATTCATGACAAATCAGTTTAGTGTTTGGTTCTACACTATTAAAAGTTCTTCTAGGCACTTCCTTGACCATCACACTAGTCAAAAATACTCTACAAGTGATTTTTCATAAAACACTTTGCTTTTGACTTTTTTAAAAAACACTCGTAAATCTTTTTCAAAAATGATTAATTTCAAGCAAGAAATATGTTCAGTCTAGCAAAAATTCTTTAACCCAGTCAAAAGCACTTCCAAACATACTCGTCATATCATTGCTATATACATTTTGTTAAACACAATAGACAGAGAAATAAAGTATATAATGGGAGTGAAACTTGCATAGAAATAAGAGAAGAGAGAGAGAATTGAAACCTTATCTTGTAGTTGTGGACCAACGCCTAAAGCCCTGTCTTCTGATCCATCTTTCAACCCAATGCTCATCAGTTGTAGCTTTGACTCCAACTTGTCAGCCATATTATCTGTTGTTGAATAAGATGAAATGAGTTTCTATTTAACCATGATAACTTCCTCTTCTAGATCGTTCATCGGCAGATCTACATATAGAGCTCACCAATGGCAGACCATTTACCTTTCTATATACAATGTACAACTTTGAAGTTGAAATCATTTGAAGTATGTTTGAAAGTGTTTTCATAACAAGTGATTATAGCAAAAGGGACTTTCATAAAATGTACTTTTGGGTATAGGAGAAATGATTTTAACTTTGGTGTTGAATCATTTTGACTCAAGTCATATCCCAACTATCATTCTTTATCAGAAGTTCAGGAGGGTTAGCTGGATTATTACCCTCGTGAAGTCCACGTGATATCATGCATTTCCACATCGTCCTCTGGCCTTGTCAACAAAGTTAGAAGATAAATGATTATTCTTCTTTCTGTGAACAAAGGCTACGTTGAGTTGGTGGGGTTTGGTATGAGTAGTTTCTGTATCAGAGGGTGTGAAAGTATTAGAGAGTTTTTTCCTTTGTATTTTTTTGACTTTTTGTTTCTGTAAGAAAGTTCTTGTGAGAGAGAGCTTGAGAGGCTTTTGTATTATGTTCTTGTAAAGATAAATATGCTAATGGAATATTGAGTTCACCTTTGCACAGTGGATGTAGACCTCATTGGTTGAACCACTTTAAATTCTTGTGTCTCTCCTCTACTCCCCTTAATCTCCTTATTTTTATCAATTGATTTCAATTAGTAGTATTGTTTGATCATTGGTATTGCTATGATGTGATTCTTGTGAGGTTGGATTTGACTTTAACCATACTTATTGCTATACATAAAGTATAATGGGAATGAAACTGAGAGTAATGCTATTAGGCTAAAATGGGAGAGGATTTATTTATAACTATCTTTATTTTAATGAGTTTTTATTTAGGTTCTTTATATTTTATCTAGGTGGCTTTTTTTTTTTAAGATACAAATTATAGAGATGCCATTTTTGTACCAATGGCACATTCCCTACAACTCTCTATAATTTGAACAAGATACAAATTATAGAGAGTAATGCTATTATATAAAGGTCGGAGCTCCCCACTGTGTTAACCATAATTGTGATATTAATAAAATAATGCCTCTTGGCTTTAGCTCCACTAGTTTTTTTATCAAAAAAAATCTGTTCTAGAAAATAGTTTAACTTGTCTTTGAAATTCTTCAAATTATGCCATGTCTTTGAATTCTTCTAAAGAGGTTTGGTATAGAATATGGCCTCGTCTAGAGTCCTAGAAAAATAGAAAAAGAGTGTAGTTTGTTTTCTTCTATCAATAAAAATCTTGACTTTAATGAAGCTAGTAAATTTGGGAAGTTTCATTCTTTTCTGATAGACAAATCACTCCTCCTTATCATAGGAAAGGTGCACATAAGTTACAAGGGAGTTAGGACGAGATTAATGGAATAAATGGATATATATAGATAGTGACTAATAGTGTATGTAAGGCACGGTAGTTACAAAGGAGGTACTTATCATCTTGTGTGTATTTTAGAGAGAACAAAAGTCTAAATACAGGAAATAGCTAATGTTTGCTTGTTATCTTCCTTTTCCTAAATCTACTTCACAAGCTCAAATATAGTTTGATCACAGTATGAACTTTTGGGGTCCTCCACCTACTTTTTCTAACATTGGTTATCTATTTTTATTTTTATTTTTGATAAAGAACCATACTTTCATTGAGAAAAAATGAAAGAATATATGGGTGAGAACAAAAAAACCAAGCCCAAAAAAAATACCCCATTAGATTCTTCTCAAAAGAAAAAGATAAATGGGCTCCAATCCAAAAGAATGAGACCTATAGGATAATTACAAAATAAACGTGTCACCAACGTCCAAAGAGAAACGTTATATCTAACAAGGTTGGTTATCTATATTATAAACAATACATTAATGACTTCAGTAGGTTCGCAAGATTTTTTTTTTTTTTAAAGAACAAATCAGACCCATTGAATGTCTTAATAAAATTCAAATCTCTAGTTGGAAACAAATTTGGTACAACAATCAAAGTTCTCTAATTCAATTGGGTAGGAGAATGTTGTGTTTACAGAATTTCTTAAACAAAATGGAACAGAGTTTAGATATTCTTGTCCTCATACTTCAGCCCGAAATGGGAGATCGGAGAGAAAGTATAGACATATCATTGAAATGAGGTTGATACTCCTAGCTCAATTCTCGATTCCATTAAAATATTGGTGGGATTCTTTTAGGACAATTGTTTATCTTACAACAAACTACATATACTTATTTTAAATAATCAATCGCCTTTTGAAAAACTCACCAAACACAAACCCAACTATAGCCTCCTTTAAAACCTTTTGGTGTTTTGCATACAATCCATATCTAAAGACCATACCAACATCATATGTTTGATTTCCATACAACCAAGTGTGTTGTCCTTGGGTATTGATCCATATCTAAAGACCATACCAACATCATATGTTTGATTTCCATACAACCAAGTGTGTTGTCCTTGGGTATTGGTATTCTGATAGCCCTAAAAGACTATAAATGTCTAAGAACTTCACCAAGAATCTATAACTCACTGTCATATAAAATTTAATAAGTAAGAGTTGAAGCTGTCAAATGCTTGATGTTTATTATTCTGAAAGTTTTCTCTCTTCCCTCTCTTGTTTCTCTCTAAAATGTAATTTTCTAGGGATCAGTGGAAAGAAGGTGAACATCGATTGGAGGTGTTTCACCTTTGTAAGAGTGAGGATGGGAGGAAGGTACTTATTGAGGAGAGGCGTGGATCGAGAACGAGTCGCTTGGACGTGGACGTGGGTACTTTCGCTTGGATTAGGAATTGTCTTATGGCAGTGACGAAGTCAGAGAACCCAAATGGACTCTGGAGAAGGAGGAAACTAGAGGCTGTGTTAATATTCTTTCAGGTGCTATCCAACAAGAAGGGAAGGTTCGGGCTTCTTCCTCTAGAATTGAATAGGGGAAGGAAATCTTCTATCTGCATCCCCGAGGGTCAGAACTGCAGAGGTTGGGGGTCGCTTGAGATGGCCATGACAAAATTGCTCCCCTCTCCAAAGGCACCCAAACGGCTCGAAAATGGGTTACTTAAAAGAGAAAGGAAGTGAAGGAGACCAGCTTGAGGAAGGGGTTCGAAAACCCAACTCTTTTGCAAAAGTAGTGAGAAAGGGACCTAAGAAAGGAAACGAGGTGATTAATTTATCATCGGAAGTGGGGGAGCTTGCCTTCGACTACTCCTCGACGGTCATCTTTGAGAGGGTCAACATCGACACTCAATGGATGGGTATAAAAGAAGCGTGCTCAAATGTGGCAAAAATAAGGTTCATTCTCAAACCCGTTTGCATTAACCTAGCAGTGGGTCTTTGCGGGAGCGAGAAAGAAGCCAAGGAGATAATCGATTCATGTAAGGGGCAGCAACCAGAGCATTTCATAATCCATCTGTGGGATTGCAACCTGTTAGCGAGAGGAAACGGCTAGCCTTCAAAGGAGGATGGATTACACCCTTCGACATCCCTTCTTTCCTTAGAACAAGACAGATGATCGAGATGCTAGCTGAAGAGTGCGGTGGGCTTACAGAGGAAGGTGAAATTAGAGGGAAGGTTTGTTGGACAGAGGAAATTAGTTTCAAAGCTAAAGGTAACGCCAACGGTCTTATTCCGGCTACTTGCTTCCTGATCCATGAAGGGAGCTACTTTCCGGTGAGGTTTGTGGCCAGAAACAAAAATATCGAAAAGAACTCCGACGAGATTTCAGCAGCCCCAAGAGCACCGGCGAGGGTTGTCCTTCAGTTGCCAAAGTCGGCGTCTTTCACGGGTCAGAATGTGGCTGCGGCTTCGAGAATTCACGTGAAGACAAATCAGAAAATGGGGCCCAACAATGAAAAAGCCACGGGTCATCCTGATGGGCCGAAGATTGATGGGTCGGCTGGGCCTGAGAAAGTCACCCTCAAATCGCCAGAAAAGCCTTTTCTCCCTATAACATACTCGTGTAGGGAACCTTTTAAGGATTACTTACCCGCGGGGATTAATAATATCGGGCTTGAGATGAATGGGTTGGATGGGCCTGGGGCTTTATCTTCACATAGGTCCAGTAAAGATAAAGGGAAGGTTGTGTATAATTATGATAGTGAGAATCTCGGGCTGGAAAATGAGCATCCAATTACAAACATCACTCCGATGCAAGAAAAATTCGTGGAGGAAAGGGGGGAAGAAGAATAAGACTTGGAATGGACAACGAACTTCAATCCAATTGAGGAAGAATTTGGCTCAGACCCATCTATTGTGAGCTACTCGGAGGATGAATCTTTCTTATCTACCCCCGCAACTAAGGAAATGGAAGCTCCGAATCTGGATTTTATGTTCATGAACGAAGGGGCTGTCTCTGAGCAAAATTAGGTTGAGGCGAAGGCAGGACGGGTTTATTCTCAGTCTTTGGCAGTGGTTGCGATTTCTTCTCCATCTGTCGTGAGTATGCAACAGCCTGGTCCATCGGTCGAGGACCCTTCTCACTCGATGGTCAAGGTTAGCCCTGATGGGATGCCAAACCAGGTACGCGCTTTCTCTTCAGAGTCTTTACCTTCCTCTTCGAGTTTTGGGGAGATGAGAGGTATGCATGTTCAGAGCATGATGCCACATTTCCCTTATGCTTCGTTTGGCACTCTTCCGGGAATGGGGGAGGGGAATCAAGTTGAGAATCCTTTTTCTTCTTGCTATCCAGTTTTTGTTAATCCTAGTGCCTTTCCTGGAGGTGTCTTTCCTCACCCTATGGCCTTCATGTCGGGAGAGTATGGTCCGCCTTTAATTACGAGTCCTAATGCTTTTAGAATCGAATTCGAAGGGAGTGACCATCCTTGTGCGACGGGGCTAGTTATAAAGGATTTTGATTGTCAATCTCATTCCTCAAGTCATGTAGGGGTTCCTTTTTAGGGGAGTGTTATAGGTCAATGGCCCTCAGGATAGGCGGTGCTAGCTTCGGTTGGCATTCAGGCGCCCCCGACGAAGGGAGGCCCTATGAAATCCATTGACCCCCTAGATGCCCCAATGAAAGGAAATCAATCTTATCAAAGGAAAGGGAGAGGGGGAACCAATAAGACAGATAGGGAACTTAAGAAATTGATGAGCTCAGTTAATTATGATCGTAAGAAAGCCTCGAAGGAGGCAGGGGGTCTGATGGTTATTAAATGAAGATGGTCTCCTGGAATGTGAGAGGGTTGGGGGAAGGGAGAAGAGGAGTTTTGTGAAGGAGGTGTTGTCCCAAGAAAACCTGGACATTGTGGTTCTCGAGACAAAACGGCAGAAGTACTATAGAAGCTTCGTGAAGAGCGTTTGGGGTAGGAGAAAAGCAAAGTGGGCTGGTATTGAGTCCCTTGGGGCGTCTGAGGGTATTCTTATTATGTGGGATGGGAATCTAATTTCGGTCAAGGAGGTGATCAAAGGAGCTTTTTGATCTCTATTTCTTTTCCTCTCTCTGGTGCAGAGTCGAGTTGGGTGACTGGTGTGTATGGCCCCCCCAGGTCTCGAGGTAGAAAGGAGTTTTGGAACGAGCTGGGTGACCTCTTTGGCCTTTGTGGGTCTTGCCGGTGCATTATAGGAGACTTCAATGTCACGAGGTTTCCCTCTTAGAAGGCTTCCAGGGGCAGGGTGACCCGATCCATGAGACAGTTTAATAGTTTCATTGAGGGGGTGCGGTCTATTCGATCCTCCTTTAGTGAATGGGAACTATACTTGGGCTAACAACAGAGCTAGATCGCGCATTGACATATGTATGTTTTCCAAGGGGTGGATGGACTCGTTTGACAATGTGAGACAAGCGTTAAACACAAGGGTAACCTCGGATCATTGGCCGATAATTCTGTCCGCTGGTTCCCAAAAATGGGGACCATGCCCCTTCAGGTTTGAGAACATGTGGTTGGACCATCCTGCCTTCAAATCTTCCATCCTGATGTGGTGGAACACCGAGACCCGGGGCAAATGGGAAGGTTTTCGTTTTATGTGTAAGTTGAGAAACCTTAAGGGCTTTTTGAAAGATTGGAATAGAGAAGTTCTTGGAGATATTAAGATTAAGAAGCAAGAGATCATGAGGAGAATCAAAGCCATTGATGACCTTGAAGAGGCGGTCAGCTCGACATATCCCTGAAAAATGAGCGGTTGTCTCTTAAATCTGAGTTTGCAGAGTTAATTCGGAAGGAATCCACAAGTTGGAGACAAAAAGCTAAAGTTAAGTGGGCTAAGGAGGGGATTGCAATTCTGGTTTCTTCCATAGAATAGCGAGTGGCAGAAGGAGCAAGAATTTTATTGGATCTTTGGTGAACGATGCGGGGCAAATTATCAAAGGAGAAAGAGAGGTGGAAGGAGAGATCCTCTCCTTTTTTCTAAGCTCTATGCGCCCCAAACGTACCCTAGACCATTCGTGGATGGCCTGGTTTGGAGTCCATTTCTGAGAGTGATAAGTCCTTCCTTGATTCTGCGTTTTCCTTGGAGGAGACTAGAAAGGCTGTCTTTGAGTGTGATAGGAACAAAGCCCCTAGTCCTGATGGTTTTTCAATGGCCTTCTTCCAAAACAACTGGGAGGTGGTTAAGGACGATATGGTTAAGGTTTTCAAAGAACTCTTTGAACGAGGCATTTTGGACTCCTCCTTGAATGAAACTTTTGTTCGACTTATTCCCAAAAAAGGAAAGGGCAAATAAATTCAAAGACTTTAGACCCATCAGTTTAATTACTAGCACTTACAAAATCATATCTAAGGTTTTAGCGAACAGGCTTAAGAAAGTCCTTCCCTCCACAATATCTGAAGCCCATGGGCTTTATTAAGGGTAGGCAGATTCTTGATCAAGCCCTTATTGCTAACAAGGCCTTAGAGGATTATTGAAGTAGAGATCGGAAAGGAATCATCTTTAAAATTGACTTTGAGAAAGCCTACGATCATGTGGACTGGGACTTCCTTGATAAGGTTCTTGATAAGAAAGGCTTTGGTTATAAGTGGAGATCGTGGATCTAGAGCAGTGTTAGATCGGTTCAATATTCTATCCTCATTAATGGTAAGCTGAAGGGCAAGATTAGAGCCACAAGAGGTTTGAGACAAGGCGACCCCTGTCCCCTTTCCTATTCCTGTTGATTGTGGACCCCCTCAGCAGGATGATCTCTAGAAGCATGGAAGGTGGTAATGTGGTATCATCCAAGGTTTCGAAGTTGGTAAGGAGAAAGTAGCCATTTCCCATCTTTTTTTGATAGGAAACGATAAGATAAATATATATTAACAACAAAAAGGCAGAAACAACCTAAGGGCCAGGGGAGGAGATCGCCCCTGCCCGGAATCTATCTCAAAAGAGCCTGCCAATCTTTAATAATCATGAGCAAGCTATAATTACAAAAAAAAAATCTTGTGTAAAGAAATCCACCACGAGGTCGTATTTTGTACACAATCACAAAAATAATCAAAGTTGTAGGACTTATCTTCGAACGTTCTAGAATTTCTTTCCTTCCACAAACCCCAAAGTGTGGCCCTAAAGGGGCAACTAGCAATCACCTTGGCTTTCTTCTTTAGGTTCCAAGCAGCAAGGCCTTCATAAAGCCAATCATCAATCTTTTGGGGAGACAAAAGGAGATCCCCAAAAGTCTAGCAATAAAGTTCTAAGCCATTCAAGCAAAATTACAGTGCATAAACAAGTGGTCTAGGTTTTCTTCGTCTCTAACACATAGTCTGCAAGCCGAAAGAGATAGAGCCCAGTGCTTGAATTTGGATTGGAGTCTCTCATTAGTATTTAGACTCCGGTAGGCTAGGGACCATAAAAAGACTTTGATCTTTTTTGGGCTTTTATGCTTCCATATTAAGTTACTGATAGTAGAGTGAATTTTAGGAAAGAACTTGGTCAGCTTATAAAAAAGAGACTTAGCTGAATACGTACCCGACCCCTCAAGAAACCAACTAACCAAATCTGACTCGTGCCCAATGTGAATATGATGAAGCTGCTCCACCAAAGCCACCCAGCCTTTCCCATCTTCAATTTGCCGATGACACTATTTTCTTTTGTTTTGGAATGGAGGACTTCTTTCTTATCTTGAACCATATCCTTAGGTTCTTTAAGGCCTTATCCGGTCTTAAAATCAATAGAGGCAAATGTCAAATCCTAGGGGTGAATTGTGAGGAAGGCAAATTGAGCAGATGGGCCTCTCTGGTTGGTTGCGAGGTTGGTGCTTTACCCTCCTCTTATTTAGGTCTCCCTCTTGGTTACAATCCTACGTCTACTCCCTTTTGGAATCCAATCATTGAGAAGGTCCAGAAAAGACTTGCATCTTGGAAGAGAAACTTCTTCTCCAAAGGGGGAGGATGACTCTCATTCGATCCGTGCTTAGTGGCATCCCTATATACTTCTTATCTTTCTTCCGGGCGCCCATACACTACAAGAAATATACCTTTTAATAGCTTTTGACCATAGCATTTTAGAAAATAGGCTATGGATAAAAAGGAAAAATAAAAGGCGGAACGAGTTTAAAAAAAAATTTGTGGCGCGTTCAAATTTTTTTGTGTTTCCACCATAAATCCCATTTCCGCCTTAAAAAAACCCTCCTCTCTTTCATTTCTCGTTCTCTCTTTTCCTCATCTCTGCCCATATCTCTATCTCTCTTTGCAACAATCGAAACGTATCTCAATATCATCCCTCTTTGTCGCCATGTCGATCTCGTCCTAACTCCCTTCCACCGCGTTTGTCGCGTCCGAACAAGCAGCCGCGAACCAATCAGTAGAATAAATTTCCAGCGAAATCTTCCTGAGTGAGAAGGCTTGGATTGACGATGAAATCGCTAGGGCTAACAGGAAAAAGCTGAATCGAATTGATTTCAACATCTTTAGGTTTTCTCGATCTCTGCCTCTTGTCCCCCCTCTTTGATGATCCTCAAATGCATTGGTACGTCTTCGATTTGCTATTTATATATATCCAGAGAGAGAAAGATAGGAATCTGATTTTTTTTTGTTTCGGTTCATTTGTACATAATTTAACGTAGTGTTTAATTTAATTCAATCAATTGGTTACAATTCGTTTTAATTCATGTCGATGAGTTTGTTTCCTTCAAGTTTCAAATGCCTTTCAAAACACTTCTCATTTGGTGTCAGTTTCGTTTCAACTGCATTTGTCATGTTGAAGTTTCACAGAAATTATATCTGACCTTCTTTCACGTTCTAACGTTTATTACTTTGATTAATGAATTTCATGCCTTCTCCACTCCATCATTGCGTGTTTAATTGATCAGAGAATGTTGTATACTAAGAACGGATGATTGATACCTATATTCTTTAGTTTTGTAATTCAATGGAAGTTTTAACTTTCAATGTGGATAAAAGAATGGGCAAAAGGGGAGTGAAATTAGATGGTCAGATCAGAAGATGAAGAAGAAAGGGATTAATAAGGGGAAAATGGAGCAAGATTTTGGTTGTTTAAGCTTGGTGGTTGCTTCAACGGTGATGGTGGAAGGAGGTGATGGTGGAAGGAGGAAGCTCTAGGGACCAAGAGAAAAGAGAGGGAGATTATTGGTTGATAATGCAATGTAGAGTTTATAGAGATGATATATAGTGAAAGTGAGTATGGAAAAGAGAAGATAAAGTTTGCATTTTGATCTTGGTTAACTTGATGGTAAAATCAAAACTTCGTTGAAACCAAATTATGAATTTCTCAACTACTTAAATTTAAGTTATGATATGATGTATAGCCACCTAAGCATAGTTTGATTGGTTAAGGCATATGTCATTGACCAAGTGGTTAGGAGTTGTTGCAATCAACATCATTTGGACTCTTCGACAATAAAGATGTGGATCTAATGAAAATTGTAACTCTTGTATAAATGAGGCCAAGCAATTAGCAGTGGTCGGAAAAGTAAATTCCTTCTTTCATGTCCATCAAGAGTCTAATATTTTGGCATTTTCTTTCTTGTTGATAGTCCAAATCGTTTAAAACTCATGTCAAACAAAAACTGGACCATCACAAAGCCGGAAGCAAGTGGCAGTTAAAAGGAGCTTTTTTCTTCTATTTTTTTTAATTTAGCCGATGACTTATGATCAACTACCTTTTTTATTTTTGTTCTTGCTTGAAATGAGTTATTTGTGTTGAATTATCTTGGTTACTAAAGACTTCTGTTAGAGTTTTGTACTGTGCTAAAAGGTTGATTGATTTAATTTCGTGGGTTACGTTTTCATTCCTTACATGATTGTCATTTTAATTTAGTGTTTTTCTCAAAATTACAACGCTTTCCATAAGAAATTCATCACATGATGTTGAGCATTTGCTGTTAATTATGAGTTATAACAGGTGTCAATTTGGGTTGGAATTGTGTTGAGGTGCTGACTTGGTACTGAATTGGCCTTTGAGTTGGCCTTGAGGTGTTGACTTGGTAAGCAATTGCTAATCTGTTTTGTGTTACAAGTCCTAAGACACATGAGCAACAACAAATCAAAGCATATAACTCCTCTCATTTAGCATCGTTGACTATTTACCAAATAGTGAAACAAAAAATTTACTGATATGTAAGATAAAGGATTGAAAATGGCTAAAAGATAGCTATTTCTCACCTTCTTATTCTGCAAAGTTGTATTTTGATATAAGTTGTTACTTGCAATAGACCAAATAGTTGCTCCTATAAGACTTTAAGGCAAAATTTCATAAATGCTTCATTCATTTGCAAAGCTAGTGGAATTAAACGTAACTTTGGGTTGTTGTTGCTAAGTTGAGGAGAGGTTGCTATACTTGAGAGGTATTAAACCAACAGTATGCAAGTACAATTGAAACTAGACTTCAAGTAGAGTTTTAGCTTATTTAATTTTTTCTTTTTTGTTGTTGTTCTGCATTTTTATGACATGAATTTATCTTTATGGGAATGATTTGATTCAATGATTATATTAGTGTGGTTTGCTACTTCTTTGGTGTTCAAGATTCAATTAGTGTTGTTTTTCATTAAAGTCAATATCATTGATTGTTATATGACCTTGAAATATTGAAGTTTAGTGACTAGCATGTGTTTTTAGTTTATGAGTTTAGAGTTGTTTACGAATCTACATCTTGATAGCTCTTAGTGATGAATGATCTATTATTCCTTCTAAACGTAACCTATTCAATTGTTTAATCATATTTTTTCTGTTACCAATTTATCTTAGATGAACTAGAAGCAGTTTGTGATCTAAGAGACTTACCCTCCCCTCCCCAACAAAACTTCCAGGGTGGCTTTGCAATTTGTTCATGAGATGCAAGTAAAAGCACACAAAATCTTTGAAGCAAGTAGGGATAGAAAGAAGACGTCGGGTGGAGACCAATAGAGATTAGTTTGTTAAGTCTGTTAATGTTAGTAGTTATGTTGTATAAAGGTAGTTGTGTAGCTATTAGCGGGTATCTTTTGGTTAATGTACCTAGATGAGTACAGGATTGGAGAGAAGGGGAAACTCTCGAAACTTTCCCTAGACTTGTAACAGAACTTGTTCATAAATAATAACAAGGTTCTATCAATTTGGTATCAGAGTAGTGTTTGTTCCTAAAATTTTCTTTTCCTAATGATGACTCACATGGAATCTCGAATGGAGGTGTTAGAAGGAAATTATGTGGATCTACCAAATTCTATTGGTGACATTTCTCTGCAAGAGAAAGAGGGATTGATGGTAGTCATGTCTGAAATCGAGAGTTTACGATCGGAGAGAGTGGAATACTTACCAGTAGTAGGTCAAAATTGATTTTGAACCCACTTTCTTTTGGTTGAGTCTGGAAGCTTTTGTTATGCCTGTGGCAGAAATTATTTTTACAATAAATATTTAGTTGTAGTCATGAAACTTATTGGATTTCAGTATTTAGGACAGTACTTTATTCACTGTTAGAACTTGTCTCTGATTTTAGAAGTAACATGGACAAAGCCATTTCAAAAACCACCTGCAGCCTTTGGTATCCCATCAACTGGGCCAAAAGGGCAGTTGATGGTCCGTCCTCAGTTTCCACAAGTATATCGTGAAAAACAATTATCTGATGTTAGTACCAATTGTCAGCTAGAGGTGACTGTTGTTGTGAATGATGTCGGGAAGATTGGTGATTTAGTTGATTGGTGGAAGGATAACTGTTATTGGTCTGGCAAAATAATTGCCATATTGGGGGACGAGGAGGTTAAGGTACTTTTATTTACCTACTTGACTTTCAACTTTGTTCAATGCTAACTTACTTCTTACTTATTTCCTATTAACTTATATTCATGCCTGATGTAGTTCAATTACTAACCAATTTCTCAGGTTTTATTTGTGACTAAAGATGCCTTTTTTCCCCAAATATATTTATAGCTTAGTTGTTGAAGAGATATATCTTAGCTACCTTGTCTATGTTTACTAGTTAGTGATGAATAATATTTACAGTATGTTATTATCACTTCACTATTTTTATTGAAGCAAGGCCAAGGGTATTCCTTGCCGGCAGATATACAGTATGTTGATGCAAAATGGGATGTCCCAGTGAAACTTCCTCTACTTGACTGTCTTGTGCAAGAGCTCAACATACTTTGTCGCATAAATGGTTCTGTTAATTTTATATTTAGTTATATTTATCATTGGGATGAATTCTTGGTTAACTTTGTACTGTTTAATTCTTTACTGCTGTTAATTTTGCTTCCAGTTGTTGCATCTTTAATTTGTACACTTTGAATGAATCTAACTGATGATGAGAGCGGGTTCTTGGCAGGGCAATCTACGACAGTGGAACTGACCAAAAAATCTTGTTGAAATGACATATTTTGCTTCGTTTGGGGGAGGGAGGGGTGTAAAAAGCTTTGGAGAGTTATCCTCAAAACACAAACATGGGGAAAAAATCTATTTGGCAAAACTTCAGGAGAAAAGCAAGAAGAAGATGGTCGTAGGAAAAACAAAAATAGAGGAAGAAAGACACACGAAGTTGAGATGTTCAGCACTTAAAGCCTTACATATACTATAAGGGGGCAAATGTATAATGGTTTCTTCATGGAGGGATTTACAAGCTTTACAGATAAGTCTTTCAAACTCTCTAGACTCTAATCTCTTGCCTCTTACAATTTGTTTAGATCACAAGAGGTAAGACATGATTTAGTAATGAACCTCCATGATTAAATTTTCCTTTGTACGATGTTCTCTATAAATTCAAAATTTACAGTCTTTCGATAGAGACCACTAAAACATTTTTTGGAAGTTGAATATTCCGTTAGAATGCATTTTATATTTTTCTTATTTTTCTATTTGTCAGGTGGAGCATATGCTTAATGACAGATTGCTGCAGTTTGTCAATCTTGATTTGCTTGAAGTCAAGGTACTACAAATTACAAAATTTTCCGTTGGTTGGATGGTCAAAGGGACAAGCTTCTCAAAACCATATGTCCTTAAGGCCATGGGTTCAGCTATCTAAGATGTTATATCCTATGAGTTTTATGAGAGTAAATATCATTTTATCTATGAAATTGTTTCTTATAAAAGAAAAAAAAAGACTCTTTTGGTATGGGATCCTATTCATTTCCAAGTTTCATTATGGATCTCTCTCTCAAAACTCTTTTGTGATTAGAACTTTTTTTTAATTGCTTAATGTGATTTGGAGGAATTTTTTGCAATCCCTCTTTTGAGTTGATTTCTTATCTCCCTCTGTTTCTTCTTCCTTTGAAGTTTGTTTCCTATAAAAGACTATATAAGTATGCAGCTTGTCTGTTTGTTGTTGAGAACCTCTTTTAAGGGATCTATTGAAGACTTTAGTTCTCGTGAATCTGTATTACTTTGTGTTATCTATCTTCTTTCCATATTTTGTGTTATCTATCTTCTTTCCATATTTTCAAATTACAGAACTTGAATCATAAGTTACTTTGTGTTATCTATCTTCTTTCCATATTTTCAAATTATAGAACTTGAATCATTACAATGTTTGAAATTTTGTACTTCTTTATGTAGGTGAATGAAGTGATACATTATACATGCAAAAGGATCAAAGATATCAATGGAATGTCTTGGCCACAAACACTAGCTTGAGTTATTTTGATTTTGGATGGGAACACACTTTGTAATGAATGAATAGTATATTAATGTGAATCTTGTATGAATGTTTGCTGAAATAAAGACACATTTTAATTGTATCCATTCGTGGTGATCATTTATTTATTATTTTACTTCTAATTTGACATAAGGTATGAAACATGAATAGTATTATTATGAACAAATCCAGAAAGTGACAAAAGATACAATAATAGCATTCATTCACATCATAAATAGAAAAAAGTTTGACCATTTAAAAGCTTATTATAGCTTTAATTTAAAGTTATAAATAAATATTTATAGCTGTAAATAAATGCTATCATTGACAAACAATAACTTTCTATTTTTGGTGTATAAAGATTTTTATAGCTTGTAAAAAACGCTATAGTTTGAAGGAACCCCCCGAATGCTCTCTCCTCTCTCCTCTTTCCTTCCTTCCCTATCTGATAGCCTTCATCTGTTAGTTCAGTGTCATCTCTAAGTCTTGACACTCTTCAACCTGTGATTTGTGCCCCAGATTTTCTGCCGATGTAGTATTGTTGTTGCTTTGTTATCTTTTGGTGGTTTCAATTTCCTCTTCCAATGGAAGTTATTAGTTGCAGTATTCAAAATAAGTATTTTTGTATTTGGAGGGAAGGAAATATCTTTTTTGTTGAAAATTCCAGTAAGAAGCATTTGATTCCATTGTCCATATCCTTTTTACAGTGGTTTGAAGAAGTATTAGTTGAGATTTTGCAGAATCCTGTTTCATCTTTCTTTCATGAGAAAATCAAGGAAGATTTTGGAGTCATTAGATTGAGTAAGTTCTTTTCGGTTAATGAATGGTTCTTCGAATGTTCTGTTTGGCCCTCCACGGGTGGAAGAAGGTTTATTCAAGTTCCAGCTGGCTTGAATAAGAAAGGTTGGTATGTTTTTTGGGAGATGATTAGGGATTTCACGCTCAAAATTCATTCTTATGAGAACCAGCCAATTAGGCCATTGTTGTGCAAAGAGGAGTGTCTTCCGGTTTTAGATACAGTTTCAGAAGGTCAAGCCTTTCCGAATTCATATGCTGAAGTGGTAAAGCAAGGTGGCTCAACAAAAAGTTCAGTCTCTTTGGATGACTCAATAAGAAAAGTGAAGGGTGTTAACCTGTAACCAATTAGCTTACTGGGTGCGCAAGAATTGGGATGTGCTGGAAATGGATTTGGAAAAATCACTTGTTGTTTCTAGATTGATGGCCCATTATTCTTGGAAGGAAGTTCAGATTGCCCTTGAGAATTTCTTTAAATCTTCTGTCTTGATTAACCCCTTCATGGATGATAAAGCTTTGATTCAGGTGGCTGATTGTAGTCTGGATCCTTCTGTTAATGGTAAGTGGAAACTATTCGGGAACCTTCATTTGCAATTGGAATTTTGGTCCTCTGATTTTCATTCCCAGCCAAAATTTATAAAAAGTTATGGAGGATGGATTGCAATAAAAAATTTACCTTTGGATTTGTGGCACCGGGGACTCCTTTGAAGCTATTGGGAAAAACCTTGGTGGGTTGGTTAGTATTTCTTCCAAGACTCTAAATTTATTGGACTGTTCGGAAGCTTTTATTGAAGTAGAAAAAAAAATTTTGTGGATTTATCCCGGCTGATATTCATGTTAAGATTGGCAATAAGTGTGAATTCTCTTTAAGATTTGGGGATATTAAGACACTAGATGATAGAAATTTGAATTTTGATTCAAGTAGAAAGTTATCTGTTGATGACTTTTCAAATTCCTTAGACATTATTAGGATCAAGCAAGCTGTTTTGGATGATAATTTGATTCTGGACAATGAAGAGGAAAGGATGAATGAAGTGCCTTCTTGTTCTCGGTCTCAAGGAAAAATTAATGAGGTGTTGGGTTCTCCAAAGGGTGCTTTGTTGCATGAAGAGGGCAATAATAACATTGGTTGTATCGGCTTTAATGATAGCACTCAAGAGATGGATCCTATTCTCTCTCCTTTTAATGTTATTAATGATAATATTTCCACCAGCCCTAAGGAAGTCCAGCAGCCACTGTCTATTGATTATTCTCCTAAAAATATTAATGCTAGCATTGGAAAAGTGGGTAATCAGCCAGCAGCTTCCGTAAGTATTATTAATAGCATTGAAAATGTTTATTCTCCTATAAATATTAATGCTGGCATTGGAAAAGTGGGTAATCAGCCAACAGTTTCCGAAAGTGTTATTAATAGCATTGAAAATGAGTGTATCCAGCAGGCAGCTATAAAAACTTACTCTCGGAAAAAGGGGAAAAAGGGGTCTCGGTTATTGGTTGAAAAGATCATTATTAATGCTGATCATTTGGAATCTGAATGTACTAATATGATTATTTCAAATAAGGCATTGGGTTCTCCAATAAACAGTGGTGAAAATAGACTTTCAAAGTCCAAGGCATTTATTGAATCGTCTGTGCAATTTCCAGGGGTGAAAAATCAATTTGTCAAAGGAATTGTTTGTTCTTCCAGCCCTAAAGTTCATTCTTCTATAGATTCTGATGATGAGTCTTCGGTTAGTGTGAGTAGTGATGATTCTGGGTCTTTGATTGCTGAAGAAGATTGTGTTGGACTCCTCCAAAATGATCAATTTGATGAGTCGTTGGCTTCTTTTTTTCCAGGGGAGGATGTTGGTTTTGGCAATCAAATTCAAGATACCTTGTCGTCTCCTTCTCAAATCCCTAATGAGTTCTCTTTACTAGTGGAAACTTGTGGACTTCAATTGTGCAAGATTTCATCTCCATCACCTAAAGTCTTAGCTTGATTACTTTTCATCGGTTATGAAGATTATCTCGTGGAATACATGGGGTCTTGGTGACAAATCTAAAAGGGTGTCATTGAAAAAATTCCTTTAGAATATTTGTCCTGATTTGGTCTTGATTCAGGAAACCAAACAGTCGAAAATTGATTTAAAATTCATTAAATCTTTATGGAGTTCAAAGGAAATTGGATGGACTTTTGTGGAAGCTTATGGGAAATCAGGAGGTATTCTTATTATGTGGGATGAGAGCAAATTATCAGTGCTGGAATTCTTAAAGGGTGGTTATACTCTTTCAATTAAATGTCTTACTCTTTGTATAAAAGTTTGTTGGGTCACCAATGTTTATTGTCCAAACGACTACAAGGAAAGAAGATTCTTATGGCCTGAATTGCGTTCCCTCTCTTACTATTGGATCCATGGTGTATTGGTGGGAACTTTAATATTACTCGATGGGTTCATGAGAGATCTCCTATGGGAAGACAAACTAAAGGTATGCGAAAATTTTAATACAAAGGTTTGCGAAAGTTTAATACTTCAGTGCTGGAAATGGCTTTATTCAGTCCAAGGAATTAATGGAATCCTCCCTCAAAGTCCAAGGGTAAAAGACCTTTTTTATAGAGGCGTTGGGTTCTCCAAAAGGTGCTTCTTTGCATGAAAAGTGTATTAATATCGCTGTCTGTAAAATACTAATGTCAGCATTCATATGCCGACTTCTTTTCTCTCTCCTTCCAATGTTGTTAATGCTATTAACGTCTCCAGCTATCAGGTAGTCCACTTGCCTCTGATTTTTGAATCTCCTTCCAAGAAGTTTATTGCTGTTAATAATGTCAATTGCAATTTAAAGATGATGTCCAACAACCCTAAGGAAGCCCAGCTGTTGTTGTCTTTTGTTTCTCCTCCCAAAGATATTAATTGATGATGTTAGCATTGTAAATGGGTGCATTCAGCAGGCTTATTTAAAGTCTTATTCTTGGAAAAAAGGTCTCGAAGTCCAGCTGTCTCAGGTTTTTTTAATCTCCTTCTAAGAAGGTTAATTGAATATTTAAGGATGATGTCCAGCATGCTTCAGGATTTTCAAATATCAGTGCTGGAAATGGGTTGTTCCAGGCCAAGTGGAGTTGAAAGTGGACAAGTTCAGCTCTTCAGAATTGTTCAAAAGTTCATTCTAAGGCAGTAGATCCTAGGAGGTTTAATTCTGGAACAACTTTTGTATTCACCGGCCAAATAGCCCATGGTTATTTTGTTTTAGCAACTATGGAGTCGGTGGAAGGTTGGTCGGAGAGTTTTGGTAGGTTGCTCAAGCTTCTGGATGTTTCTTCAGTTACTATATTCAGAAAGTTTCAGCCATTTCTTGGATACTCCATCTGAAGCTCGCCTCAAAGCTTTGTTATGGGGTCCGTTGTTCAAGATTTATTCAACCTTCTCTTTTCAGAATATTTGCCTTCCTTGGGATGTTTTCATTTCTCCATCTTGAGTGTTCATTGTTCTTTTATGGGTTGTTTTTGTGTTTCCTTTATAGCCGTGTGTTGATCTTTTATTGGCTACTCTTATCATTATCTTGTTGTTCTTGTATTGGTTGTTTTTTCGTTTCCTTTATCTTTTGTATCATTGTATTTTGAGCATTAGTCTCTTTTCATTTCTTCAATGAAAAGATTGTTTCCTTTTCAAAAAAAAAACGCTATCGTTTGCTTTAAGAAGAAGAAACTATGTTATGGAAAGAATTCTATTATAGCATTTTGATGACGTTAATAGAATGTTATAAAAAGTCCAACTTTTTATAGCTTTTATAAAAACGCTATAAAAGTCCAGACTTTTTTATAGCATGGGCTGTCATGACTCTGCGAAAACGCTATAAAAGGTCTATCATAGCATTTTTTCGAAGCTATCATAGACTTTTTTTCCTGTAGTGATATCTGTCTGTAATGTTTTGGAAAAGCTCATGAGAGACTTTTTATGGGAAGGGGTCGATGAAGGGAAAGGTGCTCACCTTGTGAGTTGGAAGGTTATAGCTAATCCTATAAGTCTTGGGGTCTTGAGATAGGCAATTTGAGAACTCGTAACAGAGCCCTGCTTGCCAAATGGCTTTGGCGTTTTCGCCTCGAATCTGATTCTCTTTGGGTTAGGATTATCATGAGTAAAATATGGTCAACATCCTTACATGTGGCTGTCGGGTGGGGTCAAAGGCACCTTCAGGAATCCTTGGAAAGACATTTCTTTGGAGCTCCCCTCTTTCTCTTCTTTGGTCCAGTGCACAGTGGGGGATGGGAGGGATATTTGTTTTCGAGAGGATTTGTAGGTGGGGGATTGTCCCCTCTGCTCCTTGTTCTCGCGTATATATCATTTATCATCGATGAAAAATCACACTGTGGCTGACATCCTTGGTCCTATGGGGAGTTCCACATCGTTTTCTTTCGGTTTTCGTCATTCGTTCTCTGATAGAGAAACCACGGACATCATAGCCCTTTTATCTTTGCTTGAAGGGGTTAGCCTTAGATCAAACAGGAGGGATATGCGCTTCTGGAGGCTCGACCCCTCTGCGGACTTTTCGTGCAGATCGTTTTTTCAGTTCTTGGTCAATCTCTCCCCCGTTAGAAAGTCTATTTTTTCGTGTCTCTGGAAGGTTAGAGCTCCGAAGAAAGTTTTGTTCTTTGTTTGGCAGGTCATCTTGGGCCGTGTTAATACTTTTGATAGGCTCTCGAGAGTGAAGGCTCTTGTGGTTGGCCCTTTTTGTTGCATTCTATGTCGAAAGGCAAAGGAAAATCTTGATCACTTGTTATAGGATTTTGTGTTTGCTCGCTCTGTCTGGAGCCTCTTCTTTGAGGTCTTCGAGTATCAGTTTGTGAGCCATCGACATTGTAGGGATATGATCGAGGAGTTCCTCCTCCATCCGCCGTTTCGGGAGAAAGGAAAGTTCCTTTGGCATGTTGGGCGTGTGTGCTATTTTGTGGGGTCTATGGGGGAAAAAGGACCATAGAATTTTTAGAGGATTCCATAGACATTCTTGTGAGGTTTGGGATAATATTAGATTTCATGTTTCTTTATGGGCCTCGATTACCAAGGCGTTTTGTAATTATCCTATAGGTCTTATTTTGTTTGATTGGAAACCCTTTATTTAGTTGGGTTCTTCTGTGGGGCTTGGTTTTTTGGATGCCCTTGTATTCTTTCATTTTTTCTCAATGAAAGCTCGGTTCTTTATCAAAAAAAAAAAAAAAAAGGTAGGATTTTCACTTTAAAAGTGAATTCATGAATTCTTCTAAAGGTCCAAATCAAAATCATGACCCTACTGTAACTTTGCTACCCATTGTCAAGACCAATCCAAATCTCATGTCTCCTAGTTCAACTATTGGTGGGGTGGGGTGGGGTGGGGTGGGGTGGGGCTCGAGTTGGGAAACTTAAGGATCCACACCAAAGCTCTATTAGCTAAATGACTATGGCGGTTCCCTTGAGTCTTCTTCTTCCCTTTGCATAGGATCATTGTGAGAAAAAACGCTCCTCATCCTTTTGAATGGATGTTGGGTGGGGTTAAAGGCACTTCTAGGAACCCTTGGACGAGAGATATTTCCCTTCAGCTCCCTGTTTTCTCTTCTTTTGTCCAGTATACTATGGAGATGGTGAGGAAACATATTTTTGGGAGGATAAGTAGGTGGGGTATAGACCCCTATGCGCTATGTTTCCTCGATTATATCATTTGTCTTCAATGAAAAATCATTTTGTGGTCGATGTTTTGGACTCTTCTGGGAGCTCTTTAGCCTTTTTGGCTTTTCTTGTTTTTTACCCTATAGGGAAACAACGAACATTATGGGGATGTTGTCATTGGACCGAGGAGGGGGGATCTCCATTCTTGGAGCCCTAACCCTTCTGGAGGTTTCTATTGTCTCTCATTTTCTCAGTGTCTTCTAAATTCCTCCTCAATTAGCGAGGCTGTTTTTTCTCTGTTATGGAAGGTAAAATCCCCCCCCCCCCAAAAAAAAAGTTCAATTTTTTGTTTGGCAAATCATCTATGGAAGAGTTAATACTTTTGGTCGGATTTCGAGGAAGGTGCCTTCCCCGATTGGTCCATATTGTTGCATTTTCTATCGGATGGTAGAGGAAGATCTCGACCATTTTCTTTAGAGTTGTGACTTTTCTTGTTTTGTTTGGAATGCGTTTTTTATGATGTTCGGTTTGCAGTTTGCCAAGCACGGAGTTATCCAGAAGATGATCGGAAATTCCTTCCACATCTGCCGTTTAGGGAGAAAGGGAAGCTTTCGTGGCAGGCTGTAATCTAAGTTATTATCTGGGGTTTATGAGGGGAGAGAAACAATAGAACCTTTAGAGGGCTTGAGAGGAATCCTAGAGACGTGTGGACCCTTTCTCTAATGGAGTTCCCTTTTGGAGGCTTGTTTTTTGTATGCTCTTATATTCTTTCATATTTTTCTCAATGAAGTATAGCTATTTATCCAAAAAAAAAAAAAAAAAAAAAAAAAAGAAAAAGGTGCAAACCTTCTTTTGAGTTCTTCAGCACAATGCTCCATGGCAAGTCCAAGGGAAAGAGAAGATAATCAGTTCTTGGTTCACCTACCCATATACAAGAGAACTTACAAATGCCAGCTTGTATAAACTTTAAACAGAAAGCAAGAAGATGAAACAATAACAAAGAGATCTTCTCATGAAAGACAACACAAAGAGCCTTATTTTTGGAGGAGGAATGCAGAGTAAATCTCCACCTACAGTGACTAATTTACCTACAGTGAATGATTCACCTACAGTAACTAATCAACATTCAATGATCACAAGGACCAAGACAGGGATTGTCAAACCTAAACACTGGGCATACAAGGTACAATCTAAACCTCATTACTCAAGTATAGAACTATTAGAAAGAGAGCCTAATAATCTGAGGAAGCTTTACTTAATGAAAAGCAGTAAACACCCACGTTGGAAGAATATAAGGCTCCAATGAAAAATAACACTTGAAAATTGGTTTCTTATAGAGAAAACTTCAATGTTGTGGGAAACATAAGGGTCTTCAAAATAAACAGGAACCAAGATGGTAATCTACAAAAGGTAGAAAGCTAGATAAGTGGCTAAAGGGTTACATCAAACTCTTGGAATAGATTTTACTGCGAGGTTGAATCCTGTAGTAAAAGCCTCAACTATAAGAGTTATAATAACAGTGGGTGTGACTTTTGGATGGAGATTATGCGATTAGACATAAATAATGCCTTTATAAACAGTTAACTAATATTATGACCCAACCAGAAGGCTTTGGAATCTAATGCTAAGTTTGCCCTCAACGACATGAAAAATTTACATTACTTCTTGGGTATCGAAGTCAGAGAACAGAAAATGGATTAACACCCCAACGTTTCTCAAGGAGTTAAACATGGAAATCTAAAACCCATATCGACACCAATGACTGTAGGAAAAGAGTTGTATGCAAGGATAGGAGAAATGTTTCTCAAGGAGTTAAAAATTTACATTACTTCTTGGGTATCGAAGTCAGAGAACAGAAAATGGATTAACACCCCAACGTTTCTCAAGGAGTTAAACATGGAAATCTAAAACCCATATCGACACCAATGACTGTAGGAAAAGAGTTGTATGCAAGGATAGGAGAAATGTTTCTCAAGGAGTTAAAAATTTACATTACTTCTTGGGTATCGAAGTCAGAGAACAGAAAATGGATTAACACCCCAACGTTTCTCAAGGAGTTAAACATGGAAATCTAAAACCCATATCGACACCAATGACTGTAGGAAAAGAGTTGTATGCAAGGATAGGAGAAATGTTTCTCAAGGAGTTAAAAATTTACATTACTTCTTGGGTATCGAAGTCAGAGAACAGAAAATGGATTAACACCCCAACGTTTCTCAAGGAGTTAAACATGGAAATCTAAAACCCATATCGACACCAATGACTGTAGGAAAAGAGTTGTATGCAAGGATATGAGAAATGTTTGAAAAATCCTAAAGAACACACAAGTGTGGTAGGGAGCTTACAATATTTGTGTCACATTCGTCCTAGACTCCTAATAAAGCGTATGCTATGAATCATCTCAGCCAACATGTTTCAGCTCCAACAAATGTTCACAATCAATCCCTAAAACGAGTTCTTACGTTCCTAAAAGAAACGTGGATATGAGATTGAAATACAGCCAGTCGGCGAGTTCTGAATCACAGCCAATTCTAATGCGATTGAAAATCAGTCATGGAATTTGTACAAACCTCGGCGAAACGTTGGGGTCGTGGTCATCGAAGGAACAAAATGTAGTTGTCAAATGCATCAGGTTTTGCAAGTAGTGAGCGAGAGACAAATTGTTGAGGAAGGAGCTGGAAATTCGTTTCGTGCCGGGTGAGAAACAGATAGCTGAAGGAATTCACGAAACCTTTCGCCACGACGTCGTTTTTTTCCCTGCAGGAAACGGAGAATTTTGAAGCAGTCCACATAATCTTGGGCCCAAGCCCAAACATTTTGATTCGGCTCAATTGGGGCCCAAACATTTTGATTCGGCTCAATTGTATTTGCGTGTATGAAAATCTTTTTTCTTTTTTTTTTTTTTTTTTTTTTTGAAGCAGTGCACATATTCCAGTCATTTGCGTGTATGAAAATCTAATTTTTTTAAATCTTAGGATCCGTTTGGAATACATGTCAATTTAAATGTTTTTCAAGAATGCATTTTTTAAAAAATATTTTGTATAAAAATTGTTTAGAATTTAACCACTCATATGTTTGGTTGCATTTCCTCGCAATGTTTTTATACATAAGTTATTGTATACTTAAAAAGTCTTATGAAAAAAATGTGGTTTCAAGTGTTTCTCTTAAAATGGTTTTTTATCGATCTCATTTTTTAATAAGTCATTTTTAGTGGTCGCTAACATATTATAAATTTTTTCAAAATGATTTTTTTCTAAAATTAAACACTCTAAAAGTTAAACCAAACACGCTCTTATTATATATGAAAGTTTGATTTAGAAAAATTTTTAAGTTGAAGTTTTTTTTTTCTTCATTAGGTGTAAGATATACCTTGTTTTTTAATGAGTTGTATTTATCCCACAATCTTACAAATTGTTATTTATTTATTTTTGTGCACAAGATTTGGTTAGTCATAATTAGATTTGATGTTATTTTAAATGATCCCGAAATATCATGTATTTGTGTGTATGAAATTCTAAATTTTTATAAACTTGTTTAAATATTCCTATTTTGCGTTTTTCAAAAAAAAAAATATTCCTATTTTGCGCGCATAAAACTTTAAAATTTTCTTAAGTTTGATTTTGAAAAAAAAAATGTAAGCTTTTCTTTTTCATTTTCAAGTTTTTAACATACCTCAATTTTGAATAAGTTTTGATTATTATCTCATAATTTTAGGAAATCTTGTTTATTTGTGTGCATGAGATTTAGTTGCGTTTAAGATTTGAATTTTTTTTTTAACCATCAAAATCAAACCATCTATAATTTTGATTTTTGTTGTCAATTCCTTAATTTACGGAATTTTAGTTGTTTTGATTTGAATTTGAAATTTGTTTTGACAAAATAGGAGACATTTGGGTCTTTTGATAAATCTGAATTAATATTCGAATATATTGTTTGATCATTTGTCCAATTAAAAATATTGTTTGGTCATATTTCAAAAACCGAAATGGGGCCATTCTTGTCATTAACCTGGAATAATCTAGATGAACCTTTATATAAACCTTAATTTCATTATTGTCTAGATTCTATGTAATTTTTCTTCTAAAAAAAGATTCAATGTAATTTTCATAAATGTCAAGTAGTGGCCTGTATGTATGCTCAAACCCATCTTTTTTTTTTTTTTTTTTGAAAATATGCTCAAACCCATCTTAATTTTACTGATTTTCCCATAAATGAACATTTTATATTTAAAATAGTAAAAGAAACATAAAAGCAAATAATCAATTGAGGCCTACAAGAGCATAGCTCAACTGGCATAAGGTTGTACTGATAACCACGAGGTCTGTGGTTCAAATCTCCCACCCCCATATATTGTAAAAAAAAAATCAATTGAGCATATATTTCGTGGTTGTCCATAATTATTGTTTCCTTCCAAATAAAAACATTTCTCTTGCAGTCATATTTGAAAACTTTAAAAAATTGCAATTCTTTATCATTATTGTTTCCTTCCCATATAAAACATTTAACTTTGCAAACCCCATTTGAAAAATTCCATCTACAACCCCATACATCATTAGAATTAAACTCAATTCCATACATCAATCCTTGAAGGAGAGCATATAAAAAATACTCCTCACTTGTTGCTAATGGTGTATACTGTGTATCTGTTTTGTGAATTTTATAGCCCATTTTTAACCTTACATGACAAGGCAATTGTTAGCAAAAGGGAGCAACTAATCTTTCTCAGTTATTGTCTTTTCCTCTTCATTTGATGTATTTGCTTCTAACAATATATTTTGATGACAGTTAACCTTTTCTTTTAGAGTGAAAATGTTGTAAAATACATTGACCACCTCTTGTATGGTCTTTGCATTAACATTTTAAATCTTTCTTTCAACTAAATTGATTATTTTAGTGTTACTATGAGCTAGATAGAGATCTCCCACAAATTATAAGCTCCAAAGATACAAAATCAATTAATTAAAAACTAATAATCAATTAATTCTCATTCAATATTAACTCAAGAACACTTCATTATAAACTTAAAGTTGCACTCTTATGCACTGTAAAACAAGTTGTCCATGAATATGACTATTACTTGCAAGTCAATCATTCACAGGTTTGTAATTACAGTTGGGTCAAAGTTCGTTTTACCCCGATAATTAAATCTTAAGTACCATTGATGATTCTCTAATGAACAATATGTTTACCATCCAATCATAAACTAAGGCTTCATTTGGGATTGCATTTGTAGGAGTAAAAAATGATTACCGAAGAATCTTAACGGTTGAGGTTGTTAGGTAAATCTTAAGAAAAAAATACACTTTTGGTCTTTAAGGTTTGGTTTATGTTTCATTTTGGTCATTAAGTATGAAACTCTACATTTTGGTTCGTGAGGTTTGGATTTCATCATTTTAGTCCCTCCATCCATTTTCCTGTTAGATATTAACGAAATGCTGACGTGACACCTATTTTTTATTTTAAAAAATATTTTTTAAGGCAAAAATGCGCTTTTAATCCCTGAGGTTTGGGTTAGGTTTCATTTTGGTCCATAAGTTTTCAAACTCAACAATTTAGCCCCTGAAGTTTGGATTTCGTTTTATTTTGGTCCATACATCCAAATTTTCGTTAATAACTAATATATTGCTGATTTAACACTAATTTTTTAATTTTTTTTAAAATAAAAATATATTAAAATAGTATTAATATTATTTTTTTTAATATTTTTTATTTATTCTCTCTTATTTTTCTTATTCTTCTTCAACACCCTTCTTTAACGCACCACCCAAACTGTCGTATGCAACCACCGCACGTCGGCGGTTGGCAGCCATTAGCGAGAACAAAAAAAAAAATCATTTCGGCCACTGGCAGCAACAATTTTTTTTTTCGTTTCTTCTTCATTTTTCTCATTTTCTTCTGATTTCTCTTCCTTTTCTTTTTTTTTTCTTAAATAGAAAAGAGGGGGAGGGAAGGGGAGGGCTCTGTCCGCAAAGTTGCCCCTTCATGTTGCTGCTACTGCCGCTCTTCGGCATCAACGACAACGACGATTCTGGTGCGATTTTAAGCATATTTGTGCCCTTATACTGTGATTCCAAGTCTGTTGTTGTATAAACTTCTGCTGAATATTGTTTGTGGAGGGACATGTGGTCTCATTTGCATGATGTATATGTTGTAGAAATGCATTATATGTTGCATTATTTCAAGTTAGTTTTGGATTGTTTGGTAGAGGTCATGATGAAAAATTTCAAACTGTGATTCCAAGCCTAGGGGCGAGCAAAAGCAACCCGAAAATTGAGCCGACCGACCGAACCGACGTCGGTCGATCGATTTTTTCATGGGGTCGGTCGGGTCGGTTTTACCATGGTAAAACCGACCTGTCGGTCGGTCAGTTCACCCAAAATGGACGAAAACCGACAGCACCGACCGACATAGTTATTTAAAAAAAAAAAGTAAAAACTTAATATCTTATCACTGCTGCCAGCATTTAATGCTGGCAGTTGGTTGCCTTGGGAAGACCATCAGTCGATGGTCTTCCCAAGATTTAATTAAAAAAAATTTATTATTATTTTTTCAAATTTCATTATTTCAAATCAAACTTCTCTCCTCTCTCACTTTTTCATTTTTCATCTTCTTCCTTACATCCCTCGATTCCCTCCCTCATTTTCTCTACAACTTGCATTCTTCTTCTTCTTCTTCTTCTTTTCTTTCGTTTCTTGGTTTCTTCTTCTTTTTTTTTTCTTTTTTTTTTATTTCTTTCTTCTTCTTTCCTTTTCGTTTTATCTTCTTCTGGTTCATCTTCGAAATCTTTCTTATTCTTTTTTTTTCCCGTCTTTTCTTTTTTTCTTCTCTGTTTTCGTTTCTTCCCTTCTCTCTCAAATTTTTCCTCTTAAGTCTTATTTCTTCCCTTCTTTCTCCGTTTTTTCTTTCTTTTTCTTCTTTCCTTAACTTTTTTTCTTTATTTTTTCTAGATAGTTTCTTTCACTTCGTCGGAGTTGTTAAACCGACCATAACCGACCGACCGCCGGCGTAGTCGGGCGGGCGGCGTCATTAACGTCCTCCAAACCGACGAAAACTGACACGTCGGTGGTTGGCGTCGGTTTGAATCCAAAGCTGACGCCGACCGACCGATGATCACCCATATCCAAGCCTATTACATGTGTGTTCAAAGTGTGATTCCAAGCATATTTGTGCGATTTGAAGCTTTTTTATGTAGTTAAAGTTTGATATGGAGCTTTGTTGTGTGAAAATGTGATTTTGAGTCTATTACATGTGCCTAAAGTGTGTTTTGGAGCTTATTTGTGTGATTTTAAGCATATTCTTTTAGTTCTCATCTACAAAGTGTGTTCAAAGTGAGATATGAAACATATTTGTGTTATGAAAGTGTGATTTTAAGGTATTTTTATCTGATTGAAGTTTGATTTGGGGCTTGTGTAATTAAAATGTGATTTGGTATGAGTATTAAAGATTCTTTGGAGTGAATTAGGTGTCTTAGCTAGTTATTTTTATCTTAAAAGGGAGTTGAGCTGTATATTTATGCATTGTTGCAGGTTAGTTTTCAATTGTTTAGTAGAAGTTATGTCAAACTTTTCACTTTTTGATTTCATTTAGTTTTGATATGAGTCTTCCAGATTATTTGGATTATTTAGATTTGGAGTGAGCTAGGTGTATTAGTATATATTTCTTTTTGTAAAAATGTTGTATGTTTGTTGAGTTATATAACACCATTAAGATTACTTCGTTTATAGGTTTAACAAATGAAGGAAAATATTGTTAGTATCCCACCTCGACAACCAACAATTTTTTTTATTTTGTAAGGGATTACGGGACACTACACATATCTCCACAATGGTATGATATTGTCCACTTTGGGCATAAACCCTCATGGTTTTGCTTTTGGTTCACTCCAAAATGCCTCATACCAGTGGAGATAGTTGTCCTCCCTTATAAACCCATGGTCATCTCCTTATCTAGCCGATGTGGGACTTTGGTCGCACTCCCAACAATTGGTATCAGAGCTTTTGGTTCAGGAGTCATGGGTTTTGTAGAGCCAAAAAATTTCGATGGAGTCATGAAGTTCGATGGGAAAAATTTTGGATATTGGAAGATGCAAGTCAAGGATTATTTAACTCGCAAGAAAGTGCATAAGGAATTTGAAGGAGAGGCAGAAATGGATGACAGACGAAGATTGGGAAGCTCTAGATGAAGAGGCAGTTGCAACCATAAGGATGTGTTTGTCAATGGATGTGACAAGTCTAGTAGCCCATGAGACAACTGCAGTCAAATTGATGGAAGCGCTTACAAACAAGTATGAAAAACCCTCTGCAAATAATAAGGTCTACCTAGTTAAGAAGTTTTTCAACATGCAAATGTCTGAGGATGCTTCTGTGAATTCCTATATTAATGAGGTTACCACTTTGATTAATCAGTTAAAATCTGTTAAGATAGAATTTTCTGATGAGGTGAATGCTATTCAGTTGTTAACGTCTTTACCTGATAGTTGGGTAACGATGAAGACGACAGTGTCTAATTCGACTGGAAATAACACTTTAAAATTTTCAGAAGTTTGTGATTTAGCCTTAGCTGAGGAAATTCGTAGGCATGGTAGTAATAAAGAGTCTACAGTAGGGTCAGCTTTGGTTATGACTAAAGGTAAAGATAAGGTTGATGAAGAAAATGAATCGAGTAGCAGTAGGAAAAAGTGGAAAAGTAGGAATGAGGTAGAATGTTTTTACTGCCGTAAGAAAAGTCACTACAAGAGTAAGTGTAGGAAATTTAAAGAGGATTAGAAAAGAAAACCAAAGGCAAATATAGTGGAGGATGTCGTCTTAGCTTGTGTTGACAGTGACACAAAGTATAGTAACCACTCATCAGATTGGATATTAGACAGTGCAGCTTCTGTTCACATAGCTTCAGATAGGAGTTTGTTCACATCATTCACAAGAGGGCATCATGGCCTAGTGAGGATGGGGAATGGTAGAACCTCCAAGACTAGAGGGATTGGAGATGTTAGTCTGAAGACAGAATGTGGAGGTAAATTGGTACTGCGAGATGTCAGGTTCGTGCCTAATATCAAGATGAATCTTATTTCTATTGGTAAGTTGGCAGATGATGGTTACATGTGTGAGTTTGGTAGTCGCCAATGTAAACTCAAGTTCGGATCTCAGGTAGTGGCAGTTGGTCACAGGAAATCTGCATTGTACAGATGTCAGTTGAATGTTGCCAAAGGTTCAAAGAAACAGTGGATGTCGGTTAAAGCTGCAGATGGTAATTGTAGAGGTATAGTTGAGCCATCAGCAAGGATAGCCAATTTCGATCAGTCTGATCAAGATCCTTCAGTTCAGAAACAATTAGGAAGTCCATGAGAGGAAGTTGATGGCTATCGTGAATCCCCAGTTGTCAGACGCTCGAATGAATTGAAGAAGTCACTTAGGCGAGTTAAGGCATCAAAGTGGAAGGCCAGAGCAATTGCTAAGGTCAAAGGTCAGGTCTCTAGCTTGGTAACAGGTTTGAATAGAGGATTCAAGCCATTCTCAGAGTGTATCTTCTTCAGGAACAGTTGTTCGGATTGGAAAGAAGATGACAGGTGATACCACTTAGCTGAAGTGGGAATACGTGTCTGTCTTTTTCGTCTAGGAGACAAGTCCACGTAGCTAGCCCATACCTCGGGGCGAGCACAGATGAGCTACAGTTATATTGTGATAGTTGCCTATTTTTGTGAGTTTGTTGCTTTTCAGGTATTTTGAGCCTTGGAGTTTACCAAAAAGATCAAAGATAACAATTGTAGTGGGAGTAGATCCTTGGAGTTTGCCAAGATGATTAGAGTTTTGTTGCAGTGGGAGACGAGATCGTTGTTTTGTCTCCAAGTGGGAAATTGTTAGGTTGTGGAGGCAAAACCACTACCCTCATATTGTCGTGCATGAAAGAAATAAAAGGGTTAATGAGCTTGGCCCATTAGTTAATTAGGTTTTGTGCAGCTTGTATATATATGTGTGTTGCGACAGTTTTTTTCTTTGAACGAGAGAGAGAGAGTGACCTTGCGGTTGTTTTCTTCTATAGTTCATGAGCCGCAGTGAGTTCTTGAGAGAATTAGATTTATTCTCTTGATTGGGTTGAGGGTTTATTGAAGGCTTCCTGTAATCTCCCAAATTCTAGTAGAACCTGCAGTTGCAGAAGACTGGACGTAATCCCGAGCTTGGGGCGAATCAATATATTTTTCGGTATCGTTTTCTTCCCTATCTCTTTTATTATTTTTGTGACTATTATTTTGGCTTGCGTTGGCTTAACCTGTGGAAGGGGAGATAGTTATAATATTATTGATTGTCGTCATAATATTATTATTATTTGTATTCTGCATTTTCTCCCAACACATTTAATGACATACTTTTAATGACGGATTTTTAATCATGAACTGCACATTCAATGACAGACAACTTTTAAGTCATGCAAAGACTGTCATAAAAGGCGTTTGTCATCGTAGGCTTCAATGACGGAAAACTTCTAATGACGGGCAATTACGATGACATTCGTATAGATGATGGACACTAGTCCGTCATTAAAACCCTTTAATGATGGACAACCTTTTTTTGGTAGTAGTGCATATACACTACTCTTTTTTTTAGGAAAAAAAAAATATTACGTTACCTTACAAATGGCTAGAATGAAAATGAAAAACTACAATTTATTGGAAGCACTTGTGTATGACTAAATGAGCTAGGGAATTTCTCCCCTAGTATACAAAAGGTAACCGCAAGGGCCAAACTTTCATGGTATACTTCACTATCATAAATGAGGTATACATGATATTATTTTCCTTCTCATTTCCCTTTCCCACCTTTTTGGTTCCTTATTGAGTATTACCGTAACATGATTTGATGGTTAAATTTAACTTTAGAAAGAGAAAACTAGCAATGATATCTACATTTTCTTGGTAACCCCAATCCTCATCAAAGCAACATAAGCAACAAAGACGATATCCAATAAGCATTGCCACCAAAGCAACAACAGTTGTGGCTCTTCCATCGAGACCCTCTTGCTTTATTGTAGGAAACTCTCCAACTTTACATACCCCTCCAGAGTTGGCACATGTAGTGGCGGATCCAAAACTTTATGTTAGGGGGGCACAACTTCATATAAAATTAAATAAGTATAGACCATGAACTTAAAAAAAAAAGTTTAATAAGTTCCTGAATTTTCAATTAAATGTTATGTTAAACATAATAAAAAGGTTGCATTCACCAATACTCGAAGCCAAGTCTTTTTGCCCCGCCTACGGAATATTGTGCCCCTCCTAAAAACGAACCGAGGTAATATTTTGTAATTATATAGGAAAACATAAATACATATAAAAGAAGCCCAAAATTTCAGGGGGGGCACGTGCCCCTCCTGGCCCCAACGTGGATCCACCCCTGGGCACATGGATAAGTATCATAAGCTTTGTACTGAGACATTAGTAGAAGCTTGAACGTAAAATGTCCTATGGAAAGATACTTGATCCAAGCAATAAATGCAGGCACATTCTGGACAAAATACCCAGATACGTAAATATGGATCCAAGTATGGTGGCTGCAACTTGGTCCAAAATAAGGGCACCAACGGCCAAACCAAACCCTTGAGACACCAAAACACTGAGGAGTATGGTAAACAAAGTTGCAAAAAAGTGTGGAGCAGGGGGTTTCAAGGCTGCCATCCAATAGACTATGAGAGTGAAAACAGTGGGAAGGGCGAGCTCCATGGGCAGGTCGTTGGTTGTTCTTGATATGAAGTAGGATGAAAACTTGTACATCCCTTTCGTTCTTTTGGAAAGGTGCTAATGGCTTTCAGTACAGGTAAGATAGCCCAAAAGCTTGTTATAGAGTACAGATGCCCAATATACATGAATATATTTACTATTAGTGTTAAGAATATGAAGAGACGTACTCAAAAAAAAAAAATGAAGAGAAAATTAAATTTACTAAGGCTTGTTTGATAACCACTTGATTTTTTGTTTTTGAAAATTAAGCTATAAACACTAGTTCTATCTACAAGTTTTTTTGTTTTGTTAATTTACCTTATTCTCATGTTTTCAAAAACCAAATCAAGTTTTGAAAACTAGAAAAAGTAGTTTTCAAAATTTTGTTTTTGTTTTTGGAATTTGGCTAAGAATTCAAATGTGATTAACAAAGATGAAAACCATGATAAGAAAATTGAAGGAAAACAAACATAATTTTCAAAAACAAAAAACCAAGGCCCCGTTTGATGACCATTTGATTTTTTAAAATTAAGCTTGTTTTCTCTTAATTTTCTTGCAATGGTTTTCATATTTTTTAATGACACATTTGAATAATTCTTAGCCAAATTCCAAAAGCAAAAACAAGCATTTGAAAACTACGACCCCGTTTGATAACCATTTGGTTTTTGGTTTTTGGTTTTTTGAAAATTAAGGGCCCGTTTGATAACCATTTCGTTTTCTGTTTTCTGTTTTTGTTTTCATTTTTTAAAAACAGGGGTGTTTGATAACCATTTCTGTTTTCTGTTTTCTGTTTTCTGTTTTTTAAAAACGTTTTTGAAATTATAAGTAAATTTCAAAAACCAAAAAAAGTGGTTTTTAAAAACAGATTTCTGTTTTTCAAAAACTCATTTTTCTTCTAATGCTTACTTTTCTCCTCTTTTACCTCTCTCTCCAACAAATCCCTTTCTCTTTTTTTTCTCTCTCTCAAATTTTCTCTCAAAACTTTTTTTTTTCTCTATAACTTGTCTATTTCTAAAAACTTGTCAATACCTTTTCTCTCCTCAATAAACATGTTCTAATTTTTCTTTTGAAAAAAAAAAGTCACCAAAATTTTCTATCGCTACAGCTTTTCTTTATTTTTCTAATTTATCGTTATTTCTTTAGCACATCTTTTACTCTTAACCTTACTATCTCTCTAAATTTTCTTTTTTTATTTAATTTTTTTAATCTAAAATTTATCGCTTTTACTCTAACTTGTTTTCTATTTTTTTCTCTAACTAATATCTTTTCTCAAGTCTAACTAATATTCTTTCTCTAAACACTTTCTTTCATCTCTCTAAATGTCTATGTTTAACTTTTCTGATCTCGTCTTTTAAAAAAAAAAAAATTCTCTTGAAAACATTTATATTTGTATCTCTAAATTTTTGTTTCAACGTCTTTACACATTTTTCTCTCTCTAAAATATCATTTCATCTTTCTAATTTTTAAAAAAACTGAAAGCCGAAAACAGTTATCAAACAAGGTTGGTTATCTGTTTTTTAAAAACACAAAACAAAAAACAGTTATCAAACATATATGGGTTTTGTTTTTAAAAAACAGGAAACCAAAATCCAAAAACAGAAAGACCAAAAACCAAAAACTGAAATGGTTATCAAACGGGCCCTAAGCTTATACATACATACTTCCACCTATAAGTTTCTTGGTTTTAGTATCGATCTTCTACCCTGTTTTCAAAAACCAAGTCCAATTTTGAAAACAAACAAAAGTAGTTTTCAAAAACTTGTTTTTGTTTTTAAAATTTGGCTAGAAATTCAAATGCAACCTTAACTAGGATGAAAGTCATGGTAGGAAATTTAGGAGAAAATAAGCATAATTTTCTAAAACCAAATGATTATCAAACGGGACCTACTTTTTTTTGTTTTCAAAATTTGGTTTAGTTTTTGAAAACATGGAAAAAAGGTAGAAAACAAAACAAATAAACTTATAGATAGAAATATTGATTATAAGCTTTATTTTCAGAAACCAAAAACCAAATGGTTATCAAATGAGGCATACACTTTTGAATTTAGTGTTGGTATGATAGGGTATCAGAGCAAGAGGTCATATATTTAAACTCTTGTGTAATGCAATTTATTTCTCAATTAATATCAATGTTCACTTCTTTGGATTTGTGATGAATTTCAAGCTCTCACAAATAAGGGGACTATTAAGAATATGAATAAATAATAAAATTTAGGTTAAATTAGTCCCTAAACTTAGAAGTTTGTATCTATTTGGTCCCTAAACTTTCAAAAGCAGCTAATAGGTTCCTAAACTCAGTTTTGTGTTTAATATGTCCCTAAACTTTCAATATATTGTGTCTAATAGGTTATGAAAAATTCAAACTTTTTTAAAATTTAATTGATTTATTAGATATAAATTTGAATGTTATGTCTAATGGGATCTTAAATTTTAAATTTTGTGTCTAGTACATCTATGAATTTTAAAAATTTTGGAAGTTCAAGGATTAAATTTATAATTTTAGAAGGTTAGAGACCAAATAGAAACAAACTCAAATTTCATGGACTAAATTTGTAATTTAATCTTTACAATAACCCATATATTTAGGTTTATGTGAGTTTTAAGTAGTTTAAGAATTTGGTGATCTATCAATGTTGGGCATGATATATTTGATATGAAACAAATTTTACTTACTTTCTTATGTGTCAAATTCAATAAATAAAATTGAGAGAGGTGTTTGCCCAAGGAGTTGGGTGGAGTTACTAACTCTACCCAACTTCTTGTTTGGTCCAAGGACATACCATACTCAATTGTGGGATTAAAAATTTTATTAACCAATTACAACACTTTATTGTGGGTCCCACAAATTTATTAACTCCTACTCCAACACCTTGTTGTGGGCTCCTCAAACTTTTTAACTCTTACTCAACTCTTAAGACATAACAACTACAGGTTTCATAACTCCAACTCTTTGGGTCAAACACCTCCTAAATGTACTAGGTAAGTTCCTACTTATTGGTGTATTTCTAAATTTTATAGTTTAGAATTCAATATATACTATATTATGAGAAATATACTTAGGAACTTGAAATCTCCTTTGAGTGTTTCAATAATGATTTAAATAGCTAAACTCATCTCCAATTCTAAATTAGTGCAACTAAGCTTGTTTTGTTAAGATAATGTGTCTTTCCTCATCTCCACACTGATATATTGTCCACTTCATATCCAATTATAAATCTGATTTAGGGTTCGTTTGGAATACCTTTTAGTTTAAGGGTTCGTTTGGAGTATCTTTTAGTTTAAATGTTTTTCAAGAATGCGTTTTTCTTTAAACATTTTGTATAAAAGTTGCCTAGGAATTTAAACACTCATATGTTTGGTTACATTTCCTCATAAGTGTTTCTATACCCAAGTTTTTACATACTTTTTTTTAAAAAAAAATTGGTTTCGAGTGTTTCTCTCAAAATCGTTTATTTCTCAATCTCATTTTTCAATTAGTTGTTTTTAGTGGTTGCCAAACACTAGAATTTTTTTCAAAATGCTTTTTTTTTTTTTTTTTTTGTGTAAATTAAACACTTGAAAAGTTAAACCAAACATCTACCCTTAAAAACTTATTTAGAAGTTGAAAGAAAGAAAATCTATGTAGAAATAAAAAAGCATTATTTGGGAGTGAAACTTGAAAGAAATCACAGAGAAAATGGAGAAGGAAGAAACCTTATTTTGTAAATGAGAATCATCAAATTGCCACCATAAGAGTCCACAAAGGCATGAAATCACTAACACCTGCATAACCTTTAATCCAGAGAAGGATTCGTGCCTCCTTTCCTTAATTCCCCTCCTCAACAGCACACAGGATTATTGCCACCAGGTTGTAGGCCAATGCTCAAAGTCAAAGTTGCTGTCATGATCTGATTCAGCTCTAAACCAATGCTCATCACTAGAAATGTAACTAATAATAAAGCTAATAAACCTAGAATGCACATCAATCAATCAATTAAAGGGTTAACTCTTTTTTTAATTTTTTAGACTAATGTAACATATTCATTGAATATATATAATCTTTATTTTACTCAGCAGCAGCACAAAAATAAATATTTGATGAAAACGTACAGGGATACTATTCGAGCTAACAAAATAGGGAAACTAAATAGCAAAGGTAGCAATCCAAAAAAAAAAAAAAAAAAAAATTAAGAACAGAAAAATATTTGTATATGTTGTAGGTAAAAATGGACTACTCCGAATGTCAAAGAGCAGATGGGGCCAGCACAACGTCCACCCGAAGCAAGTTTCGGGTCAACAAGGAGCAAGGAACCTAGGGGATTGGGCCTTGGCCCAACCCTTGGCCTCAGCCTGGGCCGAGGCCAACCCAGGCTTATGCCTGGGGCACGCCCGATGCTCTTGGGTGGAGCCTCTGAAGTTGTCGGGGAATCCAATTGGCCTGGATCGAGTCCCGAATCGTCTCAGAACAGAGGAAAAACCCTACTAAGCTGACTCAGGTATAAATACCCTTCTTCACGTTTGGAGAAGGGTTCGAAACCTTTATTCTTGTCACTTTTTACTTACTATTTGCTGACTTAAGCATCGAAGAAGGTGTGACAAGCACCACATCGGTGTTGAAAGATTAAAATTCCTTGGTAGCGGAAACGATCAGGACCATTATTCTCAAATTAAAATTCAATTTAGAAAAACAGATACGTTGGCAATATAAAATAGAAACAATTTTCTATAAATTCTTAGATTTAACATGTTGTACAATCGATCTAAAACTATTTAGATCAGAACACTAACATGAATGGAGGCCCAAAAACAGCACAAAGCTCCTTCTTCAATCAAGACACGACTACCACAGATCACCTGCTATCCTCTAGGCTGTGAGATCTCGATTGTAGGATCGCCGTAGTCTTGGTAAGGGAAAAATTGCAGCAAAGGAGGATGCTGAATTTTTGGTTGAGAGAAAGAGATGAGAGAGCATTGAGAGAGAACAAAGTGGAGAGAAAAAATTCAACTTCCGTGTACCCACCGAGAATGCGTGAACACCCAAGTGAGAGGGGGAGAAAAATCTAGGATAACCACCAGATATTTCACACGTAGTAACTTCCTAAAATTAATTTTAATTAATTAATCATATTAATCAATTTTAATTAATTAATCATATTAATTAATTAAATTATTAATTAAATCATATTTAATTAATACATTCATTTAAAACGCAATTAAATGAATATCTCTCACTTTTAACCTATAGTTCTAATGTGCATCAAATGTACATTAATTATAAACTATAGTTTTAATTTCGATTAAATCATATTTAACCAAATTAAATTAAAATTAATTAATTCTCCAATTAATTCATAAATTAATTAAATATCACATATGTCAAAGTGAGCTTAGCTCAGCGGTAATTGGCATGCAT
The DNA here is from genome assembly GCA_036850905.1 of Luffa acutangula. Taxonomy (NCBI): domain Eukaryota; kingdom Viridiplantae; phylum Streptophyta; class Magnoliopsida; order Cucurbitales; family Cucurbitaceae; genus Luffa; species Luffa acutangula. The sequence continues at coordinate 45,608,098 of CM072091.1, read as the reverse complement.
TCTCGACCATGAGGTCAGTGGTTCGAATCTCCCCACCCCCAATTGTTGATATATTAAAAAAAAAATTAAATATCACATATCTAATTAATTTCATTTTCTCTCTTATACTATAGTTTTACTATGAATCTCTATTCATATTAATTTTAACCTATAGTTCAATATGAATCTAATTCATATTTAATATTTGAACTCGTTCAAATATTTAAATCTCTCATTAATTAATTTTGAATCATATCCAAAATTAATTTTTATTATAAAGTTTAATTCTCTAATTAAACTTATATTATAATATATCTCCATACTTAATTGTATCAAATACAATTATCTAAAATTCACTTATATATCAAGACTAATTAATCTCAAAACCCGTTACAAGCTAGCAAGTGGACCTAATGCAACTACAGATCAGAAGCTCCAACGATACGAGATTAACTGGCTAAACTCATTAACCAAGTTAATCAACATTCATTAACTGTTGGTCACTCCACTAAAGATCCACAGTTGCACTCTTCTCACTGTAGATTATTTCTGTGTCCATGGATATCGACCAATACAATAAGTCAATCCTTCACGAGTGTTCGTAATGCCAGCTGGGTCAAATTACCGTTTTACCCCTGAGTTACCTCTGGATCCTTAAGTACCACTGATCCCTCTAATGAACAACTTGTTTAGGGTCCAACCACTAAACAGAAATTTCTCTCGGGCCAGGAGAGGACAACACACTTTTGTTCAAGCCCCGGAATCAGCCCTTAAGGGAACACATCTACTTGCCCCAATAGGGGAAGTAGTGAATTTCATCTTGTACTATTATGTTCCCAGCCCCCATTCGGTCTTGCCCCTGAAATGGTAGAATTATTGAGTCGGCGAAAAGGCCACTCTCACCCATACAAATCTAAGGACAATCCCTCCTGAAAGGGGTTCATAACAGACTCGGGATTGAGCTTGAGTTACCTAGGTCATCCTATTGAAATAGAAACCTAAACTAGTTAACGACGTTACATCTAGTGGTTACTATTTTGCGGTCTGATCTTATGCAAACTCATTGCATGATACACTCACTCGCATGTCTTTTACATGGATGCTTTGGATCATTGCATCTGTATCGAATACAAAGTGGGTCGTATCACATAGTGTCACCAGGATAAGGTACCCAACCTTATCCCTATAATATAGACCTTTTAGGTTGTTACTTGGACACCGATCCCCGCATGTCTTCACATACTAGTCTAAGTTTCATTTAAACAACCTTGGATCTTAGTTTATTGGATTTAGGGTTTATTAATGCAAACTCGATTATTCAATAACCAAATTACTGAATCACTCAAATAACGCTTTATTGAGATCGATTAATTTGTTTCATTTACTATCTATGAGTTTTAGGGCATAAAACCCAACAGGTGTGCAATTTCTGTTGTTTTTGCAGGTCACACCTTCCCTAACCTCTACAAATTCACTGTTGGTGTCACGTGAAGGTCAGGTGAGTCTTCTATCCAGATTTTGACATCAACAGTTGGTGCCGTCTGTGGGGAAGAAAGCTTGCCAGTGAAAACTGTTTATCGATTGTGGTATTTTGAGTGAGATGATGCAGGAATCTGTGAGAGTTTTATGACATGCACAGAAAAAGAAGGAACAAACCGAGGCCGACCCTGTGAAGGAAGAGGCCGACCACGGCTTAAGTAGTCGGAAAGAGGCCGACCCTAGCCTTGGTTATGTTGAAGGCGATTTGAGAGGGCAACCTGCAGAAGAATTAGAATCAGTGTCGCTGATGACTGAGGAAAGAAAAGTGAGTATTGGCACCAAATTGAGGGCTGAGAAAAGAGAGGAGTTGATTAGTTTCCTAAGGGCCAACGCAGATTTGTTTGCATGGTCACATGAAGAGATATGTGGGGGATTGATCTTGAAATCATGGTGCACCGACTGAATACTAATAGATACTTTAAACCAGTAAGACAAAAGCAACGAGCATTCAATCTAGAGAGGAATGAGATCATAACTGGATTGGTAGAAGGCTTACTCAAAGCTGGGTTCATTAGAGAATTTCATTACCCCCCAATGACTATCTAATGTGGTACTATTGAAGAAAGCAAACGGTAAATGGCGAATGTGCATTGATTTTACCGATTTGAATAAGGTATGTCCCAAAGACAGTTATCCCTTACCAATGATTGATCAGTTGGTGGTTGCAACAGCCAGACATGAGATGTTGAGTTTCATGGACGCCTATTCTGGTTATAACCAGATAAAGATGTATGAGCCTGACCAGGAGAAAACTTCCTTCATTACCAATAGTGGGTTGTACTGCTATAAGGTCATGTCATTTGGACTGAAGAACGTATGAGCTACATACCAAAGAATGGTAAACCAAATGTTTGCTCATTTGTTGGGAAAGAACATGGAGGTTTACATGGATGACATGCTGGTGAAAAGTGTGAAATCTCATTGTCATGAGTTCGATCTCAGCGAAGCATTCCAGATACTACAAAAGTACTGAATGAAATTGAATCCGAGTAAGTGTGCTTTTGGTGTAACCTTAGGGAAGTTCTTGGGATTCATGGTGCATCAGATAGGGATAGAAGCTAACCCAGACAAGATAAAGACGATCCTAGAAATGTCATCCCCATCCAATCTCAAGTAGCTTCAGAGTCTAAATGGAAAAGTTGCAGCACAAAACAGGTTTGTTAGTAGGGCTACTGATAAATGCTTGCCTTTCTTTAAAATTTTGAAACAGGGGTTGCGATTTGAGTGGACTGTAGAATGTGAGAAAACTTTCAAGGAATGGAAAGCATATCTGGCTTCTGCCCCACTTTTAGCTAAGCCCCAGCCGGGGGACGAACTGTTGCTCTATGTGGCAGCTTCGGAAACAACAGTGAGTTCAACATTGATAAAGAAAGAAGGTAACCTTCAGCGACAAGTGTACTATATGAGTAAGACTATGGTTGGAGCAGAGACAAGGTATCTCCAAGTAGAAAAGCTTGCCCTCGCACTAGTCACATCACCCAGGAGGTTGCGCCCATATTTTCAAGAACATAAAATCACAATTTTGACTAATTTTTCCCATAGACATGTACTATAGAAACCTGAAACATCAGGGAGTCTATGAAGTGGGCAATCGAGTTGAGTGAATATGACATCCACTACAAATCGAGGACGTCAATGAAAGGCTAGGTAGTGGTAGACTTTGTGGTAGAGCTAACACCTGCCAAGACCGAGGTCGAGGCCAATCGGAGCAGGATTGAGACTAAGATCAATTTCCTGGATTTGGAAAAACCAAGCCAGACCTATACCCTTTATGTCGACGGATCCTCTAACACAAGGGGGTGTGGAGCAGGAATATTGTTGGAATCCCCATAGAGAGAGAGATTTGAGTATGCTTTGAAATTTGATTTTAAAGCCTCAAACAATGAAGCATAATATGAAGCTCTCCTTGCAGGACTGAAGTTAGCCAGGGAAATTGGAATTTCAAATCTTGTGGTTCAAAGTGATTCATAGTTAATTGTGAAGCACGTGACATCCCAGTATCAAGCTAAAGAGCAGAGGACGGTTGAATATTTGTCCAAAGCTCAAGAGTTACTAGCCAAGTTCAAAAAGTGTGAGGTTAGGAAAATCTTGAGATCCCAAAATGCTAATGCTGATTCATTAGCTCGTTTGGTAGCAACTTATGAAACAGAATTGAATAGAACAGTCTCAGTTGAAGTTTTGTTCAAACCAACGGTATGTGAAAAAGAGGCAATAGAGGTAGATACACAAGTTTCCCCAGGAGGTCGAGCCGAGGTAGGAGCCGAAACCTCTGTGGCCGAGGCTGACCATGCCGAGGCTGAGGCTGAGGCTGGGGAAATTGAGGTTGAGCCTCCCATAGTTGAGGAGGGGGACTCGTGGATGAATCCATTGGTGAAATATATGGAGAAAGAGGATCTACCTTCAGATAGAGCCGAAACCAAGAGGTTACAGAGGTGAGCGTCGCACTATGACCGATAGTCAGAGGTCGATGGTGGCGTCTGGTTGGCAGAGGTCCGTAGCGACCGATAGTCGGAGGTCAACGATGGCGATCGGTCGATGGAGGTCAACGACGGCTGGTAGTCAGAGATCAGCGGAGGTGAGAAAAAAAGGGAAAAAAATAACATAAATAATAAAAAAATGAAAGAGAAAGAAATAACGAAAAAAAGGAAAGAGAACGAAATAACGGAAAAGATTAAAAAAGAAAGACGTGGGAGTGGTTAAAAAAACAGAGGAAGAAAAGAGATTGGTGTAGGAATGGAAGGGAGAGACGGATACATGCATGAAATATAGAAAAAAAAAAAACAAAAACATAATTGAGAAACAACTTTTTGTAGTTTCTCAAATTTGACCTCTTTTTTAGAAACGTTTCTAGAAATTTAGAAACAAGAAACATGGATGAGTTATCAAACAAGTATGTTTCCTAAAAAAGAAGAAACAGAAACAAGAAACAGGAAACAAGGGGCCCGTTTGGTAACGTTCTCGTTTCTTGTTTCTAATTTTATTAAGAAATCTAAGTATTTAATAACTATGTATGTTTCTTGTTTTTCATTTTTTAGAAACACTCCCAAAATTTGTATAGAATTTTTGGGAACAACTAAAACTAGTTTCTCTTTTTTTGTTCTTGTTTCCAATTTTTTCTAAACATAAATAAGAATATAGGTTTATTATTATTGAATGTATAGGTATTAGGGTCATAAAATTCTATTTTTCTTTATTAAAAATGAAGAAACAGAAACAAGAAACGAGAACGTTACCAAATGGGCCCAATAACGTTATCAAACGAGTCGAATATATGAAAGTATTAATCATACCAACATCTTTATTCAAAATAAACATAAAACAGAACTCTTTATTAACTTAACCTTAATTATTCTAAACCAATAGCCAAAGTCAACACTTATAGTAAACACACAAAAGACAACAACCATATTTATTATGGTGTGTAAATATCTCGAGATAATTTTTTTTCTTATCTTTTGTCTTGATGATCAAGGTTTTAAAAAGGTAGGTAAGGACAGCCAATATTGTTGAATTATTATTCTAAGATTTGAGTTGGTTTCTTACTGTAAATGAATACTTGGATTGACGAATGCAAACTTGAGAAACTCTGGATTTTGTTTTAGAATCTTCATTTCTTCCTCGTCGTGCACCATCCATGCCTCTATTCCATCACCCGACGTCGTTTCTAACAAAAAGGTAATGTTATACGACGGTGTGATATTTGGAGGCCTTGCAAATCCTACCCATATGGGTTTTCCCCATCCAAAATCAAGATCATTCAAATTCATGTTTCGCCAACTAGAAAACATGATTGAATTTTTACTTCCAAAACAAATCAGCTCTTTCTTCCATCCACAAAGCATCGAAGTAGCTTCAATTATCCCTTCCTCTCCTCGCCTTGTCAACTTTTGTATGTAATTGCCATCAATCTCTTTAATCGACCGTCTCACTAGATTCACCAACTCATTTAGCTCCACTCGAACACCAGTAGCTTTGTAGTGAGAAATCGCATACCAAAGAAAGTTCCCAATAGAGCATTCAGGAAGTGCAGGCTTCATTTTTTTCCTCATGTTTCAAAAAATATGGCTCCTGCTTAGAACAGCAACCTAATCTACTTGACATGGCAACCTCCATGACATGTTTCCAAATGAACGCACTGACCACTTCCATGCATATCGGATTTGGGACATCGATAGATTTGGCTGCTGTTTTCAGATCTGTAATTGCTCTTGCAGCAAACACAAATCCTTGGATGCATTTTTTCGGCTCGAGAATATTTGGCAACATGGGGAAGTCTTTCTCCAAAGGCAACGATTTTGTGTGGGGAAAGATTGAGGAAAGTTCATTGTAGTCAAAGGGTAAGTCTTCCAAAGAAGGATCGAGAGTCGACCCTCTATTGATGGAGGCCCAAGATCTGAGGAAACAACTCATAGTCGTTGCATCTATGAGTTTGTGCAAGAAACAAAACGAGATTGCAATTCCACCACAGCTGAAAGTGTTGAATTGAGCAACGACTTGTGGGTGTTCTTCCATGGGCTTGGTGCATATTGGAGAGCAAGGTAAGAGATTGCTCAACAGCTCGTATTGAGGATTTTTGAGGATGACAGCCTAAACACAATTGATGTTTGCTTCGAAAAAGAGAGCTCCTTCATCGTTGCAATCAATGGATGATGCGTTATCTTTGATTCTTCCAGCCAACAAGTAAAAGCGGCTTAGAGTTTCAGACAGTGATTTTTTGAGTTTGGAAATTGAATTCTTTGGGTCAAAAACAAAATCATCCATTTTCTTCAAGTGGTAAAAATAGATAAGAGGAATGTACTCTTCATCACTGAACTGATCGAGAAGTGAGAGCTTGATGGTTTTAGGGTGAGGAGGTATTGAGGGAGAAGGTCTAATAATTTCTCTTGACACAACTTTCACTTGTATCTTAATTTGTTGAGAAGAAAGACACTTAAGAAATCTAGAGAGCAGAGTATACGAGGGTAAATTGCTTCCTCTTGTATTTCCTTTCTGATTACAATACTGTATCAATGTACTGTATTTATACACGATGAGCCTTAAAAGGCAACAAATGAAATAATGAAAGAATAATGGAAATAAGGACAGTTGTCCTAACAACTTCAGAATTACATAATGATTTGCAGATCATTCTTTACCAGAGGCCGTTGGACGAACCTTCTGGAACTTTGATGACCAGGCATTGCTGACTATGCCTTGACCTTTGTTGACATGGCCTTCTTGACCTGTATCCTCAATATTCCCCCTCAAACGAGAGGGTGGACTTAACACCCCAAGTTTGGCTCGTAACGTTAGGAAATGTGACTGTGGAAGAGGCTTTGTAAGGCAGTCTGCAATCTGATCTGAAGAGGGAACATACCTGATTTCGAGACATCCTTTGGCTATCTAATCTCGAATGAAGTGGACATCAAGATCGATGTGTTTCATGCGTGCATGAAACGCCGGATTGGTGGCCAAGGCAGCTGCACTGAGATTGTCACACCATATCACCGGTTTAACTCGAGACGGACACCCAATTTCATTCATTAACTGTGTTATATCCACATTATTTCAGCAGTGGCATGAGCTAGAGCACGATATTCTGATTTCGTACTTGAACGGACAACCGCATTTTGTTTCTTAGACGACCACGAAACAATATTTTGTCCAAGATAAGCACAGTATGCAACAACATACTGCCTATCATCCACATTAGATGCCCAATCGGCATCAGAGAAGGGTGATATATCAAGGGACTGGCCTGTTTGAAAGAGTATGCCAAGAGATTTGGTTCCACTTATGTATCGAAGAACCCTTTTTACTGCCTGCCAGTGGGCATCAGTGGGTTGCTTTAGGAACTGACTGAGGTAATTGACCACAAAGGCTATGTCGGGGCGCTTGTTCGTGAGGTACTAAAGCGCCCCAATCGTGCTACGGTAAAGAAATGGATCTTCCATTGGGGTGCCATCTGCTAAGGACAGTCGATTGGCAGGAATACATGGTGAAGATGTTGGTTTTAGATGCCCAAGGTCCAGTCTGTGCAGCAGATCATCAACGTACTTTTCTTGATTTAGAATCATTCCTGATGGTGTATAGTGGACTTGTATCCCAAGAAAGTAACTCAATACTCCAAGATCTTTAAGAGCAAATTTGGAATCCAGTCTGTGGATAAGTTTGGTTATTAAGGACAAACTGTTACCAGTGACAATAACATCGTCGACATACACTAGTAATAATAATAGATCTGAACCAGAATTGTAGATAAATAAGGATGAATCTGACCTGGACATGATAAAGCCCCACGAAATCAGAGAAGACTTTAGTGTATTGTTCCATGCTCTAGGAGCTTGTTTGAGGCCATAAATAGCCTTGTCAAGCTTGCAAACATAGTCTGGAAATCGGGAATCAACATAGCCCGGCGGTTGTTGCATATATACATCCTCATCGAGTGTGCCATTAAGGAAGGCATTATTGAAATCCAGCTGCCTCAAGGTCCATCCCTTAGATATGGCAAGGCTCAAGACTATCCGAATAGTTAAAGCTTTAACCACAGGACTAAATGTCTCGAAGAAGTCAGTCCCAGGACTTTGGTGGAAGCCTTTTGCCACGAGTCTCGCTTTGAATCTCTGAACTAAGCCATCAACATTTCGCTTGATGCGAAATATCCATTTATTCCCCACTATGTTGTATGTCGGAGAGGGTGGAACTAGATGCCACGTCTTGTTCCTCATTAATGCAGCAAATTCAGAATCCATAGTCTCTTTCCATTGTGGAGTAGCCAAGGCATCCTTCACTCTAGTAGGTTCAATAATAGTATAATCAGAATAGGACTGATGTACCCAAACCTTGGGTTTAAAAATGCCTAATTTCCCTCGAGTTACCATAGGGTGACTGGGTTGTTGCACAGCTGGAGGAACAATAACAGGTGTTGGAGAGGAGGGTATTGGTGAAGGTAATGTCGAGTTGGACGGAGGTGAGGCTTGGACAGACGATGGTGATGCAGGAGAGTTTGGACTTGAGGCTAGCGGTTGTGAGTGAGGTGTGGCTGGGGAGTTGTGATTATCAAGAGATGGTTGCAAAGTGTTTTGGTGATCTGCTGAAGATTGAATTGTAATTGGCTGCGATGTTGGTTGGATATATGGGGTTGTTGAGATATTAGGGGAGGAAGGTGTAAGTGACTCTGTTGGTAGGGGTGTGGACTGAAGCGAGGAAGGAAGATGTGGTATAGTCAGGTTATTAGTTGAGATAGGGACATCACATGTTTTCATGGTAAATCCATGAGCAAATGGGAAATCAATTTCATCAAAACGTACATGCCGAGAGATATATATTTTGCTAGAGTTGCTAAGGCATCTGAACCCTTTGTGGGAAGAACTAGGACCCAAGTACACACATTTTTCTGTATGAAACTCAAATTTATGATGCTGATAGGGTCTCAAGCATGGAAAACAAGCACAGCCAAATACTCGCAAATCAGTAAACTTAATATTCTATCAGAGTAATAGTTCAGTGGGAGATTTACCTTCAGTAACCGAAGATGGTAGACCATTAATGAGTTGAGTGGCTGTGAGAAATACATCCCACCAGAACATAAGCGGCATGGAAGCTTGTGCTAGAAGGGTTAACCCTGTTTTGACAACGTGGCGGTGCTTTTGTTGGGAGATTAAAGATAATAATATAATATAATATAATGACGACAATCAATAATATTATAATTATCTCCCCTTCCACAGGTTAAGCCAACACAAGCCAATAACAATAGTCACGAATAATAAAAGATAGGGAAAAGAAAAACGACACCGAAGAATTATACTGGTTCGCTCCAATCTCGGGACTACGTCTAGTCTTCTGCAACTGTAGGTTCTACTAAGATGATGGGAGATTACAGGAAGCCTTCAAAATAACCCACTACAAACAATCCCTCAATAGCCTAACAATAGCTATTGACTTCCAAGAACCACAATCCGGTAACTTGGGATAAACAATAAAAAATAACCCTCAAACCCAACAAAGAGAATAAAAATATTCTCTTGCTAATAACTCACTGCCACACAAAAAATTCAGCTACATGAGAATTTCATGCACACCCTGTTGGGATTTATGCCCTAAAACTCGTAGATAGTGAATGTAACCGTTGACCGGATATTAATGAAATAATATTGATATATTTTTTCCATTAATTGTTATTAGTTATTTTATGTTTGTCTTTGCCTAATAATAACCCTAATCCAATAAACTAGACATCCAAGGCTGTAATATGAGTCTTGAACTATATGTAGCGACATATGAGATCATTGTTCAAGAAACAGCCTAAATGGTCTATAGTATAGGGATAAGACTGGGTGCCTTATCCTGGTGACACTATGGATACGGCCCACTTTGTATTTGATACAAACGCTGCGATCCAACGCGTTCATGTAGGAGACATGCGAGTGGGGGTATCCTATGCAATGAGTTTGCATAAGACCGGACCGCGAAATAGTAACCACTAGTTATAACACCGTTAACTAGTTGCTTTTCTATTTCACTAGGACGACCGAGACAACTTAGTCTTAATCCTGAGTTGATTATGGACTCCTGCTCATGAGAGACTGCCCTTTGATTTGCATGGGTGAGAGTGGGGAATACGCCGACTCAATAAGCCTACCACTTTGGGGACAAGATCGAATGGGGAGCTGGGAACATAATCGTACAAGATGGAATTCACTCCTTCCCGACTTTAGGGAAGCAGATGAGTGTTCCCTTAAGTGGTTACTCCGAGTCTTGAACAAAGGGCCCTACCCTCTCAATGGCACGAGAGGGTTTTCTGTTTAATGGTTGGACCATAAACAGATTGTTCATTAGAGGAGAATTGGTACTTAAGGAAATAGAGGTGGCCCAGGGGTAAAACGGTAATTTGACCCAGCTGGTGTTACGGACACTCGTGAAGGACTAACTAGTCGATATTGGTCTAAGTTCCGTGGACACAGAAAATATGTCTGCAGTGAGAAGAGTGCAACTGTGAGTCTATAGTGGAATGTACACACAGTTAACGAATATTGATTATTGTGGTTAATGAGTTTAACCAATTAATCTCACATCGTTGGAGCTTCTGATCTGCAGGTCCATAAGGTCCCACTGGTAGCTCGTAAAGTAATTTGAGGCAACTAAGTAATTAAATGTAAATTGAAAATGTTCAATTTACTAAGGGAAATAAATATAATATATATTGATATATTATTATGAGAGAAATTAATATTTGAAAAGTTCAAATATAAATTTATGGAAGATTGAAAAGAATTAATTAATTTAAGTCCTGAAAGTGTTTGGGCAAAATTAATTAATTCAAGGCCGAAAATTAAATATGTGATATTTAATTGGTGGTTAATTAATTAAAGAATTCATTAACCACGAATTAATCAATTATGTAAATAATTAATCACTTAAGGAAGTGATTAATCATTTATGGGAATGATCTAATTACTTATGGAAGAAATTAGTCATTTATGGAAAAGATTAATCAATTGGGGAATTGATTGATCATGATTGATTAATTAAGGAATAAGATTGAATCAATTTTGGAAAAGATTGATTTAATTGAATATTTTATTCATGGCCTCTCTTCTATAAATAGAACACTAGACCTAATTGGTCATGACACTTGACACTCTTGAAAGACAAGACCTAGAATTCTCTCTAGCCTCCCTCTTAGAGAAAGACTCCCACAAGTCTTTGGCCTCCTAGACTTAGAGACATACCGGTGTAACCTCTGTGGTTATTGTGTCAATCAAAGAAGAATTTCCAGCGAAGAATACCTTGAAGCGGCTGCTGCGTTTTCGTTCGTGGAGCTTCGTTGGCGAAGAACGGTCAAGTCTACAACGGAGGTTTGTAACGGTTCTTCCTCTTTTCTTTAGAAAAGTTTTTAAAAATAAATTTAGATTTATTTTAGCATGTTTAAACCGATTTTACAGCGGCTTTAAAGTTAGTTTAAAGTTTTTGTTTGAGTTTTCGTAACGGTTTTTAATGTTAATTAATATACGGCGTAAGGTCCAATCGATGCGCTTCCGCTGCGTGGGGACTTTTATTCCCTTCAATCGGCATCAGAGCCATCGCTGTCCCTATTAATTAATTTTAAAAAGTTGCGATAGGCTCTAATAGGTGGGATTTATGCATATTGTATGTTCGGTTTGCATTGAACTGTTTGGGTTAATTTTATGGCCATAGATTTTATTTTTATGTGATTTTGATCATGTAAGGCCCGGTGTTTCGGGTATTTTATGTAAAATCGAGTCCTATGTAAGTCCGGGTCTAGAATAGGTTTTTATGAGATGAAAATCGGAGCAATCGTCGCTGAAATCGAGGCCGAAATCGAAAAAATCGTTGCTGTTTTGCCCAGAATCTGCCTCCAGACGCAACAGCGTCGGGACGCTCCTTCAACAGCGTCTCGACACTGTCTCGATACCGAAGGCGCTCGGTAAGGAAAGCGCAAAGAGTCGGGACGCTACCTCAACAGCGTCTCGACGCTGTCTCGATTACGCAGGCGCCAGATATGGAAAACGCACAGCGTCGGGACGCTAATCTACACAGCGTCTCGACGCTGTCACGATGGAGGCGCGCACTAGGGTTTCAACAGGCGCGGTTCAAGCAAGGACGGTCCGGTTCGGACCGGTTCGGCTGGGCTGGGACCTATTTGGTCCGGTTCAGCCAATTTTTGGCATGGTTCGTGATTTTGGAGGCCGGTTCGAGGTGGTTCGGGGCGGTTCGAGCTGTCTAGACCAATTCCGGAGCTGTACATGGATTTTTAGGATAGAATTTAGCTAAATTATTGTAATTTAATGCTTTATTTTATCCTAGGGGCCAAAATTAACCGGTTCAATTGCTATTTATATGCTTTATGGATGTCATATAGATTATTTAATCCCACCTTAGGTTATAAACATGCTCATGCATTTTTTATATATTATAAATTGTTATAATGTATGTTTAAATGCATGGATTGGTTTTCATATTTCTTAATATAAGTGTATATTAATTTATATGAAAAATTGGAAAGCATGAAGCATGTCATTACTTAAATTAAATATAAATAGTTATGTTTAATGTGATGAATGAAGCATGCTTGGTTGATTTTCTTGATTGGCTTATAATTGTTATAATAAAAGAAAATCAAAATTGCATGAAGCATGAAACATCCATAGTTAATAATATAATTGTTATATTATTCATGCAATTAGTGTGGTTTAATTATTTAATTGAATGAGATTGTTGAATGAATTAAACCCTAGATTCTTGATTATAGGATTAATCATTAAAATTTTGAAATAGTTCTTTATTATTAATGATTAGAAACCGTCAATCTATAATCAAGATTTGCATGTAAACATAAGATCATAGGATAAATTGGATTAATTTTAAATTGTTTAAAATTAATTAGACCTAGATCGATTTCTAATAGGATTAGAATCTTTTCTTACTTAGAATTAAAAATAGTTTTAATTTACTAAGTAGGAAAAACATTACTATGATTATAAGGGAACTCCACCGGTAATGTTCTGTCTAAGGCTGGAGGTATTTAAGTTGACGGTTTACGGAACACCTCCTACCTGGGAACTGACCTGGAATACCGGAGTTGAATTAATCATAGTTAAATGTTAGCATGCAATGTCACTAGGTTTATTAAAAGTGTTTAATGCACCTAGATCTTTAGAGTAAAGACCTTACATTACTGAGGTTATAAGGGAACTCTCTAGGTAAAGTTCTGTCTAAGGCTGGGGGTATTTAAGTTGACGGTTTACGGAACACCTCCTACCTGGGAACTAACCGGATTGAGTTGAATTAACCATAGTAATGTTGACTTGCAATGTTGGGTTTATTAAAAGAAGTTTAATTCACCCAAAAGATTGCAGTTGAATCCTTTCCATAATTGTTATAATAGGATCAGACTTAGATAGATTGACTTAGCCGAATACTATCTAAGTTAAACAACCCTATATTAACCTTAGGACATTTTCAGTGGGAGGAAAATTACAAAACGAGATTTAAATCAAGTTTTGCTCCTACGTCCCTATATTCACAACGTGAGATTCATGCTCGGCTTCGAGTCGCCCTAGGAGCGGCCTCCCTTCGGAAAGTGTTTGCATGGATCAATATCAAGGTGAATGGGAAAAATGTCCAGAGTAAGTGGGAGCGGGACACGTGTCAACGTATCCCTCGGTCTCCGCCCATAGTTCACACCGTGAGAGTCCTATGATCCGCCTGCAGGTTGCCCTGGCGCATCCATCCCTTCGGAGGGCCTGATCATAGGATTCGGAACATCGTGAACTCCTGAAAAGGATAGGAGCTCTTAGGCTAATCACCAACAGTTGTCTTTCCCTTCGGTAGCCTGTTGGTGCGTGCCTCTGAGATCTGAAAGTGGGAGGGTTACACTTACGAGGATGAGTTAAAATTGTTAACAAATCCTTGACCGAACAACGGTGGCTAATGTCTATAGGAATATGAGTTATTCTGGAATTAGAATTAGCTGAGAGGTGTCTCATTTCAAAGGAGGAGTACCTGATCACCCTTCGGTGGCTGATATTCTAAACCTCTGAAACGTCGTTGCAAAACTAAATCAATAGTTTTAGGGTTCTGTGAATGTCTGTTTTGCTAAATTGATTGGATTGTGTGCAATTGTTTGCTTGTATGATGGGTTAAGGCAAAGATAACTAATACGGTCATTGTTTGTTTAAATTTCAGCAATGTCTTCCTCAATTGTCTCTCTGCTTAAAAATGAGAAATTAACCGGCGAAAATTATGCTACGTGGAAGTCGAACTTGAATACGATTCTTGTTGTCGATGATCTGCGGTTCGTCTTAACGGAGGATTGTCCTCCAGCCCCTGCTCGTAATGCATCCCAGGCAGTTAAGGATGCTTATGACCGCTGGACAAAGGCCAATGATAAGACTCGCGTCTATATCTTAGCCAACTTATCTGAAGTTTTGGCTAAAAGGCATGAGGGCATGGTAACAGCGAGGGAGATTATGAACTCTCTCCAGGAGATGTTTGGACAACCGTCCTACCAACTCCACCATGACGCTCTCAAATACGTTTATAGCTGTCGCATGAAAGAGGGCACGAAGAGTTTTCTGCAGTTTCGAAGCAATGCAATGATGAATAAAATAACATTCAACCTGACTAGCCTCCTTAATGAGCTACAGCTCTATCAGTCTCTTCTTAAGAACAAGGGACAGATAGAAGGAGAGGCAAACGTTGTTCACTCCAAAAGAAAGTTCGAGAAGGGTTCATCCTCTGGAACTAAATCTGTAGCCACTTCTTCAAAGAAAACGAAGAAGAAAGGAAACAAGGGGAAAGCTCCCAGTACTGCTGCTAAAAGCAAGGGAAAAGCCAAAGCTGTGGCAGATAAGGGCAAGTGTTTTCACTGCAATGTAGATGGACATTGGAAGAGAAACTGCCCAAAGTACCTTGCTGAGAAAAAGAAGGAAAAGGAAGGTAAATTTGATTTACTTGTTTTAGAAACATGCCTGGTAGAACATGATGAGTTTACCTGGATACTTGATTCAGGAGCAACTAATCATGTTTGCTCTTCTTTTCAGGAAAATAGTTCCTTTCGGCAGTTGAACGATGGAGAAATGACACTCAGGGTCGGAACTGGAGAAGTCATTTCAGCTAAAGCAGTGGGAGCTGCGAAGTTATTTTTTAGAAATAGATTCTTACTTTTAGAAAGTTTGTTAATCGTTCCCAAGATTAAGAGGAACTTAATTTCTATTTCATGTTTGATTGAACAATCGTATACAGTTACTTTTGATATGAATGAAGCGTTCATTTATAAAAATGGTATACTCATTTGTTCAGCAAAATTGGAAAATAACTTGTATGTTTTAAGACCAACCGAAAACAAAGCACTTTTAAATCACGAATTATTTAAAACTGCTGAAACTCAAAGTAAAAGGCAAAAGATTTCTCCATCAAGTAACAATACTCATCTTTGGCATCTTAGACTTGGTCATATAAACATCGATAGGATTGGTCGTTTGGTAAAGAATGGACTTCTAAGCAAGTTAGAAGAAGATTCACTACCACCTTGTGAATCTTGTCTCGAGGGAAAAATGACCAAAAGACCCTTTACTGGAAAAGGTTACAGAGCCAAAGAACCCTTAGAGTTAATACATTCGGATCTATGTGGTCCAATGAATGTAAAAGCTCGAGGAGGGTACGAATATTTCATCTCATTTATAGATGATTATTCAAGATATGGTTACTTATACCTAATGGGACATAAGTCTGAAGCCCTTGAAAAGTTTAAGGAGTTTAAGGCTGAAGTTGAAAACCTATTAGGTAAATCTATTAAAATACTTCGATCTGATCGAGGAGGGGAGTATATGGATCAAAGATTCCAGGACTATATGATAGAACATGGAATCCAATCTCAACTCTCAGCCCCTGGTACACCTCAGCAGAATGGTGTGTCAGAAAGGAGAAATAGAACCTTGTTAGACATGGTTCGATCAATGATGAGCTATGCTCAATTGCCTAGCTCGTTTTGGGGGTATGCAGTAGAGACTGCAGTATACATCTTGAACAATGTTCCCTCGAAAAGTGTTTCTGAAACACCTTTCGAGTTATGGAAGGGGCGTAAACCTAGTTTGCATCACTTTCGCATCTGGGGTTGTCCTGCACACGTGCTTGTGACAAATCCTACGAAACTGGAACCTCGTTCAAAACTGTGTCAATTTGTTGGTTACCCTAAAGAAACGAGAGGTGGTTATTTCTACGACCCACAAGAAAATAAGGTGATTGTATCGACAAACGCCACTTTCTTAGAGGAAGACCACATGAGAGATCATAAACCACGAAGCAAAATAATATTAGGAGAAGCTACTGAAGAATCATCAAGAGTTGTTGATGAAGTTGGACCTTCAACAAGAGTTGATGAAGGAACTAGTTCTTCAGATCCATCCCGTCCATCTCAAACGTTGGGAATGCCTCGACGCAGTGGGAGGGTTGTGTTACAACCTGATCGCTACTTGGGTTTAACTGAAACTCAGGTTGTCATACCTAATGATGGCATTGAGGATCCATTGTCCTATCGACAGGCAATGAATGACGAAGATAAGGATGAATGGGTCAAAGCCATGAACCTGGAAATGGAGTCAATGTACTCCAATTCTGTATGGGAACTTGCAGATCTACCAAATGGGGTAAAACCCATAGGGTGCAAATGGATCTATAAGAGAAAAAGAGATGCAGCTGGAAAGGTACAGACCTTCAAAGCTAGACTAGTGGCAAAGGGTTATACCCAAAAGGAGGGGGTTGACTATGAGGAAACCTTTTCTCCTGTAGCCATGTTAAAGTCCATAAGAATTCTTTTATCCATTGCCACATATTATGACTATGAAATATGGCAAATGGACGTCAAGACTGCCTTTCTGAATGGTAATCTTGAAGAGAATATCTTTATGTCTCAACCCGAAGGGTTCATAGCCCAAGGTCAGGAACAAAAAGTTTGTAAGCTAAATCGATCCATTTATGGATTGAAACAAGCATCCAGATCATGGAACATTAGATTTGATACTGCAATCAAATCTTTTGGCTTTGACCAAAACGTTGATGAGCCTTGTGTATACAAGAAAGTCAACAAAAGGAAAGTAGCTTTTCTAATACTTTATGTAGACGATATCCTACTCATTGGGAATGATGTAGGATACCTCACTGACATTAAGAAATGGCTAGCTGCCCAATTCCAAATGAAAGATCTGGGAGAGGCTCAATATGTTCTGGGAATCCAAATCATTAGGGATCGTAAGAACAAAACGCTAGCTCTGTCTCAAGCAACGTATATTGACAAGATGTTGTCTCGATATTCGATGCAAAACTCCAAGAAGGGACTCCTACCCTTCAGACATGAGGTACACCTGTCTAAGGAACAATCTCCTAAGACACCTCAAGAAGTTGAGAACATGAGACACATTCCCTACGCCTCAGCTGTGGGCAGCTTAATGTATGCCATGCTCTGCACTAGGCCTGACATATGTTATGCAGTGGGAGTAGTCAGTAGGTATCAGTCTAATCCAGGGTTGGACCACTGGGGAGCGGTTAAGAATATCCTCAAGTATCTTCGGAGAACGAGGAACTACATGCTTGTGTATGGAGCTAAGGATTTGATTCTTACTGGATACACTGATTCTGACTTTCAAGCTGATAAGGATTCTAGGAAATCCACATCAGGGTCAGTATTCACCCTCAATGGAGGAGCAGTAGTGTGGAGAAGCATCAAACAAGGATGCATAGCAGACTCAACCATGGAGGCTGAGTATGTAGCAGCTTGCGAAGCAGCTAAGGAGGCAGTGTGGCTCAGAAAGTTCTTGACTGATTTGGAAGTAGTTCCGAATATGAACGTGCCCATAACACTATACTGTGACAACAGTGGGGCTGTAGCCAACTCAAAAGAACCTCGTAGCCACAAACGGGGTAAACACATCGAGAGGAAGTATCACCTGATACGGGAGATTGTGCAAAGAGGAGATGTGATCGTCACTAAGATCGCCTCGGAGCACAACATCGCTGATCCATTTACAAAGGCTCTCACGGCTAAAGTGTTTGAGGGTCATCTAGAAGGTCTAGGTCTACGAGATATGTATGCCATCTAATCTAGGGCAAGTGGGAGAAATGTATAATGGGTATAAGGATGCCCTAGTTCATTGTATTTCCAGCTTTAGATTATTGCATTTACATCCCACTAACTAAGTGTTTTAGTTCAAGTGGGAGTTTGTTGGGATTTATGCCCTAAAACTCGTAGATAGTGAATGTAACCGTTGACCGGATATTAATGAAATAATATTGATATATTTTTTCCATTAATTGTTATTAGTTATTTTATGTTTGTCTTTGCCTAATAATAACCCTAATCCAATAAACTAGACATCCAAGGCTGTAATATGAGTCTTGAACTATATGTAGCGACATATGAGATCATTGTTCAAGAAACAGCCTAAATGGTCTATAGTATAGGGATAAGACTGGGTGCCTTATCCTGGTGACACTATGGATACGGCCCACTTTGTATTTGATACAAACGCTGCGATCCAACGCGTTCATGTAGGAGACATGCGAGTGGGGGTATCCTATGCAATGAGTTTGCATAAGACCGGACCGCGAAATAGTAACCACTAGTTATAACACCGTTAACTAGTTGCTTTTCTATTTCACTAGGACGACCGAGACAACTTAGTCTTAATCCTGAGTTGATTATGGACTCCTGCTCATGAGAGACTGCCCTTTGATTTGCATGGGTGAGAGTGGGGAATACGCCGACTCAATAAGCCTACCACTTTGGGGACAAGATCGAATGGGGAGCTGGGAACATAATCGTACAAGATGGAATTCACTCCTTCCCGACTTTAGGGAAGCAGATGAGTGTTCCCTTAAGTGGTTACTCCGAGTCTTGAACAAAGGGCCCTACCCTCTCAATGGCACGAGAGGGTTTTCTGTTTAATGGTTGGACCATAAACAGATTGTTCATTAGAGGAGAATTGGTACTTAAGGAAATAGAGGTGGCCCAGGGGTAAAACGGTAATTTGACCCAGCTGGTGTTACGGACACTCGTGAAGGACTAACTAGTCGATATTGGTCTAAGTTCCGTGGACACAGAAAATATGTCTGCAGTGAGAAGAGTGCAACTGTGAGTCTATAGTGGAATGTACACACAGTTAACGAATATTGATTATTGTGGTTAATGAGTTTAACCAATTAATCTCACATCGTTGGAGCTTCTGATCTGCAGGTCCATAAGGTCCCACTGGTAGCTCGTAAAGTAATTTGAGGCAACTAAGTAATTAAATGTAAATTGAAAATGTTCAATTTACTAAGGGAAATAAATATAATATATATTGATATATTATTATGAGAGAAATTAATATTTGAAAAGTTCAAATATAAATTTATGGAAGATTGAAAAGAATTAATTAATTTAAGTCCTGAAAGTGTTTGGGCAAAATTAATTAATTCAAGGCCGAAAATTAAATATGTGATATTTAATTGGTGGTTAATTAATTAAAGAATTCATTAACCACGAATTAATCAATTATGTAAATAATTAATCACTTAAGGAAGTGATTAATCATTTATGGGAATGATCTAATTACTTATGGAAGAAATTAGTCATTTATGGAAAAGATTAATCAATTGGGGAATTGATTGATCATGATTGATTAATTAAGGAATAAGATTGAATCAATTTTGGAAAAGATTGATTTAATTGAATATTTTATTCATGGCCTCTCTTCTATAAATAGAACACTAGACCTAATTGGTCATGACACTTGACACTCTTGAAAGACAAGACCTAGAATTCTCTCTAGCCTCCCTCTTAGAGAAAGACTCCCACAAGTCTTTGGCCTCCTAGACTTAGAGACATACCGGTGTAACCTCTGTGGTTATTGTGTCAATCAAAGAAGAATTTCCAGCGAAGAATACCTTGAAGCGGCTGCTGCGTTTTCGTTCGTGGAGCTTCGTTGGCGAAGAACGGTCAAGTCTACAACGGAGGTTTGTAACGGTTCTTCCTCTTTTCTTTAGAAAAGTTTTTAAAAATAAATTTAGATTTATTTTAGCATGTTTAAACCGATTTTACAGCGGCTTTAAAGTTAGTTTAAAGTTTTTGTTTGAGTTTTCGTAACGGTTTTTAATGTTAATTAATATACGGCGTAAGGTCCAATCGATGCGCTTCCGCTGCGTGGGGACTTTTATTCCCTTCACACCCAAGGTCACTCCTCTGATCCCTTCTTTTGTTGGGATGAAAGAATGAAGCAGCCCCCCCTTCCTATTTATAAGAAAAAATCCACCGCCTCATTTTTCTTCTCAGCCAATCAAAGCCTCAGCCGCAATTTCCTTCCTTCTTAATTAAGTAAGACAACCGCAATTTTCTTCTTGTGTTCACACTGCTGCAGTGACTTTTCTCGCTGCATGCATTTCTCACCGCATGACTTTCTCGTCGCATGCATTTCTCGTCGCATGACTTTCTCGCCGCATGCATTCTCGCCGCATGCATTTCTCGCCGCATGCATTTTCGCCACATGAATTTCTTGCCGCATGCAACAATGATTCGATGGGCCTTGTTTGTTTTGGGCTCCACACCTTAACAGTTTTCTCTCAGCCCGACCATTCTGAGCTGAAGTGTATGGACAAGTTAACCGAGACTAAATGCCTAAGTCAGTGCAAATGCGATGAACCTTGCTATATTCCCCTCCATTATCCGACTGTACTGCCTTGATCTTGCTATCAAACTGAGTACCAACCATTTTATTGAAATGAACAAATGCATCAGCAGTGTCACTTTTCAGTTTCAAAGGATAAATCCACATAAATCGGCTAAAATCATCGAGAAATAACACATAATATATGTACCCTTCTGTAGACAACACAGGGGCAGGTCCCCACAAATCTGTATGAATGAGATCAAAAGGAGCTGAGGCTCTTGACAGTGAGTGAGGATAAGGAAGGGCATGAGACTTTCCGTATTGACAAGAAACACAAAAGGATAATTCTTCATTCATCTTAACTGGAAGCTTACAATTCTTCACTAAGGAATTAAAAACTCTAGCATTCGGGTGACCAAGACGTCTATGCCAAATTGTCTTGGACACCACTGCATTAACACTGATATTTTTATTTGACAACAGAAAAACAGAGGGATAGATATCCTTCATCACTTTCCCAGACCGTCTCGAGCAAGAGTCCTCCAAATCAGTGACCTTCACATCTTCAAGGTGGTATAATCCGTCTCTAAGTACTCCTTTCAACACCGTTTGCCCCAAATCCTTGTCCTTAACAAGACAGAAATCACCATGAAATTCAATGAAAACTTTGTTGTCTTGTGCTAACTTTGACACACTTACCATATTTTTAGATATCTCAGGCACATACAAAATATCTTTAAGTTTAAGAGTAGCACAACCATTAGTCAAAGAGGAATTTCCTACACATGATATTTATAATTTATCACCATTACCTACTGTGACTCTTTCTTTACCTCCATGATCAGACGGGTTGCCGACATTATTGTAATCTCCAGTCACGTGGTTCGAAGCCCCGCTGTCGGCATACCAGTTCGGATCAACAATTGTCTCAAGTGTAGCTACGAATGGATTCGAATTTTGATTAGCCACAAAGGCAGTAGGAGCCTGAGTAGAGTTGGTAGTGTTGTTGTTATTCGGAGTTGGATTGCCACCATCTCTATTCTGGACTGGAGAGAACTCCTTGTCAAACCGATGGTAACACACAAGTGTCGAGTGCCCTGGCTTTCCACATACTGGACAGACAGGACGATTGTTGGAGTAATTTCTTCCTCTGCCTTTGCCACGACCCCCATTGTTATAACCTCTTGGGTTGAAGCTCTGCCTATTGCCATTGTTTCCTTGAGTATTCTGCTGAGGTCGTTGATTGCTTGGGAATCGACTATTCACCATGTTGACAGAGGTGTTGTGACTGAACGACGCGGAGGTTTTCTAAGTATTTTTGCAATTCTAACCTTTTTTCAAAGACAAGGAGCTCGGCCTGCATTTCAGACCACGTAATGTTCATTCTCCCTTGGATCATGGCGACAACTGGGTTGTATTCTTCATCTAGACCCAACAAAACTTGAGAGATAAGGTTCCTTGTTGACACAACACTTCCAGCTTGCCCTAGGTTGTCTGCATGATTCTTCATCACACGCAAATAGTCAGCCATTTTTAAACTATTTTTACGAGATTGCTGGAATACCTGGCGTAAATAATCCTCTTCTGCTCTGGATTGAACACCGAAAAGGTCTTGGATGGCTTCCTAGAGGGTTTGTGCGACTTCGAAACCCATCACCTGAGTGGCAACCTCGGGTGACATTAAGTTGTAGAGCCATCCCAGTAGTAATTGGTTGACTACAACCCAAGCTTCATACTTAGGGTTGACTACTTCCACAGTGGTTGAGCTTGATGATTCGCCCACCACAGCCTCAGAGCTAGATGCTCCGATGATTCCTCCTGCTACATTGCTCGCTGCTTGAGAAACATGTTTTGGTGGACAGGGAGATGAACCATTCAAGTGGCCCTCTAATTTGTAGCTACGAAGGATGGGAAGAGCTAGATTCTTCCAGAGGAGAAAGTTCCCTCGGTCTAGCTTGATGCTTGTTACCTGATTCAACAATTGGTTTAATGGTGGGGTGCTGAATGGAGCTGATCCAGTCGACATATTTTGGTCGGTTGATACAGCGTTGGCCATATTGAGGCTCTGATACCAACTTAGAAATCTAGAGAGCAGAGTATACGAGGGTAAATTGTTTCCTCTTGTATTTCCTTTCTGATTACAATACTATATCAATGTACTGTATTTATACACGATGAGCCTTAAAAGGCAACAAATGAAATAATGAAAGAATAATGGAAATAAGGACAACTGTCCTAACAACTTCAGAATTACACAATGATTTGCATATCATTCTTTACCAGAGGCCGTTGAACGAACCTTCTAGAACTTTGATGACAAGGCATTGCTGACTATGCCTTGACCTTTGTTGACATGGCCTTCTTGACTTATATCCTCAATAAAGACGACACACAATAGATTTTAAGCTCCGATTTGAATTAGTTATCTATTTAATTAAACGCAGCTTTGGAGAGATTTTTTGAGTTCGACTTTAGGAGAGACTTTTTACTTCCCTATTAAACTCGTACATAAATTAATTTAATTAATTTGAATTTTCTTTTTCGAGGACATTGATTTGTTTTTTTAGTATTAATTAATTATTGAATTCTAATGTAAGAAATTGTGAGTTACGTGCTCTAATATCACAATTCAAATGGAAAGTTAATTGAATGTCTACATTGCCACACTTATGCAAGTTTAGGTTTCAAGTGGATGAAATTTAAAGTTTAGGATTAAAATTGATACAATCGACTAAGTTTGAGATTTAATTTGATGAAATTAAAAGTTTAAGGTTAAATTTACACAACCTGTCAAATTTAGGATAAAAAAGTTAATGCACCTTTTAACGCTATTTATTAAATACAATTAAATATAAATTTTTACAAGTCAATGGTTGTAATTAATTCTACATTTTTAATTGGTAAAAAGGATTAAATAAAAATAATAATATGCAGTTAAATTGGAATTGAAAATATTGTTCTACTACATAATTGTCCACGTCACTACAGAAAATTGATCCTTTTTCCGATGCGTATAAATGTCGACAGAAGTTAGATTATACGTCGACAAAGGCTCTCCCGACAGATCCATGCGTCAGGAAGCAAGTTGAAATAGAATAGTCGGCATACCCTCTGTCGACACCACTTTCAACAACGTCGGCATGAATTTTCTTTCCTGACACACTATCATCCACATCGAGAGAAAACAACGTTGAGGCCAAGCAAGTTTGTGCGTCGGGAGAAAAGCCCTCTGCCAACGCCATGTGGCGGCGTCGACAGTATTTATATATATATATTTTTTACTTTTTAAATTAATTTCTTGACAACCTGTTTTCACGAAAGGAACCTCAAATTGACCACATATAATTTAATATGCAATTTTCCATTAAAATAAAATCAAAATTTACAGACTTGACATCAAAATTTAATATACATGATAACAAAAATTAGAAATTAATAAGTTAATACATAATATCAAAGGAACATAACGTTTAAAATTACAAAGAAAGATATAAAAAAGGAAGAACCACTCATCATCATGAAGCGAGTTGATAATATCAGAATCACCTGTAAAAGAATAGAATAGCTGGAGACTTAGTAAAAGAAGATTAAAGTTCTCAACCAAAGTACAACTCACATCAAATGTTAACACCAAAGACAAAAAAAAAAGTGAAATCATGCAAGTACTTGAACTTTCATTTTAGTAAACATACCAAGGGTGTATTTGGTTAACTTTTCAAGTGTTTAATTTTGAAAAAAAAAATCATTTTGAAAAAAATTATAGTGTTTGACAACTACCAAAAATGACTTATTAGAAAATGAGATTAATAAATAAACCATTTTGAGAGAAACATTTGAAACCAACTTTAAAAAAAAAAAAAAACTTTTTAAGTATACATTAACTTGTGTATAAAAACACTTATGAGAAAATGCAACCAAACATATGAGTGTTTAAATTCTAAACAATTTTTATACAAAATATTTTTAAAAAATGCATTTTTGAAAAACATTTAAATTAAAATATATTCCAAATGGGCCCTAAAAGTCACAAGTGATTCTTAAGCATAAGTAAAATCACAACAACAAACACATTAACCTCCCTCCCTAATTTTCAACTACATTCACTAAATTCAAATTCTGATGGACACAAAAACTATCAATCCCTCCACTAAAACCACATTTACAAATCTCACTACTAACTCTACTCAGAAGATAAATGAAGCACCATCTCCCATTTTATTCATGTTTTATCTTAGTAAATATAAAATCATTTATCTATCATTCCAAAAGCATTAGAATAATCTAACATGCATATGAGTAATCATAATAATTTGGGAAAATACACTTTTGGTCCCTGAGAATTGGGTTAAGTTACACTTTGGTCCCTGAGTTTTCAAACTCAACAAAAATACCCCTGAGGTTTGAGATAAGGAGCAATTTGGTCCCTGCCGTCAATTTTTCTGTTAAATTCTAACGGTTGCTGACGTGGCACTATTATTTTAATAAAAAAAATTATTTTTAAATTTTTTTAAATAAAATAATAATAAAAATATTATTATTTTTTAATTATTTAATTATTTCTCCTTCTCTCTCTTATTCTTCTTCTTCTCCATCTACTTCTTCATCCTCTTCCTTCTTTTTCTTCCAATCTCCGGCGGTCGATGGCCACTGCTTGCCATCATCGCCGTCGGCGACTGATTTTTTTTTTCTTCTTTCTTATTCTTCTCTTCTTTTTCTTCTTCTTCCCCTCTTTTCGTTGTTTATAAAAAGAAAGAAAAAAAACAGAGAACGGGGGAGGGAGGAGGGACCTCTCCGTTCTCTGTTTTATTTTCTTTTTAAACAAAAAACAGTGAAAAGAGGGGAGGAAGAAGAAAAAGAAGAGAAGAAGAAAAAAGAAGAAAAAAAAATCCAGCAGCCGGCGACGGCCGATCACCGGAGCTGAAGAAGAAGGAGATGGGGAAGGAAGAAGATGGAGAGGAGAAAGAAGATGGAGAAGAAAGGAGATGGAGAAGAAAGAGAGATAGAAAGAATTTAAAAAATAATAATAATAAAATAATAATATTTTTATTGTTTTTATATATTTTTAATTAAAAAATGAAAAAAATATTTTTATTAAAATAATGGTGCCACGACAACAGTCCATTTGGCTTTAACGGCAAATTGGACGGCACGGACCAAGCTGCTCCTTATCTCAAACCTCAGGGGTATTCTTGTTGAGTTTGAAAACTCAGCGACCAAAGTGTAACTTAACCTAAACCTCAAGGACCAAAAGTGTATTTTCCCTAATAATTTCCATTTAAGTGAATAAAATCACAATATAATCATTAGTTAATAAGCTCAAGAGAGCCTTCTAACCATACTTATAGAGAGATGAAATAAGAAGAATATTATCAGGAGAAAATCTCTATCATATTCAAATTAACTCAGTGATTACAAAGGGAAAAAACTGTTGTATATATACCACAAGGATAGAGATGAAAAACTCTTGGAAAATACCATATTTACAGCAACAGAAAATGGAAAAATCCTATTAACACTGAAACTGAAAAATTCTAGAAGACACATACTAACAACACAATTGGGCTTGCACATGAACTGAAACTCATCTTGGACTGAGTATTTAATGGGTTGCCTTAACACCTCTATGCCCAAAAAATAATGAAGAGGTCCAAGATCCTTAAGAGAAAAACGACCATTCAACTCAGTAATCAGAGAAGAAATAGTTGCCATAGAAGTACCCGTTATAAGTATATCATCCATATAAACTAGGATATAGCAACAATGAGAACCAGAACGAAGAAACAATAGAGACGAGTCGGCCTTCAAGTTTGCAAAACCAAGAGAGTTAAGAAACAAGCTAAGCCTCTCAAACCAAGCTCTTAGAGCTTGCTTAAGCCCATATAATGCCTTACGGAGCCGACAAAGCATAGGAGAAGAACTTTGAACCTAAAAACAAACTGACTGTTTGATAGCTCTTAGAAATAAGAGCTATTGGCTCATTCTTAGGCTTAAAAACTCTACTTTTTGATACATTTGAGCTTGAATTGTACATGAAAATGAGTATTCTCTAGTGCATTTCTTTTAATATCAGTAGGCAATGTTTTGAATGAATTTTTGGTGCAGACTTTATGTATTTCAAGCTAATTTTCTGGTTTATGTGAACACTCAGGTTGTGCTACAGCAGCTGAGTTTATAGTAGAAGGCCAAAAGTTTTGAATTTAAGTGGTTGCACGTGTTGACTCACGTGGGAAGCTCATTAATTGAACTGGGCAATCTTTTTGCAGATTCAAAGGCTTCAACCAATGGAGAAGGACCCAAGTGGACTCACACATCCAATCAGCCTTGAAATCAATGAAGAATGAGAGATATAAAAGGATTGTGATGCATTTTCAGAGGGAGGCGGCTCGGAAATGAGGAGATCAACCTTGGGGCTGCTGTTAGCTGTGAAAGAGAGAAAAAGACAGCAAGGGGAGCGGCTGATTCAAGACCATTCAGCTTGGAAAAGTTGGATTCTCTTTTGGGAGCTTCTTTCTTAGTTTCTTCTTGTTATTTTATCTCTTCTCCATGATATTAGTTTGTAATTATGGTTGAAAAGATGATAAGTATGTTAGTTTTCTGCTATGTTTTCTATATTTTCACCTTGAACATGAGCTAGAGGATTTAGGGTGCTTAAACTTGAACTTGTTGTTTGTTGTTGATGGAACTCTGTAAATTTCATTTTAAAGTAAAGTGTTCTTCATCTTTTAAGCTGGAATTTTGTTTGGCCAACCATTTTCTAGCATTGTTGTTAAGTGTTTGGGAAAACAATTAATAACTGATTGCTTTTCTTTACCTTAGCTTTTCAAAGTAGTGAAAACTAGTGGGTAATTTAGGGATAAATATCCACCTAAGGCACCAATCAGTAGAGCTAAAAAGAGGGGTTAAATGAGAGTTCAATCACCTAATCTTGAGGAGAATTGGAAAATTCTCGTAGAAAATATTGGGTGAATTGGAAGAGATAGAGTTCTACTATAACAAACAACTTGTGAGAGGGAACTGTAGGGAATAAAAGTCCCCACGCAGCGGAAGCGCATCGATTGGACCTTACGTCGTATATTAATTAACATTAAAATATCGTTACGATAACTCAAACAAAACTTTAAACAACCTTTAAAGCCGCTGTAAAATTGGTTTAAACATGCTAAAATAAATCTAAATTTATTCTTAATACTTTTCTAAAGAAAAGAGGAAGAACCGTTACAAACCTTCGTTGAAGACTTGACCGTTCTTCGCCAACGACGCTCCACGAACGAAAACGCAGCAACCGCCTTTGTTTTTCTTCGCTGGAAATTTCTTCTTTGATTGACACAATCACCACAGAGGTTACACCGGTATGTCTCTAAGTCTAGGAGGCAAAAGACTTGTGGGAGTCTTTCTCTAAGATGGAGGCTAGAGAGAATTCTAGGTCTTGTCTTTCAAGAGTGTCAAGTGTCATGACCAATTAGGTCTAGTGTTCTATTTATAAAAGAGAGGCCATGAATAAAATATTCAATTAAATCAATCTTTTCCATAATTGATTCAATCTTATTCCTTAATTAATCAATCATGATCAATCAATTCCATAATTGATTAATCTTTTCCACAAATGACTAATTACTTCCATAAGTGATTAGATCATTTCCATAAATGATTAATCACTTCCTTAAGGGGGTGTTTGGGACACTGAATAGGTTATAATAACTCCCCTTATTATAACCTATTCAATGTTTGGGGCACCAACAAAAATAATTGGTGAGGTGGGTTATTTTAACCCCCGATTATTTTATCCATTTTCTACAGTACCCACTACAGTAACTATCTCCTCACTTCTTCCATGCGACTCCTTAACTTTTCCGACGACCGCCGGCCGTCGTCAGCCGGCGAAGTTTCCGACGAATTTTCCGGCGACCGCCGATGACTTTTCCGGCGATCGCCGATGACTTTTCCGGCCACCAATTTTTTTTTTTCATATTTCTTCTCAATTTCATTTTGAAAAATATAAAAAATAAAAATAAAGAAAAAAAAAACATCAAAGGTTGTCGGAAAAGTCGTTGACAACATCGAAGGTTAATCAACTTACAAAAAAAACATTCAAACGAAATTATATTTACCACACTCAAGTTTATTTCAAATGGTTTTATTGATTAAAAAAAAAAAAAAAAAAAAAAAAAAAAAACTAATATGATTTTTGAACTAAACATTTACAATTTTTATTTTGACAATACTAAAAGTTAACTAATATGATTTTTCTATACCAAAACCTAAACTTTTTTGCTTTGTAACAAAAAAAAAAGCATAACCCTAAATCAAATCAAAGTGTTGTATATCATAAAAAAAAAAAAAAAACTAGAAAAAGAAAACAGTCAGTTTGAACCTTTGATTTATCTCATGTTAAGACAGATCAACACTCCAAACACAGATTATTTTATCCCAGATTAAAATAATCTGCACCCCAAACACAGATTATTTTATCCCAGACTATAATAATCTGCACCCCAAACACAGATTATTATAACCCCCAGATTATTATAATTGCCAGATTATTATAACCACCAGATATTATAACCAATTCAGCGCCCCAAACAACCCCTAAGTGATTAATTATTTCCATAATTGATTAATTCCCGGTTAATGAATTCTTTAATTAATTAACCACCTATTAAATATCACATATTTAATTCCCGGCCTAGAATTAATTAATTTTTCCCAAACACATTTTAGGCCTTAAATTAATTAATTCATTATTTTGAACTCTTTCAAAACTTCCATAAATTTATATTTGAACTTTTCAAATATTAATTTCTCTCATAATAATATATCAATATATATTATATTTGTTTCCCTTAATAAATTGAACATTTTCAATTTACTTTTATTACTTAGTTGCCTCAAATTACTTTACGAGCTACCAGTGGGACCTAATGGACCTGCAGATCAGAAGCTCCAACGATGTGAGATTAATTGGTCAAACTCATTAACCACATTAATCAATATTCGTTAACTGTGTGTACATTCCACTATAGACTCACAGTTGCACTCTTCTCACTGCAGACATATTTTCTGTGTCCACGGATCTAGACCAATATCGACTAGTTAGTCCTTCACGAGTGTCCGTAACACCAGCTGGGTCAAATTACCGTTTTACCCCTGGGTTACCTCTATTTCCTTAAGTACCAATTCTCCTCTAATGAACAACCTGTTTGTGGTCCAACCATCAAACAGAAAACCCTCTCGTGCCATTGAGAGGGTAGGGCCCTTTGTTCAAGACTCGGAGTAACCACTTAAGGGAACACTCATCTGCTTCCCTAAAGTCGGGAAGGAGTGAATTCCATCTTGTACGATTATGTTCCCAGCTCCCCATTCGGTCTTGTCCCCAAAGTGGTAGGCTTATTGAGTCGGCGTATTGGCCACTCTCACCCATACAAATCAAAGGACAATCTCTCATGAGCAGGAGTCCATAATCAACTCAGGATTAAGACTAAGTTGTCTAGGTCGTCCTAGTGAAATAGAAAACCAACTAGTTAACGGTGTTATAACCAGTGGTTATTATTTCGCGGTCCGGTCTTATGCAAACTCATTGCATAGGATACCCCCACTCGCATGTCTCCTACACGAACGCGTTGGATCGCAGCGTTTGTATCAAATACAAAGTGGGTCGTATCCATAGTGTCACCAGGATAAGGCACCCAGTCTTATCCCTATACTATAGACCCTTTAGGCTGTTTCTTGAACAATGATCCCATATGTCACTACATATAGTTCAAGACTCATATTACAGCCTTGGATGTCTAGTTTATTGGATTAGGGTTATTATTAGGCAAAGACAAATATAAAATAACTAATAACAATTAATGGAAAAATATATCAATATTATTTCATTAATATCCGGTCAACGGTTACATTCACTATCTACGAGTTTTAGGGCATAAAACCCAACAGGGACAACCCCTAATCTGAACCTTATTTTCTCTGTCTGGTTCGTTGTTTTTACTGCTATTTTGTTAAGTTTCTGCCATTTTAAGCTTGTTTTCAATTTTAATTTCTTGCATTTAGTTAATGAAAAATATCTGGTCCTTGGTTACTTTGAATTTCATTGAAAATTAAGCTTAGAAATAGTGATTTTCATTGCATCAATCCCTGTGGAAACGATATAAAAATACTTATCACTTGCTGCTAATCATGTGCACTTGCACGTGTGTTTGTGAGCTTTTCTTACATATTTAGAATCACTTTGCACAAGGCAACACTGTTCCATAAAAAACAGCCTTAGATAATATCCCATGTAAAAAGGCATTATTAATATCAACCTGTCTATAGGCCAATTACATGAAACATCAAGAGCAAGCAACACACGAATGGTAATCGGCTTATCAACAGGTCTGAAAGTTTCAAAATAATCAATATTTGCAAACTGATGGAAGCCTTTGGCAACTAGCCTTACCTTATATCTAGAAATTGACCCATCTGAGTTACGTTTTATTTTGAACACCCACTTACATCCCACAACCTTATTTGAAGGAGTAGGAACAAGTTCCCATGTTTCATTTTTAATAAGGGCATCATATTCATCTTGCATTGCTTATTTCCAGTGAAGACATTTAAGTGCCTCTTTTACATTGGGAGGTTTGATATCAACAAAGGTTGTGAGAAAGGCCTTTGGTTTGAATATACCTCTTTTACTTCTAGTAATCATGGGGTGAGTGCCTAACAAGGTTGGGACAGAAATGGATGGTTGTGGTTGAGAACTAGTAGGTGGATTTTCTTCTGGAGAATGTAATGGAGATGAAACAATAAAAGGTATAGGATCATGAGTCGGTAAAGAACTATTAGTAGGCAAGGATGATTGTGAAAATGTTGTATTCGAAGGATTATGAAGAGTAGATGGTTCACACAAAGGAGAAGAAATAGTAGGTAAGGTTTGAGTTACAGTCACAGGGGAAAACACAGATTTCGAGACGAAACAAGAAAAAGGAAAGCTCTGTTCATAAAAAATAACATGTCTAGAAATATAAAGACGACCATCAACAGATAAACACATATAACCTTTATGTAAGTGACTGTAACCAATAAAAGTACATGGAATAGACCGAAAGTTCAGTTTATGAGAATTATAAGGTCAAAGATAAGGGAAGCACTTACAACCAAATACCTTGAGGAATGTGTAGTCATGCTACTTCTGAAAGAGCTTTTCCAAGGGACTTACTCCACCAAAAACCATAGAAAGCAACTTGTTGATAAGATAGACACTAGTAGCAAAAGCATCATCCCAAAAGGTTAGAGGCATGGAAAATTGTGACAATAATGTGAGACCAACATCAATAAACTAGGGCATCATTATACCCATTACACATCTCCCACTTGCCCTAGATTATACTACATACATATCTCGTAGACCTAGACCTTCTAGATGACCCTTAAACACTTTAGCGGAGAGAGCCTTCATAAACAAATCAACTATTGATAACTCTCCAAAATGGAGTTATTTAGGGCTTAGTTTTATAGTGTTTTGTGTGTCATTTGTGCTAAATAGGGTTGCTTTTAGATGAATACTATATGTTTTAACTCATTTGGAAGAATGAATGTTTTGGAAGTTATTTTGTGCAAAATATATTGTTGAGCGACTTAAGGGAGCAAAATCTGTGATCCAGCAAAGTAGAGAGCAAAACTGCCACGTCACAGCTCGTTATCCATTTTAATGAACTGAAGTTAGTTGAGCTATTTTTGGATTTAAGAAGCAAGGAGAGCCATCCACGTGTACAGATTGACCTAATTTGGGCTTGCCTTCATTCTATAAAAGGGAAAAACCGTCCAAGTAAAAAACATTCAACTTTTGGGAAAGATCATTTCTCATTTCCATCATTGGGAGCCGAATAGAGAAGGAAAGATTGGAGACTTCAAGAAGACCATCAATTACGGATTTGACCAAGAGAATTAGTATTTTCTTGTAATTTCTTGTAATTATGGATGCACATACTCAGATTGTAGCGAGTGTTATCATGACCTTCATGAACTAAATTGCTTAGGCGTTGGTTAGGAGTCATGTAATTGTTGTGCTTATTCTCTATGCAATATATGTTGATTTGAGCATCTTGGTTAATTGTTGTGCATATCTTTATTTTGTGCCCGTCTGGCCAGCCGGTATGAATACCACTTCTTAGTTTCAGGGATGATTTGAGAAGTGTGTGACATTTAATCACACTAGATCATTGTGTATTGGTGAACACCAGTGACTAAGTTAGGGATAGCCAGTTGCCTAGTGCTTGATCGGTAGCACGTCATTGGAGTTAAAACACATTCCAAAAAAATCCAGAGTTCCGGGTGCTAATAAGACTACAAGAGTTTTTTCCTAATCAATAATATTGCTAGAGCATCTTTTAAAACAATTACTAAATCCTGACCAACGCCTGTTTCCAATCTGTCTGTTTTATTTGTTTACTTTTTGTTATGTCATTTCTTTTGCTTCAGCATTTGATACGCAAATTGCTAACCGCAAGTGGACGGGCCCAAGTTATAATATAGTGATTAAAAATCGAATGTTGTCCTCTGGATTGGTTTTCTAATTCTCCTAATTACTTTAAGGTATATTCGCCCAATTTTATTTAGAGAAAATAATCGAAAAATATGCAAATCAATGAAAAACTAATCAAAGCAATAAAAATATGGAAACTCAATGGAGAAAGGCCTTAGGGAATTGATTTCACCTATTAGATGCATGAATTAATTCAAAGAATAATTAGGAACAAACTCGTAACAAATTCGTAAACCGAAGATTATCGATAATTAAAAGCCTCTCCCGATTACAATTAATTCTTTATGCAAATTAAGAAATTGATATCCCTATCTAATTTCAACAACAAGCATAAGCATTAAAGAACGATCCTCATAACGGTTTCTCAAGCAATCCCAAATCTCCCAATTGTAGAATTACCTAAGTTATGCAATTGATGGTCTAATCTAAACTACCCTCTCCCGAGCAATTAGTTCATAAACAAGAATCATACAATCCGTGATCAAGGGATTATAAGCACTAAGCATACAATTGCATAAATAAACCGCATTACGAAACGTCCTAAAAAATCCGTAAATTAATCCATACAAACTAATGGCTACATCAAGCCCCTGAGAAACGAAATTTAGCTACTCATATCTCTAAAAATACAATAAAAATCAGTCCAATACATGCTAAACATTAGTACAAGAAACAAGGGAGAAAGATTAAACTCGCTAGCCGTGATTCCCGCGCGTTCCCGTCACGATCCTCACGATCCAAGCTCCTAAAATCAAGCTCCCTTCATTTCTGCCCTGTTCTGGTCGTTTTTCCCTCTCTAAAGTCGTGTTTCTCTCTCCAAAAAGGTCCAAAAATCAAATGGCATCGCAAACTATAAATACTGATCATTCTACGCGACAGCGCCGCGACACTAAGGACACAACGTCGCGACACTGTGTCAAGTTGCCCTAATTATTTTCGGAAAGTCTGCAGCGTCGAGACGCTAGCTGTGGAGGTAGCGTCTCGATGCTGCCTTGATCTCGCACCTCTCCTGATTGTGCGCCCAGCGTTGAGACGCTCAAGGGGTAGCGTCTCAAAGCTAGGCCTTGAACTTTGCTTCTTTTGCTCGTTTCTTCGCTCGAATTTATTCTTCAGCTCCTAAATCAGATAATCTTCAAAAACGTCGATTTCCATTTAAATGTTTGATTCCTACAAAACAAAACCAAATAGACATAAAATTGGTCAAATAATACCCAAGATTAACGCTAAAATAATACAAAATATAGCTCAATAAATTGCGTTATCAGCATTATATCAAAATCAATCATTTTAACCATTTTTTAAACCATTAAAAAATTATACAAAATAGATAAAGTGAGAGTTATTCAACCCGTGAATTCGATAAATACTTATTACTTGCTGCGGATTGTGTATGCTTGCACAGTGTTCTAGAGTTTATTTTTACTACATTTTTACCTACTTTGGAAACCCAACATCTATATTGTGCTCCAAAGCGATCTTGGTGACGATCACATCTCCTCATTGCATAATTTCCCTTATTAGGTGATATTTCCTCTCTATGTGTTTTCCTCGTTTGTGGCTGCGAGGTTCTCTAGAATTGGCTACAGCCCCACTGTTGTCACAGTATAATGTTATGGGCAAGTCCATATTTGGAACAACTTCCAAATCTGCCAGGAACTTTATGAGCCAAATTGCTTCCTTCGCTACTTCACAAGAAGCAACATACTCAGCCTCCATGGTTGAGTCTGCTATGCATCCTTCTTTTATGCTTAGCCAAACTACAGCTCCTCCGTTAAGGGTGAACATTGACCCTGATGTGGATTTCCGAGAATCCTTGTCAGATTGAAAGTCAGAGTCGGTGTATTCTGTAAGAATCAAACCCTTAGCCTCATACACCAGCATGTAGTTTCTCGTTCTCCGAAGATACTTGAGAATATTTTTAACTGCTGCCCAGTAGTCTAACTGGTGCGTCGTCAGCTGAATGGATGGATGTGAGATAAGATGGTAAATAACGATAAAGATGATTCAACTAACCCTAGTGCAAGTATACATTGTCGCACATAGTAATAAAAAACCTTAGAAGTATTCCAAGGGTATCGGTCCCACGAGGACTAAATTGGAA
The DNA here is from genome assembly GCA_036850905.1 of Luffa acutangula. Taxonomy (NCBI): domain Eukaryota; kingdom Viridiplantae; phylum Streptophyta; class Magnoliopsida; order Cucurbitales; family Cucurbitaceae; genus Luffa; species Luffa acutangula. Next base: position 45,572,808 of record CM072091.1, on the reverse strand, counting down.
ATTCATATTTGAATAAGAAACTACTCAACTCAATTGCTTAAAAACAGGTAACCAAAGAAATAAGATCGATGATTGGTTTTTAGAGAAAAAGTAAATAACACAAACAAGTAAATAAAAGAATAACAATAAAATAAAACGAGGTATTCAACATGGATTCATCCCAAAGACAATAACTTTAATCATGCAATATTTAATCTTAAGTTTATTCAATGAATTGCATCTCTCTTTCTCTTATAAATTCATTTATACCCTATGGATTTTACCCCTTCAGGTAGATCTATGAGTTCTTAAATTGAATTGGAGTACATGGACTCCATTTAAAGGTCCATGGCTTTGACTCATTGGTCCTTATCTACATCATTCATTGTCTGTCGATAAGACAATGGATCCTCAACGCCATCATCAGGGATGACAACCTGAGTTTCAGTTAAACCCAAGTAGCGGTCAAGTTGTGATATAACCCTCCCACTGCGTCAAGACACTCTCAACGTTTGAGAAGGATGAGACAGACCTGAAAAACTAGCTCCTCCATCAACCCTTGTTGAAGGTCTAGCTTCATCAATAACTCTTATTGATTCTTTAGTAGCTTCTCCTAATACTATCTTGCTACGTGGTTTATGATCTCTTATGTGATCTTACTCCAAGAAAGTAGCATGTGTCGATACAAACACCTTGTTTTCTTGTCCGTCAAAGAAAATACCAGCTCTCGTTTCTTTTGGGTAACCAACAAATTGGCACAGCCTCGAACGAGGTTCCAGTTTCTTAGAATTTGTCAGAAGCACGTGTGCTGGACAACCCCATATGCGGAAGTAACATAAACTAGGTTTACGTCTCCTCCATAACTCGAAAGATGTTTCAGAAACACTTTTCGAGGGAACATTGTTAAGGATATGAACTGCAGTCTCTACTGCGTACCCCAAAACGAGCTAGGCAACTGAGCATAGCTCATCATTGAATGAACCATGTCTAACAGGGTTCTATTTCTCCTTTCTGATACACAATTTTGCTGAGGTGTACCAGGGGCTAAGAGTTGAGACTGAATTCCATGTTCTATCATGTAGTCTTGAAATCTCAGGTCCATATATTCTCCACCTCGATCTAATCGAAGTATTTTAATAGTTTTACCTAATAGGTTTTCTACTTCAGCCTTAAACTCCTTGAACTTTTCAAGGGCCTCAGACTTATGCCCCATTAGGTATAAATAACCGTACCTCAAATAGTCATCTATAAATGAGATGAAGTATTCGTACCCTCCCCGAGCCTTTACATTCATCGAACCACAAAGGTCTGAATGTATTAACTCTAAAGGTTCTTTGGCTCTATAGCCTTTTCTAGTAAAAGGTCTTTTGGTCATTTTTCCCTCAAGACATGATTCACATGGAGGTAGTGAATCATCTTCTAAATCACTTAGAAGTTCATTCTTTACTAAACGACCGATCTTATCGATGTTTATATGACCAAGTCTTAAGTGCCAAAGATAGGTATTGTTACTACTAGGAGAAATACGTCACCTTTTTCTTTGAGTTTCTGCAGTTTTAAGTAATTCGTGATTTAAAAGTGCTTTAGATTCGATTGATCTTAATATATATAAGTTATTTTCCAATTTGGCTGAACAAATAAGTACTTCATTTTTATAAATGAACGCTTCATTCATCTCAAAGGAAAATGTATATAATTGTCCAATTTGGTGAGTTTTAGTTGTAAGATTCAGTTTAGACATTTTCAAACTCTTTTTAAGTGCCTTAGCTCAATCTCTAACATTTGGAAGTTGTCTATTTGTAGCTTCTAACTATTTCGAAGTGTTCGAAGAAGGTTTAAAGTTGTTTTTGGGTATTAGATTGAATTCTGAGCTCTAAACTTTGTTTATATTATCTGGGAGATTTTTTTGAACTACTTTCAGAGATAAGAGCGTGTTCTAAAAAGTTTAGGGAATAGTTTGTTTTTAAAAAAAAAAGTTTAGGGAGTAGTTATACATAATGTAATATTAAGCCAGTTGAGATATTTGTTGTGATTTTGTGATGTTGAAACATATTTTATGAAAGGTTGTCTTTTGATGAGTTTTGAGCATGTTGATCCCTTGAGTAAGTAGTGATAAGCATGTTACATTTTCTAACTCAAATGTCAAGGGTATTAATGATTTATTTTTTTTTAAATCAACCCAAACTTCAAGGTATTTTCTATATAATGTCAAAAAAAAAAAAGTATTTTCTATATTATACCTTGAAGGTATTTTCTATATTATAGAAAAAAAAAATCCAATTTAACGTCTTGGCAACCATTTTTAATGTTACAGAAGCAGCTGGAAAGTTCACTTCACATAGTTCAGAGAAAATTCAATGTCAACCGGTCCCTTTTCTTCTTCCTCTATCTTCAATCATAGCAGCTCCAGACTTCTCGACGACACCGTCTTCTACGCCATATTTCCTGATGTCTCTCTGAGTTCCAGCAATACCGTCGAGCTATCCTCCTTCCTCCAAGCCCTTCACCTCCAAATCATCAACACAATTTCTGCATTCACCTCCGACTACATATGGCAGCACGAGCCCTTTACTCTCTCTATTTCTTCCATGCCCGGATCCCCCTGCATTTGTTCCATTCACCTCCCACACCTTCATGGGAAGCTTCGATTCAGTGGCGACCTTGAAGACGAATGGTTCACCGTGTTCCTTTTTTTCCACATTTCCAAGTGTTTTCCTTCTCTTTCAATCCGAGTTTGGGACACAGATGGCGAATTTCTGCTTTTCGAGGCTGCTTTCCACATCCCTCGATGGACTAACCGTGAGAATAGTCTTAATCGCGTCTTCATTCGCAATGGTACCTCCATATTGTACCAAAACTTCGGTTACCGGATCCTAATTTGTTTAATTCACTGAAGTTCTTGGTGGATTTTGATCAGGAATCCAGGGCGTCTAAGTCGGTTCAGCTGGCAGTGAAGACAAAGATTTCTGATTATCCCCAGAGAGCAGAGAGGAACATGCACAGGGTTAGGGTTAGGGTTCCTGTATCAATTGCACATGTGTTGAAGCATGAGCCCTGCTTGATTTCCCTGGCGGTTGAGGGGGTTTACGATCGTGACATAAACACCATGAAGTTCGCCGCAAAAATGGAGAAGTTTTTGGGAAGAGGAAGAGAAGAAGAATTGTTATGTGTGACGGTTAAGATGTCGAATGCAATGTTTGCACAGTTGATGCAACAGCATTTTCTGGCGCCCAAATGCTATCTGATGCCCAGTAGGATCAATGCTTCTTTACACATGGAGGCTGAATTGGGCATGAAGATAGCATGCGGATTTGAGATGATATATCAGCTAAGAAGACGAGAGGGGTCTGAAGGGAAAGGCAGGACATGAGAGGCCTTTAAGGAGAGCTTAGAAAGTAGCGGATACTTTGAAGGTTTGCTTCCTGGTTCAAAAGAGTATGGGAGATTGATGCATAATGCGAAGGAATATTACAGGAACAGTGAAGGAATATTACAGGAACAGTGAGCTCTTTTCAAGAGCTAGGTAATTATATACTTTTCTCACAATTGGGATTTCATATATTTGGGTATTTGGAGCTTGATAATATGGATTTAGCAAATTAACTGTGTTAACTTATTTTATCTGCAGTCCACACTTGTGTGAGAGTCTGTGTTGATGTCATTTGAATTTGAATTTTGAACTCTCAGCATACATGATTCCATATGCATTGGGATTGTATAACAGTACAACAATGACTCTGCATTGCATTTGATTTATTATTGTAGTAAGTGCAGATTAATTGTGTGACTCCCCCAGCCTAATAATTGTTTAAGCCATTTTCTTGTGAAGTTTTTCTTGAGTTTGTTTTTTTTAGTGAATACTAAGATCAGATGTTTTTCAGTGACATGATGAGTGCTCCAGTAAGACGCATAGATGAGATTCTTGCTTCTCCCTATTCGGTGAAAGATTTCAAGGGTCTGGATGTTCTTCCTTCTGATGATGATTCTTGGCTTTACAATGGGGATGATGATTTGAATGCAGCCCTCTTAGAGAGACAGAAGGAGATGGAAATTTGTAATTCTAAAATTAACAAGAAGCAGAAGTCCAAAGAGGAACAAGTTGATCCATCATCCAGCTGTAGAATGGATGAGTCTGTTTTAGGTGGTATATCAAAATCCATGCAGAAATTTGTCAAAAAGTTATCAAGCTATCAAGGAGTAGAGATGTCTGATAACAGGTAAGTTAAATATGAATTAATCTAACTGTTAGTTTTCACATAGTAACTGGAAGGCCCCTGGTTGTAGCTGTTTCATAACATCTCGGACAAGCTTAATTCGATTTTTTGGAAATGCTATTAATTTGATCTTCTTATATGTTGATGTATTAATATAATACAAGCTTTTATATTTAAAGGGAGCCAGAAGACGTGAATATTGATGTAGAGCGCTTCATTAAAGAGATGGAATCAGTCATGGGCCACCACACATCCATGTACGCATCTACTGTTGCTGACAATGAAGATGAATCCTCTTCTGATTTGGATTTTTGGTAAATGAAATTGTCCTCCATAAACGCTGTTCAGTTTGTGCCAAGTTATTGTCTTTCAGTTCAAAGGGCATAAAGCTATAACCTGGAAGAACACCATCCTCCATGCTTGTTCTGTTTGATTTTATTGTAATTTCTCCCCTTAGTAGCTATACCATTTAATATTGGTTATATACTTTTTGTGTATTCTTTTATTTATATTGGTGGTTTTGGCTACCGTGCCTGAAGAGGCAGTTTGGATTTTGTTTATGGATCATGAAGTTTATGATTTGGATTGTTTGAAATACTTCAATATCCCTCACTGGAATTTAAGTTTTTCTACGAAGTCCTGCAATCTTGCTGCTTAGGGATTGTTGAACCCTGTTTTTCATGCTTGATGGATTCTTTTTTATATCATCAGTGAAATTATTTCTTATTAAAAAAATCTTGAAGGATTCTTTAAATCATTAAGTTGCAAATGTTGCGTGCTTTTCAGATGAATCTGAAGACGATGAGAGTGATGGTGCCACATACACGAATAATGTAGATGGAGAGAATAGGTCATGGAATCCTATTCAGATGCTTTAAATGAAGAACTGAAGAGCAGTACCCTCAAGAAAAGTTTTAATCGTGCCAGTGGAGAAGCTTCCCAGAAAGATGAGGTACTTTTCTTTCTTCTTTTTGCATGATGCTGCAAATTCCTTGTCTTTCCCGAGTCCCTGACTTCATCCCCATTCAACTAGCTGTCAAACCTCTGACCTATTTCAATTTTCAAGAATGACCCTTTAACCTATAAGTAGCTATTATTTCTTCGTTTTAGATTTTATTTCACCCTCGGAATTAATAACGATGAGATAGTTTTGTTGAGTTGGTCGGCAATGTGTCTTCTTTTCAAGATACTTTCTGGGTGCTGTGATCTTTAGAAATTTTAATCAGCTTCAGATTTTCACTAGTTTGTTTGCTAAGGTATCAATAAGTTAATCGTATAACGTCAATTCAATGATTTCAAACCCATATGGGATTTCACAGTTTTTGAGTACCCAGAGAATTTGTACTAGGAAAGAACAAACTCTTGGTCGTGTTTGATGGTCTCGAGGAATGAGCTTGTTTTTCTTCTGTCACATGACACAATCAATCATATCATGGGGTCATATGATCAATGATATATATATATATATATGAGTTCAACTATTTGGGGGTGGGATCAAACCATCCATCTTTGGAATGGTAATGGGTGAGCTATAGTCGGATTGGCTATGATCAATAATATAATGTTGGGCAAAAATTCTCTTTTCTTTACAGTTCCCTTACAATTGATAACATCTTGTTTTATTATTTATGTACTTCTCACATTTTCGATTACCAAAAAATTGTAGGGAACATCAAATGCTGCTGCTGCCGATCATATGGAGGAGGATTTCACTCCCGTTGATGTGGACGTGAACCTTGTAAAGAGCTTTCTCGCTTCCTTTTCATCACAAGGACTACCTGGTCCTGCATCTAATCTTCTTGGACTCGTGGGTATAAAGTTTCCGAGAGATGGTGACAGAGGCAAATGAAACAAGCTAATTTTGTCTTTATATAAATTAACTTTTTAAAGTAGGGTTGATAATCTTTGTAAACTCTACAACTGAACCTCCTTTCCATCACATCAAAATATGTTTACAGCTTTTAGATCATTGATTAAAACATGGTTAAATATATGGATCAGATTGGAGAACGGTGTTTGTGTGTATCATCCTTCCCTCAATGATCAATGGAAAATCGCATCACAAAAGGAACAAATGCAGAGCCTTGCTTCATCATTTGATGGAAATAGAGAAACCTCTCATTATGTGAGTAGCACCAATCGCCATTTGCAGTCACAATTTTTGCAATTCCTGTAGTGTGAGCCAATCTTGATCCACCAAAGCCTGCAGAATTCAAGTTTGAGTGATGCTGTCCTGTAGAAATTCGATAACTGATTTACCAAGATTCCAAAGTGAAATGATCAAGCTTCTCCTATTAATCACAACTGATATGAAACGAAGAATTTGAGGTGTATGTATTTTCCAAAAGAACTTAAAAACGAGCTTACAAAAGTCTAGGAAAATCTCACTTCTACCAAATATTGTCGATTAGAAAAAAAACTGAAAAGTGGGACTAAACAGCATTCTAAGATGCAATACATAATTTACAAAGAAGCGCCTGTTCTCAAAGCATGATACTTCTTTTGCATTACAGGTGCCATCCCGGAGAAGATTGATTGCTTTTGCTTCTTCGGTTTAACGCCGAAGATGAACGAACGTAAAGGAACTCTGTTTCGGCTCTCTGAATGTGTCAGCCGTGGAGTTTCTTGTTTCTTTGACCCAGAAAGTCTGAACTCGTCGTTCAACTTCGTCAGGTTAGTCTCTACATCAAGTTGAAGAGATGCCATGTGATCTAAAGCTGCTTGCAATTCTTTAGCAACTTTGTTATTCTCTTGTTTCATGTTCAAAACTTCCCCTTGAAACTTTGCAGCTTGATAGCTTGTGAATGAGAAATCGTCATCCTCAGCACTTGCCTTCAATCCAGCAGTTATTTCTTCTTGGATATTGCATAGTGATGAAAATCTATTCTGCAGCTCCTCTTTCAACGCTGCACTTTTATCCGTCCAGACGTTAAGTTCAGTCTGTATCTCCCTCAGGTGTTTGTACAATGGTCGTGCTTCTGATTTCAAGGAGTACTTTCCATTTCCATTCTCGTCCAGCTTCTTTCCTTTTTCTTGAAGCTTTGTTACTTCCGATTTTAGATCTTGTATCCCACTTTCAAATTTTTGTATCTGATGGAAAGAAGTGCTGAATTTCAACCAGAAGTCTAAGTTTTCCTCCAAAAGTTCATCAATTTTCATTCGGAGTCCTTCTTCGATCTCTGACATAATGGCAGGTTGTTGTACTAGAAGCTTACTGATGTCGAATCCCAATTCTTCATCAGATTTTTCACGTGTCAGTGTTTTGAACTGAGCTGGCCTGTCCATTGTTATCTTGGGGTCGACATTTTTATTCACCGACGTGCTTGAGGATTTCTGTTGATTTGAGGCACTAAAATCTATCAATTGTGTGCTTAAATCCATTGATTCCTTGCTTTCATAGAAACATTTCTGCATAAGATTCAATTTATGGCGCAAGGATCTGATTTCTTGATCCTTCAAGGCATTTTCAGTTTTTAATTCATTTAGCTGCTTTGATGTTCGAACGTGGTGATCATGATTTTTATCATCCATTTCATTGAGCTTCTTCTGGGCATCCTTAAAATTTCTAAGAGTTGTTGTGTACTCTGTCAAGAGCACTTTTTCTCTGTCTTCTATTCCACTCAAGAACAACTGCTGCCAATTTGGTTCATTTACATTATCCACAACTTTCCCTTCTTGTTCTACACCAATTGCCTCTGAACAAGTCTTCTTTTCTTTGTTTTGCTCTTTCTTCACATCCTTTGTTTTCTCTAAAGGATGTCCCAGATTTTCCTGTTTATGAATTTCTTCAACTTGACTCGTGAAAGTACCATTCACACCATCTTCTAAATACTGTGAATTTGCCTTGGTTTGAACAACTTCTACTGGATTTCCAACAGAACCATTATCACCATTCTTCTCTGGATTGCCTTCGGTATTTACTGACAAGGCTAGAACAATTCCTTCCCGACTTTTGGTAGTTTTGCCTGCATCGGATTTTTCATAACTACCTCTTGAACTTTGTGATTTATCCTGGATTTGAACAACTTCTACTTGACTTCTAGAAGTGGTATTCACACCAGCGACCTCACAACCACCTTCTAAATTCTGTAAATTAGCTTTGGTCTGACCTACTTCTACAGGATTTCTAGTAGAATCATAAGCATCATTTTTATTTGGATCGCCTTCAGTATTTACTGACAAGGTTTGAGCAATTACTTCCCCACTTTTGGCATCAGCATCTGCATCGGATATCTCGTAACTACCTCTCAAACTCTGTGGTTTATCCTGAGTGTTAGCAACTTCTAGTAGACTTATAGAGGTGACATTAACATCAAGTTTTTTAGAACTGCCTCCCAAATTTGGAGGATCCACCTGGGTTGGACCTATGTTCTCTTGATTTCTGTTCATACCACTTGCATCAGCTCTCTCAGATTTACCTTTGAAATTCTGCGATTTCATTTCTTTAGGGGATGAAAACTTTGATGATTTCATTTCAATGGATGGTTCCTCATTTCGTGGCGAATCTGTTACTTGGTTTGCTTCGTCTGATCTCATTTGCTTTTGATCATTAGAAACCTCATGAACTTTCAACTTCCCATCGAGCTGCTTGAGGTCTGTATGTGGTCCACTTGCACCTACCTTTACACCAGGAAGTTCCTCTGGTTGTTTGAGCTGCACTGTGCTTACTGAAGATTTTGGCTCTGGCTCCTCACGAGCTTTAAACTTCTCGTCGGGCTGTTTGAGCTCTGTATGTGGTCCAGTTGCTCCTAGCTTTACACCAGAAAGTTTCTCTAGTTGTTCCAGCTGTGCTGTGCTTATTGAGGATTTTGGCTCTGGCTCCTCATCTTGCTGTATGCTAGGCAATTTATCAGAAAGATGATCTAGATTACAATGTACCTCAATAATTTGGGATTGAAAATTGCTTTTCTCATTCTCAACTTTCGTGTTCAGATTCTCAATCCCTCCCAGTTTTTCCTCCATATCTTTTAGCTTTTGTTGTAGATTGTTTTTTCCATCAATTATTGATGACTTGTCATCTTCTAGAGTTCGTATCTGTGTTTGGAGTTCGTCGGTTTCTGATCTTAACTGATTGACAAGAGCGGTCTGCGAAGACAATGCAGTTTCTAAGCTGATCACCTTGTTAACAAGCTCATCAATTTTCTCAGCCATTTCTGTCATGGTAAGACATGTACTGGCCTCCAACTCCTCCTTAATTTTTTGGCGCAATTCCTCTACTTTCTGTTTCTCTTCTACAGCACCGTTAACTTCTTGATTCAATTGGTCAGGTATTTCTTTTTTCCTTACAGGTTCATTTTTCACAAGTGACTTCTCTTGGTTCGATCGTGCATCGCCATGGAGCTCACCTTTGAGAGAATCTAATCTCTCTCGTGCTTCTCTAATCCTTGTAGACTCTATTCTTGCTTCCTCAGCTGATCTCTGTTGTTTCTCTTGCAACTGAGCCAATGAGTCTTGGCAGGATTTTAAAGCTGCTTTTGCCATCAAATTACGAGCCTCGTCGTCCTCAATAACCATTCCCTCTCCATACTCATCTTGCAAGTTGAAAACTCTGTCTTGCATCTCCTTGATCTGATTCTCAATCTCCCAATACCTAGCAAGCTGGCTTTCATAAGAGCTCTTCAAGAACTCCTTCTCAGTTTGCAGTGCCAAAATCTGTTTCTGCAGCTTGTCAATCTCATTAAGTGCCTCTAGTTTGTTCAAGCCAGATTTGGTAGCCTTCGAAACTATGGCAGCCAGTTTTGCATTCTTTTGGGACTTCAACTTCTTGGTCGCCGTGGTTATGACAGTCTTCAAATCAATGGGGGCCTTGGGAACTTTAGGGATGTTTGCTTTAGAGATCTCAGGTTTCTTCTTAGGGAGTTTAGGCATGGCTTCTTCATCTTCCTCGTCCATCGAAAACTGAACTTGCTCAGGGAAAACTGAAGCAATTGTGTTGTTTGCATTCTGTAGCTCAGTTGAAATGTGATCATAGCGATCAGCCAATGCTCTGTAAGCTCTGTAAGTTTCCTCCACAAAGTTGATCAGCTCTGGCCTCCTTTTATAGTACATTTCAGCCCTCCTCGCAAATGAATCTCCATCTTCTTGTAACATCTTCAAGACATTTTGGACCTTTTCCTCCATATCTGCAATTTGTAGAAACTTCCATTTCTCATGATTTATATCAATTAAACTTAAACGATATGGGTATTGATTTTGTGATCACACATGATCTAACACAACAATTAGACACGCAAATCAAATCCCAAAGCCATCACACCCACATTAGACAGAGAAAAACAAGAAAACCCAGATTACATTTGAAGTTTTCAACAAGCAAAAAAACATGAAACTTCCTCGTGGATTAGAGAATCTTCACACATAAAATTGATAAAAACTTTATCATGTAAGAGGCTCAAAAGAAAAGATATCTCAAACCCTTATAAATAAATAATACCCATATATTTAAGATTACAAAAAAAATATATATTTATAAAAAGATTTTTGTAGGTACTTTATTTATTTATTTATTTATTTTTATTACTTTTTTTTAGGTTTCAAAAAAAATAAAATAAAAATAAATAAAGTACCTAAAAAAATCTTTTTATTTCCTTAGTTTGGTTGGTTATTACCTAGTCAGACTTTTTTTTTTTTCCTTCTTGTTTCAATGAATCGTAGATACAATTATTTATTTGATTTGAAAACACAAAATATTTAAAACAAAAAGAATCATAATGATAAGAAGAATTATTATTTCGATTTCTATGATAGAGAACCAAGGTGTCATTCGTTGTTGTTGTTCTTTATTAATTTACTGAAGGAAAAAAAAAACTGTTATTAAACAAACAAGAAACTTCCTCATGGAGATCAGAGAATCTTCACACATAATACATATTTTGATTGATATTTTCAAAAGAAAGAGAAAAGAGATTAACCCAGAAGATTTTGCTCCATCCATTTGGACTGTTTGGTTCTGATGTGGCTTGCCCACCACCATGAATAAGCATTGCTTGCAGCTCTCTGCAACATGGTTGTTGATGTGTTGTGAGGGATTTTCCTATCCTAAAATTGTTTCTCTCTCTAATTTTCAAACCTCTTTGTGTTTGTTTGATTGTCTTTCTCTCTCTAGGGGAAGAGAGAAGACATGGAAATGCCTTTTGATAAAGTAGAAAACAATGGAAGAACAGAGACTTTGTAGGGACAAATGAGATCAGAGAATGAAAACAAGAGAGAGATTAAGGTTTATTGAGAATGAAATGTACAAAGGGATAGAATTTTCTTACTAAATATGAGATCATGGAGGAGAGTAAACTTCGCTGTTTTTAAAAGAAAAAAATAAATAATAATAATCAACTTAAGATCTGTCCTCTTTCTGTCCTACAATTATTCTTAGTTCTTTTCCAGAGGAAATTAATTATGAGTTAAATTACCATCTTAAGACTATTTTTTTCACTTGATTTCTTTAACTAAGTTTCTATTTAGTCTTGTATCCAAAAATAAAAAATAAAAAATAAAGTTTCTATTTAGTCTTTATACTACTCCAAAAAAAAATCAACAAAATGAGTATAACTTAACTGACATAAAACTTATACTAATGACTACAGAATCTGTGGTTCGAATCTCCCCACCTCCACATGTTGTAAAAAAAAAGAAAGAAATATGTGTTAAACTGAATAATGTTTAAATCGACACTTTGACAATCTTTATAATTTGTTTACGCTCTAGAATATGTTTGACATATTACATGATTATTTTTCTTTTCTTTTTGTTGGGGAGGCATGGTGTGTTTTCTAGATAAAAAACAATGAGTTGATATTCAAAGAAAATTATCAGTTGTGAAAAAGTTATCAACATGTAGTAGCAATGTTTTGTGAAAATTAATCAAAATATAAGAATTAAGTTGGTTTTTTTTAAATAACAGATCACATTAAAACTTTTAAAAATATGAGAATGACTAAATTAAATTCCAAGCACAAACAAAATTGGATAATTGTAATGGGTGGCAAAATTAGGGTAAATAATTGCAATTGATTTTTTAAAATATTTGCAAATATGGCCAAATTTTTTAATTAATTTTTTATATCCCTATTTTGCCCTTGTGCGCGCATCTGGTGATCTCCTCTATTTTTGTTTTGGTAGGTTTCTATCTGATAGAAAGTTGAGAACTTTCTATCTGATAGAAAATTTTTCTATCACTGATAGATTCTATCAGTGATAGGTTTTTCTATCACTGATAGAAAATTTTTCTATCACTGATAGAAAACTTCTATCAGTGATAGAATTCACTTTCTATCAGTGATAGAAGTTTTTCTATCACTGATAGAAATTTTTTCTATCACTGATAGAATCTATCAGTGATAGAAATCAGTGATAGAAACTTCTATCACTGATAGAATTAACTTTCTATCAGTGATAGAAAAGCGTTCTATCAATGATAGAAAATTTCTATCACTGATAGAAAGTTTTCTATCACTGATAGAATCTATCAGTGATAGAAAAAAACACTGATAGAATTAACTTTCTATCAGTGATAGAAATTTTCTATCACCGATAGAATCTATCAGAGATAGAAAAACGTTCTATCACTGATAGAAATCTTCTATCATTGATAGAATTAACTTTCTATTAGTGATAGAAGTTTTGTATCACTAATAGAAAGTTTTTCTATCATTGATAGAATCTATCAGTGATAGAAAAACTTTCTATCACTGATAGAAACTTTCTATCAGTGATAGAATTAACTTTCCTATTAGTGATAGAATTTTCTATCATTGATAGAAAAACTTTCTATCACTGATAGAATCTATCACATCAATATAGAAATCTTCTATCACTGATAGAAAGGTTTCTATCAGTGATAGAAATCATAATTCTATCGAAGATTTCTATCAGTGATAGAAAATTTTTCTATCACTGATAGAAAACTTTTCTATCACTGATAGAAAAATCTTCTATCACTGATAGAAAGTTAATTCTATCAACTTTCTATCAGTGATAGATTCTATTTTTGTTTTTGTTTTGGTAGGTTTCTATCTGTGATAGAATCTAAAGTTCTCCTCTATTTTTGTTTTGGTAGGTTTCTATCTGATAGAAAGTTTTTCTATCACTGATAGAATCTAGGTCGATGGTGGCAGCCAGTCACAGAGGTTGGTGGTTGTCGGTCAACAAAGGTCGAAGGCGGTCGATAGTCTGAGGTCGACGATGGCTGTTGGTCGGCAAAGGTAATAAAAAAAGAAAATAAAAAGGAAATAAATAATAAAAAATGAAAGAGAAAGAAATAACGAAAAAAAAAAGGAAAGAGAACGAAATAACGAAAAAGAAAAAAAAAAGGAAGTGGTAAAAAAATAGAGAGAGAGGAAGAGAAGATATTGGTTTAGGAAAGGGAGAGAGATGGATACATGCATGAAAGATAGAAAAAAAATATAAATAGAATTCGAGAAACAACTTTGTGTAGTTTCTCAAATTTTGCCTCTTTTTTAGAAATGTTTCTAGAAATTTAGAAACAAGAAACAACGATGAGTTCTCAAACACGTCTGTTTTTTAAAAATTGAGAAACGGGAACAAGAAACAGGAATTATCAAACGAGCCCTTAGTAACATGCACAGACGAGGGATTGATCCCTGGAACTACTAGTATTAGCAACCAAACAGCAAATGTATGCTACTGAAAACAGAAACAAATATTTAATAACAAACAGAAGAAGAAAACAAGTACTTTTAACTTTAGTAAGTAACATATGAGTGGGAGAGGGTTTGATCCCTAGAACTCTAGATTTGCTACACTCACATAAAATCAGTCAAACAACATATATATTCAACTAAAAAAATCAAATTCTTAAAAACGACCTACATTTCAAGAAAAAAAACTTAAAGAAAATCTACCATACACGAACCCCAAAACAAATTATTTGGTAGACTCCAAAGGTCTGTCTTCTTTCCCAAGGCAGAATACTGAGGAAGTGAAGAACACTTGAGCGGAAGCGATTATGGATCTTAGACACCGATTTTCATTAATTTCTCTAAGAAAATCATGTTGAACTTTTGAACAAAAAATAGAGGATAAGAAAACCAATCTCTTTGAAGCTTGAATCCGTTGGCTCCTTTAGTTGTTTCTTAACACGAACAGCTTGTGGACTACCGCTAGAGTCTTTCCCACTATTCTCCGGCCTTAGAACGAGCTTGTGGGAACTCGAGTGTGATGAATCTAGGAGAAGAGCTTTGAACATTTTTAAGAATGAGAATTGTGGGTTTCATTTGAGTTTGAGTGCTTGTTTCTGTCTTCATCATCATCAAAATGAGCTCATTTCCTTCCTTTTATATATGAAGAATGTTATGGGTAATTTTGACTTGGCAGGTGCACTAGAGAGGAAGGACTTCAGATCCAGTTGAAACCGGCCCAAAGAAGAAGAGACCCACCAAAGGTGGACTTATACCTCGGCCTCGGCACGGCCGACCAGGCTAATCTGCCCGTCTGCTGTTAAGGCCACCTGGATCAGTCCCCCTAGGCCCAGGAGCAGAGAGTCACGTGCGGTGCACGACGCCGGGAGGAAAAAAACCCTAGCAAGGGGAGAGCTATAAAGTCTGAAAGATGATCCAGGCGAGAGGTAACTGAGATCTGAACTCTGAACTCCATTGAACTACGGTTTTGGACTGGGAGACTTTCTGATCACTGACTTAGGCATCGGAGCGGGTGTGGCAAGCACCACACCGGTGTGTAGTGCTCACTTTCCTTCTTTGCAGGTCACGTCTTCCCCATACCTTAACAAATTCATTGTTGGTGTCACGTGAAGGACAGGTGAGCGCTTGGCCAGATTTTGGCATCAACAGTTGGCGCCGTCTGTGGGGAGACGGGAGTTGGCTAGGGAGCATTGCAGGCCGGTGCGGAGGGTGAGAGTTAGGAGAATGGAGCAGGAAAGTCCATTGGGGGAAGGAAGTCGTCAGCACAAGACAGGCGGACACCGAGATGGAAGTCCTTAGAGGAAGGATGAATGAGATGGGGCAGAGTTTGGCCGAGATTTTGGGTATCTTAAAGCAGCTGAATCCGAGCACAAAGTACCAAAAGAGTTTTGCGCGAGATCGGGAGAAGGGAAAAGGGGTTTATGACGAGGAAGAAGAGGAAACAGATAGTGCAACCAGCAAACCGCGCAAGTTGAGGGATGGCAAAGAACTGGCCTTGAAGGAACCAGGTCCAAGCAGAAGGGTAGAGCGCAAAGGTGCACTGGATGTCGTAGATGAGGTCAGTACAGTGGGTGCGCATGGGAAGGCCGGAGCCGAGGCCGAGGCCAAGACAAGGGAAAAGTTAGAGCTTGAAGCAAGGATCCGAGCCGAGATTGAAGGTAAGCTGAGAGCCGAAGCCGAAGCTGTGACCAAGGCAAAGGCCGAGGCCGAGGCTGAGGCACGGGTCAAGATTAGTACCCAGGGAAGCGCCCAGCCCAGGGATGCAGATAAAGAAAACCTAGAGAGCCTGATAGGACAGGCCGACCCTCCTTTTGTTGATGAGATTATGCAAGCTGAAGTTCCGCATAAGTTTAGACTACCCACTTTTCCGCAGTATGATGGGAAGAAAGACCCGGTTCAACACCTGGACACCTACCGGTCATGGATGGGTTTCATGGGGCTACCGAGGCAACAAAATGTCGTGCATTCTCTTTGACCTTCACCGGGATAGCACAATAGTGGTACGACAAGTTACCACCTAAGTCAATTGATTCATTCAAAGAGCTGTCACGCCTTTTTGCCATGCAATTTTTGGGTGCAAGGGACCAAAGAAAGCCCCAGTTCAATTTGTTGACCATCAAACAAAGGCCGGGGGAAAGTCTAAATGGGTATATCACACGTTTCAGCAACGAAGTTGTGCAGGTAGAGGGGTACGATGATGGAGTAGCACTAACTGCAATTATTTCAGGGTTGCAGGATGAAAAACTGTTAAACTCCGTAGGGGAAGATCAACAGCGAACGTATGCTGAGTTCGTCTCTAGGGCGCAGAAGTATATAAACGCGGAGGAGTTAATGAAGTCCAAGCGGGCGGAGAGAGAAGCGCAGAGGGTAACCACAATCGATAAGGGCAGAAGAAAAGGTGAAAGGGGCAAGAGGCTGCGGGAAGAGGACGAAGACCGGGGCCACCTTAGGTATTCCGCTGGTCGGAGTCGGCCAGACCAAAGGGAAGGCCGAGGCCGACCAGAGATCAGGGGAAAGTTTGGAAAGTACACTCCACTCTCTGTCTCACCAGACCAAGTTCTGGCTGCGGTTCACCACACAGATTTGTTGAAGCGTCCGGATAGACTGAAAACAGGCCCCGATAGAAGGGATAAGAGCAAATATTGTCACTTCCATCGGGATCATGGTCATGCAACACGCAATTGCATACAGCTTCGAGACGAGATAGAGAGTCTGATCAGGGAGGGATATCTGAAGGAATTTGTGAAGGGGGAGGAAGGGAAGAAGCCGAAGCCGATCGGGGGGGTCACAATGAGGGATGCAATGACCCGCCGCAGGAAATCAAAACGATTTTGAGAGGACCGGCAGGAGGTGACTCGAATCGGAAAAGGAAAGCAGCCGCCCGAGAGGCAAGGTTTGAACTTGAAGAGCGAAGGGTATGCTTAGTGAGGGTTTCGAAGGGATTGCCATCAGTGGAATTCACCGAGCTAGAGGCCTCCGGTATACACCAGCCTCACAACGATGCACTGGTGGTAAGTCCGATGATTGCCAACACACGGGTCCGTCGGATTTTGATTGATGGCGGAAGTTCAGCAGACATCTTGTCCACAAAAGTGTTCGAGGCCATGAAATTGGGGAAGGGGCGGCTAAAGATGAGCGCTGCTCCGCTGGTTGGTTTCGGAGGAGAAAAGGTACTGCCCGAGGGTAGCATAGAGTTGCCGGTGACCTATGGGGAGGGGCAGGATGTAGTGACAAAGATGGTTAACTTTTTGGTAGTAGACTGTGTATCCGCCTATAACGCCATTCTCGGAAGGCCAGCGTTGCATGAATTGAAAGCTGTGGCGTCAATTTACCACCAAGTGATAAAGTTCCCAATTGACAACGGTGTAGGGATTGTGCGGGGAGAACAACAAGCTTCACGCGAATGCTACTTCACTGAGCTTAGAGGAGCGAGCGAGCGAACATGGCAGCACGGCTCGTGGGCGAGCGAAGGCCGAGGCCGAGCAGAGGAACGCTCTTCACCAATGGAGTTCTGATTGAAGTTTTTCCATCTTCATTTATCGCTTTCTTGCATAGGATAGTTTTGTTTCCCATTTTGTCCATGAGCCTCATTCGATAATAGATGTGGCTAGAATTGAACTTCAATTTTTATTCATTAATAAAGTCTTTTAGCTGATTTCGTTATAACAGGCGTTTTATCAAGCGAGGAAAAAGTCCTTGTAGGAGTGGCAATGCCTATACTCCTAGGGCGTGCCCCAATGGCGTCTACTTATCGAAAAGTCCTTGTAGGAGTGGCAATGCCTATACTCCTAGGGCGTGCCCCAATGGCGTCTACTTATCGAAAAGTCCTTGTAGGAGTGGCAATGCCTATACTCCTAGGGCGTGCCCCAAAGGCGACTGCTCACCCAAAAGTCCTTGTAGGGATCGTAAGGCTTCACGGTGAAGTAAATAATGTCCAACGTATTTCTTACTCAAGTATAATTCGTTAAATGTGAATAACACTTGAGTAGGGGGCAAAGGCTAGGAAGGTTGTCGAGATTGTGTTTTGTGCATGAATCACACCCGAGCAAGCCGAGGTCGATTTAACGTACCGCACAAGTTTAATTTATTTGCTGTTTCTAAATTTCTGTTGTTGCATATGACTAAGCTAATCTGATGCACGTCTATGTTGCTTGCATTGACAATTGACTGAGTCGATGGTCGGCCTCGGCATTTGCCCGAGGCCGACCACGTACGTTTGTTTAATTTTAACTTTCTTTTAAGTTAGGTGTAAGCGGGGATAGCCAGGGAAGAGTGATTAAAGAAAAACCAGGACATTTTCATTAAAGATCTAGTTAAGCCACATGAGGGTTACATCATGAAAAGCAGAGACAAGTAGCAGCAAAGGCAGCACAGGAGTCCAAGACCTCAGAGGTCCATATGGTCTCTACCGCCAGAGGAGTCATCAGAAGAGGCAAAGGCATCAGGGTTATTGGCCAGAGTAGCGAGATCTTCTTGGATGAATGAACCATCCACGGTGGGGTGGTGCTTACTGTATCTCTTTTGTTCCCACTTGATGCCATCATTCCATATTTCGTCCTGCATGGCATAAAACTCGCTGGTTTTCTTGAACTCCTCAGCTAGGTAGTCAGTGCTGGCTAAGTGGGCTTTAGCCTCCATAAGTTGAGCTTTTGTGGACTCCAACTCAGCATCCCTAGATTTGAGCTTCGTTCGCACTTCCTCCAGTAGGCGATTGGCCTCATTGAGCCTCTCTTGGGCTTGAATGAGCTCACTCCGCGGGACGCTATTCAATTGAAGCTCATTAATTTTATTCGCCAGGCTAATTGCAGAAGCGGTGGCCTTCGTGAAAGCCTGTACCCAAAAGCAAAAGCCAGATGAGGGGGGAGAGTAGCAAGAGCTGAGGCGAAGGGTCAGAAGAGCTTACATCTCGGAGGTGCCTCTAGAATTCTCGCATGCCTTGGGCAGGATCCTCAACCCCTAACTCACCTTCTGGCCTCCGGGATTGCAACCCTTGCCAGCACATGAAGTTCTGGATTAAGATCTCTGCCTCATTGCCACCACTCCCGTAGTCCTCGGGGAGGGCAAAAACTGGGATGCCTGTGCTAAGGTCTGTCTCGGTGACCGAGGAGCGCGTCTGATACCGAGTTCTGGAGTAGAAGGGACAGGTCGGCGAGAGGTCTCAGCAACAACTCTTGGAGCCTCATCCTCGGTTAAGTCCACAGAGGCTGCCCGGGAGGTTCCAGCTCTGTTGCGTGCTTCACGTCTCTTCCTCTGGGAGTCGTACATTCCACGGAAAGCCATTTCTGTGAAAGAATGCAGCGAGCGAGGTCACTTTCATGTAGAGCAGGCCGAGGCCGACCAGAAGGCCGAGCATGCCGAGGCCGACTAGAAAGAAAATGCGTCGGGAGTTTACCTTCTGAATTGATGGTGCGGCGCCTTGCTAACCCAGATGCTTCAAGGACGCTTTGGTCAACTAGGAAAGGGTCGTGGCGGTTAATCCTTTCGAGGGTCAGGACGTATTTGGCAAACTTCCTAGCTGTTGGGGAGCGACGAACGTTACGAGGCACTGAAAAATGAAGAGAAAAGTTAGAAAAGGGAAAAAGAAGCGATGAGAATTGGATTCCAATGGGGAGGAGAATAGAGAACTCACCATATTCTCCAAACCTCATTGGAACCCCGAAAAAGCAACCTTCTTCTGTTTTTTCAAGCCAGTTCCCACTAACAAAGAACCAACCGTTTTTCCACTTTTTTACGGAAGTGGGTCCGCTGATTAAGGTGCCTTTTTTGGCACTTGCGTAATAAAAAAGGTCGCCAAAGGCGGGGTTGCGATTGATGGTATGCAAAGATAAAAAATCATCAACAGTCATAAGAGACCCCCACCGTACATCGCCCAAAGAGTGAAACAGCCGATGAGGTGGCACCACCCATTTGGGGCGAGCTGGGCAGGGGCTAAACCTGTGCAGACTAAGAAATCTTGCAAAAACAATGGCAGTGGCAGGCGAACCCCAAATTTAAACATGGCATGGTAAAAAGCGACCTCTCCATCCGGGGGATTCTCAAAGTTCTCGCCAGCATTGGGAAGCCGAAGATGCACATCATCGGGAATATCATACTTGTGTCGCAGGAACTCTAGGCGGTTGGCGGTCAACGAGGATGATAAGTCCTATGAGTGTGCAGGAGGCTCCCCGTCACTGCTATCTGAAATCTCCGGGTCCACAAAGCAGCCCGAGCTTGAAGGACCGTCATCGGAATAAGACTCCCCCGCATCAGGAGAGGTAATAGAGTCTTCGCTAGCCATACAAGTAGCAAAAGAGAGTAAAAAGTAAAGCTCTTGCTAGAAGCCTACCGTGGTCAAAGTGAAGTCAGCAAGAGAGCAAGCAAGGAATGAAAGTGCTGGTGGATAAGAGTGAAGGAGGAAAGGAGGCTTTTATAAGCCGGAATCGGCCGAAATGGTGGGAAAGTTCAAAATTCAAATTTTGAAATTTCAGAAGCTTGATGGAGCAGCTGACGTGACGGGACCAGAGGGTCCCGTCGGGTCACGTCGGCCTCGGCCTTTTGCCGAGGCCGAGGCGCGCCTGCAGCCCAGCAGGTGCGCCAGGCGTGTCAGGCACGCTGCCTGACACGTCAGACCGAGGCAGATGAGCAGGTCCTCATTTTCCTTTCTCTCTCTCTCTTTTTTCTTTTGTACGATTTGTCTTTTTCTCTTCTCTATTAACTTTGCCACCCCAGCAGGTTGACACAATTACAATGCAACCACTTTGATATTTGTCCAACTAGAGGAGTTCAGCAAGAACTCCCATGTGACAAACTTTGAGGGTGAATTCGATTTTGTTGCACGTTCTCTCATAAGCTACCAAAATTGAGCGTTGTGCTCTCTAATTGGGTTATCGAGACTGGTCAGCCTGAGGCAAGGTACTCACAACCCAGATAAGAGAGCGGGGGCTTAATGTTATGGGTAATTTTGGCTTGGCAGGTGCACCAGAGAGGAATGACTTTAGACCCAGTTGAAACCTACCCAAAGAAGAAGAGACCCACCAAAGGTGGACTTATACCTCGGCCTCGGCCCAATGCCGAGGCCGACCAGGCTAATCTGCCCGTCTGCTGTTAAGGCCACCTGGATCATTCCCTCTGGGCCCAGGAGCAGGGAGTCACGTGCGGTGCACGACGCCGGGAGGAAAAAAACCCTAGCAAGGGGAGAGCTATAAAGTCTGAAAGATGATCCAGGCGAGAGGTAACTGAGATCTGAACTCTGAACTCCATTGAACTACGGTTTTGGACTGGGAGACTTTCCGATCACTGACTTAGGCATCGGAGCGGGTGTGGCAAGCACCACACCGGTGTGCAGTGCTCTCTTTCCTTCTTTGCAGGTCACGTCTTCCCCATACCTTAACAAAATCATTGTTGGTGTCACGTGAAGGACAGGTGAGCGCTTGGCCAGATTTTGGCATCAACAAAGAACATGCAGCCCTTTTGTTGAGATGAAGACAGCAAGTGGATTGGAATCAATTTCATGGAATAGGTTGCTTGATGAAAAACATGCATGGTTCTTGTCGTACATCACCACCTCTTCAAACTCAATTCATTTAATTGTTTTCAAATTAATTTTAATCAATTTCACAAATTCATTTTATAAAATGTATTTCAATAATTAATTAAACATTTTAATTAATTAGATTTAATTTAATATCAAATATTAAATTAAAGGAAAAATACACTTTTAGTCCCTGAGGTTTGGTTTAGGTTTCGTTTTGGTCCATGAGGTTTCAAATTCAACATTTTAGTCCCTGAAGTTTGCATTTTGTAGCATTTTGGTCCCTCCATCCATATTTCCATTAAAAACTAACGATTTGCTGACGTAGCAACTATTTTTTTATTAAAAAATTATTTTTTAAATTTTAAAAATAAAATAATTAAAAATATATATATTTTTAAATTTTTCATTTTCCCCCCTTTTCTTCCCTCTCTTCTTCCTCCACCCTCTTCATCTTCCACCTTCTTCTTCTTCTCCAACTCAACCATAGCCAGCGGCCACCGCCGGGGACACTGCTCGCTGGCGGCGACCTTTTTTTTTCTCTCTCTTCTTTCTTCCTTTCTCCTCCTCTTTTCTCTTCTCTCCAGATTTTTCTTTTTAAAAAAAAAAAAAGCAAAGAAAGAGCCCTTCCCGTTTCTTTCCCCTCTCTTTCTTTTTTTTTTTAAAAAAAAGAAAAATCTAGAGAGAAGAGAAAAGAGAAGGAGAAAGGAGGAAGGAAAAAAAAAAGTTGGCTTCGGCGGGCGGCGGCCGCCGGCGAGCTGTGGTCGCCTGCCGCCGGCCGTCGGCCATGGTTGAGTTGGAGAAGAAGAAGAAGGTGGAAGGGTGGAGGAAGAAGAGAGGGAAGAAAGGAGGGGAAAAAGAAGAGGGAAATGAAAATTTAAAAAAATATATATTTTTAATTATTTTATTTTTAAAATTTAAAAAATAATTTTTTTATAAAAAAAAATAGGTGCCACGTCAGCAAACCGTTAGTTTTTAACGGAAATATGGATGGAGGGACCAAAATGCTACTAAATGCAAACCTCAGGGACTAAAATGTTGAGTTTGAAGCCTTAGGGACCAAAACAAAACCTAAACCAAACCTCAGGGACCAAAAGTGTATTTTTTCCTTAAATTAAAGTATTCCACCAATCCCGACTTATCTCTAAAAATCGACCTTTGTAGTTGGTGGGCGCCAGCAATTGAGCTAGGGATAGCCAGTTGCCTAATGCTTGATCGGTAGTACTTCATTAGAATTGAAACCTATTCCAAAAAATCCAGAGTTCCGGAAGGATCCTGCTGATAAGCCTGCTAGAGATTTCCCGATCAAAAGAATTTATGGATCATCTTTTTAACAATTACAAAAGCCTTAACCAATGCTTGTTTCCAATCTGATTCCTCTATTCGTTTACATTTGTGCTTTATCTTTTCTTTTGTTCCAACATATTTTAAAAACCCCAATCAATTTACCAACTTTGAAATCACTAAGGGGCCGTTTGTTTTTTGGGAATGTAGATGCCTGACATCTCCAGATGTCTGGAATCTCAGATGACCGGAATTTTAGATATCCGGCATCTTCAGATAACCACGTTTGTTTTGTAGGAAAATTTATAAGGTATCCCGGAATATTTCGATAGTTTTGAAGGATTTATTCTTGGAAATGTTGTAAATTTATGTAATGTTCCAAAAATGCCCTTATTAATATATTAATATAATTTATATATTGATTTAATATAATTTATATTTATATAATATATTTGTTTTTATTAATTTAATTTTTTATATTAATTAAGTGTACATTAATTTTTGTGTGTTATTTCATAGAATTCATATTAATATATGACTTTTTTTAAAATAAAAAAGCTATATTAAATATAAATTTTATTCTTAATTTTAATATTTTTCTAAAAGACAATTATATAATTAATGTTATATGAGGTGAAATTTATTTATTACATTATAAATGATATATACTTTTAAAAAGAAAAATAACAAATATATGTTGGTCGTTAAAAAACGTTGCTTTAAAATTATTTATATAAGACAATAAATATTATTGATAATAATTCGTTCCAAATATTAAAAATAAATGGATATATTATGTAATTTAATTGAAGTCTATTTTATATGTAAATGTAATATATAAATATACTTAATTATATAAAGTTGATTATTGAACATTAATCTATTTAAATCATAAAATTAAAAATAAAGATAAAGAAAATTGATGAAAGAAAATATATAAAAAAAATGAACGAAGGGCAAAAAGGTAAAGAGGGGATGCCCGCAACATGGGAATCTTCGAAACCCATGTTTCAAAAGGGCATCCAAAAGTACTTAGATTACCTTCGGTAGGGCATCCTAGGATACCCGGGCATCTCGAGATACCTGGGTATCTTACATTACTGCAAAACAAACGTGTGAATCCAGATGCCCGACTCATGGGAATCTCGGATTCCCACGAAACAAACGACCCATAAAAGTCTAAAAAAAAAATAGGTAAAGTGAGACTATTCAAGACCTCGTGGATATAATAAAATACTTATTACTTGCTGCAGATTATGTGCACTTGCACAGTGTTTTGGAGTTAATTCATATCATATTTTTAACCACTCCAGAAGGCAAACATTTTGCTTTCATAATCCTTGAAAAAAAACAACATCAAGAACGGTCATCTAAATGGAAAGAAAAAAATCCAAAATTGTTTTCTTATCATCCAACAATTTCTTTCCAGTTTCTTACAATACTCTAACCAAATTTCAAAAATTAAAAAAAAAAAAAAAAAAAAAAAGTTTTTTAAAATTAATTTTTTAGTTTTTAAAACTTGAGTAGGTTTTTGAAAACATGTGAAGAAGATTTGATAATAAACCAAAAAAAATTTATAGGTAGTAGTAGTGTTTATAAATATTCTCATCCAAAATATTACCTATCCATATATCATCCTTCAACTATCCAAGTCAAATATTAAGAATCTTTTGGAATTCTTAAAATATTTGGCAATAAGTGATGTTTTTGTTTGAGCATGTATGTTGTATTTATCTTGTGCTTCAATTTTCAAGATTTCTTGATGAGCTATTATTTCTTTGGTAAACGTGGAACTCAACAATACTATATGTTTAATCCTTCTGTGATAAGAGAGGTTTTTAGATAGTCAATTCCTTCATTGTTACAAAGAATAATCATATGATCTACTTTATTTTACCATACAGATTTGTCATTATTAGGCTCTTTGACTAAATTCCTTATTCATTTGCTATACATAGATTTCTAGAAGATAAAGGCTAAAGTTAGTTGTCATCTTTGGTTTCCTACTCATTGTGTATTGTCTCACAATTCAACCATTATAACAGTATTCTCGTATATATCTAGACAGTCTTGCAAACTTTGAATCAACGACGTATCTAAAAATTGCCTTGTGATTATTGAGGTTTTTAGGGTCCGTTTGATAACGTTCTCGTTTCTTGTTTCTCGTTTCTCGTTTCTTGTTTCATGTTTCTTGTTTCTTGTTTTTTAAGAACTAGAAATAGAAACATGTTTGATAACTATTTTTGTTTCTTGTTTCTCTGAAAAAAGAAACAGAAACACAAATGTATTTGATAACTGGTTCTTGTTTCTTGTTTTTTTAGTTAAAATAAAATTTAGTACATATAATATAAAAATATATTAATTTTCAACGATTATTTTTTTATTTCTCCTTCTTCTTCCTCACCACTACCACCATTGTTACCGATCACCCGCCGGCGTTGATCATCGACCATCGCTACCGACCTCTGACCACTGTGCGAACGCTGACAGTTAGCGGTGAATGCTGGAAAAGTCGTCGGTGGGTGGCGAGGTCGTCGAAAATAAGAAAATAAGGAAAAAGTTTCGGTCGACGACGATAGTGGCGGCCGGTGGCCGGTAGTCGGAGGTAGACGGTGGCATTTGGTAGTCAGAGGTCGACTGTAGAAGCTGGTCGACGGAGGTCGGTGGCGGTCAGTTGGTGAAGGCCGATCAGCGGAGGTCGACGACGATGGGTAGTCAAAGGTAGACGGAGATCGGTGTCGCCCTGTAGTCGGAGGTCGACGGTAGTGGTCGGTAGCAGAGGTCGGCAACGCCCGGTAGTTAGAGGTTGACGGTAGCGAATGGTCGGGGACGCCCGATAGTCAGAGGTCGACGGTGGCGGTCGTTCGACGGAGGTCGACGGCTGTCAGTAGTCTGAGGTCGACGGTAGCGGTCAGTCGGCGGCGACTGGTCAGCAGGGGTCAACGACGGCCGGTAGTCGAAGGTCGAAAATGGTTGTCATTTGATGGAGGTCGGTGGCTGCCGGTAGTCAGAGGTCGACGGTAGTGGCTGGTCGGCGACGCCCGGTAGTCGGAGGTCGATAGTAGTGGTCGGTAGGCGGAGGCTGATCAGAGAGGGTTGGCGAAGGCCGGTTATCGTAGGTCGATGGTAACGGTCGGTTGGCGGAGGTTAGTGTTGGCCGATAGTCGGAGGTCGACGACGGAGGCCGATCGGCGGTAGTTGGTCGGCGGCGTCCGGTAGTCAGAGGTCGATGGTGGCGGTCATTCGGCAGAGGTCGACGACTGTCGATAGTCTGAGGTTGACGGTAGCTATCAGTCGACGAAGGCTGGTCAGTAGGGGTCAACAGCGGTTGGTAGCCGGAGGTCGACGATGGTGGTTGGTCGACAGCGTCAGGTAGTCAGCGGTCGATCGGCGGAGGCTGGTCAGCGGGGGTCGGCGGAGGCCGATTATTGTAGGTCGACGGTGGCTGTCGATTGCCAGAGGTCAGTGTTGGCCGAAAGTCGGAGGTTGACGACGACGGCCAGTCAGTGGAGGTCGGCGACAACCTGTAGTCGGAGGTCGACGGTAGCGGTTTGCGGCGACAGCTGGTGGTGGAGGTCGGTGGCAGTCGGTAGTCGGAGGTAGACGGTGGCCGGTAGTCGGAGGTCGGCGACGGCAGCGGATCGGTGGAGGTCGACAACAGTCGGTAGTCGAAGGTTGACGGTGGCGGTCGGTCGGTGGAGGTCGGCGGTGGCCGGTTAGTGGAGGTCGACGACAATCGGTAGTTGAAGATTGACGGTAGCGGTCGGTCGGTAGAGGTCGTCGGTGGCCGGTTAGTGGAGGTCAACAGCGTTGAAAGTCGACGGTGGTGGTCGGTCGGTGGCGGTCGGTGGTGGCCGGTTAGTGGAGGTCGACGACAGTCAGTAGTTGAAGGTTAACTGTGGCGGTCGGTCGGCGGAGGTTGATGGTGGCAGCCAGTCAACGGTGGTGACGATCGTCGGAAAAGTCATTGAAAGAATTTTCGAAAAAAAAAGATGGATCTAGGAATGGAAGAGAGATGCATGAAAGGAAAAAAAAAACAGAAACAGAATTTGAGAAACAACTTTTTGTAGTTTCTCAAATTTTGCCCATTTTCTAGAAACGTTTCTAGAAATTTAGAAACAAGAAACAAGGATGAGTTATTCAATATGTTTGTTTCTTAAAAATGAGAAACAGGAACAAGAAATAAGAAACGGAAACGTTATCAAACGAGCCCTTAGATACTCATTCCCATAATTGTTACATAGAGTCGTATGATTTATATTTCTTCACCATATATATTTAGTGATATTCCCTTTGACTAAACTTTCTTCTTTCTAACACGATGACGTATAGATTGGGAAGATAAGGACTAAAATCAGTTTGGATCTTTGGTTTCCAACTCATTATATGTTGTCCCATACACAATTCATCCATATAACAGTGTTCTCTTATCTAGCTTTTTTTTTTTTTTTTTTTTTTTGGAAAAAATACATTTTTAGTCCCTGAGATTTGTGTTAGGTTTTTTTTTTTGTCCTTGAGTTTTCAAACTCGACATTTTAGTTCGTGAGGGTTAGATTTTGTTACACTCTTGGTCCTTCAGTCAATTTTTTCGTTAAACATTAACATATTGCTGACGTAGCATTAGTTTTTTATTTAAAAATATATATTTTTAAATTTTTTTAAAACAAAATAATATATTAAATACTTTTTATTGTTTCTTTTTTCTTTTTTTTTTTCTTTTATCTTCTTCCTCAATCTTCTTCTCCACCAATTTCTCAAACCCTAATCTCAACTCACTGCCGCCAGCCGTCGGTCATCGCCATCCATCGCCGCCACCATTCTCCTTGTTTTCCCTCTCTTTTCTTCTTCTTCCCTCTTCCTCCCTTCCCTTTCTTCTTTCAATGTTTTTTTTTTAAAAAAAAAAGGGAACACCCACTCAGATATTAACACCGCTGTTGAGCACGAAAAATTTTTGTTGAGCCTGCACGCCATCGAGCACAAAAACTTGCAACCAAACACCCACTCAGATCTCAAACCCCCAAATTGAACACCCACTCAGAACTGAAGTCGCCGTCGAGCATGAAAATTTGTCGTCGAGCATGCACACGTTGAACACCCACTCAGACTTGAAACCGAACACCCTTTTTAAAAAAAACTTGTCGTCGTCCAGCCTACACGCGTTAGACCTGAAGCCTTCGAGCACGAAAACACCGTCGTCGAACCTGCACTCGTCAGATTTGAAGCCATCAAGCCTGCACGCGTCAGATCTGAAGCCATTGAGCACGAAAATGTTGCGTCGAGCTTGCTCTGGAAACGCTGTCAATTTGTTCGTCTTCTCCATCTCAAGCGAGCACAATTGGCGATTTACGAGGGACGAGCGATTAACAGCAGCAGCATGGACGGCGGCAGCGCGGACGGTGGACGACGGTCATGGAAAGAGTAAAGAGAAAGGAGGGAAAAGGGAAAGAAGAAAGAAGAGAGAGAAAAATAAAAACTATTTTTAATTAAAAATTAGAAAATAATAAATAACAATAATAATAATAAATATTTTTATTAAAAAAATAATGTCACGTCATCTTTCCGTTAGTAACTAACGAAAAAATGGATGGAATGACCAAAATGAAAGTAAACTCAAATCTCAGGGGCTAAAATGTCGAGTTTGAAAACTCAAACACAAAAATGAAACCTAACCTCAAACCTCAGGGACCAAGTATATTTTTTCCTCAACATTCGGAGGTGGAGGATTCGAACCTCTGACCTCATGGTTAAAGATACATGTCAATTATCGATGAGCCAAACTCGCTTTGGCATTATCTCTAGCATTATTGATTAATTAAAAAAATATTTTTAAAGATATATAACACATGAAATTTAATTTTTTTTGCTTTTATAAAAATATATTTTTAACTTTAATAATGCTCAATTAAGTTAGATTTTATTGAAATCAAAAGTCAGTCATTTGGACCACATTCATTTCACTTTCCTCTTTAATCAGACACAATAGCCAAAAGGGAACATTCGTGCATTTAGGGGTGAGCATCGATCGGTCGAGGTCGGTTTTGGCCTCAAACCGACGTCGAACCGACCATATCGATTTCTATATTACTGGAAACCAATTTTTTTTGCTTCATTTTTGCCGATTGGTCGGTCGGTCGGTTTAGTCGGTTTAAACCGATAGTTTACTTTTTAAAAATTTATGTGTAAGACTTAAAGAGAAAATCGAGTGACCTGAAATCGAAAGTGGGAACGATGGCCGACGGGGCTGAATCACGACGAGGCTGAAGGCTAAAACGGAGATGACGAAGATGGTGGCACGACGGAGAGGGGGATGCAACAGCACAAAATCAAACCAAAGGGAGAAAGAAAGTCAACGAAAATGGCGGCGCGACACGACACAGAGAGGAGCAGCACGACGTTGTTCTGACGAACTTGTAGACTCCTAAATTTGTCTGATATTTTATTTGTTTTTAATTTAGTCATTTTTTAAAACGAGGGGAAAATAATGTTCTATAACTTTTAATTAGCCAATTCAATTATCATTAAATTTGGTAGAAATAATTAGGTCAAATATTTTATTTTAATTAATTGATTTGTCATATCAAATATTAGGTTTATTTGACAATTTAATTAATCAAAATATTTTGTTTCCTTGGAGGATTAATTGGCAATTAATTTTTTGTAAATATGGAGGATAAAATTAGAGTATTAATTTGATTCATTTTTCATTTTTATTAGATTTTATTTATTTATTTTTAATTTAATTTTATTGATCAACTTTCTAATATGTGGTGGTTAGAATTGGCTATAAATAGAGATCAGTCATCACCCTTGCTATTCACGATTTTGAGCCTTGGGAGAAGCTTGTTACACGTTTTTTTTTGGCTAAAAAAAACACTCCTAAATCTCTCTCTTTCTGAATCCTAGATACACTTCAATCTCTTTTCCACCTAACTTCATTCCCCTACTCCTCAAGATTTTTTTCCTTCTCCTATCCTCACGTTTTTCTCCTACTCACCGTTACTCTCTCCCCCAATTCCATATAGTCACTTCGTCCAACCTTTTTTTTTAAGTATTTTTTTAATCTTTGTTTTCAATTCCTTCTACAATAGTTTTCTTTTGTTCATAAGATTAAACTTTTCATGCTTTCATAAAGTTAGTTTATTTTTTCCATTTGCTTTATTTTTTTTCTTTTACATTTAAGAAGTAATGTGATTTTTCTTTAGGGAACTTTTGACAATTGCATGCATGTTTCAATTCCAACTTTATCATTTTTTTATTTTTGTGTAATCAAACCTTTAGAGTTATGTTATATGTTGTTTATGTTCAACTTGTTAATTTTATTTTACAATAGAATCTAGTATTATTATTTATAGTTTAGTCATATATTTTCATTAAATCAATATGTAGATACTTTGTCTAAACCAATGTTTCTTTTGTTAATTGTGTTCAAAAAATAAAGGAAACTCCAACGACCGAATCTCAATTTTTGGAATGCCAATGTTGAGTTTTCTTGAGGTAAGAAATCAATGTCTTGCAATGGCGAGATTTGATTTCAATATGGTTACTTTAAATCAAATGAATGTAATGAACTTCTAATTCTTGAATATGGCAGTTTTCTTCCATTTTAAGCATTTTCTGTCAATTATATATTGTTGATTTTTTTTTTTTTTTATTTCACTATGCTATAATATTGTATTCAATCTATATTCATCTATATTTTCTTTTCGTAATTAAATATTTCCAAAACAAAAATCTTCCAACGATAGAATCTTGAATTTTCGGGATGGCGAGTTTCTTGAGAAAAAAAAAACAAAATCTCGGGATGCCAGAATTTGATTTTAATATTTCTTTCCATATAAAGCATAAATAAAAATTATTCATATTTTTCTTTTAAAACTTTTTTCAAAGAATCATATTTCATAAAAGGCATTTTCTTTAAAATGGATGTATTAAAAGCTTTTTGGCTAAAATTGTTTCATAAACCTTATTTTCAAAATAATAAATCAATTCAAAATCTATTTTCCATAAAAGGCCACTTTCTTTAAAAATAAAATTAATTAGAGTTTTCCCTTAAAAAATATTCTTTACTCACACATTTTTCCAAAATTAATAAACCAAATGTTTTATTAAAAAAAAAATAAACTTTAGGAAATCAAAATATTGACTTTCCTTGTATTCTTGAGGTGTTAACAAATTATGAATGGTTTTATGTCACCCACAATTATTGCTCATTATTTATTTATGGAATAATGAGAATTAAAATGTGGGACAATTAAAAATCAACAAAAAAAATCTTCTTTTATTATTTTACAATAGCCAATTTCCTTAAATAACACAAGAAAAATAAATTTTCGTTCTTTGAACGAGTGTTGTGGGGTGCTAATACCTTCCCCATGCACAAAAGACCCCGAACCTTAAATGTTTTATTTGCAGACCATTTTAGCATATTTTTGAGTGTGCAGTCACACCCTCTAAATCTAAGACTGGTGGCGACTCCATTTTCCTCCTCTTGGAAACAAAGTCGGTCGCTCCGCGTCGCAAACCTGTAGCGACAGAACTCACGAGGGAGAAGAAGGGGAGGGCGGTGCAATTGACAATGTTTTGAAGAAAAGAAAATAAGGAGAAGAAAGAAAGAAAATGTAACGCCCCGCGTTTCAAAATCGAGCTGTTTCGGTATTTATTGGGCGCTCTTATTCTAATTTGGAAAATTAGAATTAGAGCTTAGCCTTGGGTCGTTAAATTAAATTTCGACAATTTAGGGTAAAGGGATTTTTAATTAAATCTTTAATTCCTAAGTTTGGAGGTTTAATATTGATATTTATTTTTAAATATCAAAAGACCCAAATCCTTAATTTGTTGGATTATTCTCTATCCCAAATCGTTTAGGAGTAAAGTTTGAGATTTTAATTAAAATCCTATGTAAAACCTAATTCCTAATTAAATTTGGATTCCTTTCTTAAGGTTTATTTAAAAGAAAAGCAAAGGAATTAAGATTAAGGAAATAAACCAAGAAAGAAAAAAAAAAAAAAACCAAAAGAAAATAGAAACCTAACCCTTCATCTTTCTTTCTCTCCCTCTCTTTGTTGCGTGTGCCACACACCCCTCGGTGTTTTCGCGCAGCCGCCGGCAGCCTCTCATCCTCGGGAGCATAGCAGCGTCCAGCCTCCTTCAATTCCTTCTTCGCGCGCAGCAACCCACGACGTCGGTCTCTACCCAACGTCGTTTCCTTCCTTCGACGTGTGCCGTGCGAATCTCTCGAGTGCAACAGTAGCGGCGATTCCTTCTTCTTCCTCTCTTCGCAAGCTCGTTGTTTGACTATCGGAGAATTCATAGGCTCGAGTTTCTTCTCCCACGCGCAACAGACCCACGCCGTCGATTTTTCTTTTCCTTTCGTGTGTGCAGCCGCTTGTGAGACCCACGACTCGGATTCTGCTTCACCTGCGGCGTAAGTCTCCTTTTCTCTGTTGTTTCGTTGCTTTCGGCATGTGGCAAAGTTAAATCTCTCCCTCTCTTGCATTGTTCGGCCATTAACCCGCGTGTTTAGGTAGGTTGTTTGTTGTTGGCTTTCTTTCCCACGCGAGCAACCTCTGTTCAACAAGTTTGGTGTTGTTCTAGCCATCCATTTGGCTTCAGTTCGTGATTCTCAACACGATTCCTCTTCTCTTCAACGTTCTGGTAAGTTTGGCTTAATAAGACCCACGCTGTTTTCGCAAGTTAAGCATGTACCCATTAGGTTGTTGGACTCTGAAATTGCTCTAAACCATGAACCACACTTAATCAACGCTGAATTTTATTTACCCACTCGTTGATAGCTTCAAAATTGCAGGATTAGGTGTATTCGGTTGCTATTCAGCTAGTGTTTGATCTCAAAGATCGTGTTCAGCGAATACCCACAACCCGGAAGGCCTTGATTTTGGTTACCCTTAACCCGGTGACTTGGGATCTTGGTTGTTGGGTCGTTTCGAACACAAATCAGCCTGTATTCGAGGTTGTTTGAGTGTTGAACAGTAAACTCCAGCACCCTGTACCTTCCTTTATTAAGTCTCTTGGGTGTTGTTTATCAATTCCTAACCCTTAGAAGTCGTTGCTTGTAGTTTGGGCTCTTTTAGGCTCTTCCGGTTGAGAATCAAGTGGTTTTGGTAAGTAATCCATTCTCTAAGCATACTTTAGTTTTATCATCAGGTTCTTAAGCTTGGTTTTGACTCGTAGTATTTATCCTGATGTTTAGGATCTCCATTGGGGAGCACTTATTTGTAAGTAGTTCTTACTTGCTGAAGTCTGTTTGACTGTGTGATGCATGCTGGTTGTTTTCTCACTTAATAACTATTCACATGTTTCTTGTTTCTTTGAATGTATATGTATATATATGAATAGTTGAAAAGCATGAACTGTTGTTGCTTGTTGATTGGTTGTAAGCATGTTGGTTTTGTTTTGCATTTTTGGGTCAAACATGAGTCGAGAGCATATGGTTATACGTATATGCTTGGTGGGCATAGTATGTGAGTCTAGAAGCATTGCAGGGCATATGCATTCTAGATAGATGTGTGATAGAGGTCAGGGACCTAAAGTGTGAAAGACTTGAAAGTTGGGTGAGTGTCAATGCACCTCGGGTACAAATGGTCGAGGGGTGGCACGTCACCATTGGTTTAAGAGGAGCATTGAGGCCTTGGGTACAAATGGTCAAGGGTCGGTGTGATGAGTCTAGAAAGCATCGGTGCACCTTGGGTACAAATGGCCAAGGGGCGATGCACAGTTCGAGGCCTTGGGTACAAATGGTCAAGGGTCGAACGCCGAGCTCCGTAGGGAGCATTGTGGCTCTGGGTACAAATGGTCAGGGGACAGTGCGACTCGAAGGATCAGTCTTGGAGAGCCAAGTGAGGGCTAAATACGTTTGATGATTAGTTGTGAGTTGCATAGAGAGATGCATGAGGTTTGGCTTAGAAGAGTCGTTCATTGTACTGGCTTTTGAGCATGTTGTTGTGTTTACCGCTTTAAGAAGCATGTTGTTTGCGCATGGAAAGCATGTTGTTTGCTTGGTTGTTGTTTGATGGCTTCTCATGTAGGGGCTGCTTACCAGTACCTTAGTGTACTGACCCCCTCCTCTCTCTCCCCCCCAACTACCAGATTTTGCAGGTTATGAGGACTGCGTGGACCATGGTGATGCAGAGGAGGCATATGAGGAAGGACCTTAGCTAGTCTACGTTGTTTTCCTTTTTATTTCTTTCGGATAGGATAGTAGTTGCTTTTTATGTTGGACAAATGTTTGTCCTTATACTTTAGTCTTGAAATTCATTCTTGTTGAGATTCTATTAGTTAAGCTGTTGAACTACTTTATCTCTTATTTTGGTTTAAAATGATCAAGTTTGTTCCTATTAAGTTAAAGTGTAGTTAGTTATGCTTAGTTGAGTTTTGGTCGTGGATGCTTTATTTAGTTTTCTGTTATTATGCGAGGCCTGACTCGCTTGTTCTCTGGAGTTCTGTTATGTTGTAGTATGGAGTCGTTATTGGGAATGTTATAGAAGTGTTTTTCTTGTTTAGCAGGTTTGGACAAAAAATTTGGATTGGTCCGATGTACGTCGTTATGTTGTCGAAATTTTCGGAGCACTTGGTTAGTTTTAGTAATGTCGCTAGGTTAGTAATAAAAACCTGGAGCGTTACAGAAAAGAAGAAGATGAAGGAGAAAGATTGAAACAGGAGGGAGAGAAATTGAAAAAAAGAAAAATATTTTTTTATTATAATAAATTCATCCTTGGCTGCATGCAGGCAGCCCATTAATATTGCCTGCGGCAACATCAACGAAAAGCAGAGTTGCTTTTCTTTTTCTTTTTTTTAATATATATAAAAGTCGGTCGGTTCAGTCGATTTTCCTTATTTTGGACGAACCGACCGACCGATAGGTCAGTTTTACTGTGTAAAGCCGATCCTGACTGGAATTATCAAAAAATTGACCAGACCAACCGATGTCGGTTCGATCAATTTTGGTCGGTCGGCTCGATTTTTCAGCTTTATTTGCTCACCCCTACGTGCATCTACAGAATTAGTTTAAACTTTTTGACCTCTAGATAGAGTGTACATGTCAATTATCGTTGAGTTATGTTCACTTTTATATTTAACCCTCAAATATAACGACATAATAATTTGGTGTGATTTTTTTACATCGTATGTGACAAGTAAAGAACCTGTCAATTATGACATGTTGACTTAACGATATTGAAGCATGTGAAAATATAAAGACACTAAGAGAAAAATAAGTTCAAATCCAATAATAACTCAAGTTTATAAGATACATGAATTACTTCACTCACTGCCAATTAGTTTTGAGATGAAACCTCATGTTATCTAATATTCGGTAAAAAAAAAGAGGGGGCATGTTGAGGATTTCACATTGAAAAAGATAAGTGGAGACTTCACAATTTATAAGATAAATGGGTTACTCCACTTATTGTCAATTGGTTTTGATATGAAACCACATGTAATCTAATATGGTATTCGAGCTCATTAAACCCAAATAGGTATTCGGTCCAAAAAAAAAAACAATCTGATCTAAGAATGGTGAATCCAAAGAGGCACCATCTTGAGGAGGCATGTTGAGGATCTTAGATAAGTAGAGACCTCACAATTTATAAGATACATGAGCTATTTCTCTCAATGTCAATTAGTTTTGAGATAAAATCCCACGTTATCTAATAACCGTCACTCATCATATTAAAAAGTTTACAAATTTTTCTAACAGTTAAATGATTGGTAGAATCACATAGTTTGTCTTATGAAACTGACTCACCCATGATATTAAAAATCTTCCAAATTTTCTAACAATCAAATTATCATCCAATCATACTCATGATATTAAAAATCTCCCGAATTTTCTTCAATCAAATTGTCATCAAATCATATGATTGGTTTCAATGTATTAAATTTTTGTCTGCCATGTCGATACTTCAATTAACATTTTCATGTGTCAACTTGAGAGGTAAATCAATATTTCCAACATACTATAGAGAAAATTGATAAAAATATGAAGAAAATAATAATGAAATGTAATTAATTTGGAGATAATATTAATAACCAAAAAAATTTTCTTATTTTAAAAATAGTAAAATATTTACTAATTAATTAAAAGTTTAGAGATTAAAA
Source organism: Luffa acutangula (assembly GCA_036850905.1). NCBI lineage: Eukaryota > Viridiplantae > Streptophyta > Magnoliopsida > Cucurbitales > Cucurbitaceae > Luffa > Luffa acutangula. Next base: position 45,537,055 of record CM072091.1, on the reverse strand, counting down.
CTTGAAATAAAACTTTTAAAAAATATAAATTAATTAATTAATTAAAATAAAAATTAAAAAAAAATGTTTTCTTAAGACACAAGTAAACCCAATCTCATTTGTTAAAAATAATGTTAAATAAATCAAAGGTGACTGTCTACCTTTTCTAAGGTCGGTGACAGAAAAAGTGACACCGTCATGTCATTTTAACAATCTTTTTTCTTTCCAGAGGTGTTGACTTGGGATTTAAGTGCATAAAAACAAACAAATAAAATTAAAATAATGGGTTTAGAACTTAAAAGGACAAAAGAAAAAGGGAAGGCTTGCTAATTCCAGTTGGCAAGTGGCAACATTTCTAGAGTGCCACATGTGGTTTCCATTGTATATAAGCAATAACAAAAGGAATTCTATTTTTCAAAAAATAATAATAATAATAAAATAAAAGGAATTATAATTTCTTCAAAAAAAAAAAGGAATTATATTTTTTTTCGAAAAAAATAAATAAATAAAAGGAATTATGGTTAAATTATTATTTTAGTCCCCATGAATTTAGTTTGTGCTTCAAATTTTAATTGGGTCATTCCCATAGTTTGGGAAATTGCATTCTTTTTCTTGAAAAATAGTTTGGGAAGTTGCATGAAATGGCCATGAGGGATTTCTTAATTGCAAATATAGCACAATGTAAAAATAATAGCAAATATGTCAATTTATTAGAATAAAATTTCATAATTCCTGTTTTACCCCTATTTAATTTTGAATTGTGTGTAAATTCTACCAACTTTCGTACATTTCTAGACATCGATAGATTCTGACTAATCGAAATCTATCAATGACTATCAATGATAGACACTAATAGAATATCATGTTGATGGAATATGTTTGGTGTTTTTTTGCTATTTGTGCAAATACACCCTTTAAAATTATAACTTGATCTATTATTTAAAAAAAAAAAAAAATCTAACTTAATCCTTATATTTTGATCAATTTTCACAAAACATTCTCTAGATTTGTTACATGTTGATTTTTTTTAATATCAACTCATTGTTTTTCTCTATTGTGTTCAAGGAAAACATACCATGCATCCCCACAAAAAGAAAAAGAAAACCATGTAATATGACTAAAAGATGGTCAAAATATCAATTTAAACCTAATTTAGTGGATATGACACATATTTCCTTTCAACCTTAATTTAGTGGATATGACACATATTTCCTTTTTTAAGGTTGAAGTTTTGATTTTCCACTTTATATTTATTGAAATTTAAAAAAAGAAAAAAGAAAAAAAAAAAAGACTAATTAGAAACTTATATTAAATTGAAGAAAAAAATAATAATAGTCTTGAGATGGTAATTTAACTGATAATTATTTCCTTTGAAAAAGAAGTAAGAATAATTTTAGGACAGAGAGGACAGATCTTAAGTTGATTTTTTTTTGTTTCAAAAACACGTTATTAGAGCGAATTTTGCTCTCCTCCATGATCTCATATTTAGTAAGAAAAGGCTGTTGTCTTGGACATTCCATTCTCAATAACCTTAATCTCTCTCTTTCCTTTTCTCTTCCTTTTCTCTCTTGTTTTCATTCTCTCTCATCTTTCTCTACAAAGTCTCTGTTCTTCCATTGTTTTCTGCTTTATCAAAGGGCATTTTCATGTCTTCTCTCTTTCCCTAGAGAGAGAAAGACAATCAAACAACAGAACAGGGAACATGACAAACAGAGAGAGAGGGGTTTGAAAATGAGAGAGAAATAATTTTAGGATAGGAAAATCTCTCACAATACATCAACAACCATGTTGCAGAGAGCTGCAAGCAATGCTTATTCATGGTGGTGGGCAAGCCACATCAGAACCAAACAGTCCAAATGGATGGAGCAAAATCTTCTGGGTTTATCTCTTTTCTCTTTCTTTTGAAAATATCAATCAAAATAGTATATCCTTATAATTATGTAGGAAGATTCTCTAATCCACGAGGAAGATTCATGTTTTTTTGCTTGTTGAAAACTTCAAATGTCATATGGGTTTTCTTGTTTTTCTCTGTCTGATTTGGATGTGATGGTTTTAGGATTTGATATGCGTATCTAATATAATTGTTGTGTTTTTCAGTTTCTTGAGAAAATTTTTGTCTTTTTTTTCCTGGGATTTTTGTTGGCTAAAATCATGTCTGGTCACAAAATCAATACCCATATCGTTTAAGTTTAATTGATATAAATCATTAGAAATTGAAGTTTCTACAAATTGCAGATATGGAGGAAAAGGTCGAAAATGTCTTGAAGCTGTTACAAGAAGATGGAGATTCATTTGCGAGGAGGGCTGAAATGTATTATAAAAGGAGGCCAGAGCTGATCAACTTTGTGGAGGAAACTTACAGAGCTTACAGAGCATTGGCTGATCGCTATGATCACCTTTCAACTGAGCTGCAGAATGCAAACAACACAATTGCTTCGGTTTTCCCTGAGCAAGTTCAGTTTTCGATGGACGAGGAAGATGAAGAAGCCATGCCTAAACTCCCTAAGAAGAAACCTGAGATCTCTAAAGAAAACATCCCTAAAGTTCCCAAGGCCCCCATTGATTTGAAGACTGTCATAACCACGGCGACCAAGAAGTTGAAGTCCCAAAAGAATGCGAAATTGGCAGCCGCAGCTTCGGGGGCTGCCAAATCTGGCTTGAACAAACTAGAGGCACTCAATGAGATTGACAAGCTGCAGAAACAAATTTTGGCACTGCAAACTGAGAAGGAGTTCTTGAAGAGCTCTTATGAAAGCCAGCTTGCTAGGTATTGGGAGATTGAGAATCAGATCAAGGAGATGCAAGACAGAGTTTTCAACTTGCAAGATGAGTATGGAGAGGGAATGGTTATTGAGGACGACGAGGCTCGTAATTTGATGGCAAAAGCAGCTTTAAAATCCTGCCAAGACTCATTGGCTCAGTTGCAAGAGAAACAACAGAGATCAGCTGAGGAAGCAAGAATAGAGTCTACAAGGATTAGAGAAGCACGAGAGAGATTAGATTCTCTCAAAGGTGAGCTCCATGGCGATGCACGATCGAACCAAGAGAAGTCACTTGTGAAAAATGAACCTGTAAGGAAAAAAGAAATACCTGACCAATTGAATCAAGAAGTTAACGGTGCTGTAGAAGAGAAACAGAAAGTAGAGGAATTACGCCAAAAAATTAAGGAGGAGTTGGAGGCCAGTACATGTCTTACCATGACAGAAATGGCTGAGAAAATTGATGAGCTTGTTAACAAGGTGATCAGCTTAGAAACTGCATTGTCTTCGCAGACCGCTCTTGTCAATCAGTTAAGATCAGAAACCGACGAACTCCAAACACAGATACGAACTCTAGAAGATGACAAGTCATCAATAATTGATGGAAAAAACAATCTACAACAAAAGCTAAAAGATATGGAGGAAAAACTGGGAGGGATTGAGAATCTGAACACGAAAGTTGAGAATGAGAAAAGCAATTTTCAATCCCAAATTATTGAGGTACATTGTAATCTAGATCATCTTTCTGATAAATTGCCTAGCATACAGCAAGATGAGGAGCCAGAGCCAAAATCCTCAATAAGCACAGCACAGCTGGAACAACTAGAGAAACTTTCTGGTGTAAAGCTAGGAGCAACTGGACCACATACAGAGCTCAAACAGCCCGACGAGCCAGAGCCAAAATCTTCAGTAAGCACAGTGCAGCTCAAACAACCAGAGGAACTTCCTGGTGTAAAGGTAGGTGCAAGTGGACCACATACAGACCTCAAACTGCTCGATGAGAAGTTGAAAGCTCATGAGGTTTCTAATGATCAAAAGCAAATGAGATCAGATGAAGCAAACCAAGTAACTGATTCGAGACGAAATGAGGAACCATCCATTGAAATGAAATCATCAAAGTTGTCATCCCTTATTGAAATGGAATCACATAATTTCAAAGGTAAATCTGAGGAAACCGATGCAAGTGGTATGAACAGAAATCAAGAGAACATAGGTCTAACCCTGGTGGATCCTCCAAGTTTGGGAGGCAGTTCTAAAAAACTTGATGTTAATGCCACCTCTAGTAGTCTACTAGAAGTTGCTGATACTCAGGATAAACCACAGAGTTTGAGAGGTAGTTGCGAGAAATCTGATGCAAATGTTGCTGCCAAAATGGGGGAAGTAATTGCTCAAACCTTGTCAGTAAATACTGAAGGAAATTCTAAGAAAAATTATGCTTATGACTCAACTAGAAATCCTGTAGCAGTTGTTCAGACCAAAGCTAATTCACGGAATTCAGAAGGTGGTTGTGAGATAGCTGGTGTGAATACCACTTCTAGAAGCCAGGCAGAAGTTCTTCAGACCAAAGCTAATTCACAGAATTCAGAAGGTGGTTGTGAGGTAGTTGGTGTGAATACCACTTCTAGAAGTCAAGCAGAAGATGTTCAAATCCAAGATAAATCACAGAGTTCAAGAGGTAGTTATGAAAAATCCGATGCAGGCAACAGTACCAAAAGTCGGGAAGGAATTGTTCTAGCCTTGTCAGTAAATACCGAAGGCAATCAAGAGAAGAATGGTGATAATGGTTCTGTTGGAAATCCAGTAGAAGTTGTTCAAACCAAGGCAAATTCACAGTATTTAGAAGGTGGGATGAATGGTACTCTCACGAGTCAAGTTGAAGAAATTCATAAACAGGCAAAACTAGGACATCCTTTAAAGAAAACAGAGGATGTGAAGAAAGAGCAAAGCAAAGAAGAGAAGAAGACTTGTTCAGAGGCAATTGGTGCAGAACAAGAAGGGAAAGTAGTGGATAATGTAAATGAGCCAAATTGGCAGCAGTTGTTCTTGAGTGGAATAGAAGACAGAGAAAAAGTGCTCTTGACAGAGTACACAACAACTCTTAGAAATTTTAAGGATGCCAAGAAGAAGCTCAATGAAATGGATGAAAAAAATCGTGATCACCACGTTCAAACGTCAAAGCAGCTAAATGAATTAAAAACTGCAAATGCCTTGAAGGATCAAGAAATCAGATCCTTGCGCCATAAATTGAATCTTATGCAGAAATGTTTCACCGAAAAGGAATCAGTGGATCTAAGCAAACAATTGATAGATTTTAGTGCCTTGGACGAACAAAAAACCTCAAGCACATCGGAGGATAAAAATGTCGACCCCAAGATAACAAAGGACAGTACAACTCAGTCCAAAACATTGACACGTCAAATATCTGATGAAGAATTGGGATTCGACATCAGTAAGCTTCTAGTACAACCACCTGCCATTACATCAGAGATCGAAGAAGCACTCCGGTTGAAAATTGATGAACTTTTGGAGGAAAACTTAGACTTTTGGTTGAAATTCAGTACTTCTTTCCATCAGATACAGAAATTTGAAAGTGGGATACAGGATCTGAAATCGGAAGTAACAAAACTTCAAGAAAAAGGAAAGAAGCTGGACGAGGGTGGCAATGGAAAGTACTTCTTGAAATCAGAAGCACGACCATTGTACAAACACCTGAGGGAAATACAGACTGAACTTAACATCTGGTCGGATAAAAGTGCAGCATTGAAAGATGAGCTGCAGAACAGATTTTCATCACTGTGCAAGATCCAAGAAGAAATAACAGCTGGATTGAAGGCGAGTGCTGAGGATGATGATTTCTCTTTCACAAGTTATCAAGCTGCAAAGTTTCAAGGGGAAGTTTTGAACATGAAACAAGAGAATAACAAAGTTGCTGATGAATTGCAAGCAGCTTTAGATCACATAGCATCTCTTCAACTTGATGTAGAGACTAACCTAACAAAGTTGAACGAGGAGTTCAGACTTTCTGGGTCAAAGAAACAGGAAACTCCACAATTGAGACACTCAGAGAGTCGAAACAGAGTTCCTTTACGAGCGTTCATCTTCGGCGTCAAACAGAAGAAGCAGAAGCAGTCAATCTTCTCCGGGATGGCACCTGTAATGCAAAAGAAGTATCATGCTTTGAGAACAGGCGGTCCTCTATAAATTATGTATGAACCTTCATTTTCTTTGTTTTGCATCTTAGAACGTTGTTAGTCCCACCTTTCAGTTTCCTTTTTAATATTTGGCAGAAGTGAGATTTTCCTAGACTTCTGTAAGCTCGTTTTTAAGTTCTTTTGGAAAATAACATACACCTCAAACTCTCTATTTCATATCAGTTGTGATTAATGGGAGAAGTTTGATCATTTCACTTTGGAATCTTGGTAAATCATCGAATTTCTGCAGGCTTTGGTGGATCAAGATTGGCTCACACTACAAGAATTGCACACTGCAAATGGCGATAGGTGCTACTCACATAATGAGGTTTCTCTATTTCCATCTAATGATACCAAAGCTCTGAATTTGTTCCTTTTGTGATGCGATTTTCCATTGATCATTAAAAGGACAATACATACAAACACCATTCTCCGATCTGATCCTTATATTTATCCATGTTTTAATCAATGATCTAAAAGCTCTAAACATGCTTTGATGTGATGGAAAGGAGGTTCAGTTGTAGAGTTTACAAGGATCATCAGCCCTACTTCTAAACATCAATTTATATAAAGACGAAATTAGCTTGTTTCATTTGCCTTTGTCACCATCTCTCGGAAGCTTTATACCCATGAGTCCAAGAAGATTAGATGCAGGACCAGGTAGTCCTTCTTGTGATGAAAAGGAATCGAGAAAGCTCTTTACAAGGTTCACATCCACATCCACGGGAGTGAAATCCTCCTCCATATGATCGGCAGCAGCAGCACTTGATGTTCCCTACAATTTTTTTTGTAATCGAAAATGTGAGAAGTACATAAATAATAAAACAAAGTGTTATAAATTGTAAGGGAACTGTAAATAGAAGAAATTGTCTGCCAAACAGTATAGATCATAGCCAATCCCCCACAAGTGTTGTATGACCCCACGATATGATTGATTGTGTAATGCGACAAGAAAAACAAACTCATTCCTTAAAACCATCAAAACACAACCGAGAACTTTCTCTTTCTTTCTTAGTACAAATTCTCTGGGTACTCAAAAACAGTGAAATTCGATATGGGTTTGAAATCATTGAATTGACGGTATACGATAAACTTATTGATACCTTAGCAAACAAACTAGTTAAAAAGGATTATCAGATAGTTGCTTCTGACAAAACCCCTTATATGAAAACCTGGAGCTGATCAAAATTTCTAAAGATCACAGCATCCAAAACGTATCTTCAAAAGATGACACATTGCCACCCAACTCAACAAAACTATCTTACCGTTATTAATTGAGAGGGTGAAATCAAATCTACAAAGGAGAAATAATAGCTATTTATAGGTTAAAAGGTCGGAGGTTTGATTGCTAGTTGATGGGGTTGAAATCGGGGAAAACAAGGAATTTGCAGCATCATGCACAAAGAAGAAATAAAAGTACCTCATCTTTCTGGGAAGCTTCTCCACTAGCACGATAAAAACTTTTCTTGAGGGTACTGCTCTTCAGTTCTTCATTCAAAGCATCTGAATAGGATTCCATGAACATATTCTCTCCATCTACATTATTTGTATATGTGGCCCGATCACTTTCATCGTCTTCAGATTCATCTGAAAAGCATGCAACATTTGCAACTTAATGCTTTGAAGAATCCTTTAGGATTTTTTTAATAAGAAATAATTTCACTGATGACATAAAAAAAAATCCATTAAGCATGAAAAACAGGATTAATCCCTCAGCAGCAAGACTGCAGGACTTAGTAGAAAAACTTAAATTCCAATGAGGGATATTGAAGTATTTCAAACAATCCAAATCATAAACTTCATGATAATCCATAAACAAAATCCCAACGGCCTCTTCAGGCACGGAAGCCAAAACCACCTATATAAATAAAAGAATACACAAAAAGTATATAACCAATATTAAATGGTATAGCTACTAAAGGGAGAAATTACAATAAAATCAAACAGAACAAGCATGGAGGCCGAGGTTCTTCCAGGTTATAGCTTTATGCCTTTTGAATTGAAAGACAATAACTTGGCCAAAACTGAATAGCGTTTATGGAAGACAATTTCATTTACCAAAATCCAAATCAGAAGAGGATTCATCTTCATTGTCAGCATCAATAGAAGTCTCCATGGATGTGTGGTGGCCCATGACTGATTCCATCTCTTTAATGAAGCGGTCTACATCAATATTCACGTCATCTGGCTCCCTTTAAATATAAGAGATTGTATTATATTAATACATCAACATATAAGAAGATCAAATTAATAGTATTTCCAAAATATAGAACTAAGCTTGTGCGAGATGTTATGAAAGGAAAATCCCAAAGTAAGAAGAACAGCTACAACCAGGGGCCTCCAAGTTACTATGTGAAAACTAACAGTTAGATTCATTCGTATGTAACTTACCTGTTATCAGACACCTCTACTCCCTGATAGCTTGACAACTTTTTGACAAATTTCTGCATGGATTTTGATATACCACCTAGATCAGACTCATCCATACTACAGCTGGATGATGGATCAACTTGTTCCTCTTTGGACTTCTGCTTCTTGTTAAATTTAGAATTACAAATTTCCATCTCCTTCTGTCTCTCTAAAAGGGCCGCATTCAACTCATCATCCCCATTGTAAAGCCAAGAATCATCATCAGAAGGAAGAACATCCGGACCCTTGAAATCTTCCACCGAATAGGGAGAAGCAAGAATCTCATCTACGCGCCTTACTGGAGCACTCATCATGTCACTGCAAAACATCTGAACTTAGTATTTACTGTAAAAACAAACAAATTGAGAAAAACTTCACTAGAAAATGGCTTAAACAATTGTTAAGCCAGGGGAGTCACACGATTAATCTGCACTACTACAATAATAAATCAAATGCAGAGTCATTGTTGTATTGTTACACAATCCCAAATGCATATGGAATCATGCAGGCTGAGAGTTCAAAATTCAAATTCAAATGACATAAACACAAGTGCAGTACTGCAGATAAAATAAGTTAACACAGTTAATTTGCTAAATCCATATTATCAAGCTCCAAATACCCAAATATATGAAATCCCAATTGTTAGATAAGTATATATAGATATATATATATATATATGATAAAGAACCAACTTCGATTGAGAAAAAATGAAAGAATAGATAAGTATATAATTACCTAGCCCTTGAAAAGAGCTCACTGTTCCTGTAATATTCCTCTGCATTATGCATCAATCTCCCATACTCTTTTGAACCAGGAAGTAAACCTTCGAAGTATCCGCTACTTTCTAAGCTCTCTTTAAACGGCTCCCATGTCCTGCCTTTCCCTTCAGACCCCTCTTGTCTTCTTAGTTGATATATCATCTCAAATCCACATGCAATCTTCATGCCCAATTCAGCCTCCATGTGTAAAGAAGCATTGGTCCTACTGGGCATCGGATAGCATTTGGGCGCCTGAAAATGCTGTTGCATCAACTGTGCAAACATTGCCTTCGACATCTTAACCGACACACATACCAATTCTTCTTCTCTTCCTCTTCCCAAAAACTTCTCCATTTTTGCAGCGAACTTCATGGTGTCTATGTCACGATCGTAAAACCCCTCAACCGCCAGTGAAATCAAGCAGGGCTCATGCTTCAACACCTGTGCAACTGATACAGGAACCCTAACCCTAACCCTATGCATGTTCCTCTCTGCTCTCTGAGGATAATCACAAATCTTTTTCTTCACTGCCAGCTGAACCGACTCGGACGCCCTGGATTCCTGATCAAAATCCACCAAGAACTTCAGCGAATCAAACAAATTAGGATCTGGTAACCGGAGTTTTGGTACAATATGGAGGCTACCATTGCGAATGAAGACGCGATTGAGACTATTCTCGGGGTTAATCCATCGAGGGATGTGGAAAGCAGCCTCGATAAGCAGAAATTCGCCGTCTGTGTCCCAAACTCGGATTGAAAGAGAAGGAAAACTCTTGGAAATGTGGAAAAGAAGGAACACAGTGAACCATTCGTCTTCAAGGTTGTCGCCGAAGCGAAGCTTCCCATGAAGGTGTGGGAGGTGAGTGGAACAGATGCAGGGGGATTCAGGGATGGAAGAAAGAGAGAGAGTAAAGGGCTCGTGCTGCCATATGTAGTCGGAGGTGAATGGAGAGATGGTGTTGATGATTTGGAGGTGAAGAGCTTGGAGGAAGGAGGATACCTCGACGGTACTGTTGGAGCTCAGGGAGGCATCGGGAAATATGGCGTAGAAGACGGTGTCGTCGGGAAGTCTGGAGCTGCTCTGATTGAAGATGGAGGAAGAAGAGAAGGGGTCGGTCGCCATTGAAATCTCTCTGAACTATGCGAACTTTCCCGCTGCTTCTGTAACATTAAAAAATGGCTCCTTTAAATTGGATTTTTTTTTTTTCTATATTATGGAAAATACCCTAAAGTTCGGGTTTGATTCTAAAAAAAATGCAACTTTAAAAAAATTCATTAATATACCTTGACATTTAAGTTAAAAATTTGTAGAAATTATTAGGTGCTCCGAGTACAATGAAGCAAGTAGTTTTGCACTGTTGAATGTATTAGAGAAATTGTAAAAGTACTTCAATTTTGTATCCAATAGATATACATACGAATGAACCTCATTACACCTAATAATTTACCTAAAAAATGCAACATACTTATCACAACTTACTCGAGCAATCAACAGGCTCAAAACTCATCAAAAGACATAACATTTCATAAAACCTTGCATCACATAACAAACATCAAGCATGTTTCAACATCACAAAATCACAACAAATATCCAAACTGACTTAATATTACATTATGTATAACTACTCCCTAAACTTCTTAGAACACGCTCTTAACTCTGAAAGTAGTATGCAAAAAAACTCCCAAATAATATAAACAAAGTTTAGAGGTCAGAATTCAGTCAGAATACCCGAAAACAACTTTAAAACTTTTTCGACCACTCTAAGTTAGTTAGAAGCTACAAACTGATAGCTTCCAAATGTTAGAGATTGAGCTAAGGCACTTAAAAAGAGTTTGAGAAGGTCTAAACTGACTCCAAATTAGTTAGGAGCTACGCACTTTTATACCTCAAACCTTACTTTACTAATTTGGGTCTTAATCGAAAGTATCCGAATGAACCTGAATTACAAACAAATGCTCTCCAAAGATTAGGAATTGATTTATAGCACCTATTAACGACACTAGAATGGCTAGAGTAGAGCGCACTGGAACTTACCGATCAACATCCAATGGCCTCGAATACACGTGCTGTCCGATGATCGCGGGGGTTTGAAATCACAAATCCAAACTTCCTAGCCTATGGGTATTGAACTCTGTTCGGGCTGTGGGTATACGTCAAAACCAAATTCGAGCCCAAACGCTAGCTGGCCAGCGCTGAAAGGACCTTGAACCTACAATTCAGAGTCGGTAAGTAATGGGTGAAACAAATAATCACTATTTGGGTTATGGATAACTCAATTCGAATAAGCACGGGTCAATGCCGAAAACTTACAGAGAGAGGGCAAGCACGATGGGTTCGCCGAAAATGAAGAAGACGATATGGGGGGAGAAAGGAAGAGAGAAGCGCGGCTGGGGTGTGTTGTGTTATGATTCTTATATCATCAAGTCATCTCATGCCTATGTGAGTTTTACCTCAGCACTGCTTTTCCCTTTGGTTAATTGGAGATAAAAGGAAGCACGTGCCTTAAGCATGAGTTTTAGTTATGGGTTTGTTATATCCCTCTGTTATAAAATCGACCCTTGTATAGCTTGAAGGGGACTGAGAAAAACACTCATCTTGTAATCCATTCTCTCTGAATAATAAAGCTTCTCTCTCTGGTTTGCACAGTGGATGTATACTTAATTGTCGAACCACTATAAACACTGAGTCTTCTTCTTCTCTCTTCCCTACTAACTCTCTGTTCTCACATCTTCCGTTCTGTGTAATTTCTGGGTTCCAAACCAACAATTGGTATCAGAGCTACAGATTGGAGGGTTCTTGCCGCAAGATCATCTTGAAATCCCGCGTATCAAGAATCTCGAATTCAACCTCCTTGGTTTTTTGCAACTACCCAAGATTGAAGATCACAAGGAGCCGTTGCTGAATCCAACCGGATCTTGAAACTTCTCGTTCTGGAATCTTGAAGAGATTCATTCTGTGTCGACTGCTGAAGATGGCCGCAAAAGTCGAATTGGAGAAGTTTGACGGCAAGATTGATTTCAATCTTTGGAAAACAAAAATGAAGGCGCTCCTGGTACAACAAAAGGTAGCTAGGGCACTCCTCGATCCAGGTGAGTTACCGACTACTCTTTCTAAAGAAGATATAGAGGAAATGAATGAAATTGCCTATAGTTCCATAATTTTACATTTAGCTGATAATGTTCTGCGTAGAATTAGTAAAATTGTTAAAGTTAGGGAATTATGGGCTAAACTTGAGGAATTATATATGCCAAAAACTCTCACTAACCAAATCTTCTTAAAGGAAAGACTCTTCACCTATAAAATGGATTCTTCTAAGAAACTTGAAGAAAACCTCGATGATTTTAACTTGATTTGCACTGAATTAGCAAATGTAGGTGAAGAAGTAAATGTTAAAGATCAGGCTGTAATCCTCCTTAATTCCTTACCCGATTTGTATAAAGAAGTAAAAGCTGCCATGAAATACGGAAGAGAGAAAATGACTCTAGATCAAATAATTGAGGCCTTAAGACTTAGAGATCTTGAACTAAAATTTGAAAAGAAAGATACAGAAGTTTTATTTGTTAAAGATAAACAAAAGTTTAGGAGAAACTCTGGGAATAGGCCCAATGGAAATCAAAGTAATCAAAGTAATGGGAATAAAAATCAGAATAACCAAAATAATCAAAACATAGGCCAAAATAGCTATCAAAGAGATAATAGAAACTCCAATAAGAATTACCAGTCACCAAACCATTCTAATAACTCTAATAATAAGCCACAAGTAACTTGTAATTACTGTCATAAGAATGGTCATACTAAATGGGACTGTTATCATCTCAAAAGGAAGGCTAATAAACTGTCTAAGCCAGAAAATAAGACTAATGTAAATCTACATGAAGGGTATGAATCGGCAGAAGTTTTAATGGTTACTGATAATGAAGTCTTAAATGAATGGATCTTAGATTCAGGGTGCACCTTTCACATGACACCATGTAGACATTTCTTTTGTGAGTTTAATGAACTAGAAGGAGGAAAAGTCATAATGGGAAATAATCATCAGTGTGTTGTTAAGGGGATTGGATCAATAATGCTAAAATTAGCCAATGGATCTTTTAAGTTGCTGTCTTCCATTAGATATGTTCCTGGTTTAAAAAGAAACCTTATCTCCTTAGGAACTCTAGACAAAGCCGGTTTCAACTATAAATCTGAAAATGGTTTTTTAAAGGTGTTTAAAGACAACACTGTTAAACTGGCTGGTAAACTAATAAATGGCTTATATATACTGCAAGGTAGTACTGTTTTAGGTGAAAATCATATTGCTGTTGATCAAACTTCTAAGACTACTCATCTTTGGCACAAAAGACTTGCACACATTAGTGAAAATGGCTTAAAACACTTACATAAACAGGGGCTTTTAGGAGAAAAAACTATCTCAAACTTAGCTTTTTGTGAACATTGTGCTCTTGGTAAGGCTGCTAGATTAAGTTTTAAAACTTCCACTCATATCACTAAGGACCGATTGGATTATATACATTCAGATTTGTGGGGGCCATCTAGAATAAGAACACATGGAGGAGCTAGATATTTCCTAACTATAATTGATGATTATTCTCGGAAAGTATGGGTGTTTATGTTAAAAACTAAAGATGAAGTTTTTAAAACCTTTGTTGAATGGAAAGTTCAGATTGAAAATCAAACCGGTAACAAGATTAAATACCTTAGAACTGACAATGGCCTTGAATACCTAAATGAAAAGTTTGTTGAGCTATGTAAAACATCTGGTATAACTAGACATCTAACTACACCAAGAACACCTCAACAAAATGGCTTAGCCGAGCGTTTTAATAGAACCATATTAGAGAGGGTTAGATGTATGTTGTCTAATGCCAGCTTACCTAGAGTTTTTTGGGGAGAAGCTGTAAATACAGTTGTATATGTCATAAATAGGAGTCCCTCGTCAGCCTTAAACTATAAAACTCCCCAAGAGCTATGGATCGGTTATCCCCCAAACCTTAAACACCTAAGGACCTTCGGCTGCACAGCATATGCTCACACTAGAAAAGATAAGCTAGAACCTAGGGCCATAAAATGTATATTCCTAGGTTATCCAAAAGGTGTTAAAGCTTATCGTTTGTGGTCCCTTGAAACCGGAGAAAACAGGTGTATAATCAGTCGTGATGTAATCTTTAATGAAGAAGAAATGCCATGGAAAGCTGTTGATAATAATCAACAAGAAACTGAAACATTTGAGATTGAATTACAGCCTCTAAATAATAATTTTGCTCCAAACGTTACTGATGAATCTGTTTTGGAAGGATTAGAAACTTCTGATTTGCAGCCAGCCCCAGAAACAGAGACTCAATCTGATTCAGCAGCCGAAACTTCAGATTATCAGCTAACAAGGGACAGACCTCGACGAACAATAAGAATGCAAGGTTTGAAAGCTCAGACTTCGTTGGATACGCTTTCAATTGCTACACAGAGAATTTTAGCACTGAGCCTTCAACATACAATGAAGCCTTGAAATCCAAAGACAGCAAGCAGTGGTTAGAGGCTATGGAACAGGAAATAAAGTCCTTACACTCAAACCACACTTGGATTCTAGCAGAAAAGCCTGAAAATAAGAAATTAATAGACTGTAAGTGGATTTTTAAGCTAAAACCAGGTCTTGAGTCAGCTGATAAGTCAAGGTATAAAGCAAGATTAGTGGCCAAAGGTTTTAGTCAGATAGAGGGAGTTGATTACACTGAAATATTCTCCCCGGTAGTTAGACACACATCAATTAGAATATTATTATCTATTGTTGTTCAACATAACTTGAATCTAGAACAGATGGACGTAACTACCGCATTTCTCTATGGGAGTCTTGAAGAAGATATCTACATGAAGCAACCTCCTGGCTTTGCAGAAATTGGTAAAGAAAATATGGTGTGTCATCTCCAGAGATCCATCTACGGCCTTAAACAATCACCAAGACAATGGAATAAACGGTTTGACTCCTTCATCCTCTCTCAAGGTTTTAACAAGGGGTCCTATGACAGTTGTGTTTATCGAAAGGATGTCTCAAAAGGTGTATTTGTCTTGGTTTTACTCTATGTGGATGACATTCTAATTGCATCATTAGATAAAATGCAAATTTCCAAACTAAAAGCTGCTCTTAGTAATGAATTTGATATGAAGGACTTAGGTTCCGCTAAAAAGATTCTTGGCATGGAACTCTTGAGAGATAGGAGTAGAGATAGCTTGCTCATAAGCCAAACTGATTATTGTCGAAAGATCCTTAAGAAATTTCATATGGAGAGCTCTAAAGCTGTAAAAACACCCTTGGCTCAACACTTTAGACTCTCTCTGGATCAGTCTCCTGTCACACAAGAAGAAATTACTGAAATGAGCTCAATTCCATATGCAAATCTAGTAGGCAGCTTGATGTACACTATGGTTTGCAGCCGACCTGATTTAGCTCACTCATTAAGTGTTATCAGCAGGTTTATGAGCAACCCTGGAAAAGCTCACTGGGATGCCTCTAAATGGATTTTAAGATACTTAAAGGGAACTCAATCTAAAGGTCTTCTTTACTCAAAAACTAACAGATTTGATGACTGCATTGAAGGTTATGTAGATTCAGACTTTGCAGCAGACTTGGACAGAAGACGCTCCCTAACAGGGTATATTTTTATGCTTTATGGAAATGTTATAAGCTGGAAGTCAAGTCTACAATCTGTAGTTGCCCTTTCCTCAACTGAAGCCGAGTATATTGCTTTGGCTGAATCAATAAAAGAGGCGATTTGGTTAAAAGGCAGCATTGAGGAAATGTACAACAAAGAATTTAAAGTGAAAATACACTGCGACAACCAAGGTGCTCTAGCTCTCTCAAAGAATCCCACGTTCCATGACCGAACAAAACACATTGACGTCCGTTTCCACTTCATTCGAGAGGCTATTCAAAATGGAAAGATACAGTTGATGAAGATCAGCACTGAACATAATCCCGCAGACATGTTAACTAAATCACTTCCTGGAAACCGGTTGGAGTATCTTTGTGATTTGGTTAAAATAGACTATGGATGATCATCACCTAAAGCAACCAGTTGAGAGGGTGATATAAGTATCAAGAGGGTGATTGTTGTGTTATGATTCTTATATCATCAAGTCATCTCATGCCTATGTGAGTTTTACCTCAGCACTGCTTTTCCCTTTGGTTAATTGGAGATAAAAGGAAGCACGTGCCTTAAGCATGAGTTTTAGTTATGGGTTTGTTATATCCCTCTGTTATAAAATCGACCCTTGTATAGTTTGAAGGGGACTGAGAAAAACACTCATCTTGTAATCCATTCTCTCTGAATAATAAAGCTTCTCTCTCTGGTTTGCACAGTGGATGTAGACTTAATTGTCGAACCACTATAAACACTGAGTCTTCTTCTTCTCTCTTCCCTACTAACTCTCTGTTCTCACATCTTCCATTCTGTGTAATTTCTGGGTTCCAAACCAACAGGGTGGTTGCTCGACAGCTGCAGCGAAGAAACGAGGGAACGGGAGACCGCTGCGCCGTGGGTCAGCTCGCCAAAAAACGCAGGGACGAGAGGGAGAAAGACTGGGAGAGACGCCGGAGAACAGGCCGCACGCGTGGTCTTGATCGCCGGCGAGAAGGATTTGATAAGGGGATGGCGGTTGGCGGATCTGCTGCTTCGAGGAAGAAAAAACGTCGGGGGGAGGGGAGGGGGGTGATGGCAGCGGCACACAAGAATAATCTCAAATATATAGTACCAAAGGAAGGCTTACATCTTTTAAATTCCCAACATTCTCATTATCAAAACTAATCCAAATGAAACACTTGATAAGATTTGGGAAAGAAAATAATCTAATTTATCAAAATAAAAAATAATAATAGTCTAATTGATTTGGGATTTGGATCTTTCGAAATTTGAAATAAATATATGCTATTAAACTTCCAAACCTTAAAAAATTAAAATCTTTTTTTTTTCAAATTATAGAAATTTAATTTAGTTATCCAAGATCAAGCTTAAATTCTAATACATTTTTTTAAATTATAATAAAAACGCTCAATTAATCCTAAAATGACTCGATTGTTACTTTCATGAAAGTTTAGGGACAAAAAATGATTTGTAACCTTTAATTAATTATTTAACCATGAAACTTGACACATTCTTGTCCATTTACTCAATTAATAATTAATGATTATTTAGTCAAATCATGAACTTAGACTATATTTTTCAAATATAATTAGATATCATGGACAAGAAAATATTTGTGAGCATTTTACATTGAATTTCCACTTACATGTTAATGTTATGTTATTAATATTGTTTCTTTAAACATTTTTATTTTTATCACTCTTAAATGTGTAATTGACTTTTCCTCAAAAAAAAAAAAATATATAAAATAAAATGTATAAATCACTTGGCATTCCTCTTAAATTAGTGACCATAATATTGTTTCAAAAGATGGCAGAGTGTGTCCTAAGTAGTTCAGCGGTAATTAATATGTACCTCAAGAGGCAAAAAAAAAAAAAAAATCAGTTTTATTATCTATTTATTGTTACTAGTCAAGTAACATGTGCAATGCAAGTGGATTTTTTTTTTAGATTAAAAAAAAAAAATTATAGTATATAGACTTTTGTTTCAATTACCATAAACTTTTAAACATTAGTGATAAAAATAAATGATTTCTTATTATATAGCATGTATATAGACATAATAGTAGCACATTGGTACATTGCACGTTTTTTTTATTACTATTTATTTAAACTTTAACTGTTAGTTTAATAATTATCTTTTATATATATATATATATATATATGAAATTCTACTAACAATTAATTTTTAAAAAGTCAAATAATTTTTAAATGGTATTTTCCAAGATAAAAGAAAATTCTAAAATAAGTTGTAAGCAAAACGGTAGGGATTACAAATTAATGTTATTACATAGATAATTAATAATATTAAAAAAATCCACTAAAACCAATTACATAACCCTTTTTGCCCCATTTGTTTTGCTTCAAATCAAGATTTATACCCGTTGAACTATGCTTATGTTAGTGTAATATTTGTATTTCTAAATGGTTTTCACATCCACCTGTTTTGTGTGTATTTTTTTTAATTATATATATGGGTGTGTTTTGAATTCTTGTATTTGTGATTAATAAACAAAAAATTAATCTATTTAATTATTATTTTGGTATTTGAAATTTTTAATTTTGTTTAAAATCATGCATGCAATTATTAATCAATAAGTTTATTTTTCTAAGTAGTTGTCAAAAAAAAGTTTTTTTTTTTTTTTTTAAGTAATAACTTAATAATTTGTAGGCTATTGAGTTTTATTTTATTTTTATCATTATCATTATCAAACTTCTAAGTTTCTTTACCTAAAATGTATTAGTTTGTATATTAAATTAAATAGATTAAATTACAAAATTGGTCATACATTTAGACAATTTTATTTTTGTCATCATGGTTTTAAAATGTATTAGTTTGAGCATAGCTTCAATTTTGTTCCAATGGTTTGGACTTAGTTTCAATGATGTAATTAGATTTCACAAGTCGTCCCTAAATTGTATTTACTTCCAGGAATTAATGTGGATGTAAATAACATTTGATGACATTCGAAAAATAAAAAATGATAGATAACAATACTACTTCTTCATGGACCAAAATAAATTTATGAATTCTCAAGGTTTTATTGTGACACAGTCAATAGTGTTTCCCTCACGTATAACACAAACTTGTAATTTTCCTTTTTTTTTTTTTGGAAAGTCTTGAGTTCTCGTATAAAAGAAGAAATTTTCCTATAGATTGAATTTTTTCAATTATATATTTTCTTTTTATACAGTAGATCACACCTATACATGGATGAATGCATCAATTTAATGTGTAACCATCTCCGGAACATACGCATCCTGTCGACATCAATTGTACCTATTGGACAATTTTTCATATAGTTTGACATTTTGACAATTTTATATACATATATTCTCTTTTTATACATGGCCCACACCTATACACGAACTGATGCACCAATTCACTATGTGACCATCTCTACATGAACAGTCACATCCCACGGACATCAATTGTACCTATTGGACTCAACGGACACTTACACTTGAATAGTCGTGTCTCATCAGCAAAGGGTAAAATAGTAATTTATCTAAAAAGTAAGGGCAAAAGAGGAAAGTACAAATTCTCTCTTAGACCCTTTTATATATAGTTTTTTTATTTTTATTTTTATATATATTTTTTTAACAAGTCGTTCTTGTTATTATAAGTAAATATATAAACGAAAATAAACATTGTAGAGCCCTTTTTTGAAAATTGGGCCCCGTTCGTTCTTTTTATTTTCTTTCCCTTTTCTTTCTACCAACGACAACGCATGAACGTCTGAAACGGAGACGGTGACCTCGATTCGAGGCTGTAGAAGTTTGGGCATCAACAAAATTTGCCAGGATTAGACGAGGTAATAACTTGAGCATCCAATCCAAAATTTCCTATTATGGCAAAAGAAATTTTGGCTTCCGTTTGTTGATCTTTCTTCGTGGCTTTAGCATTTGTTTTCTTATTCCACAATCATCCTCATCATCAGTTTTCAGAAGTTGGTCGATTTCTTAACTTGCGATCAATAGCAGAGCAGGTTAGTATCTGTATATATAGGTTCTGCTCAAAAGCTTGAAACTATGTTTCCTTGGTTCTACCGTTTGACTTTTTCAGAAGTTGCTGTTTGTAGAATTCTAATCCGCCATCGAGTCTTGATCTGAAAGTTAGGGTTTGGATAAAAAAAATGTTGTGCTTTTTGTTGTGAGTTATTGTCTTAGTTTACAAATTCATTTTGTCATTTCATTATTTTTTTTTAGAAAGGATTTTCCTTTTAGGATCATGTTAGTAAACTTTTCTTTTTAATGCTGGATATCTTAAATCGAGGATAAATTGAAGTTTCATACTTTAGAGTTTAAATTTTCGTGCCTCATGGTTCAACATCGACATGAGGAGTTTGAACATTTCAATCATATCATAGAAAAATTGACGAAACATAACAAAAATATCAACAAAATCTCACTAATGTAAACCTAATATTAACAATTAAATTTTTTACTTATATTAAAATGGATTTTTTAATTTTAATATTTTTTTATGAATTTTTTATATTTATAATTTTTATAGAAATATCAATTGACATTGACATTTAATCAATATTTTCATGAAATTGGGACCTCGAATTTAAACCTCGTGTAGGAGTAGGACCATGTAATGTAAAAAGTTTGTCTATTTTCTTGTTTTGCTGAAAATATTTAAAACTAGCGTCCTCTATTTGTACATTCTATGTGACAAAATATTTGATGTCATACAACGTCTATGTGTGCATGCCCAAACGGATAATGAGAAGCCAGTGTGCTTTGCCCGATTAACGAGCATATGAGGATTCTGAACTCCTATTTCCCTTTATTGTGTTTCTTGTTTTAATCAATTTGGATATACGTCGTAGCTTGCAGATACAAGTTAGACGATCAATGTGCCAGACATAGTTTAGATTCTTGACTATGACTATCAATGATTAGAAGTAGGCTCTCTAGTCTCTATATCATTTATACTACATTCATGTATTAATAAAGCTCGATTCGATGCACAACTTTCAGCTGTCAAGTTATTGTGCTGCATAGGAGTAGGAGTTTCGTTGTTCCAGTGTCAAGATCCCAGTACTTATTTAGTGTTAGCAATGGTTCTTGTTGGTTCTTTGCAACTATCCTGTCGTCTTGGACCCTGGAGGAACCATTTGCATGAAGAAAATCTTAAGGTACAGAAACCTTCTCCCTTGCCTCCTGACAATATATATTTATGTCTCAGGTAAATGTATGTGTTTTGATGTCTCTTGTTGTTCTTATCCAAAACTTAATTGCTCTTTACAGTTTACCTCTCAGAGCAATAACATACGGTTACTGAGTGCAGCCAGTCCACCGTCTCTTTCAGTGAGTTCTTTAGATGGAACACTTTAATTGTTGATTTTATCTTTTTTTTTCACTTTGGGTCTGTTTGAGGTGCTTGGTTGGTTATAATAGCTGGGGGTTATAATAGTCTGGGGGTTATAATAGTTTGTGTTTGGGTGCAAATTATTATAGTCTGGGATAAAATAGTATGTGTTTGAGGTGCAGTGTTTTGGGATGCAAATTATTTTAGTATGGGTTCAAATAATCTGTTTCAAGCTGACTGTTTTTTTTTCTTGACTTTTTTTTGTTTATTTTTCTCATACAACTTTGTACTTCAAATATTAATAATAAAAAAAAGGGTTTAGTTGTAAAAAAAATAAAAGTTTTGGGTACAGGGGTTAAATTATGTGTTTAGCTTAAAAGGAAACAAAAATAACCTAAAGTAAAGGTTGATTTTCTTTGTTTTAGAGTCATGGTTTTTTCACAAAATAAGTCATTTTATGATTTCATATATAAAAACCATATTTGTTTCATTTATGTATTTCCAACATAAAAATGGTAAATGTTTATTCAAAACTCATTTTACCTTTATTATCAAAAGAATCAAATAAAATAGAAATCACATAAAATAAAAACTTGAGTAGTATTTTTTTTAAAATTATTCTTATCACGGTAAACTTAAATACGATAAGTATAATTTGGAATGAAAAATATGGCACGATGAAGGTAAACATTCATATACTTCATTATCAAAAGTAATTATGTAATAAAACTTCATATTTATATATATGTACAAAGACAACCTAGTATCTAACTCTCCCTAGAAATTTTATGATTTTTCCAACGACCACCAACAAATTTTTCGGCAATCGAAATTTTTTTCCTCTTTTTTTCTTTCATTTTCTTCTACCTTTTTTTTTTTTTTTTTTTCCCTCGTTTTTTATATTTTTTGAAATGAAAATGAGAAGAAGATTTTCTTTAAAAAAAAAAAGTCGCCGGTGATTGCCGGAAAAGTGGCCGGAAGGTCGACGGCGGTCGTCGGAAAAGTCGTCGGCCGGTCGTCGGTAGAAAAGTCAATGAGTCACATGGAAGAAGAGAGAAAAGAGTTACTGTAGAGAATGAATAGAATAATTGGGGTGAGTTGAATAGTGGTTACTGTAGCAACACGGAGGGGAAAAATAACCAACTCCGCCCCTTATTTTTGTTGGTGCCCCAAACACTGGGTTGGTTAATAATAGCGGGGGCTATTATAACCAACACAGTGGGCCAAACGGCCCCTTCGTCTTTCTTTTTTTCTTTTTCTGTTATTGTTTTATTGTTGACTTAATGGTACTCAGCATCTATCGTTAGAAGGATGATGATAGAACTTTGATGATTAAAATTAGGTTAAATTATCAAAAATACCCCTCGACTTTAGGGTTTGTTTCAATTATACCCCTGGACTTTCAAAAGTTTCAATTATGCCCTTGAAGTTTCAAATTTGTTTCAAAACTACCCTTGGAGACATTTTCCGTTAAATTTATCGACAAAATTGATGCGTTTGCATGTGTTTTTATCGTTTTTTCCACGTATGTGTTCAAATCTATTCACATAAGCAACAATATATATGCAAACACGTCATTTTACATCCATGAATTTAACAAAAAAAAGCCTTCAAGGGTAGTTTTGAAACAATTTTGAAACTTCAAGGGCATAATTGAAACTTTTGAAAGTCTAGGGGCATAATTGAAACAAACCCTAAAGTTTAGGGGTATTTTTGATAATTTAACCTTAAAATTATCATATGTTTTTGTTTTGTTATTATTTTTTAAAAACCAGAACTTGAAAATCTATTGTCCTTGGAGGTCATCTTCTTGCCTTTAAGAGTAAATATTCGTGAATATTTCTTATTGCAATTTCAGCAGAAGAACACTTGGAGCACTCATTTATTTAGTATGAAATACCCACCTAATTACATTGTGCCTTCTAGATACAATGTTTTTAGGTGCCATTCGTCATTGATGACAGACCAACCACTGGATCCTCCTGGAATGAAGGCTGCTATAGTGGCATTGACAAGGTGAGTTTTTGTCTGGGTTCATGTATCTATGCCTCAAAAATTTTCCCAGCATTGACTGATATAAGATTGTTCTCACTATTGTAGCGAGTAATAGACAATATTATCTTTGTCCCTGTTTCCATGCTCATATGTTACCTGTTATCTCTACTATTAACGCCAAAGCTACTGTGTTCTATATAAAAAATCACCCCATCTGGATGCATTTTACGTCAGTTTATTATTTTTTCCCCCAAATATTGGTTCACATGTATTAAATTTCAAAGTTTCATTTATCCCCCGTTACGAAACATCTATGTTGGTTTTTTCCTATGTTATATAGGAAAATTATCACTAGAACTTTACATGGATACATCTTTTTTTACACGGGTGATGTTGGATAAATGCATTGCAATTTACCTCCAATCATTTGAGACAAGTTGAATAAAGGACAATACTAGAGCTTTGGGAAAACATTAGAATTGGGGATTTTGGATCAATGGTATTTTTCTCAAAATACTTGATTGAGTCTCTATCTATCATCTGAACAAATATTCTTTACATTGTCCCAGAAAAGACAAGTATCCATCATCATTATCCTTCCTATGAAGTTTTTTTTTTTTTTTTTTTTTTTTTTTTTTTTTTTTTTTTTTTTTTTTTTTAATAAGAAACATTAAGAGGAATATATTCCATCAAAAGGGCAAATACAACCTAGAGGTCAAGAGTGGAGGTCGCCCTCCCAGAAGGTATCTCAAAAGAGCCTGCCAATGCCAATCGTTAATAATCATTAGCAGACTATAATTACAAAAAGGCTTTTGGGTAAAGTAATCCACCATGAGGTCGTATTTTGTACATAAATACAAAAGTAATCAAAACTATAGGACTTATCTTTGAAGGTTCTTGCATTTCTTTCCTTCCACAAAATCCACAAAGTCGCCCTGAATGCACAACTGGCTACCACCTTTGCTTTCCTCCTCAGATTCCAAGCATATGATCCCTCTGTTAACCAATCATCTACCCTTTTACAATAGCCGGGTTATAAAACTCCACACCTTCCAAGCAAAATCACAATAGATAAAGATATGTCAGGACTCTCCTCCATTTTTAAGCATAGTCTGCAGTAGCCAGCTGAATTTCTTTTGCAATCTGTCATTAGTGTTGAGGCTGCAGTAAGCTTAGGACCACAAAAAAAACTTTTACTTTCTTTGGACATTTATGCTTCCAAATCAAGTTGGTAACAGTCGGGCTAATCTTAGTTGAAGTCCTAGAAAGTTTCTGGAACATGGATCTAGTCGAATACATTCCTTATCCTCCAATTAGCAATCATAGTGGAGAGAGTATAGTTGTTGAAAGGGTGTGAATTTTACACCAATACAAAGCATGAAAAAGAATTAAATCAAAAAAGTGATCAAAGGTTGAGGAGATATCCTTGAAGAGTCTTCTATTGCGTTCGCACCATAGATACTAGAAGAAAGCTCCGTTAATAGCTACCCATTATATCTTTTTCACACCAATAAAAGGATGCCCCAAAAAATGGAATCAAGAATACCAAAAATATTATTTGGTAGAATCAAAGGCCAGTCAAAAGCCATATGCAATGCCCATATGCCTCACAGAAGGGTTCTTCTCAAAAAGAAGAAAAAAAGGCCAGTCAAAAGCATCCATCATAATCAACCAATACTGTGAGGCATATGGGCATTGCACAAATAAGTGGCAAGGATTCTTAGAAGAAGAATGACACATTGAACAACACGAAGGGGAGAGAGTCAGATGTGGCATTTTCCTTTGCATGCGGTCCGCTGTATTTATTCCTCCATGACTAAGCTCCCAAAAAAATAATTTGATTTTCTTCGGATAAGCATCTTTCCACGTCACAGAATAAATGATCATTGAAGAAGAATTATAAATATTCATCAAGTCTGAAAAGATAGATCTAACAGTAAATGTTTTAGATCTATCCATGGACCAACACCAAGAATCTTTCCTTGCCCTCAATGTTATAGATGATAGTAAATTGGATAGACTGGACCATTCCATCACCTCCAAATCATTAAGATGACGACAAAGACTCAAATCCTACGCCTCTTGCGAGATATTCTATGCTTGATGAATCAAAATATTTGGGCGAGTAGTCAGGCGATATAACCTTGGATAAGAATTTGCACGTCATTAAGCTTCTCCACCAAGGCCATCCAACTACCTATCTGTCAAACAAGCCTCATGAAGGTCCAGGTTCCACGATTGATTGCCACTGTCCCAACACTCAAAAACTGAAGTTCCCTTCTTACATGAGATGATATATAGGTCTGGAAAGCATATTTGCAGGGGCTGATTATCACACCAGCAATCTTCCCAGAATCTGATGCTTTTCCCACACTTGGCTGTGAATTTTGTGAACTGATTGAGGGTTGGATAGTTGTTGGCAATGTCCACCCATAGTCTGTTCCCTTTTTTTTATTCAACACCCCAGATTCCCCTACAAAAGGGAAAACCCCATAAATGCTAGCAACCACTTTTCTCCACATAGAATCATTTTCTTGAGTAAACCTCCATAGCCACTTGCTCATCAGAGAGATATTTCTTTGCATTAGGGATCCCACCCCCAAACCCATGTGGTTCATAGGCTGAGCAGTCCATTCCCATTTTGCCAAATTACCTCCGGGTTTATTGCAACCTCCATTCCGAATAAAATCTCTACAAATCTTCTCCATGACCTTAATAATAGATTTAGGGGCTTTTAGAAGAGAAAAGTAATATAAAGGGAGGCTATTAAGGACGAATTAGGCTAAGGTAACTCTCCCTCCTTTAGATATAGGGAATTTCCTTCAAGCCTCTAGCTTCAGTTTGAATCTTTCAATCGAGGAGTCCCAAAAAGGTCCCCTGTGGTGATTTCCTCCCAGTGGAAAGCAAAGATAATTTATAAGCAAGGAGTCGGCTTGACAACCAAAATCATTTGCCCAATTTGCCACCTCCATTAGGTTTATATTGATCTCAATCATAGAAGTCTTGGTCATGTTTAGGGAAAAACCTGATCTAGCCATAATGAGAGTTAAAATTTCCCACCATCTAGCCATAATGAGAGTTAAAATTTCCCACCATCTAGCCATATCCGAAGCATTGTTGGGGCAAAATACTAAGGTATCGTCAACATACTGTAGTATTGAGACCACTATCTAGTCTTTGCCAACCGTCCACCCATTTAAGATCTTCTTCTCTAAGCAAAATTGAAACGATCTACTAATGGCGTCCCAACAATTGTAAAGAGAAATGGGGATAATGAGTCTCCTTGTCTCAATCCTCTAGAGGCCAGAATTTTCCTTCTAGGTCTTCCATTAGTCATAGCCAAGAAGTTTATGTTTTTTAGGCAACCTTTTATCCATCTTCTTTGAGATCTATCGAATCCCTTCATCTCGAGGATAGCATCAAGGAACTCCCAGTCGACCATGTCATCGACCTTCTCTAAATCAAGCTTCAATAAGACCTCTTCTCCTTATTAATTTTGTGCTCCTCTACTACTTCAGATGCCACTAAAATAGCATCGAGAATCTGCCGCCCTTGCACAAAGGCCGCTTGGCAATCTCTAATGGTGTGAGGTAGAACCTCCTTTAATCTCTTAGCCAGCACCTTAGCAATATAGAGGTCACCAAGTGGATGGGCTTAAAGTTCTTGACTTTGGAGGCTTTCTTCTTCATGGGAATCAAGCAAATATATGTCTCATTGGTTCGTTTGTTTATGATGTTGTCTTTAAAAAATTCTTGGAACACTTCCAAAAATTTTTAAACTCCCCCATCATACCATCCGTTCCAAGAGATTTAAGGTTGCCCATATCTTGCACGGCTTTAAGAATTTCCTCCTCACTAAAGGCCTTTTCCTGCTTCTCCCTACTTTGAGTGTCTATAGGAGCCCATTCTACTCCATCTATCACAAACCTGGAAGAATGCCTACACTATCTCCAGAAAACCATTATTCCTTCGGGCTGAATTGAATGGTAAATTTTATTCTCTCATCCCTAGTTTTTTTTGTATTCTCACATCTCTACCCTCATACTGAATCTTGGTCTTGCCGACAATTTTGGTGGCCATCTTCATCTATTGTAAGATTGAGTTCTCTTCCACTTGTCATCTTTACTAGATGTTTCTCCTTCACGTTTAGCATCAATTTCTAATTTTTATAATTAGGGCATGACTATACAATCAAATTGTGCTTGAAATCAATCAAACTCCAAGACTCACTTTGAGCTTTATCTAGGACCTTATGCTATGATCTATGTCTTCCTTTCAGAGGTAAATTTTAATGCACAGGTAGCCGATCACATTCGTAGTGTTGCAAAGTAAGCAATTAGCGAGTCATCTTATCTTCGTTAAAACATGCAATCACTGTTGATGGTCAGGACTAACACGGCGGTCTGATTAAAAGCTAGGAACTTGTGTGCTTATATCATGAAGACTCAAATAGAAAGTAGCCAATAGTTTAGGGAAAAAATTGTAGTTTAACCTCATTTTTCTACTGATGAAAATAAGCTCGAGGACTTCAGTCTTCTCATGATGTTACCATAATTGTAATAATACATTCAGTATCACTGTTCAAGTGGTGTTGTGTTGATGAATCAGAATTACCATTTTTTTATGAATAATATAGCCTTTTTTTTTTTCAAAATTAGTTAGAGGTATTGATGCGTATGTAATCTTAAAGCTAAATAAATCATTTTTTCCCTTGAAGTTTGTGCCTTTTTCAATTTGTTCCTTAAGTCTTCTGATAGAGTTTGAATATTATCCTCTATATATTAAGTTGTATTATTCATTCCTTTCTAGTAGTAAGCGTTAAAAGAATGGGTCAAGTAAATTATTATGGGTTGTGTAATGTGTTATGTGAAGTGGATAATTTTTCTTTTTTAACTTTTTGTATGTTGTTCAACCAATTAAATTAAAGCATAGGATGATTCCATTCCAAGTTTCCAACTTAGTTAGTTAAACTCACTTCATTAATAGATTTTAACGTTTAGTGAGATAGTAAGGACTTGATTGAAAAACCTTTCCATATGGAAGATGAAATTGAAACATTTGGCTAGTGACAACATTGAAAAGTGAAAAACATAGAAAGCCATAAAGGTATATATTAAACAACATGTTCTTTCTGGCATCTACCTTATGGACTCTTGAAATTAATTTAAATGCGTTCTTCATCTTTGGGTAATTAATACTATTTCCATTGTGGCAAAATATCCATGTGTCTCTTAGATTTTTCATTTTAGTTTCTACATGAGCTTGAAAATTGAAATTTATAGTATTTGAGCTCTATTGGTTTTTCACATTTGATCATATAACGCAGGTTTTGTAATGTATTAGGTGGTTGTCCTCCTCCAGTAGTTAAGTTGGTTCCTGCAGTTTGTATTATCATGTTTGCTGTATGGGGTCTTGGGCCATTTTTGCGTTATACTAGAAGCCTACTCCATGTATGTTGACTCAACTTTTGTTTCTAATGTTGCATTGGCATTGTTTGTTCATGTTCTTCTCTTTAATTGTATTCTATTGTTTCATGTTCAATAATTTTCCTGCAGAGTGATAATAACTGGAAAAAAAGTCGGACATATAAAGTCATGACCTTGTATCTTCAACCATTATTGCTATGGACTGGAGCAACACTTATTTGCAGGTCCTTGAAATATAGTATTTTATATATTGAGACTTGGACTGATCATTTCAGTTGCTCTTTCAAAATATTTTCTTCACTAATTTAGTGTAAAATTCCTGGTTTTGCTCTTGCAGAGCTTTGGATCGAGTAGTTTTACCTACAGGGTCTAGCCAAGTTGTGAAGCAACGGGTATTGAATTTTGTTAGGTCGTTGTCCACTGTGCTGGCCTTCGCTTATTGCTTATCAAGGTGAGTATATGAGATCTTGCCGTTTGAAATCCTTAATGAGTTGACCTTTGTAATGAAGAAATCTACCATTGGTATGAACAAGAAGTAATCTTAATCTAGCTAGCAAGGATATGTTACCCTTACACGAAGCTTTTTGCTTATGAATGTCAAAATATTTAAAATTCAATTTTATTAACCCTTGCCTTCCTTGGTCTGTGTTTCTTCTTTGCCCTTTTTTTTGGTAGTATGATTCAACAAGCACAGAAGTTCTTCTCAGAGACTAGCGAATCCAGTGATGCAAGAAATGTATGTATAGTGTGACATCACCATTTTAGCGTATGCTTAATATATAACATGTTATTAGGTTTCTGTTGGTTGATAAACATTCTCAAGCGAAGATCATTTTATGGTGACAAACCAGCTGTCTTTTGTTGTAAGCTGTGTTGTATGGTATGCAACATTCAAGGCACCATTTAATTATCGTGTTATGGTTTTTGGGATGATGCGATTCAGCACAAGCTATAACTGCTACATGGTTATATTTCTTACTTTTGCCCTGAAGACAATTTGAGTGGCATCCATTATCTTGTTTATCTTAGCATCAGAAAGATTTGTTAAAATAGCTTTGCATTCCTGAATTTACAAACTTCAATTACAAAATATATGGAGCTAATGTGTTTCAGTTAAATTATGCATTAAATATCATATTATATGGGTTTGTAATTTGTATTCTTCAAGATGTGATTCTTACTGGAATTTTTATTTCATGTTTTATTAAAAACCATGTGATATATGTTCTATGCCTATGTTCAGATGGGCTTTCAATTTGCTTGGAAAGCTGTATACTCTGCAGTATGGGTTGCTGCTATCTCATTGTTCATGGAGCTGTTGGGCTTTTCTACCCAAAAATGGCTTACGGCTGGAGGTCTTGGGACTGTATTGTTGACATTAGCTGGCCGTGAGGTGCTTTTTTATTTTATTTTTATTTTTATTTTTAGGGCATGGGTTCAATCCATGGTGGCCACCTACCTAGGATTTAATATCCTACGAGTTTCCTTGGCAACCAAATGTAGTAGGGTCAGGCGGTTGTCCTGTGAGATTAGTCGAGGTGCGCGTAAGCTGGACCGGACACTCACGGATATCAAAAAAAAAAAAAATTATTTTTATTTTTATTTTTATAACTTCAAGGTGATTTTTGATTAGTATGGTTTGTGTTCTCTGTTTCTTTGAAGTTTTTCTTACTAATTTTAGATTTTCTCTCACTGTACCTAGATCTTCACCAACTTCCTTTCAAGTGTGATGATTCATGCAACTCGTCCTTTTGTTATTAATGAGTGGATCCAAACAAAGATTGAGGGCTACGAAGTTTCTGGCACTGTTGAGGTTTGTATGTTTGTGTTGAACATGCACCTTAAAATGTTGATGTCAAACAAGTAATTCGCAGAACTCAAAGTCTTTCAATATACACCGATGTGCAAGTTCAAAAGTTTTAATGTATAATTAGTAAACATTTCTTATATGAACACATTAGACATTTACTTTTATTTCTATCAACTGCAGCATGTAGGATGGTGGTCGCCAACGATTATTAGAGGTGAAGATCGTGAAGCAGTTCACATACCAAACCACAAGTTTACTATGAATGTCGTTAGAAATCTCAGTCAAAAAACTCACTGGCGGATTAAAACCCACCTAGCTATCAGCCATTTGGACGTCAATAAAATCAATGTGAGAATTATTTTATTTCGATTTTTTTATATGTATGTATTTATAGGCATTTGTTATGATGATCATATGCTTATCTCTCTGCAGAATATCGTTGCAGACATGCGGAAAGTCTTAGCCAAGAACCCTCAAGTTGAACAGCAGAAATTGCATAGAAGAGTATTTTTGGACAACGTGGATCCTGAAAATCAGGCACTTTTGGTCAGTATTAAACATTTTGGCTTAAATATTATTTTTGTTTCAGAAGTTTTTGATGTTGTCCTCAAAATTTGAATGTAAATATACTCAACTAAAATGTAGAAAGCACACTAAAATGGAAGTGATTGTAATAATGGAAGAAGGATTTTGGAAAACATGCACTAAAATGTTGCAATTTTAGCATATTCATTTGATCAATTTTGCCTACTTGAATAAGAGCCGCATAAAGTGTTTGTATTATCAAGTTAGTTTTGCTCCATATGTGAGTGTGCTTGCCGTACCTGGTACGGTGGAATAACAATAATTGGAAGGACGATTTTAAATTTTGAGTTCTTTTGTACTAGCACCATCTTAAATCTTGACTTGTCCCATATCTATTAGATTGGCAGCTTTAATCGTTTGATTTGATTGACTTATTCTTCACAACATTATAGTTCTTAGGATTTGTGATGTTTGTCAAGACAAACTAATAGGATTATACGTTGTTTTAGAAAATGTTATAACTCCTTGTTTGCTTGTATCAAATTGTAGGGGACTCTTATGTTTCCTAATCTATTTTTGTCCTATTTTTGCTAGATATTGATATCATGTTTTGTCAAGACTTCACATTTTGAAGAATACCTTTGTGTTAAGGTAAACTTTTCTTATTTGCTTTATTCTCATTATATATATATATATATATTATTTACTTCTCATTCTTTCAACTTTCTACTAAAAGAAGTCTAATTCCATCGATCCTTTGTTAATTTGAACTCTGAAGCTTGTCTGAATACATTTGAATTCTGAGTCTTTTTTTCAAAAATTAATCTGTTATTTGATGAATCAGGAAGCTATAATTTTGGATCTTCTTAGAGTCATTAGACATCACCGGGCTCGACTTGCTACACCAATCCGCACAGTGCAGAAGATGCATAGTGATTCAGACTTGGAAAGCGTTCCATTTGCTGATTCAATATTTGGTCGTGGTGGTGTGACTTTCAATCGTCGAATGCTGATGATTGAACCCCCCTACAAAGTTGATGGAGAAGATAAAAAGCAAAGCCATAGTAGGACATCACGGACAACTGGAGAACAAAATGTTAATCCCATTGCACGGTCGTCGAGCGACAGCAAGGCAGCTAAAGAGACCTCACCATCTGATAGAAAGACAGAAGGCAAGATTGGAGAAGTAAGAGACCCAGATACAAAAAAGCATCCCAAAGTTTCAATGTCAACCTCTGAAGATAAATCTAGCAATGAATTGAAACGCAAATCATCATCAAAGCCTGATATGCCTTCTTCTGATGCCAAAACAACCAAATCAGATGCTGATAATTCATTTGAGGATTCCAATACCAAGCAATCCGAAAATAGCCCAGGAATTAACAAGCAGAACTACAAGTCTAGCCATCCTGTTGTTTCCATTCCGGAAGATGTTAAGAAACCAGGAGGAACTTCAGCAGCTTCACAGCTAAGGATAGAAGGTGAACAGACACCAGTTTCAAGTCCATCAACAATGAAGCCTGGCGTAGAAGAGAATATAATCCTCGGTGTTGCTTTGGATGGCTCTAAGAGAACACTTCCCATTGAGGAGGACATGCCTTCTTCACCTCAAACCACATCGGGAGCGAAAGATTTGGCAGCACGCTGGAATGGGAACGGGGTGAATGGGGCAACAAACTCCGATAAGGATACGAAACGTCAGACTCCGTGAGACTACTTGATGCAGCAGATCTAGATTGCTTGGTAAACAACTTTTTCGACCGTGAAGTGTGTGGTGAGGCCCCATGAAGTTGCATTTTTTAAATGTTGCATCAAGTACTCTCAACTGACAACAGTTCACAATAGAATTAGCGTATGGCGGGAGTGTACATTTGTGTCATTTTGACTCTTGTGGCAGTTGATGACAACTCTTCATTTTGCTTGGTTGAAGATGTCTCAAATAGATTGGTAACCTTCTTTCACTTTCAAAAAGTTTCAATTGCAGATTCTTGATATGGGTAGGAGAGCCTTCCGTTTTGTACATAAAACCTGTATCCTGAACTATAAATTTGTACTAACAAAGAAAAAGTTGGATTGGATCAATGTTTATTATAGAAGGAATTCTTAGTTGTTGTTCTATTACGAATACTTGTGCAAGTTAAATTTCTCTGAAGGGCTCAACACACACATTCTGTGTCCATGATGCAAAACATACCAACTCTTTAGATCTGCGAAGGCAATAATGTTTAGAGGGTTTTTTTTTTTTTTTGGGGGGGGGGGGGGGGTATGTTTGGAGTTATTTTTTGGGACTTTTTCTTTATTATTTTTAAATTATTGTATTAGTTCTGTTAGTCCATTATAATCTTAAGTGGTGAAAATGGTGAAAACTTAGTACATTCAATTAGATTTGTATTATTTGGATGAGACCATTTTGTGGGTATT
The DNA here is from genome assembly GCA_036850905.1 of Luffa acutangula. Taxonomy (NCBI): domain Eukaryota; kingdom Viridiplantae; phylum Streptophyta; class Magnoliopsida; order Cucurbitales; family Cucurbitaceae; genus Luffa; species Luffa acutangula. Next base: position 45,503,832 of record CM072091.1, on the reverse strand, counting down.
GATTCTTTTGATCGTATTGGATCAGATGCTTTTTGAGTCTGGCTGGATGTAGGTATTATTATTATTATTATTATATTTAATTAGTGGGTGATATATATATATATATATATATATATATATTAGCAATAGTGGGTGATATCTTAATGTATAGGTTATAGAGCATTTTCATGGCTTGATGTTGAATGTTATGTTGGTTGAATCGTGTGTGATTTATTAGTTGGTTGGTGAACAATTTTCTAATTTAGTTTTGGGTTAATTTTATCACCTATTCAAGTTTAAAAACTCAATTTGATGAGGTTGAAAACTTTTAATTAATTAAAATTAAGATTTAAATACTATTTTGGTCTCTCTGTTTTTTACTTTGGTTCATTTTGGTTATTGTATTTTTAAAATGTTCATTTTGGTCTCTATACTTTGGACCTTGGTTCATTTTGATCCCCATACTTTCAAAAGGGTCATTTTGGTCCTTATACTTTTTAAAAATGATCAACTTGGTCTCTTCATTTTCTATTTTTTCTCTTTTTTTTCGACAATAATTTTATCATGACACTTCATTTACTAAATTTATTGAAAGGTAGTCATGAATTTGTTAAATAGGTTTCTATTGTGTCTAAAATTTATGCTTAAATTTTGTAAATAGATACTAAATTGATTGTTTTTTAAAAATACAAGGACTATATTCTATTTTAATTCTTAAACTTTGAAAATATTTATTTAATCTTGAATTTCATACTTTCAATGATTTTGTCATCAATAGTTTTTTTTTTTTTTTTTTTTTTTTGGAGAACTTGTCATCAATAGTTAACATAGGATGATACAATTTCAAATGTATATTTTATTTTATTATTATTTTAATTTAAATTTTTCCTAAAAAATTATTTTAATTTAAAAACATTATTTTATTTTTGGGTAAAATACCTTTTTGGTCCTTCATGTTTCGAGTCAGTTTCTAATAAGTCCCTAGGTTTCAAAATCGGACAATCAAGTCCCCACTGTTTTGAAAATAGTTCAATTTAGTCCCTACACCGTTAATTTTTTTAACGGTGCTGACGTGGCACATTAAAATAATAAAATAATATTTTTTTAAAATTAAAATAATAATAAATAATTAAATAAAATTATTTTGATTTAAAAAATTTTTCACTCTCTCCTCTGACTCCTCTCTCTCCCTCAATCCTCTATCTCTCCCACTAATAAAATAATAAAAATTAAAATAAAATAAATAAAAAAATCTTTCTCCTCTCTTCTCCCCCACCACGATTCCCCCCGCTTTCCTTCCCCTTCCCGCCACCGATGATCGACGTCGATGACTACCGTCGCCTAGCCGCCTCCTGTATTCTTCCTCTCGCCGTCGTCGCCTCCTTCTTTTTCCTCTTCTTTAAGACCATCAACTCACCCCCTTCCTTTACTTATTCTTCTTATTCAAAACCAAACCCACCCCCCTTCAAAACCACTGAATCCTCTCTCCCCCTTTCCCTTTCCCCTTTTTCTTGTTTTCCAACCCATCCCCTTCAAAACCACCAGATTTTTCTTATTTTCCAGCCCACCTCTTTTTCTTCTTCTGATTTATATTGTTTTCCAGTGGGGTGGGGTGGGTTTTATCATTCACTTTGGGTTAAGATGAAAAAGGGTGGGATGAATCACAAAACCCCTTTTTCTTATTTGGGTTTTGATGAAGAAGAAAAAGCGGGGAGGGGGTGAGTGTGGTGGATTTGATTTCGAAGAAGAAGAAGAAGAAGGTGTAGGGGCTGCGAAGAAGAGGAAGCGGTGGGTGTGAGAATCTGAAGAAGAAGAAGGTGGGGAAGAGGACGGGTTGAAGGGGGAGGAGGTGAGGAAGGGAATTCGGCAGAGAGGAGAAAGGGAGTGGCGGCGGCGGCGACCATGGAGATTAAACCAGAAAGAGAGGGAGAATCGAGGAGAGAGGGGAGGAAGGAGAGAGATGTTTTTTTTTTTAATTTTAATTTATAATTTATTATTGTATTATTATTTTAATTTAAAAAATATTATTTTATCATTTTAACGTGCCACATCAGCACCGTTAAAAAAATTAACGGTGGAGGGACTAAATTGAACTATTTCCTAAAAAGTAGGGACTTGATTGTCCGATTTTGAAACCTAGGGACTTATTAGAAACTAACGTGAAACATGAGGGACCAAAAAGGTATTTTACCCTTTATTTTTTTAAACGTGACACGTCAGCTCTCGTTAAAAAATTAACGGCAGAGAGACCTAATAGAACTATTTCTTAAATGTGGGGGACTTGATTGTCCGATTTTGAAACCTAAGGATCTATTAGAAACAAGTACCAAACATGAGGGACCAAAAAAGTATTTTACCTAAAATTTAAGACACCTTATTTAATTTTTCCCAATCTGATAATTCAAAGTATACAATAAATGCAATAGTAATGATATTAAATTATCACTTTAGTTCGAGTTTGATTCAGTTTCTTCTCTATCTTAATGATTTTAAATTATCAACTAATAAATCAAAGTATACAATCAATGCAATAATGATCAAAATTAAATTATCATTTTAGTTTGAGTTTGTTTCAATTTGGTATTTTATCCATATCTATCTATATCTATCTATATCTATATCTATACTATATTAAAAGGCGCTTAAGGGGAGAAACTTTTGATTTCCTTTTTTGTCCCTTTTTAATCTTCAAATTCCTCATTTGTCCTTCCTATTTAATTATTCAAATTCCCGGGTAGATCATTCATTATCAAGTTTAAGTTAAGAATTGGTATTTTTTTAAAAAAATCTACATTATCACGTTTAGGTTGTATTTTTTTTTTTTTTAAAAAAATCATCTTTCATAAGATTAAGAATTTATTTTTTTATAACTAATTTAATTATTAGCTTTCTATTTTTAATCACGTTTTTTAAATTATTTGAAGTAAATTTCAAATCTATACTATATTAAAAGGCGACAAACTTTTGATTTCCTTTTTTTGCCCCTTTTTAATCTTCAAATTCCTCATTTGTCCTTCCTATTTAATTACATTTTAGTTTTTATATATATGTATATTCTATGTTAGATTTATTTTCAAAGGTAGAAGTTTGGTTCAGTGGTTGGGGGCACGCATTCCGATTGCTTTTGACGCCAAGTTCCAGCGTTCGAATCCCTGTCAACGCAATTGAGGCATTTAATGTTACTTTTTTGCTCCAGCGTGCTATATTGATTTTATTTCATTTTTTTCTTTATATATAATATGATATAAGCTATTCAATTTAATTTTTTTTCTTTATATACTACTATTTTAATTTTCAAGTTTTAATAATTTTCAATATATACATTTATATATTATTTTAACTTTTTATTTGTATTATATATTATTTTATAGATTGGAACTTTTACATACATTTTAAAATTACTTTAGAAAAATTAACTGCATAAAATAAACTCAATTCTATAATAAAAAAATCTTATATATTTCAAGTTTCATTCTTTGTTTGAATTTTTATTTGGATGTTTCCAAATGGTTAATTTTGTAATTAGTATTATATAATATATCAAAACGTTTAAAATTATATTTATATGAAAGTTAAATTACAAAGTTTAGTCCATGAAGTTTAAAATTTATCTCTATTAGGTCCATAAACTTTCAATTCCATGTCTAATTAAGTCATTGAACTTTAAAATAATGTCTAATAGATCCATGAACTTTCAATTTTGTATCTAATAGGTCGTATATATTAAAAAAATTAATTTAATTATTATATTTAACATAAAATTTAACTTGGTATCTAATTAAACCTTAAACATTCAATTTTGTAACCGATAAATACATTAATTTTTAAAAAAAATTGAATAGGTTACTTATTAGACAAAATATCAAATTCTCAAAGATAATATTTGATTTTTAAAAAACTTGAGTATGTCAAAAACCTATTGGACTAATATCAGATAAAACTTAAGAACTTATTAGACATTTTTTTAAGTTCAAGAACCTATATAGACAAAAATCTAAAATTCCATAGACTAAACTTATAATTTAATCTAATGTGAACTCGTGCCCCCCCTTACCTCAAGTCCTGGATCCGCCACTGTTGTAGATCATTCATTATCAAGTTTAAGTTAAGAATTGGTATTTTTTTTTAAAAAAATCTACATTATCACGTTTAGGTTGTATTTTTTTTTTAATAAAAAAATCATCTTTCATAGGATTAAGAATTGATTTTTTTATAACTAATTTAATTATTAGCTTTCTATTTTTAATCACGTTTTTTAAATTATTCAAAGTAAATTTGAAATAAATAAAAAAGATAATAGTTTTAATAATTTTTCCTTCTCCACGTTTGTATTGCTTTTTTTTTTAAAAAAAAAAAGATCTTATCCCTTAGATCATTCCAAGTAAACTTCAAATAAATAAAAAAGATAATAGTTTTTAATATTTTTTCCTTTTCCACGTTTGTATTGCTTTTTTTTTTTTAAAAAAAATTATCTCTTAAATTATTCGAAGTAAATTTCAAATAAATAAAAAAGATAATTGTTGAAGGAGAAATTTTGGCCAATGACAAATTGCCACGTCATTATTTAAAATTAATGACAAAATTATAATTAATTAAATTTGGGACCAATTATAAATTGACATGTGTTCCAAATTTAATTTGAAGACAAAGTTGGCCAATTATAAATTTTTAGGGCCAAATGTCCATTTGATCAATTAATTAAAAATAAATTATTTTGATCAGATTAATTGATTTGACCAATTAATTAAAGAAAATAATTAATTGGATCAAATTTGAGTCTTTTAAATATTTGGGTCATTTGGTTTTGGGTGAAATATAAACCAGACCCAAGACCAATAAAGCCCAAGCCCAAGTTGTTAGGCCCAAAAGTCACCAGGGCCCATCCAGCGAGAACTCTATAAATAGAGGGGTTCTCCATCATTTCAGGGGTTCAGAAATTCTATACTCTCACAAAGACAAGAGTTCAGAGTTTTCAAAGCTCTCAAGCAGAACCAGACTCCACCAAGTCTGAAGACCGAAGACTCTCTGCAATCCAAGTGTTGAACACTTCTTGAAGACCAAACACTCTTCAAGACTTCAACAATCCTTGAAGATCAAATACTCTTCAGGACATCAACACTTCTTGAAGACTGAAGACTCTTTCAAACTCAAGGGACTTCAAGCTCCAAGAATCCATCGAAGCTGCAAACTCGAGATCAAGCATTACAGCCCTCGAGTGAAACACATCCACACACAAGAGAGAGAATCAGAGGATTATGTACTAGAGATTGTACACCCACACGCATATTACATTAATACAAATATATTATTTATTCCACGTGTCTCCATCCCCGAAATCTCGTGTGAACAATAATAGTTTTTAATAATTTTTTCTTCTCCACGTTTGTATTGTTTTCTTTTTTTTAAAAAAAAACCTTTTCTTTAATAAGAGAATTGGTTTTAAAAAAATCAAGATTTTTTTAATTTAATTATTAATTCTAATTGGTTTCGGTGATTATGATAAATAACTAGATAACTGATTTGAGAATTATTAATTCTAATTGATTTTCAGTTGTGAAAATTAGAGGGTTTTTTTTAATTTAATTATTAATTCGAATTGATTTTCGTTTGTGAAAATTAGAAGAATTTTTTATTTACTTATTAATTCTTTTTGGTTTCAGTTGTTATAATAAATAGAATTTTTAAAATTAAATTTTGTGAAATCTATATTTAGATCAATTTTTTTTATTTTTCAAAAATAAAAAGACACTTGAGTTTAATTTTCTATTAAATAAATCCAAGTTTTAAAATTAAATTTGAAAAACTAAAATTCAAATTAATTGTTTTTAATCTTCAAAATTTCTAATTTGAAAAGATTTATCATAACCACCTGATTCACTTGAATCCTATAAATAGTGGTCTAAATCAAGAGATGGGGGTGGAGCTTTGTGGTGCAAGAATTAAAAAAATTTGAGCAAACATCAACCGAGTGGGAGGAGACTCATTCCTATTTCTACTCCATGTTTACTAATGTGGGTATAACCTTACTAATGTGGGTATAACCTTTTCATTTAGTGTAAATATATATAATTTTTTCTTATTTCTTTTTCAAGTAGACTAATATATCATTGGGAGATTTTGTTAGTTTTCTGAGATTTTATTAGTTTATATTATACTTTCGTCACCCCTAAGATTTTCATATGAATAAGAATTTTTTTTTTGTTTATTTCTTTAATAGAAGCGAGTACACCTTTGTGTGATGGAAAGAAGATCGATCACTATTATCATCTTTTTTTTAAAATCAATATCTCTCCATTATGCTTTTTTCGACCTTCAAATTTTTTCATATATTTTTTAGATTTTTTTTAGACAAGATGATAGGAAGAAAATGATATTTTTATTTAATTAGTGCTCATTTAACGGTTCGATTAAACATAACTTTAATTGAATTATTAATTATTAATTGATTACAAAATTAAGATTTTGGAAAATATAAATGCTTACCTAGGTAATTTAAAAGATTTTTAGTTATTTTCAATCTTAAAAAAATGTTTAAGCGGGTGAGATTTTTTATATTTGATTTATATCCATGATATTGGTTATAAACCATTTTTATTAGAATGGTTCAATTTGGTCACATACATATCAATTTTTGCAATAATTATAAATTCATGTGCATTTATTCATTTTTATATTTTTTTGATACATTATCAAGTCATATTTCAAATTTTCTAATTAACTACTTATATTTTAAAAGGTATTATAACACGTGAGTTTCAAACTAGTGGTTTTAAAAGTTTAATTATAGTCCTATAATTTGATTAAATATTTTCCCTAAAAAATAAATTGATTAAATATTTTAAATTATCTAAAAAATAAATATCCCAAAATATTCTTATATTACTAAATGTTAATATTTGGTTAAATTACAAGTTTAGTATTTGAACTTTCACAGTTGTGTCAATTTTGTCTCTAAACTTTGAAAAGTATCAAATAGGTCTTCGAACTTTTAATTTTGGGTCTAATAGGTACATGAACTTTAAAAAGTATCCAGTAGGTCCTCAAATTTCAATTTTGTGTCTAATAAGTACATATTCCACATTTTTTTTTTAAATTCACAGGCCTACTAAATACAAAATTGAAAGTTTAGGGTCCCAATAGACATAAAATTCAATTTTATATCTAATAGGTTGGTTAATTTTTACAAATCTCAAATATGCTACAGATCTATTAGACACAAAATTGAAAGTTCATAAATCTATTAAACATTTTTTAAGTTTAGGGAACTATTAGATACAAAATTGAAAGTTTAAGGATCTATTAGACACTTTTTAAAGTCCAAGGACCAAATTGATACAATCCTAAAAGGCCAAAGACCAAACTTGTAATTTAACTTTAATATTTTAATTACCTAATAAGATTTTCTTTAATGTGACAAGAGAGATAATGAAGTAACATTCACAATCAATAGATTAGTATTTGAATAGGGTAAAAAAAAAAAAAACCCTACAAAGATCATGTAAATTTTCAAGAAAAAGAAAAGAAAACAAGTTCGTAGAAAATGGATACCAACCTAAACATAGTTGTATATCATCATCAGCCAAAAAGTGTTTGAATCAAAAGAACAACTAAACGAGTGAGTTTAAAAATTAGGGTTTTTGAAAATACGCACCAAAATTTACATGTCTTCGAGGTAACTTACTTCATCTATAAATTTTTCGCTTTTACCCAACTCAAACCCTACCTATAAGTGCCAAAACTAGTTTAGCTCAACGGTAATTGACATGTACGCCACCAACAACAACAAAAAAAAAAAAATCTAGAAGTTAGAAGAACATTAGAACATTAGCTCATCCTTCTCTATCAGTTCTAAAGAATAGCGGCCACATAAACAAATCAAATTGAATCAAATTTGAAATCGTAAGAACTAAATAATAATATACCCTAATTGGCTAACTATACAAGATAAAACTATAATTCAAGCCTTCACAATTTTTTTTATAAAGCATTCACAATTAATTTCTAGCAATTTTGACATCAAATTTTTGCAGACGCTGAGCATCCGCCTGGATCAGATTTGAGATGGGCGATCTGTTCAGAAACCGCCATTAAAGCATAACTAAGTTAGTTGGGCCGCTCACCTAAATACTCCAACTCTTAATTATGTACTCCTCTTCCCCATTTTTCTTCTTCATGTAAATCTTCCCCAGATCTTCAATCTTCCTCTCATTTCCCCATCAATGGCGGGATTTTTGTCCACTGTCAGGCGCCTCTACCTCACCATTTACAACTGGACTCTCTTCGTCGGATGGTAAGTACTTTTCCCTTCGAAATCACTTCTCTTTCGATCTATCACCAAGTTGAATGAACTTATGCTTGGGTTCTTCAGGGTTCAGGTGTTCTATTTCTCTATCAAGCAATTGAAGGAATCTGGTCACCAACAGGTTTATGATGCCGTTGAACGACCTCTTCAGTTTGCTCAAACTGCCGCTGTACTAGAGGTATTCCCTTATCGTTTCTTGTTCTTTTTTCCTTGCATGAATCCGTTTCCAAATAGTTTATGAGCTGATTGGTACGACAGAGCTTCCTTTATAATGAATTCTCTCATTTTCTACTTGACAGATTCTCCATGGCCTCGTTGGTGAGCAATGTTTGATTCGTTCACAAATTTTGGTGAAGAAGATTTTCTTGCCCTGTTTTCATCTTAGAAACGAAGTTGAATTGGGGTTTTGGTTTTGGTTTAATTAGGTCTGGTGAGATCCCCTGTAACAGCAACATTACCACAGATTGGTTCTAGATTGTATGTGACTTGGGGCATCCTATGGAGTTTCCCTGAGGTCGAAACCTTTTTTTTTAATGCTTAAATTACCCGTAAATTAATGTTTGTGTTTGTAATTTAAATTGGTATACTGATTACTGCTTGGGTTTGGCAGGTAAGGAGTCATATACTTGTTACCTCCTTGGTCATCAGCTGGTCCATCACAGAGGCAAGTACTTAAGACCCCACAGCTTGTCATCTTTCTTTCTTTGGAAATTTTGATTCCAAACTTTATCTGTTCACTTATTTTTAGTTGTTGTTGATTATAACATTTAACAAACCACAAGAGATGAGTTCAAGAATTTTAAAAATGAATCTACGCACATCAGCTTATGGTTGATAATTTGTGATTTGTTTCCATTTCTTTTAGGTATCTTGTATATGGTTAGCTTCTTTTTGGTTGTTAAGTGTGTCATTCATTGTGGATTTTCTGTGTTAAGGCTTTATTAGATGACCATTTACTTATTCCAGTTAGGAGATTAGATTTAGAGTGAGTTTGACCTGATTTGTTGAATAGTGAAAACTGTTTTTAGCTAATTAAAAACACCCTTTCATCGTGATGTTTGACTAATACTTCTGGAAGATCCTAAAAATGTGTAAAGCACTTTAAAATAATTTAAGAAGAATGATTTAATCTTAATTAGCGTTTTTCTAGAAGTATTTACAGAAAGAGTCTAACTTTAAGGACACGTTTCTCAAAATATATATCGAAATCAATCGATCCATACAGTTTTCAAGATGTACCATGGAGCAGTATAAAGATGTACCGACTTTATGTTTATATGCAATCTTTTGTGGATAAGCTCTATCTCTGGTTTCTCTGTCTTGTCCTCTTAAAGTTGAATGGTTCAATTAAAAAGGGGAAGATGCTCTGCTTGACACTTTTTTTCCAACCTCGGCTTGTAGATTATCCGCTATTCGTTTTATGGCATGAAGGAGGCGTTTGGTTTTGCACCTTCGTGGCTCCTATGGCTGAGGTACTAGCTCTCCTTTAGCGAAGTGGGGTACAATTCGTCGTGTTCTCTGCATCTGTGATATTAAAAATGTTCTCACTTATATCATGTAGGTATAGCACATTCCTATTGCTGTATGTAACTGGCATCACTAGTGAAGTTGGTCTGATCTATCTGGCTCTTCCTTACATGAAGGTAAGAAATCCAATGCTATGTTACACAACACAAAAGGATAACATGATTCACTCTTATGAATTGAATCCTGAACCTGGGGCCATGCTAACTGTTAGAGTATTGATATAATTAAATTTACTGTAACCCATCAACTTAAGCTTTTGGGTTGATAGGTGATTTAACATGGTATCAAAGCTAGACCCTTGTAGTGTCATTTCCTCCCCTATTAATATTGGTTTTCACTTGTTGGACCTTCTATAAAATTTCAAGCCCACAAGTGAGAGGGAGTATTAGAGTATTGATATTGTTAAATTTACTGTAACCTATTAGCTTAAGCTTTTGGGTCGAGTGGTGATTTAACAATAAAGCATATTTTCGTTAGAAAGTGTGTCATCATCTCAATTGCAGAAAATGATTGTAATGAGTTGCTTTCAGGAATCTGGGAAGTATTCTTTTAGGATGCCAAACAAATGGAACTTCTCTTTCGATTACTTCTATGCAGCGATTCTTGTCCTCGCAATCTATGCTCCAGGTTCGAGTTGTTCAAGTTCTTGTTTTGCTGCTGTTTTTCTATTTGCCTCCTTTGGTAACTGTACAAACATTGTGTGCTGCAGGAAGTCCTCATATGTATACCTACATGCTTGTTCAGAGGTCAAAAGCTCTCTCAAAATCCAAAAAAGAGTAGAAAGAATGAAGGCTAATGTTATCCCATTCACTTTGTCTCAATTCAGTGTACATTTCGAATATTTATCTCTAATTTTTACTCTTGATATGCATAATCTTGTTAAGGACGTTTGTTCAACAGTTTTATTCCATACTTTCTATTTTCTTAATCAACTGCATTATTTATTGATTTTTTTCCTTTTCGTTTTACCATACCATTTTATGCGAAATTTGGTTCAACAATCGATGGGGTGTTGAATTGTATCTCTAGTTAATCAATGTTATAATGTCTTAACCTGTTAAACTATACTTTGGTTGGTTGTTGTGTAATAGTTTTTCCTATTAAATGAAAAATAAGTTAAATATATCATGTGTAGATACATTTACGACTCATTTAATAATAGTCTCGTTCTATTTATGGTTTCTTTTCTCATTGGTGATATTGATTGTTTTATGGATGTGTCTGACATTTTATTGAATCATCATTTATACTGTTTTATGTTGATGTTGATGATTAGAGTGATTTATTTAAATATTGAAGTACTTTATGAATATATTTTGGTTACAATGATGTGTAATGTTGAAGCTTTTGATTGAGCTGATTTTCAATTAAAAGTTGGCGAAAATGATATTTATTTGAAGGGTTCAAAGTTAGATTAAAATTTAAGAAATATTCCATCAAACTGCATTATAAATTAAAAGATGATATAACATTTTTCTCAACAAAAAAAAAAAAAAAAAAGATGATATAACATCAAGCAATATAATAAGATTTTGATTCTCCATCAATTAAGCAGGTCATGAACAAGTTAACTGTAGGGACTCCGAAATTAAAAAAAAAAAAAAAAAGTTATCTATAGTTTATAAGAAAAGGACCATGGGTAACATATGTCATGATTTATTTATTATTAATTCTACATGATTTATTGGTATGGACCGCAATTGAAAGGGTCTCTAGTTTCTCATATATAGAGGGGATTAAATTACAAGTTTAGTTTTCAAACTTTGAAAATTGTGTCTATTTGTCTCTGAACTTTTAAAAGTGTCTAATGAGTCTCTAAACCATCTAAATGTAATGTAACACCCCAGGCACAGAATTCGGAAGCACGCTTAACTTCAAAGTTCCTATGATTGAGCCACCGAAAAGGAAGGTACACCTTGTTGGTATAGGTAGTATCTATCAATTCTTTTAAGCTTATCTTGACTATACTTTCATCTCCTCAGGATCCCTCTCATTCGGATGTGATCTCGGTTCATTCATGTACCCCTCTTAACGTCGGGCGTCACAAATAAGTTCATGAAAAATTCAAAAGTTCTAAAAATTAATCAATCTATTAGATATAAATTTGAATCTTATGTTCAATGGAGTCATACAATTTCAATTTTGTATCATTAATGAATTTTAAAAAGGAAAATTGCTGGCAATTAGGGTTTTTCTAATTGCAAATATAGCACATAAAAATAATAGAAAATATGACAATTTATTATAATAAAATTTCATATTCATAATCCTCTCTTTGTTATTCATGTGTAACCTATTCACTTGTAATCCATCATAAAATTTACATCATTTTCTTTCGATTTTTTCATCTTCTTTCAATTTTTGTTCTACTTGAAGGTTTGAAAATTTTCTTCTAATTTCTTCTTGTGCTTCCTCTTGAAAAGGTTTGTGTGATTCATGAGGTTTCTTTTGATTTCTTCTTCTTCTTCGATTTCATTTTTTAGGTTTCTTCTGATTTATGAGGTTTCTTCGATTTCTTTCTCCTTCTGGTTTCCTCTTCTTCTTCTTGATTTCTACTTCTGGTTTCTTCTGATTTCTTCTTCCCTCTATGTGATTTATGAAGTAGCAAACTCAAGTCATAATTAAATTGTATATCAATGACCATTTCAAACTAAAACAAGAAGGGATTTTTGTACGGATGACCCTCTAAAATAGGCGGAAATGATAAATGTCATACCTTTTCAAAACAAGGATATATGTCATTTTGTTTGCGTCAGCATCCTAGTAAAATTACCATTTTACTCTCTACTCTAACCTCATTCTCTCTCTCTACTCTCGCTCTAACTTCTCGCTCTCTCTCCAATCTCTCACTCTCTCTCCAATTTCTCTCTTCAATCTCTTGCTCTCTCTCCATCTCGTTTCTCGCTCTCGCTCTCACTTTTACTCTCGCTCTCTCTCTTCAATTTCTCCCTCCAATTTTTTACTATCTCTCTCATTTATCTCTTCAATCTCTTGCTCTCTCTCCAATCTCGCTATCGCTCAACTTCTCGCTCTTAATGTCTTAAATGCGTGTTTTCATATAGGGAGTAAAATGGTAATTTTGCTAGGATGATGACGTAAGCAAAATGACATATATATCCTTATTCTGAAAAGGTAGGACATTTTTCATTTTGGTCTCTCAAAATGGGTCATCCACGCAATTGTTTCAAACAAGAACTAGATTTCCATTTTACTGATAGACTCCGATTATTAGAGTCGATAGACACTGATAGACTATCAGAAATACTAAGATAGTTGCTAATAGACTCCATATTCATTTCTATCATAGACTCTAATAATCGGAGTTTATCAGTGTAATCGAAGTTTATCAGTGATAGACACTGATAGACTATTAAAAATACTAAGATAACTGTTGATAGACTCCGTATAATCCTTTCTATCAGTGTCTATCATTGATAGACTCTGATAATCGAAATCTATTAGGGGTCGTTTGGCCCACTGTGTTGGTTATAATAGTGGGGGCTATTATAACCAACCCAATGTTTGGGGCATCAACAAAAACAAGGGATGAAGTTGGTTATTTTTCCCCTCCGTGTTGCCACAGTAACCACTATTCAACCCACCCAATTATTCTATCAATTATCTACAGTAACTCTTTTCTCTCTTCTTCCATTTGACTCATTGACTTTCCTACCGACGACCGGCCGACGACTTTTCCGGCGACTGCCATCGACTTTCCGACCACTTTTCCGACGATCACCGACGACTTTTATATATATATATATATATATATATATATATAAATAATCTTTCTTCTCGTTTTCATTTCGAAAAATATAAAAAACAAAAATAAGGAAAAGAAAAAGAAAAGAGGTAGAAGAAATGAAAGGAAAAAAGAGGGAAAAAAATTTCGGCCGTCGAAAAATTTGTTGGTGGTTGTCGAAAAAATCGAAAAATTTCTAGGGAGTTAGATACTAGGTTGTCTTTGTATAAATATGAAATTTTATTCCATATATAATTACTTTGGATAATGAAGTATATGAATGTTTACCTTCATCGTACCATATTTTTCATTCAAAATTATACTTATCGTATTTAAGTTTACCGTGATAATAATAATTTTTAAATAAATACTACTCAAGTTTTTATTTTATGTGATTCTTTTGATAATGAAGGTAAAATGAGTTTTGAATAAGCATTTACCATTTTTATGTTGGAAATACATCAATGAAACAAATATGGTTTTTCTATATGAAATCATAAAAATGACTTATTTTGTGAAAAAAAACCATGACTCTAAAACAAAGAAAATCAACCCTTACTTTAGGTTATTTTTGTTTCATTTTAAGTTAAACATATAATTTAACCCCTATACCCAAAACTTTATTTTTTTTACAACTAAACCCAATTTTTTTTTTTTTTTTAATAATATTTGAAGTACAAAGTTGTATGAGGAAAATCAACAAAAAAAGTAAGGAAAAAAAAAAAACAGTCAGCTTGAAACATAGACTATTTGAACACAGACTAAAATAATCTGCATTCCAAACACTGCACTCCAAACACAAACTATTTTATCTTGGAAAAAAAATAATTTGCCCCCCAAACACAGACTATAATAATTTTATTTTATCCCAGACTATAATAATCAGCACCCCAAACACAGACTATTTTATCCTAGACTATAATAATCTGCACCCCAAACACAGACTATTATAACAGCCATACTATTATAATCCCCAGCTATTATAACCAACCCAGTGCCCCAAACAACCCCTTAGTATCTATCATTGATAGACTCCGATTGGTTATTAGTGATAGACACTGATAATCTTTTCTATTAGATAGTTGCTGATGGAAAGGGTTGATGGAAAGGGTATTTTTGTAACTTAACATCACTTTTTGCTATTTTGTAAATAGTTTTACTTTTCTCTATTTTTGCAATATGTTTAGGGTTTTTTTGCTATATGTGCAAATATCCCTTTTAAAAAATTGAACTTTTGGGCTCTGTTTGATAACCATTTGGTTTTTTGTTTTTGATTTTTTTAAAATCATGCTTGTTTTCTTTCAATTTCCTTACCATGCTTTTTCATCCCTTTAAAAGACACATTTGGATTCCTGGCCAAATTCCAAAAACAAAAACAAACTTTTGAAAACTAGTTTTTTAGTTTTCAAAACTTGACTTGGTTTTTAAAGACATGGTGATAACATGCAAAAATGCTATATGTTTCCTATTAATTTTAGCTAGTTTTGTGTTTAATTTGTGAGCTTTGATGCCATTTTATGTTTAAATTTCAGAAATCGAGCCAAAGAAGCAAAAATGGAGGCTTTTGAAGCATTTTGAAGAGAACCATTGAAGATCCAAGCTCAAAAGCCCAAGGAAAGAGAGTTGGAGGCCCAAAATGAAGTCCAAAGGACCATTCTTGAAGATGAGATTTGAGAGGCTAGTGTCTCGACGCTAGCCTTGAGCGTCTCGACTCTGGCAAGCCGTGAAGACCAAGCTAAGAATGGGGCAGCGTTAAGCGTCTCGATGCTGAAGCTTTGTGGGCACCAAGTATCATACATCACAACGTCGAGACGCTGTGACATCTGTGTCTCGACGTTGGGGTTGTTGGACATCTATAAATAGTCATTTTCAGCCTTGAAAGGGGAGCCAATTTGAGGGTTTTTACCCTATTCTCGATTCCACACTAAAATTGGGGGTCTTTGAAGAAGATTTGGAGCCATGTTGAAGATCTTTGGAGCTCGGGATCGATGGAGATTGTCATGGGAATGAGGAGATTGGCATTATCTTGAGCATTTCTCTTCCCTCTTCCTTTACTTTTAGTTTCCAGATTAGGTGTAATTAGGAATTGTTGGATGTTATGTGATTATGAGTGGTTAATTCCTAAATTCTATGGGTTTGATTTAATTTGTTGGACCTTTGCTTAATTGATTAATTTGATTTGGCTTAATTGTCATTATCATTTATTTGTGCATTTTGTCCTTAATGCTTTTAATCACCTGATCACTAATTAAATGAATTGTTTTCTAAGTGGAAACTCGAAAGAGAGAAACTTAGACTAGAACTGAATGCATGACTAATGTTTATTTACCTAAGTGATAGCGGGTTAAAATTAATAGATGTTAGAGGTTGTTAATGAAGAGTCGTAATGTCATGCTTAGTAAATAAGGAGGAAACTGAAAAGAGATTCTTTATTAAAAGACATGAGAATAGGAGGAGACCGACATAAAATTCTTCTAGACTTATGAATTGAATGACTAATTAATCCTAATTGGCTAATTCATTAAGCAATTAAATGTCCAATTAATAAAATCAACACCCTAGAATTATCCCTCCAAATTGTGTCTCAATTTATCTTTTGCTTTCTAGATTAGCTTTTTGTTTATCTTCCCGGCATTAGATTTTGTTCTCTAAATAAAGCAAAACAAGATTATTTGCGGTAATTAATTGAATAAATCCAATCCATGTGGAGACGATACTCACATACTCATAATCACTATATTACTTGACCTGTGCGCTTTGTGGCCATCACATGGAAAAAAAAAATAGATACAAAATCAAGAAGTTTATAGGTAGAAGGAGTGTTTTTAAGCTTAATTTTCAAAAACAAAAAACCAAATAGTTATCAAACGAGACCTTAGGGACTAAATTTGTAAATTTGAAAGTTCAGTGATCAAATAGACACAAATCTCAAAATTTAGGGACTAAGTTTGTAATTTAACTATAAATACACCCACATTCTAAAGGGGGAAAAAATTAAAATTTACTCTCAAACTTGATAAGTTCCATCACTTTTTATCTTGAACTATTAATTTCATCAAATTCAACCTTAACTTAAATTGTTGTGATAAATTTTATCTTATATTTATCTATTTATTTTAACAAAAAGAATCTAAAATTCTTCTAAAACTCACTAAAGCTTTGTAAAAGAATTAGTCTTAAATTAGAAGTCCTTGAATTTAAGATTTGTGTCTATTTGGTCCTTAAACTTTCAAAAGCATCTAATAAATCCTTAAACTTTCAATTTTGTGTTCAAAAAGTTCTTGCATTTTAAATTTTGTGTCTAATAGGTCATTAACCTATTCAACATTTTTTGATGAACCTATTAAACACGAAATTTATGTCTAATAAGTCATTGACCTATTCGACATTTTTTGATGAACCTATTAAATACAAAATTTATGTCTAATAAGTCATTGACCTATTCGACATTTTTTGATGAACCTATTAAATACAAAATTTATGTCTAATAAGTCATTGACCTATTCGAGATTGTTTGATGAACCAATTAAACACAAAATTGAAATTTGGTTCTATTAGACATAAAACTCAATTATATATCTAATAATTCAATTAATTTCTAAAAACTTTGAATATGTCAGAGACTTAATGGACACAAAATTGAAAGTTCATAGACCTATAAGACATTTTTTTAAAGTTTAGAGACCTATTAGACATTTTTTTTAAAAGTTTAGAAACCTTTTAGACACAAACCTCAAATTTCAAGGATTAAACTTGTAGTTTAACCTTATAAATTCCTTGAATGTACATATTTTTCTTTAGCGATTCTTTAAATGAAAGTCTATAAAAAAGTAAAAATTGCAACACTTGTTAAAGTCTAAAATCCAATTTAATGAAATTGAAAGTGTAAGGTAAAAATTATTGCACCTTAACTAAGGGATAAAAAATTAATGATATTGTCTCCAATCTATTAGCATAGATTACGGTTAACCCTTAAAAAATTAATGATATTTTTTTTTAATAATGTAACACCCCAGGCCCAGGATTCGGCACTTAAGGCCTCGACATTCTCCTACGACCTGGCCACGCCACCATACTTTTCTGAAACTGCTTCAAAGAATGAAGACTGTCCCCACAAACCAACACGGGGTCCTTTTAGCATGCTTTGTCCTCACTCACATGCTTCCTAGCCAAGCACGCTTAACTTCAAAGTTCCTATGATTGAGCCACCGAAAAGGAAGGTGCACCTTGTTGGTATAGGTAGTATCTATCAATTCTTTTAAGCTTATCTTGACTATACTTTCATCTCCTCAGAATCTCTCTCATTCGGATGTGATCTTGGTTCATTCATGTACCCCTCCTAACGTCGGACGTCACAAATAAGTTCATGAAAAATTCAAAAGTTCTAAAAATTAATCAATCTATTAGATATAAATTTGAATCTTATGTCCAATGGAGTCATACAATTTCAATTTTGTATCCAGCAGATTCATGAATTTTAAAAAGGGAAATTGCTGGCAATTAGGGTTTTTCTAATTGCAAATATAGCACATAAAAATAATAGAAAATATGACAATTTATTATAATAAAATTTCATAATTTCCATTTTACCCCTATCTTATTTTGAATTGTTCACGCGAATTCATAATCCTCTCTTTGTTATTCATGTGTAACCTATTCACTTGTAATCCATCATAAAATTTACATCATTTTCTTTCGATTTTTTCATCTTCTTTCAATTTTTTTTCTACTTGAAGGTTTGAAAATTTTCTTCTAATTTCTTCTTCTGCTTCCTCTTGAAAAGGTTTGTATGATTCATGAAGTTTCTTTTGATTTCTTCTTCTTCTTCGATTTCATTTTTTAGGTTTCTTCTGATTTATGAGGGTTCTTCGATTTCTTTCTCCTTCTGGTTTCCTCTTCTTCTTCTTGATTTCTACTTCTGGTTTCTTCTGATTTCTTCTTCCCTCTGTGATTTATGAAGTAGCAAACTCAAGTCATAATTAAATTGTATATCAATGACTATTTCAAACTAAAACAAGAAGGGATTTTTGTACGGATGACCCTCTAAAATAAAATAGGCGGAAATGATAAATGCCATACCTTTTCAAAACAAGGATATATGTCATTTTGTTTGCGTCAGCATCCTAGTAAAATTACCATTTTACTCTCTACTCTAACCTCATTCTCTCTCTCTACTCTCGCTCTAACTTCTCGCTCTCTCTCCAATTTCTCTCTTCAATCTCTTGCTCTCTCTCCATCTCGTTTCTCGCTCTCGCTCTCACTCTTACTCTCGCTCTTCAATTTCTCCCTCCAATTTTTTACTCTCTCTCTCATTTTTCTCTTCAATCTCTTGCTCTCTCTCCAATCTCGCTATCGCTCAACTTCTCGCTCTTAATGCCTTAAATGCGTGTTTTCATATAGGGAGTAAAATGGTAATTTTGCTAGGATGATGACGTAAGCAAAATGACATATATATATCCTTATTCTGAAAAGGTAGGTGATAGCGCAATTTATTGTGCTATATTTTAGATAATTTTACCGTTAGTCTTGAGTATTATTTGAGCATTTTTATCTCTATTTGGTTTTGTTTTGTAGGAATCAAGTATTTCAATGGAAATCGACGTTTTTGAGCACTACCGATGATTTTGGAGCTAAATAATAAGTTTGGGCCAAGAAAATAGAAAAGGAAGATAAATTAAAGGCCTAGCGTTGCTGGGCGCAAGTCAGGAGGCACGCGCATTCGGGGCTGTTGGGTTTTATGCCCTAAAACTCGTAGATAGTGAATGTAACCGTTGACCGGATATTAATGAAACAATATTGATATATTATTCCATTAATTGTTATTAGTTATTTTATATTTGTCTTTGCCAAATAATAACCCTAATCCAATAAACTAGACATCCAAGGTTGTAATATGAGTCTTGAACTATATGTAGCGACATATGGGATCATTGTTCAAGAAGCAGCATAAAGGGTCTATAGTATAGGGATAAAACTGGGTGCCTTATCCTGGTGACACTATGGATACGGCCCACTTTGTATTGATACAAACGCTGCGATCCAACGCGTTCGTGTAGGAGACATGCGAGTGGGGGTATCCTATGCAATGAGTTTGCATAAGATCGGACCGCGAAATAGTAACCACTGGTTATAACACCGTTAACTAGTTGGTTTTCTATTTCACTAGGACGACCTAGACAACTTAGTCTTAATCCTGAGTTGATTATGGACTCCTGCTCATGAGAGATTGTCCTTTGATTTGTATGGGTGAGAGTGGCCAATACGCCGACTCAATAAGCCTACCACTTTGGGGACAAGACTGAATGGGGGAGCTGGGAACATAATCGTACAAGATGGAATTCACTCCTTCCCGACTTTAGGGAAGCAGATGAGTGTTCCCTTAAGTGGTTACTCCGAGTCTTGAACAAAGGGCCCTACCCTCTCAATGGCACGAGAGGGTTTTCTGTTTGATGGTTGGACCACAAACAGGTTGTTCATTAGAGGAGAATTAGTACTTAAGGAAATACAGGTAACCCAGGGGTAAAACGGTAATTTGACCCAGCTGGTGTTACGGACACTCGTGAAGGACTAACTAGTCGATATTGGTCTAGATCCGTGGACACAGAAAATATGTCTGCAGTGAGAAGAATGCAACTGTGAGTCTATAGTGGAATGTACACACAGTTAACAAATATTGATTAATGTGGTTAATGAGTTTGACCAATTAATCTCACATCGTTGGAGCTTCTGATCTGCAGGTCCATTAGGTCCCACTGGTAGCTCGTAAAGTAATTTGAGGCAACTGAGTAATAAAAGTAAATTGAAAATGTTCAATTTACTAAGGGAAACAAATATAATATATATTGATATATTATTATGAGAGAAATTAATATTTGAAAAGTTCAAATATAAATTTATGGAAGTTTGAAAGAGTTCAAAATAATGAATTAATTAATTTAAGGCCTAAAATGTGTTTGGGCAAATTAATTAATTCTAGGCCGGGAATTAAATATGTGATATTTAATTGGTGGTTAATTAATTAAAGAATTCATTAACCGGGAATTAATCAATTATGGAAATAATTAATCACTTAAGGAAGTGATTAATCATTTATGGAAATGATCTAATCACTTATGGAAGTAATTAGTCATTTGTGGAAAAGATTAATCAATTATGGAATTGATTGATCATGATTGATTAATTAAGGAATAAGATTGAATCAATTATGGAAAAGATTGATTTAATTGAATATTTTATTCATGACCTCTCCTCTATAAATAGAACACTAGACCTAATTGGTCATGACACTTGACACTCTTGAAAGACAAGACCTAGAATTCTCTCTAGCCTCCCTCTTAGAGAAAGACTCCCACAAGTCTTTTGCCTCCTAGACTTAGAGACATACCGGTGTAACCTCTGTGGTGATTGTGTCAATCAAAGAAGAAATTTCCAGCGAAGAAAAACAAAGGCGGCTGCTGCGTTTTCGTTCGTGGAGCGTCGTTGGCGAAGAACGGTCAAGTCTTCAACGAAGGTTTGTAACGGTTCTTCCTCTTTTCTTTAGAAAAGTTTTAAAAATAAATTTAGATTTATTTTAGCATGTTTAAACCAATTTTACAGCGGCTTTAAAGGTTGTTTAAAGTTTTGTTTGAGTTATCGTAACGGTATTTTAATGTTAATTAATATACGGCGTAAGGTCTAATCGATGCGCTTCCGCTGCGTGGAGACTTTTATTCCCTTCAGGGGCAGCGTCGAGACGCTACCTCCACAGCGTCTCGACGCTGCGAACTTTCCAGATTTAATTAGGGCGTACGAGCGACAGCGTCGCGACGCTATGTCCTCAGCGTCTCGACGCTGTCACGCAGAATCGACAGTATTTAAAGAAAACGATGCTTTCAGATTGGGGGAGCTGTTTTGGAGAGAGAAAAACGACTTCTAGAGAGGGAAAACGGACAGAACAAGGCAGAGAGCGAGGGAGCTTGATTCGAGGAGCTTGGATCGAGAAGTTCGTGACGGGAACGCACGGGAATCACGGCCAACGAGTTTAATCTTTCTCCCTTATTTCTTGTATTGATTTGTAGCATGTTTGGGACAAATTTCGCTTGTATTTTAGAGACCATGAGTAGCTAGATTTCGTTTCTTAGGGGCTTGATGTAGCCATTAGTTTGTATGGATTAATTTACGGCTTTTTAGGACGTTTCGTAACGCGGTTTATTTATGCAATTGTTTGATTAATGCTTATAATCTCTTGATCACGGATTGTATGTTGTTGTTTCGGAACTAATCGCTCGGGAGAGGGTAGTTTAGATTAGACTCTCAATTGCATGACTTAGGTAATTCGTTAATCGGGAGATTTGGAATTGCTTGAGAAACCGTCATGAGATTTGTTCTTATTGCTTAGGCTTATTGTTGAAATTAGATAGGGATATCAATTTCTTAATTCGCTTAAAGGATTAATTGCACTCGGGAGAGGCTTTTAATTATTCATAATCCTTGGTTTATAAACTTGTTACGAATTTGTTCTTAATTATTCGTTTAGTTAATTCATGCATCTAATAGGTGAAATCAATTCCCTAAGACCTTTTTCCATTGAGTTTCCACATTTTATTGCTTTTATTAGTTTTTAATTGTTTTGCATATCTCTCGTTTATTTTCTCTAAATAAAATTGGGCAAATATACCTTTAATAATTAGGGGAACTAGAAAACCAATCCAGAGGACGACATTCGATTTTAAATCACTATATTATAACTTGGGCCCGTGCACTTGCGGTTAGCAATTTGCACATCAAGTTTTTGGCGCTTTTTCATTTTGGCCTCTCAAAATGGGTCATCCACGCAATTGTTTCAAACAAGAACTAGATTTCCATTTTACTGATAGACTCCGATTATTAGAGTCTATCAGTGTCTATCAGTGTCTATCAGTGATAGACACTGATAGACTATCATAAATACTAAGATAGTTGCTAATAGACTCCATATTCATTTCTATCAGATCACTGATAGACTCTAATAATCGGAGTTTATCAGTGTAATTGAAGTTTATCAGTGATAGACACTGATAGACTATTAAAAATACTAAGATAGTTGTTGATAGACTCCGTATAATCTTTTCTATCAGTGTCTATCATTGATAGACTCTGATAATCGAAATCTATTAGGGGTCGTTTGGCCCACTATGTTGGTTATAATAGTGGGGGCTATTATAACCAACCCAATGTTTGGGGTATCAACAAAAACAAGGGATGGAGTTGGTTATTTTTCCCCTCCGTGTTGCTACAGTAACCACTATTCAACCCACCCAATTATTCTATCATTATCTACCGTAACTCTTTTCTCTCTTCTTCCATTTGACTCATTGACTTTCCTACCGACGACCGGCCGACGACTTTTCCGGCGACCGCCGTCGACTTTCCGACCACTTTTCCGGCGATCACCGACAATTTTTTTTTTTTTTTTTTTTAAATAATCTTCCTTCTCGTTTTCATTTCGAAAAATATAAAGAACAAAAATAAGGAAAAGAAAAAGAAAAGAGGTAGAAGAAATGAAAGGAAAAAAGAGGGAAAAAAATTTCGGTCGTCGAAAAATTTGTTGGTGGTTGTCGAAAAAATCAAAAAATTTCTTGGGAGTTAGATACTAGGTTGTCTTTGTATAAATATGAAATTTTATTCCATATATAATTACTTTGGATAATGAAGTATATGAATGTTTACCTTCATCGTACCATATTTTTCATTCAAAATTATACTTAGCGTATTTAAGTTTACCGTGATAATAATAATTTTTAAATAAATACTACTCAAGTTTTTATTTTATGTGATTCTTTTGATAATGAAGGTAAAATGAGTTTTGAATAAGCATTTACCATTTTTATGTTGGAAATACATAAATGAAACAAATATGGTTTTTCTATATGAAATCATAAAATGACTTATTTTGTGAAAAAAAAAAACATGACTCTAAAACAAAGAAAATCAACCCTTACTTTAGGTTATTTTTGTTTCATTTTAAGTTAAACATATAATTTAACCCCTATACCCAAAACTTTATTTTTTTTACAACTAAACCCAATTTTTTTTTTTTAAATAATATTTGAAGTACAAAGTTATATGAGGAAAATCAACAAAAAAAGTAAGGAAAAAAAAAACAGTCAGCTTGAAACATAGACTATTTGAACCCAGACTAAAATAATCTGCATCCCAAACACTGCACCCCAAACACAAACTATTTTATCCCAGACTATAATAATTTGTCCCCCAAACACAGACTATTTTATCTCATACTATAATAATCAGCACCCCAAACACAGACTATTATAACACCTATACTATTATAATCCTCAGACTATTATAACCCTCAGCTATTATAATCAACCCAGTGCCCCAAACAACCCCTTAGTATCTATCATTGATAGACTCCGATTGGCTATTAGTGATAGACACTGATAATCTTTTCTATTAGATAGTTGCTGATGGAAAGGGCTGATGGAAAAGGTATTTTTGTAACTTAACATCACTTTTTGCTATTTTGTAAATAGTTTTACTTTTCTCTATTTTTGCAATATGTTTAGGGTTTTTTGCTATATGTGCAAATGTCCCTTTTAAAAAATTGAACTTTTGGGCTCTGTTTGATAACCATTTGGTTTTTTGTTTTTGATTTTTCTAAAATCATGCTTGTTTTCTTTCAATTTCCTTACCATGCTTTTTCATCCCTGTAAAAGACACATTTGGATTCCTAGCCAAATTCCAAAAACAAAAACAAACTTTTGAAAACTAGTTTTTTTAGTTTACTTGACCTGTGCGCTTTGTGGCCATCACATGGAAAAAAAAAATAGATAACAAAATCAAGAAGTTTATAGGTAGAAGTAGTGTTTTTAAGCTTAATTTTCAAAAACAAAAAACCAAATAGTTATCATACGAGGCCTTAGGGACTAAATTTGTAAATTTGAAAGTTTAGTGATCAAATAGACACAAATCTCAAAATTTAGGGACTAAGTTTAAACTTGATAAGTTCCATCACTTTTTATCTTGAACTATTAATTTCATCAAATTCAACCTTAACTTAAATTGTTGTGATAAATTTTATCTTATATTTATCTATTTATTTTAACACAAAGAATCTAAAAATCTTCTAAAACTCACTAAACCTTTGTAAAAGAATTAGTCTTAAATTAGAAGTCCTGAATTTAAGATTTGTGTCTATTTGGTCCTTAAACTTTCAAAAGCATCTAATAAATCCTTAAACTTTCAATTTTGTGTTCAAGAAGTTCTTGCATTTTCAATTTTATGTCTAATAGGTCATTGACCTATTCAACATTTTTTGATGAACCTATTAAACACGAAATTTATGTCTAATAAGTCATTGACCTATTCGACATTTTTTGATGAACCTATTAAATACGAAATTTATGTCTAATAAGTCATTGACCTATTCGAGATTGTTTGATGAACCAATTAAACACAAAATTGAAATTTGGTTCTATTAGACATAAAACTCAATTATATATCTAATAATTCAATTAATTTCTAAAAACTTTGAATATGTCAGAGACTTAATGGACACAAAATTGAAAGTTCATGGACCTATTAGACATTTTTTAAAGTTTAGAGACCTATTAGACATTTTTTTAAAAGTTTAGAAACCTTTTTTAGACACAAACCTCAAATTTCAAGGATTAAACTTGTAGTTTAACCTTATAAATTCCTTGAATGTACATATTTTTCTTTAGCGATTCTTTAAATGAAAGTCTATAAAAAAGTAAAAATTGCAACACTTGTTAAAATCTAAAATCCAATTTAATGAAATTGAAAGTGTAAGGTAAAAATTATTGCACCTTAACTAAGGGATAAAAAATTAATGATATTGTCCCCAATCTATTAGCATAGATTACGGTTAACCCTTAACCACGCGGCCTACAATATCGACCACGACTAACGTCGACCGTAAGAGGGTGAACTTTATGAAAGGTGCAAGATTATTTCCTTCCTACTAAACTATAGCAACAAATATAATGTAGAAGCTTATGGTAATGCCATTTTTGCCCAAATCAGAAATTACTTGCTTTCCTAAGCATTAGATATGAAAGTGATAATACCAATTCATTAGAAGAAATGCTATGCCACTTTTGAGTTATTGCTTCTCTTTGCATGTAAATTATCAAACCCCTTTCTTCTTTGAGCAAAAGAATGGCAACCTTTAAGAATTCTACGAACTTGATAGTTTTGGTATGTTTTCTTCTCCTAATTTTGATATCATTTATGAGTCTGACAGCTCGATGATTCGCACAAAACGAGCCAATTTACACCCTGAACTTTCATTAGTGTATCAATTTAACACTCTCTATTAGATTCTAGTTGTTAAACTCTTAAATTTTTTTTGCAAGAAATCTACACACGTGCGAGAATTGATGGATAGAAAATTCTCAAATTTAGACCTGGACGGTTTTTCAAATTAAGAGTCTAAATTGATTCACTTTTGAAAGTTTAGAGGTTTAATTGATATATAATTATCTGTGTGAATTGATACACTTATAAAAGTTCAAGGTTTTAATTGATACAATTATTAGTTTAGAGTTTTAACTGATACAACCCAACGTTTAAGAGTATAAATTGATTTTTACCCAAAAAAAAAAATATTTCTAGCTAACCTCCTATTCCACAAATTCCTTAAATCATTTAACTTTGACTGTTAGGAATCTATACTTGAGATGGGTCTAAGGGAAAATCAATAATTGTTTGTTAGTCTAAATTAATTATAGATGGTAAAAGTTGTTTGGTTTATGTTAGTTTGATTTTTTGTTTGAAATTGTAGGTTGATAAAATCTTCAATCAATCTACCCAAAATGGGTCCAAATTAAAAAGTCATCAAATCAATTTAAGGTCTATTTTCTATCCATAAATATGAAGCTAGAAAATCAATCACATTTAACATACAATTAAAAAGGTGGTGGATTTATGAGTTCGGTTTATTTTCACATGTATTTGCTCAAAGTTAGGTTCTATATAATCCATAGAGTTCTTACCACATCGTCTTTATGACTTGGTTAAACCTCTCAAAATGTTTTCGTTGTTAATAAAAGGTTGATAATTTTTTGACATGATACTTTTATATATATAATAAAAGAGATGTGATGTGCTACATTTTATATTGTTTGTAATAGAGTTTGACTTATCTTCAGTTTAAATTAATAAAGAAAATAAAGTATCAAATAAAGAGGAAACAACTTGGTTACAATAGGTCAAGTTTTGTTACACATCTTCAAAAGTCCTAATCCTTAACTAGCTAGTTTCCTCTTTGCTAAAAAATAAAATGGTAATTTATCCAACAAGTCATAAAATTAAAGTGCAATGTTCTTCCTGGATGATCATTTTGTTTTTTGTTTGTAAAAATTAAGTCTATAAGCACTAGTTTTATTGCCACGTATCTTTGTTTTATTATCTATTTTATAAAATCGTTTTCAAAATCTAAACCAAAATTTGAAAAAAAAATTAAAACTTATTTGTGTTTTTAAAGTGTTGTTAAGAATTCAAATGTATTTCAAATTTAAAACAATATTTTTAAATAAACTAAAATACTTATTATTAATATTATCTCCATACTAGTTACATTTTATGGCTATTTTCTTTATGTTTTTTCGATTTCTTTACGGTATAATAAAAATGTAGATTCATCTTTCACGTCAATGTCGAATCCATGAACATGTAGAAATGTCGATAGAAATATCAACATGTCAATGAAAATTTAGCTCTCTTAGAACTTCCCACAAAATTTAAGTCAAATAAGCAAATTTGATGATAAATTAAAAAAAAACCATTAATTAGTTATAAAAATATTGTTGGCTAATTCTTTTTTTTTTTTTTTTTGAAAATTTGTTGGCTAATTCTTTTTTCTCTTTCAAATGCATTCCTAACCATTCACAGCCTTTTTGTTTGTTATTTCTAATCTATACACTATACTATGGAAAGCTGTCAGAATTAAGTTGAAATAATCAATGCTTTAACTAAAAAGGATACTTAAGGGTATTTGACCCAATGAGTTGATTTATGAAATCTAGACCTTTTGTCTTGTAAGAGTTAATTAATTTGTAAGACCCACGATAAAGTGTTGGAATAAGAGTTAATAAGTTTGTGGGGCTCAACATTAAAGTGTTGTAATTGGTTAATTAGGTGTTGTACATCCTTAGTTCGAACAAGATTAACGGGAAAATTTCTAGTACTATGATAGTAGGAAAATTTATAGTACTACGATACGATAGTACCTACTCCCTCTATTTAGCATTTGACAAGTCATTTAAGGGAAAATTTCTAGCACTACGGTACTACCTACTCCTTCCATTGAGCATTTGACACGTCATTTAATGAGCATTTAATGATATCATATTTTATTATATGGGTCCCACATCATTCTTAAATACTCCTTACGTGACGACAATGAACGAAGGTAGTATGGAAAATTTTTCATACTTCCGTAGTACTAGAAATTTTCCCTCATTTAATGAGTATTTATTGAGAGAAAATTTCTAGTACTACGATGGTATGAAAATTTTTTCATACTACCTCCATTCATTGTTTGTCATTAAAGAAGTATTTAAGAATTATGTGGGACCAATGGAATAAAATATTATATCATTAAATGTTCATTAAATGACGTGTCAAATGCTGAATGAAGAGAATAGGTACTACCGTAGGATTAGAAATTTTCCATTTATTGATATAATATTTTATTCTATGGGTCTCACACTATTCTTAAATATTTCTTTCATGACAAATAATGAGGAGAGATAGTATGGAAAATTTTTCATACTACCGTATTACTAGAAATTTTCCCCAAGATTAACTCCACTCAACTCTGAGGACCAAACATGACCTCCTAAGTATTTAGTTAAACTTGGAAAGCACATTCCAAAACTTAAAAAAAAAAAATGCAAATAATAAAAATAAAAAAATAAAATTAGTGCTAAATGAAAATAAAATAAAAATTATGAAGGCCACAATAAACGGGGTGGTTTGATATCCACACTTTTGAGTTTACCACCAACCATAACAATTTGGATTTTATTATCCTCATCATAATTCATAGCCTCACTTTTCTCACCAAACCAAAAAGAGTAAATACTACCACACAAATATATTTATATATTAGGATTTAGGAAGCAAAATAATAATAATAATAATAATAAAAATAAATAAATAAATAAATAAAGAGAGATGAAGGGATTGTTTTTTTTTTTTTTTTTTTTTTTTGAAAAAAGATGAAGGGATTGTTTATCACTTGATTTCAAAAACAATTTTCTATATTATATTTTCTAAAAGACCTTTTTAAAAATACCACACAATTTTCTATATTATATTTTCTATATTATAGTGAGAGAGAGAGGAGAGAGAGGAAGTGGGGCGGCGGGATGGTGGTTGTGGGGCTTATGATCCTCGTCGGCGGGGAGAAAAAGGGAGGAGGAGGTGGGGGATGAGGGGCGACGGAGAGAAGAAGGGAGGGAAGTGGGAAGAAGAGAGGGAGTGGGGAAAGAGGAGAGAGAAAAGATTTTTTTTTAATATTTATTATTATTTTTATTTATTTATTTATTTATTATTATTATATTTTAATAATAATAAGAATAATTTATTATTTTATTATTATTTTAATTAAAAATCAATATTTTATTATTTTAAATTGCCACGTCAGCCCTAAAAGGACTCAATAGAAACATTTCCAGAATAGTAGGGACTTGATTGTCCGATTTTGAAACCTAAGGACCTATTGGAAACGAATCCGAAACATGAGGGACCAAAAATGTATTTTACCCAATATTTTTTAAGTAACTTTATATAAATTTATTATTATTTTTTTTTTTAAAAGAAACACACAAAGATTATCCTACCTTTAAAATTACTTTTTGCAATCTTATAATTTTGAAATGAAAATAGCTTCAATTACTCTAAAAATAAGTCATCTAGAGAAAAAACAACTTTTTTTTCTCAAAAAAAAAAAAGAAAAGAAAAAAAGAAATCAATCCAATTTGAATATAGTTGAAGTAGTTAGGTACACCTTCCATTGGAAATCACATGTTGCAAATTTCCACTGTAATGCAATATTCATTTAAATAAACAATAAACACTGTCCATAAATTTTTACTGAAAAGTACATGACCAAACTACCACATTTAAAATTATGGAGATTAAAATAAAATAAGTCTTAATAATTTTATTAAATTTTAGGTTAAATTAAAAATTTAGTCCCCAAATTTTCAAATTTGTATCTAATAAATTCTTGAGCTTTAATAAACGTCTAATAAGTCCTTAGTCTTTTGATTTTGTGTGTAATAAGTCCCTGAGCTTTCATTTTATGTCTAATATATCATTGATTTATTCGACAATTTTTAAAATTCAAAACCTATTGAACCTAAAATTGAAACTCAAGTCCTATTAAACACAAAATTCGAATTTTATGCTTATAGATTCGTTAATTTAAAAAAAAATGTTGAATATATCAGAAATTATTAGATACAAAACTGAAAGTCTGAATATTTATACATTAAGTTCATAAATCTATTATACATTATTTAAAATTTGGAGACTTATAAGAAACACCTGATTTAGCTTAAATTAGGCTAAATTATAAAAAATACTTCTGAACTATGGGTTTTGTTTAAAAAATACTCATGAACTTTGGAAAGTTTCAAAAATACCCCTGTACTTTGAAAAGTGTTTAAAAAATATCATTGCTGTAAATTTTTGGATGAAAACCGTTAAATTTTAGTTTAAAAAAAAAAACCCTTGAACTTTCAATTTTTTTTTTAAAAAATACCCTTATTGAAAAACGCTTCTTCTTTTTTCCTCTTCTGCCATAAATTATAACGGTTTTCATCCAAAAATTAATGGTTGGGGTATTTTTAAAACATTTTTCAAAGTTTAGAGGTATTTTTGAAACTTTTCAAAATTCAGAGGTATTTTTGAAACAAACTCATAGTTTAGGAGTATTTTTTTTATAATTTAGCTTAAATTTTATTTTTTTAAGGAAAAAAAAAAAGAGAAAATTATTTTTCAGAACACTCCAAGTAAGTAGCTGGGAAACCACTAATTTTCATACTTCCAAAATAAAATTAAAAAAAAAATTGAGAAAAGAAAAAAAGAAAAAGAAAAAAGAAAAGGGAAAAAGAGAAGCCACTAAAATCTGGAGAGAAGGAACGTTGGCCTGGAAAGAGTGGGGGAAAATCTTTTGTTTATGTTCGAAAAAAAGGTATTTTTGTGGGGAATCTTCCATGGAAGTACGCAGAGCATCGAGCGGTGTACCACAACAACACAAGAAGAATCCATTCATGCTCTCATTCTCAACTCTCAACACAATTTTGGATATTCAATTTTATAGACATGGTCGTTTACTTTGAACTTTGAACTTTGAATTCCTATTTTTTTTTTAAAGAAAGAAACACATTCTTGTAAGCAAAGCAATCGCCACAGCAACCTCGTGTCTTTACTGTTGGTTTTCTCCTGCCGGTGCCGGTGGGTCGGGGCCATTTCCGAGGTCCGACGGAGGGAGCCTGCGGCTGATCGTCTCCCCAATCCTTTTTCAGTCCTTTTTACTGGTGGGTTTCTTTAATTTGTTGCTCAACATCTCTGAATTTCTTTGTTTTTTAGATTTTGTGTTGGGTTTCCCTCGATCATATCTGGAAACCCTAGTTTTCCCTTTTGCCCTTTTCTTCTTATGTGTCTTGATCGTTGTTATTGTTTTGATTTGTTTCGTTCTGTGATCGGTGACGCTCTAGTCTTAATTTTAGAATTTTCCGTTTGTATAATAATCCTGTCGCGCCTTTGCTCGCCTCGAGAATCGTAATTACTCTGCTGTTTCGCCGAGCTAAGAGAATTTCTTGGTGGGTTGTCGATCATTTCTTGTGACCCTTTGCGTTGTTCCATGGCTATGTTTTGTATATTCCACCAGCATCAAAAGTCATGCTGCTCTTTTGGGTATACGGTAGTAAATAGTCGAAGTAACTTGCTTTCTTGCAGCTCTTCTTCTGTGTGTCCAGAATCGAGGGATGTTGATTTCATTGAGTAACATGCATGCTTTGGAACTTGATTCTTCCTGTTCAGTGACCACTTTATTTCTTCCTGGATTAGCTTTGTTTGAAGTGAAATAGGCTTTGCATGTAGGAAATAATAGCTTCAAGCTCTATCATGTTCGTTTACCATATTATTGTGCATGGTTTTTATGAATCAATAGTTAAAACACTTTTATGACAGTCATGGCTGCTGTTTGTACGGTTGATTAGAGAGTGGGATGAAATATTAGAGAAAAGTTTTGGATGAAAGTCATTCTCTAGTGATAGGTTAATATGTTAATTCTAGTGATACACATATATACCCCAAATCATGGTTTTATAAATTGATGCTTATGCTCTGTCTTTTCATATAGTAGCCTCCAGGTTGTCGATCAATATGCAAAAATCAACGGAAGAACTAGGAAAAAATGAGAATAGCAGGCTTGAAGCAAGTGAGAATAATGAATGTGTAAGGCTAGTCATAGCTAATGAAGCAAGTCCTTTGGAATCAGAGATTCTACAGCCTCAAGATAAAACGAAAAGCAGATCATCTTTTAAGTGGTGGATCAAAGTCTCACTATGGTGCATTATTAGTATTGCATCTCTTCTAGCTTTCTTCAAGTGGGGAGTGCCATTTCTTTTTGAGAAGGTAATTCCTATTAATTACATCGCCATTTTTTCTCTTTATAATACCTTTGAGCTGAACTGTACTGATATTATATGAGGATGCCACAACCAAGTTGGTGCAGATTGCTACTCATAGTGTATGATATACTTGCAAACTTATGCAACTAAGTTTGATGTAGTAATGAATTTGAATATGGATGAATCATATCTGCAACTTCTTAATGTCAATTTGTAATATGTGCATTCTTTACTAGAAAAAGAGAGTAATTGGTAATTGATTGCATTAGCTGTAAAACATCAAACATCTTTCAGAATGTAAGTTTGTAGAGCTAATTTTAATCTCCCTTAGCTTTTGGAGAGTGGAAGGATGAGGTTTTTTTGCCCTCTCTGTACATGCTTATTTGTTCTACAAAATGTGTGTTTCCTGAAAAAGAAATGTGATTTACAAAAGGGCTTTTTACACTATGCCAAATTGGCCAAAGATCAGTTGTTGGCTTGTTGCTTTAAATTAATCTTGATACGGCATTATTTTGATTTGAATGAAAAAAGTAATAAAAAAATATAGTAAAATCTGCATACGAGATGTTGTCAAGAGGATTTTATGGTTGGGGTTCTTTGTAGTATTGTTCTTATGCACAGAATTAATATGCTTTGAGATGGGACATCATCGTGATTATTGTGTGTCTTATTGGGAGAACTTCAATACTTATACTGTAGAGGTCTCCAGAACTCAAACGATTCTGATTACAAATGCAGCAGCAAAATTACGTGATAAGCTAACAATTTAATGCATAGAAGCAATGATCAGCCAAGTGTATATTATTATGAATGACGAACAAACCTACTTTATAATTTTGCTCATTTGTCAGTTGGAATATATCTGGCCTCTGTATGGTGTTTTTAGTGTGTTCTGCTTTAAAAATGTTCTACTAAATCTCTCTTTCTAACATCTGCACTTCCTGTGATTTATTTGACCTCTATTTGTGCTCCTTGAGTTCATTTCAGGTCATCATCCCAATCATGAAGTGGGAAGCTACTGCCTTTGGTCGACCTATGCTTGCACTAACGCTTGTGGCTTCTCTGGCATTATTTCCCGTATTCTTTATTCCATCCGGCCCTTCAATGTGGTTGGCTGGGATGATTTTTGGCTATGGCTTTGGGTTCATTATAATAATGGTTGGAACAACTGTTGGGATGGTCCTGCCATATTTAATTGGATTATTTTTCCGTGAGCGCATTCATGTAAGACCACAATCACTTTTAGAAAGAAAATTTATCCTGGAAGACAGCCATACTATATAGTCTTTCAATTGGTTCCCTGATCCCTGTTTATTCATTTTTGTGCAGCGATGGTTGATGAGGTGGCCTCAAAAAGCAGAAATGCTCAGGCTTGCTGGGGAAGGGAGCTGGTTTCGTCAATTTCAAGTTGTCGCGCTCTTTAGGGTTTCGCCATTTCCGTATACTATTTTCAATTATGCTATTGTGGTTACAAGTATGAGGTTTTCGCCCTATTTGTGTGGGTCAATTGCAGGAATGATACCAGAGGCTTTCATTTACATTTACAGGTTTCCTTCTTAGTCCCTTTTATACTTTTAATTTACCCAAGAATAGAAGAAGGGAAGTTAATATGTGTGTTTGTTTCTATGCATCTATTGATATATGGAAAAAGAGCCACGTTTCAAGATTTACAGACATTCTCTCAAGAATTGTGTTTCTGTTATATCATATGGAACTAGAATATATTCTCAACTTTCTCAAAATTTTCATATGAAATAGGAAGAATCTATCGAGATAAATATAATGTTGGTTTACTTTTATATATTACCTATAATTAGAGTTCTTTAGATAGGAATATATGTAAGCTGTCTATTCTATTTTCATCATTAATGTCCAACGAGCTTCTTTCAATCCCTAGTTGTGTACATTCCTTTTTAACAAATGGGATGTTTCCATTGTTAAAGAAAAAAAAAAGGACTTGTAAACAATGTTAATGTTCATCTAGTTTTAATATTCCTCCTGTCATATGCTTGTGTGCATTCTGGCAAATGAATGCAACCTTGTTTTGTATAATGAGATATTTTCCTAG
This sequence comes from Luffa acutangula, assembly GCA_036850905.1. Lineage (NCBI taxonomy): Eukaryota > Viridiplantae > Streptophyta > Magnoliopsida > Cucurbitales > Cucurbitaceae > Luffa > Luffa acutangula. The sequence goes on along the minus strand of CM072091.1, from coordinate 45,469,564 downwards.
ACTTCTACGCACTCATTAACATATGCTGACGTTCAATATGTTTTGTATAATTATATCTTGTGCAGTGGTCGGCTAATGAGGACACTAGCAGACGTTCAATATGGAAAACATCACCTGACGACTGTGGAGATTGTGTATAATGTCATCTCCTTCATCATTGCGATCATCACTACAATTGTTTTCACTGTTTATGCAAAAAGAACGCTGAACAACCTTCAAAGGGCAGAAGATGATATAAAGTATTCTACCTCCTACCCTGGGAGTTTTGAGGTGGAGAGTCTCTCACACGAAAGGTACAAGTAGTTTGGTTTACCATCTAGATTGCCATATTGGTGAACTCACTTGGATTAGATGTAGATTAGTTCCTGCAAAATTAACACTTAACCCGAACACTTCTACCACTGAATTGTTCTGTAAAGGTTTTCAGGCTTGCTTTATAAACTTTCCCAGGCTTAGAATTTATTTATCCTGCAGATTGTTTTCCCCTATTCCTTTCCTTTTTTCCATCCCCAACTGGTCTTTAGAATGTGGGATAAAGGGTTCATGTAATGGGAATGGGTTTGTGTGAGTTTGGTTGATTTGAAGAGAAAGGAAAAAAGATTTTTGTGATGATTTCTAAAGTAGTTCGAAAAATATGATAGCTGTTGGCTGGTTTTGAAATTGTGTGTATTCAATAGATGATTTTCTAATCTCAGCACTGAGATCATTTATTCAGGGGGGTGCTGTCTACAAAGAACAACGGAATAAAGTAAGCTCTTGTGTAGAGGAATAGAAGCACCATGTTTTCGAACTCACTAACTATATTACTATTATAGGGAATCTTGATACTGAATGAGATAAAAAAAAAAAGTAAACCGTACAGGGTTCTTTTAAGACTAGAAACGACTGTAGAACTAAATGGTTTTCATTTCGTTGGTTTAAGGGAGAAAATATATGGGGAATGCTTATTCTATTGGATGAATAGAACTTCAATTTGATATCTGAGTTCAATAGAGAAATTAGAGAAAAGAGGTTGCAATATTTTGGTTAAGTCTTAGCCAATGTGAAGAGTCATTCAGTCCTCTATGTTCGTAATATGAAGCCTTATCATCCTGACTTAGAAGATGAGGTGTGCAGATCTCCAATCAACGCGATGAAGGAAGATCGAGCAGTCGACGAAGTTGTAGCCGAGATTACGCACAAAATAAGACTCGCTGGAAAGTGGAAAGGCCTCCTAACCGAAGAGATCAGTTGAGAGGGTGATTTGAAGAACTAGAGGTTTTTTAGTTGGAAGATTGATCTGTTTAATTTGCATCAATCAATGAGGACTTTAACTAACCAGGGAGAATGATGCGACTATGCTTGCCTAGAGTATATTATTTGCCTATGGCCGCAAGCTCAAGACACCCTCCCTCATGTATTGATGCAATATAATTAATTTTGTAGTTTGTATATAGTTTTGGAGCGAGTGACTCTTCCTCACCTTCCACGTCTACTCTTTGAGTAGACAAAGTGCTGTAGAACGTACTATAAGAGGGTGCAAGTAATCATCAAATTCCCTTACCTATTAACATTTAGTTCAATTGCTATTGAACTTCAGTTGCCCTGCCATCTACCTGAAGTTGTTTGCAAATGTTTTTCTTTTTTAATATCGTCCACGACTCGAGAATGAGTAGGTTGTTATAGTTTTCTCACCTGTTGTTTCCCTCAACAATGGCGTCACTGAATCGAATGGAGAAGTTCAGAAATCAGATTCAAAAGGAAAAATAATATGAAAGAAAAGATTTCGCCTGCAAAGAAACCATAGCAACTTATTGTCAAACACTTTCACCTCTACAACTTTTCGTGTTTAAAGAATACATTATGTACTACCTATATCACAAACTCCAAATCAAGAGTTGCAGAATAATGGATTAAAACAGGTATCAAAAACACCCTCTCCCTAAAGCCAAAATCCTTATAGTTATCTCAATCATTTGGCTTGTGGTTTCTCTGCCAAGCAGCAATATTGTTTTACTTTTTCCCAAATTCTTTGGTTTCACCTCGACAGACATTTCAGAATCCAACCACACAACCAACACCGTTTCTGCAACTTAAGTGACATGCTTCCAGAAGAACGAGTTATATGATCAAGGTTTCCAAGGTGCTGGAGGTGGTGGTGGAGTTGGAAACATTGGAGGCACTGCAGAGAAGATGGTGTTCTTGTCAATTCCAGTTGTCTTTTCACCCGACAGAGCAACGAGTGCTGCAACCAAACCCGCATTTCCAGCTAGAGTTGGCTCGGTGTAGTTATAGTTGGTACGAACATCGTGAAACCCATCGTGCTTGTCAGGACCAGCGACCATGGCACCAACAATTGTATTTGGGTTAGGCTTTGTGGTGTCCCTCCATTTCCATCCTCCTTTGCAGTTATATTTGATCTTGTTCTTTGGGATCGATGCACCTCTATGATGCACATGTTTTGGATAATGATTGCCAAAACCAACTACGTAACTCATCTTACGGGGGTTTTTGCCAAGGATATAATCAATCTGCATCATACCCAAGAATGGTGTTGAATTAAATGTGTATTAATTAAGCGAGGCAAGAAACCGAACTAAACTAATGAATCAACCTGAACCAATCCACACTCAAGTAGGTTCGGTTCAATTAATCTTTATACATTTAATCAAATGGTTCAACCAAATGTGTAACGAAGGATGCAATACCTGTGTCTTTGCAAAGTCCCGCAAAACATCAGTTGAATAGAAATTGGGTCCACAGTACCATCCAGGTGTATCTGCCGCTTCCAAGTAATCACTGTACAGGGTAGCTAAGAAGGCTGCATTGACGATGTACTGAAGAGGCTGTGGCCTTCCATGGTTTAGCTGAATTAGACCGGCTATAAGATCATCCCCACAAGATATCAGAAATGAAAACTATATTAGTACATTATAATAACTAATAATGACAGTGTACAAGGTTAAAGAGTTCAATTTCCAACAAGGTGGAGTGGTGTACCTCTGGTACGATTAAATTTTGTGAAAAATGGCAGGTAGGAACACATGATTATGCTAGTTTGATTGTGGAACGTCCTCAAGATTTCCTCATAAGGATATCCAGGGCTTAAGAACAATCGCAAACGACTTAGAAGAACCTACAAGAAATGGTAGAAGGTTAAATCAGCAAGGACTTCGATACCACTTTATGAGTTTCCATAGTTATTAATTAAGATCTCCAACGAACACCCATTGCAAGAAACTGATGAGTACCCTTCAATATTGTGACACAAACATATTATAATAAATAACCAGGAAGTTCTGGAACAGGGGCAACAAGAAATAGTAAACTAACCTGGGCACCTGCAAGCTTGTTATCCCAGCTCAACACTCCATAGTCAGGTCCACCCCAGAAAGCACCGGCATGTTTGGCAATGCCAGGAGTGGTAGCAAGTTGAAGATAACTAGAATTCCCTGTAGCATAATACAACCAAGCTCCACCCCATACAAACTCATCCCAGTAACTAGTTGAGTTGTAGAATATTGAAGCTTCTGCACTACCTGCACTGTATCTGCCTCTCTGCTCCCTGGCAAACTTGAAGAGTGTTCTGGCACCATGGACAAGTTTCTGTGAGTACGCCTTGTTGTCTTTGAAAACAATGGATGCTGAAGCTAAAGCAGCAGCCATTTCAGCAGCAAGATCCGAGCAACTACTGCATGTTACTACAGGTCGTTCATAGTCAATGTCTTCAGGGCGCATCCAGCAATAATGATCGTTTGGACTTGTATTTCCTCCAGAGGTATCCCCGACTCCAACCTGACATATGATGGGCAGACAAATATTTATCACGACTGAACAACAAAAGAATCGGAGAATAAAAAACTCTCAACAACTTTGCACATGGAGGGAAAGGAAAGTCTGTTGGGACACAACCAAACAAAAAACAGAACAGTGCAAAATGAAGATGCAGATTATTCATCCACGCTACATTTCACATTCATAATTCATTTCGATTTATTTTAGAGGAATTAAGGGGAAATACACTCAAGTCATCTACAACATTGAAAATAAGCATTAAACACGACTACACGAGTGAGTTTTTCATACCTGCATAACAATGGTACCAATAGAATCAGCAGTATGGTTAAAAGTCTTGAGGAAGTAATCACTTCCCCACTTAATAATATCTTTGACATGGTTAAGCTCTCCAGCAGCTTCATATTTTGCACTGTATTCAATGACACTCCAGCTTAACATAGTCATGGCAAAAGAGGCAGGAAAGTTGAACTTAATTGCATCCCCAGCATCATAATAGCCACCAGACAGATCTTTAAAGAGACCACCACCCGATCGTCCCTCGCCATCTCCTGTGCAGGAATTACCCCTCCAGGACACATTATTATGCTTTGGGAGCTTACCAGCTACATTCATGAACGAAAAAGAAGTAAATAAAATATTACCAGATCATGTGCTCTTCTAGATCATCAAACAATAATAAACATAAAGTTAAATCTTCACTGTCTAAAGAAATCCAGTCCCCTGTTCTCATCAGAACTTAATCAGTAGCAGAGTCATATCTCAAGTGCTGTGATATGAAGGGGTAAGCCAGTAATAAATTTGGAAATTGACAGGATGATTTATTCACTGAGGCAATCATCAATTCACAAATAGATCTTAAGATAACCAGTAAACATTTTCATCGTCAACTAAATTCCTTAACTATGCATCCCAAATTTTCAACAGACGGAAATCAAGGAAATGGGAAACACATCTCCAACATCAATCAATTTCCCATAAACAAGAACTTCAGTAAAATAATAAAAAAAGATAGATCTCCTGCTCTAGCTCAAAATCCAGTGAAAAAAAAAAAAAAAAAAAACCCAGATCTAGTCAGATGAACAAAGAACCGGAACCAAAAAACTTCCTGAATCAAAACAATCTAAATCCACAATGATCAAACACAAGGACAGCAATAGGAAGAAATGCAAGATGCACATACATCGCTGAGCGTTGAAGAACATGAGGGCCTTATGGAGGGCAAGAGTGTAATTATCCGGCGGCGGGTGAGGGTGGTGGTGGCGCGGCACCGTTTTGACGATTAGGGTAATAAGACCGGCGAGAAACCCAGATACAAGTAGGGTTCCAACAGTCCAGACGAAGATCTTGCGACTGACAATAATGCAGCCAAGATCCACATACTTCTTCTTCTTCTGCTCGCCAGGTCCAAGCAGCCAGCTTTGTTGAGTCTCATCGAGAGGGCGAGACAGAGCCGCCCTGTCCAAATCCTGCAAATTCCGGCTCCGATCGTCGTCGGTGGCCGAATCCGCCGCGTTAATCTCAAGCGGACCCCCCCACGGATCTCGCCCGTACATACTCATCTTCGATCTCCCCTCTTAACACTCTGAATCGGAAGTAACTCAGATGAAACAATGAAATCAAAGAGATGAAATTGGGCACCGACAAGCGGAGAAAAAACCCAGATCTATGGAAGTTGAGAGATGGGTAATGGAAAAATGTGGAGAGAGAAAGAGGAGAGAAAGAGAGAGAGCAGAGAATTAAAGGCAGAGTGAAGCACAGAAGGAGTATATGAAGAAGAAAGGAAAGCACAAAGCAGAGCAATAGCTGTCTGTGTTCTGTGTGCTGTGCTCAAAACACTTTTTTGGATTTTTCTTTTTCTTTTTTGCTCTCTTTTTATTAAATAATAATTAATTCATTTTGATTTTGAGAAAGCGAGTGACGGTGCTCAAAATCAGTCAAATTATTGTATAATTAGTAGTAATCTATAGTAATATGAATACTAATTATAATGTCGTGAATTTACCATTTTAGCCCTTATCCCTATACTTTCTTCTTGATTTTAATTTTCTTTTTTTTAGTACGGTGGGAGAATTCGAACCTCCAACTTCAGGGTACATGCCAATTACCGTCGAGCTAAGCTGGCTTCGACAATTTATCCCATGTTAATTTTAAAATTATAAATCTTCTTTTTTTATGATTTTGTTAAATCTTTTAAGATATCTTTGATGTGACAAAATTTTTACCGTAATTGATGAGTTACGAAAAATTTAGTCTTTTACCAATAAGATACACTCTTCCTCACTTATGGGTCTCTTATTATGATATTATAGTAAATCACCCTTGAATCCAAATACATTATGATAAATTTAATCCTATATCAATACTTTAACAAAATAAATTAAGTGAGCCAAAGTGAGTGTAGCTCAATGATAATTGATATGCACTCTTTCCTTTGAAGTCGAAAATTAAAATCTTCATGCCCCACATTTGTTGTACTCAAAATTTAAGAAAATCATGTAAAAAAGGTATCATCAATCAGTAACACACATATATTTTTTTATTCTAACAAAACATAGATATATTTATAGATTAAATAAAAAAAATAAAACTTACAAGAACAAACAAGGCTATAGAAAAAAAGGAATTATTTATGTATTATTATTATTATTTATTTATTTTTTTACATGTGAGAGGTGGGGAATTTGAACTTTTTTTTTTTTAGTTCAACAACATTTGGATGTGAGGGGATTCAAACGTCTGACCTCTTGGTCGGGGATACATGCCAATTACCGCTGAGTTATACTCGCATTTGCGGAGATTTGAACCTCTAATCTCTTTATCGAGAATACAAATTTTATATCAATTGAGTTATGTTCTTGTTAGCAAAAAGTAAGGAGATAAAATTTTGCTATTTGATCAAATTTTATTAGTATGCCCTTGGGACGAAATTGAAATTATAGGGGTAAAAGGGTAATTTAAGTTGATCGTTACTATTACAAAAAAATAATAAGACTACATGTGAAAGTTGGAATTAATTAATTGCTCACCAAATTTAGGGAAAATATAATTTCCAGCATTTTGATTTGGTGTAAGAGATAGAGAGAGATTGTGACTGAACCACTAATCGACGGCGACAACCTGTCTACCACTTGTTATTTATTTCAATCCCCTATTATTATTTCTTCTGTCTTTTTCTGGTCTTATAATAATTGACATTTTTTTTAATATATATATTTCATTTTTAATTTCACGTAAATTGTATAATTTCATGTGATTATGAACGTGTATATATATATATTTTGAAAAGAACGTATATATATTTTTTTGTATTATAGTTTTAATGCTATAAAATTAAATCTCTCTTTTCTATGCTAATTGCGTATTTTGTTTAATTTTATATTTGAATGTAACTGTCGGTTCTTTCCATGTCTCTATCTCTTGTGATAAACAGAAACTTTCACTCAAAGTTGAGTGGTTGGGTCAATAGTACTTTAAATATAAATTAAATTAACTTTTTTTTTCTGAGAGTATTTTAATTTTTAAACTGTGATAATATATATATATATATAGAGTTTCATCACATATGAATATAGATTTTAAACATCTCAATCTTTAATTGAAAATGTAATATCTTAACCAATTCAATGTTTAAGTTAACTATTTTAAAATTTTCAAAAAAAAAAAAAAAAAAAAACTATTTTAATAAATTTACCGAATCAAATGGTTATATATTAGTGTGTTTTTTTTTTAAGATAATCCTTTATTCACAACTTTTTTCTTATTTAAAAAAATATTAGCCTCTAAATTAAAATTTTAAGACTAAATTTGTAATTTAACTTTAAGGTTAATTTATAAAATAGTTTTTAATACACCCTAACATACTTTTGTTTTTAATTCTCGTGTGGTAATGTTCGGTTCTTTTACCTCCTTTTTCTTGTTTTCCTTTTTCTTTTTGAAAAGAAAATTGTTTGAAAAGTGATATGTTGTTTTTTTTACTATGTGTAGGGGTGGGAGACTCGAACCATAGACCTCTTGGTTAATACAAGAGTTATGTCAGTTGAGTTATGTTCATGTTGGCTGAAAATTGATCTTTGTTTCTTGTTGTTTCTTAAAAAAAAAATGTTTCTTGTTCTTTCTCCATTTCTCTCGAAAAATAAAAATGTATTTTGTTATAGGTAATTTTGGACCACTCCGATGTAAGGAGTTGCCGAGGACAACCCAACATGAGCCCAGAAATAGGACCGGAAGATGGATCCCAGAGACGAAACGGACCAAAAGGTCAGAGGGACCAGGCCTTGGCCTGACCCATATGGTCGGCCTCGACTCGAAGTGCCCGGTGGGAGTTCAGGGGCAACTCCCCCTAAGCTAAATTAGAGAAATGTCATGCTCGGCCTGATCTTGAGGCTGAGGATGAGGCAGGGCCAGGGACGAGGCCCTCCAGCCATTTCTGTAATCTCTCACCTTTCTCATTTCCACTTCACCTAACCCCTATTCAGGGAACTTCTACTTTGTCTATTTCTATCCTATTTTGCAGGATGACAATAAATCTGCACATAGGTCAGCACAAGGCAAAGATCACTACTCTTAAATCGAGCTTAAGGAGCTCGACCTATAGCAGTAAGTCGTACCTGAATCCCAATTCAAGAGTGGGGGCTTAATGTTATAGATAATTTTGGACCACTCCGATGTACAAGGAGCTAACGAGGACAACCCGACACGAGCCCAGAAATAGGACCGAAAGATGGACCCCGGAGGCGAAACGGGCCAAAAGGTCGGAGGGACCGGCCCTTGGCCCGACCCATATGGTCGGCCCACTTGTGTGGGGCGAGTTCGTCTACCTCCGTTCAGTCCCTGCTGTCCCTTGCCACTCCGGTTCCACCTGGTTCAACCCGAAACGCCTCCGAATGCCTAAAAATCCTAGAGCAGGAACATGTATTTAAACCCTTCTTTATCACTGAAGAAAGGATCTCGAACTCTATTCTATACTCTCCTCTTGCTCTATAAAGAAGGATCTCGAACTCTATTCTATACTCTCCTCTTGCTCTATAAAGAAGGATCTCGAACTCTATTCTATACTCTCCTCTTGCTCTCTTGTTCTCCTCCTTTCGCTTTCTGACTTAAGCATCGAAGGCGGTGTGGCAAACACCACGTCGATGACATGTGAAGGTCAGGTGAGTTCTACATGTCCAGATTTTGCCATCAACATATTTGATGTTGAATTTTTTTCTTTCATAGTTTAAATTTTTATGTTTTAAAAATAAAAGGAAGAAACGACAGACTAGAATTTTCCTAGGACACGGGATAGAACATTAGAAAGTGTTATAGGCAATTTTGGACCACCCCGATATACAAGGAGCTGACGAGGACAACCAGGGAGGAATCGGGCTGAAAGATGGACCAAGGGGGCAAAACCGGCAAGTGAGACGGGCCAAGACCGAAGGGGTCGGGTTTTAGGCCCGACCCCCTGCTCGGCCTCGGCCCGCTCGCGCGGGTCGAGCCCGTTCGGTCTCGTCTGGTCCCCACCGCCTCTGGATGCCCCGGTTTCGCCTAGTTTGACCTAAAACGCCTTCGAAACCCTAAAAAGGCTAGGAGGATGAACATGTATTTATATCCCTTTTCGCCATTGAAGAGGGGATCCCGAATTCTATCCCTAAACTCTACTATCTATTCTCTGCTTTCTCCTCTTGCTCTTACTTTTCCACGCCCTACCGTTCTGTTTGCTGACTTAAGCATCGGAGCCGGTGTGGCGAGCACCACACCGGTGTGCAGGTTTACTGTCTTTCAGGCCACGTCTTCCCCCCTCAACTACAAATTTACCGTTGTTGGCACGTGAAGGTCAGGTGAGTTCCTCTGGCCAAAATCGACCATCAACAGAAAGTATAAAAAAATCAAAATAACGAGAGTCAAAAAATGAAAAATAAAATAACTAATAAATATTATTGCAACAACAAATAGAACGTTTTTTTTTCTTGAAAATTATATGTTTTATTACATGTTTAGTCCCTTAACTTTTAGTGCTGTGTCAATCTAGTATTTGGACTTTAAAAGGTTTCAAATAGGTCCATAAACTTTCAGTTTTGTTTCCATTATGTCCCTGAAGTTTAAAAAGTATCAAATAGGTCCTTAAACTTTCACTTTTGTGTCCAATAGATCCCTCAACTTTTAATTTTGTGCCTAATAAGTCCTTGACTCATTTAACATTTTTTAAAATCACAAGCCTATTATACACAAAATTGAAAGTTCAAGGATCTATTAGAAATAAAATTGAAAATTTAAGGACCTATTAGAAACTTTGTAAAGTTTAGAGACCTAATGAGATGCAACCCTGAAAGCTCGGAGACTAAAGTTGTAGTAAAACCAAAATTATAATATAAAATCGAAATTCTACCATAAATTTTTTTTTTTTTTTGAGAGTTTAAAAAGCCAAAACGAAATAAATATGGAAGTTTTTTTTTTTTTTTGAAATAATAAATATGGAAGTTGAAATACCAAAAGAAAATAAAAAGAAAAACTAAAAAAAAGAAAGAAAATATTTATCACCAAAACAAATAGAATGTTTTTTTCCTTGCAAATTCTAATGTTTAAAGAATTAAAAAAAAAAAAAGTATTCTATAAAAAGAGAGAGAGAGAGAGAAAAAAAAAACATAAAAAAAGGTGGGAAGATTGTCTGAGCTGGTGGCTTTGCTTGGTTTGCACTTCTATAAAATGATGAAAAAAAAATAATAAATAAAAATAAAAATAAAGGAATCTAATTCTTTTTCTGTGTTTGGAAGCATTTGTGTACAAACTCCAACTAACGTTAGGTTTAACCAAAGCCTCCAATTACTAACTCAAACCACTTTGCCGACACTCAAAGAAACACATTTTCCCTTTCTTTTCTTTTCTTTTATTTATTTATTTATTTATTTATTTTCCGCACAAACAAACCATCCACTTGTCTTTTTCTCACATTATTTCATTTTCCTCTTCCTTTTAGAAATTTCAATAAATAACTCATGGTTCCACACCTTGTTTATTTATTTAATTCATTACGCTACTCAAACCTATTTTCATAATATTTTTTTTTTTTGGGAAAAAATCTATTTTGACCCCTAAATTTAGCACCTTGTATCAATTTTAACCCTAAACTTTCAATTTCATCAAAATGAACCCCAAACTTAACAAATTGTATCAATTTGAACCTCAAGCTTGCATAAATGTTGCAATGTAGACCTTTGGTCAATTTTTCATTTGAATTGCCATTAAAACATGTAATTGTTAATTTATTTTTTTCTTTTTTAATTCACATTGCACCTAAGTTGGTATTTTGTAAGAAATTTGTTAGAAAAACCCTCCATTAGAAGAAATCAAATATTCAAACTATTCTTCTCATTGTTATCCAAAAAAAAAAAAAAAGTTATTGGATACAAGAAAAATCCAGCAAATATGAGAAATAAAAAACTCAAAATTTCTTAGTTTTCGTTTCCTACATTTATGCATTCTTCTAATTAGAAAGGAAAAAAAGTAAAAAGAAGAAGAAAAAAAAAGCCCACAAAGTTCTTAGCAACAAGAAAAACTAGCAAATATTTAAATATAAAAAACCTCGTTGTTTTGCTTTCATAATCTGATAGCAAAAAAAAAAACTCTCTCAAAGTTTCATTTTGATCCAAGAGTTTTCAAACTTGACAATTTAGCCTCTAAGGTTTGGATTTCGTTTCCTTTTAGTCCCTCCATCAGGCTATTTTAGTCCCTCCATGAGTTTTAATATATTTATATTTTAAAAATTAAAAAATAATTTCTTTAATAAAAAAAATAATGTCATGTCAGCATCCGTTAAATATTAACTGAAAATTGATGGAAAGATTAAAACGAAACAAAATCCAAACCCTAGGAGCTAAATTGTCTAGATTGAAAACTTAGGGACCAAAATGAAACCTAATCCAAACCTCAGGGATCAAAAGTGTATTTTTTTCTTTTTTTTTTTTTGCAATATACGTTATCCGTCATATGAAAATCTTAGATCATTAGTGCAATATTGAACGGTATGTAGTTTGTCACACCCCGTCCTAGATTACTCTACCGAACTTAGGACGAACTATGACAGCTTGGTATCCTAGGTTGAGTAATCTAGGACGTGGTATGACATAGTATGTGAATTTTTTTTTTTTTGACTTCAACAATATTTGAGGGTCGGGTGTGGGGATTCGAACCTCTGATCTCTTGGTCGAGAGTACATGCCAATTATCGCTAAGCTATACTCATTTTTATTATATGAATAAGATTGTTTGTCTTATTTTAGTAATGTTATTGATACAACTCACTTTTTTATGATTTACATATTTGGCACACACATTAATAGTTATCACATACATTGATAGTAAATCTATTTCTTAAAATAGAAGCTTAATCAAAATTTGCATGTTATTAATTTTGGAGTTTGTTTAGAATCCACATAAGAATATAATTACAAAGTTTCATACGCATTGTTATTCTTCCATTTCGTAAAAATTCCCCAACTTATCATATTCCTAAAATAGCTTCATCAAAGTTTTCATGTTATTATTTTCAAGGTTGTTTAGAATCTACCATAAGAATCTAATTACAACTTTCATTGGGTATTGTTCATTTCATTCACCTGTTAGAAAAGGCAGTGGTTTTACCAGCTTTGTTTTAGCCTATATTCTCCTTACATTAAAGCTCTAATAAATTGGCTAAAGTGAGCATAGTTCAGTTGTAATTAGCATACCCTCGATAAAAAAATTTAGAGGTTTGAATCCAAGAACAAATTCTTGGCCCAAGTGTTGAACATTTCCATATGTTAGGATGATCCATGGTTCTTGAATGTTCTTGACATGTAACTTAAGACATGAATTGCAAAATTCAATTAGATCTCTGGGCCAAGCTTGAAAAACAAAAAAGTCTTTGAGGCTAGAATTCGATTCATCCTTATCTATTCAATTCAACCTAATGACAAGAATTTAGATAGCTTCCGAATTAGATCTTAAATACCATATCATCAACCATAGCAAAAAATTAGGATAAAAATACTCCTACTTATGCTCTAAAAAGTAATAAGATTGAAAAACAATAAAATTTCATCAATTCTCAAATGAAATGCAACGAAATTTAGGCTCATGCCTTTTGAAGAAATTAGCACAAAAGGGAATAGATAAATACTTTGAAAGAAAGAAACTTTCATTAAGAAAGTACAAAGATGAACACTTTTAGGAAATACTATCTCACTTTCTCATACTCACTTTTGATGCTTACTCCAACATTTGGTACTTCCTCTAAGTTGTGTTAGTGCATGTTTGGAAGTGATTTTGAAATTGTTAAAATCACTTTGTCATATTCAAAATCACTTTGAAATATGTCTTTAATAATTCAAAATTAATTTTAATGACCATGAAGATGGTATAAAACATGAAATTGGATTTTGATTAATTAAAAGTATGTTTTAGGGTGATCATTTCGAACATGACAAAAGTGATTTTAACCATTTCAAAATCACTCCCAAACAAGCACTTACATAGTGAGGACACACTCCCTATTTATAGGCCTAAGATCCTTGGAGTCCAAGCAACATGATTTTTCTAGACTCTTTTTGGATCTAAAACTATCCTAGATATTTCTATACCAATACTTATCTAAAGGGATTCTCTAGAATTCCTTGGAGCCTAAAGATAAGATAATTCTAGATCTTCTTTTACATATCTATTTACAATATTGAAGATAAATCTAGAGAGGACTAATTATTGATAGCGTAATTTATTGAGCCATATTTTGTATTATTTTAGCGTTAGTCTTGGGTACTATTTGACTAATTTCAATTTTATGTCTATTTGATTTTGTTTTGTAGGAATCAAGCATTTCAATGAAAATTGACGTTTTTGAAGATTACCGATGATTTAGGAGCTGAAAAATAAGTTCGAGCCAAGAAAAGAAGCGAAGGAAGCAAAATTCTGGGCCTAGCGTTGAGACGCTATCCCTTGGAGCGTCTCAACGCTAGCTATAAATCAGGAGAGGCGCGAGATTGAGGCAGCGTCGACGACGCTGCAATGCAAGTTTTCCTGAAATAATTAGACTTTAGAGATTTACGGATTTTTAGGACGTTTCGTAACGCGGTTTATTTATGCAATTGTATGCTTAGTGCTTATGATTCTTGTTTCTGAACTAATTGCTCTGTAATTCTACAATTGGGAGATTCCTTGGGCCCGTGGTTTTTTTTTAGTTGGAACATATTTCTACCCCATCCATAGGTTTTTTTTTATTCTCGTGGTACATCAACTATCTGTCAAGTACACACACACACACACACATATATATATATATATATATTTGGAAATAATATTTGTCAAGTATAATTTAGTCAATGTTGATTGTATTTAATTGTTTTTTTTTTTTTTTAGTACATCAACCTTTGGGGGTGGGGGGATTCGAACCTCTAACCCCATGGTCAATGATACATGCCAATTACCGCTGAGCTAAACTCGCTTTGGCTGATTGTATTTAATTGTTGATAGCCTTCATTGAAAATCCTTAATAAAATTCACAAAATTTACCCTAATCTCTTCACAACTTGCAACTTTTATTTTTAATATAACTTCACGGGTAGGATGGAAAGTTTTGAAATTACAATTTAGAAGAAATAGATGCTTTAATCATTAAACTATGCTTCATGATCACATAATCAACAACTATTATTTAAATTAACAATACTAAAAATAATAAAATTTAATGAACTTAAGAGAGATCAAAATACAAGTAAAATTCTCGAGTGTCATATAATACTATTATCAGTCTTTATTTAATAAACCCTATATATATACACAATAGATACAAAAACTAGACAATACCCATAAAGTAAATACCTATAATTTACAAACATATGGTATTGTTTTTAAGGTATTAAGATGAAGACCATACAAACTTCCAATATAGCATGATGGCCACCAAATAGACTTTTACATTAAAGGTCAAAACTATGGCTATGAAAATGGAAGATTGGATGATGGCTACGTCTCCCCATGTTGTGTGACCTAATTGCTTTTGCTACACTTGATTGAAGTGTCGAAGGACCACAAATTAACACACCGACGTCAACTTTTCCCCAATTCTCCGATACCGATCCAAGTATTTCTACATATAAAATGGATAAAATCATCAGCTTATAAAATCGTTCTTCAAAATGCTGACTCCTATCGCGTATGTTAGTTTTTCGTTACCATTCAACTAAATAACCAACACACAGTAGAAGATGAAATTGATATATGTTTATAAAAGTAGACAAATTAAACGAGCTAGAAAGAGATAAAAAGAAGCATATACCTTCAAAATTCGGTCTCGATCCATACTCGATGGTGGTTGAGGTAGCAAAGGCCTTATAATTCAAATCCTTTTGTGCAAAAGTCTGTTTAGGGATGTCTTGATCACCCACTTTTTCTATGTCATTGTTGTTGTTGTGGCTAGTCCTTTTGCTTGAAATGTGTTGTTCCCAAAGACTCCACAGAGCAACCACAAAGCCTCCAAATAGAACAACACTTGCAACCATGCAAAGCATGAAGAGAAGGCCTTTGTACCACCACTTTGTGATGTTGAAAGGGTTGATGTAAAAGAAATCCATCAAGCCCAATAAGATCACAAGGCCCACTATAGAGAAGATTACATACAGCCCTGACCATACATTGTCACCAGTCCCAACCAAAACAGACATGTTGAGTCCCTTTGACAGTGGACAAATTGAAGTCACCTTTGAGGGTTGGATTTCACCTTCCTGTTCATTCATTCCAAACTGGTTAATGTATACACCATTTTTTTTTCTTCTATTTCACAACATTTAGAGATGGGAGGATTCGAACCTCTGACCTTTTGGTCGATGATACATGCCAATTACTACTGAGCTATGTTTAGTTTGGCGAAAAACTGTATATTTTTTGTTGGACCATTCCATTTTTTCCCTTTTAAAATTATAAGTTTAGTATATGAACATATACATTTTTGTCTAATAAGTTCTTTCTAAACTTTACAAACTATATGGTAGGTCTTTTCTAAACTTTTGATTTTGTATCTAATCAACCTCTAAACTTAAAAAATGTCAAATAGACTCTTGAACTTTTGATTTTCTAATTTTTGGTCTTAACAGGTTCTTGACATATTCAAAATTTTTATTACTTAACGAATTTATTAGACAAAAAATTGACTGGTCGAACATTAAACTTTCAAATTTGTGGCCTCTAATGAACATAGCTTAATGATAATCAGCATGTACTCTTCTCCTTGAAGTTGGAGGTTCAAATTCTCATGTACCCATATTTACTATCAACTTTGTGTCCAAAGTTAAAAAAAAATGTCAAATAAGTCAATGACCTATTAGATACACAATTAAATTTTCAAAGACTGACACAAAATTGAATGTTTAGGAATTTATTAGACACTTTTCATAATCCAAGAACCTATTCAATATAAAATTGAAAGTTCGATGACTTATATATTAAACACTTTCTAATGTTTAAAGACCTATTCAACACAAATTTGGAAGTCGAGAGACTAAACTTGTAACTTAACTTAAAATCAAAGTATAATAAGTGAGAGAACAAAAAGATTTGAACTCGTGATTATAAATATTTTTAAATCGAGAAACGTTTTCAAGTCATGAGATACGTTTAATAGTAACGAAGAACGTACCGGTGGCGGTTGAGATTGTCTCGTAACATAGATTGAGAAGTCAATGTTGAGTTTATCAGCAAAAAATGGGCAAATTGACTCGACGTTGAGAATTGAGAGAAGAGGAAGCTCAGTTGAGGTTTTGATTGCCCAAACAACCAAAATCTTCTTTGGTAAACATGGTTTCCCATCTCTTGTACGATGAAGAATGTCGCTCAAGATGGCTAGGAAAGGTGAAATTCCAATTCCCCCAGCAACTAATATTAGATTTTCATACCTACAAAAATCAAAATAATACACTTGTCATTTTATTGATAAAATAAAATATTTTTTAAAATTAAAAAGTTTGAAGGTAGAATTAAAACTCTCGAATTGAAAGAGAACCTTCAAAAACAGGTAAAATTGAAAATAATAAAATTAAAATCTTCGAAGGATTGACTAAAAGTTGGAAATTAGACGAGATTAGAAGTTAGAACTAACTAAGGATCCGTTTGGAATATACTTTAATATAAATGTTTTTCAAGAATGCATTTTTTAAAAAACATTTTGTATAGAAATTGTTTAGAATTTAAAGACTCATATGTTTGGTTACATTTCTCACAAGTGTTTTTGTACACAAGTTATTGTATACTTAAAAACTCTTTTTAGAAAAGTTGGTTCAAGTGTTTCTCTCAAAATGATTTATTTTTCAATCTCATTTTCTAATAAGTCATTTTTAGTGGTTGCCAAACATTATAAATTTTTTCAAAATGATTTTTTTTGCAAAATTAAACACTTCAAAAAGTTAAACCAAACACACCCTAAATCATGCAAAATGTTTCAATTTGCCTCTAATAAGTCCCTCCATTTTGAATTTTGTGTCCAAAAAAAAAAAAAGTCCCTCCATTTTTTATTTTGTGTTAAGTATTTTTATGGTAGTGATGTTGTAATTGTTCAACTCTTAAAGTACCAAGATTTCCATGTTTGTATGTCTCATGCATTTATTTAGTATTTTTAATTTTGTGTCAAGTCCTTGACCTATTCAAGACTTTTTAAAATTCACAAGCTTATTGTAAAATTGGAAGTATAAACTTTCAATAGACATGAAATTCAATTTTATATATGGTAGATTGTTAAATTTTAAAAATATCAAATATATCATAGACCTATTAAATAGAAAATTAAAAGTTTAAGGACCTATTAGAAACAAAATTCGAAGAGACGCTTGTTAACAACTTTTTAAAATTAGAGATCTCACTACAAGGACTAAATTTATAATAAAGTCAAGGAAAAAATATACTTTTAGTCTTTGAAGTTTGAGTTAAGTTACACTTTTTTAAAACTCAACAAAATTTCTCTTGAAGTTTGGATTTCATTACACTTCTGGTTCCTCCATCTAATTTTTTTTTTTGTTAAACTCTCACAGTTTGTTATTGTGACACTATTATTTTAATAAAATAATTATTTTTTTAATTTTTCTAAATAAAAATATATTAAAATAATAAATATATTATTATTTTATCTTTTTTTTGTTTAAAAAAATGTCTCTCTCTTATTCTTCTGCTTCTTTCCCTCTTTCTTCTCCAACTTCTTCTTCAACTCGAGAACAGTCTATTTTTCCCTAAAATCAATTGAAATTTACAATGATGAACAAAGAGAAAGCACTCACATCAAGTGATATGGCGATTCATGGCCGTAAGGTCCCTCAACAGAAACCTTCATCACAGATCGATGCTTATCAGAAGAAATCTCTTTCGCTTTATCATTCAAGATCTTTTCCCGTAGCCTCTCCGTCCATTTTCCAAGCACTTTTATCAGAATCGCCAATCGATCCTCCCCTTCCAATGGACTCGACGACACGCTGAACGGATGCCATTCCAGCAACGACAGCTCTCGAACTTGCAGGAAGATGAAACTCAGCGCATTGTATCGCAGACCTAAACCGAAATCAAATCAGAAAGATCTCGAAAATTAGGGCACAGAACTACGAAATTCCGGCAAATCAATCGGAGAAATTAATCGATCGATCGGTACTTTTAGGTTTTGAGATGACCAATTCCACCGTTCCGCAGGGGAGCGCCTTGGCGGAAATTACATCCACGGTTCTTCTGGATTGAATGAATCTGAGGAAGCGATCGAGCATGAAGATGAAGATCGCGCCGGCGGCGATGCTGAAGACGAAATCGCCGACGTGCAGGACCAAGAACAAGACGAAGATGATGTATAATTGATGAGTGTAGAAGAACAATTCGAAGTTCTTGGTTCTGACTTTGGGAAGAGAGGTAATCCACATCAAGAGCCCTGCCAAAAGGCTTACAACTCCCGGAAGATTCGCGATGCCGATATCTTTCCACTCCATCAACTGCATTGCGAAAATAGGAATTCAGAGCAAGAGGTGAGTTCTCAATGTGCCATCCATGGAAGTTTGAAATCTTACTTTCGTCGATCAAATTTTTGTAGAAGAGATGTTTGATGAAATGTCTGAGTTTGATTCAGATTTCTATTGAATTTGATGAACAATTTAATCCATAAAATTACTCTTTATGTATCATTGAGGAACTAAAACGTGACAGTTTAAGAGTTTTGGAGGAAGTAAAATCTTTTGAAAGTTGAGGGATTAGAATGGAATGTCTAGAATTTTGGCAACCAAGGATGAAAGTAATCTAACATCATAAACTAATGAAAAATTTTGAAACCATAGAGACCAAATTGAAACTTATGGAATCATAGAGATTAGAGACTCTTAAAATCATCAAAGATCGAGTGAAAGCTAAATCCGAACCAAATGGGTAATTTAACTTGTAACGAGATAAGATTAGAGACTTACTTTTTGTAGGCAACGACCTTGGATTAGCCATCGAATGACAAAAGCAAAGCCATGAAGGGTAAAAATGAGCATAGTGAGATGACCCAACCAAACATGGTACCGAGTGGCGTGCTCGAACGGAATGTCTACAAATCGCAGAAGGACCGAACCCCTCGAGATTGGGAGAAACAAAAACCCTAAACAAAATAATCCAATTGAACCCAGCCTCAACCCCATCACTCTCAGCACCTCAGCACTGCACCCAAAACAAAAACAAATTTAAATTACCATAATTTCTATGTTACTTTTTTAAATTTTCAATTTTTTCTTAGTGCCACTATGTCTAGACATGGAAATTCAAATTTTTAATATTTTGGTTGAAGTTATAATTGTTTTACTAGTGGAATGATGTTCAAGTGAGTTTAATTATTTTCAACTTTATTATTTATTTCGTAGAGCTTTCTCAATCAAGACCTTACTATAGTAGCTTTTCAAAAAAAAAAAAAAAAAAAGTTGTCTATTGTTAATATAATATTTTTAAATTTGACTAAGAATTCAAATGTTTATTTTAAAAAATATGAAAATCATAGTGAAGAAATTGAAAGAAAACAAACATAATTCAATATACCTAAGTGTTGGATAACCAACTACATGTATGATAAGTTTAAATCTCAACCCTTTGAAAGCAAAAATGTACTGTTAATTTAGGGTCCGTTTGGTAATGTTCTCGTTTCTTGTTTTAAATATTTAATAAAATTTGTATAGAACAACTCCCAAAATTTGTATAGAACTTTTGGGAACAACTAAAATTAGTTTCTCTTTTTTTGTTCTTGTTTCCAATTTTTTCCAAACATAAATAAGAATATAAGTTTATTATTATTGAATGTATAGGTGTTAGGGTCATGATATTCTAAAACGGAAATAAGAATGGAGAACCTTAGTCTCAATTTTTTTTAAAAAAAAAATCTTTTTTTTTAAAGTATTTCAATTAAAATTTCAGTGGGTTCCTGATGTAAATGGACACTAGCGAGCCACTGGTTAAAGCCCTACAATCTTCAGTTTCTGTTTTGTTGTTTTTTCCCCTTTGTTTTGATGGTCGAATATGAACCACAAAAATTATTTCTTTTTATTAAGGATGTAAAATTTTCTTTTCAGGATTCAAAAATTATGAATCCAAATGATTCTGCCTTATAAAATTTCATGATTGATTGTATTGGTTTACGAATTTTCCTTTATTCACTCAACTTGGTTCAATTCAATATCTTTTTTTTTAAAAAGAAATCAATTCAATATCTTTTTTACTTGCACAAAATTACAATTACATATTACATTCTTAATTTTATTTCATCCATGAATTAATTTCACAATTTTTACTCTTCAAACAATTTTCACAACATACTTTCTAAAAAGAATAAATAAAAGGAAAATTGGAGTGGGTGACAAATTAGACCAAATTAATAGCAAATATAACAAAAATTGCAAATATAACAAAATCCATTGGAGTCTATTTGATAGACTTCGATTATCACAGTTATCAGAATCTATCAGTCTATTGATAGGCTTCGATTATTCAGAGTCTATCAGTGTCTATTGCTGATAAACGTCATGGTCTATTAGTGATAGACACGGATAGAATCCGACAACAACTTTTTGGTCTTGTACAATTAATTTTGCTATATTTGCAATTAGTTTGAAACTATGCTATATATTTGCTATTAATTTGGTCCAATTTTTCATCTATGTAACTGCCCCTACATAAAAACAAGGGTAAAATACCCTTTTGGTCCCTCATGTTTCAGGGTCGTTTCCAATAGGTCCCTAGGTTTGAAAATTGAACAATCAAGTCCCCACTGTTTAAAAAATGCTTCTATTGGGTGCTGACGTGGCATATTTTAAAAATATTAAAATATTGATTTTTGAATAAAAATAATAAAAAATTATAATTAAAATAATAATTAAATTTTAAATAATTAAATTAATAAATTAAAACAAAATATCCCTCTCTCTCCTCTTCCCCATCCACGATTCTCTAGCTTTCTTCCAAAAAAAAAAAAAAAATCTCACACTTCTCTCTCTTCTTCCATGACTCTTCGAATCCCTCTCTCCTCCTTCAAGCTCTTTTCTTCCTCTTCTTCAAATCCTACAGCGCCGCCCTCCACCATTTTCTTCAAGCCCCCGCCGCCGCCGTCATCCACCGTTTTCTTCAAGCCCCGCCGCCGTCATCCACCGTTTTCTTCAAGCCCCGCCGCCGCCCTCCACCACTTTCTTCAAGTCCCGCGCCACAATCCTTCTTCTTAACCCAAACCTAAAATAAAACCCAACCCCCACTCGAACATCGTTGAAGTTCCTGTGGGTTTCAGCTGCTTTTTTTTTTTTTTTTGCTTAGATCTGAAGATTGGAGAGGGTTTTTGCTCGGATCTGACGATGGGAACATCTTCTTCTTCAAACCCCACCGCCACCGCCCTCCACCGTCTTATTCAAACCCCGCTGCCACAACCCTTCTTCTTCTTCGTCGTCTCCGCTTGAGGTTGCTGCTCGTGTGGGTTTTGGTTGCACTTTCTCTTTTTTTTTCTTAGATCTGTAGATTGGAGGAGGTTTTTGTTTAGATCTGAAGATGGGAACCTTTTTTGCTCAGATTTGAAGAAGAAGAGAGGACATAAGAAGAAAAAAAGAGAGATGGATTCGGGGAGGGGAAGAAGGAGAAGGAGAGAGGGAGGGATTCGGTTGGGGAAGAACAGAAGAGAGATTCTGAGGGGGGAGGAGAGAGAGGGTGAGTTTTTTTTTTTTTTAATTAATTTATTTAATTATTATTTTAATTCAAAAATTAATATTTTTATATTTTAAAAAATATGCCACGTCAGCACCGTTACTGCCACATCATCACCGTTAAAAAAATTAACGGTCCAGGGACTCAATAGAAGTATTTTTTAAACAGTAGGGACTTGATTGTTCAATTTTGAAACCTAGGGATCTATTGGAAACTGACCTAAAACATGAGGGACCAAAAAGGTATTTTACCCTAAAAACAAACTTGAACTCAACCCAACTAGTTAAAAAGTAAAATATTCGAATTTTCTTTTTTATGTGGTTGAACTGAAAAAACATAATAATAATAATAACAACAGCAGCAACAAATGCAACTAACATATTCTTACTTGGTTTTCAAAAAAAAAAAAAAAAACATATTCTTACTTGAGTTTGGTTAGATAATCTAACTAGAATTGGTTGTGTTAGTCAAATTTATATCTTCAAGTACTAGATTAATTTTAAGGTAAATTTGAAATGATTTACTTTTAGAAGGTGAAGAAAGAAAACATATTTAAGAAAAATGATTTTAAATTACTAAAAGAATACTGGTTTTAAGAGAAGCACTAAGCACAAATACTTCTATTAATTACTTTTAAAACAAGTATTTTTATTCGTCCTTTCAAAAGTCACTTCAAACTCATCCCGACAACTAAAAGTTGAACCAAGGCAATGAGCACTTGATCAATTTCGTATACTAAAAAGTATATAATGCACTTATTCCTTTAGGAAATAAGCAAAAATGTTAATGTAATTATAAATCAAAATTGAAATAGGGTTAGTTGTTGAATACCTTATCTCTTTGAAAGTTAAATTGTGAAGATAAGCAGGGGCCAGCATCCGCAAGATGTAGCTGTAGAGAGCCCAAAAAACATATCCCAAAACCACCAAAATCCCAACTAACTCCGCCGCCGTAACTACTTCCAACGGTCCCTCCACCACCACCGGCAGCGTCCACAGCCGCCATCTCGCCGTCTCTTTCCCATTCTCCTTCTTCTTCTTCCTTTTAATTATTATATTTGTTTTGCATAATTCATTATTAATAATCAACTCACATTTCAACATTTTCCTTAATTAAAACAACAACAACAACAACAAGAATGTTAAAATTACTGACTTGTAAGGCTCGTCGTCCCGAGCAACGATCAGATACACGGCGGCGAGGATGGCGATGGCGAGAATTGGACCACTGAAGGTTAGGAAGACACCACCTACAAGTAGTCGTTTCAATTAGCCATGGAGACTTCAAATTTTCAAACTCAACATTATTAAGGAAATAACTATTTTAGTCTTTTTACTAGTATCTAATATAAAGAGAAATAATCATTGTAATTTTTACTCTCTTAGTTTATAAACTTTAACTATATAAATTATATAAACTTTTATCGAAAAATTCGTGAAATTAATATACAATTTTCGAAAAATCTATTCGTAACATTAGTTTGAATTTAATATGTGGTGTTTTGTATTAAAAAAAGATATAGACACAAAAAAAAATATACAAATTTTAAAACTAGATATATATTTTTTAAAAAATACAAACTTCCAAATTTTGAAAAAATAAAATAAAAAAAAAACATAATAATTAGGTTCATCATTTGGAGAAATAAATGGAAGCTAATATATAAAAGAAATTTAAGATAATTTAATTATGCTTTATAAAAAAAAAGATAATTTAGTTATAATAAATTAATGAATTAATAAATTTAAAATAAATAAATAGATTAAAAAAAAAAATTCAAAAGTGGGTTGTCGGGTCCACATGGGTGTCGCGTTTGTTCGAGAAACGCACCCTATATATACATCTAAATACTTTTAAAACAATTCATTCTGTCTAATATTTTTGAAAATATTTTTTACTTTTTTGAAAGAAGCCCATGAAAAGATATAAAAATTAGAAGTTGTGGTGTGGGTAAGAAAAAGTTGGGGAGAAATAAAAAGAAAAGTATAAATAAGCATAAGCATAAGATAAGAGAGAACCTGTGACTCCAAAAAGGGTTTGTTGGGCGAATTGAAACCATTGGTCAAAAAGTTGAGTGGCGAAGGAAGAAGGATACAGAAATATGGCCAACATCCATACAATAAACATCACCCACACCGCCAATTTCAGACCCCATTTGATCGCCGACACCTTTCCGGTCGCCGGAAACTGCTCTTCCGCCGCCGGAAGAAGTGGTCGCTGAGCACAGTGTTCGTTGTCCATGGAAGCCTTTGGAGTTTGGAGGGGTTATGTTGGCAGCCATGGTTCCCACAAATCCAAACTACTTATATAGAATGAGAGCCCAAGTGGAGAAGAAGATTAAGGAATCTTGGTGGGACCATCAATCATGTGAAATCAGTTTTTTTTTTTTTTTTGGAAAAAAACAATTTTGACCTAAACTTACAAATAGTATCAATTTGAACTTCAAACTTAATGCAGACCTTTGGTCAACTTTTCATTTGAATTGCTATTAAAACATGTAATTGACAATTTACTTTTCCTCTTTTTTAGTTCACATTGCACATGAATTAGTGTTCTGTAAGAGTTTTTTTTTTGGAAAAACTGGAAGAAATCAAATATATCAGACTATTCTTCTCATTATTATCCAATAAAGAATCACAAAGTTATTGGGAACAAGAAAAATCTAGCAAATATGAGAAATAAAAAACTCAAAATTTCTTTGTTTTCGTTTTTTACATTTGTACATTCTTCTAATTAGCAAGAAAAAAAAAAACCGCAACAAAAGAAAAAAATCTCATAAAGTTCTTAGCAACAATAAAATACCAGCAAATATTTGAAGATAAGAAACCTCAATAGTTTCTTTGCTTTCGTAATCTTAAATAGCAACGAAAAGACCCTCACAATTAAAGTTCTCAACAACAAGAAAAAGTCATCTAAAATAAAGTTTCTCCAATATTTTATTTATAAGAAACCAATTCAGGTGCAATGTGAATAAAAAAAAGGAAGAAATAATCAATTACGTATGACGTGGTTCAAATGGAAAGTTAACCAAAGATATACATTGTAACACTTATGCAAGTTTGAGGTTAAAATCGATACGATCGGATAAGTTTGAGGTTCAATTTGATGGAATTGAAAGTTTAGGGTTAAAATTGATACAGCTTATTAAGTTTAGGGTTCAATTTGATGAAATTGAAAGTTTAGGGTTAAAATGGATACAACCCCCAAAGTTTAGGGTTAAAAATTATGTTTTCCCTTTTTTTTTTTTTTAACCATTAAAATCAAAAAGATTTTCTATTTTTTAAAAAAGATTTTTTATCTCTATTAATTGTCAAGATTTTAATAGAGTGTTCCTATTGTAGTTCGAAGATATGTATTTTGTTGATTGACGAGTTGGATTTAACGTGTCCAATATTATATTCAAATAGCATGTCTATGTGTGCAAATTGTTCGTGAAAATTGGATTTTTTGTTTATAAATTTTTGGTTAAAAATCACTTTTGGTCCCTAAACTTTCATGAAAGTAACAATTTAGTTCCTAAACTTTGATTTGTAACGATTTAGTCCTTGTACTTTCAATTTTGTAACAATTTAGTCTCTGTACTTTCAATTTTGTAACGATTTAGTCCCTAAACTTTAATAAGTAATAATTTTAGTCTCTGTACTTTCAAATTTGTAACGATTTAGTCCCTATTGTGAAAAATTAATGTAAAGATTTAATGAAATTTCTTACCTAGATTGATTAATAAACTAATTTGGGACCCAATATGTTAATAAGCTACAAAGTTTAATAATTACATAATAAAAATCGACATTTAATTTTGATGATTTTTTTTTTTTTTTTGCATCAATGATTAAATTGTTAAAAATTTGAAAGTATAGGGACTAAATTGTTATAAATTTGAAAGTACATGAACTAAATTGTTACTTATTAAAGTTTAGGGACTAAATTGTTACAAAATTGAAAGTACAGGGACTAAATCGTTACAAATCAAAGTTCAGGGACCAAATTGTTACTTTCATGAATGTTTAGGGACCAAAAGTGGTTTTTAACTTCTGTTTTTTTTTTTTTGTTTTTTTTTTTTTTTTTTTTGAAGGATCTCAATTGGGAATTATGTAAGAGATTGAGTACTTTTTGATATATATTTTTTTTCTCCTTTTAGACCCTCCAAATTTCAATTTTCATGTTAAACTAGGATTTTTCATTTGATTAAACTTCAAATTTGGAAAAAATATTGTAATTTCTACATTTTGTTCAATTTTCATTATTAAAAAAAAAAAAATCAACAACCATTAAATAAACCTTGCAAAACTCACAAAATTCAGTCAAATAAAATTAAACTCTAGCGACATATGTTTTTTGACATGTGAGTGGTGGGAGATTCGAACCACATATCTCATGTTGGTAGTGATAGAGTAAAATGTGATATTCTTTTTTTTTTTTAGTTCAAAGATTTGAACCTTTGACCTCTTGGAGGGTCAAAAGTATATGTCAATTATTACTGCTGTGCTATGCTCACTTATGACATAAAAGGTGATATTCTTCACATAGTTCGTTGGTTAAATTTTATTTATTTAATTTTTAAAATTTTAATGTTGTGTTGAGAAAATGAGGAAGATAATTTGTTTGAAACAAAACCTGAGCCACAAAAACAAGGGGTGGGAATTGGGAAATGAAATGAAGAGCTCTATTGTGCTTGTAGCATAAATGCTTTTGATGTGAACTTTTGAAAACAAAAATAAATATTTTAAATAACTTGAAAGAGAGAGAAGTGACCTGTGTGGGACTCAAACCAAACACAATTCAGGCCACCACTTCTATTTTCCTCTTTTATGAGGACAGAAATAAGATAATGTTTAAATTCAATTGCCAATTTAATGTATGATCTATTGGGTCGTTTTTTTTTTTTTTTTTTTTTTTGAGTTCAACCACATTTGAGAATGGAAAATTCGAAGATCTGACCTTTAGATTAAGGATCCATGTCAATTACCGTTAGGCTATGCTCATTTTGACGATCCATTATATCTATTTAGTATTTCAACCAAAAAGAAAAAAAATAATAATAAGTTTATGGTTTTATTACAAGTTTAGTCCCTGAACTTTCATGGTTGTATCAATTATGCCAACAAGATCATAGCTCAACTGACATAAAGTTGTATTAGTGACCACGAGGTCTGTGGTTCGATTCCCCACCCCACATATTGTCAAAAAAAAAAAAAAAGTTTGTATCAATTATATCCCTGAATTTTAAAAAGTTTCTAATAGGTCCCTGAACTTTTAATTTTGTGTCTAATAGGTCTCTGATATATTTGATAGTTTTGAAAATTAATCAATCTACTATATATAAAATTGAATTTTATGCATATTGAGACTCTAAACTTTCAATTTTGTATCTTGTAGGTCCGTGAGTTTTAAAAAATGTTGAATAGGTCAAGGACTTATTATATTAGACACAAAATTAAAAGTCGAGGGCATATTGTACACAAAAGTGAAAAGTTTAAGGACCTATTTGATATTTTTTAAAGTTCAAGGACCTATAGGAAATAAAATTGAAAGTTCGAGAACCTATTGGAAACAAAATTGAAAGTTTGAGGTCCTATTTGAAACTTTTTAAAGTTCAGAGACTGATCAGAGGACTTGTCGAGGGTCTTAATAAAATAAAATTTATAAGACCGACTACTGACCTGCTTTGCAGTAGTAGTGCTCGAGTCATCCACATGGAAGAAAATTTCCTGTACCATGTTCACCTGAATGCAAATACCTGATGAAATGCCATAACTGATATCTGTCTATAGTATTACATACATACGTGTTCTGCATGCATCCTGTGTGTATGCATACTTACTCCAGTCCCACCCCCCATATGAGTTATATATACAATGTAGTTTATATGTACTGTCATCTGTATGTATGTACTGCTACTTACGACTTTTATTGTTGTTCCTTTGTAACATGGATAATGAGGGGCAAAATGTGAGGGATAAAATATTTTTTTTACTGTTGGAAACGCTGAACCTAAGCCTAAAAAATAGGTAGATCTTTTTATACACTTGAACACAAACCGCCAACTGAACTCCTATAAATCGGGGTTCATCAATCCCGAAAAAAGGGGGGAGAAACTGAATGAAAACAAAAAAAAATCTGTTAACGGCGTTTGTCTATAGTCGTATATACTAGGGGTAAAAATGTAAAAAAAAATCTAGAAAACAGTTCCTGAAAATGCGATAGCCACCCCTGCAAATTCTGAACATTTGTAGCCAAAAAACAAGAAGGCTTTTTTTTTTCTAGCTATTTAGCACAATTCCCCTTTAATTAACCAGTTAGACAACCCGTTAGCCCGCAAAATTGCCTACTGAATTAACTACATTAAGTCTAAGGGTCCAGAATTAATCGATTTAATTAAGAAATAAATTTCTAAATCAATTGACCAATTTCTCTATGTTTCTTAGGCCCTATCAAGCAAGCTATGCAAATTCTAAAAGAGAAAGAGCAAAAGACATGATTCAGGCCTAGTGGCTATCTCAAATAACTAATAGATCGCCTACGAAAGCATTCATAAACGATTGTTTAAGCAAGATAACATTGATGAACACAATAATTCAGTAAAATCCCATTCAAATCAGCAAACTCAACCAAAAAGCATTAAACAATTCAACTACATCTCAAAATCCGACGATAAAAGGTCTAGCCTAGCATAATAAATGAATACATAGCAAATGATTCAAAAGAATATAGCGAAGGATTCAAAAGAATACATCTAAATCAATTCTAAAATGAAAAGAACTAAGTGAAAGACGCGAAAAAGAGAGAAAACAGTGTTGGAATCGAAAACTACATGAAAATCTAACCTAAAAACGGTTGAAAACGAAAGCTACACTTATAAAGGCTGAGCCGCAGCGTCAAGACGCCATAAGAGAGCGTCGAGATGTTCTCGGCTGAAAAGAAGAAATCAGCGCGCACGAGGCTATAGCGTCAAGATGCTGAAGACAGCGTCTCAATGCTTCAAAAATGGAAGCGTGATTCCAAACTATCGTTGAGCTGGGAACGACCTTTTTGGGGGATGGTTAGCATTGAGATGCTCTAAGGTAGTGTCTCAATACTACCCTCGTGGGTTTGTGCACCAATATTTTCACCAATATTTTCACTTTTATAGTGTTTTGATGCTTGTTTCGGGGTTGAGACGCTATAGTTTCTACCTTTTCACCTCTCCTTCATCCCATGAACTCCAAAGTGGCTAGAAAACATCGTAATCCGCCTGAATTAGCATCAATTTGCACAATTGGCTCCTGAAAACCTCTTGTGCTCGATCATCTACAACATAGACAAATTAAACATGAAAACAATAATAACTAGCACGAATTAATGGATATAAATAACACGAAAACAAGTACTATCAGAGGCTAAATTGACACAACTCTAAACGTTTAGGGACTAAACATGTAATTTAACCGAAGTTTATTTAGTTTTGGATTGTTTTATAAAAAAATAATATATGGCAAATTTTGATTCTAATATCTTTATGGTTAACATTATTATTTTAGTTTAACATACCACTTTAATTAAATTTATGAGTAATGATTTGGTTTTATGAGTAATGATTTGGTATTATGTGACAAGGAATGGTAGTTCAACTAGATAAAATAAGAGTTCAAGATACAAAATCAATTTAAAATGTATTTTTTCATCACACTCCATCAATTTTTTTTAACAACCCTAAAAAATTTTAGGTCTCATTTGATAATTATTGGTTTTTTAAAATTGGGTTGCTTTTTTTACTATGGTTTTTATCTTTAATTAGGTAACAATTTGAATTCTTAGTCAAACTCTAAAAAATAAAACAAATTTTTAAAAACTATTTTTTTTAGGTGAGTGGGAATAGTGTCTATAATATAATTTTTAAAAACAAAAAAATTAAAGTAAAATTGAAACTTTAAGTTTAGGTTGGTTTAGAATCTCTCTTTTTGGTGGTTAAAGTTCATAATTTTTCTTTAAATTAGTCAATTTTGCCAGCTGCTTGTTATCATTATTCTAAAAAAAAAAAGCATCTCATATTTACAATAATTTATTACTATTTATTTACGTTCCCTTTCTGACAACTTTTTAAAATATAATATTTCTTAGGTTTTTAAAAACAAAAATTTTCATGATACAACATTAACATTGAAATAAGCATCTTAATTCAACAAAAATAAATAAATAATAAGCATTTTGTTTAAATAAATTTGAGTAATTGACTCAAACACTCAGAACCAACCCATTTTAATTTGATATAGGTAGATATCTATTATCTACCATTTGATTTGAAAAAATTTACCATCAAAATAATTATATTAAATCTATATTATAAGTTAACTCGATTCAACCCAACCCATAAAACGACACACCTCTATTTTTCAAAAAAAAAAAAAAAAAACGACACACCTCTATTGATGACAATGGAGATGTGTATTTGAGGAATATTAGCATTTATGACGAAAATGAAAGAAAAGAGGAGAGAAGGGACCTAGGAATCCAATGGCCTTGAATGTTGCCAACAATTTTTTTGTGGTCATTAGCGAACCATGTGGCCATAGGCTGCAAGTAACGCGATATATTTATATATCAATTTGAGCATAATTTGTTGGACATGTATTACCTGCTTCAGGTTGAAGGTTTGAATCTCACTTCTAATTTGTTGAACTAAAAAAAATGCTCATCCACTTTTTCTCTAAATTTGAGTTCGTTCCTACTATATTTTATGTTTTTGTTTTTTACAAAATAATAACAAAAAAAAAAAAAAAAGAAATGAAGCTTTTTTTTTTTTTGACAATATGGAGGGAGGGGATTTGAACCACATACCTCATGGTTATGAGTACAATTTTATGCCAGTTGAGCTATGCTCTTGTGTTGAGGATCCCACATTGACGAGATAAGTGGAGACCTCACAATTTATAAGATAAAAGGGTCATCCCCAATTGGTTTTGAGATGAAACCCCATTATCTAATATGGTATTAGAGCCCATAAAAACCTAAATGGGTATTCGGTCCAAGAAAAAAAAAAGGATCTGATCCAAGAATTGTGAATCCAAAGAGACACCATCTTGAGGGGCATGTTGAGGATCCCACATTGAAGAGATAATGGAGACCTTACAATCTATAAGATAAAAGGGTCATCCCACTCATTTGCCCATTGGTTTTGAGATGGAACCCCATGTTATCTAATATCTTGTTGGCGAAAGGAAGCTTATTGTTATAATTTAAATTCTATTTTAATCATTACTTCAAAAAAAAAAAAAAAAAAAAAAAAAACTAGTTTCATCATAAGATTTTGAAAGATTGTTTAACTATAACCAACAGAATTTTTCCACCTACTTAACAAAATATATATATATATATATATATATATATATATATATATATATATAAAAGAAACCACCTACTTAACAATATTCCTATGTTTTATTTAAAATTATATAGGTAAAATATCTTTTTGGTCCCTCATGTTTCAGGTTCATTTCCAATAGGTCCCTAGGTTTCAAAATCGGACAATCAAGTCCCTACTATTTCGAAAATGTATCTATTGAGTCCCTCTAGGGCTGACGTGTCAATTTAAAATAATAAAATATAGATTTTTAATTAAAATAATAATATAATAATAATAAAATAATAAAATAATAATAATAATTATTAAAATATATTAATAATAATAATAAATAAATAAAAATAATAATTATTATTAAAAAATATTTTCTCTCTCCTCTTTCCCCACTCCCCTCTCTTCTTCCCACTTCCCTCCCTTCTTCTCCCCGCCGCCCCTCATCCCCCACCTCCTCTCTTTTTTTCTCCCCCGCCGGCGACCCCAACCACCATCCCGCCACCGGAAAAATCGTCGCTCGGCTCTGGATGTAATTAGCAACCTCATGGCTCGATTTCCCCGAACTCTGGCTCAATTCCGCCGGCAATTTCTCCAAAAAAGTGACCTCATAAGCTGGACTTGGGTTCATAAAAAAGTAAAACGGATCCATCCCTTTCCACCCCCTCGCCGTCGTCCCATGGAACATGCTCATTTTATTCACCATAGCCACCGACACGACCTCGCCCATCAGCTCTGCGAACAAAGCCGAAAATCGCAGCAGAAACAACTCTATGCACTTTGTCCGCTCTGGGCATATGGCCAAATCCCCTGTTTTTAGAAGGCTCTTGATGGTGGTGGCGTTGGGGGCTCGGTCTCGAGTCAGCCGGACGATTTTGATCGGCGAGATTATCTTCGACAGCCGGGAGACGGAGTAGGTGACGGCGGGGATGGGGCGGCGGAGAGGAAAATTGGGTCAAGGAGGGTGCGGTGGGAGCAGACGAAGAGGACTCTGGAGTTTTGGCCGGAGGTGGTGGGGGCGACGGTGGGTTGCCTTTGACGGTGATGCGTATGTCGAGGGCTAAGAAGGCGTAGTAGACGAGTGGCATTGGGAGGAGGGCGCTGGCGGCGATTCTCCGGTGGCGAGGTGGTGGTTGGGGTCGTCGACGAGGGAGAAAAAGAGAGAGGAGGTGGGGAATGAGGGGCGGCGGGGAGAAGAAAGGAGGGAAGTGGGAAGGAGAGAGGGGAGTGGGGAAAGAGGAGAGAGAAAATATTTTTTAATAATTATTATTTTATTTATTTATTTATTTATTATTATGATTATATTTTATTATTATTATATTATTATTTTAATTAAAAATCAATATTTTATTATTTTAAATTGACACTTCAGCTCTAGAGGGACTCAAGATACATTTTCTGAACGGTAGAGACTTGATTGTCCGATTTTGAAACCTAGGGACCAAAAATGTATTTTACCCAATTATATATGTGCGCGCACGAGAGCATAGATGATTTTATTTATCAAAATATGAGATAAGATAGTAAGTAAACGAATCATCCCTAATCTTTTTTTTTTTTTTTTTTTTTTTTTTTTTTTGAAACAATCATCCCTAATCTTTTAGATCCTTCTAAATTTTGTTTTTAATCTTTTAAAATTCTCTAATTTACTATTAATGTAGTAAAAATTCTCAACTAGATTCTTTTGTAAAAATTGTTAACAAAAGATTGATACATCAACAAATTATTATTATATTTATATATTTGGATGTGCGGATATGTCTTTTGAATGTTAATTGACACATGAAACTCAACTTATATCTTTCCTCAAAGTTTTTTTTTTTAGTTCAACAATATTTGGAGTAAGGGAATTTGAACAATTGAACCTATGCTCACTTTGGCATCTTTCCTCAAAGTTACATGTACAAATATGTTACAAATGGATATTTTAATGATACATCACCTTTATCAGTTAAAAAAAAAAAATGATACATTACCTTTTTTTTTGAACAAAAATGATACATTACCTTTATATTAATAAAGTTTAATTAATTCTTTTACATTTACTGTAAATTAAGAATTTTAAAATTAGATTAAGAAGGAAATTGAGATTTTTTTTTGAGTTCAGGAAATTGAGAATTAAATGGGGATTTCATATATGCAGCATATAATTTTTTTTTAAATAGTTCAAATATAATATAGTTAGAAAAAAATTACTCCGG
This sequence comes from Luffa acutangula, assembly GCA_036850905.1. Lineage (NCBI taxonomy): Eukaryota > Viridiplantae > Streptophyta > Magnoliopsida > Cucurbitales > Cucurbitaceae > Luffa > Luffa acutangula. Next base: position 45,436,082 of record CM072091.1, on the reverse strand, counting down.
CCAAAAAAGCTTGTTAAAGAAATAATAAGAAAAACTCATTTCAAAATAGAAAATAATATGAAAAGCTTTTCGTTTTTTAGTTTAATGAGAACATAAGTTCATACATGCAATGATGAAAAAGAGTGCATTACATATTTATATATTTTTTATTTTGCAAAAACATTATATATTTATATTATAGATAACAGGGTAATTTAAAAAAAAATGCCAATAAGAACATAGTTCAATTGACATAAAGTATTGTGCTTATGACCAAAAGGTCATGAGTTCGAATCCCCTCACCCTCCAATGTTGAACTAAAAACTAGTTGGTTATCAAACCGCTTTTTAAGGTTCTATAATCTAAGGCTTCATTTTCTCATAGTTATGACGTAAATCATATGTTTAGTTCTTGAGTTTTGAAATTGGTGTGTATCTAGTATATGAGATTTAGAAATTAATTTTAAATAGTCATTTTTGAGATAACGTGACAATTAATTCATGAGATGACTCACGGACGTAAAGGAAAGAACTACGTATCAATTAGAGGTGAGATGACTCTCACTAATTGGCATCCTCTCTCTTTCTGGTCCCCATGGCTCCTTCTCAAACTTGAAGTTGATGGGTTAATTGTTTAAATTGAAAGGTTAGTAGTGCACTTGCGTAATAAGTCCAACGGTGAATTTCGTTTTTTTCCTTACAAATAACAAGTAGGCCAAGACTAGCTATCACAACAAAAAGTAGAACCCTTCTACATACTACTACTCCTTCTCCTTTCCACATATTCTTCATATTTATCACAAAAATCCAAAGATGAAATAAAACAAACTATATATATATATATATATATATTAGGGCCGGTTGCAAGGATAGCAATATGAGCCAAAATAATTGCAAATCTAGCAACCCACAAAAAAAATTGCAAAAATGGCAAAATCTAATAGTTTGTGTGTTGCATTTACTAAAATACCCCTCCATATTTTTTTTCACTGATAGAAAGTTTTTCTATACTGATAGATTCTATGAGTGATAGAAATTTTCTATCACTGATAGATTCTATCGGCGATAGATATTTTTCTATCACTTGTTCGGTGTTTTATCAGTGTTTGGTTGTTGTTATTTGGTTTTCTATCAGTGTTTGGTTTTTGCTTTTCAGTGTTTGATTTCTATAATCGTTCGTTTTTGCTTTATTTTTCAATGCTCGATTTCACCATGTATCACCATCGCTGATAGAAAAGTATCAGTGATAGAAAGATTTTCTATAACTCACGAAAAGTTTTTCTATCCGTCTCAGTGATAGAGATAGACAGTTTTTCTATCACTCATAGAAAGATTTTCTATGAATGATAGAAATTTTTTCTATCACTCATAGAAAAAATTTCTATAAGTGATAGAATATATCTATCAATGATAGGTTCTATCAGGGATCGAAAGATTTTCTATCCAGAGTTTTCTATCATTGATAGAATATCTTTCTATCATCACTGATAGAATAGTAAAAATTTCTATCAGTGATAGAAATCTTTTATCACTGATAGAAAGCTTTTCTATCGGTGATAGAAAATTTTTCTATCACTTATAGATTATATCGGTGATAGAAAGAACTATCGGAGATAGAAAGATTTTTATGGGTGATCAGAGATTGAAAGATTTTTTATCAAAAGTTTTTCTATGATTTTCTATAAAAAAATTTTTTTATCACTGATAGAACCTATCTCAGTGATAGAAATCTTTTATCACTGATAGAAAAAGTTTCTATTAGTGATAGAAATCTTCTATTCTATCAGTGATAGAAACTTTCTATCACTGATAGAAAATTTTTCTACCACTGATAGAATCTATCAGTCATAGAAATATTAGTGATAGAAACTTTCTATCGCAGATAGAAAATTTTTCTACCACTGATAGAATCTATCAGTGATAGAAATATCATTGATAGAAACTTTATTCTATCAGTGATAGAAACTTTCTATCACTAATAGAAAATTTTTCTACCACTGATAGAATCTATCAGTAATAAAAAGACTTTCTATCAGTACAAAAAAAAAAAAAAAAAAAAAAACTGACGAGGAAGAAGAAGATGGGCACACAGGGGCAATTTAGGAATATAAAAAATTAATTCAAAAATTTTGCCATATTTGCAAATATTTTTAAAAATTGCTATATTTGTAATTATTTACCTTCATGTTGCCACCCATTACAATTATCCTATATATTATTTATTTATTGCGTATGGAAAAATTATTTACCATAAAAAATTGAAGAATTTTAAATAGCACCCTCCCACCTAACCTTTCAACCATTGTCCATAAAAGTAAAGAAAAAGAACAATAGGATGAAATGAACCACTAGATTTGATATCAATAGATTAATTACAAAGTGCTAAGGGTGATGCGGGAAACTAATTAACCCTTAAACTAAGATTTCATTACATAACTCAGCAGTAATTGACATGTACCTCTGGTCGAGGTTCGAATCTCCCATCTCCAATTGTTGATGTACTCAAAAAAGAAAAAAAAAACTAGGATTTCATTTACGTCTTTGAGTTTTAACATGTATAATAAGTTTGTGTCATTAATGGTATAGACCGAAGCATAACATGACATGCTCACTAAACAAACAATGGCAAATTTAGCCCAACATGACTAATCAACCAACATCGACCTAACATCACACTTAAACAACAGGCACACGTACCGATCATTCACAGCCACCCAATAGTCATAACTCCAGCTGTGGCTTACTATTTGCTAAAATGTGGCAATCTTGCATCTATGAGTGGTTGTAGGATACCCACAATAGAGCAACACCTGACCTCATCTAAGTTTCATGCCTGTCTTAGCGTCTAGGCTATGTACCATTCTTAGACCAGATTACTTTTGGTCCCCCTTATTAGCCTACGACCCACCTAGACTTTTCCATCTCACCTAAATCTAGCTGCATGCAAAAATTTCTAGTACTACGGTAGTATGGAAAATTTTACATACTACTTCCATTCATTGTTTGCCATGTAGGAAGTATTTAAGAATGGTGTGAGATCCATACAATAAAATATTATATCATTAAATGCTCATTAAATGACGTGTCAAATGTTGAATGGAGGGAGTAGGTACTACGGTAGTACTAGAAATTTTCCCGTCTAGGTTACATTTCTCTTGATAACTTTTGGTTTCACCTGGTTGAGCTACGCTTGCTTTAGGAGCTTTTTGGCCGAAATTATACCAAATATTCTCAACACATATTCAGCTTCAATGAGGAAGGCCATGGAGGTTTCTGCTTCATTGTTCTTTAATGGACATGAACTATCTGGACTGTAAGCTGTGCAGCCATGTTAGAACAGTGAAAAGAAGGTCCATGGCCGAGAGGGTACTGCAGAGCTTGGTAAAGAAGACACTCTTGATCGTCTACTTCTAATGTGATATTTCCTTCCAGTTATGTGACCATTGGGGTCAGTCCTATGAAATGGTAGGGCTCTTTTCCTTTCAGTCAGGAAAAACTCAAAAGTCATCCCAGCTCTAACAAGTCTCAGAGCTCTTTGTAAACATGTTCAAGAGCTTTCGTCGTTGGTGGGTCATCTATATTTGACTAAAGAAGATGAGCATCTGGGCGTACAGATGGATATAATGTGTCTACTCTTGAGACGAGAAAGCTAGATTGATGGTGAGAGATGTGACTCCAATATTGTCTAACCAAATAATAGTACAGGATAAAGGTAACATTTTTTTGAGAGAAGGATAAAGGTAACATAAGGTTCATTGAGACAGGACTTTAGATGCTAGAGCTAGGCTATTTTGGCTCAGGCAGTGACGAGAGCTCTATATTCAGCTTCTGAGCTTCAACAGTGTTAGACAGTACATTACCATCATTAGATTGCCACTAAAGAAAATACAAAAGCCAAAACTGATTTTTTGTCCTTTATCAACATTTGTCCAATCAGCATCACATAACAAGAAATTTCAAGTGGTGAGCTCGAAACTGTATAAAAAGGTGCCGTGAGAATAGTATCAATCTATTTCCTAAGGAGGTGGCTAAGAACTCAGGCTCTGTGATGGTCAAATATTAAAGTCCACCAGTGATAACCCTCATTAAATTTAGATGTAGGATTTAGAGAAAGATCACAGGACTATTGGAGGTGCCGACATTAAGATTAGCAGAAAGATAAAGTCTCCAACCATATTCCATGTCTACTTTCAAACAAATCAGAGTATAGCAGTTCTACAAGCTATAGATCTTATTCATAAAAATATATAAAGTTGTATCAATCTGCATTCAGATACTAGAGGGGAAGTAATGTAAGAGGAATAGAAGTTCCTAGGATCTTTTACTCACTGCTCCAAAAAGGCTTTGCTTCTAAGGCTCTCAACCGTATCTCGAATGGCAACTTCAAGAGGAGTGAAAATAAGTCCCAAATCAATTAACCTCTTGGCTGCATCTTTGCAGGCAACCAAGCCGGGTTGTGTTTCTCCAACAAATCTGCAGGGAACTCAAATTAGTGACTTTCAATATCAGCAACCAGAAAACAAAAGAATATAGGATACATCAAATCCACATTCCTCTATTTTGTATTGTAATACTAGAAACTTAAAAAAACACTCAGAGAAAATCTTACAAAAGAAATTTGGAATAAATCATTCTTTGTATTTGACCGCTAATTAACTTGAAATTGTAGATTTTATTCTTCAAATAGAGGACAACAGAAACAAACTATACGTAAGGTTATATGCTCTAACTGTGTGAGAATGCCATTTATTAATGAAGTGGTTCAGAACTAGAATAGCATATGTTATAATTTTTTAGCAAGCCAGTTCTGTCCAACTGAAGTTCTGACCTGTGAACTGGAAATTCAGGGTAGATTTTCGAGACTTTGTCTGCAAAATCAGCAAATTGATAGATACCGTTGGTGCAAAGATATCTACCAGAAGCAGTGGGCGACTCAAACAATAAAACTTGTGCTTTTGCAATATCTTTGACATGCACAGCACCCAACCAGTGATATTCCTGACTATCCTTGGATCCCTGGAGCAACTGCTGCAATACAGCACAACTTGCATTCAAGTTAGGCTGCAGAAGAGGACCAAGACATGTGGCAGGCAGGATGGAAACTACATCCATTCCATGCTTCTCCACAAACTCCCATGCTGCTTTCTCAGCCAATGTTTTTGACACTGGATACCATTTCTGAAAAATCATTCCAAGAAGCAAACAGAGCAGTATTAAAAGCAGAATTTAGACGTTTAAGAGTTGATAAAGAATGAAATACGAACATGGACAGTCTGCTGAATACTTTAATTCTCTGTTAATATGCATTACAACAAATAAAGTATAACTTCATATAATCTATAATATTAACTATTAAATACAGTTTACCTACATCAATAGAAAATCAGCTGCCAATGATAATTGCCTAATGAGAGCTCTCGCCTACATATCATATCATTCCTATAATCTCAACTGCTCATAACTAAAAATAATCTAGATAAAGATTCCCCAAGCATGAAACTCTTACCCAAGCAAATAAAACAACTGCTAACTAGTAAGGTTAAAGATTTCAGGAATTTTTTTAATTTACGGAGGCTTCGCAAAACAGAAAGCCAAAATATTACAAGAAAGTTATAATCTTAGTATCACTTCCCATATCTACCCTCTAATGTGATCTGGAGAATGCTTTTAAACTTGTTCAACAATGAGGGGTGCCTAAACAGAGAATCTTTGTCTTCATCATAAAAACAGAGAATCTTTGTTTCCTTCAGAAGCTAATTAACTAGGTTTTTTACCCTCATAAGAGGAATGTTCTTTAATAGGCTGAAATTCTTACTTGAGCCCCCCTTACCAGAGACCTTCAACATCAATTTGTAGGTAAATGTGTCTGCCTGGGCTTGAACAGGAAGTTTGAGTTCTATGCCATTGACAACCTTCTATATAAAAGTTGTCTTCCTTGCTCTTGAGATTATAATACTTCCATATAAACAAATAAACATGAAATCTTATCACCAGCACACACGAGAATGCAGGTGAAACACATAAAGGCATCAGCCGGATCACATTTCCATTTCTATCTTCAATCATTATTTACTTTAATTGAATGTGGGAAAGATCTACAGAGGTGTTTATCAACTAAATTCACAGATAGGATCAATACTAGCAGGGACAGAGCCAAGTTTTCATAGAGAGACAACTAAAAGGGCAATGACCCTCCTCTTACTTCTTTGTTCCACCTCTCAATAGTGGCAGGCAATCAGCAAGAGACTTCATCATGCAGTTGAAAATTACGAAACATGACAACGAAAAGGCAGGTGAAAAGAACCTTGCGCGATTTGCAGTACTCAAGGTCCGTCCATGAGGATTCATCGAAGGGCTTATCGGCGGGCCAGCCAGGGTTGGGAACAAGAGCCGAAATGGAAGAAGTAAGAACAACACGCCTCACCCCGAATTTCTTCGCGGCATCAAGAACATTGACAGTGCCTTGCACCGCCGGCTCCACCAATTCTCTCTGCGGATCAATCGGATCCTCCAGCGTACAGGGCGACGCAATGTGGAATACGCCCTTGCAGCCTTCCACAGCCCTGGCCACAGCCTCGCCGTCCATTACGTCGGCTTCGAAAACTCTAAGGCTGGCATTAGGATTAGCGGAGGCCTGGAGATTGAACAAATGGGAAGGATCGGAGCCTGGGAAGATGGAGGCATGAATGGTGGTGTAGCCGGACTCCAACAGCGTACGGACGACCCAGGATCCGATGAATCCATTGGCTCCGGTCACAGAAACTGGCTCTTTCTCCTTGTTAGTGGGCATGGCGTTCTGCGATCCTCGAGTGGAAAGAAATCGGAGAAGTGAAGCAAAGAGAAAGAAGATGAAAGTTTATCCATTGAGAAATTTCCGTTTCGTGATATGTAGAATCGGGAATCGAGAAATCTTCGTTGGGTTTATCCATTTGAGGATTCTCCGTTGTAGGAGATCGTGTTTGAACTTCAGAATCCGAAGATTAGACAGACGTCTCTTTCTTCTGATTTGAACTTCCAACAAATTTGTAGCAAAAAGGAAAGGAATATTCTACTTTTAGGAAGAAATCTTGGATTAACGGGAAATTGACAATTTTGACCCCTTAAATGGTTTGATTTGTAAAAATGGATCCTTTGATTTTATAGTTTTTTTTGGACCCTTTTTAATTTCAGTTTACTAGTGAAATTACGAATATACCCCTGACCCTATAAATGTTGGGCTAATGACAAAAATGACCCCGTGAAGTTTTTGGTTTGAAATTTTGACCCCTTTTAGGAAAAAAGTTTTTTTTGACCCCCTTGATGATGATGATGTAAGCAAGGGGTTGAAATTACTCATATGCCCCCAATGCAATAAATACAAATGTAATTAATTTTTTACCCACTTTTTCACCCACCTTTTCATTAACATTCTCAAAAAATAATTACTACATTAATTTTAACCCTAAAAAAAAAATAAATAAAAAAAATTCATACAACACTCAAAAGATTTCATATCTTTTGTAATTAATTTTCCGGTCATATCCCGGCCGGACTGCCCGACCGAGAATCTCGAGCGAACTTAGCCTTTAAATGTTGAATTTTCCCGGTTCAAACCCGACCGGACCACCCGACCGGGAATCGTTGTTTAATTTGTATATACAATCTCGTAGTAGTACAAACTTTAGAACTTGGCTTTGTTGGCACATCCGTTTCTTACTTACCTTAAACACATTACCCAGTTTTATCTCAACGTGGGAAATCGAGTCCGTCAAAGTTTTCTTTTCAAATAGTTAAGGGCTTTTTCGTAATTTTACTTCTAAGGTTAAGAAAAAGGGGTTAGAAAAAACCATTTTATTGATTGGGGTCCTTTTTTACAAATCATAAACTTCAAGGGGTCATTTTTTTCAATTTCTTCATAAATGTTTTACAAAACCTCTTTCTCTCTCTTTCAAACGGTGTTTCGGTTTTTCTCTCAACGGTCATTTTTCATTCAAATTTTCGACAAGTTCGTGCTACCATTTGCTGCAATCATTTTGTACTTGCTCCAAGGTACATTTTTCCTTTTTTTTTTTTTTTTTGACTTTTCTAGAGTTTTCAAGCACACAGTAGATTCTAGGTCTTTTTGTGGAAATTTATTGTAGTTTAGCATGATTTTAGTCGACACACACTTCGGTGAGTTCTGAGTAGTTTGGGATGAAAAATAGCGTCAAATTCATGCGAGTTTGTGGGGGGTTTTTTGTTCGCAGACGAAGCAGTCGGGATGCATATTGCCTTCCCCAATCTCGGTCGGGCCATCCAGCCGGGGATTTCGATATCTCACCCTAACGTCCCGAACGGGATCAACCGGGAACTGTGTTATTATTATTTTTTTAAATAATTTTTTTTTGGTTTTTTTTCCTTTCAATTGTACTTTGTTTTTGTTTATAGGTTTAATCATCATGACAATGGTTCTAAAAATTCCACCTTCTGACCATTTTCCAGCGGCATTAACGTGTTGTTCTCATTTAGGAAAAACAATCACAGCTATTAAAAAGAAATTAACTGATGCCTAGTTGGCGATGTTTAGACAGACATGTTTTGGTCATTTATTGGATTTATCTTTAATGTTTAATGACCAATTAATCCATTACTTTCTTTTGAGAGAAGTAAATGAGGATAGGGCAAATGTGATTAGTTTTGATATTCTGGGAAACAAAGTTTCATTCGGCAGCGTGAATTCAATATCATAACTGGGATTAGGCATAGTACTAGACACATTAGGAGCAATGTCAATAGTACTAGGCTTGGAAGAATCTACCTGAACGACAACACGCCGATGAAAGGATTTGAGTTAGATAAATTATTCCCCAACCTCCGATTTGAGAATGATGAGGACGCAGTTAAGATAGTCTTGTTTTATTTCATCGAACTTGCGATGATGGGGAGAGAGAGGAAACAACAAATGTGGATACGAGCCTACTATGTATAATTGATGAGTGAGAGAGATTTTGCAATGAAGATTGGAGCAAAATCATATTTGATAAGACCATTAAATCATTGAAGAAAGTTTTTTTTTTCTGGAAAATCAGTGTCTTATAAGGAGAGATTGGATGGTAAACAAGAGACGTACAGTCTTTACGGCTTCCCATACGCATTTCAGGTTAGCAAACTTTCTTCATATTTAGGGTTTCATTTTAATGTTTATATTGTTACTAACACTATATTTTAATTATTCATATAGGTATGGACGTATGAGACTGTTTCGTCATTAAATGGACGTGTTGCTAACCGCGTCAGAGAAAATGCCATCCCACGGATTCTTAGATGGTCATGTTCCCACTCGCCCACTCTGGCAGTGCTTAGTAAAGAAGTTTTTGCATCAGACATGGTATGTTTAAACATTAGTTTTTTTTTTTCTCTCTAGGTACTCATGAGTTTTAGGGTTTTTAGTATTGTAGTCTCTTTTTCTGTGTAGGCGAGGGTGACATTGGAACTTGTGGCCACAGAGGAGGAGATTCAATTTATGGACCGTGTGATGGAGCCGCCTCATGCCCCACCTGCCATCCCACCACCTCCTCCTCCTCCAACTCCACTCCTAACACTTCCTGGTATGCATGTTGACGTTGCAGATGCTGAGGATACCCATGATAGGACGGAGGATGTTGGGACTAGTTTCTGAGGCTCCTGACAGAATTTGCAAGAAGTGTAAACTCCTTGATAGCCGTGTTGAGGGCATTGAAAATGTTGTCAAGGAGTTAAATGGAAAGATGGAGGGAATCAAAAGAGACTTGAAGGCAATAAAGAAGTTCATGTGTCGATTGTCTAAGGTATGAATGGTGCATTTGTTCACCTTATATTGTATTGTATACATATTTTGTTAATATGTGTTGTGTTTCATACATGGAAAGTTCGTCGACGCATGCAAGTATCTAGATCCTGCACGGGATGATGGTCTAGACGATCACGATGGGGTAGGATCTGGATCCGGCGCGAAAGGAGCAGACACCCTGTTGAATTTGGCAACTGGTTCAAATGTTCAGACCGACACACAACAAAAAGCTCCAGTAGTGGAAGGGACCGATGGTGGTGGTCTAGTTCAAGGGGTGGAAAAGGGAATCATTGATGTAGATGAGGGGGATGATGGTAAGGATTGAGTAAGTGTAGCGTGTATAATGTTTGTATTCTATTTTTTTTTATAATTTTGTTTTTTCAAACGTATGCATTGTGTTCTAATTGACTTCTATTATTTTTTAATTCACAGGAACACACTGATGGTTTTGAACTTGTAGTGGGCAAGGAACTACAAGTCACCAAGGATAAAACTGCGCTGGTATGGATTTCGGTATTTAGTCTTAGTGTATATGGTTTAGGGTTAGGGATAATGGTTTACTTATCAGTTCTCTCTTATTGTATAGGGTGTCCAATCTACTTCACAACAAAACGAACCCATGGAATGACAGGGGACTCGGAAGAGGAAGACTGCATGGAAGCTGAGAACTGCATGGAAAGACACACGGGAAGACGAGAAGAGGCGAAAGGTCTTGACGTACAATCCTATCACCGAGATCCTTGAAGATTTGTTTGAGTAATTCAAGACATGGCTAGAATTTTTTGAGAAGTGAAAACGGTCCGTACAAAGAGCTAAGCAGCGTCGTACACCCCTGGGACCTGACTTATGAATGGACCAAGGCCTCAAACGTCTTAAGGTACGCGAAGGGTGAACATTCAGACCACAACATCCCATGGACCACTGTTGATGCGGTGTACATACCTTATAATCTCGGTGGTCTCCATTGGGTTTTGGTGTGCATTGATTTAGAGGTGCGTGAGGTGGTCATGTCAGATTCACTCATGGTGCTGAACAAGGAAAATGTGGTGGAGTAGGAGTTAAAGGTCCTTTGCCACGTCGTGTCCAGTATACTTTGGAAGATCGGGGTTATGGATTCAAGGAAGGAGCTCTCTGTTGGAAGATGACCTCTCCGTTTGGAAAAATCAAGGCCGCAATAGCGTGATAGTGGTGACTGCGGGATGTTTGTTGGTAAATTCTTAGAATATGATGTAACAGGGTCGTCATTCGACACCCTTACTCAAGATATGTTGCTTGATTTTTGAAAGCAATATGCTGCACAATTGTGGGCCAATATGCCCATTTTTTTAGTGGTTTGTAGTCATTTGATTTCATCTATAATGAAATAGTTGATATATCTTCAATTCATCATGTCCCATGCAATCCCATGAAATTCCATGCAAACTTAAGGAACCACACTCTAATGTAATTACATAATGAAACATATACCAAAAAAAGGGTTAATGAAAAACTTATGTAAGAATGAACGGGGAAAATTACATTAAAGGAAACGAAATTTGTATTTAAAAAAAAAGTGTTCTGTGATTTTTCCTAGTTCTATCTCGCCCGGGTCACTTGACCGAGAAACTCAAACGGAGCCAAGTGAAATTAGTGCTATTGTTTCTAATTTTTTCCCGCTTCTTCCCAGCCAGGACGATCGACCGGGTTCCTCTAGCGAACCATGAGTGTTGCTAAGTGGTAGCCACTGGTTTTTTTCCCAGTCTCGATCTCGGTCGGGATTCAAGCGGGAAAAAAGACAGAAAGCAATGGAAAATTTAATTGCCCTGTTCGAGTTTCCTGGTGTGGTTGCCCGATAGGGATAGGATCGGGAAAAATAACAAATTGTGATTGGGCCACATTAGTGACTAGCCACGTCTCGTTGGGGAATTTCGATCCAGTGGTTCAACCGGGATATGACCGAGAAAAAAATAGTATCTCTTTTAAAAAGCAGACCTTCCCAGTCCCACCTGAATAATCTTCCTACACGCAGAAAATACCAACATACATCCGTAATATAAGAATGGATGAAAACTTATATTCAAAACAACGTTCGAGTCCGACTTCTTCCAAGTATTTTTGGACACTTATTGGAATTTTGCCCCAATATTCCTGAAACTCTGTTTCACGAAATGTTTTGCTGCTTTAAGGTAGAGTGAAATAAAGTCGTGATCCTTGAACTTTGTTTTCAAGTTATCTTCTAGATGGTTGATATAGTAACAGTGGGCTGCATTAGGAAACACAGTTTGAACTGCCTTGCATATGCTCTTGTGTCTATCAGATACAATCACAAGGGGATTAAGTTGACCAATAGCACGCTCCATTTGCCGAAAAAATTAGGTCCACGATTCATCTGTTTCTCCACTCCCAATGTCAAACCCTACGGGGTATATTTGGTTGTTTCCATCGATGCCTACTGCAATTAGGAGTTTTCCACTGAACTTTCCCCTCATGTGGGTCCCATCAACTACCAAAACTGGGTGAATAGAGTTTAAGAACCCTCTGATCGAAGACCCAATTGCCATGAACACATGCTTGAAGTAACGACCGTCGTCCACTTCCAAGCCAAAAAACTGAACCAGGATTTTCAATTTTCAACGCTTCTCCAAACCGCGGTAACAGTTTGATCGAAGACCCAATTGCCATGCCTTTAAAATGTTTTTATTAAGACCCTAAACTTTCACTTTTCTATCTAATAGATCTCTGAACTTTCAATTTTTTATATAATAGATTATTGAACTAAAAAAAAGTCTATTAGGTTATAGATCTATTAGACATTATTGAAACTTGGGGAAGGGTTCGTTTGGATTACATTTTAATTTAAATGTTTTTCAAGAATTCATTATTTAAAAAACATTTTGTATAAAAATTGTTTAGAATTTAAACACTCATATGTTTGGTTGCATTTCCTATAAATGTTTTTATACACAAGTTGTTGTATACTTAAAAAGTCTTCTTAAAAAAAATTTGTTTCAAGTGTTTCTCTCAAAATGGTTTATTTATCAATCTCATTTTCTAATAAGTCATTTTTAGTGCTTGTCAAACATTATAATTTTTTTCAAAATGACTTTTTCTCAAAATTAAACACTTCAAAAGTTAAACCAAACACACCCTTACTAGATACAAAATTGAAAGTTTAAAGACCATTTGCATGTGTTTTTTTTTTAAATTTAAAAAGCCTAAAACTAAAATTCAAAAGTATTTTTATTGTTCAATCTAATTATAATATTATTGTTTTAATTTATGAATACAAATAATAAATTTAAATTTAAACTATATAAAATATAACAAATATTACTTAAAAAAACAAAGAAAAAAATTAAAAACAAAAAGAAAAGAAAGAGAAACAGAAAATGAAAATAAAAGGAAACCGAAAACGAGAAAAAAAAAGGAAAAGAAAAAACAAAAACAAAAAGAAATAGAAAAAGAAAACGAAAACGAAAACGAGAAAAAAATATAAATACAAGACTTGAGGAGCTCGAGCCTGGGACTATAGGGAAGCTAGGGAGGGCTATGACCATTAAAGCATGCTAGAGCATTGAAAACAAGTTTCACTTTATAATATTAAACAAATATCGATAAAAGTTTAGGAGGGGCTCGAGCCCCCCTGGGCCTATGCTACCTCTACCACTATCAATAAGGATGTATCCCGGGTGGGAAAATTGAATGTTCGACCGGGTTTTTCAAGCAGTTCGCCCGAGATTGGACCAGGATTGACACAGTTTTGACAAAAAAATTATCATTTAGCCACATTCTATTGGATTTTTTGAAACAAAAACGATAGAATAATGACCGACAAACGTACCTTGTTAAAAAAAATGTAGACTTGTTGTGGATCAAATGCACTTTTGGTGAGAACCTTGTTATGGATTCAAGAGAGAAGATGGGGGGTTGGGTGATTGCAGGATGTTTTTTCATTTGAAATTGTGTTTAGTGAATGGTTAGAAGTAATAGGGTAATTATGATATGGGAGGTTGGTAAAAAGTGGGTGAAAGAATTAATTTTATTGGTTTTTAATAAATTGAGGGTATAAAAGTAATTTCAAAAGCATGCTTACATCATCAAGGGGTCCAAAAAAACTTTTTTCCCACGAAGGGGTTTTTTTTCTTCTTTTCTTCTTTTCTAATTATTATTATTTTATTGAAAGGTAGATGGAAGGACTTCTTTTTTAGTTATTATTTTTTTTATAAACATGTAAACTTAACCCGTTTTATTTGTTTTTTTTTATTTTAATTATTATTATTTTATAACCATATTGAAAGCCTTTTTTTTGTTTTTTATTTTATCACCATGCAAATTGAATTTCAAAATAGAATCATTCTTATATAGTTTGGGATTTATTTCTTTTTTGAAACTAAAAGAATTTTATTAAAACGCCACTAGAGCAATCGACCTTTGGTCATTCTCGACTAGAGAAAGTACACAATCCGGGACATGTCCAAACCAGTCCCATTAGATTTCATCCTTCTAGCCCACTTTGCTAAACCATCCGCCACACCATTATATTTTCTATTGATGTACACATATTTAATATCACTAAACTGAGAAGCCAAAGTAAGAATATGAGCCACCAAAGCTTCCTTGCTGCTCCAGATTGGAGATTTTCCCTGAATGAAATTACTGGCCAAAATACTATCTGATTCAACAATCAATTTTGAGAAGCCCAAAATATCTGCAAGAGATAGGCCTTCAGATATAGCCTTTAGTTCTGCTAGCGAGCCTTCAAAATTCAGATCATAAAATTGGGTCGAGGCCCCAATCACTAGGCCCTTCTCATCTTTGCAGAGCGCACTAATCCCTGATGATGGGTGTTCGTAGGGGCGATTACCGCAAGCGCACGTGTCTTCACAAGTAATATGAAACTGTAAGTAATACCGAGTATCGAATCCACAGGGAGACGAAGCGAAAATTAAGCAAAAATAAAATCTCTTGAGCACTAAAGGTACTTAGGCGAAATAATATTTAGGGAACAGCTCATGCAATAAAGAGGAATTTAAAATTCAAAGCAAGAAAATAAGTTGATCAATCAAAAAAATAAAATATGGAGAAAGAGTTTTCTTTTAATGGGAAGAGGGATCTTGAAAATCAATTATTAGCTAAACATTTGTTATAATTATCTTATCTCATTGCCCAACTAATTATAATCCTAGAATCTCCGTTAGTCACATAGGTTCTCCTGTCGGTTTCACCTGATTGTAATTAATTCATTTTAACAACCTAAGTGTCCTTAGCGCCATTAAAAATCATTAATTATTACGCTCTGATTCATTTTAGGAATCTAAGTTTAATAAACTAATCTCGATGTCACGACAGGCAATTAAACTAGTTGCATGGATTATGATCTATCCTAATTTCTCTCCGTCGAGTTTCCATTAAGAATCAGATCATTACACAATTGGCCAGATTGAGTAAAGCATTAAACACATCCATACAAATAATTAGGAAAAAGGGGCAAGAGACAAGAAATTATAACAATATTTGAACTATAATTTCATTTCAAGACCCCAAATTGGGGTTTAGGTACACATGGCTAAAATATCCACAATAATTACAATAGAAAGCATAATTAAGAGCATAAAAGGAAAGGAATTGACGGTCGAAAAACCCCTTTCGCTGACGCTTGGAGCCCCGCCGACTACTCCTTGAGCCTCCTAAGATGCTCCCCAAAATTCCCCAAAATATTTCCCACTAAAGAAATCTCTCAAAAAGGCTAAAAAGCCTTGAGAGGGGCTCCAAAGGAGCCTAAGGAAGGAGAGAAAGGAATTGATTCCTTGATGGATTGTTGGATGATAAAATGAGGCACCAAGAGGTGCCTTTTATAGGCCTGGAATGGGGGTAGAGTCGCGACGCTACATTGCACAGCGTCGCGACGCTGCTATGCACGCATCTTGTTGCCCAAGAAATGGGTAGCGTCGCGACGCTATCTATACAGCGTCTCGACGCTGCCCCAATTTCCAGAATTTTCCAGCTTTGATTTGGGCTGATTTTTGGGCCTTCTCTTCACTTCTTTTTGGGCATTTTCATCATGATTGTCCTCTTTGGATCCCCTTTTGATCCAAGCTTGGATTTTGGCTTCATTTGCTTCATTTTTGGCACTTTTTCTCCCAAAATCACCAACTTTGCTCCTAAGGACCAAATAACGGAATACATTAAATATTTTCATTAAAAACACGATTAAAGCACAAAAAAGTCTAATAAATTGGGACTAAAATAACGACGTTTCTGCTCGCTAACACACCCCCAAACTTAAGCTCTTGCTAGTCCCGAGCAAAATAAATTCTAAAGCTGCATGAAATAGAATCGCTCAAGCCTCAATGATTTTTGAATTCTTAAGATAGAATGGAAAACATGCAAGTGGAATAAGCAAGCACCGCATACTCTTGAAGAAATCTTAAACTAGTTTGAACTTAAGATTAATGAATAGCATGCTCAAGACTTATCTATTGATTCTTTTACTAACCTAGATTAGTCTTATGACTTTCTCCATTTGTTTTCCCCCTACACTGGCTAAGAGCCCCTAATAGGTCGGAGTTCTTCTATCATGCAAAAAAAAAAAAAAAAAGAAACTAGGGCGCCTGCCATTTTTTTTTTCTTTTTCATGGGGGAGCAAAACTCACAAATGATTTTGCTCTTTTCTTTTTCTTTTACTACTCCCCCAAACTTGCATTTTGATTTCTAATGGCACTAGCTTTCACACTACGGTGCAAGGACCCTTAACCCAAATTTTATTCTCTTGTTGGCCTAACTGATCACACCGCAGGTAGCTCTTTTTACCCCTAGGCCTTTTCTTTTGTGCAAGCAAAAGTTTTTTTTTTCAACAAAATTTTCTTTTCTCTCATTTTCTTTTGTTGCTTTTGCTTTTCTCTCAACATGCATAACATTTTTTTCTACCTAGCTCTTTAGAAGAATCAAGCATGAAGTTCCTAGTATTAGAAGCTAAGCCTATCGGGGTGACAACAAACTTTAAAAACTATAATAAGAATCTAGATTTTCAAAGACGTCATTAGATAAGGCTATTGCATGCTTTAGACATCAAAACTAAGTATCAAAAAATTTTAAAATTTCACAATTTCTACCGTGCTCTCAGATTCCACAACATATAAACCATTTTCTCCCAAAATTTCTAAAATCACATCCTTGGCTATCATGGCTATCTATTCATGCATCCAACAGAATTTAAATATGCTTAACACAGCGAAAGCCTCCCCCCCAAACTTAAACTAAACATTGTCCCCAATGTTTTAAAAACAACAGAGCATAAAGAGGGATACTGAGACTTCCCTGAGCTAGGAGCGCTTCAACTTCTTCCTTTGGATCCAGAAAAATGGGATTTTTTGAATTTTGGGGTTTGCTAAGGTGATCTTGCAAAACAAAATTGGATCACGGAGCAAAGAAAATTATCTACCGCAAAAACAACTACCTAATCTTTAATCCTTGGGTTGCCTCCTAAGCAGCGCTTTCTTTAACGTCTTTAGCTAGACAAGGCTCGACACGCTTACAGAGGCTCAAAATAAAAATTTTCATTATCCTCCGAACTCTGAAAAAAATCACGCACCGAATTGCATACTACAAAGAGGGGAGAAAAAAAACTTTCCCCTGGCCCATCTTCACTAAAGAGATTATCATAATAACATTTCAGAAAATAAACAGCTGCAACAAATCTCTTTTCTAAATCTCTATTCACAAAGCAATTGTTAACAGAGTCATCAAACGTTATGATATCTACCGGTCTAGGATCTAAAGATGGCCTATCAATCATGCCAGTCCATTCATCAGAAAAATATCTACATGCTCAGGAGATTCCTCAGACTCGGTATTAAAAAATGATTCAACTAAGCTATCATATGACTCATTATCAGAAGAATTAAAGAATTCAAGAATTTCAGGATCAGATTCTATACTATGCACAGATTCGAGCTCCTCTGGGTCAGATTCTATGCTATATACATCATCAGGACATGAATCAAAGGTATTAACATTATCAGGGTTCATGCATTCAGGAATGTCAAGATCAGACTCAATAGATTCAGTGTAATCATGATCAGACTCAAAATTATCTATCAAGCAATCTTTCTTATGCATTTCATGCTCATCCTCAATGTCAGACAATTCAATATCATCATCAAAATTATCCATTTCAGGCAAGTCCAATTCATTCTCAAAGGAAGGTAAATCATCAACTGCAGATCTTTCATTCTCACAAGCAGGCAAGTCTAAATCATTCTCAAAGTCAGGCAGTTCTAGATCGTTCTCAAACAGAGGGTCGTCTAAATATGCATTATGATCAAAATCCCCATCATCCATAAGCATTTCTCCTAAGCCTAGGCCAAGATTATAGTCTACCTCTTCCTCATCGTCCGTCAAGTATTCAGGACCAAAAGAAAAACATGTATGCAAACTACAAACAGATTCATCCTGGCCAAAAATACTAAACACGACTTTTTCATCATCAATGTTCAAGGTAAGTTTACCTGTATGCACACTAATCTCAGCCTTACTAGTTGCTAGGAAAGGTCTGCCTAGAATAATAGGTACCTCTTTGTCCTCCTTCATGTCCAGTACCACAAAGTCTACAGGGAAGATAAATTTGTTGACTTTCACCAGCACGTCCTCCACAACACCCATCGGGTGGGTAATCGATCTGTCAGCAAGCTGGAGAGTGACATCGGTTTCTTTCATACCTGTTAAACCAATCTTCCTGTAAACAGAATAGGGCATTAAATTTATACTTGCTCCTAAATCACATAAGGCCCTATCGAAAGATACTTCTCCTATGGTGCAGGGAATAGTAAAACTCCCTAGATCTTTCTGTTTAGAAGGCATCCTTCCAGAAACAATGGTACTGCTACTCTCAGACAATTTAAAAATTTCTTTTTTCAGACTTTTCTTTCTAGAAAGCATTTCCTTCATGAATTTCCCATAATTAGGCATGTTATACAAGGCATCTACTAAGGGAATATTCACAGACAACTTTTTAAACATTTCTAGAAACTTTTGAAACTGCTCATCTAATTTAACATTTTTAAAGCGCTGAGGAAAAGGTAACTCCCTGTAATCAAAGGTTGGACACTCGCCCCTCCGCTTGGGCGGGCTAATGTGCGAGCCTTTGTCATGGTGGTTGTATGGAACCACTTCTTCCTTGTTCAGTTTCTTTCTGTGCCTGCCACCCTGCTTTTCATCTTCTTTTCTACCTGCAAAATTGTTAGAAAAATCACAATTTAAATCAATAGAGTTGGGAGGATGTTGGAACCTTTCAGAGGAGGCTTTTTGTGCCTCAGCCCTTTCATCTTTATCCCTTCTCTTTTCTTCTTCCTTCTTCTTCTCTGAACTGTTCTCCAGTTGTCTACCACTTCTCAGTGTCACCATCTTGCACTGCTCTCTTGGGTTAGGCTCAGTATCACTTGGAAATTTTCCCTTCTGAAGGGCATTCAATGCTGAAGCGATCTGTCCTATTTGCACTTCCATGTTTTTTAGAGTTGTGTCATGGTTATTTACTGCCGTCTGGAGATTCACGTTCAATACTCTTTGTTCTTTAATAAACAGAGCCACCATCTCTTCCAGGTTATTCTTCTTTTCAGGCGAACTGGATGATGCAAAAGCTGGCGGCAGCTGCAAAACATTCTTCGTATTTGAATATGAGAAGTTCTCATGATTGCGTAGACTGGGGTGGTAGAAGTTCGGTACTCCTTGAGCAAATGGTCTATTTCCTACGTACTGGACTTCTTCCACATCTTGACCTTCCTTTTTTGAATGACTTCAGCTTAGGTGGAAATGGACTTGACCACCTTAGATGAAGTCAACTTGTTCAGCGCATTGGTTAGAGATGCCATCTGTTCCTTCAATGAACTTGACTCATCCAATTCAAATATTCCAGCCTTCTTTGAAATTGCTCCCCTCTCGGTCGGCCACTGATAACTGGTTGCCGCCATTTCCTCAAGCAGATCTTTGGCTTCTATCACTGTTTTGGAAAGAAAACTTCCTCCTGCTCATGTGTCTAGGACTGTCTTTGTGGAGGGATTCAATCCATTGTAAAATAACTGCACTTGAAGCCAATCAGGATATCCATGTTGGGGGCACCGCCTAAGCATTTCCTTGTATCTCTCTCATGCCTCGTACAACTGCTCCTCGTCAAGCTGCCTAAACGTTCCGGTTTCAGTCCGAAGCTTGATAGTCTTGGCAGACGGGAAAAATTTCGTCAAAAAAGCCTAGGCAAACTCGTCCCATGTACTAATGTTGCCCGTCTCGACTGATTCGAGCCAATCCTTTGCTCTATCTTGTAGAGAAAATGGAAACAGCCTCAGTCTTATAGCGTATGCCGGAACTCCGTTCATCTTCATCGTCCCACAAATTTCGAGGAATGATCGCAGATGTGAGTGTGGGTCCTCAGAAGGATGTCCCTTAAAAGAGTTATCGCGCGCCATCTGAACCAATCCTGTCTTTAACTCAAAATTGGTAGCTTGGATTGGGGCGTAGACAATTCCAGAATTCTCGGTGGGAAGAACTAGCTGTAAGAAATCTCTAATTGCCTTGGGAGCTTCCTCTTGATGGGCCATTACTTCTGATAATCTTTTCTCTCTTCGAATGGTTCTAAGAGTCCTGTCAATTTCAAGATCTAGCGGAAAAGAATTAACCACCTTGTTCCTTCGCATACAATGCTCCCAGTCAATTAAAAGAACCAAACAAAAACAAGAATAAAATAATATTCACAAATGAAAAAGAATATTTACACCTAAATTACTATTTATCCCTTTCTTTTCGATGTCAAGAAAAATTAATTTGCTTAAAAATCAAGCCTCCCCGGCAAAACTTATTCGTAGGGGCGATTACCGCAAGCGCACGAGTCGTCACAAGTAATATAAAACGGTAAGTAATACCGAGTATCGAATCCACAGGGAGGCGAAGCGAAAATTAAGCAAAAATAAAATCTCTTGAGCACTAAAGGTACTTGGGCGAAATAATATTTAGGGAACAGCTCATGCAATAAAGAGGAATTTAAAATTCAAAGCAAGAAAATAAGTTGATCAATCGAAAAAATAAAATATGGAGAAAAAGTTTTCTTTTAATGGGAAGAGGGGTCTTGAAAATCAATTATTAGCTAAACATTTGTTATAATTATCTTATCTCATTGCCCAACTAATTATAATCCTAGAATCTCCGTTAGTCACATAGGTTCTCCTGTCGGTTTCCCCTAATTGTAATTAATTCATTTTAACAAACCTAAGTGTCCTTAGCGCCATTAAAAATCATTAATTATTACGCTCTGATTCATTTTAGGAATCAAAGTTTAATCAACTAATCTCGGTGTCACGACGGACAATTAAACTAGTTGCATGGATTATGATCTATCCTAATTTCTCTCCGTCGAGTTTCCATTAAGAATCAGATCATTACACAATTGGCCAGATTGAGTAAAGCATTAAACACATCCATACAAATAATTAGGAAAAAGGGGCAAGAGACAAGAAATTATAATAATATTTGAACTATAATTTCATTTCAAGACCCCAAATTGGGGTTTAGGTACACATGGCTAAAATATCCACAATAATTACAATAGAAAGTATAATTAAGAGCATAAAAGGAAAGGAATTGATGGTCGAAAAACCCCTTTCGCTAACGCTTGGAGCCCCGCCGACTACTTCTTGAGCCTCCTAAGATGCTCCCCAAAATTCCCCAAAATATTTCCCACTAAAGAAATCTCTCAAAAAGGCTAAAAAGCCTTGAGAGGGGCTCCAAAGGAGCCTAAGGAAGGAGAGAAATGAATTGATTCCTTGATGGATAGTTGGATGATAAAATGAGGCACCAAGAGGTGCCTTTTATAGGCCTGGAATGGGGGTAGCGTCGCGACGCTACATTGCACAGCGTCGCGACGCTGCTATGCACGCGTCTTGTTGCCCAAGAAATGGGTAGCGTCGCGACGCTATCTATACAGCGTCTCGACGCTGACCCAATTTCCAGAATTTTCCAGCTTTGATTTGGACTGATTTTTGGGCCTTCTCTTCACTTCTTTTTAGGCATTTTCATCATGATTGTCCTCTTTGGATCCCCTTTTGATCCAAGCTTGGATTTTGGCTTCATTTGCTTCATTTTTGGCACCTTTTCTCCCAAAATCACCAACTTTGCTCCTAAGGATCAAATAACGGAATACATTAAATATTTTCATTAAAAACACGATTAAAGCACAGAAAAGCCTAATAAATTGGGACTAAAATAGTTACATTTCTGCTCACTATCAATGGGGGGTCGTTAAGCCACGCAACAACTGTATTGATTTTCCAAAAACCAGCCATGGGAGGAATCCAATGATTTGGGGACGACAATTCTTCCGATCGAGCGCTTTCCATTGCTGCAGGTTGATTTTTTTTGTGTTTGCCAGCTGAAATTCTTCCAGGTAATTGATAATCCATCTACTTCTGATACTGACTTGGGGAATATCTTCTTCATGCAGGACCTTGTTTCTATGGGACCAGATCGTCCAGCACGCCACCGCTACAAGCCCTAGTTCCTTTGAAGAATAGCTCGAACTGATCTTAGACCACCTATCTTGGAAGCTGTCGTTGAAGCTTTCATCTAGGAAGACTTTGTCAAAGGTTAGCTTCCAAATTTCCCTCACACAAACACAATCAAATAATACATGATCAAAAGATTCAACATGATTGTAGCGAATAGGACAATTAGCTTGAGAATTTATACCTCTAGATATTAGTTTGTGATTTATTTCTACAACAATGGCCTATAAGAGAATTCCAATATAGGTCTATTAAATTTGAAATTTTTGGTTGGTTGCATCAGTTGTGTTTCTTCTTCTTCTTTTTTCCTCTACCGAAGACAGAAGGGATAGAAAGGATATGGTAAAGAAATTTTGGATTCAATCAAAGACATGCTATTATTTACTTTTCTTTTTATATTGGTTAATTATTTGAATGATTCTTTTACCAACCAAAAAATGTTTTTTCTTTCTTCTTCTATAGAACAAAATGATGTGGAATTTTCCTACCGCAAGCGCACGGGTCAAGTAATAATATAGTGAATGTGTTATTCGAATGTCGTCCTCTGGATTGGATTTCTTATCAATTTTAATTACCGAAAATACTCTTACCCAATTTTATTTAGGGAACCAATCAAAGTGAGAATGAATGTAATCAAACACAAAACAATGAAAAAGTATGACAATCTAATGGAGACAACGGCCTTAGGGATTTGATTTCACCAATTGGGATTATGGATTACTTCATGGTTTAATGACATGCCATGTTTCATAAATCTTGGGAAACTAAAATCACACATATCTCTCCCGAGCATACATGATTCTCCCATATGCAATGAACCCGATATCCCTATCTAAATTCTTTAAACATGCAAGGCATTAAGGTTAACCTTTTTAACAATTTCTAGAATTAACTATTATCTCCCGATTTCTAGCTAAATCCTAGTTATGCATAATGATTTCTAAGCTAAATTCTCTCTCCCGAGTTAGATTTAATCACAATCAACATTCAATTCATGGCCGAAAAATTGAAAGCATTAAACATACATTATGCATAAATGAAATCAATAGCATAAAACCATAAAATCAATCCATAAAGTGTCCAACGGCTACATCAGTCCCTAAGAATTAAACTTAGCTACACATAATCCGCGTTACAATATCAACTAAGTCTAAATAAGTCATAAAAACTAACTAAAGTAAGGGAAAATAGAAATAAACGCTAGGTGAGCCGAGACCGCACGTCCCCATCACGATCCCCACGAGCCAAGCCTTCAATCCCAATTTTCTCCACTTGGTACAACTTCAAAAGAGGCTAATTTTCTTTGTTTTACGGCTCCAAGTCGTCCAAAAGAAGTCTCCCAAAAAGCTCGAATCGCAAAATATAAATAGGAAAAATTTTGGTCGTAGCGTCGCGATACCGCGATTCTGGAAAATTCGCTGAGAGTGTCGCGACGCTATTTTTTTTATTATTTTTTTTTAAGAATGAAAACTCCAAATATAGAATGTCAGCGTTGAGACGCCCAGAGAGCATCGTCTCGACGTTGGTCTGCGGATGGGCCTATCTTCAATCTTCCAACTTTGATTCTTTTTCATTCTTCGGCTTCTTTTCGCAGCCCGAACATCCAATTGGTTCATAACTATATTTCCTACAAATACAACACATAAATGCATAATTTTGGCCAATAAATTATAAAAGAATAGCTATATTAATTAGGGAAAACTAGCTAGCTATGCTCTCTAATAAACACCCCCAAACTTAAGCTTTTGCTAGTCCTCGAGCAAACTAAAAATCAAGCATACAATGGAAGACTGGATGCAACAAACATGACTCAATCCTCAAGGCTCAAAAGTCAATAATCAAGCAATCAAGAGACATGCACATAAGGACCAATGAGGGAGACAAATCAAAAGTTTTCCAAAATTAACTTGCACAAGCGAGATCTAACTTAACGAGATCAGACTCTACTAGCTCGGGATTGGATTACTAAACTCTCAACTCATCTTCCCTCTACACTGGCACTAAGGATTCACTAACGAGTCAATGGAACAAATTAGTTTGTTTTCCTCCATACTTAGGTGCTTATAATTGAAAATTACAACATGCATTTTTATGTGGCACTAGCTTTCACACACCTATTGCAGGGACCCTTAACCCGAGTTTTACCCTTTGGTTTGCCTAACTGATCACAACAGGGGTAGCTCTTTTTGCCAAAACTTTATTAAGCATTGCATTGCACGCATAAGTCATGACTTTCTCTCTTTTTTTTTTTCTTTCAAATTGTAACAACAAGAATGATTTTTCTTTATGAGCATGATAAGCATATATTCTTTTCTTTCCTCCTAAGCAAGATCAAACATGCTAATTTTCAAAAAATTAACTCTTTAGCTCTTCCCTACACCTATCGAGGTGACAACAAGCATATGAACCTAATAATTCACTCCTAAGCATTCAAATCCAAATCTAGCCAAGACAAATACTCTACTCATGCAAGACATCTCCTAGAAAAAGTTTAAAAGGTCTCCCTTTTTGGGCACTCATGCTTACAACTCATCGAAAGCTTGAAAATTGACAAGCAAACCTATCCTAGAAAATCATAATAATGCAAAAATAGCATCCAGAAAACAACCATATGCTCAATTCAAAGAAAGCTCAAAACTATAGCCCGAACTCAGATGCTCAAGGGCTCCACAAACATGCTATTCCACCTCCAAACTTAAAGCATGCATTGTCCTCAATGTATGAAGAAATAAGGCATAATCAAGCATGAGAACAATAAAAGAGTAGGAGGAGTGAACAATACTACCTTGGAATGACGATGTCCTCTTTTATGGAAGCTTGCAAGCAAAGGAGAAACTGAAACCAAGACCTACAAAACAAAAACAAACAATAAATCAAAAGCAAAAAGGAAAACACACCTGAACTTACTTGGGTTGCCTCCCATAAGCGCGTGTTTAACGTCAATAGCTCGACGTGTTGACCGAATATGCATCAAGGTGGTCTAACGTCAGGTGTTCCATCAACAGTGCTCTTCCTAGCACCTTTCCTGTACCCCACCAACATGGTCTCTGCTGTGTTCTTAGGGTCCTCAAAAGCTTTTAGAATCTCCTTCTCCTGTTGGACTCTAATGATTAGCTCCCTGCGTTCAAAATCAATTATGACTCTCCCTGTAGCAAGGAATAGTCTCCCTAATATGATAGGCATGGCAGGATTCTCTTTAACGTCTAAAACAAAGAAGTCAACAGGAAGGAAAAATCTACCTACCTTAATCAAAACATTCTCCACAATTCCATTTGGACTAACCACAGACTGGTCAACCAACTGGAGCCTAACAGTAGTAGATTTTAACTCTCCTATATTCAGCTTTTTGCACAATGATAGAGGAATGATATTTATACTAGCCCCTAGATCACATAATGCTCTACATGAATAAGTACCAAAACTACAAGGAATAGTAAAACTCCTTGGATTAGACAATTTTTTGGTACATTCTGTTGGACACGAGCACTGCATGTCGATGCGAGGTACACAGTCTCCATCTGCTTTTCCTTTTTCTTCTTGATGAGCCATTCCTTCATGAACTTCTTATAATGAGGCATTTTCTCCAGTGCATCTGCAAAAGGAATATTAATAGTCAAACCTGTAAAAGCATCAAGAAACTTATTAAACTGAGCCTTAGAATTTTTCTTTTTCCTATTCTTTGACTTAGAAACTAAAACAGTAGGAGAAGGGATAGAGGGCTCAGATATAAGCTTTTCAACTTCGTTTGAGGTGGTACACTCCTCAACTTCTCCAGTGAGTTCCTCAGTTTCAGTAGTCTCCTCCTCCTCAGCTACTTGAGTCTCCTCCTCGTGATGCACAGAGACGGCCTTGCAGTACTCCAATGGAGATTTCTCCTGTTCAGTTGGGGCTTTACCTTTATTCATGGTGTTAACAACACTTACTAATTGTCCCTGTTGAGTCTCTATGTTCTTAATGGCTGTAGAATGACCATTGACAGTGGTGTTTATAGCAATCACGACCTCCTCAAGCTTATTTGACCTGTTGCTTGATTCTGCAATAAAAGCTCCAACGAAATCCTCTAAAGATTTTTTACTTTTTGACTTTGAGGAGTAAAGCTAGGAGGATTCAACACATTCTTATTATTAGCATAGGAAAAATTCTCATGATTTCTATTACCAGGGTGATAATGTGTAGGTGTAGAGTTATTATTATACCCCCTAGAATTATAATTTAAAACATACTGAACCTGCTCGAGATTTTCTTCCTGAGTCTGGGATGTAAGGGCAGCTGCAGACTCGATCGATTGAGCACTCTCTGTACTTGAAAACTTTAAAAATGCATTAGCAAGGGTAGACATCTGAGCCTGAAGTGTACTTACGTTGTCAATCTCGAACACTCCAAGAGCAATCTTTTTCGGTTCCGACCGCTCACATGGCCACTGATAGCTATTGGTAGCCATTTCCTCTAGCAAAGTCCTAGCGTTCTCAACAGTTTTGGACAACAGAGTCCCACCTGCAGTTGCATCAACAATCGTTTTTGTACTAGGAGTTAAGCCATTATAAAATAATTGAACCTGAAGCCAGTCGGGATAGCCATGCTGAGAGCACTTCCTCAGCAGCTCTTTAAATCGCTCCCAAGCCTCGAACAACTGCTCATCAAACTGCTGCTGGAACGTCCCAATCTCGGTCCTCAGCTTGACCGTCTTAGCAGGAGAGAATAATTTCTTTATAAACGCCTGGACCAAAGCATCCCAAGTAGTAATGCTCATAGGTGGAATCGATTGCAACCAATCACGAGCTTTATCCTGCAAGGAAAAAGGAAATAAACGTAAGCGAATGACATCTTCAGACACACCATTTAATTTTACCGTCCCACAAATGTCCAAGAAAGATTTCAAGTGAGAATTGGGATCCTCTGTGGGCGATCCTCTATAAGCGCAGTCTCGAGCCATCTGAATGAGACCCGTTTTCAACTCGAAATTATTTGCATTGATCGGGGCATAGACAATCCCCGACTGTTGCTCCTGAAAGACCGACTGAAAGTAGTCTCTAATAGGCTTAGGCTCCTCGGGGTTAGGATTGGCCATTTGGATATGATTCACTCTACTTTCCCTTCGAAGTTTAATAAAAGTTCTCTCATTCTCCGGGTCAACGGGAACTAAGGTCATCTCCCTAACCTTTCGCATACACCAACAAAACTAACCTAAAAAAGGAAAATAAAAAGAAAAGGAAAGAAGATAAATTAGGAAAGAAACTAGAAAAGGAAATGAAAAATCTAAATAAGGAAAATATAATCTAAAAAAAAAAAAGAAAAGATAAACAAATAAGGAATGCAAAAACAAATATGGCAAAAACAAATAAGGAAACTAGCAAATAAGGAAAAACTAATCTAAAAAGGGGGAAAAAAAACTAAAAAGAAAAACTCTATCTATGAAAAATTCAAACAAATATGGAAAAATCTAAATATGGAAAAGAAAAACAATAAAGGAAAAAAAAATACAATCTACCTAAAAATAAAAACAACAAAAATAAAAAAATAAAATACACCCTAAACTAAGACCGGACAATTTTTCTACGATATTAAAATTGACTAAATATGCCAATCCCCGACAACGACGCCAAAAACTTGATGTGGAATTTTCCTACCGCAAGCACACCGATCAAGTAATAATATAGTGAATGTGAAATTCGAATGTCGTCCTCTGGATTGGATTTCTTATCAATTTTAATTACCGAAAATACTCTTACCCAATTTTATTTAGGGAACCAATCAAAGTGAGAATGAATGTAATCAAACACAAAACAATGAAAAAGTATGACAATCTAATGGAGACAACGACCGTAGAGATTTGATTTCACCAATTGGGATTATGGATTACTTCATGGTTTAATAACATGCTATGTTTCATAAATCTTGGGAAACTAAAATCATACATATCTCTCCCGAGCATACATGATTCTCCCATATGCAATGAACCCGATATCCCTATCTAAATTCATTAAACATGCAAGGTATTAAGGTTAACGTTTTTAACAATGTCTAGAATTAACTATTATCTCCGATTTCTAGCTAAATCCTAGTTATGCATAATGATTTCTAAGCTAAATCCTCTCTCCCGAGTTAGATTTAATCACAATCAACATTCAATTCATGGTCGGTAAATTGAAAGCATTAAACATACATTATGCATAAATGAAATCAATAGCATAAAACCATAAAATCAATCCATAAAATGTCCAACGGCTACATCAATCCCTAAGAATTAAACTTAGCTACACATAATCCGCGTTACAATATCAACTAAGTCTAAATAAGCTATAAAAACTAACTAAAGTAAGGGAAAAGAGAAATAAACGCTAGGTGAACCGAGACCGCACGACCCCTTCACGATCCCCATGAGCCAAGCCATCAATCCCAATTTTCTCCACTTGGTTTAACTTCAAAAGAGGCTAATTTTCTTTGTTTTACGGCTCCAAATCGTCCAAAAGAACTCCCCCAAAAAGCCCTAATAGCAAAATATAAATAGAGAAAATTTTGGTTGTAGCGTCGCGACGCTGTGGGGGTAGCATCGTGAAGCTGTCGCAATACCGCGATTCTGGAAAATTCGCTGAGAGTGTCGCGATGATAGCGCAATTTATTGGGCTATATTTTAGATAATTTTATCGTTAGTCTTGAGTATTATTTGGGCATTTTTATCTCCATTTGGTTTTGTTTTGTAGGAATCAAGTATTTCAATGGAAATCGACATTTCTGAGCTTTACCGATAATTTAGGAGCTAAAGAATAAGTTCGGGCCAAGAAAATAGTGAAGGA
Source organism: Luffa acutangula (assembly GCA_036850905.1). NCBI lineage: Eukaryota > Viridiplantae > Streptophyta > Magnoliopsida > Cucurbitales > Cucurbitaceae > Luffa > Luffa acutangula. The sequence continues at coordinate 45,406,999 of CM072091.1, read as the reverse complement.
AGAACAATTAAAGGCCTAGCGTTGAGACGCTAGCCCTTGGAGCGTCTCAACGCTGGGCGCAAGGCAGCACGTGCGCGCATTCGGGGCAGTGTCGAGACGCTACCTCCACAGCGTCTCGACGCTGCGAGCTTTCCAGATTTAATTAGGGCGTACGCGCGACAGCGTCGCGACGCTATGTCCTCAGCGTCTCGACGCTGTCACGCAGAATCAGCAGTATATATATTTTGCGATGCTTTCAGAATAGGGGAGCTGTTTTGGAGGGAGAAAAACGATTTCTAGTGAGAGAAAACGGACAGAACAAGGCTGAGAGCGAGGTGGCTTGATTCGAGGAGCTTGGATCGAGAGGTTCGTGACGGGAACGCACGGGAATCACGGCCAACGAGTTTAATCTTTCTCCCTTATTTCTCGTATTGATTTGTAGCATGTTTGGGATAAATTTCGATTGTATTTTAGAGACCATGTGTAGCTAGATTTCGTTTCTTAGGGGCTTGATGTAGCCATTAGTTTGTATGGATTAATTTACGGCTTTAGGACGTTTCGTAACGCGGTTTATTTATGCAATTGTATGATTAATGCTTATAATCTCTTGATCACGGATTGTATGTTGTTGTTTCTGAACTAATCGCTCGGGAGAGGGTAGTTTAGATTAGACTTTCAATTGCATGACTTAGGTAATTCGTAAATCGGGAGATTAGGAATTGCTTGAGAAACCGTCATGAGGGTTGTTCTTATTGCTTAGGCTTTTTATTGAAATTAGATAGGGATATCAATTTCTTAATTTGCTTAAAGGATTAATTGCACTCGGGAGAGGTTTTTAATTATTCATAATCCTCGGTTTATAAACTTGTTACGAATTTGTTCTTAATTATTCGTTTAGTTAATTCATGCATCTAATTGGTGAAATCAATTCCCTAAGGCCTTTCTCCATTGAGTTTCCACATTTTATTGCTTTTATTAGTTTTTAAATTGCTTCGCATATCTCTCGTTTATTTTCTCTAAATAAAATTGGGCAAATATACCTTTAATAATTAGGGGAACTAGAAAACCAATCCAGAGGACGACATTCGATTTTTAATCACTATATTATAACTTGGGCCCGTATACTTGCGGTTAGCAATTTGCGCATCAAGTTTTTGGCGCCGTTGCCGGGGATTGGCAATTATTTAGTTCGCTTAATATTTTGGGGAATTTGCTTGGTCTTACTTTAGAGTGTATTTTATTTTGTTTGTCTTATTTTTTTTCTTTTATTCTTTATTTCTGTTGTTTTTGTTTTATTTTTAGTTTTGTTTTTCTTATTTATTTTAGGTTGTAATTGTGTATGCGAAAAGACAAGGACGCTCTGCTAGTGCCCTTTGATTTTGAAATTGAAAAGACTTGCAAAAAGAACAGAAAGGAGAAAAGGGAAAGACTTGCATCAATGGCCAATCCAAATCCACAAGATGAGCAGAAGCCGATACGGGACTATTTCCAGCCTACTTTTCCTGATCAACAATCTGGGATAGTCTACGCGCCGATTAATGCAAATAATTTCGAGCTGAAAACTAGCCTCATCCAGATGGCTAGAGATAGTGCATTTAGAGGATTCCCCTCTGAGGATCCTAATTCTCATCTGAAATCTTTTCTTGATATTTGTGGTACTGTGAAGTTGAATGGTGTTACTGAAGATGCCATACGCTTACGATTGTTTCCTTTTTCTTTACAGGACAAAGCTAGGGACTGGCTTCAATCACTTCCACCTGGGAGCATTACTACGTGGGATGCGTTGGTTCAGGCTTTTCTTGCCAAATATTTCCCACCTGCAAAGACAGCTAAGTTGAGGACTGAGATTGGGACCTTTAAGCAAAAAGATGATGAACAACTGTTTGAAGCTTGGGAGCGCTACAAGGAATTACTGAGGAAGTGCCCACAGCATGGCTATCCTGACTGGTTACAAATTCAATTATTTTATAATGGTCTTAATGGTACTACTAAAACTATTTTGGATGCAGCTGCAGGAGGCACTTTACTTTCTAAAACTGTGGAAAGTGCTCGGACTTTGCTAGAAGACATGGCCACGAACAGTTATCAGTGGCCATCTGAACGTTCATCCTCTAGAACTGTAGCTGGGATTTATGAGATAGATAATGTCTCAGCTTTACAAGCTCAAATGCACTCTTTGGCTAATGCTTTTATGAAATTCTCTGCTACAGGGAACTCACAATCCATTGAGTCAGTTTCAGCAGCTGAGGCATCCCAAGTTTATGATGGTTCGAACATAGAGCAGGCACAATATGTGAACAACAGAAATTCTGGCTTTAGAGGTAACCAAAACTCTTTACCTACTCATTATCATCCAGGGCTTAGAAATCATGAAAATTTTTCCTATGCCAATAATAAAAATGTCTTGCAACCACCTCCTGGGTTTATGTCTGCACCTGCACCACAAGAAAAGAAATCTTCCTTAGAGGACTTAGTTGGTCAATTTATTAATGAGTCTAGGTCTAGGACTAATAAGATTGAGAACATGCTAGACACTGTTAGTAGCACTGTTAATAGTCATGGGACGGCCATTAAAAACATGGAGGTTCAGATTAGTCAAATTGCATCTTCCTTGAATGCCATGCAAAAAGGTAAGTTTCCTAGTGACACTGAGGTAAATCCACGAGAGCACTGTAAAGCTATTACTTTGAGGAGTGGGAAGCAACTTTAGGTTCCAGAAAAGCAGCCTACTGAGGATCCTATCATCAGTGAGGAAAAGGAGATTGAAGCACATACCGAAAAGGGAGCAGCATCGACGTCGAAGATTGAAAAATCTACTAGTTCTATTCTCCCTACTCATTCTACTTCTATTCCTTATCCTCAACGTTTTCAAAAGAAAAAGATTGATGCTCAGTTTGCTAAATTTCTTGATATTTTTAAGAAAATCCATATTAATATTCCTTTTGCAGATGCTTTATAACAGATGCCTAACTATGTTAAGTTCATGAAGGAGATAATGACCAAAAAGAGGAAGTTAGAGGCTTATGAAACTGTGAATCTCACTGAGGAGTGCAGTGCCATATTACAGAGAAAGTTACCCCAGAAACTGAAAGATCCAGGGAGTTTTACTATTCCTTGCACTATTGGTAGTTCTTCTTTTAATAAAGCATTATGTGACCTTGGTGCTAATATTAATCTGATGCCTCTGTCTGTGTTTAGAAAATTAGGTCTTGGAGAGGTACAGCCTACTACTATTTCTTTGCAGTTGGCTGATAGATCGATGACATATCCTAGAGGTGTGATTGAAGATGTTTTAATTAAAGTTGACAAATTTATCTTTCCTGCAGATTTCGTGGTTTTAGACATGGAGGAGGATGCTGAGATCCCCATTATTTTGGGTAGACCATTCCTTGCCACGGGACGTGCCTTGATTGATGTGCAGCAGGGTAAGCTAACTTTGAGAGTCAACGAGGAAGAGGTAGTTTTCAAGATTTATCGATCCATGAAATATCCTGTTGAGGTTAGTACATGTCATAGGATAGATATTGTTGATGCTACTGTTGCTGAGATTAGGGATGTTGTTATGCCTGCTGATCCTCTTAAAATAAGCATGTTAGATCTGGCTGTTGAGCATTTAGGTGATTTAGACCAGGATATTGCTTTCTTCTGTGATGCTTTGAATCATTTACCTGTTGAGCGCAAAATGAAATGCAAGGTCATGGAATTAACTGTTAAGGATGATGTTCCTACTAAAGTTTCTGCACCTGAGTTGAAACAATTACCTGCACATCTTAGATATGCTTTCTTAGGTGAGTCATCCACATTTCCTGTTATTATATCTGCTTCTCTGAATAAAGTAGAGGAAGAAAAACTGTTGAGAGTACTGCGTGATCATAAATCTGCTTTAGGTTGGTCCATCGCTGATATAAAAGGTATTAGTCCATCCATAGTCATGCATAAAATTTTAATGGAGGATACCTTTACCCCATCAATTCAACCTCAAAGACGTTTGAACCCAACCATGAAAGATGTGGTAAAAGCTGAGGTATTGAAACTTTTAAATGCAGGGATTATTTATGCCATATCTGATAGTTCATGGGTGAGTCCTGTGCAGGTTGTACCAAAAAAGGGAGGGATGACTGTGATCAAGAATGAAAAGAATGAATTCATCTCCACTAGGACTGTGACTGGGTGGAGAGTGTGTATTGACTACAGGAAGTTGAATAATGCTACCAGAAAAGATCATTTTCCTCTTCCTTTTATTGATCAGATGCTTGATAGACTTGCAGGTTATCCTTACTATTGTTTTCTTGATGGTTATTCAGGTTACAATCAAATTGCTATTGCTCCTGAGGACCAAGAGAAAACGACATTCATGTCCTTATGGTACCTTTGCCTTCAGGCGAATGCCATTTGGATTGTGTAATGCTCTTGCTACATTCCAGCGTTGCATGATGGCCATCTTTTCTGATATGGTCGAGGAGATTATGGAGGTTTTCATGGATGATTTCTCGGTATTTGGTTCTTCTTTTGACGCTTGTTTACATAATCTTTCTCTTGTTTTGCAGCGTTGTCAAGAAACTAACCTTGTGTTAAACTGGGAAAAGTGCCATTTTATGGTAACTGAAGGTATAGTTTTAGGGCATAAGGTATCTGAAAAAGGTTTAGAGGAGGACAGAGCCAAGATAGCGGCCATTGAACAACTACTTCCTCCTACGAATGTCAAGGGAGTCAGGAGCTTTCTAGGACATGCAGGGTTTTACAGGCGCTTTATTAAAGACTTTTCGAAAATTGTTAAACCCTTATGTAATTTGCTTGAAAAGGACTCTGCTTTTGTTTTCTCTGACGAATGTCTGCTAGCATTTAATTTGTTGAAAGATAGGTTGACTACTGCCCCTATTATTGTTGTACCTGACTGGAGTCAACCTTTTGAAATTATGTGTGATGCTAGTGATTATGCTGTAGGAGCAGTATTGGGGCAGAGACGTGATAAATTTTTCAGGGCAATTTATTATGCAAGTAGAACTTTAGATAATGCACAACAAAACTACACTACCACTGAAAAAGAAATGCTTGCTGTAGTGTTTGCTTTTGATAAATTTAGGCCTTATCTGTTAGGAACTAAAGTTATTGTGCATACTGACCACGCAGCTCTCAGGTATTTGTTTGATAAAAAGGATGCCAAGCCTCGTTTGATTCGATGGATTTTATTGTTACAGGAATTTGATTTTGATGTAAAAGACAGGCGAGGTTGTGAGAATGTGGTAGCTGACCATCTTTCTAGGATTGAACAGGACACTACTTTGAAAGCTCTTCCTATTGCTGAAGAATTTCCAGATGAAAGGCTTTATAAGGTAGAGTCTACTTTACCTTGGTTTGCTAACTTTGTAAATTTCCTTGCAGGTGGTGTGCTCCCTCCAGATCTTAATTCTCATCAAAAGAGGAAATTTCTTCATGATGTGAGATTTTATTTGTGGGATAATCCTTGTTTGTTTAAAATTTGTTCAGATCAGATGATTCGCAGGTGTGTTCCCACAGAGGATGTAGTTAAGATTCTGCATGATTGTCATTCCTCACCATATGGTGGGCATTTTGGTCCCACACGTACTGCTGCTAAGGTATTACAATCTGGTTTTTATTGGCCTACTGTTTTCAAGGATTGTTATACTTTTGTTAAGTCTTGTGATCGGTGCCAACGTACTGGTAACATTTCTAGACATCATGAATTACCTCTGACCCCTATTGTGGAAATTGAATTATTTGATGTTTGGGGGATAGACTTTATGGGACCTTTTCCTTCCTCGCATGGTTATCTATATATCTTGTTGGCTGTAGATTATGTATCTAAGTGGGTAGAGGCTGTGGCTACGAAAACTAATGATGCTCGGGTAGTCTTGAATTTTCTACAGAAAAATATCTTTACACGATTTGGCACACCACGAGCGATCATTAGTGATGAGGGCTCACATTTCTGTAATAAATTGTTTAATTCTTTGCTTGCTAAGTATGGTGTTAAACATAAAATTTCTTTAGCCTATCATCCACAGACAAATGGTTTAGCTGAGGTCTCTAATCGAGAAATCAAATAGATTTTGGAAAAGACAGTTAACATTAATAAGAAGGATTGGGCTCTTAAGTTAGATGATGCTCTTTGGGCCTATCGCACTGCTTTTAAAACTCCAATTGGTATGTCACCGTATCGCTTGGTTTTTGGTAAGGCATGTCATTTACCTGTGGAATTAGAGCATAGAGCATATTGGGCCATAAAAAAATTGAATTTCAACTTGGCCAAAGCAGGGGAACAAATGTTACTTCAACTCAATGAGATGGAGGAATTTCGGACTCAAGCGTATGAGAATGCAAAAATCTACAAGGAGCGAACCACTCGATGGCACGATCAACGAATTCAAAATAGACCATTAAAGCCTGGACAACAAGTTCTTTTATTTAACTCTCGTTTGCGTTTGTTTCCAGGTAAATTAAAATCCCGTTGGTCAGGTCCTTTTACTATCAAAGAGGTGTTTGCACATGGAGCAGTTGAGTTGCAGGCCAGTGATGGGCGTTCCTTTAAAGTAAATGGGCAGCGCGTTAAACTCTACTTTGGTTCAGAAGAGCGACACATTGATAACATCGAGCTCACCGAGCCACAGTAGCCTTATAACAGGACGTCGAGCTAACGATGGTGAAGCTTTACTTTTATTGAGAAAAAAAAATCATTTGAAAAAGAAATAGAAAAAGGAAGTGCTGGAATAATAATAATAATAATAATAATAAAAAAAAAGGGCGGACGAAACGCGCGTTTTGGGTAAAAAACGCTACAGCGTCGCGACACTGTAGTCCTTAGCGTCGCGACGCTGTCGCGATTTTAGCCCAAAACGCCCAGACTCGGAAATTTTTTTTTTTCAGAAGAGAAGATAAACCCTAGCCGCCAGCCCCTTCTTCCTATCTCACTGCTCTTTCTTGTTCGATTTCAAGCAATTTTCTTCAAATGTGTGCTTCTAATCTTAGATTTAGTCCTTCTCTTGGTCGATTTTTGCAGAAAAAACGTGTGAGTGCTCGATTTTCGGCCGTTTGCAGCGTTCTACCGTGGGTTTCATGTTTGTGGTGAGTTTTCCGCCCATAATCTACTCATTTTCGGCCGAGTATCCGTATTTTTGCCGTGGGTGTGCTTGGATTTCGCGTTTTGGCCGTGGGTTTTAGTGAAAATCGGTGTTTTTTGGTGATTTTGGCTCGATTTCTCCGTGGGTTATGAGTTTGGTCGTGGGTGTGCTTGATTTTGGCCCGATTTTGGTCGTGAGTTCCTTAGTTTCGGGATTTTCAGCAAGTTTCTGGCGATTCTTCAGCTTGTTTTAGCCGTGGGTATGAAATGTTTGGTATCTTCCTCCTCTTTTCAGCCTAAATTTTAACTTAAAGCACTAACTTCAGTTGGTTTAGAGGTTGGATTGTATGGTTTTGGGGCTGAAAATTATTACTTGTCGCTGTGAGGTATTTTGAGTTGATTATGGAAGTTGTTTGCTGATTGTTTTTGGGTGTTTTAGCAAGGATTAGCTGCTGGTTGTTATGTATTTGCACCCATATTCTATACTGAGATGCTGAATTTTTGATGATCTACTAGTATTAAGTATTGGGTATCATTCAAGCATCATTGTGTGCCTTCTTGGTGAAGTTTTATTAGGCTATTTTCATTGTTTAGTGCTTTTTGGACTCTACTGCTGTTGTTGTTTAGCTTTGTTGCTGCTGTTGTGACTTTATTTCTGAGGCGGACGGGCTATATTTGTAGTTTGTGGAGTGTTTGGTGGCGTGGGACTGTGATAGAAAATTTTCCTCCTAGATTTTAGTATCTTTCCATTAGCTACAATGCATAAAAGATCTAGGAGACATGCTGCCTCTTCTTCCTCCTCCCCTCCACCACCTTTTGACAGAGATAGGTTCATTAGTGCTGAAGCCTCATCGAGGTTTGACAAATATGTGGAGGGTAGAAATTTTATTCCTGAGTGTGGTTTTAGCCCTGACCCCGAGATGCAACCAAACCTAGTTAACAACATTGTTGCGCGGGGTTGGGGCGACTTTGTTCATCATCCTGCACCTGGGGTAGCAACTATAGTGAGGGAATTTTATGCCAATATGGACGACACTTCTTCCTCATCCTTTGTTCGAGGGCACCGTGTCCCCTACGACCCCTCACCATTAATAGGTTCTATGGGCTACCCGACTTTGAGAGGGATGAATATAGTACCTACCTGCATGGCCAATTGGACGTTAACGAAGTCATTCAGACTATTTGTAGGCCAGGGGCAGAGTGGATTATGACTGGCGCAGAGGTGGTGAGATTCAAGACCACTGATTTGTTCGTAGACTACAGAGCGTGGCACACCTTTCTCTGTGCCAAGTTGATGCCTGTGGCGCATCTAAGCGACGTTACCAAGAGTCGTGCCATCCTGCTTTTCGCTATCGCCACAGGCCGCTCAGTAAATGTCGGCCAAGTCATCCATCATTCTATGCGCCACATTCGCCGACGTTACATGACAGTGGGGCTCGGGCATCCTTCTCTGATCACAGCCCTTTGCTGAGCTGCCGGTGTCGTGTGGGACGCCCAAGAGGAGTTGGTTCATCCTGGAGCGCTAATCGACAAGAACTTCATCAGTCGCTACCGAGGACCTGGACCACAGGGCGCGCAGCCACCGCTCCCTATCCATGCACCGCCACAGCATCATGAGCAGCACGAGCAGCCTGCAGAGCCTGAGCAGCAGGAGCAGGAGATTCCACATCCCTCCATCGAGGAGCAGCTGCAGCAGCTGCGTATGGAGTTTCAGAGCCATCGCCTAGAGTTCCAGACTCTCCAGCAGGGCATCCAGAGCCAGCAGCGTGAGCTCCAGAGAGAGAGGCGTAGAGATCGTCGTCATTTCCTCTACTCCACGAGCATGCATGCCCACACCTATCAGTGTCAGGTAGCTATGAGTACGGGTCAGCCTTTACCGCCACCTTTACCACCGTACGAGTCGCCTGAGGACGAGGATGAGGACGCGTGATGCTCTGCCGCCTTCCCTCTGCACACGGTTGTTTTCTTTCCCCCTCTTTCTTATTTTTCATTGTATTTGTTCTCATATTGGTCTGTATATCTTATTATTTTTACATTGAGGACAATGTAATTTCTAAGTTTGGGGGTGGAAAGTATTTACTTTTAATTTTGGTCTGTAATTATTATTTGATATTTTTCCTTTGACCATTCTCTTTGTTGGATTATCTCTGTGTTGGATTATCAGGTGTAATTTTTGTGATTATTCAGGTTATCACTTTGAATTATTATTATTATTATTATTATTATTTTTTCCATTGAGATCTGAGTTGATTGTGTTATCTGTCTGAGATATATTTTCTTTGAGTGTGTTGTTTTGATTATGACAGCCGATGAGGATACCTAATTTCAGAAAACAGGTAAGTTATTCTGTGCATCAATAATTAAAAACAAGATTCGAGACAGGTTGATTTTATTTTATGAATCTCTTGCACCAGTTGAGCACGTAGTCTCCTGTCTTAGTTTGGCGAGCTTAGAATAGAGTTATGTGATCTAGATCTTGTTGTCACCTCGAAAGGTTTAGGAACTGATTTGATGGTTAATCTGCATGATAGTTAGTAATGTTACACTTAGGAGAAAATGATGCCATATCTTGCATGTTAATGAAAAAAAAATGAATGAATGAAAGAAAAGAGAATAATAATGAGTTGAATAAAGAAAAAAAAAATGAATTAAGGTCAAAAAGAGCTACCCCTGTTGTGATCAATTAGGCCAACTAGAGAAAACTCAGGTTAAGGGTCCCTGCAATAGGCGTGTGAAAGCTAGTGACCACTACTTTTGATTATGAAAAAAAACTCAAAGTTTGGGGGTTGTATATCCCGTTTAGGCACCCTAGTGGCATATTACCATCTTGAGTGTGGAGAGGCTTGATGATTGGGACTTAGGACCAGAGTAGGGGAAAACGAGCGAAGGGCTGCATAAAACTGTTCCGGGCTTAAAGGACTGAGATAGGGAGGACTAGTCACACACGCACGTGAGAGATGATTGAAATAAATGAAGCATATCATGATGAATGTGTTTAATCATTATGTTTCAGTGTGATTTATCTGTGATTTGGGATTCCTGAGGCAAGAGTCATTAGCAGCACTTACTCAAGTGTTTTTGTTGGCAGATTATTTTGTTATTCTTACTTTGCTTGATTCTTACTTTGCTCGGGACTAGCAAATGCTTAAGTTTGGGGGTATTTGATAGCGCAATTTATTGGGCTATATTTTAGATAATTTTATCGTTAGTCTTGAGTATTATTTGGGCATTTTTATCTCCATTTGGTTTTGTTTTGTAGGAATCAAGTATTTCAATGGAAATCGACATTTCTGAGCTTTACCGATAATTTAGGAGCTAAAGAATAAGTTCGGGCCAAGAAAATAGTGAAGGAAGAACAATTAAAGGCCTAGCGTTGAGACGCTAGGCCTTGGAGCATCTCAACGCTGGGCGCAAGGCAGCACGCGCGCGCATTCGGGGCAGCGTCTCGACGCTACCTCCACAGCGTCTCGACGCTGCGAGCTTTCCAGATTTAATTAGGGCGTACGCGCGACAGCGTCGCGATGCTATGTCCACAGCGTCTCGACGCTGTCACGCAGAATCAGCAGTATATATATTTTGCGATGCTTTCAGAATAGGGGAGCTGTTTTGGAGGGAGAAAAACGATTTCTAGTGAGAGAAAACGGACAGAACAAGGCTGAGAGCGAGGTGGCTTGATTCGAGGAGCTTGGATTGAGAGGTTCGTGACGGGAACGCACGGGAATCACGGCCAACGAGTTTAATCTTTCTCCCTTATTTCTCGTATTGATTTGTAGCATGTTTGGGATAAATTTCGATTGTATTTTAGAGACCATGTGTAGCTAGATTTCGTTTCTTAGGGGCTTGATGTAGCCATTAGTTTGTATGGATTAATTTACGGCTTTTTAGGACGTTTCGTAACGCGGTTTATTTATGCAATTGTATGATTAATGCTTATAATCTCTTGATCACGGATTGTATGTTGTTGTTTCTGAACTAATCGCTCGGGAGAGGGTAGTTTAGATTAGACTTTCAATTGCATGACTTAGGTAATTCGTAAATCGGGAGATTAGGAATTGCTTGAGAAACCGTCATGAGGGTTGTTATTATTGCTTAGGCTTTTTATTGAAATTAGATAGGGATATCAATTTCTTAATTTGCTTAAAGGATTAATTGCACTCGGGAGAGGCTTTTAATTATTCATAATCCTCGGTTTATAAACTTGTTACGAATTTGTTCTTAATTATTCGTTTAGTTAATTCATGCATCTAATTGGTGAAATCAATTCCCTAAGGCCTTTCTCCATTGAGTTTCCACATTTTATTGCTTTTATTAGTTTTTAAATTTCTTCGCATATCTCTCGTTTATTTTCTCTAAATAAAATTGGGCAAATATACCTTTAATAATTAGGGGAACTAGAAAACCAATCCAGAGGACGACATTCGATTTTTAATCACTATATTATAACTTGGGCCCGTATACTTGCGGTTAGCAATTTGCGCATCACGCGACACTATTTTTTTATTATTTTTTTTAAGAATGAAAGCTCCAAATATAGAATGTCAGCGTCGAGACGCCCAGAGAGCAGCGTCTCGACGTTGGTCTGCGGATGGGCTTATCTTCAATCTTCCAACTTTGATTCTTTTTCCTTTTTCGGCTTCTTTTCGCATCCCGAACATCCAATTGGCTCAAAACTATATTTTCTACAAATACAACACATAAATGCATAATTTTGGCCAATAAATTATAAAAGACTAGCTAAATTAGGGAAAACTAGCTAGCTATGCTCACTATCACAAAAAAGGAAAAAAAGGAAAAAAAAAAGGAAATTGTAAAGAAATTTAGGATTCAATAAAAAACATGCACTTTACTTAGAGATGAAGGTGAGACGTTAAATACGAGAGATCGAGGGGATAATATGTAACTCATTGAGGCCAATCTAAACGTAATAGGAGATCAACCCAAGAATGATAATAGTTTGTTTGTATATGTTTTTTCGAACGATCTTGATGTAATTTGATCAATTTAATTAAAGTAGTTTGTGAAGTTGTTTGTCCAATGTGCACAAATATTATGTGTCATCATTAGACACTATTTTCAAAAGGATGTGTTTTTTTTAAAAAATAAATAATAATCTCTTATCATACAAAATGTACACAATTTTGTATGAAAATATGAGATATATGGGGTATAAGTCACATAATTACTATTACACATTTCATGGATTTTACTAAATCTTTTTTAAGAGACTAATTTCAATTCTTTTTTAAAACAATAAATTTATCTTAAGAGGAAATAATTAAAAAGGAGGTAAGAATTATAAAACAATTTAAAATTAACCAAAAAAAAAAAAAAACAAAAACAAGGTAAAAATAAAAATAATTTAAATTTAATATTATATTAATATTGAAATTCTTCCTATCAGTCATGATTCTATTTTCAAATTCAAATTGCATCGTAATAAAATAATAATAATTAAAATAAAAAACAAAAAAGGCTTTCAATATGGTTATAAAATAATAATAATTAAAATTAAAAAAAAAACAAATAAAACGGGTTCAGTTTGCATGCTTATAAAAAAAATAATAACTAAAAAAATCCTTCAATTTACCTTTCTATAAAATAATAATAATTAGAAAAGAAAAAAAAGGAAAAAAAAAGCAGTGTGTTAATTCAAAAAAAAAAAAAAAAAAAAACAGTGTGGCCAGAATGCGCCTCTCCAACATATGCATTCCAAGTAAGGACAAAAAAACAACACAGTTTTTATAAATACTTTCAAAATGTGCTGTTTTATCTAATTTTTTTAAAAAATGAACTTTAACTTTCTGGTTAACCCGTTTTTTTCCCTCTCTCTCCTTCGGTTCTACGGTAGGGGTGGGAAATAGAACCTCAGACCTCTTGATCGATGATGCAAAATCTTTTTTTAGTACAAGGAAACAAAGAAAGGAAAAAAAAACAAAATTAGAGGAACAAAGCACTACGATGGACAACACTACAAAAGAGGATGATCTTCCAACCAAACTTCATTCAAGATGTGTTGATGAGTATGACAAGCGAGAGCATGGGTAGTCAAATTACAAGAGTGTGGTGTGAGTAGGAAACTTCACACGTAACCTTGCTATGGTTTGTTTTCAATCTTAGTGACAAAAACTTGGAGTTTGTTGGCAATCTCACTCTTTTCCATCAAAGGCTGACAATGGAATTGAAGAGTTGATCTCTGCCCATAATGGGTATAGGCCTACTTCAACTTCTATGTTGAGACCTTCTAGTAATGTCATAGCCTCTGCTAACTCCATTGTTCTTATGAAGGTGTGAAAGTTTTTTGTTGCTAACATTGAATCGTTGTTGGAGTCTCGAAATAATGCCCCTAGTCCAATTTTGTTGCATATCATCGCAACATCTCAATATTAATCTTATAGGAGTTGCTTGGGGGTGACATCCAACAGAAGCAATGTCAAAATACCTAGAATTGAAAAAATGGGATATTTTGCTCCAAGTTTTCCAGATCATTTTACTTCCCTTGCAATCCCAAATCACATAAATTTCAGATTCAATGTTTTGTTTGCAAAGAGGGCAATCTCGACTTTCAATGACTCATCTTCTTTGGAGATTTTGGCAAGTAGGGGAGTGCTCCAAGGCAAGCCCTCCACAAGATTTTTGCTTTTGAGGGAGTATTATTCATCCCCACAAATTCTTCCACATTGTATTACCCTCTTGGTCTATTGATGTAGAGCCTCTAACACTTCCGCTTGAACAAGTTATAACCGCTTTTAACTGAATAATAGAAACCTCAACCATCATAATGCCAAAAGAAACAACCCCTTAATTTTCTCTACATTCTAAGAACCTTATGTGGAATTTTCTTACAACAAGCGTACGGGTCAAGTAATAATATATTGATTGTAAAATCGAATGTCGTCCTCTGGATTGGATTTTAAGTTAAACTAAATACCGTGAATACTTTTGCTCAATTTTATTTAGGGACCGAAAAGTAGTGAAATCTTGAAAACAAAGGTGATGCAAATTAAAGATTTGAAATTCAATTGAAAGAATTCTTAGGGAATTGATTTCGTCAGTTTAATTTAGGATTAATTAGAGGAAATGAATTGTAACGTGCATTTATTTTATGAGTCTAAGAATCTTTAATCACAACTATCTCTCTCGAGCATAATAAATTCTCATGCATATAATTAACTTGATATCCCCGATCTAAGTTCATTAACATGCAAGGTATTTTGTTCTTTTGACAACTTCTAAAGCTATTCTAAATTCCGTCACGATCTTAGAATTTCTACTTTAGTCATGTAATCTTAAATAAGTCTAGACTAAACTTCCTCTCCCGACCAAGATTCAACACTTAGATCATTCAACTAGTGGCCAATTAATTGAAAACATTTAAACATGATTGCATACATAAAATAAGTGCACAAAACATCCCAAAAATTAATCCATAAACATAAACGACAACATCAATCCCTAAGAAACATGTCTAGCTACTCATACATGGCGTTACGATATAGGCTAAACATGATAAAGCCATAAAATCTAACTAAAGGTAAGGAAGAGGAAGTAAAAACTCTTGAATCCGTTGAAACCGGCACGTCCCCGTCACAATCTCCACGTCTTCAAGCTTAGTTCCCACTCCTTGACTTGCTTCAACTCCCACATAAGGTCTCTAGTCGAAATTAGGGCTAAAATCTCTCAAATTGGACTCCCCTTGGCCGTAGCAAATAAGGATGGATTTATAGGAAATTAGTTGACAACGTCGAGACACTAGGGACAGCGTCTTGACGCTGTCCTACTGCCGCCAAAACAAAAAAGGAATAAACTACCAGCGTCTAGACGCTGGCCTTTTTGCCACCGTAATCAAATATAGAAAGTTTCTAGCAGCGTCTCAACGTTAGCTCTCGGGTTTGCCCACTTTGTCAAGCCTCCAAATTGATTCATTTTTGTTTCCTTGGTCTCTTTTAGTGTCCCAAACACCTGATCAACTCCAAATTCTCAATTTAGCTTCAATAATCAATTTCCTACAAAGTAAACATTAAAGTGCATAATTCGGCCAAATACTAATCAAAGACTAATTAACTATAATTTATCGGGAAATATAGCTTGCTATGCGCACTATTAGAACCATTACTCATCAAACTGTTAATCCTTATGTTAATTAGAGGTCTTGACGGAGTAAGTAACTTAAATGGTTTTTTGTAATCTTGGAATCCATTGATCTGAATAGATGTCAATAGAGTCTCCATTACCAATTCTCCACCTACCTCCTTTGATAGCTAGCTCACTATCTCCAAAAAAACTCTCTCCAAGTATGTGACCATCGACTCCCCAACTTTGTTGTTAAGAAACTTTCATTTGGGAAATACTTTACAAATAGGATCTTTGACATAAGAGAGTGTTCCCTATTCAAAATCCTACAAGTGTGTTTGGTTAATTGATGTGACTAAAATTGACAATGCTTTAATGACTTAGTAAAAATATGAAAAAGATTTTAGTCAGAGTGCAAGTGCACACTATCGTATGTAGTAATAAAGATTGGACATATTCCAAAGAATTGATCCCACAGAGACTAAGTTTAAATCTAGATTTTAAGAAGAAACTGCTCTCAAGCACAACGATGATAACCAAGTAATTTGGTTGGTTTTGGATGATTGATTTTTTAAGAAAACAATAATGATAAACAGGAACTCAATTTAGTTTCAACCCAAGTAAGACTAAACTTAATTACTAGCTTTGTTTAACAACCTAAGTCTAATTATGCACTGAGTTTGGTTTAACTCCTTTTTGGTCTTGATTTCAAGCACTGTTAAAAGGCTAAGCGAGGTCGACTCACATGTCTATGGCTACACTCTGACAAAGATAAATCATGCATGCAACCTTTAACCCTATAGTTGTCTAGGCTTTACTCCTATATCCCATCTTTATGAAAACTGATATTGTCCAACCCTTTGAGTATTAGACTCACATTACATGCTAAGTCTAAATGACCAGTTTGAGCTTAACAAGACAACAATGAAATCAATAAAAAGAGAAATGCATAAATTAAATTTGGTGCAAGCAAATTAATCTACTTTTCAAGCTAATCCATCCACAAGGGTATTCACTAAACCAACAATTACTACTCATGATAAATAATGAAACAACAAAATAACTTTTCATTGAATAAGAATGGAAAAATACACTTTTAGTCCCTGAGGTTTGAGTTTGGTTTCATTTTGGTCCCTGAGTTTTCAAACTCAACAATTTAGTCCCTTAGGTTTGAGATAAGAAGCAATTTGGTCTTTGCCATCAATTTTACCGTTAAATCTAACCGGCTGCTGACGTGGCAATATTATTTTAATAAAAAAAATTAATTTTAATTTTTTAAAATAAAAATATATTAAAATACATTAAAATATTATTATTTTTAATTTATTTTATTTCTTTTTATTTCTCTCTTCCACCTTCTTCTTCCTCCCCTCCTTCTACTATTCCGTCTTCTTCAACAATATTCCATCCATGGCCGGCAGGCACTTGTCGGCGGTCGGCGGTGACTTTTTTTTTTCTTCTTCTTCTTCTCTTCTCCCTCTCTTTTCCCTCCTTCTACAGTTTTTTTTAAATAATAAACCGAGGAAGGAGGGAGGGAGCTCCCTCCTCGGTTTTTCGCCGGAATGCACATCAGGAGTTCCATTATGTTTCTAAGATTTTGCCCACCACATGCTCGACGAAAGTGCACATCAAGAGTTCCATTAAGAAGCAAAACAGACTAAAAAACAAACAATCAAACTAGAAAATCCACTATAAACCCAAAATTCATCATTACAACTTACATTAACGAAAGGAAAATCAACAATCGAAAGCTCCTCAAGCTCACTGGTTTCGGATTGGCTTTGTGGGCATATCAGCAAAATCAAAATTCATGGGTAAGGTTTTATACAAAGTCGAATTCCATCGGGAAAAGTGAAACGAAGAGATTTTGAAGAATTTGGGCTCCTCCACTGATGTGGAATTTTCCTTACCGCAAGCGCACGGGTCAAGTAATAATATAGTGAATGTAATTCGAATGTCGTCCTCTGGATTGGATTTTTAAGCAAATCAAGTATTGTGAATTATCTTGCTCAATTTTATTTAGGGAACACAATGTGATGATTGAATGATATGAAAACTAAATCAAAACAAGTAAAAAGTGTGGAAATTCAATTGGGAAAAATACTTAGGGAGTTGATTTCGCCGATTTAGTCTATGATTGATTTTAAGGAGTAAGTTATTATGCACAATGAAATTATGAGCCAAAGACCCTTTAATCACAACTACCTCTCCCGAGTATAATTGATTCTCATGCAAATTAACTAACTTGATCCTTATCTAAGTTTATTAATATGCAAGGCAATGAGATATTTTGACTAATTCCAAAGTTAATCTAAAACCGTCACGAATTAGAAAATAAACTTTAGTCATGCAATCTTGAGTAAGTCTATATTAAATCCCCTCTCCCGAGCTAGATTCAAAACCTAAACCATTCAACTAATGGCCAATTAATTGAAAGCATTAAATCAAGATTACAAACATAATAAACATTGCACAACTTAAACCATAAATCAATCCATAAACAAAATCAACTACATCAATCCCTAAGCTATGAGTTTAGCTACTCATGAATGTAATTACAAGCTCAACTAAACATAATAAAGCCATAAACTCTAGCTAAAGAAAAGGAAAGGGAAAAGAAAACTCAATGTAGGCCGAGTCCGACGTCCCCGTCACGATCCCCACAAACAATGGGTTGATTTCCGATTTTCTCCCTTAGCTTCAACCTTCAAATCCTCTATTTTAGCTCTGTTTACGGCTCCAAGAAGTCCCCAAAATTCCATCCCTAAAAACCTAGCCGAAAAGAACTATAAATACTGATTTTTCGTTGTAGTGTCGAGACGCTGTCAAGACAGCGTCTCGAAGATGTCCCTAAACACGCGTATTCTGGAAAGGAAATTACGCAGCGTCGAGACGCTGCGACGATTTCGCTCCTATTCTGATATGGAATGCCAGCGTCGAGACACTCAAGGGCTGGCGTCTCGACGCTAGCCTGCATTTGACCCAATTTTGACTTTTTTCTCTTTGAAGCTTTTTTCTTCCTTTGCATCTTTTCGCGTCCCGAGCACCCGATTAACTCCATTATTGCTCTATAGCTCCAATCAACCATTTCCTACAAAATAAACAATTAAGTGCAATAAAATTGCCAATAATCATCAAAGACTAGCTAAATTAAATAAGTAAAGATAGCTAGCTATGCTCGCTATCAAATACCCCCAAACTTAAGCTTTTGCTAGTCCTCGAGCAAACTACAAATCAAACATACAGTAGAAGAATGGATGCAATAATCATGACTCAATCCTCAAGGCTCAAAAGTCAATAACCAAGCAAGCAAGAGATATGCACACAAGGACCAATGAGGGAGACAAATTAAAATTTTTCCAAAATTAACTTGCACAAGCGAGATCTAACTCAACAAGATCAGACTCTACTAGCCCAGGATTGAATTATTAAACTCTCAGCTCATCTTCCCTCTACACTGGCACTAAGGTTTCACTAATGAGTTAATGGAACAAATTAGTTTGTTTTCCTCCCAACTTAGGTGCTTATAATTAACAATTAAATTAAGCATGTATATGTGGCACTAGCTTTCACACACCCATTGCAGGGACCCTTAACCTGAGTTTTCTCTGGTTGACCTAATTGATCACAACAGAGGTAGCTCTTTTTGCCTTAATCTTTATTAACCATTGCATATTGCGCGCATAAGTCATGACTTTTTTTTTCTTTTCTTTTTCAACAATAACAACAAGAATGATTTTTCGTCATGAACATGATAAGTAGATATTCTTTTCTTTTCTCCTAAGCAAAATCAAACATGCTAATTTGCAAAAAATTAACTCTTTAGCTCTACCCTACACCTATCGAGGTGACAACAAGCATATGAACCCAATAATTCGTTCCTAAGCATTCAAATCCAAATCTAGCCAAGAAAAATACTCTACTCATGCAAGCCATCTCCTAGAAAAATTTTAAAAAGTCTCCCTTTTTGGGCACTCATGCTTACAACTCATCACAAGCTTGAAAATTGACAAGAAAGCCTATCCTAGGACATCATAGCCATGCAAAAATAGCATCCAGAAAACAACTATATGCTCAATTCAAAGAAAGCTCAAAACTATAGCCCGAACTCAGATGCTCAAGGGCTCCACTAACATGCTAATCCACCCCCAAACTTAAAACATGCATTGTCCTCAATGTATAAAGAAAATAAGGCATAAACAAGCATGAGAACAATAAAAGAATGAGAGGAGTGAACAATACTGGCCTGGAATGATGATGACTTATTGACTGAAAGCTTGGAATCTTGAAAGCTTGAAAGCAAAGGAAAGAAAGAAAACAAGACCTACAAAAACAAAAACAAACAAAAAATCAAAAACAAAAAGAAAACACACTAAACTTACTTGGGTTGCCTCCCAGAAGCGCTTGTTTAACGTCATTAGCTCGACATGTTGACCGTGCTTCAAGGAGGCTTCTTTTCTGTGAATCCAACAGAGGTGCTCTTTCTTGCACCTTTCTTGTAACCCTTGAAAAGCACTTCATCTTTAGAGTTTTCAACTGCTTTAAAAATTTCTTTTTCGTTCCTGACTCTAATAGTGAGCTCCCAGCGCTCAATATCAATAATCACTCGCCCAGTAGCGAGGAATGGTCTTCCTAATATGACAGGCATCAGAGGATTTTCTATCATGTCCATAACATACAAATCAATAGGGAGGAAAAATCTACCTACTCTGATTAAAACATTTTCTATAATGCCAACTGGTCTAACCACAGATTGATCAGCCAATTGGAGCTTTACAGGAGTAGATTTAATCTCACCTATATCTAACTTTTTGCACAGAGATAGATGAATAATATTAATGCTAGCACCTAAATCACATAACGCTCTAAATGAATAAGTACCAAAACTACAAGGAACAGAAAAACTCCTTGGATCTGCTATTTTTTCAGGTACCTTCTGTTGTACTCTGGTGCTGCATGTGGAAGCGAGATATACGGTATCAAACTTCTTTTCCTTTCACTTCTTTGCTAACCACTCCTTCATGAACCTGTTGTATTAGGGCATCTCTAGTGCCTCTGCAAAAGGAATATTAATGTTCAGATTCATAAAGGCATTCATAAATTTATCAAATTAAACCTGATTATTCTTTTTCTTCTTTTTCTTATTCTTTTCTTTGGGAACCATCAGTGTGGGAGAAGGAATAGGAGGCTCAGGTTCAGGCTTTTCAGCCTCATCAGATGATGTGTCCTCCCCAGCTTCCCCTGTAGGAGTGTCTGTTGGGTTTTATGCCCTAAAACTCGTAGATAGTGAATGTAACCGTTGACCGGATATTAATGAAATAATATTGATATATTTTTCCATTAATTGTTATTAGTTATTTTATATTTGTCTTTGCCTAATAATAACCCTAATCCAATAAACTAGACATCCAAGGCTGTAATATGAGTCTTGAACTATATGTAGTGACATATGGGATCATTGTTCAAGAAACAGTCTAAAGGGTCTATAGTATAGGGATAAGACTGGGTGCCTTATCCTGGTGACACTATGGATACGGCCCACTTTGTATTTGATACAAACGCTGCGATTCAACGCGTTTGTGTAGGAGACATGCGAGTGGGGGTATCCTATGCAATGAGTTTGCATAAGACCGGACCGCGAAATAGTAACCACTGGTTATAACACCGTTAACTAGTTGGTTTTCTATTTCACTAGGACGACCTAGACAACTTAGTCTTAATCCTGAGTTGATTATGGACTCCTGCTCATGAGAGATTGTCCTTTGATTTGTATGGGTGAGAGTGGCCAATACGCCGACTCAATAAGCCTACCACTTTGGGGACAAGACCGAATGGGGAGCTGGGAACATAATCGTACAAGATGGAATTCACTCCTTCCCGACTTTAGGGAAGCAGATGAGTGTTCCCTTAAGTGGTTACTCCGAGTCTTGAACAAAGGGCCCTACCCTCTCAATGGCACGAGAGGGTTTTCTGTTTGATGGTTGGACCACAAACAGGTTGTTCATTAGAGGAGAATTGGTACTTAAGGAAATAGAGGTAACCCAGGGGTAAAACGGTAATTTGACCCAGCTGGTGTTACGGACACTCGTGAAGGACTAACTAGTCGATATTGGTCTAGATCCGTGGACACAGAAAATATGTCTGCAGTGAGAAGAGTGTAACTGTGAGTCTATAGTGGAATGTACACACAGTTAACGAATATTGATTAATGTGGTTAATGAGTTTGACCAATTAATCTCACATCGTTGGAGCTTCTGATCTGCAGGTCCATTAGGTCCCACTGGTAGCTCGTAAAGTAATTTGAGGCAACTAAGTAATAAAAGTAAATTGAAAATGTTCAATTTATTAAGGGAAACAAATATAATATATATTGATATATTATTATGAGAGAAATTAATATTTGAAAAGTTCAAATATAAATTTATGGAAGTTTGAAAGAGTTCAAAATAATGAATTAATTAATTTAAGGTCTAAAATGTGTTTGGGCAAATTAATTAATTCTAGGCCGGGAATTAAATATGTGATATTTAATTGGTGGTTAGTTAATTAAAGAATTCATTAACCGGGAATTAATCAATTATGGAAATAATTAAATACTTAAGGAAGTGATTAATCATTTATGGAAATGATCTAATCACTTATGGAAGTAATTAGTCATTTGTGGAAAAGATTAATCAATTATGGAATTGATTGATCATGATTGATTAATTAAGGAATAAGATTGAATCAATTATGGAAAAGATTGATTTAATTGAATATTTTATTCATGGTCTTTCTTCTATAAATAGAACACTAGACCTAATTGGTCATGACACTTGACACTTTTGAAAGACAAGACCTAGAATTCTCTCTAGCCTCCCTCTTAGAGAAAGACTCCCACAAGTCTTTTGCCTCCTAGACTTAGAGACATACCGGTGTAATCTCTGTGGTGATTGTGTCAATTAAAGAAGAAATTTCCAGCGAAGAAAAACAAAGGCGGCTGCTGCGTTTTCGTTCGTGGAGCGTCGTTGGCGAAGAACGGTCAAGTCTTCAACGAAGGTTTGTAACGGTTCTTCCTCTTTTCTTTAGAAAAGTTTTAAAAATAAATTTAGATTTATTTTAGCATGTTTAAACCAATTTTACAGCGGCTTTAAATGTAGTTTAAAGTTTTGTTTGAGTTATCGTAACGGTATTTTAATGTTAATTAATATACGGCGTAAGGTCCAATCGATGCGCTTCCGCTGCGTGGGGACTTTTATTCCCTTCAGTGTCATAATCTTCAGATTCAGGCTCCTCTTCAACTTCCTCCTGGTGCACCGTGATTGCCTTACAATACTCCATCTGGGTTTTCTCTTGCTCAGTTGGGGCCTTACCTTTATTCATGGTGCTTACAACATTTACCAACTGTCCCAGCTGAGTCTCAATATTCTTGATGGCAGCACTGTGGCCATTCACTGTTGAGTTGATGGCAATGACTGCCTCCTCCAATTTGGTTGTCCTGTTACTAGACTCTGCAATGAAAGCTCCAACAAGATCTTCTAACTTTTTATTTTCTTGAGTTTGGGGGGCAAAACCAGGGGGGTTAAGAATATTCTTCGTATTTGCATAAGAGAAATTTTCATGGTTCCTATTGTTAGGGTGATTATGTGTAGATGTAACATTATTATTATATCCCCTAAAATTAGAATTTGATACATACTGAACTTGTTCAATGGTCTCCTCCTGAGGTCTAGCTGCCAAAGCAGCAGCTGATTCAATTGACTGTGCACTCCCTGTACCTGAAAATTTCATAAAAGCATTAGCAAGGGAGGTCATCTGGGCCTGGAGTGCACTTACTTTATCAACCTCAAACACTCCAGCAGCAATCTTTTTGGGTGTAGACCGCTCAGATGGCCACTGATAGCTGTTGGTGGCCATATCCTCTAGAAGTATGCGAGCATTTTCCACGGTCTTGGATAACAGAGTCCCACCTACAGCTGCATCAACAATCGTTTTTGTACTAGGAGTTAAACCATTGTAAAACAATTGAACCTGAAGCCAGTCGGGATATCCATGCTGAGGGCACTTCCTCAGCAACTCTTTAAATCGCTCCCAGGCCTCGAACAGCTGCTCATCATATTGTTGTTGAAATGTTCCAATCTCGGTCCTCAGCTTGACCGTCTTTGCAGGAGGGAAAAATTTTCTTTAAAAAGGCCTGTACCAAAGCATCCCAAGTGGTGATGCTCCCAGGGGGAATGGACTGCAACCAATCTCGTGCTTTATCTTGCAAAGAAAAAGGGAATAAACGTAAGCGCATAGCATCCTCAGAAACTCCATTAATTTTTACTGTCCCACAAATATCCAAAAATGATTTTAGATGAGAATTTGGGTCCTCGGTGGGCGATCCTCTATATGCACAATCTCGAGCCATCTGAATGAGACCGATTTTCAGCTCAAAGTTGTTGGCATTGATCGGGGCATAGACAATCCCCGATTGTTGCCCCTGAAACACGGGCTGAAAGTAGTCTCTAATAGGCCTAGGCTCCTCAGGTTGAATTTGGTCAGCCATGTGAATAATTTCTCTAGTTTCCCTTCGAATCCTAAGAATTGTTCTTTCGATCTCGGGATCCAACGGTATCAATTCTCTACTACTACTCATACAAAAACAAAATTACCCTAAAAAGGAAAGAAAAACAATTATGGAAAGAAATAAAGAAAAGAAAACAACTAATCTAAATATGGAAAATATAATTTAGAAAAGGAAACAAAATGACCTAATATGGAATGCAAAAATAAGTATGGCAAAACACAAATAAGGAAACTAACAACTAAGAAAAAACTAATCTAAAAAGGAAAAACAAGAAACAAATAAGGAAAAGATTACACAACTGAAAGAAAAACTAAGCTAGAAAAACAAATATGGAAGGAAAAACAAATAAGGAAAAAATGCAAATGACCTAGAAAAATAGAAATACACCCTAAATTAAGATCAAAAAATTTTTCCACAATATTAATTTAACTAAATATACCAATCCCCGGCAACGACGCCAAAAACTTGATGTGGAATTTTCCTTACCGCAAGCGCACGGGTCAAGTAATAATATAGTGAATGTAATTCGAATGTCGTCCTCTGGATTGGATTTTTAAGCAAATCAAGTATTGTGAATTATCTTACTCAATTTTATTTAGGGAACACAATGTGATGATTGAATGATATGAAAACTAAATCAAAACAAGTAAAAAGTGTGGAAATTCAATTGGGAAAAATACTTAGGGAATTGATTTCACCGATTTAGTCTAGGATTGATTTTAAGGAGTAAGTTATTATGCACAATGAAATTATGAGCCAAAGACCCTTTAATCACAACTACCTCTCCCGAGTATAATTGATTCTCATGCAAATTAACTAACTTGATATCCCTATCTAAGTATATTAATATGCAAGGCAATAAGATCTTTTGACTAATTCCAAAGTTAATCTAAAACCGTCACGAATTAGAAAATAAACTTTAGTCATGCAATCTTGAGTAAGTCTATATTAAATCCCCTCTCCTGAGCTAGATCCAAAACTTAAATCATTCAACTAATGGCCAATTAATTGAAAGCATTAAATCAAGATTACAAACATAATAAACATTGCACAACTTAAGCCATAAATCAATCCATAAACAAAATCAACTACATCAATCCCTAAGCTATGAGTTTAGCTACTCATGAATGTAATTACAAGCTCAACTAAACATAATAAAGCCATAAACTCTAGCTAAAGAAAAGGAAAGGGAAAAGAAAACTCAATGTAGGTCGAGTCCGACGTCCCCGTCACGATCTCCACGAACAATGGGTTGATTTCCGATTTTCTCTCTTAGCTTCAGCCTTCAAATCCTCTGTTTTAGCTCTGTTTACGGCTCCAAGAAGTCCCCAAAATTCCATCCCTAAAAACCTAGCCGAAAAGAACTATAAATACTGATTTTTCGTTGTAGCGTCGAGACGCTGTCAAGACAGCGTCTCGAAGCTGTCCCTAAACACGCGTATTCTGGAAAGGAAATTACGTAGCATCGAGACGCTATTTCGCACCTATTCTAATATGGAATGCCAGCGTCGAGACCCTCAAGGGCTGGCGTCTCGACGCTAGCCTGCATTTGACCCAATTTTGACTTTTTTCTCTTTGAAGCTTTTTTCTTCCTTTGCATCTTTTCGCGTCCCGAGCACCCGATTAACTCCATTATTGCTCTATAGCTCCAATCAACCATTTCCTACAAAATAAACAATTAAGTGCAATAAAATGGCCAATAATCATCAAAGACTAGCTAAATTAAATAAGTAAAGATAGCTAGCTATGCTCGCTATCATCCACCATTTCACACAGCCGTACATTGGGTCTAGGGAGTTGTGGCTGTGAAACTTTCGAGTGAGCTTGGCGAGATTTGGACGTTCGCGGATCTGGAACGAGGCTCATTCCAACCCAGATCTAGCCACGCTCTGTCCACGAACACTTCTAGCCCAGATCTGTTTGCTCCAGCCTAAATCTGTTTGCGAGCTTGGCGGCGTGGGTTTTGACATCGGCGGGGTATTTGCGAGCTCCTCTTCAGATCTTAAACTGAAACTGAAACGAGGGGAGGAGGGAGCTTGCAACAGCGTGGGTTTCTGAAACTGAAATGGGGGTTTTGACATCGGCCGCAAGTTTTCATCGGCTGGGTTGTCTTCTCATATCTGAAATTGAAACTCTTATTTATTAAAAAAAAAGAAAATGGAAAGAAAGGAGAAGAAAAGGAAGAAGGAGAAGAGAGAGAAAAAAAGTTGTCGCTAGCGATGGCCGACTGCCGGCGACTGGTTGTTCACAACAACAATAGAATGGCGGTGGCCATGGTGGTTAAGAAGAAGAAAGAGGGAAAGAAATAAAAATAATAGAAAAGGGAAAGAAATAAATATAATAGAAAATAATAATATTTTTATTTTAAAATTTTTAAAAATATTTTTTTAATAAAAATTACGTGACACGTCATCATTCTGTTAATATTTTACGGAAAAATGGATGGAGGGACTAAAATGAAGCAAAATTCAAACCTCAAGGAAAATACACTTTTAGTCCCTGAGGTTTGGGTTAAGTTTCATTTTTTTGTAGTTAAAAAAAATGTGTATTTTCCCCAATAAGAATGCATAACTACAAAAAAATGTACAGAATATACAGCTGGAAAAATAAAACTAGGGTTTTTAGAAAAGTACAAAAAAAAAGAAAAAAAATTAGAGAAAATGGACACTTTCGAAAAATAGGGTTTCGAGCTTTACCTTTGTTGTTTTCCGAGTCGTGCCTCTTGAAGAGGCGCAACATTTGCAAACCGATGAACAAGAAGCTAAGGAGACAATAACCAGACGGAAGTGGATGGCAACTAGGCGAAGACGAACGACAAGGTGAAGTCAAGAGGCACGACTGCTCTAGGACCACGCTAACGCAGAGTCTACAGTTGTTTCGTATTCTTTAAAACTCTCGTAAATGATGCCAAGAATCAAGATTGAGATTTAATTATTGTTAAATAAAAAAGATTGTGATTTAATTTTAATTTCTCTTTTTTTTTTTTACAATAATTTTAATTTCTCTTTTAAAATTTATTTTGAATTAGTCTCCATCTTATCCTGATTTTTGGTTTTAATTATTGATAATTAAGCTTATAAATTTTAAAAACTAAAAAAAAAATATGTTTGATCACAATTTAATTTTTGAAAATTATGTTTGTTTTCTCTCAATTTTCGTACCATAATTTTCATATTTGTTAAAAACTCGTTTGAATATTTAACTAAATTCTAAAACGAAAATAAGTTTTTGAAAACTATTACTTTTTTAGTTTTCAAAACTTAATTTGATTTTTAAAAACATGAAAAGAAGGTAGATAACAAGAAGAAAAAAAAAAAAAAAACTTGTATAAGTAGTATCTATAAGCTAAATTTATAAATATCAAAAACAAAAAATTAAATCCTTTTTAATAACCATTTGGTTTTTGTTTTCAAAATTTAGCTAAAAATTCAAATGTCTTTTCAAAAAATATGGAAATTATTCTAAAAAATTAAAACAAAACGAACCTAATTAAAAAAAAAACCAAATGTTTATAAAATAGAGGTTTAAATCCTCTTTTTTAACATTTGAAATTTCAACGTGATCTATTTTGATTACTATTCCGAATTAAACGAATCGATGACATTGCCTATATATTGCCACGTAGATAAATTACCAAATAGGAGGATTAGATATGAGTTAAGCAAAATTAGATATGTGTCGGGTTTTTAGGACTAAAAATCACGATATATCATCTTAGATTCTTAGGCAAAAACTCAGATTTATTATCTTCCAAAAAGGACATATCCCGTTAAACTAAAAATAATATATCATTATCTATTTAAAATTCAAAGACTAAAATAAAAATTTTAAAATATACAATAATAAATTTGAAATAAAAGTTGTCAATTTGTTTTGTAATCATTTTTTAAAAAAATCTCAAATAGGGGTGTTCAAATGAAGACCGAAAACCGATCCGACCAATCGAAACCCACCGAATAGATGGCGGTCGGTCGGTTTTCCAATGTTGTTGGTCAGTGTCGGTTTTACCATTTGGTATAACTGTCGGTCGGTCGGTCAGTCCGCTAATTATGCAATAAACCAACCAACCGACCGATAATATAATAAATAAAAAATATATATATAATTTTTAACTAAATTCTGAAGAAAAGTCCAGCACACTGCCCACTACCCAACCCAGTCCAGCCCACTACCCACCCCAGCCCACTACCTTTCCTTTGCCCTATTTGCATGTTATCTCCCCCACTCTTCACGCCACTTCCCTTTCTCTCTATTCTCTCCCATGTTGCAGTGCAGCCGCCGACCATTTTCTCTCTCTCTCTCTCATTCTCTATTATTTATCATGCCGCAGTCAACTGACCACTTTCCCTCTCTCTCAGTCTCTGTTCTTTCTCCACGCCGCAACCAACCGTTTTCCCTTGCTATCAGCTTTGTTCTCTCTTAAGCCAGCGCCCAGCCATAGCTCGTTCACCTTCATGCTATAAAAAAAAGAAAACCAATAGAACCGACTGAACCAATCGGTTTGTCGCTCGCTGTCATGTAGTATAAAGTGTCGGTTTCCAATTTTTTGGAAACCAACCGACCGATGGACCGATGGACACCCCTAATCTCAAATATGTTTAACTTGAGAATGACATTGCTAAAATACTTATGACAACTCATTAGTGAATTGATTATCGATAACTAAGCCCTAAACCCTAATTAAACTAATAGTACTTAATATAGAATTAAAGATGTTTAAGGATGGTTAGTTTTTAAAACCTAATTGTGTTTTTTATGTATACATGAATTTAACTATGCCTAACTATATAAAGTTTTTTCGAAAAATTCGTGAAACTAATGTAGATTTCCGAAAAATTTATTCGTAGCATTGGTTGAATTTAATATTTGGTGTTTTGTATTAAAAAAGATAATGATATACACAACAAAAAAAATGCAAACCTAAAAATATCTAAATTATTGAGGGTTATTTAAAAAAATGTAAACTTTAAAATTTTTAAAAAACAAATCAATCATTAAAAAAACATACTCATTATGTTATCATTAGGAATTTATAATAATCATTAAACAAAATAAATTAAATCTAAAAAAAATGAGTTGAAAACTACCGGTTGATTTGAGAAAATAAATGAAAATTTAAAAAAAAAAAATGTGTCACGCCTCTTTGAAAAAACAAATGATTTTTTTTTAAAGGTGGGTGTGCGCATCTTCAACAAGTGTGACACCCTATTTTTCGAAATAGTTTAAAAAATGCTCGTTTTTTCTATTTTTTTTTTTACTTTTCCAAAAAACCCAATAAAACTATGTAGAGTGTAAATGGTAAACTAGGGTTTTAATCTCTCAAGAGCTCTGACTCCATTCTAATCTTCCTTTTGCAAGGTAACTAGGTGTTATTTAGGCCAAACTCACAGGTTTGAGTTTAATCTAGGTTAAAGTACATGTCTTCTTGAGAGAATTTGAGCGTCGCGACTCTAGGGCTTGAATAAGGGTTTGTCATGACACCTAGATCTTCCCAAGGAGTTCATCTTGAGTTTTTCATGTTTGTGAGTCCGTTTATATAGTGAAAATGGTTAGGAGGTTGTCGAAATTCATATTTGCAGGTAGTCCAGGCTGAACAGAGTTAAAGGCGGCGATTTGGTGTGTAAAAAGCTCAGTCTTCGCTTACTCGTAGAAATTCGGGGAAGACAATTTTTTTTTACCAAAAATGCGATCGCATTTAATTTTGCCTTGGCATAAATGCGATCACATTTCTGTTTCTTCCTCTGTTTTCTGCGCAAGAGATAAAAACTTGATCAAATCCCTATAAAAACAACCTTTCTTACCACAAATATGCATGATTTGAATACATAGACTCTTCAAGATTCGACTCACCCACTTTTGCACTTTTAATCTTGGAAAATAACAAATATACTCCAAATATGTTCATTTTCACAAGAAATAAGCTAAGATTAAGGGGCAAATATACAACATATTTGACACGCTTATCACTAATAGAGCTTGATTGAAGAGGAAAGTCATGTAGCATGGGTGAGTATATAAGAATATACTCAGTAAGTAGCCCACTTAAGAGTTAAAACTGATAACATGAGATCTGATAACATGAGATCTGATAACATGGAAACTAATAGCTTGAAACTTGAATTTGGGACCTAACATCAGAGGAACCTAACTGGAACAGTCATTCGGGTTTCTAACTCTAGGCCATAACTAGGTTCATGAAACGTTCTGTCTAGGATGATTACCTATCCCCAACCTGTGCCAGCTAGAGTGTTGTGTGGGTTAGTTGAGTAAGGCAAGTAAACTAGAGACTATCTGGCAACCTCTAGCAAAATTACACCTATCCCAACACAACACCCCTGAATCAAGAAAATACGGTGGGGCAATCTAGTGCATGAAAACATGCCTGAGTGCCATATGGCGCACAATCTTGTGCCTGGACTCAACAGCGTCCTGAGACTGATAGAGCGCACTACCCTGATGTGGACTTTTCCTACTGCAAGCGCACGGGTAAAGTAATAATATAGTGAATGTAATTCGAATGTCGTCCTCTGGATTGGATTTTTAAGCAAATCAAGTATTGTGAATTATCTCGCTCAATTTTATTTAGGGATCAAAAAGTGATGAATGAATGGTATCAAAAATAGATCAAAACAAGTAAAAAGTGTGGAAATTCAATTGGTAAAAATACTTAGGGAATTGATTTCGCCGATTTAGTCTAGGATTGATTTTAAGGAATAAGTTATTATGCACAAAGGAATTATGAGCCAAAGACCCTTTAATCACAACTACCTCTCCCGAGTATAATTGATTCTCATGCAAATTAACCAACTTGATATCCCTATCTAAGTCTATTAATATGCAAGGCAATGAGATCTTTTGACCAATTCTAAAGTTAATCTAAAACCGTCATGAATTAGAAAGTAAACTTTAGTCATGCAATCTTGAGTAAGTCTATATTAAATCCCCTCTCCCGAGCTAGATTCAAAACTTAAATCATTTAACTGATGGCCAATTAATTGAAAGCATTAAATCAAGATTACAAACATAATAAACATTGCACAAATTAAACCATAAATCAATCTATAAACAAAATCAACTACATCAATCCCTAAGCTATGAGTTTAGCTACTCATGAATATGATACAAGCTCAACTAAACATAATAAAGCCATAAACTCTAGCTAAAGAAAAGGAAAGGGAAAAGAAAACTCAATGTAGGCCGAGACCGAACGTCCCCGTCACGATCCCCACGAACGATGGGTTGATTTCCGAATCTCTCCCTTTGTTTCAGCCTTAATCCTCTCTGTTTCTGCCATGTTTACGGCTCCAAAAGGTCCCAAAATTCAATCCCCCAAAAACCTAGCCGAAAGGAAGCTTATATTCTGATTTTTCGTCGTAGCGTCGAGACGCTATCAAGACAGCGTCTCGACGCTGCCTCTAAAACACGCGCATCTGGAATGGAAATAACGGTAGCGTCGAGACGCTATTGTCACAGCGTCTCGACGCTGTAGAGCTGCCGCCTTTTCTAATTAAGGAAAACCAGCGTCGAGACCCTCCAAGAATGGCGTCTCGACGCTGATGGGCAGAATGCCCTATCTTGGCTCCTTGTTGCTTGAACTTTCCGGTTCTTTGGCATATTTTCACGTCCCGAACACCCGATTAACTCCAATTCCACGTTTTAACTCTAATCAACGCTCTCTTACAAAATAAACAATAAAGCACAATAAAATGACCCAAAAATCATAAAAGACTAGCTTAATTAAATAAGTAAAAGTAGCTAGCTATGCTCGCTATCAGACCCCATGCCTGAAAACTAGGCTCTAACAGACGACTGATGGAATGCATAATCTCGTACCTGAAAATTGGAATCTACCAGTCAATGATAGAATGCATGATCCCGTGCCTGAAAACTGGGTTCCATCAGCCCTAAGATGGAGAAAGGAATAACTCTAGCTAACAAAAGACTTAAAGATCCTTTAAGTCTACCTGAGGCCCTAAAACATGATTAAGGTCCCTATTCAGAGTCTATTCTCATTCATACATATGATTCTCTAAAGGTCATACTAAGACATGCTTGGAGAACATGTGGTTAATACTAGCCAGCCAGCTAATTAAGCACCTCACGACCCAAGGCATATTTCTAACTTAGTCTTTATAGCCACTGCAAATCTTCCGAAAATTCGGCAGCATAACGACATACATATAGGGTAACCCAAATTTTCTATTCACTTGGAAACAAGATAATACACTTCTATAGTCCAAACGAGTGAGATCTCGCATCCAAAACTCAACCACAACTTCAACAGACATCCAACCCATCCTTCAATATCATTAACAGAAGTCCAAAGAAAATCATAAATTATGCTTAGAAATGAACCAAAAGTTGCCACAGTAAACTTTAAGATTCTTATATTATCGTCATGCCTCATAACGAAACACATCATGCTTATTTAATTCCACAAGCAAAGTCAGCGTAAATCTTGTCCAAGCAAGCATGATAAATTTCAAAGAAAAATAAACCAAAGCATGAAAACCTAACCGAAGGCTACATATCAACCATCAATCGTGCAGTGGGTCAAAAGCATAGTAATCATGTCCAAACAACTCATAAACCCATACTTAGTCCAAGTAGAGGAAAAACACATGTTTCAATTAACCATAAGAGTTCTCATGCTTAGTACCACACATTCTTTTTTACACCAAGGACAAAACTTAAACTTAAATCCATACCATGCTAGCTTTGCAACTTTTCTATCACATGGGTCAAAGGCATAGAATTAAATCCAAAGGCTAATTACCTTAGCTAAATACTTTGCGCTGTAAAACTTATATATATAACCTCCTAGCTCCAAGGACTTTAAACAACTAAAACTAAAAAGGGGAAAAAACATACACAAATCAATATGAGTTTTATCCCACCCACACCTAGGAGCCAAATTAAATTTTGGGAATGTTTAACTGTTGGGTTTTATGCCCTAAAACTCGTAGATAGTAAATGTACATTTGACCGAACATTAATAAAGTGATGTATTATTCATTTATCTATGTTTTTATTATATCTTGTCTTATTAACCCTAATCCAGTAAACTAAACATCCAAGGCTAATAGAATGAAGCTTGAACTAGTATGTAGGGACATACGGGGATCAATGTTCAAGTTTTAGCCTAAAGGGTATGTAGTATAGGGATAAGGTTAGGTACCTTATCCTGGTGACACTATGGATACGACCCGCTTTGTATATTTATACAAATGTATTGATCCAACGTGTTCATGTAGTTGACATGCGAGTGGGGGTATCCTGTGTAATGAGTTTGCACAAAGACCGAACCGTGAAATAGTTAACCACTAACTGTAACACCTTTAGTTAGCTCGATTTCTATTTCACTAGAATGACTGTTGCAATTCTGGAGTGGTTAAAAATATGAGATAAATTGACTCCAAAATACTGTGCAAGTATACACAATCTAGCAGCAAGTGATAAGTATTTATCGTATCCACAGGGTCTTGAATTGCCTACCTCTATTGATTTATTTTGCCTTTTTAGTGATTTCAAAAGGTTGGTTAAATTGATTGGGATTTTAAAATGCTGAAACAAAAGATATACAAAAGCATTAAATGATTACGACAGAGAAAACAGAATGGAAACAGACACAGGTTAAGACTTATGTAATTGTTTATAAAGATGCTCCAACAATTCTTTTGATCCGTCAATCTCATGCAGTATTATCAGCGGGATCCTCCCAGAATTTTGGATCTTTTGGAATATGTTTCAAAACCAATGAAGCTCTACCGATCAAGCACTAGGCGACTGGCTATCCCTAACTCAGTCACTGGCGTTCACCAATACACAATGATCTCGCGTGAATTATCGCCACACAACTCCTAAATCATCCCTGAAACTAGGAGAAGCTATACATACCGGCTAGCTAGGCGGGCACATAATGAAATTAAAGATCAACAATAATTCAAGACGATCATGATCAAATAGAATTTCCAGATTTATAAATATAACAATCACATAATTCTTAACCTATGCCTACAAAGCAATTAGTTCATGATTGAAAACATAAAACACGTTACAATCTCAATAAGCACATCCATATTACGAAATACACAAGAAATACTAATCCTTTTCAGCAAATGGGGATGAAACGGCTGCTCCAAACCACCAAGAACATGGAAGGACTTCGTCTCCTTGAGTGGAATCGCAAATGGTCTTCTTAGATCTGCATTCCGCCGCCAATTCGGCCTATAGCCGATTGATTCGGTCTCCAAGTCGTGAATCCATTTATCTTTGACGGCTCCTCCATTTATAAGATGAGAATTAGGTTAAATTGGACAATGGTAGGCTCTCCTTGCTCCTTTATCTCGAAAATAACTCAACATAAGTCGGTTTGTCAACTTGGCTAACGAGCTGTGACGTGGCAGTTTTGCTCCCAGTTTTGCTGCAGCACAGAATTTGCTCCCTCACGTCGCTCAGCAGTTTTTTCTGCACAAAATAACTTTCAAAGCCTCCATTCTTCCAAATGGGTTAAAACATATAATATATATCTAAAACCAACCCTATTAAGCACAAAAGACACACAAATCCCTATAGAATTAAGGCATAAATAACTACCTTTCGGACAGTTATGAATGACCTAGGCAACTTGGCCTTAATCCTGAGTGGATTATGGACTCCTGTCCATGAGGGATTTTCCTTTGATTTGTACGGGTGAGAGTGACCTGTTCGGCGAATCAATAAGCCTACCATTTTGGGGACAAAACCAAGTGGGGAGCTGGAAACATAGTCTTACAAGATGGAATTCACTCCTTCCCGACTTTAGGGTAAGTAGAGGTGTGTTCCCTTAAGTGGTGTCTCCGGGTCTTGAACAATGGGCCCTACCCTCTTTGTGGCACGAGAGGGACTTCTGTTTGCTGGTTGGACCTCAAACAGGTGAAGGTGTTCATATAACACATGCGGAAACAATTTTATTATCGGAGGCACTTAACTACATCAATTTTAGAAAATGAAAACATGTTGTCCAAATACCGTAAGGAGAGAGCATAATTTTTACCAACCTTTTGGAGACCGATTCAACAACTTCCTTTGATTCCTTTGATCACGAACGGTGTGTGGACCACCTCTAGTGTCTTCCCTACTATTCTCCGGGCCAAGAACGACTTGTGGGAGTCTATAGAGATAGGGAATGGGAAGGGAATGCTTGAAGGTTCAAGCACTAGAGAGATGTATGGAGATGAGTGAGTTTGAGACCAAAATCCAGCAGCATAACAATATGGAAAATGGCTCTCCTACCTTTGAATCTAATTCATACTCCTTATATAGACATCTTCCATGCAAAGAGAAGCCTCATGACACTAGACACATGGTGAAATTGCAACTCAAAGTGGATTCTAGGTGTTTAATTCACAACACATGCAACTAGTGCATGGTTGTGTTGTTTTCCACTATGCATCAACATGCAAGAGTGGAAATGCCACTAAATCCACTTAAAATTGAATCTAAATTCTCAATTTTCAGCTTGCAATTCATTCCTATTTCAATTCAAAATTGAAATTGATTTCTAGGCAATTAATTGGTACAATTCCAAGTAATTTTTACATGATTAATCCAATTAATATTTATCACCTAGTGCCATGAATTATATATGATTCCTAATACATATATATGGTATTCAAAACACTTTTAAATACTCCATCTCTCATTTTCTAATTTAATTCATAATTAAATTATTGTGTCAAACACAATTTACGATAATACCCGTTTTCCCGATTTTGAACGATTCAAAGCGTCCTATCTTTTTGTTCTAGGCTTTGTTCGGATATGAGCTAGTAGGGGGACCTAATGGACCTATAGATCATGGGCTCCAACGATTCGAGGCTAACCGACTAATCTCATTATTCAAGCTAGCCAACACTCGTTAACTATTGGGACACTCCACTATAGCCCGATAGTTGCACACCCCTCACTATAGATGTATTTCCGTCCACTTGATTTAACCATGATTAGTAAGTCGATCCTTCACAGGTTGTTCGTAGATATAGCTAGGTCAAAAAGCCGTTTCACCCCTATAGTACTTCTAGTTCCTTAAGTCCCACTGATCCTCTAATGAACAATTGGTTTATGGTCCAACCAATAAACCGAGTTCCTCTCGGGCCAATGAGAGGGCGGGATCCCTTTGTTCAAGCCCCGGAGTCAGCACTTAAGGGAACAACCTTTCTACTATCCCTAATTCGGGTAGGAGCGAATTCCTTCTTGCATGACTATGTCCCCAGCTATCTACCCGTTCCTATCCCTGAAATGGGAGGTTTATTGAGTCGGCGATACTGAGCCACTCTCACATATGCAGATCTAAGGATAAGCCCGAATAAACAGGAGTTCATAGTTAGCTCAGGATTAAGATCGAGTTACCTAGGTCATCACATGAAATAGTCAGTCCCGTCAGTAAACGATGTTATAAAGCGAGAACGACTTATTTCTCGATCCTGGTCTTATGCAAACTCATTGCATAGGACGCCCCCACTCGCATATCTCTACATGGACGATTTAGGATCACATCGTCTATACCAACTATAAAGTGGGTTGCGTCTCATAGTGTCCCCAGAATAAGGTACCCAACCCTATTCCTATACTATAGACCGTTTTGGCTATTACTCAAGCTTGATCCACTTTTATGTCTCTACATAAAGCTCATGTGTTCATCCTATAGCCATGGATCTTAGTTTATTGGATTTGGGTTATTATATGTGCAATTTACTTTATTCAGTATTGACTTTTACTGAATCAATCTCGATAACGCCTTTATCGAATAAGTATATAATTCGTTTAACATTCACTAACTACGAGTTTTAGGGCACCAATCCCAACAACAGGTTGTTCATTAGAGGAGCATTGGTACTTAAGGACCAAGAGGTAGCCTAGGGGTAAAACGGTAATTTGACCTAGCTGGGGTACGAACACACGTGAAGGGCTAACTTGTTGTTGATGGTCGATATCCGTGGACATAGAAATATATCTGCAGTGAGAAGAGTGCAGCTGTGGTTCTTTAGTGGAATAAACCACAGTTAACGAATATTGATTAATTTGGTTAATGAGTTTAGCCAATTAATCTCACATCGTTGGAGCTTTTGATCTGTAGGTCCATTAGGTCCCACCGGTAGCTCACTAAGGGCGTTGAGGTAAATTTCTAAGGGAATTGGAGATTCGAAGGCGTTCGAGTGCTAAATTTAAAATATGAATTGGATTCGTATTAAAACTATAGCTTATTATTAATGCACATGTGATGCACATTAATACTATAGTTTATTTGAGAGAAAAATGTAATTAAATATGTGATATTTAATTATCTTATTAATTAATTAGAGAATTAATTAATTATTGTTTTATTTTAGTTTAATTAAATTCGATTTAATTGAACTACATTAAAACTATAGGTTATGTGGTTTAATTTATATAAATTTTTTTTATATAAAAGTGGTTAAATTAAATGTTAATTTAATTAAATTAAATTAATTAATAATTTGATTATTAATTTAATTTAATTATTCATCAGTTATTTTAACTGATGGAGTATCCCCACTAACTTTAGGATAACGCACGATTGAGAGGGATGTTAGGAGGTAGTTCTGGTATTTTTACAGGGACTCACCTCTTCAGTTAGGGTTGGACTCTCACTCTCTCATTCACTCTCACACATACTCTCTCTCAGTTACGGTGTACTCTGCGTTTTCTCTCTAGAATACAGAGACCAAAAGAAAATTCCCTAGAATTTCCTTTGCTCCCACAAGCAATCAGCGCATTGTTCCTTGTGAGAATATTGGTCAAGATTTTGTGGTTGTGTCCTCAAAAACCAGCAAAAACAAACCTTGGAGGTTGCTGAATTGTCTGCATTCCGTTGGAGAAAAGGCGAAACGATCAAGAATGCATCTTATAGTAAGTAGTTCTTGATCTTAGATCATTAGGATCCTCTTTAGATTAGATCTAGAGGATTTAAAGCATGTTTAATAACCTATTCAGTAGTTTTATTGTGAATTTTACTGCTGTGATAATTTGCCTCTGTATTGGTATTTAAAACAATTTTGAATACAGTGTTTGGTTTTGTGAAATTCTTCCGCTGCGTAGGGGTTTTTATCCCTTCAATTGGTATCAGAGCCATCTCTGTCCCTTTAAAAATTGTTTGGGAAAAATACACTTTTGGTCCCTGAGGTTTGGGTTAAGTGACACTTAGGTCCCTGAGTTTTCAAACTCAACAAAAATACCCCTGAGTTTTGAGATAAGGAGCATTTTAGTCCCTGCCGTTAATTTTTCTGTTAAATCTTAACAGTTGCTGACGTGACACTATTATTTTAATAAAAAAAATTATTTTTTTTTAATTTTTTAAAATAAAAATAATAAAATAATAAAATATTAATATTTTTTTATTATTTTTATTATTTTTTCTCCCTTTCTCTTTCTTCTTCTTCTCTTTCTCCATATCCTTCATCTTCATTCTTCTTCTTCCTAACTCCAACGACCGGCCGCCGCCCACCGCTGCCGCCCGCGGTCGCCGGCGACTGTTTTTTTTTTTCTTCTTCTTCTTCTTCTCTTCTTCTCTTTTCTTCCCCATTTTTCTTCTTTTCTTTTAAAAATAAGGTATGATGTAAATATTTATCTTCACCCAGCGTGCGGTGATCCTCCACGTGCAGCGGTGAACGACGGCCCCTCTGCACTCGAGTATGTGGGGACATACGAGGATTAGTGTTCAAGTAACAACCTAAAAGGTCTATAGTATAGGGATAGGCCGAGAACCTTATCCTGGTGAGACTATGTGATTTGACCCACTATGTATTCGATACAGATGTAAAGATCCAAAGCATCCATGTAGTAGACATGTGAGTGGGGGTATCTTATGCAGTGAGTTTGCATAAGACCGAACTGCGGAGTAGTAACCACTAGATGTAACACTGTTGACTAGTTAGGTTTCTATTTCAATAGGATGACCTAGGTAACTCAATTTGAATCCTGAGTGTGTTATGGAACTACTTTTCATGAGAGATTGTCCTTAGATTTGTATGGGTGAGAGTGACTCGTTCGCCAACTTAATAAGTCTACCATTTCAGGGGCAAGACCGAGTGGGGGCTGGGAACATAACATTACACGATGGAATTCCCTCCTTCCCCTATTGGGGCAAGTAGATGAGTATTCCCTTAAGGGCTGATTCTGGATCTTAAACAAAGGCGTACCGCCCTCTCTTGGCCCGAAAGGAACTTCTGTTTAATGGTTGGACCATTAACAACTTGTTCATTAGAGGAATCAGTGGTACTTACCGGTATTGGTTGATATCTGTGGACATAGAAATATTCTACAGTGAGAAGAGTGCAGTTGTGGGTCTGTAGTGGAGTGACCCATAGTTAACGAATATTGATTAACTTGGTTAATGAGTTTAGCCAGTTAATCTCGTATTGTTGGAGCTTCTGATCTGTAGGCCCATTAGGTCCACTTGCTAGCTCGTAAAGGGGTTTGAGGTTAACTAGTCTTGAATAGAATTTGAAGTGTTCAAATTCATTAAGGGAATTTTAGTTAATTGTATGTGATGCAATTAATATAATGTATAGAGATATACTATAATATAAGTTTAGGGGTCGTTTGGGCCCCCGAATAGGTTATAATATCGTGGGTTATTATATCCCACACTTCGTTTGGCCCGCCATTTTATTTACACGGTGGGAATGATTTTTTTTTTCACGTCAGTTTTCTTAATTGTTATTCATAGTTGCACGAAGAAATCCTCGCTTCTTACTCCCTTATTCGCTTAGGTTTCTACTGTCAATTCTCCATATTCTTCGTCTTCTTCGTCTCCCTATTCTTCCTCAAGCGGATTTCTTCGTCTCTCTTCTCTATCGGTTTCCAGATCGGTGTTTTTCACCAGATCTGAAACATTTTTTCACGATTCCCTCCCCGCTCTGAATAGGGTTCCCCCTCTTGCCGTTTTCCTTCGTCTCTTCGATGTTGTATGTTGGATTCGATGGGTTAGGACTTCGGATTTGCATGGTAGGGGATGGTCGGAGTCCTTTCGAGCCTGGTGGGGGGAGGTTTTTGAAGGTTTGTTCTCTATCCTTGGCCGGCCGATGATGAACGCCTCTGTGCTCCCTGTCTGCTCTGTTTTTTTCCTTCCATTGTCACTCTATTTGGTATCTGATTTAATAATCGATTCAAATGTTTCCGTTTCCTTTTTTTTTTCTTTGCATAATCGTTGTCTGATTCAAAGGTTTCTTTTTCCTTTTTTTTATTTTTTTTATTTGTTTGCAGTCGATGATGATTTTTTTTCCTTTTGCATAATGGCTCTCTGATTCGAAGGTTTCTTACCTTTTTTTTTTTGCAGTCGATGATGAGTATTTTTTCTTTTTGCTTTTTTGCATAATGGTTCTTTGATTCGAAGGTTTTCTTTTCCCCTTTTTTTGCAATCGGTGATGGAGTTTTTTTTTCGTTTTTTTTTTTGCATAATTATTTTCTAATTCATGAGCCATAACTTTAGATCTCTGTCTTGTTTGCGTATGTTTACCATAATTTTGTATTCCCTGTCTTGTTTTGCATAATCATTGTTTGTCCATGTATGTTCTCTGATTCATGGTCATATTTGAGATCCTTGTTTCTGTTTTCCAACATTGTACATAAAATTCAATGTTCATGAATGAATTTCTAAGACCTGAGGCCGACCAATTTTCCCACTCTATGCACTAAAATATGATTTCCCCATCTGTCTTTAACAAATGTGTATTTATAAATGCATTGGTCTGTTGACATCTGCTTTGTAATACATGTATTTCCAAATGCACTGTTGAGTTGACATTTGCTTTAAAAAAATGATGATTGCTCTTTATAAATGCTTGATAATGTCAATGGGATTTGACATTATTCAATACACCTTCATCTACCATTGGAATGTTGGTTGGGTGCAATAAGTGCACCAACCAACATTGAAACCTACCCTTCAATTTCGTTCTTTATGTACATGTATCATCCTCTGTTGGTTCTTCAGGCAGCCCCATCTCGTTCTTCTTTTTCTCTACATACAATTGAGTTAGTCTATTTTCTCTACCTCCCTTCTTCTTAACTACTTCTTTGTACACGATCTTTGACATAATACTAATTCACTACTCTCTTGCAACAGGGGCGGACTCCTCCGCCATGGAAACTAGTTCTTTCCTCATACTTTGCCTCCCCATCTCCTCCTAGTAAGGTTAGTCTCCTTAATCTTTTTGTACTAAATAGTCGATAACTAGGTTCTAATCTTCATCGTTTATGGTTTTCAGGGTTTGAAAACATACTTTCTTCGACTTTACTTCGAGGTTCGTTTTTTAAAAGATCAAATGTTCATTATGTAATTATCTATGTTGCACATTTTTTTTGTTCATGTATATTGATTGAACACTGTTTTTTATTATGTTTGTATTTGAGTGTAGAATTTTCATTCATAATTTAGGTAGGACATTGTATATTAAACATGTTAAACATGCGTGAAACTTGAAAGTATTATATTTTGGTTGTGTTTTTAATATATGTTTGGTGGTTGAAATTTTTTATTCTAAAGGTTGCTTCAAAAATCATTTGTTTTGGATATTGGTTCAAAGGTAGCTAAGTTTTAACAAAAAATTTACAACTTTAACAATTAACACAAAATCTACCACATGTTTACTTATTATGAAGTTTAACACAATTTTTAACACATTTAAAATTTTAAAATTAGTTTATTTTGAATATTGCATGAAAGTATGGAATTGGTCATTACTGATTGGGATTTAGGAGTTATAGCTAAAATATATATATATATATATATATATATATATATATATAAAAGACATTGGTTTAGAAAGAACAATTTGGTTTAGAAAGAACAATTTACTTAAAAATAAAATCTGTTTTAGAAAAGAAATAGAGATTAATGAAGAAACATTTATATGACACATAATTTTGAAAAAAAGGTTTCGAATAATAGATTTTCGTAGAAAAACAGATTTTAGGAAGCAAGATGCACTAAAAAAAAAAAAATTATTTTCGTAATGTTACTAGTTTCCCTTGCATAGTTATATCAAAGTCAAATGATATTGTGCAAAAAAAAAAAAAATGAAATCAATTACCCAGTCGAACTCAAAAAGAAAAAAAAAAAGAGGTTTTTCAAAAGGCACATTATAAAAAATAGACAGTTGGAAAAGTTTTTTAGATTTTTTCAAAACAAGAAGGTAAATCCAATTTGGGTAGGATTTTTTTGTTCAAAATGCCTTATTGAAATTTTAAAACATAATGAGTAATATTATATTTTTGAAAAATGTGTTTTGCTATGTTGAAGAAGAAATATTGTAACGCCCCAGGTTTTTTATAACCTTTTAACCTAGCGATGCTACTAAAACTGATCGAAAGCTCCGAAAATTTCGGTAGCATAGCAACATACATCAGACTAACCCAAAATTTTTCAAACACTTGCCATAACGAAAATAACACTTCTATAACAATTCTAAACCACATGCTTTACTACAACACAACAGAACTCCACAAAACAAGTGAGTCAGGTCTCGCGATATAATTAATCGATTTAAACAGAGAACTTACAACTAAAGTTCAAATTCCAACATAACTCAACTAGGCACAACTAATTACAACTTAAGCAAGGAGTAAGACTAAAAAAACCAACACGACAAGCCTATAATTCAACCAGAATAAATTCAGAACTAGACCAAATAGGACAAACAATAATAAACCACAACTACCCTATCCAAAGAAAATGAAAAGGGAAAACAATGCGAACTAGCCATGATCCTTCCTCATGCGCCTCCTCTACATGACCATGGTCAAGGTAGTCCTCATAACTTGCATGACCTAAAATGTTGGGGGAAAAGAAGGGGAGAGGGTCAGTACAACCACGGTAC
Source organism: Luffa acutangula (assembly GCA_036850905.1). Taxonomy (NCBI): domain Eukaryota; kingdom Viridiplantae; phylum Streptophyta; class Magnoliopsida; order Cucurbitales; family Cucurbitaceae; genus Luffa; species Luffa acutangula. Next base: position 45,364,443 of record CM072091.1, on the reverse strand, counting down.
TGGTAAGCAACCCCTACCTGAAAAGGCATCACACAACAACCAACAAACAACATGCTTTTCATGCGCAAACAACATGTTTTCAAAGCTATAGCCACAACAACGTGCTTAGAAAGTGAATAAAAATGAATGACTCACCTAGGCCAAAACTCATGCAACTTTCTAATGCAACTCACTACAGCTCATGCTCCACTAGCTTACTAATCAAACTTATTTAGCCCTCACTCGGCTCTCCAAGACTGATCTTTCGAGTCGCACTGTCCCTTGACCGAAAACATGAGGAAGAAAACGAGATTAACACGTTGCCCGCTGAACTCGAATGAAATAAAGAGAAAAAGGAAGTCTTACATGCGAAACACAGGGAAAATTCGAGACTCACCTGCTAAGGTCGATGGAACACGCGTGAAGGATGGAAAGGAAGACGCTGACGAACACGAGGGAGAGGAGACAACTCGCGGCTGCTCGCGCAAAGAAGAAGACACCTGCGAACTTGCAGCTCAGCCCGAACACACAAGAGAACAAGGGAGACGACCTTGTGGGTCTTGACACCGACAGGAAGAAGAACAAGGGAGGGAGAGGGAGTTGCGGACGTTGGAGAAGATGAAAGTTCTGGTGGCTAGTGGCGCAAGCATAAGAAAAATGGGGAAGAGGAGGGCATCGACTGACTAAAGAGAAAGAGAGGAAGAGGTTGAGGTTTAGGGCTTTCTTTTATTATTATTATTTTTTATTTCTTTTCTTTTAAAAAACGCCTTAAGAAAAAAAAACTCATTTTAAATAGGAATTAGATCTTATCTAGGATTTAATTTAAAATCTCAAACTTAGCTTCCGAAAGATTTGGAATAGAAAATAACCCAACTGATTTGGGATTTGGGATTTGGGTCTTTTGAAATTCGAAATAAATATCAAATATATTAAACCTCCAAACCTTAGGTAATTAAAGATTTAATTAATAATCTTATTTCCCTAAATTATAGAAATTTAATATATCGACTCAAGGCTAAACTTAATTCTAATTTTTCAAATTAAAATAAAATGCTCAATTAATCCCAAAAGGGTTCGATTTCGAAACGCGGGGCGTTACAATAGGAGAATGTCGGGGTCGTGAGGTGCCGAATCCAGATTCCAAATCTTGGGTCTGGGGCGTTACAGATGGTATCAGAGCGAAACCTCTCCCAGTAGGATATGGTTCGGGGACGAACCAAGGTAGAAGCTAGTGGGCATGTGACACTCGAGGTTAGGAAGGGTACATGAATGAACCAAGATCACATCTGAATGAGAGGGATCCTGAGGACATGAAAGTATGGTCAAGATAAGCTTAAAAGAATTGATAGATCCTACCTATACCAACAAGGTGCACCTTCCTTTTCGGTGGCTCAATCATAGGAACTTTGAAGTTAAGCGTGCTTGGCTTGGAGAAGTTCTATGTTGGGTGACCTCCTAGAAATTTTCCTAGGAAGCATGTAGGTGAGGACAAAGCATGCTAAAGAGACCTCGTGTTGGTTTGTGGGGACAGTCTTCACTCTTAGAAGCAGTTTCAGACAAGTATGGTGACGTCGCCAGGTCGTAGGGGATGAAGGGGAATGTCAAGGTCGTGAGGTGCCGAATCCATTTTTTAAAGTTTGGGCTCTAGTGGGCTGTTGCTTAGTTTAAAAAAAGAAGAAGAAGAAGAAGAAGAAGAAAAAAAAAAAAAAAAACGCACGAGCAGACGACTAGGGTTTTTTTTTAATTTTTCAAATTTTCCCTTTGGTTTCACTTATTCTCCACGAAATTAGCCATTCTCCACGAAATCAGCTACTCCATCTTCACGATTTCTGAAAACAACACTACAGTAGCCGTTTGTTGATCGTTTTCTTCTTCTCCACAATTTCCATTGATCATTTTCTTCTCTCTTTGTCACCACCGGCGTCGTCACCGACCGTCTTTGCCACTGCCGCCGCTTGTTACAAGAAGTTGCCTCTTGTTGCAAGGAGCCGCCACATCAACATGAGAAGTTCCCTCGACACCTTTCTTTTTCCTTCCGTTTAAGTTCTTTTCTTTTTGTTTTTAAATCCCCAATTAAACTTCCTAGACAAACCCTTAGACAAACCCTCACACAAAGAGACCCAACCCAATAAAAGAGGTATTTTTAAATTAAAAAAAAAAAGAATGATGAAATTAAAAAAAAAAAAAAAAATTATATATATACTAAAAATTAAAAATATATATTAAATTTTTTCAAAAAAATTATATATGTATATATATACTAAAAAAATCTTTAAAAAATAACGTATCCGTATCCTAGTTTTTTAGAAATTTACGTATCGCTGTGTCCTGTCGTGTCCATGTCCCGTATTCGTGTTCGTTTCCGTGCTTCTTAGCATACAGGGAACCCAAAATTTTCTCTATACTTGGAAACAAGAGCAATGCACTCCTATAAACACAACGAGTCAGATATCGCATCCAAACTCCAATCACCACTCCAACAGACATTTAGCCAATCCTCCAATATCATAAATGAAATCAAGAGAAAAGTTGTGAACCAATCATTCCAAACATGCTTAGTAGTAAAATTAAAGGACGCCACAGAAAACTTAAATGATCTCATATCGATGTCATGCCTTTGTTGGGTTTTATGCCCTAAAACTCGTAGATAGTGAATGTAAACCAATTGGATGAAGGGGAATGTCGAGGTCGTGAGGTGCCGAATCCATTTTTTAAAGTTTGGGCGCTAGTGGGCTGTTGCTTAGTTAAAAAAAAAAAAAAGAAGAAGAAGAAGAAGAAGAAGAAGAAAAAAAACGCAGGAGCAGACGACTAGGGTTTTTTTTTTAATTTTTCAATTTTTCCCTTTGGTTTCACTTCTTCTCCACGAAATTAGCCATTCTCCACGAAATCAGCTACTCCATCTTCACGATTTCTGAAAACAACACTGATGACATGCAAAAATGTCATCATTTTCCTATTAATTTAAGCTAGTTTTGTGCTTGAATTGTGTGCTTTAATGCTATTTTCTGTTTAAATTTCAGAAAACCGAGTCAAAGAAGAAAAACCGGAATTTTGAGAGATTTTGGATGATTTTGGAGGCTTTTTGAGCAATTTGGAGAATTCCATTGAAGATTCGAGTCCAAAAAGCCAAGAAGAATGAATTAGAAGCCCAAATTCATGAATTTCAAGTCTTAAAGTATCAAGTTGGGTCAATAAAAAAGTCCAAAATCCATTACAAGAAGTATTTGGGCAAAAAGAAAGTTGGAGGCCCAAAAATTGAGTCAAAATCGGGCCTTTATTGAAGATTCAGGGCCTAGCGTCTCGACGCTAAGCCTGGAGCGTCTCGACGCTAGGCAGCTGCGTGGAAAGATCCAGAATCGCGAGAGCGTCGCGACGCTGTCCAAGTAGCGTCTCGACGCTGCGACATCTTGGAGCCCAAGAAAAGATGACGTCAGAGCGTCTCGACGCTGTCCTTGTAGCGTCTTGACGCTGTGCCTGCTGGGAGCCTATAAAAGGAGCCTTTTGCATCCATATTTTGTGTGCCAATTTGTGGGTTTTCACCCCATTCTAGAGTTTACACTAAAATTTGGGATTTTTGGGAGAGTTTTGGAGCTTTGTTGAAGATCTTTGGAGCTCGGGATCGAAGGAGGTCGGCGCGGGATCGAGGAGATCGACACTTTTATGAGCATTTCTCTTCCCTTTTCCTTTATGTTTTAGTTTCTAGAATTGTTGTGATTAGGAATTATTGAATTTTAGTGATTATGAGTAGTAAATTCCTAAATTCTATGAGATTGATTTAGATATTGAACCTCTGCTGAATTAATGAATTGATGTGGTTTAATTGTCATTATTGTTCATTTGTGCATTTTGTCCGTAATGCTTTTAATCAACTGATCACTGATTAAATGAATCGTTACTATGTGGAAACTCGACGGAGAGAAGCTTAGACTAGAACTGAATGCATGACTAACGGTTATTTACCCGGGTGACACGGGATAAAATAAATAACGTTAGAGGTTGTATTGAAGGGTCGTAATGCCATACTAAGTAAATAAAGATGAGACTGAAAGGAGATTCTTTATTGAACGGTATGAGATAGGAGGAGACCGACAGGAGAATCCTTGAAATTAGGCTTCTAGACTTATGAATCAAATGATTTGTTAATCCATATTGGTTAATTGATTACGCATTAAAGGTCCAATTGATAAAATCAACAACTCTAGAATTATCCCTCCAAATTGTGTCACCGTTTATCTTTTGCTTTCTAGATTAGATTTTTATTATTCTTTTTGGCATTAGATTTTGTTCTCTAAATAAAGCTAAACAAGATTATTCGCGGTACTTAATTGAATAAATCCAATCCCTGTGGAGACGATACTCTATACTCAAAATCACTATATTACTTGTGATGACCCGTTCGCTTGCGGATTAAAATCGTGCAACAAACACTACAGTAGCCGTTTGTTGATTGTTTTCTTCTTCTCCACGATTTCCATTGATCATTTTCTTCTCTCTTTGTCACCACCGGCGTCGTCATCGACCGTCTTTGCCAGTGCCGCCGCTTGTTACAAGAAGTTGCCTCTTGTTGCAAGGAGCCGCCGCATCAACATGAGAAGTTCCCTCGACACCGTTTTCTTTCCTTTCGTTTAAGTTCTTTTCTTTTTGTTTTTAAATCCCCAATTAAACTTCCTAGACAAACCCTTAGACAAACCCTCACACAAACAGACCCAACCCAATAAAAGAGGTATTTTTAAATTAAAAAAAAAAAGAATGATGAAATTAAAAAAAAATAAAATTTTATATATATACTAAAAATTTAAAATATATATTAATTTTTTTTTAAAAAAATTATATATGTATATATATACTAAAAAAATCTTTAAAAAATAACGTATCCGTATCCTAGTTTTTTAGAAATTTACGTATCGCTGTGTCCTGTCGTGTCCATGTCCCGTATTCGTGTCCGTTTCCGTGCTTCTTAGCATATAGGGAACCCAAAATTTTCTCTACACTTGGAAACAAGAGCAATGCACTCCTATAAACACAACGAGTCAGATATCGCATCCAAACTCCAATCACCACTCCAACAGACATTTAGCCCATCCTCCAATATCATAAATGAAATCAAGAGAAAAGTTGTGAACCAATCATTCCAAACATGCTTAATAGTAAAATTAAAGGACGCCACAGAAAACTTAAATGATCTCATATCGATGTCATGCCTTTGTTGGGTTTTATGCCCTAAAACTCGTAGATAGTGAATGTAAACCAATTGGATGAAGGGGAATGTCGAGGTCGTGAGGTGCCGAATCCATTTTTTAAAGTTTGGGCGCTAGTGGGCTGTTGCTTAGTTTAAAAAAAAAAAAGAAGAAGAAGAAGAAGAAGAAGAAAAAAAAACGCACGAGCAGACGACTAGGGTTTTTTTTTTTTAATTTTTCAATCTTTCCCTTTGGTTTCACTTCTTCTCCACAAAATTAGCCATTCTCCACGAAATCAGCTACTCCATCTTCACGATTTCTGAAAACAACACTGATGACATGCAAAAATGTCATCATTTTCCTATTAATTTAAGCTAGTTTTGTGCTTGAATTGTGTGCTTTAATGCTATTTTCTGTTTAAATTTCAGAAAACCGAGTCAAAGAAGAAAAACCGGAATTTTGAGAGATTTTGGATGATTTTGGAGGCTTTTTGAGCAATTTGGAGAATTCCATTGAAGATTCGAGTCCAAAAAGCCAAGAAGAATGAATTAGAAGCCCAAATTCATGAATTTCAAGTCTTAAAGTATCAAGTTGGGTCAATAAAAAAGTCCAAAATCCATTACAAGAAGTATTTGGGCAAAAAGAAAGTTGGAGGCCCAAAAATTGAGTCAAAATCGGGCCTTTATTGAAGATTCAGGGCCTAGCGTCTCGACGCTAAGCCTGGAGCGTCTCGACGCTAGGCAGCTGCGTGGAAAGATCCAGAATCGCGAGAGCGTCGCGACGCTGTCCAAGTAGCGTCTCGACGCTGCGACATCTTGGAGCCCAAGAAAAGATGACGTCAGAGCGTCTCGACGCTGTCCTTGTAGCGTCTTGACGCTGTGCCTGCTGGGAGCCTATAAAAGGAGCCTTTTGCATCCATATTTTGTGTGCCAATTTGTGGGTTTTCACCCCATTCTAGAGTTTACACTAAAATTTGGGATTTTTGGGAGAGTTTTGGAGCTTTGTTGAAGATCTTTGGAGCTCGGGATCGAAGGAGGTCGGCGCGGGATCGAGGAGATCGACACTTTTATGAGCATTTCTCTTCCCTTTTCCTTTATGTTTTAGTTTCTAGAATTGTTGTGATTAGGAATTATTGAATTTTAGTGATTATGAGTAGTAAATTCCTAAATTCTATGAGATTGATTTAGATATTGAACCTCTGCTGAATTAATGAATTGATGTGGTTTAATTGTCATTATTGTTCATTTGTGCATTTTGTCCGTAATGCTTTTAATCAACTGATCACTGATTAAATGAATCGTTACTATGTGGAAACTCGACGGAGAGAAGCTTAGACTAGAACTGAATGCATGACTAACGGTTATTTACCCGGGTGACACGGGATAAAATAAATAACGTTAGAGGTTGTATTGAAGGGTCGTAATGCCATACTAAGTAAATAAAGATGAGACTGAAAGGAGATTCTTTATTGAACGGTATGAGATAGGAGGAGACCGACAGGAGAATCCTTGAAATTAGGCTTCTAGACTTATGAATCAAATGATTTGTTAATCCATATTGGTTAATTGATTACGCATTAAAGGTCCAATTGATAAAATCAACAACTCTAGAATTATCCCTCCAAATTGTGTCACCGTTTATCTTTTGCTTTCTAGATTAGATTTTTATTATTCTTTTTGGCATTAGATTTTGTTCTCTAAATAAAGCTAAACAAGATTATTCGCGGTACTTAATTGAATAAATCCAATCCCTGTGGAGACGATACTCTATACTCAAAATCACTATATTACTTGTGATGACCCGTTCGCTTGCGGATTAAAATCGTGCAACAAACACTACAGTAGCCGTTTGTTGATTGTTTTCTTCTTCTCCACGATTTCCATTGATCATTTTCTTCTCTCTTTGTCACCACCGGCGTCGTCATCGACCGTCTTTGCCAGTGCCGCCGCTTGTTACAAGAAGTTGCCTCTTGTTGCAAGGAGCCGCCGCATCAACATGAGAAGTTCCCTCGACACCGTTTTCTTTCCTTTCGTTTAAGTTCTTTTCTTTTTGTTTTTAAATCCCCAATTAAACTTCCTAGACAAACCCTTAGACAAACCCTCACACAAACAGACCCAACCCAATAAAAGAGGTATTTTTAAATTAAAAAAAAAAGAATGATGAAATTAAAAAAAAAAAATTATATATATACTAAAAATTAAAAATATATATTAAATTTTTTTAAAAAATTATATATGTATATATATACTAAAAAAATCTTTAAAAAATAACGTATCCGTATCCTAGTTTTTTAGAAATTTACGTATCGCTGTGTCCTGTCGTGTCCATGTCCCGTATTCGTGTCCGTTTCCGTGCTTCTTAGCATATAGGGAACCCAAAATTTTCTCTATACTTGGAAACAAGAGCAATGCACTCCTATAAACACAACGAGTCAGATATCGCATCCAAACTCCAATCACCACTCCAACAGACATTTAGCCCATCCTTCAATATCATAAATGAAATCCAGAGAAAAGTTGTGAACCAATCATTCCAAACATGCTTAGTAGTAAAATTAAAGGACGCCACAGAAAACTTAAATGATCTCATATCGATGTCATGCCTTTGTTGGGTTTTATGCCCTAAAACTCGTAGATAGTGAATGTAAACCAATTGGATGAAGGGGAATGTCGAGGTCGTGAGGTGCCGAATCCTTTTTTTTAAAGTTTGGGCGCTAGTGGGCTGTTGCTTAGTTTAAAAAAAAAAAAAAAAGAAGAAGAAGAAAAAGAAAAAAAAAACGCACGAGCAGACGACTAGGGTTTTTTTTTTAATTTTTCAATCTTTCCCTTTGGTTTCACTTCTTCTCCACAAAATTAGCCATTCTCCACGAAATCAGCTACTCCATCTTCACGATTTCTGAAAACAACACTACAGTAGCCGTTTGTTGATCGTTTTCTTCTTCTCCACGATTTCCATTGATCATTTTCTTCTCTCTTTGTCCCCACCGGCGTCGTCACCGACCGTCTTTGCCACTGCCGCCGCTTGTTACAAGAAGTTGCCTCTTGTTGCAAGGATCCGCCGCATCAACATGAGAAGTTCCCTCGACACCTTTTTTTTTTTCCTTCCGTTTAAGTTCTTTTCTTTTTGTTTTTAAATCCCCAATTAAACTTCCTAGACAAACCCTTAGACAAACCCTCACACAAACAGACCCAACCCAATAAAAGAGGTATTTTTAAATTAAAAAAAAAAAGAATGATGAAATTAAAAAAAAATAAAATTTTATATATATACTAAAAATTTAAAATATATATTAATTTTTTTTTAAAAAAATTATATATGTATATATATACTAAAAAAATCTTTAAAAAATAACGTATCCGTATCCTAGTTTTTTAGAAATTTACGTATCGCTGTGTCCTGTCGTGTCCATGTCCCGTATTCGTGTCCGTTTCCGTGCTTCTTAGCATATAGGGAACCCAAAATTTTCTCTACACTTGGAAACAAGAGCAATGCACTCCTATAAACACAACGAGTCAGATATCGCATCCAAACTCCAATCACCACTCCAACAGACATTTAGCCCATCCTCCAATATCATAAATGAAATCAAGAGAAAAGTTGTGAACCAATCATTCCAAACATGCTTAATAGTAAAATTAAAGGACGCCACAGAAAACTTAAATGATCTCATATCGATGTCATGCCTTTGTTGGGTTTTATGCCCTAAAACTCGTAGATAGTGAATGTAAACCAATTGGATGAAGGGGAATGTCGAGGTCGTGAGGTGCCGAATCCATTTTTTAAAGTTTGGGCGCTAGTGGGCTGTTGCTTAGTTTAAAAAAAAAAAGAAGAAGAAGAAGAAGAAGAAGAAAAAAAAACGCACGAGCAGACGACTAGGGTTTTTTTTTTTTAATTTTTCAATCTTTCCCTTTGGTTTCACTTCTTCTCCACAAAATTAGCCATTCTCCACGAAATCAGCTACTCCATCTTCACGATTTCTGAAAACAACCATACAGTAGCCGTTTGTTGATCGTTTTCTTCTTCTCCACAATTTCCATTGATCATTTTCTTCTCTCTTTGTCACCGACCGTCTTTGCCACTGCCGCCGCTTGTTACAAGAAGTTGCCTCTTGTTGCAAGGATCCGCCGCATCAACATGAGAAGTTCCCTCGACACCTTTTTTTTCCTTCCGTTTAAGTTCTTTTCTTTTTGTTTTTAAATCCCCAATTAAACTTCCTAGACAAACCCTTAGACAAACCCTCACACAAACAGACCCAACCCATTAAAAGAGGTATTTTAAAATTTAAAAAAAAAAAGAATGATGAAATTAAAAAAAAAATAAAATTTTATATATATACTAAAAATTAAAAATATATATTAATTTTTTTTAAAAAAATTATATATGTATATATATACTAAAAAAATCTTTAAAAAATAACGTATCCGTATCCTAGTTTTTTAGAAATTTACGTATCGTTGTGTCCTGTCGTGTCCATGTCCCATATTCGTGTCCGTTTCCGTGCTTCTTAGCATATAGGGAACCCAAAATTTTCTCTACACTTGGAAACAAGAGCAATGCACTCCTATAAACACAACGAGTCAGATATCGCATCCAAACTCCAATCACCACTCCAACAGACATTTAGCCCATCCTCCAATATCATAAATGAAATCAAGAGAAAAGTTGTGAACCAATCATTCCAAACATGCTTAATAGTAAAATTAAAGGACGCCACAGAAAACTTAAATGATCTCATATCGATGTCATGCCTTTGTTGGGTTTTATGCCCTAAAACTCGTAGATAGTGAATGTAAACCAATTGGATGAAGGGGAATGTCGAGGTCGTGAGGTGTCGAATCCATTTTTTAAAGTTTGGGCGCTAGTGGGCTGTTGCTTAGTTTAAAAAAAAAAAAAAAAGAAGAAGAAGAAGAAGAAGAAGAAAAAAAACGCACGAGCAGACGACTAGGGTTTTTTTTTTTAATTTTTCAATCTTTCCCTTTGGTTTCACTTCTTCTCCACAAAATTAGCCATTCTCCACGAAATCAGCTACTCCATCTTCACGATTTCTGAAAACAACCCTACAGTAGCCGTTTGTTGATCGTTTTCTTCTTCTCCACGATTTCCATTGATCATTTTCTTCTCTCTTTGTCACCACCGGCGTCGTCACCGACCGTCTTTGCCACTGCCGCCGCTTGTTACAAGAAGTTGCCTCTTGTTGCAAGGATCCGCCGCATCAACATGAGAAGTTCCATCGACACCTTTTTTTTTCGTTCCGTTTAAGTTCTTTTCTTTTTGTTTTTAAATCCCCAATTAAACTTCCTAGACAAACCCTTAGACAAACCCTCACACAAAGAGACCCAACCCAATAAAAGAGGTATTTTTAAATTAAAAAAAAGAATGATGAAATTAAAAAAATTAAAATTTTATATATATACTAAAAATTAAAAATATATATTAAATTTTTTAAAAAAATTATATATGTATATATATACTAAAAAAATCTTTAAAAAATAATGTATCCGTATCCTAGTTTTTTAGAAATTTACGTATCGCTGTGTCCTGTCGTGTCCATGTCCCGTATTCATGTCCGTGTCCGTGCTTCTTAGCATATAGGGAACCCAAAATTTTCTCTATACTTGGAAACAAGAGCAATGCACTCCTATAAACACAACGAGTCAGATATCGCATCCAAACTCCAATCACCACTCCAACAGACATTTAGCCCATCCTCCAATATCATAAATGAAATCAAGAGAAAAGTTGTGAACCAATCATTCCAAACATGCTTAATAGTAAAATTAAAGGACGCCACAGAAAACTTAAATGATCTCATATCGATGTCATGCCTTTGTTGGGTTTTATGCCCTAAAACTCGTAGATAGTGAATGTAAACCAATTGGATGAAGGGGAATGTCGAGGTCGTGAGGTGCCGAATCCATTTTTTAAAGTTTGGGCGCTAGTGGGATGTTGTTTAGTTTAAAAAAAAAAAAGAAGAAGAAGAAGAAGAAGAAGAAAAAAAACGCACGAGCAGACGACTAGGGTTTTTTTTTAATTTTTCAATCTTTCCCTTTGGTTTCACTTCTTCTCCACAAAATTAGCCATTCTCCACGAAATCAGCTACTCCATCTTCACGATTTCTGAAAACAACCCTACAGTAGCCGTTTGTTGATCGTTTTCTTCTTCTCCACGATTTCCATTGATCATTTTCTTCTCTCTTTGTCACCACAGGCGTCGTCACCGACCGTCTTTGCCACTGCCGCCGCTTGTTACAAGAAGTTGCCTCTTGTTGCAAGGATCCGCCGCATCAACATGAGAAGTTCCCTCGACACCTTTTTTTTCCTTCCGTTTAAGTTCTTTTCTTTTTGTTTTTAAATCCCCAATTAAACTTCCTAGACAAACCCTTAGACAAACCCTCACACAAACAGACCCAACCCAATAAAAGAGGTATTTTTAAATTAAAAAAAAGAATGATGAAATTAAAAAAATTAAAATTTTATATATATACTAAAAATTAAAAATATATATTAAAATTTAAAAAAAAAATTATATATGTATATATATACTAAAAAAATCTTTAAAAAATAATGTATCCGTATCCTAGTTTTTTAGAAATTTACGTATCGCTGTGTCCTGTCGTGTCCATGTCCCGTATTCATGTCCGTGTCCGTGCTTCTTAGCATATAGGGAACCCAAAATTTTCTCTATACTTGGAAACAAGAGCAATGCACTCCTATAAACACAACGAGTCAGATATCGCATCCAAACTCCAATCACCACTCCAACAGACATTTAGCCAATCCTCCAATATCATAAATGAAATCCAGAGAAAAGTTGTGAACCAATCATTCCAAACATGCTTAGTAGTAAAATTAAAGGACGCCACAGAAAACTTAAATGATCTCATATCGATGTCATGCCTTTGTTGGGTTTTATGCCCTAAAACTCGTAGATAGTGAATGTAAACCAATTGGATGAAGGGGAATGTCGAGGTCGTGAGGTGCCGAATCCATTTTTTAAAGTTTGGGCGCTAGTGGGCTGTTGCTTAGTCTTAATCCTGAGTGTGTCATGAACTTCTTCTCATGAGGGATTGTCCTTTGATTAGTATGGGTGAGAGTTGGCCTGCACGTCGACTCAATAAGCCTACCTTCTTGGGGACAAGACTGAGTGAGGGGCTGGGGACATGACAACATAAGATGAAATTCTCTCCTTCCCGCTTCTAGGAGAAGTAGATGAGTGTTCCCTTAAGTGGTGACTCCGAGTCTTGAACAAAGGGATATCGCCCTCTCACTGGCCCGAGAGGGACTTTCTGTTTACTGGTTGGACCATAAACAGGTTGTTCATTAGAGGAGCACTGGTACTTAAGGAGCTAGAGGTAACATAGGGGTAAAACGGTAATTTGACCCAACTGTAGTTACGAACACTCGTGAAGGATTGACTTACCGACATAGGTCTACATCCATGGACACAGAAATGTTCTACAGTGAGAAGAGTTCAGCTGTGGGTCTTTAGTGGAATGACCCACAGTTAATGAATATTGGTTAACCTGATTAATGAGTTTAATCTATTAACTTCATATCATTGGAGCTTCTGATCTGTAGGTTCATTAGGTCCCCCTGCTAGCTCGTAAAGAGTAATTAGGAACAAATATATCTTGAGAGAATTTGAATAGTTCAAATTCATATTGGGAATTAAGTTAATTGTACGAGATACAAATTAATATAATGTATAGTGATGCATTAAAATATAAAGTCTAATTTGAGATTAAACTTTATAATATTGAGAGATTGATATATTTGAAAGAGTTCAAATATATGTCTAATTAAATATATGGTATTTAAGATGAATTAATTAATTATTCAATTTAGTTTAAATTAAATGAGATTTTATTAAACTATAGTCTATGAGAGAAATAAATATTTGAAGAAGTTCAAATATTAATATGAATTTGATTCATATTAAATTTATAGGATATAAGAGAATTTGAAGGAGTTCAAATTTTAATATGAATTTGATTCATATTATAGAATTAATTAATTGAAGGCCTCAAATTAAATATATGATATTTAATTAGGTAATTAATTAATTAACTAATAGAACGTCTGAAATTAAATATATGATATTTAATTGGTGATTAATTAATTAAATAATTAATTAATTGGAAATTAATCAATTATGAAAATGATTAATCACTTATGGAAGTAATTAATCATTTATGGAAATGATTTAATCACTTATGGAAGTGATCAATCATTTATGAAAAAGATTAATCAATTATGAAATTGACTGGTCATGGAATTGGTTGGTCATGGAATTGATTAATTATGGAAAAGATGAAATCAGTTATGGAAATAATTGATTTTAAATGAATATTTTATTCATGACCTTTCTCCTATAAATAGAACACTAAACCTAGGGTTTAGGTACTACAACATAAGGCCACAAGAATGCATTCTTGTATTCTCTCTAGCCTCCCTCTTGTATTCTCTCTAGCCTCCCTCTCATATTCTCTCAACCCAAGAACTCTAGGGAGAATTTTCTCTCCAAAGTTTTTCCCATTCAAGATTAGGTAGTCTCACAACTACGTTCCTAATCTTAGAGTCATAGCGGGGAAGATCAATTGGTGGTGTCCCAATTGTTGATGCTTGGTCCAAAATCAAGAAAAGTGTCCGTTGAAGTATTCAGAGTCGTCAACGACGGTATGTTTGCTTCTCCCCTTTAGATTTAGATCTAATAAATTTTGTATGTTTAGCCTTAAGTTTGTATAAAATTTGTTCTATGTTTTAACCAATGCAATAGTATTTTTGGATAAACAAAATTAACTATGAATCGGTCCCAATTACGCTTCCGCTTTAACGGAATTGGAGAATTCCAAATCCTTACAGCCTTATGACTCATCACTGTACACCACACTGATTTAGTCCCACAAGCACAAACAAACACTTAAGTCATGTAATCATGTCCAAGCAAGCATACTACATTTCAAAGGAAAATTATACTAAAGCATGAACACACATCCAATGCCTCGTATCACTACCACGAAGCATACAACGGATTTAAAAGCACCTAATTCATGACCAAAAAGCTACTTACAATATCCAACTACCATACAATGAATCTAAAGCATGGAATTTGAATCCAAATAGCTACTTAAATTCAAAGGGGCAACTTAAGGATTAAATCTAACTCATGCTAGTATAAACCATTCTCAACTAAAATGGGTTTAAAGCATAGAACTTCTTCCAAATGGCTACTTACATTAACCAAATAAATAATGGACAAGTCCTCTAAATTCCTTCACTTCTAAGATCTATACAAGCCAAGACAGAATCAATGCTTGTTGTCCGGGTTCCAATTTCCCTTAAAATCGACGAATAATACATCAAATGTTATGGGCACCTTGAATCAAGAGCTAACATCAATTGGCATTAGAATAAACACCAAAAACAACCCCAATCTATGATGAAAAACACTTACCCAATGCCAAAATTTCTCAAAGATGCTGAAACTCGAAGACCCAATGCCTAAATCTTTGGAAATCATATGAAGAGCTTGTTGAACGGAATTAATAATGAGTGGGTATTCGATTAAACAATAAAATCAAACCAAAAGAACTTAAATCTCACTTACCCACTAACGAACCTACTCAAGAACGTAGGGAGTCGAAGCTTACAGCCACTGGATCGCCAGGAATTGCCAGAAAACGCAAATCACAGCCGCTGTCCTTCACCCTTGTTGCCGAAAAAATGAAGAACACCCACCCACGCTACAACCAGCCGAACGAAACCACAGGAATTGCTCATCGGGATGCTGATTGCAGCACGAAGATGGAACTACGAACACGGCAGCACAAAGACGAAACCACGAATGCCGGAACCGCAGCACGAAGACGCTAGAGTTGCTCGCCGGAGACGCTAGAGATGCTCGCCGAAGATGACCGACCAGAGAAGGAAGACGCGCGACGCTGCTGGGGGACAACTCACGGCTGAAACGCTGCAGAGGGAACGACTCACGGCTTGAATGAAAGAGAAGAAGAAATTGCAAGCGAGATGGTTGCTGCTTGGAGGTTGAAAAAACGTGAGGAATTGGAGGATGGTGGCTGCGTGTGGTTCAATTGAACAAGGAAGGGCTTAGAGCTAACTCCCACTCCAAGGTATTTATAAAAGTGCCCCTTTTTATCCATTTACCTTAAGAAAAACCAACCAAGACCATTAAAATAAAACCTATTTCTCTCCAAATCTCGTGAAATTAAACTTGACTTAGAGAAATTAAAACTTACCTATAACGTTGACGTTACAAGATGAGTTAATTGCTTCTTCCTTTATTATTGATCATGATCTCAACATTGACCACAATTATTTGATATTACAATATTCGCTTCAGGGAATGACATTGCAACGATTCATTAAGATTCATGCATTTTCATCAAATGCTCATTTGATTGATTTAATCTCAATAAGACATGATGTTTGCTCATCACATATTTAAAATTTTCCTTCTCAATATTGCTTCTACAAAAGCATAATCTATAATTGAGAAGAAAAAAACATTATTCTTAATATTCACTTATTTAAGACCACTTATTGATTAAAATTATGCAACTACAAGTGCATCTAATTAAAATGAATATTTCTTAATTTAAACTTGTGCAACTATCTGTGCATTTAATCATGAGCAATTCTTGATTTGAAAACGATGCAACTTTTCAGGTGCATTAAATCAAAAGAAGTTTTTTTATGCAACTTCGTGTGCATAACATTAAAATTAACTTTAGGAAGAGAAATTAAATACTATACAAGTCTTGCAAACTTTGCAATAGGAGAATTTCAACTAATGTATGTGTCTATTATGAATTTAAAAAATTAATCAACATAAACAAAAATATTCAAATGTATATTTGATACCCAAATAAATTTTAACATTCAATATTCATGAAAAATCATATATTGACTTTGATATTAAGAGACTCAACTCTAATCATCACATAAAGAAATATCTTATATATGCATTCTAAAAAAAACTGTTGGTAAACAACATATTGTAATATTTATATAAGATATGAAAACAATATATACAAAGTGTTATGTACATAAAAAATAAATGACGATGTATCTCAAATATGTATTTTGTATATATCAAATGCACATGATATAAAATATATAGAGGATGTGAAAATTATACCGAACAAAGAATACATAAATTAACGAGATCAATATACATAACCAAATCTATATCAACGCCAAACTTCCAAGGACTAAAAGTGCATTTCGTCCTTAAAATTGATGTTGCCATAAATGGAGGAAAATGAATAAATTAGGGTTATAGGGAATGCAAATAACATAATACTAATTTGAAAATGAATGGAGTAGTTGCCTTGTATAATAACAGTTAAATAATTCACAAAATGACAAGACAAAAAATAGACTACCTAAACCCAAGCTACACAAGCTTGCTTATGATACTAAACCCGCACAAGCTTCACAAACCCATGCTTATGATTCTGAACCCACGTCCCAAACGACTCCTAAAGTATCATGTAGTTGAGTTATTTTTTTAGATTAAATTAAATATAGATTTAAAAAATATGAAAATGAAATCAAAAGAATGAAGAGTAGAGAAAAAAAAATAAAGTTCAAGTTGATGGTGTGAAAAATTATAAAACTTATGTAATTTGAAATTCTACGAATAATTATGATTAAAAGAAACATCTTAAGTTATTTGAAAATAAAAATACAAAACTTTTTATGTTCACACGTAATTTCAAAGAAATGAGACATGTGTAATGAACATTGATTTGTATTGAATCTGTACGAGTGTGAGTGTGTAATCTCTAATTTTGATCTTGTTATTCTTTCTCTCTTAAATATAAAATCTTTTCAAGGGGTTTCGCAACTTGTTCTAGATGTTGAATTTGCTTCAAGGACCTTCCAGCTTGTTCTTTGTTGGGAATGACAAATAGTTTTGTCCCACATCGGAAACGTAGCTTTTGGAAAGTTGACTTTAAAGCACTTGTTGTGTATTGGGCTTATAAACTTTATGTGAGGTAAGCTAAGACCACGACCCACACGCGCATCGCCATCTGGCTCGGGCACGGGCTTATTTTTTGGGACTTTCTTCTTCAAATTTCTTTCAATTACTTAGTCAAATCCATGTGGCAGGCTTGAAGGAAGTGAAGAATTTATTTGTTGGTGAGTCTTTTGTTGAATAATTCCAAGGACACGTGGCATCTGCAGAGGAATGATAGCTGGTCAAAGGTCACATGGGTGGCCATGATTTTTTTTATGTTTTTTTTTTTATTATTTTTAAAAATTCCACTTCTATTTTTGGCCACCTCTGCAGTATAAATAGAGCCATTCCCCTACTTTCTTGATCATCTCATCTCATTCTCTCTTCTTCTCTTTCTTGATCATCTCATCTCATTCTCTCTTCTTCTCTTTGATTTCATTTCCCTTTCCTGAGCACGAAATTGATTCCACTCCGTCCGATGAGTGCACGTCTGTTTCAGAGGTTGTGTTAACCTTGGGGAGCATACTGACAGTTAAACGATTTAGCACCGAGGTCATGCCGAGTTTTGCTTTCAAGACAGTGGTTTCGTCCACGACACAACAATTTTGTCTTTCAATTCCAATTTTACCCTTCTTTCTGGCCAACATTCTTGACATTTAATTTGTCTTAAAGGCTTTGTAGTTTGTTGAGATTGTCTCAAGAGCTTTGTAGCATTTTTTTTACGTTGAACCTTCAACTTCTTGGGAGATTGCTTGATATCTTGAAATCTTCCGTTCTTAAAAGAAATTTTTGATCTTCAAGTCTTAGATCTTCAAGAGCTTTAAGGATTCATTTGATCTTCTGGAAGTCTTCTGAGTGCTTTGGGTTCTGAATTTTCTGAATTCTCTCTGAGTTCTTCAATGAGATTTCCAACTTTTGAACCCTTGAAATGGAGGAGAACTCCTCTATTTATAGTGTTTTCCATGGGTACGTGGACTTAGGCTTAAATAGTTTTTGAGTCTAGCCATTTGGACTTGGGCTTTATTGACTTTGGGCCTAGCTATTTGGACTTAGGTCCAGTGTAAACTTGACCCAAATACCATATGACCCAATTTTGACCAAATTGAAGACATGTGGCCTTTCAATTTAGAATTTTCCAACTTTGTTTTCAAATAAAATTTGGGATGCATGTCTGTAGACCCCATATTTGGTCTAGTTGGTTTTAATTTTTTGTGACTTTTTTTAAAAATTTATATGAAAAAGTATTTAGCTAAGAATGCACATTGGCAAAAAAAAAATGATAATAATAATATAGGCAGAAATAGGATTTCGTCCCAAGACTTGTTGGTAAAAAATCAATATGCATGCCAATGGACTAGGACCTTATGTTCAAATGATTATTAAGGCTAAAAATATTAAAATAAAATAATATCTTTTTTTAAAAAAAAGAAATATAGAACCTTCCTACAAAATATCTAGATTTTTGTAGGTTTTCAAGAAATCTCTATGGTAAAGGAACTACCTCAATTACGTTTGAGAACTCCTTTTTTTCAAGTGAACCCCCACAACAATAATAAGAATAACCCCATTAACGAAATGATAAGACAACTCCAAGAAAGTTAAACATATTTACTTGGAAGGATGATCAAAGATCAAGAACAAAGGAGAATTCGTTCCTAACTTCAAGATTTCGAACTCTTCACAATCTAATTGATCAAACTAGATTGAAAGTTCTAAGCATGCATTCTAAATACAAGAACACAAAGAAAGCATAAAAGCTTGAGAGAGACTAAATTCAATCTGAAATTTCATTCAAATTCAACTTCAACTTGTTGTCTTCAAATGACAAATTACATCCCTATTTATACTAATTGAAAAGACACAACTCTTCATCTATGTGGTCTAAATTCAGCCCCTAACCTTTCAAATTCATTCATGAACCTTCATAAATACAAATTCATGAATTCAAAAGATACATAATGCATTAGATATGTGAATGAATATGGATTTTTAGATTCATTGTGTCTTTTGGTTGAATGGGCGTCTGTCCAAGCTTGAATGGATGCAACTCTTAGTCATGGATAGTCACCTTAGCTTGGAAGTAACTGTTTAATGAATCTTGTAATCTTTTAGGGGTCGTTTGGCCCACTGTGTTGGTTATAATAGTGGGGGCTATTATAACCAACCCAATGTTTGGGACACCAACAAAAATAAGGGGTGGAGTTGGTTATTTTTCCCCTCCGTGTTGCTACAGTAACCACTATTCAACCCACCCCAATTATTCTATACATTCTCTACAGTAACTCTTTTCTCTCTTCTTCCATGTGATTCATTGACTTTCCTACCGACAACCGGCCGACGACCACCAACAATTTTTCCGGCGACCGACGTCGACTTTCCGGCGACCGACGTCGACTTTCCGGCGACCGCGCGTCGACTTTTCGGTCACTTTTCTGGCGACCGACGTCGACTTTTCGATCACTTTTCCGGTGATCATCGACGACTTTTTTTTTTAATATTCTCTTCTCGTTTTCATTTCGAAAAATATAAAAAACGAAAATAAAGAAAATAAAAAATAAAAAAAAAGTAGAAGAAATGAAAGGAAAAAAGAAGGAAAAAAAATTTCAGTCACCGAAAAATTTGTTGGTGGTCGTCGAAAAAATCGAAAAAATTATAGAGTTAGATACTAGGTTGTCTTTGCATAAATATGGAGTTTTATTACATAATTACTTTTGATAATGAAGTATATGAATATTTACCTTCATCGTACCATATTTTTCATTCCAAATTATACTTATCGTATTTAAGTTTACCGTGATAATAATAATTTTTTAAAAAAATACTACTCAAGTTTTTATTTCATGTGATTTCTATTTTATTTGATTCTTTTGATAATGAAGGTAAAATGAGTTTTGAATAAGCCTTTACCATTTTTATGTTGGAAATACATAAATGAAACAAATATGGTTTTTCTATATGAAATCATAAAATTACTTATTTTGTGAAAAAACCATGACTCTGAAACAAAGAAAATCAACATTTATCTTAAATTATTCTTGTTTCCTTTTAAGTTAAGCACATAATTTAACCCTATACCTATAACTTTATTTGTTTTTTTTACCGCTAAACTCAAACATTTTTCTTATTAATATTTGAAAAACATGGTATTTGACGTACAAAGTTGCATGAGGAAAATAAAAAAAAATTCAAGAAAAAAAATAATTAGCTTGAACATTTGATTCAGAACCTAATGTTAAACATATCAACATTGCAAACACATACTATTTTAACCAATACTAAAATAATCTGCATCCCAAACACAGACTATTTTATCCTAGACTATAATAATCTGCACCCCAAACACAGACTATTTTATCCCAGACTATAATAATCTGCACCCCAAACACAAACTATTATAACCCCCAGCTATTATAACCAACTCAGCGCCCCAAACAACACCTTAGCTTTAGTTCTTGTCATTGGAGCTTGTGGCATAATGATTGCCTCATGATTGGATTGAATTGAATTTCAGTTTGAAATAGTTTGACTTTTGGCAAAGATACAACCAAACCATTTTGTTTGACTATGTTTATAAAGATATTAAGGTGCTTGAAATGTTGATCCATGTTAGATGAAAATACCAAAACATCGTCAATGTAAACTATTGTAAAATTTTGGAAATCATTGAAAATATCATTCATGATTTTTTGAAATTCTGATGGGGCATTTTTTAGCCCAAAAGGCATAACATTCCATTCATATTATTGTCCAAATGGAACATTAAAAACAGTTTTGTATTTATCTTTTTCGGAAATTTGAATTTGCCAAAATCCAGATTTCATATCAAATTTTGAAAATATTTTAGCATTGGAAATTCTTTTAAGCAAATCTTGCTTATTTGGAATCGGGTATCTTATCCATTCTAAAACTTTATTTAATGGTTTATAATTGATTACAAACATTGGCACACCACGCTCCTGTTCAACTGCATTGTTGACATAGAAGGCTGCACATGACCAGAGGCTCTTTGATGGTTTGATTAGTTCTTTGTTGACTAATTCCTATATTTCTTTCTTACAAAATGTTAGCAATTTTGCATTCATTTGGATTGGTCTTGCCTTTGTGGGAACATCTGATTATTTAAAATCTTTTATATATAGAAGATTTACTATGTGATTTTTCCCATCCCAAAATGCATTGGGTAGATTTGAACATATTTCTTTTTCGATTTTATTCTCTATTTCTTTTATTTTTATTTTGATAGAAGGATCATTGAGATTTTCTTCTATTTTTTTGTAACTAATCTCTTCTTTCAGAAATTGGATTTGTTTTTGTTTTCTTTTTATCTATTCATTTTTTTGATTCACTCATTTCCATAATTTCATATGGAAGGATTGGAGTTATGAATTCAAAAATTATTTCCTTATCATGTATTTTACTGACTAATCCTTTTTCAGTTATTTTTATTGGATATAAATGAGTTAAGAATGGAGTTCCAAAAATCAGTTCTTGTTTTAGATCCTTTACTAAGAGAGAAAGGAATTTATAAAACACAATTCTTCATTACATATATCGGCATGTGGCAGGTTAAATTGGATATTTAAACTTTGTCCGTTAACACTACTTAATTTTTCAGTAGTTTTCTCAAAGTATTTGGTTGGTATTAATCCTTGTTGTATTCAATTTTGATCTGCTCCTGAATCTATCAAGGCTTTTAGAGTTATTTTAAAATCTTCTATTTTTAGTGTCATAAGAGAATACCATTTTTGATATTGTGTCTTTCTAACTTGGTTTATTAGAAAGTTTTCTCCTTCGTCTGTCCCTTCTTCAAAATTTTGAAGTTCTCTATTTATTTTGAGATTATTTATCTCCTGTTTTATTTCTTGAATTTCTTCTTTATTTTGTTGAATTTCTTTCTTGACATTGTTGATTTCAAATTGTAAATCTTGAATTGAAGTTGGTTTCAATTTATCTTTTCTTTGAAGAATTTCATAGAGACTCCTTACTCTTATTTCTTTCTTTTTAACTGGCTTCGTTGGACTACTAGAAGACTCTAAAGATTGTTTTAGGGCGTGTTTGGGGGCCCAACTTCGGAAGCCCATGTTTCCAAAACCCACCGATTTAAAAAAAAATCGTGTTTGGGCCGCTGGTTTGGGAAAACAGGTGATTAGGTTTCCCAAACCCCCGTTTTCCTTTCGTTTCTGTGCCGCTCTCTTCCTCTCCGCTTTCGGTAACACTATGCTCTTCTCTCTCCGGTTTCCTTCGTTCTTCCGATTTTCTCTCTCACCCGATGGTTTCTAACCTCATTTCTTCCTTCCTTCTTCATATGTTCTTGCCGTCTCTCCTTTTCCTCTCTTCTGGGTTGGCAGATCTGAAGGTTAAGTGAGGTTGTTCGTCTTTTTTTTTCTTTATTTTATTTTTCCGCCATGTGACAGTGTTCTTCATATTTTTTTTCCGATCAGACCTCTGATTTGTGTTCTTTCTTCATTTTTTGTTCGGATCTGAACATCATTCGCCCGTCCGATGATGTTTTCGGGTCTTGGATGAACTGCATGTGATCTCCGTCGTCGTGAATCTCGGTTGAAATTTGTTTCCTCCTTGCCCCTTCTTTCTGATCTACAACTGGGTAATTTTTTTTTCGCCATGTAACGGTGTTCTTCATATTTTTTTTTTCTGATCTGACCTCGGATTTGTGTTCTTTCTTCACGTTTTGTTCGGATATGAACATCATACTCCCGTCCAATGATGTGTTGGGTTCTTGGATGAACGTCATGTGATCTCTGTCTTCGTCAATCTCGGTTGAAGTTTGTTTCCTCATCGCCCCTTCTTTCGGATCTACGACTGGGTAATTTTTTTTTTTAGTTTTTTTTTTCTTTTACCATTCGGTCATTTCAATTTTTCTTGTCCACTGTTTGTGTTATTGATGCGCAAATTGCTTACCGCAAGTGTACGGGCCAAGTTATAATATAGTGATTTAAAATCGAATGTCGTCCTCTGGGTTGGTTTTCTAGTTCCCCTAATTACTAAAGGTATATTTGCCCAATTTTATTTAGAGAAAATAAACGAGAGATATGCAAATCAATGAAAAACTATTCAAAGCAATAAAATATGGAAACTAAATGGAGAAAGGCCTTAGGGAATTGATTTCACCTATTAGATGCATGAATTAATTTAAAGAATAATTAGGAACAAATTCGTAACAAGTTCATAAACCAAGGATTTTCAGTACTTAAAAGCCTCTCCCGAGTGCAATTAATTCTTTATGCAAATTAAGAAATTGATATCCCTATCTAATTTCAACAACAAGCATAAGCAATAAGATCAATCCTATTAACGGCCTCTCAAGCAATCCCAAATCTCTCGATTAAAGAATCACCTAAGTCATGCAATTGAGAGTCTAATCTAAACTACCCTCTCCCGAGCGATTAGTTTAGAAACAACAACATACAATCCGTGATCAAGAGATTATAAACATTAATCATACAATTGCATAAATAAACCGCGTTACGAAACGTCCTAAAAAGTCGTAAATTAATCCATACAAACTAATGGCAACATCAAGCCCCTAAGCAACGAAATCTAGCTACTCATGTCTCTCAAAATACAATCAAAATTAGTCCAATACATGCTAAAAATCAGTACGAGAATTAAGGGAGAAAGATTAAACTCGCTAGCCGTGATTCCCGTGCGTTCCCGTCACGATCCTCCCGATCCAAGCTCCCGAAATCAAGCTCCCAAAGTTTCTGCCCATTTTTTTGTGTTTTCTCTCTCCAGAAGTCGTGTTTCTCTCTCCAAAAATGGCTCCCCTCAATCAGCAGCATCGCAAACCTTATATACTGTTGAATCTGCGAGACAGCGTCTCGACGCTGTCGACATAGCGTCTCGACGTTGTGTCAATGTACGCCCTAATTACTTTCAGAAAGTTCGCAGCGTCTCGACGCTGACTTGTATACGCGCGCCTCCTGACTTGCGCCCAGCGTTGAGATGCTCCAAGGGCTAGCGTCTCAACGCTAGGCCTTTAATTGTTCTTCCTTTTCTGTTTTCTTGGCCCGAACTTATTCTTTGGCTCCTAATTCATCGGTAATGCTCAAAAATGTCGAATTCCATTGAAATGCTCGATTCCTACAAAACAAAACCAAATAGACATAAAATTGGCCAAAAAGTCCCCGAGACTAACGATAAAAGCATATGAAATATAGCACAATAAATTGCGCTATCAGTTATTCGGTTTAATGTTGTTGTTGTTTTGCTTTTTTCGTTTTTACAGAAACCCACCCCATGCCGCTTCAACTTGTCGTGGGTGTCAACTATATGAATCGGTATCTGCTTGATAGATTGGGCACGGTGAGGGGTGGGTCGAAGGTAAGGGGTAACCGGCCAATGATGTTTTGGAAGCAAGCAACCTGAAAACATGTTTGCAAATACCTTTTTTTTTTTTTTCTGATCTACCTTGTTGTTGTAGTTTTTTCATCTTCTGATTTACCGTTTCTTACTTCCTTCTGTTTGTAGGTTCGTTCTGTCTCTGTTCATGCTGTTAAAATTTGTTTTACTCCATGTTTAATTTCTTTTTTGTTCATGCTGTTGGGTAGTTTTGATTTCTCAAAGACCATGACCCCCCATTCGAATTATGTCTTCATGCTCTTTTGTAAACTGTGTTGCATACCTATTTTTTCCTTGTCCTTTATTTTCCTGATCTGATTCAATTTTATTTTTCCTGTTATGCGCACATAATTTGAGTTAAGTTTTTTTGTTGGCACATTATTTGGTTTTCTCCGTTTACTTTTTGCCATATTTGTTCAACTCCCATGGTCTTTTTTGTTCCTTCATGTCAATTTCATGTTCTTTTCCAAATTTTGAAACGTTATCTGCATTGAACAAAACCATGGTTGAAATAAAATTTCCAACTGAGGCTAGTTACATTTTTTTTAGAATTAAAATATTTTTTGGTTCTTATGTTCTTATATTTTGGTTACTTTCTAACTAATCACTTATGTTTGAACCAATTTTTTTGGTAAATCAAGTTCATTCCTGCTGAGAAAAGTCTGGTCTTGCATTTAATTAACCTTACCCACCATATCTTCTCATTTATAACATTGGGCTCCGTTGCCTTTATGTTGACTTGTAATCAACCTTCTGACTTCATAAATAAAGGCATGACTTAATAAATAAAGGCAGCTGTCATTTATATTTTGTAGTTTAATTATGCAACCACTTGTTGTACTTTCATTTAACTATCTCCTTCAATCCTTTCCTTATTTAAAGAACACCATCCACTCCTTATTTCTTTGAGGAAAGTCTCCACTGCATTGGCTACTCTCTGTGAACAGTGAGTCATTTTCCAACTTGCATACTTTTCTTCTTTTTTTGTTCTTATGTATACCAAGTTCTTCCTTTCACTAACTACAATCTCTTCTTATCTTCTGCCCCTGAAGACAAACCTGAACCCAATCTCCACCTTCTTCTGTTTCATTTCACGCATTCCAATCTCGTATAACGGTAATTTTTCGTTGTCTTCCTTCGTTCATTTTGTTTATACTTGGTCTACATTCATACAGTTGTATCTTAATAACCTCCTCCCTTTATGTGATATGCTTGCAGGTTTACTCCAAAAAAACACCGTTATATTTGAGGTTTGTTTGTTCGTTCAATTTCAATACGCTTATACTGATCTGAAAATTTTGTAAATTATTTGTTGTGGACATTAGAAACTGTTTCATTTGTTAAATTTAATTTCGGACATTTCGTTGGTTTTTATTTATTTGTTTTTTCACGGTGTATTGTTCAATGCCTTACTATTTTAGGTTATGTAATGATACCATTTTCTGTATAAATGAAAATTTTCTACAATGCATGGGTCAAGGTACGATCTTTAGTTAATCGTTTTCTGAAAATGATGTACAACGTCGTTACTAAAAAATGTTTCTGACATGCAGTCACACTCCGGTGCCAGGGGATTGCTCAATAAGCCATTTCCTCACTATGAGACGCTCGCTTTCGTGTTCGGCAAAGATCGGGCAAGTGGTGGCGGTTCCAAAGTTCCAGTGGAACTGGCGGACAGCGCACAGGGAGACGAAAAGGGCGATAACAATTTCCAGGGGTGAAAGCGAACATAGCTAGCTATTTTTCTCTGATTAATTAAGCTAGTCTTTTATAATTATTTGCCCAAATTTATGCATTTTTATGTTTTATTTGTAGGATGTACGTGTTTGAAGCTTAGTTCAGCAATTGGAGTCAAATGGAGTTTTCTACCTAAAAAAAAATAGGGAAAAATACACTTTTAGTCCCTGAGGTTTGGGTTAAGTGACAGTTTGGTCCCTGAGTTTTCAAACTCAACAAAAATACCCCTGAGTTTTGAGATAAGGAGCATTTTGGTCCCTGCCGTCAACTTTTCTGTTAAATTTTAACAGGTGCTGACGTGGCACTATTATTTTAATAAAGAAAATTATTTTTAAAATTTTTTAAAATAAAAAAATAAAAAAATATTAAAATATTATTATTTTTTTTAATTATTTTATTTTTTCTCCATTTCTTTACTTCCCTTCTTCTTCTCCATCTTCTTCCTCTTCATCCTTTCATTCTTCTTCTTCATATCTCCGGTGGCCGGCGACCGGCGGCCACCCCCCGCCGGCGCCGGCGCCGGCCGCCGGCACTCTTTTTTTTTTTTTTTTTCCTCCCTCTCCTTTTTCTTTTTCTTCCTCCCTCTTTTACTGTTAAAAAAAAAAAAAAAAAAAAAAAAAAAAAACAAAACGAAGGGGGAAAACCCCCTTCGATTCCGGCGCTGGAGAGGGAGGAGGGTCCTCCCTCCTCTTTCTCGCCGCCGGAGACGGAGGAGGGAGCTCCTCGATTGGACTGTTATATTAGCTGATAAAGCTTGAATATTCCTACTGTTGTGATCTTAGTGGAGTCCTCGATTGGACTGTTATATTAGCTGATAAAGCACTTGTATTGGGCAACTAGACCAATCTCCCCTTTTCCCTTGACACTTTTTAGAGATCCATTTTGTGATTTATCTATAGTATTAAACCTTGGATTTTGATAGAAACTTCATTTCTTTGTAGCTAGTGAAAGCTAATGAAGTCAGTAATCCTACTTGTTGAAAGCTTTGTTTGTCTAAACGTAAAGAAAGATAAAGGCATACACGTGAAGCGAGAAGGATAAAGCTGCTCCCAACTTTCACCATCCCAATAAACTAAAAAATAATGTCATTTGGCATCATCAACACTAAAGCAGAGAGAACCACAATAGTAAATGCCCTAACCTTTGGCCTGAGGTCCCTCTCCATGATTGCCCTTAGTTTCTTAATGCTAACACAAACCCCACTAACACCTGCAAAAATATGCCTGAAATACAAAGAAAGAGAATCTCCTTTTGCTCATTTTGCTCAGTAACTTTTCAGCACCCTTTCAAATGAGGTAAAAAATTCTTCTTTCTTGTTTTGTGTTTATCTCTCTGTCTTGTTCTCATCCATGACAGGCACCCACCTTGCCTCCACGTTTGCTCCTTTGTGCTGTTTCTATCTCCCTTTTCTCCTTTTGTCTTCTCCTTTTCTCTTCTTGCTTTAATTGTCACCTGCACTTAAATTAGACTCATCACTCTCCTGTTTGGATCTGAGGAGAATGGGAAATCTCTTATATTTGCTACTTTAGGCATTGTCATGTGTGAACATTGAACATGACCCTCCTGGAAATTTGTAGAAAATGAACCTCGGGTTTAAGAAATAGAGAGAGAGAGAGAGAGAGATGCAATCTCTGTGTTGGAATGGAATTTTATTCCTAAAATGAGAAGATTTAGCCACGTGAAGCACTGATGTTTTTACATTTCATTGTGAAAGTGAAGTTTTGATTAATTTAGAGCTCTTACCTTTTCCTCCCCAACTGAAAGCTTCTTACCAAAGAATGTTAAAGCCACTGGTGAAATGATGAATCACAGTCCATTCATACCAGTAAAACAAAATCCATAAGGGTCCTCCCTCCTCTGTCTCGCCGCCGGAGACGGAGGAGGGATCCCTCCTCGTTCCAGATCTGGAACGGGGAGGGAGGAGGGAGCTCCCTCCTCCCTCTCCGACGCCGGAATCGAAGGGGGTTTTCCCCCTTCGTTTTGTTTTTTTTTTTTTTTTTTTTTTTTAACAGTGAAAGAGGGAGGAAGAAAAAGAAAAGGAGAGGGAGGAAAAAAAAAAAAAAAAAAAGAGAATGCCGGCGGCCGGCGCCGGCGGGGGGGGGCCGCCGGCCGCCGGCCACCGGAGATATGAAGAAGAAGAATGAAAGGATGAAGAGGAAGAAGATGGAGAAGAAGAAGGGAAGTAAAGAAATGGAGAAAAAATAAAATAATTAAAAAATAATAATATTTTAATAATTTTTTATTTTTTTATTTTAAAAAATTTTAAAAATAATTTTTTTTATTAAAATAATAGTGCCACGTCAGCACCTGTTAAAATTTAACAGAAAAGTTGACGGCAGGGACCAAAATGCTCCTTATCTCAAAACTCAGGGGTATTTTTGTTGAGTTTGAAAACTCAGGGACCAAACTGTCACTTAACCCAAACCTCAGGGACTAAAAGTGTATTTTTCCCAAAAAAATAATAATAAAAAAATTATATATATATATTCATAGCGTCGCGACGCTATAGAAAAATTTTCCAAAATTGACAGCGTCTCGACGCTACGACGAAATTTTGCTATTTAAGCATCCTTTCGGCTAGGTTTTTGGGGGAATTCGTTTTGGGACTTTTTGGAGCCGTAAAAGAGGACAAAATTAAGACTTTCGAGGCTGAAACAAAGGGAGAAAAGTGGAAATCAACCCATTGTTCGTGGGGATCGTGAAGGGGACGTTCGGTCTCGGCCTACATTGAGTTTTCTTTTCCCTTTCCTTTTCTTTAGCTAGACTTTATGGCTTTATTATGTTTAGTTGAGCTTGTAATTAGATTCATGAGTAGCTAAACTCATAGCTTAGGGATTGATGTAGTTGATTCAGTTTATGGATTGAATTTATGGTTTAAGTTGTGCAATGATTATTATGTTTGTCATTTTGATTTAATGCTTTCAATTAATTGGCCATTAGTTGGATGATTTAAGTTTTGAATCTAACTCGGGAGAGGGGATTTAATATAGACTTACTCAAGATTGCATGACTAGAGTTTATTTTCTAATTCGTGACGGTTTTAGATTAACTTTGGAATTAGTCAAAAGATCTCATTGCCTTGCATATTAATAAACTTAGATAGGAATATCAAGTTAGTTAATTTGCATGAGAATCAATTATACTCGGGAGAGGTAGTTGTGATTAAAGGGTCTTTGGCTCATAATTTCATTGTGCATAATAACTTACTCCTTAAAATCAATCCTAGACTAAATTGGCGAAATCAATTCCCTAAGTATTTTTCCCAATTGAATTTCCACTTTTTACTTGCTTTGAATTAGTTTTCATATCATTCACTCATTACTTTTTGATCCCTAAATAAAATTGAGCAAGATAATTCACAATACTTGATTTGCTTAAACATCCAATCCAGAGGACGACACTCGTTTATACGAACACTTTATTATTACTTGACCCGTGCGCTTGCGGTAAGGAAAATTCCACATCAAGTTTTTGGTTCCGTTGCCGGGAATTGGCACATTTAGCTAGATTGATATTGTGAAAAAATTGTTTGATCTTAATTTAGGGTGTATTTTTACTTTTTTAAGTTGATTGCATTCTTTTCCTTATTTGTTTTTCTTTCCATATTTGTTTTCTAGTAGTTTTTCTTTTTAGTTGTGTAATCTTTTCCTTATTTGTTTCTTGTTTTTCTTTTTAGATTAGTTTTTCCTTAATTATTAGTTTCCTATTTGATTTTTGCCATATTTTTTTTTGCATTCCATATTAGGTTATTTTGTTTCCTTTTCTAGATTATATTTTCCATATTTAGATTAGTTGTTTTCTTTTCTTGATTTCTTTCCTTAATTGTTTTCTTTCCTTTTTAGGGTAGTTTTGTTTATTGCATGCGTAGTAGTAGAGAATTGATACCGTTGGATCCCGAGATCGAAAGAACAATTCATAGGATTAGAAGAGAAAATAGAGAAATTATTCACATGGCGGACCAAAATCCACCTGAGGAGCCTAGGCCTATTAGAGACTACTTTCAGCCCGTATTTCAGCGGCAACAATCGGGGATAGTCTATGCCCCGATTAATGCCAACAACTTTTAGCTGAAGACCGGTCTCATTCAGATGGCTCGAGATTGTGCATACAGAGGATCGCCCACCGAGGATCCAAATTCTCATCTTAAATCATTTTTGGACATTTGTGGGACGGTAAAGATTAATGGAGTTTCTGAGGATGCTATTCGCTTACGCTTATTTCCTTTTTCTTTGCAGGATAAAGCACGAGATTGGTTGCAGTCCATTCCCCCTGGGAGCATCACCACCTGGGATGCTTTGGTCCAGGCCTTTTTAAAGAAATTTTCCCTCCTGCAAAGACAGTCAAGCTGAGGACCGAAATTGGGACATTCCAACAACAATATGATGAACAGTTGTTCGAGGTGTGGGAGCGATTCAAAGAGTTGTTGAGGAAGTGTCCTCAGCATGGTTACCTCGACTGGCTCCAGGTACAATTGTTTTATAATGGTTTAACTCCTAGTACGAAAACGATTGTTGATGCAGCTGCAGGTGGGACTCTGTTGTCCAAGACCGTGGAAAATGCTCGCATACTTCTAGAGGATATGGCCACCAACAGCTATCAGTGGCCATCTGAGCGGTCTACACCTAAAAAGATTGCTGCTGGAGTGTTTGAGGTTGATAAAGTAAGTGCACTCCAGGCCCAGATGACTTCCCTCGCTAATGCTTTTATGAAATTTTCAGGTACAGGGAGTGCACAGTCAATTGAATCAGCTGCTGCTTTGGCATCTAGACCTCAGGAGGAGACCATTGAACAGATTCAGTATGTATCAAATTCTAATTTTAGGGGATATAATAATAATGTTACACCTACACATTATCACCCTAACAATAGGAACCATGAAAATTTCTCTTATGCAAATACTAAGAATGTTCTTAACCCCCCTGGTTTTGCCCCTCAAACTCAAGAAAATAAAAAGTTAGAGGATCTTGTTGGAGTTTTCATTGCAGAGTCAAGTAACAGGACAACCAAGTTAGAGGAGGCAGTCATTGCCATCAACACCACGGTGAATGGCCACAGTGCTGCCATCAAGAATATTGAGACTCAGCTGGGACAGTTGGTAAATGTTGTAAGCACCATGAATAAAGGTAAGGCCCCAACTGAGCAAGAGAAAACCCAAATGGAGTATTGTAAGGCAATCACTGTGCACCAGGAGGAATCTGACGAGGAGCCTGAATCTGAGGAGTATGACATGCCTACAGGGGAAGCTGAGGAGGACACATCATTAGATGAGGCTGAAAAGCCTGAACCTGAGCCTCCTATTCCTTCTCCCACACGGATGGTTCCCAAAGAAAAGAAAAAGAAAAAGAAGAAAAAGAACAATCAGGTTCAGTTTGATAAGTTTATGAATGCTTTTATGAATCTGAACATTAATACTCCTTTTGCAGAGGCATTAGAGATGCCACAGTATAACAGGTTCATGAAAGAGTGGTTAACAAAGAAGCGAAAGGAAAAGAAGGTTGACACTGTATATCTTGCTTCCACATGCAGCACCAGAGTACAACAGAAGGTACCTGAAAAAGTAGCAGATCCAGGGAGTTTTTCTGTTCCTTGTAGTTTTGGTACTTATTCTTTCAGAGCATTATGTGATTTAGGTGCTAGCATTAATATTATTCCTTTGTCCTTGTGTAAAAAGTTAGACATAGGTGAGATTAAATCTACTCCTGTAAAGCTCCAATTGGCTGATCAATCTGTGGTTAGACCAGTTGGCATTGTAGAAAATGTTTTAATCAGAGTAGGTAAATTTTTCCTCCCTATTGACTTGTATGTTATGGACATGATAGAAAATCCTTCAATGTCTGTCATATTAGGAAGACCATTCCTCGCTACTGGGCGAGTGATTATTGATATTGAGCGCATGGAGCTCACTATTAGAGTCAGGAATGAAAAAGAAATTTTTAAAGCAGTGGAAGACTCTAAAGATGAAGTGCTTTTCATGGGTTACAAGAAAGGTGCAAGAAAAAGCACATTTGTTGGATTCACAGAACAAAAGCTTCCTTGAAGCACGATCAACACGTCGAGCTAATGACAAGCGCTTTTGGGAGGCAACCCAAGTAAGTTTATTGTGTTTTCTTTTTGTTTTTAATTTATTGTTTGTTTTTGTTTTGTAGGTCTTGTTTTCTTTCTCTCCTTTGCTTTCAAGCTTTCAAGATTTCAAGCTTTCAGTCAAGAAGTCATCATTATTCCAGGCCAGTATTGTTCACTCCTTTCATTCTTTTATTGTTCTCATGCTTGTTTATGCCTTATTTTCTGTATACATTGAGGACAATGCATGTTTTAAGTTTGGGGGTGGATTAGCATGTTTGTGGAGCCCTTGAGCATCTGAGTTCGGGCTATAGTTTTGAGATTTCTTTGAATTGAGCATATGATTGTTTTCTGGATGCTATTTTTGCATGGCTATGATGTCCTAGGATAGGCTTTCTTGTCAATTTTGAAGCTTTCGATGAGTTGTAAGCATGAGTGCCCAAAAAGGGAGATTTTTTTAAACTTTTTCTAGGAGATGGCTTGCATGAGTAGAGTATTTGTCTTGGCTAGATTTGGATTTGAATGCTTAGGAGCGAATTATTGGGTTCATATGCTTGTTTTCACCTCGATAGGTGTAGGGTAGAGCTAAAGAGTTAATTTTTTTGCAAATTAGCATGTTTGATCTTGCTTAGGAGAAAAGAAAAGAATATCTGCTTATCATGTTCATAATGAAAAATCATTCTTGTTGTTACTGTTGAAAAAGAAAAAAGAAAAAAGTCATGACTTATGTGCGCAATATGCAATGGTTAATAAAGATTAAGGTCAAAAGAGCTACCCCTGTTGTGATCAGTTAGGCGAACCAGAGAAAACTCAGGTTAAGGGTCCCTGCAATGGGTGTGTGAAAGCTAGTGCCACATATACATGCTTAATTTAATTGTTAATTATAAGCACCTAAGTATGGAGGAAAACAAACTAATTTGTTTCATTGACTCGTTAGTGAATCCTTAGTGCCAGTGTAGAGGGAAGATGAGTTGAGAGTTTAATAATCCAATCCCAGGCTAGTAGAGTCTGGTCTCGTTGAGTTAGATCTCGCTTGTGCAAGTTAATTTTGGAAAAAATAATTTGTCTCCCTCATTGTTCCTTATGTGCATGTCTCTTGCTTGCTTGACTATTGACTTTTGAGCCTTGAGGATTGAGTCATGTTTGTTGCATCCATTCTTCCACTATATGTTTGATTTTTAGTTTGCTCGAGGACTAGCAAAAGCTTAAGTTTGGGGGTATTTGATAGCGAGCATAGCTAGCTATTTTTCTCTGATTAATTAAGCTAGTCTTTTATAATTATTTGCCCAAATTTATGCATTTTTATGTTTTATTTGTAGGATGTACGTGTTTGAAGCTTAATTCAGCAATTGGAGTCAAATGGAGTTTTCTACCTAAAAAAAAAAAAAAAAAAAAAAAATCATAGCGTCGCGACGCTAGGAACAGCATCGCGACGCTAGGAACAGCATCGCGACGCTATAGAAAAATTTTCCAAAATTGCTATTTAAGCATCCTTTCGGCTAGGTTTTTGGGGGAATTCGTTTTGGGACTTTTTGGAGCCGGTGACTTTTTAACAGACTTTCCTCTAACGAAACTTTTGATTTCTAATTACGAACTGTGTACCTATGACTTAATTTAATAATTTTTTGTTAACTGTAATATAGTCAACCCGTTCCCAATTTTTTGTAGAGGGTTGATCGTCTAGTTCCTGATGTATATGAAATCAATGTACGTACTATCCCAATTTCCCACTTAATAGAATGGTCATGTTCATTACCCAATCTTAGAACAATCATGTAGCATTGAAAAGTACAAACAGAAAAAAGAGAAAAAGAAGAAGAAAAAACCAATCAAAATCATAAAAACGGAGTTTGAAACTAAGTTCAGTAGAAATGTAGGAAATGCAACATGTGTGCAAAGAAATTTGATAAATGATATTTTTTTCCCAATTTTAAATGTTTGATCAGGATTGTGTATTAAATTCCCATATTCACAATTAATGGAAAAAACATTCTAAATGGTTGATTTTAGAACAATTGTTTAATATTAAACAAGAATAAGAAACAATAAAAAAAATTATTCTTATTCAACACAGGGTCTCAACCTCCAAAACTACGTTCAGAACAAATATAGGAAATGCAACAAGTGTGCAAAAAATTGGAAGAAGGGAAATTGATTATAATTTTCTTCTTTAATAATCAATTTCGTGATGAAAATTGGGTTTTACAATCCCATATTTACAATTAATGGAAACAAAGTTATAAATTTTGTAATTGCATAAGAATTGTGTAACATGAATTTTAAAAAAATCAACGAAAAAGGAAAAAAAAAAACAGAAACTCAGACTTCAGAAATCAGCACCCCAAACATAGACTTCCTAAACTCAGACTTCTGAAATCAGCACCTCAAACACAGACTTCCCAGACGCAGACTTCAGAAACCAGCACCCAAAACACAGACTTCCCAACTCAGACTTCTGAAATCAGCACCCCAAACACAGACTTCCAAAACCACCCTATTTCCTAAACCCCCACTTCCAAAACCCAAACCCTTGCCCCAAACACGCCCTTAGAGTTTTTAGAATTATCTTTTTCATTGCTTCGTCATTTATATGATCTATTGATTGAAAAAGAGCTTCCTTCTCGTTTGTTAGAACGTTTATGCATTGTCCTTCACATGCATAGGCTTTGACTCCTTCTTCAATATCACTTTCACTCTGACTTGATATTTCATAATATGTTTCTTCTAATTCTTGTATTTTTAGTTCTTCTTAAGAACTATCAGAATATTTCAATGAATATTCTTCATTAATATCTAATTCATTTATTTTCCTATTTGGACAGTTATTTGCATAATGTCCTTCTTTGTTACATTTGTAACAAGAGACTTTTCGTTTACCTTTTGATTTAGTATTTTGATTTTTCTTTTCGACTTCTCCGTTTATAATATCGTTTGGGGATATATTCCCTTTGAGGAGGTCTATATGATCTTTGATAATTGTCTTTATAGTATCTCCTACTATTATGTCGTTAAACAGTTCGTTTCCTTGAGGTGTTTGGTTCCTCTATTCTTTCACATCCATATTGAGAACAAAAAGTTTTCATTTCTCATTGCAAATTTCTAATCCACTATCTATTATGTAGGTTGTGATTTGTCCAAATGTTACTTTTGTCCTTGGAATGTCATGGTCATATACTTTGTTAAGAGAGTTATACACTCTTTCTGCAATATAACTTGGAATAAAGTTTTCTTTCCAGTGTTGTGTGTTACAATCAGGCATAAAGAAAACTCTAGCTAGGAACATGTCTTTATACCATTTAAAATTGGCTAGGTCTGTACATCTTAAATTTTTTTAAATTGTTCTTTGATTTTCTGCACCTACTGAGCTACTTCTTGGTGTAAAATGTAGGGCTATGGCGTAAATTAACGTTGGTACTGTGTCTTCTATTTCTATCTCTTTTGTAGTAGAAGTGCTTGGTTCACTTGTTTTTATATCGATAGTTTCTACTTTTATTTCTTTAGTCTTTTTTACTTTATTCTTATGTTCTTTGATACAGGTTCCATCGGCTGGGGATAAGCAACAATCCCACCATGCTTTAAGCATTCCAGTGAATCCATTGATAATTAACTTTGTTGCCGCATTGTTTGAGTGATCACTTGCTTCATAGGCTACAGCAGCCATAAGCATTTCATGGAGAGTATCTTCTATTTGTTTGTATGACATTCCATCTATATTGCATATATATATGGAACGACCATCATACTGAGTGTTTCTCATGAATCTGTTGTTTTGTTCATAGTTTAAGTCTGGCATTGTTGGTCTATGATACCAATTTATTCTATCATTTTCATTGATTGGTTTGTAATTTCTGATTCAATTTAAATTCAATTGTTCCTCGTTTTTTAGGGATGAAAATTGTTCTACTAAGGATTCTACATCACTATCATTAAGAACATTAACCTGTTTTGAAGATTCTCCTGATAAATTTAAAGCTTTTAACCTTTTATCAATTCCGTCCCTTATATGAGTTTTTGGTGTTTTTAACCTTACTTTTTCTGGTGGATTAAACAATGGCTTGATTGTTTGTTTTGGAGGTTCTATTATTTCTTCTAGCTTATAAACTTGTTCTGCTATTGAGGTTAACATTCTATTTGAATAATTATTTTGAACTTGTAAGCTTTTAATCTCTTTATTTGTAGGAGACTTATTTTCTTCTGACTCCCTTATTAATTGGAAGGGTTTTGCAACTATTTTCTCATTATAGAAACTGTCAAATTCAATATCTTCCATTGGAAGGAAATCTCCTTCAATTTCTTCTCTTCTCATGGTTTTCCATTTCTCCCTTTCTTTAATGGCTCTTGTCCATTTACTAGTTATTTGCATGGATGTTCGTAATGCTTTATATGGTCTGACCAATTATATAATGAATTGATTCCTAATGGAAACTCGACGGAGAGAAATTAGGATAGATCATAATCCATGCAACTGAGTTTAACTGCTCGTAGTGATAGCGAGATTAGTTGGTTAGACTTAGATTCCAATAATGAATCAGAGCTTAATTAACGAATTTAATAGCGCTAAGGACACTTAGGTTATTAATATGAGTTAATTACAATTAGGGGAGACTGAAAGGAGAACCTATGTGATAGACGGAGATTCTAGGATTATAATTAGTCGGGCATTGAGATAGGATAATAAGAATAATTAATTAGCTATATTCTGATTTTCAAGACCCCGTTTCTCACTCGATTCTTTCTCCACATCTTTATTTCGATTGATCGCTTAAATTTGTTTTACTGCTTTATTTCTCAGTTGGATTTAGCATGACGTGTTGGCTCCTAAATAATATTTCTTCTAAGTATTTTTAGTGATCAAATTAATTATCTTGCTTAAATACCGTTCTTCCTCCCTGTGGATTCGATACTCGGAATATTTTCCGTTTTATTATTACTTGGGCAACGGTACGCTTGCAGTAGTAGCAACATGGAGTTACGAACACTCGTGAAGGACTAACTTGCTGTTATTGGTCTATATCCGTGGACACAGAATTATGTCTACAGTGAGAAGAGTGCAATTGTAGGTCTTTAGTGGAGTGAACCCACAATTAACGAAAATTGATTAATTGGTTAATGAGTTTAGCCGATTAATCTCATATTATTGGAGC
This sequence comes from Luffa acutangula, assembly GCA_036850905.1. Taxonomy (NCBI): domain Eukaryota; kingdom Viridiplantae; phylum Streptophyta; class Magnoliopsida; order Cucurbitales; family Cucurbitaceae; genus Luffa; species Luffa acutangula. Next base: position 45,327,005 of record CM072091.1, on the reverse strand, counting down.
TTCTGATCTGCAGGTCCATTAGGTCCCACCGGTAGCTCGTAAAGAGACTTAAGGCAATTAAGTATTAATTGTAAACTGAAAGTGTTCAATTTATTTAGGGGAATCATATAATGTATGTTGATGCATTATAATATAAAGTTTATGAAACTTTATAATATAATTTTGAATTAATTTCAAAATTAATTTTTTGAGAGAAAATATTTTAAAGAGTTCAAATAATTAATATGAATTGGATTTGTATTAATAAAAAAAATAATTTAATAAAATCCATAAAATTAAATATATGATATTTAATTGGGTAATTAATTAATTATGAAATTAATTATTTATTTATTAAAATTAATATGAATAAGATAATAGATTTGATTAGATCTTATTCATGACATTTTCCTATAAGGATTAGATCTTTGGCCTTTTCCTATTGATGCGCAAATTGCTTACCGCAAGTGTACTGGTCAAGTAATAATATAGTGTTTTCGTGATTAAACGAGTATCGTCCTCTGGATTGGTTTTCTAGCAAATTAAGTACCGTGAATACTTTTGTTCAATTTTATTTAGGGAGCAAAACTTAATGAAAAAGATAAATTTAAAGACAAAAAGCATAAAATAAAGTGGAGACTCAAATGGAAAGACTCTTAGGGAATTGATTTCATTGATTAAGATTGAGGATTGATTAATAGGAATGAATTGATCGTGCAATTATTCTACAAGCCAAGGAAACTTTTATCACGATTACCTCTCCCGAGTATAATTGATTCTCATGCAAATAACTAACTTGATATCCCTATCTAAGTTCATTAACTTGCAAGGCATTATTCGGTTCGGTCCTTGTTATCCTTCTAAAGTAATTCTAAATCCCGTCACAAACTTAAAATTTCTACTTTAGTCATGCAATTAAACAAAGTAAGTCTTAAGCCAAATCCTCTCTCCCGAGTTAGATTCAACACTCAAATCATTCAATTAGTGATCAAGTAATTGAAAGCATTACACAAAATTGTAAGAATAAAATAAAAGCACATTCATCCCAAAAATTCAATCCAAAAATCTTAAAACAACTACATCAAACCCTAAGACAAACAACTAGCAATTCATAGTCTTTAAACCACAAACACTAATTGCAAGAAAAGCCATAAAAACTACAAGAGTTAAGGGAAAGAGAAAGGAAAACTCGAATCCGTCGAAACCGGTACGTCCCCGTCACGATCTGCCCGTCTTCTCGCTTGATTCCCGCTCCTTGGCCTTGTTTTAGCTCCCACCAAAGGCCTCTAGTCGAAATTAGGGCTAAAATCTAACTAATTGGACACCCCTTGGTCGTAGCCTGAAAAGAAGATTAAATAGGAAATCGGTCGATAGCGTCGAGACGCTATGGTCACAGCGTCGCGACGCTATGACCTTTTGCCGCCTGAATCAAAAAAGGAAAGGCAGCGTCGAGACGCTCCAAGAGTAGCGTCCTGACACTGGTCTGTGGATGACTCTCTTTTAACTTCTTCTAACTTGAATCTTGTTCGTTCTTTAGCCAATTTTCATGTCCCGAACACATATTTAGCTTCAATTTCTCGATTTAACTCTGAAACATGATTCCTACAAATAGAACACAAAAATGCATAATTTTGGCCAATTAAATATAAAAGACTAGCTTAATTAATTAGGGAAAAATAGCTAGCTATGGTCGCTAACACCTATAAGTAGACATGGAGATAAAAGAAGATTGAAAAGACCTTATAAAAAATTAAAAAAAAAAACTAAACAAAATAATAATAAAGAAATATAACATACACAACAATGAAGAGAATTGAAGCTGAGGAAGATGTGGAGAGAATGAGAAAATGCAGAAAAAAAGGTAGGAGAGATTTGGACAGAAGGAGAGGTGGAAGAATAGCTAAGATTGAAAGTGGAATTCTCGTTGGACTGCCATTACACGCTACCGCGTCAGGAATCTTGGTAGCAGCGTGTCACATCGAGTTGACCAATGCATGCAAAAGAATTTTTTTTAAAAAAAAAAACATGTGAGTCTATGGCTAGCCACAGATTCAGTACGTCATCACATCACTCAGTCGACAGAATGATGTGATCTAACCTTTAAAATATATATATATATATATATATATAAAGAACTGAATCAGTGGCTTTAAGGACAAAAAATATGTGGCTTAAAGCCACGAAACCCAATAAGGACAAAAAAACACCTTGTTTTCGCCAATTTTTTTTTTCAAGACACCTTGTTTTCGCCAATTTTTTTTTTTTCAAAACACCCTGATTTCGCCAATTTTTTTAAAATCTATTTTTTTAATTAACCCCCATAAATGATATTCTTTAGTTACATTAAAAAATCAAGGCTTCAAAATTACTTTAAAGACTCTAATAGATTCTGGAGCAGATCAAAATTGCATACAACAAGGTTTAATCCCAACTAAATATTTTGAAAATACAACGGAAAAATTAAGCAGTGCAAACAAACAAAACCTAAATATAAAATACAAATGACCAAATGTCCATGTTTGTAATCAAGAATTTCTTCTCCTAGTAAAAGATCTAAAACGAGAATTAATATTAGGAACTCATTTCTAACTCAACTATATTCTATAAAAATAACAGAAAATGGTTTGATGAACAAAATTTCAGGAAAAGAAATTTTATTCAAATTTATAACTCCTATTCTCTCATACGACATTATGGAAATTAGTGAACTGAAGCTCAATGAAGTAAAAAGAAAGCAAAAACAAATTTAATTTCTCAAAGAAGAAATTAGTTATAAAAGAATAGAAGAAAATTTAAAGGAATCCTCTATTAAAAAAAAAGAATAAATGATATTCAATACAAAATTGAAAAGAAAATATGTTCAAATTTACCAAATGCTTTTTGGGATAGAAATAGAAAAAAAAACATATTGTCAACCTACCATATATTAAAGATTTTAAAGAATCAGAAATACTCACAAAGGCAAGACCAATTCAAATGAATTCTGAATTATTAATGCATTGCAAAAAAAAAGAAATTCAGGATCTTCTAGATAAAAAATTAATTAGGCTTTCAAAAAGCTCGTGGTCATGTACAACGTTCTATGTCAACAACATAGCCGAAAGGAGCGTGGTGTGCCCAGGTTAGTATTCAACTACAAACCTTTAAACAAAGTTTTGGAATGGATTAGATATCCAATTTCTAATAAACAAGATTTATTAAAAAGAATTTCAAACACTAAAATCTTTTCAAAATTTGACATGAAATCAGAATTTTGGCAAATTCAAATAACCGAGAATGATAAATATAAAACTGCTTCCAATGTTCCATTTGGTCAATACGAGTGGAATGTAATGTCATTTGGGTTAAAAAAAATGTCCCTTTAGAATTTCAGAAAATCATGAATGACATTTTCAATGGTTTTCAATAGACCTCACGAAAACAACTCACTCTTAATGCACCAATTGTAATTATTTCTAAATGTTCCACCAACCAAAACACAAATTCAACAAACCTCAAGAAACAACACAATTTCAATGCACCAATTGTAATTATCTCTAAATGTTTCACCAACCAAAACAAATTACAAATAGAACCTCAAACCACATGTACAACCTAAGCTAAAAAGTCGTAGTTCAACAAACAATCACCAAACCACAATAAAATTACAAATAGAACCTCAAACTTTAAATCAACAATGGACACAACACCCCCCCCCCCCCATCCACATTCACTAAAAATAGATCAAGCTTCAACAAAGAAAACAACTTTTAAAAAAAAAACTCAAACTTCAACAAATAAATCAACTCACTCCAAGTCACAAATATAAACTAACTCCTCCCCTCAAATCCACATTCATTAGAAGAAAACTACATAAAGAGATACATTTATTCAACAATTACGTTCATTCAACAAATACAATGTCCCCCATCCAAAAACTACATAACAAATCTACAATATAAGTTCTTATTAATAAATTTCAATTAAGAAAAACAACCGAATATTAGAACCAACCATAGGAATTAGTTACAACTAGATCATTCCAAAAAGTTCAACAATTTAAATATATAGGAAAAACATAATGGAAGTATTTTACATACCTCTTAAAGCTTGTCCCAAGAACTTTATCTATAAAAAAAAAATTCTACACAACAAAAGTAACAAAAAAACTTTCAAAACAAAATTTAACACTAAATAAACTAGAAATTGAGGAAAAAAAAACTAGAAATTGAATCCAAAAATATATCTCACACTCTTTTATGAACAAAACTTAGGGAAAGATGGTAAGAAACGTAAATGGAAAGGGAAGAAACGGAAATGGGAAGAAACAAAAATGGGAGAGAAGTTACCCACGACGGCAATGGCGTTTTCCAACGCTCTCCGACGGTCCCAACACCCTCGGTTCGAAGAGAGAAGATGAAAGAAGTCGAAGGGAGAAGAAAAAGGCAGCAGGTGAACGAAAATGAAGCTTCTGGGTTTTTTTAAAGGCTTTGCAATGCAAATTCTCATTTCGTCGCAACCTTAAAGTGACTGATGGGCTCCCTGCACAAAAAATACACTGCACAAGGTGGGTTTCTTTTCCGAACTTTGCGACGAAAATGAAACTTTTGACGCTGGCTTTGCGACGCAACGGTCATTTTGACGCTGATTGTTGTGACATTTTATTGAGTTTCGACGCTGACAGGTTATTTTGTCAAAAAAAATTGAATTGTTGGCGGGAAATTTTGGTTGTTGCGGCGAAACTAATGGTTTCGTCGCTGGGCAAGCGAGAAAATATAGTTTTTGATGCAAACTCAAACCTAGGTATGAAAATTTTCATGGAGTGTCGAAATGGAATAAAACGTCGCAAGGTTAGCAATGTAATTCTTCGTTTCGTCGCATTGCTGCGACGTTTGAGGTTTCATCGCTGAGTTTTCGACGCTAAAGCCCTCCTTTCTTGTAGTGAGATTTTACAATTGTTTATATTAAACAACATTTTAAACATCTCAATATTTTTATTGATACTATTAAACCAAAAGGTTTGGTAGTGTCCTTACCCAATATCAAATTATTTCAAACAGAAATTAAAATTTTGGGCTTTGAAATCCATTTGGGCTTTATTAAACCCATTCAAAGATCCATTGATTTTGCTTCAAACTTTCCCCTAATCAAATATAGGACAAAACCCAATTACAAAGATTTTTGGGTTGTCTCAATTATGTGTTTGACAAACCCCTTTTTCAAAGTTTAAAAAAGAATCCAACTCCATGGCAGAAAAGCATACTAAAGCTATAAAAAAAAAATCAAGCTATAGTCAAATCAATTTCCTGTTTAAGTCTTCTCAATCCAAAAGCAAATTTCATTGTAGAGACAGATGTTTCAGATATAGGATATGGAGGAATCCTCAAACAGTGTGTAGATAAGAACGAGTCAATAATTCGATTCCGCTCAGGAATTTAGAACGATACCCAGAAGAATTACTCCACAGCAAAAAAGAAATTATTAGTCATAGTTCTTTGTGTTAAAAAATTCCAAGGGAAATTAATTAATAAAAAATTCACCATCAAAATATATTCTAGAGCATCCAAGTTTGTTCTCGAAAAAAATGTTAAAAAACTTGTTTCAGAACAAATCTTTGCCAGATGGCTATTTGATCATGTTTTGACTTTGAAATTTTGCCTATAAAAGGAGAACAAAATTCCTTAGTCGATTACCTCTCAAAGGATTAACTCTAAAACCCTCTCATCTCTCTCTCCTTCCATCTTTGCAAAAGAAAAAAGTGAATGAGTGATAGGAAGGCAAAAGCCTCTTCATCAAAGGGCAAAAGCCCATCTTCTTTAATTAAGCACAACACCCTCTCCAATGAGTGCTGATCAATATGCTATGGAATTAAGGTTTACTCTGATAACTCGTTCCATAACAAGATCCATCGGTATACGACTCGAATCAACCATGGAGTCATCTACTCCACCTCCAAGCCTTCGCCCAACTTAGTCCATTCTTCAGACGAAGTTGTTCAATTAAGACCTCCCGTCTCGCCCTCTTCAAAATTGGGATAATTTATCCCATCTCCTTCAACTTATTCTTAGGCAATCACACCAGAAAAGAGGTTTGTACCTTGACCTGAGATTAAGACATACTTTCAAAAATCTTTAGTTATCAATGAACCTATCATTGAACTAGAATTTCAAGGCCTCAAACTAGAGGAAACCATTTGAAATATGTATCCTTCAGGATTTAATTGTATCCCTGAAGATCTCAATAAAACCATAACTTTGTATGAGTTTATTCTCGTTGATACAAAATCAGCTGAAATAACTCATATTCCAAACAAAAGTGAACCCTCAAGGATGCTTATTCCAAACTTAAAATTTTCAAAGCCTTAAATCCAACCCGTTGGAATCAAGGTCTCTACACCGACAAATCTTTTTCCAAACCCTTCGTGCCACACACTTATTCTTATCGGGACTACATAAGAGTCTGGTACAATGTTATGTGGTACTCAAATTATAACCATTCATGGTTTATTTCTTTCTGTCAAGACAATTTCCATTATGGTTCATTCAATGGTGGAATACGTTTTGAATGACTGACGATATTTTACCAACACCCTTACAAGAATCATATTTCTACTTTACAAGAACAATCCAAAAAACAGCATTTCGTAACTCAATGAAATTTTGTTTATATTTTCAAATTTCATGGATATTTTCCTGGAACTTCTCAACCAGCTCATATCATCAATACAAAACTCTCGCAACATCATCGCAACGCAGAGCGACCAACGTTCTTCCCTTAGGGTCTCTTTCGAGGTTAAAGGTTTGGAGTCGCCACCAGTCATCTTGGAGTGTGATTGGTCACCCATTTTAAAGAAAAATTGGTCTTTGAAAACCAAAATTAGACTCGAGAGTCGATTGAGTGTAGGGAAGGTGTTAGCACCCTTACAACACCCATTTAAAAATGGTTACCACATTTTATTTTATAAATTATTCTTTTATAACATGAAACGATCCTTTATTTTGAAGAAATAAAATAAATAAATAACAAATGTCCCACTTGATTTTACCTTAGCTTTAAAACATCAGGGTTTGATGTAGTGAGTGGGGTTGTACCCAATAATTGTTTGTCATGTTGGAATTTTCTTTTAATTAAAGAAAATTTGTCAACTCAAGAATTTGAGAAATTATCTCAACTTCATCCTAGGTTGTACATGAGTTATTTTCTCTCATATCTATTATTTCACATTTCATATATAAAATGTCAATTAATAATCATGAGTGGTATGAGACCATTCAATGGAAAAAAGATTTTTTATTATTTTTTTTAAGCAAATCCAATTTGAAATTTCCAAATTTTAAAATTAAAACCAATTGAAAGAAAAGTTAAAATCAAATTGAAATTCAATTGGAAATCTCAAGTCAAATTTATTTTGATTGCCAAAATAATTGACTAGATAAACTTTAGGCTAATTTCCAAGAATGGTGTTCCCTTTCGTTGAGCTTAAATACTCATTCTTAGACAAAATTAGCTTTAAAGTTTCCATAATCAATCTATTTTAACCTTTCAAAATAGTAAATAACGTTTTGAAATTTGACTTAACCTTTCAACAATTGAAATTGATTTCCAGTTTAATTAAAAAAAAACCATAGTCATTGATTGATTTCAAACCTAATTAAAATTGAAATTTATTTTCAATATAAAACCAAATAGACATTGATTTTGAAATTCCAATTAGAACATATTGAAATTTATTGAAAAATTCCAAATTAAAACCAATTTAAAGTTGAAATTAGAAATTCTAAATTAAAACCAAACTGAAATTGATTAGGAGATTTCAATGTAAAATTCAATTTGAAATGAGATTTGTTGGAGAAATGGCACACTAAGTCATTTGAAATTGATTTAGGAAATCAAATTTAAAATCAAATTGAAAATGAATCAATTTAAAAAATGAATTGAATTGCAAATCCCAATTAAACCAAATTCAAATTTATTTCTAAAATTGCAAATTAAACCAAATTGAAATCAAATCAATTTAAAACCAAAATGAAATTGAATTAAAAATCCAAATTAAACCAAATTGACATTAATTTTTTAAAAATTTCAAAACGAAATTGAAATGGAAATCCAAATTGAGAATCAAAACCGAATTGAAACTAAAACTTTAAATTAGAATTAAATTAGAATTAAATTGAGATCTCCAAATTAAAGTCAATTAAAACCAATGTAAAATTCAAATTAGAAATTTTAAATTAAAACCAGGTTGAAATTGATTTAACAAAATCTCAATTAAAGCTAATTTGAAATTAATTTGAATTTTAGCTTAAAATCAAAGTGAAAGAAAAAAACATTAAACAAATAAAGAATTTGAAATAAGCTAGCTTTTAAGCAAATAAAAGAGAAATAATATGAAGAAAAGAAAACATAAATAAATAAATAAAAGAGTGGGACCCACCAACTTTACCTTCATCTTCTTCCTCATTTTCTTTCCTCTCCCCAATCCTTCTTCCCATCTTCCTCTTCTTTTTCCTTTCTTCCACTTTCGTTACTCTCAATTCTTTCTACCTCTCTCTTTCATGAAAATACACCAGAATGTGAGTTGGAGTTGTTGCGCAAGTCAATAGGATTTTTGCGTGTGTAGTCTTGGACCTTCGAGATGGTTTTTACCGTGGGTATGTGACTGAAAATTTAGCGTTGATGGCGTGGGTGTCCGAGCTTGGTTGTCGGTGTGTGTGCTCGAGCGATGGCATGCGAGTTGTGTTCGTTTGGCGACTGCGGCGACGTTAAAGCTATTTAAAGGGGTTGGTTCGAAGGCTCGCACAATTTTAGATTTGAAATGGCGTTGTAAGTATGCTACATTGGAACTGTGGGCGTCATGAGTTGTGCTCGAATGGCGGCTGCGTGGATCACTGGAGTTAATGGTGGTGGATGTAGAATGGATGAAGAAGAAAATGGTTAAGGTCACTGTCGCAACGTCATCGCGACGCGGAGCGGCCGACGTCCTTTCTTAAGGGTCTCTTTCGAGGTGAGAGGTTTGGAGTCTCCACCAATCATCTTGGGGTGTGATTGGTCACCCATTTTAAAGAAAAACCGATCTTTGAAAACCAAAAATTAGGCTCGGGAGTCGATTGAGTGTAGGGAAGGTTTTAGCACCCCTACAACACCGTTTAAAAAACGGTTACCACATTTTATTTTAAAATTATCCTTTTATAACATAAAATGATCCTTATTATTTTGAAGAAATAAAAGAAATAAATAATAAATGTCTCACTTGATCTTACCTTAGCTTCAAGCGATAAAGTAAGGGTCTGATGTAGTGAGTGGGGTTATACCCAATAATTGTTTGTCATGTTGAAATTTTCTTTTTAATTAAAGAAAATTTGTCACCTCAAGAATTTGAGAAATTCTCAACTCCATCATAGGTTATACATGAGCTATTTTGTCTCACATCTATTATTTCACATTTCAACAATAAAATGTGAACTAATAGTCACGAGTGGCAGGACACCATAACGAAAAAAATATGTTTTCATTTTTAAATAAAATTCAATTAAAAATTCATTTGAAATTTCTAAAGTAAAACCATTTTGAAATTCATTTGGAAAATTCAATTTAGAATCAAATTGAAATTGATTTGAAAAGATCTAAGTTAATCAAATTTAAATTTTGATTGCCAAAATAATCGATAGTTAAACTTTAGGCTAATTTCCAGGCAGGGTGTTCCCTTTCGGTCAGCTTAAGTACCCGTTCTTAGACAAAATTAGCCTTAAAGTTTCCGTAATCGATCTATTTTAGCCTTTTAAAATATTAAATAATGTTTTTGAAATTTGATTTAACCTTTGAAATTGATTTCCAATTTAGTTTAAAACTGAAATTGATTTTCAATATAAAACCAAATAGACATTGATTTTGAAATTCCAATGAGAACATATTGAAATTTATTGAAAAATTCTAAATTAAAACCAAACCGAAATTGATTTGGAGATTTCAATGTATATTCAATTTGAAATGAAATTTATTCGTGAAATGACACCGTCAAGGTAATTTGAAATTTATTTAAGAAACCCATCAAATTGAAATCAATTTTAAAAATCTAAATTAAAATCAAATTGAAATTATGTGTGAATATCAAATAAGGACCGAATTGACATTCATCCAAGAATTAAAAATTTGAGATTTTATTCAAATTAAAATCAATCAAAGAAAAATTAAAATTCTATTTGAAAATTTCAAACCAAAACTAAATTGAAATTGAGTTAATTTAAAACCAAGAATGAAATTGAATTGAAATCCAAATTAAATCAAATTGACTTTGATTTTTTAAAATCCTAAAAGAAATTAAATTGGACATTCAAATTTAGAATCAAAATGGGATTGAAATCAAAGCTTCAAATAAAAATTAAATTGAAACTGAATTGAGATCTCTAATGTGAATTAAAGACATTGATTCAAAAGCCAATTAAAACCAATGTGAAATTCAAATTAGAAATTTATGTTAAAGCCTAATTGAAATTGATTTTGAGATTTTAATGTAAACCAAAATTGAAATTGAACTCCAATTTAACTAAAGTCCATAGACATTCCCAATTTAATTAAAATTGAAATTGATTTCCCATTTAGAACCAAATGGACGTTGATTTGTTTCAAATTTTACAAAAGTTGAAAATGACTTCCAATTTAAAACCAAATAAACATTGATTTGCAAATTCCAATTTCCAACCATGATGAGTTCAAGATTTGAAACTAGATTGAAATTGATTTGGTCAATTGAATTGAAAATTTTTCAAATTAAACCCAAATTGAGATCTATTATAGAGGGACAAACAATGTTAAGGCCATTTTGAACTTTGTTTGGAAAGACCAAAGGAAAAATCATTTTGAAATTTGTTTGGAAAGACCAAAGTAAAAATCATTTTAAAATTTGTTTGGAAAGACCAAAGTGAAAATCATTTTGAAATTTGCTGGAACATCCATATTATAAACATATTGAAAGTGATTTGGAAATTTCAATAAAAGAAAAAAAAAATTGGAATTGATTTGAAAATTAACTTTAACATTCAAATTGGAGTAAAATAAAACAAAACTCATAAAATTAAAAGGGAAAAAGGAAGTTTGTTTCTTTTTTTATAAAAAAAAAAAATCTTGCTTTTTCCTAAAAAATAAAGAAAAGAAAGAATGAAAAAATAAAAAGAAATGACAAATAGCAAAATAATAATAAAGAGTGAGACCCACCATCATTTCATCATCTCCCTCACTTTCTTTCTCTCTCCTCATTCTTCTTTTCTTTTTCCTTTTCTACCTCCACTTAACTCTTCTTTACCTTTCTCTTCCATGAAAATTCACTGGAATGTGGGTCAAAGTTACTCCTGGTTGTTCGGATGGTTGGAGTTCGCGGTGGCGACGGATGTCAGATCGGGATTGGATTAGTGGCAGAGTTCGTCGGAGTGGCGGCGGCGTAGGTCTTCAACGGCGGCGACGATGTGGTGAGCGGTGGCGGCGAAGCAACGAGCAACTCAATCTTTCAAAAGATTAAAGTTTCTCTCCCTCTCTCAAATTTCACTATTTTCTCTCTCAAACTTCACCTCTTTCTCTCCTTGTTCTCCCATTTACCACCACCTTTTGCTCTTGTTGTCCCCTTTCATCCTCCATAAGCTCTCCTTTTATAGGAGAGCTTGGAGAAACGGGTGAGGGAAAAGGGGAATGGGTTGAGAAAGTGGGAGAGAAAGTGGAAGGTTGGGAGAAGAAGGGGGAGATGGAGAAGGAGAAGGAGAAGGAAGGGGGAGAGGGAGAATGAGAAGGAAGGGGGTGGAAGACCAAAAAAGAAAAGAAAAAAAATAATAAATAAATAAATAAATAAATAAAAACAAAAAATAAAATAAAATAAAATGAAAACAAACAATTCAAACCAAAAAATTAATGTTTTTGATAATATGTGGGGAGGGAGATTTAAACCACAGATATTGGAATTATCAGTACACTTTTATGCCAGTTGAGCTACACTCTTGGTTGCATACCAAAAAACAAATTGACCACCACATATTGAAAAAATTCAAATATTATTACTAAAAATCAAGCCGGACCAAATACGGTGTCTACAGTCACCATTTGTGTGGTGTTTAGAGAGAGAAAATGGGTTTTATGGGGAGAAAAATGGCTTCTAATGGAGTTTTGAACAAAAAGTATCCTCCCATCTTAATTCTGGATTTTCAAAGTTTTGATTCTTTCTCTCATTGTTCTCCCATTTTCTCTCTCTCCATCCTTCTCTACTAACTCAGTATTTATAATGTAGTCACCGTATTTAGTCCGGCTCGATTTTTAATAAAGTTTAGAAATTTAATCCTGAATTTGGGGCCTTGACCGGATTATACTTTATGGTAATGTAATTCATTAGTTTTTTATTATTGTTATTTTTATTTTCTTATATATTTTTGTTTATTTATTTATTTTTTTCTTCTATTTTATTTTATTTTATTATTTTATTGTTTTATTTTATTTATTTATTTCATTTTATTATTATTATTATTCTATTTATTTATTTATTTTATTATGTTTTATTTTTATTTTTATTTTTGTTTTGTTTTATTTTTATATTTTATTTTAATTCTATCTTTATTATTTTTATTTTATTTTATTTTATTTATTTATTTATTTATTTATTTTCTTCTTCCCACGTTCTCCCTCTCCCCCCTCCTTCTCCCAACTTCCTTCTCTTTCCACCTTCTTCTCCCAACTTCCTTCTCTTTCCCCCTTCTTCTCCCTCTCCCCCTTCTTCTCCCAACATCACTCTCTTTCTCAACTCACTCCCCCACTCTCTCCAACTTTCTCCCCTTATTCTTCAACCCTTCCTCCAAGCTCTACTATATAAGGAGAGTTTATAGAGGATGAAAGGGACACAAAAATAAAGGAGAAGAGTGAAAGAGTTTAGAGAGAGAAAGTGGGGAAATTAGGGGGAGATAGTGAATTTGAAAGGGAAAAGTATAGTTTTGAGAAGGATTTTAAAAAAAAGCAAGCTTCCGCCGCCGCCGTCTTGCCGCCGCAGTCGAAGACCCACGCTGCCCCATCCCGAACGCCGACGACAACCACCCACGCATCTCGATTGCTCCTCTGCAAATAAAAGAAAAAAAGCAAAAAAAACATAGAAGGGCTGGACATTTTCGTGAAGAAGAAGAAAATGGGAGTTAAATTGAATTAGATTTCTTCAAAATACCTTCATTTTCCAAATTAATTTCAAATTGGTTTTTTTAGACAAAATGACTAGAGGAAAAAGAACGTTGATTATTAAACTTTTAGCCTAATTGAAATTAGCCTAAGGTTTTGTTTTGAAATTAACTTCTATTTACTCTAAAATTAATTTCTTATTCAATTGTTTTTTTTTTTTCGAAATTGAATTTCACTTCGTAAAGCCAATTGAATTTGATTTGAAAATTTGAATTGGAGGTCAATTTTGTTTTGGTTTTAAATTAAGTTTTCAAAAGCTTCCAAAATATCAAATCATGTTATTCCTTATCGAATGATTTTACCACTCGTAATTGTTAATTTGCATTTTGCCGTTAAAGTGTAACTTAACAAATATGAGATAAAAATAATAATATTATTATGACGAAAATCAATAATATTATAACTATCTCCCCTTCCACAGGTTAAGCCAACACAAGCCAAAAATAATAGTCACGAAAATAATAAAAGAGATAGGGAAAAAAAGAACGACATAGAAAATTATACTGGTTCGCCCCAAGCTCGGGACTACGTCTTCTGCAACTGCATGTTCTACTAGAATTTGGAAGATTACAGGGAATCCTTCAATAACGTTACAAACCAACCTAGCCCAACAAAAGCTATTGACTTCCAAGTATCACAACTCAATAGCTTGGGATAAACAATGAAATAAAACACCCTCAATCCCACAAGAGAATAAATCTAATTCTCTCCAAATACCTCACTGCCGCTCGTCAACTTGCTGAAAAGACAGCTGCAAGACTACTTCAAGAAAAGTCCATACAATCGGTTGCACACCTCACACATATATATAACTTACAAACCTAATTGAGTAATGGGCCTTGGCCCATTTGCATTCCCTTTTCTTTTATTCGCACGGCAAATTGAGGGTAGTTGTTTCGCCTCCACAACCTAACACCTTCTACTTTAATTTATTTAGTTCTTTTAACTTTTGATTTATGATTTTTTTATTTTTTCCCTACTTTCTAGGCTAAGACAGTTTTCCACCAGTTTTTAAGACTCCTGTAAATCCTATAATTATTAATTTAATTGCTTGGTGATCTGTGTGATTATTTGCCTCATAAGCATTGGTTGCCATAAGCATTTCATTAAGAATATCATAAATTTGAAATTTTGTCATTCCGTGTCTATATTCCATACGTATATATAGATTGTCCATATTTTCAAAAAAAAAAATATATATAGATTGTCCATCATATTGAGTATTTTTTAAGATTTTTTCCTTTTGCTCATAACCCATATCAGGCATGGAAAGTCTTTGATACCAATCTATTTTATCACTTCCACAAAGTCAATAAAGCCCGAGTCCTAAAAACCATTTAAGCCTAAGTCCACGTGTTCATGAAAAACTCTATAAATAGAGGAGTTCTCCTCTATTTCATGCATTCAAAAGTTAAAAATCTCATTGAAGAACTCAAAGATAATTCAGAAAATTCATAACCCAAAGCACTCAGAAGACTTCCAGAAGATCAAAAGAATCCTTGAAGCTCTTGAAGATCTGAGACTTGAAGATCAGCAGACTTCAAAGATCAGAAATTTCTTTTAAGAATTGAAGATTTCAAGATATCAACCAATCTCCCAAGAAATTGAAGGTTCAACGTCAAGAACAAGCTACAAAGCTCTCAGACAATCTCAACAACAAGTTGTAAAGCCTTTAAGACAAATTCAATTTCAAGAACAAGTTGGAAGGCCCTTGAGGCAAATTCAACATCGAGAACAAATTGCGAAACCCCTTGAGAAGATTTTATATTTAAGAGAGAAAGAATAGCATGATCAAAATTAGAAATTGCACACTCACACTCATACAAATTCAATTCAAATCAACGTTCTTTACACATGTCTCATTTCTTTGAAATTATGTGCGAACATAAATGTTTTGTATTTTTATTTTCTAATAACTTAAAATGTTTCTTTTAATCATAATTATTCGTAGAATTTCAAATGACTTGGAATTCCTAAAGTTTTATAACTTTTCACACCATCAACTTGAGCTTTATTTTTTCTCTACTTTTCATTCCTTTTGATTTTATTTTCATACTTTTTAAATCTATATTTAATCTAAAAAAATAACTCAACTACATGATAATTTAGGGGTCGTTTGGGGCGTGGGTTCATAATCATAAGCATGGGTTTGTGAAGCTTGCGCGGGTTTAGTATCATAAGCAAGCTTGTGTAGCTTGGGTAGCTTGGGTATAGGTCGTTCATTTTTTTTTTTCCTGTTGTTTTGTAAATTGTTTAACTGTTATTGTATAAGGCAACTACTCCATTCATTTTCAAATTAGTATTATGTTATTTGCATTCCTATAACCCTAATTTATTCCTTTTTCTCCATTTATGGCGACATGAATTTTAAGGGCGAAATGCACTATGGTCCTTGGAAGTTTGGCGTTGATGTCGATTTGGTTCCTAAGCTTTCAAACAATAATACACTTTAGTCCTAGGATTTGAGAAACAATTTTAAATGGTTCCTGAGTTAATTTGACCATTAGTTAACTAATAGAAGGTGACATGACCTATTGAGATAATAAATTTTAGATGAAGGGGATAAATTTTACTATTTTATATTAACTTTTTTTAGTTTACATGTCCATTTTTTTTTCTTTTTCCAGTACCCTTCTTCTCCACATTCTTTTTCTCTCTCTAAAACCTCACTGACCAAATCTCTCTCTTCTCTCCAAATCTCTTTCTCCTTTTGATCTCTTCATAACAAATGGCCAACAATTTCGTCTTCTCTCTCATCCTTTCTCCTTTCTAGCCCCACCTTTCCTTTCCTTCTTCATCATTCTCTTACTCTTTATCTTTTTATACTGTTGTAGCTATAATAATCTATGGTTAAGTAGATATTAAACTTCATTTTGCAAAAAAAACACAGTAAAAAAAATCCAAGTCCACCAAATTTAATTAATCCATTGAAGAATGAAGGTTACTTTCTGGTTTAATAAAAACCACATCTTAGAGTTGATCCCATCCATTGTTCTTCAAACTTGGAAACATGTTGGAAAAATCAACCAAGAAAAAGAGGGAAAATCTAATTTTTATTGCAACTTGCAAAGAAAACCAGGGGAAATAAGTGCAATTTACTACTCTTAAAACTTTCTCTCTAAATGTGTCTCGCACTTGTATCTATCTTGTCTCTCTAAAAAACTTTATCTCTCTAAAATAAGAAAATTGTGGTTGCATTGCATTAATTTGGGATTAAAACTAAGGATGTCCATTTTCCACGAGGACCCACTCCTAACGGGGTGGGGAAAATCTCCGTTTAGGCCCTGGGGGAGGGAGTGGGGGGAAAATTTCCCGTGAGCTAAATAGGGACAAGGATGAGGAACTTGTTTCACGTTCCCCACCCTGTGTAGTTTTTTTTATTATTTTATTTAATTTTTTTAAATACTTGTTATATATATATATATATATCTATATATATAAAAAATTTATTTTTAATAATTTAGATAATCATATATCTTTTAATTATATAGTTAAACATATGTTATACGTATAGATAATAAAATAATTTAATATGAAATATTTCTTTTTATTAGATTAGGAGACATAATAATTTTATAGATTTTTCGTAGAAAAATAACTATTTAAATGAAAATTTCTCATAAATAATTAACTATCTAATTTAAAACTAATGAATATTTTTCATGAAAATTAATTATCTAATTGAAAACTTATAAAAAAAATTATTATAAAGTCACCATATTCAGATAAACCTAAATTTATCTAAGTACGAGTTTTTGAATTCATTTTGTGTTATTAGTGTTAAGAGGGAGATTAAAATGAATGGAAATCGGTAGGTTTAATTTAATTGGATTGAGTGGCAAACTTGTAAATTAGTAGACTTTTAGCCAAGCCAAATCCTAACAAACTCTCTCATTTAGCCACCCGATACAGAACTTCACGTCGAGGGGCTATATATATATAAAAATAAGGAAAATTATCAATTTTAATTTTGAACTTGGTAGGGAGTTTCAATTTCATTCAATTGCACATTGAACTTGGGTATAAATGTTGCAATTTCCCCCACTAACTTTAAAAAGTATAACAATTTTTACGGGTTAGTTAGAAAAAAAAATACATTTAAAAAAAATTGGAGAAATCAAGGACTTATTTTTAAAAAACTAGTATTTTAACATGTGTGTTTGCACGTTGCAATTTTTTTTTCTAATAATATTAGTTTTAAGAATATAATTATAAATCAAGTAATCATTAACAGTGTTTTATAAAAGAAAATTTAGATATACACACTTTTATATTGGATGTGAAAGTATAAATTAACATTATAATTTGAATTTGGTTTCAATAAGTTGGTTAAACGTAAAAAAACATCCCTAAATAGGCATTTATCCCTCAAAATACCTACTTAATTTCCTTTATTTATTTTTACTAAGCCCCACAAAAGTTAGTCTAGCCAACATAAAAAAAAATATAAGCTCACCATCATGAAGAGGAAAAAAAAAAAAGTATAATATAGGTAACAACATGAATGATTTATGAAGTTTTGCTAAACTATAAGAACAAAATTTTTTTAAAAAAATTACACTAAAAAAAAGGAATCAAATAAAAAAAAAAACTTTTAAAATTTAGGGACCAATTTGAAACAAAGCCTAACAATAATATACCTAACTAAAATAAAACTTTTAAAATAAAAAAAAATGAATTAAAACCATGTCCAAGTGATTAAGACAAAAAAAAACTTTAATTTAACCTCGTATTTATTATAAATATACATACACGTGTAGTTTTTTTCTTTCTTTGTTTTTGGAAAAATATTTAAAAAGAAAGTGATCTCTCTTTCTTTTCTCTTTCTTCTCTCTTTCCTTATCTTGAATTAAATTTTACATGACAGAAAAAAATGATTTTGTTAATTTCATGTAAATGAAGGATGATACATATGTCGATTAACAAAATGGTAACCAAAATATAATAGAGAATAACACATAAAATCAAAATCTCAATGTAATCTTCCAAAATCATAGAGAATGTATCACAATTGAATGGTGAAAGAAGAGAGATATTGAGCGGTAAATCTTCACGCGCTTCGATTGTTTTCATTAGAGTTAGAATCACTTGCTCTGAATTTCAAGCGGTTGAAAAAATCAACTGTTGCTCACTAAATGTCGATTGGATTAGATGTGGACGTGGTAATTCTAATTCTCCATCTGTTGCTACTACTGGTCGGTTGATTTGCAAAATGGCATCTTCTTGTAGGGTTGTACGTACGTGAAGGTCAATTGGACTTGACAGTGGAACTCTCCTCTTGTAGTCTGATCAACTGCGCTGGTAGATCCTCCCTATATATGTTAATTTTTTTTCTTTTGTGCGTTTATTTTAATTTAATCACACTTCAAAAAAATAGCTTTTATATGTAATAGTTTTACCTTGGGAAAAATACACTTTTGGTCCCTGAGGTTTGGGTTAAGTGACACTTGGGTCCCTGAGTTTTCAAACTCAACAAAAATACCCCTGAGGTTTGAGATAAGGAGCACTTTGGTCCATGCCGTCAAATTTTCTGTTAACTTTTAACGGTTGCTGACGTGGCACTATTATTTTAATATAAAAAATTATTTTTGTTTTATTTTTTAAATAAAAAATATTAAAAAATTAAAAAATTAATATTTAATTATTATTTTTTTATTCTTTCTCTCTTTCTCTCTCATCTTCTTCTTCTCCATCTTCCTTCTTCTCCATCTTCTCCCTCCTCCTTCTTCTTCTTCCTAAGTCCGGCGACCGGCGGCAACCACACGCCGCCCCCGCCGCCGGCGACTGATATTTTTTTTTTCTTCTAAGAAAAAAAGGAAGAAGAAGAAAGAAGAAGAAAGAAGAAAGAAGAAAAAAAAAAATTCAGTCGCCGGCGGCGGCGGTGGCGTGTGGTGGTCGCCGGTCGCCGGACTTAGGAAGAAGAAGAAGGAGAAGGGAGAAGATGGAGAAGAAGGAAGATGGAGAAGAAGAAGATGAGAGAGAAAGAGAGAAAGAATAAAAAAAATAATTAAATATTAAATTTTTAATTTTTTAATATTTTTTATTTAAAAAAATAAAACAAAAATAATTTTTTATATTAAAATAATAGTGCCACGTCAGCAACCGTTAAAAGTTAACAGAAAATTTGACGGCAGGGACCAAAGTGCTCCTTATCTCAAACCTCAGGGGTATTTTTGTTGAGTTTGAAAACTCAGGGACCCAAGTGTCACTTAACCCAAACCTCAGGGACCAAAAGTGTATTTCCCTTTTACTTTTGTTTTAAATGCTCGGTTAACACTACAGTTTGGTTAATAACCATGTACATTTTTTTAAGGGCAACATACACTTTTGGTCCTTGAGGTTTGGGTTCAATTACACTTTGTTTCCTGAGTTTTAAAACTCAACAAAATTACCCATCACGTTTGGATTTCGTTACACTTTTGGTCCCTCCGTCTAATTTTCTGTTAAACCCTAACAGTTTGTTGACGTGACACCATTATTTTAATAAAAAAATATTTTTTAAAATTTTCTAAATAAAAATATATTAAAATAATATAAACATTCTTATTTTATTATTTCTTAGTTCTTTCTCCCTCTTTCCATTATTATTCTTCTTCATCCTCTTCCTTTCAACTTAGTTAGGACTCGTAATAATGTTGGAGAATCTTCTAATAGAGCAGTAGACAAACTTGACCAGCTAGCGACAGCGCGAAAAAAGTTAGTGGGAAGAAATCAAACATTGAAGCTAGAAAATGAAAAATTGCAGCAAGAGGTCAAACGTTTCATGAACCAGGTAACTCAAGCTAATGGCAAACTTGAAGAAGTAAACTGTCAAAAAAACGAACCAAGCGAGAAAAAGAGTATGACATGCAGGACGAGAAGAATATAAGGTTGATTAAAGAAAATTATTGTGGGCAAAATTAGCCAATAATATTTTTATTTGGAAAGGCCCAAACTCATCAAGCCCGAAAGTAGAAGAAGTGACCCAGAATCGATGAAAAAAAGGGGCCAGAATCAATTCCAGCCCAAGACCTGATGGAGAGACCGAGGGAGATGGTCGGCCTCGGCACCATGTCGAGGTCGACCGGGGCCAAAGGTCCAAGCGTGGGATGCAGGATGGCGGCGACGGAAAACCCTAGGCGAGAATTGATAAAAAGGACAGATGACAACACACACAGGTATTGAAAATTCATCCTCAAAACATTCTACGATTTCTCTAATCAAGGCTAACTTAAGCATTGGAGTGTGTGTGGTCTACACCACATCGATGTGCAACGTTTGCCCGTCTTACAAGTCACGTCTTTCCCGCTCTTCTACAAATTTACTGTTGATTGTCACGTGGAGCGAAGGGAAATTCTTGAAGCAAAATTTGACCATCAACAAGAATCATGCTCTGAGGAATGAGAATACTGCACTACGAAGAGCAACTCGTTCACAAGAGGACAGGATCAAAGACGTTTCAAGAGGCAAAGAAACTCACTTAGAGTTAGTTGCAGAATTAAACGAGACCATCAACAAGCAGAAAACGCAACTTATTGAGTTTGAAGAAGCCAATACTGGCCTACGTCGAACACTAGACAATCTACACGTGAATATGCAGGCTCAATCAGAAGAGTCTGAAGCTTTAAAAAGTTACACAAGCTCGTTAGAACGTCAGCTCCAAGCATTTCAAAGAGCAAGCGAACAGTTGTCGCTAGAGAGAGGACAACTAGAAGAGAAATACTCTTCACTAAGGGGAGATTATGCCATTTTGAGAGATGACATGCAAATAGTTCTTGGGAAGGTAAACAGAACCATGAACACTATCAAGATCATGGTTAGGAGAGCCCAAGGATTTTCTGAATCGGCAAGGGATCTTCGAGAGAGTACTTCACCTATGGCTTCTAATGTAGAGGAGTTGTTTGAGTTTTTAGGAATGATTCGTAGAGACCTTGGGTACTTTGGTCATTTTTATTAAATGTTCCATGTCTCCACATTTCCCAATTCTCCGATTGTTTATTTTGTAGATATATTCATTTTTTTTCTTTCTCAATAATAAAATTTCATTCATTCATGCATCTCATATTGTTCTTTCTTCTATTTTCTTTCTTTTACTTACTCTAAGACTTTTCTTTTAAAAATATAAAAACCAGAACAATAAAATAGCTCGTTCACCGAGAGTCTAATGCACTTAGGCTATTACTAGAGTTATTTGCCTTAGAGTTGAAGCTTAACTGAATACCTCACTTTTATTAGTGTTTGTTTATTCTTTATTTGCTTGCCAAATTATTTTTTTTTAAAAAAAAAAAAAAAAAAAAAAAACTCCATCATCAATTATTTAATTTGGTTACCTACATAAGCAATTTAAGAGCAGCTTATTCTTCAAATTTGTGTTTAGATTAGTCCCTATGGGATCGATACTTTTGGAATATTTCAAGAGTTTTTATTACTGCATGCGATAGTGTATACTTGCACTTACCCTGACTGAATGCCTCCTTATCTATTAATTCTCATCTTATTCCTACATCCACCTTCATTCACAACTCGAATCACAATTGTAGCATTGTCCACAACTGAAGCATAGTATATTGCAGTAGTGGAAGCAAGGAAAGAGATGTTATGGCTTAAAAGGTTCCTTCAAGAGTTGGGTTTGAAGCAAGGTTCCTTGTCGAGAGCTTTCAACTGCCTTGGCGGCTTTTTCTTCGTCTTGTCGATTCCCTTCTTCTTCAAGGGCAGCTCTTCTCTTGGCACCCATCTCACGGATCATCTCAAACCACTCCCGTGAACATTTTCTGAATTGCTGAGTGGGAGGTTTTTGGGTTTAGTGGACAACAGCGACGTGCGTGACCTTCTTTGGCGCAGATGAGCTCGGCATCTCCCTCGAACTAGCCAGCATTGTCGAAGAGGATGGAGCTGGAGCGTTGGGCGCTCGGTTCACAACCACAGGCGAGAATCCCGTGGGTCTCATCCTTTGCGTGCCTTGCATGGGTGCTTCGGGGTTCTCTTCTTGTCGTTGATTGCTTCCTTCAGCTTCGTGGGTCGATCTTGCACTCTGAGATCGAGTGTTTTTGCGTGAGGATGATGATCATTGAGTGTTCTTCATCTTCTTTGCTTGTGGGTCTTGTGGTTTCACGATGGAGAATATGGAAAGTTGAGGGTTTAACTTGAATGCAAGGGTTTGGTGTTTAGTGAGGAGAAAAAAGAACTTAAGTCAAGCTATTTATACTTTTCTAATTAGGTCACGTGCATGTCAAACGAAAATCGCGACTCTCTTTTAAAATGCGATCGCATTCCCAAATACACTGGGGAGAAATGCGGTCGCATTTCACCCAGTTTTTCTGCCTTCACTTTTTCTGACTTTTCATTTTTCCTTTTCATTTTTCCTTTGCTTTCTCCTTTTCTCTGAAACACTCACAAGCAAGTTAGAAAGCTCATACACTTAAGCATGATTTATTTTATTTTATTATTTTTCCATTTCCCATTTTAAAAAGAATTAAGGAAATGTTTTGATCAATTCAATTTCCAGGTAAGTCCCCAGGTAGAGTTGTTCCCTATGGTCAGCTTAAATACCTCAATCTAGACAGAACTTGCCTTAGACAAAGTTCCCTCTTGATCAACAATCATTTATTCAAAAACAAACTTGCATTATTTCTCATTTTTCCTGATTTAAGCTCAGACAGCGCCCAAAATAATATGGACTTTTCAAAACTCCAAGGTAAATCCCCAGGAAAAGGTGTTCCTGTTGGGTTTTATGCCCTAAAACTCGTAGATAGTGAATGTAACCGTTGACCGGATATTAATGAAATAATATTGATATATTTTTCCATTAAATGTTATTAGTTATTTTATATTTGTCTTTGCCTAAAATAACCCTAATCCAATAAACTAGACATCCTAGGTTGTAATATGAGTCTTGAACTATATGTGGCGACATATGGGGATCACTGTTCAAGAAACAGCCTAAAATGTCTATATTATAGGGATAAGACTAGGTGTCTTATCCTGGTGACACTATGGATACGGCCCACTTTGTATTTGATATAAACGCTATGATCCAACGCGTTCGTGTAGGAGACATGCGAGTGGGGGTATCCTATGCAATGAGTTTTCATAAGACCAGACTGTGAAATAGTATCCACTGGTTATAACACCGTTAACTAGTTGTTTTTCTATTTCACTCAGACGACCTAGACAACTTAGTCTTAATCCTAAGTTGATTATGGACTCCTACTCATGAGGGATTGTCCTTTGATTTGTATGGGTGAGAGTGGCCAATACGCCGACTCAATAAGCCTACCATTTTGGGGACAAGACCGAGTGGGGAGCTGGGAACATAATCGTACAAGATGGAATTCACTTTTTCCCGACTTTAGGGAAGTAGATGGTGTTCCCTTAAGTGGTGACTCCGAGTCTTGAACAAAGGGCCCTACCCTCTCAATGGCACGAGAGGTTTTTTTCTGTTTGATGGTTGGACCACAAACAGGTTGTTCATTAGAGGAGAACTGGTACTTAAGGAAATAGAAGTAACTCAGGGGTAAAACGGTAATTTGACCCAGCTGGTGTTACGGACACTCGTGAAGGACTAACTAGTCGATATTGGTCTATATCCGTGGACACAGAAAATATGCCTGCAGTGAGAAGAGTGCAACTGTGAGTCTATAGTGGAATGTACACACAGTTAATGAATATTGATTAATTTGGTTAATGAGTTTGACCAGTTAATCTCATATTGTTGGAGCTTCTGATCTGCAGGTCCATAAGGTCCCACTGGTAGCTCAAAAAGTAATTTGAGGAAACTAAGTAATAAATGTAAATTGAAAATCTTCTATTTACTAAGGGAAACAATATAATATATATTGATATATTATTATGAGAGAAATTAATATTTGAAGAAATTCAAATATTAATATAAATTTGAGTCGCATTAAACTTATGGAAGTTTGAAAGAGCTCAGATAATGAATTAATTAATTTTGAGGCCTAAAATCTATTTTGGCAAATTAATTAATTCAAAGCCGGAAATTAAATATGTGATATTTAATTGGTGGTTAATTAATTAAAGAATTCATTAACCGGAAATTAATCAATTATGAAAATAATTAATCACTTAAGAAAGTGACTAATCATTTATGGAAATGATCTAATCACTTATGGAAGTAATTAGTCATTTGTGAAAAAGATTAATCAATTATGGAATTGATTGATCATGGATAAGATTGAATCAATTTTGGAAAAGATTGATTTAATTGAATATTTTATTCATGGCCTCTGTTCTATAAATAGAACACTAGACCTAATTGGCTTAGTACTCTCCTCTTGCTCTTAGACTCACAAGACAAGACCCTAAAATTCTCTCAAGTCTCCCTCTTAGAGAAAGACTCCCACAAGTCTTTTGCCTCCTAGACTTAGAGACATACCGGTGTAACCTCTGTGATTATTGTGTCTTTGAAGAAGAATTTTCCAGTGAAGAAACTACAAGGAGGCTACTGCGTTTTCGTTTGTTGAAGCGTCGTTGGCAAAGAACGGTCAAGTCTACAACGAAGGTTTGTAACGGTTCTTTCCCGGTTCTTTAGAAAAGCATGAAAATAAATTAGATTTGATTTTCAAGCATGTTTATAGCAATTTCCAACAACTTTAAAGCATGTTTAAAGTTTATTTTGCCTTTTCGTAACGGTATTTTAATGTTAATTAATATACAGCATAAGGTCCAATCGATGCGCTTCCGCTGCGTAGGGGTTTTTATCCCCTTCAGTTCCCAATGGTCATCTTAAGTACTCTTTCCTAGACAAGATTTTCCTAGACAGAGTTTTTACTCTTGCCCAGATATTTTGTTTTCACTCTTA
Organism: Luffa acutangula; assembly: GCA_036850905.1. Lineage (NCBI taxonomy): Eukaryota > Viridiplantae > Streptophyta > Magnoliopsida > Cucurbitales > Cucurbitaceae > Luffa > Luffa acutangula. The sequence continues at coordinate 45,302,050 of CM072091.1, read as the reverse complement.
CCAACTTAAGCATCAACAAACTATACTAACAAAGTAATTTGCTAAACTAACGATGCTAAACTTAACTAAGAAATCAAAAGAACAATGATTTATTGCATGAAACAAATAGCTAAAGATTTAACTAAGCAAATAAAAAATAAGGAAACATGCTGATATTTGATAAAGGAAGCAATAAGAAGTATAGGAGAGTAAAAACTCCCCTAGTCCATGGAAGGTTTGTCCTCCATATAAGAGTTATCAGGCTCATCCATGAGGAATGATGAAAATGGACGAGAATTGAAGCTTCATCAGATGAGCTGGCCAGGAACATTCGCTTGATAGCATCATCCCTCACTCGAGCATGGGTCTAATGGTTCTTGTTCTACCCTTTTTTTTTCTTTTAACCTTTTCTCTCCTGAAGTTCTCTTCCTCTTGTCTCATAACTTCCTTCTACTTATTAACTTCCTGAAACATAAACAAACAAATCAAAAGGTTCAAAAGATCAAATATGTTATATTTTCCTTTTTTTTTTTTACTTATTTAGGCAAAGAAAAAGAATGACTTAGCTGATCTCCAAAAGGGAGATTAAAGCTTTATTCCTACTTCTTGCGCCATCAACTTTCATTTTGACCCTAGGTCTTGATAACGGACGAGATTTGAGTCTTGACTGAGGCGTTTTAACCATGGAGTGATTTGTCTCTATTATCAACTCACTCAATCTACTCTTGAATGTAGACTTTGCAGTCACATCCTTTGTTGAAAACTGCATATTTTCATCCTCCATGACTTTCTTTTTGATTTCTTCCTCAAATATCATTTTCTGCAAGCTACAACAAGCAAAGGAATCATTAGGATCGTCCTCAAATCCATCTTTTTCTAACATTTTCCGCAATCTACAATATGTAAAAGAATCAATATGATCAAAATCAAAACATCCCTTCATTTCGTCAGGGTGTTCAAATGCCTGGAGCACATCGAAGTTCACTTGCTGGGAAGTGAAATCTGCATGGCTCACTGCAACTTCTTTCTCTTGTGCCTTCTCTTTATTCTCTTTTTGAAGCGATTCTTCTCTAATCACTTCTCTCTTGTTTGTCTCCTCAGTATTTTCAAGTGTTGGAATGCTTCTTGCCTCTACTGGGAGTTCAGGGTCTTCATGCTCCAATCACTTTGAAATGACATCTTCTTGTATTGCTCTTGTGCTTCTTGTTCCACATTCTCATTATTGTCAGGCAAGATTTCATGTTGATTGTTTTTTAGTTCCTCTAACAATTTCCATACTTGAATCTCCATGTTTCGTAAGGAAACATCATTTCTCACCATATATTCTCTTAAGAGTTCTTCCAAGCTGGTTGACACTTTTGGTTCCATCTCTTGTTCCATCTCTTGTTGGGCATATTGATCTTGATATTGGTCTTCAAAAGTAAACAAACATTCTTGCTCCAAATGAGGTGTTGGGTTATTGTTGCTACTATCTTGTTGGTGTTGCAACCATCCTCGGTAAGGATTGAAAATAGGACTCTGGTTGTCTGGTTGCCCTGTATAATAAGGATTAGATGGACAAGTTTCAAAGAAAGAATGAATATTAGCACAATAAACACAAAAGAAATTAGAGTGACAAGCCATTGATGTGATTTGTGCACTCGAGGTTGTGATGATATCTTCTTCCACATCTGGGTTATATTGAGCTATCAAACCCTTCAATTGTGCTTGTCTTCTATCGCCTCTTTTCCTTCTTTTTTTTTAGGGTCAATGGGAGGATCGACTCCGGGTAGATTTATTCGAAGTTCTTGAATGCAAGTAGCTTCTTCAGGATGTTCCCGTGCGCTCAACTCCTACTGGTGTTCCTTTCTATCTCAACGTCTAGCTCAAATAGATGATGCTCTTTGCTCATGCACCAACTTCAACATGCAAAAGAAAAACAATGCAAATCAAAGTCAAATTCCCTTTGAGACAGAAATACGGTCACAATCTGATCGCAATTTCAAAAACAAAACTGGTTTCACTTTTGGTCCCCGACAACGACGCCAAAAACTTGGTGCGTGTGAGAACTGGATGGATGGAATGTGAGATAAGATGGTTAATAATAAGAAAGAAATATCCAGCCAACACTTAAGTGCAAGTATACATTGTCGCACGTAGTAATAAAAAACCTTAGAAAGTATTCCAAGGGTATCGATCCCACGAAGACTAAATTGGAAATTCATATTTGATGAAGAAACTGCTCAAATGATTGCTTTTGAAAAAGGTAACCAAAAAAAATAATAAGTTGATTGATTGAGTTTTCGAAAAGATAAATAAAACAATAAAGAATAAGAATAAGATAAAACGAGGTATTCAACATGGATTCATCCCTACGGTAACAACCATACTTATGCAATATCTAACTTAAGAGTGTTTAGTGCATTGGGTCAGATTTAACTTCCTTTTGGCCCTTGTTTCCAAAAACCGTAAGAAGGCTAAGCGAGTACCGTTATGCCCATTTCTGGGACTCGACTCCGACATAGATAATTCACGAATGCAACCTATAACCCTATAGTCGATATAGGGTGCCTTAGGCAGCTTGCCCTATACCGCCGAATAATCTCTTTTGAGCTTTTTCTCCTATATCACCTTTATGAGAACCGATATCGTTTGTCCCTTTCGAGATCAAACTCACATAACATGCAAAGTCTAAGTGATCAAATTAAACCTAGCAAGATCAGAATGATATTCAATAAAGAATGACATGCATGAAACCCTACTTAAGCAAATAAAACACTTTCAAGCCATTAAACCCTAAGAGAATTCACCACATTGAACCTCTCAACGGGATTTAGCTACTCATGATGGGATAAAAAGCAAATGAACACCTTTTCATTGAAATAATGATGAAAAAAATACAAGATAATGAAAAGATTCAAGAGCTGGAATTAAAAGAGCTAGCTAAATATTATGAGTTTTTTTGTTTACACAATCCTTCTAGAGTTCGCTAAGACACTCCACTCTCTCACTTTTACAAGATGGGAATGGGTGAAACTCTCTACAAACCATAAGGTTTGATGTCTAACTCTCTCTCTCGGGTTAGAATTTGGTCATCTAAGAAGGACCTCAGGCATCCCTACTCATTGGCATCGAGCCAGGGTTCTGTCACCACCTTTTTCTTCCAAGTGAGTTCTGCTTATGTTTCCCTTCGAATCGAGGCCTTTTATAGTGTGGGAATTGGTTGAGGAGTCACGAAATGGCGTTGGTAGGTAGTCCAGTCAGTTTCGGAGTCAAAACAACCAATTAGTTGCGTGAAAAGCTCATTTAAAACGACCCACGACGGACTTGGACTTTTTTGTGTCTGTCCAGAAATGCGGTCGCATTTCATTTTGCCTTGGAAAAAATGCGTTCGCATTTTAGTAGCATTTCAACAGCATTTCTCTGTTTTCCTCTAAACACTAAAACTAAGTCAAATTCACACCAAAATGAGTTCTTTTAAGCACAAATATGTATAATTTGACACACATGACTCTCAAAGACCTAACTTACCAACTTGTACACTTTTTAGGCTCAGGAATAGTAATTTTGATTAAAAAAAAACATACAAGTTTCACAAGAAATAAGCTAAGAATAAGGGACAAAATAAGTATATTTTTGGCACGTATCAACTTGCTCTCAGGTTTTCACCAATTCACATCTTTTTTTAAAAATCTAACTCTTTCTTTCTTCAATTAGAATTCACCTATAAAGCACATGAAAAGAAAAATTGTTAGATTGAAAGAATTCAAAAGAATTAAAAACTAAGAAAAATAAAATTAAAAGGAAATGAAAAACTTAAAAATTTTGGGTTGCCTCCCAAAAGTGTCTTGTTTAACGTCGTGAGCTCGACGAAGTTTTCCTCAAACTCATCCAGGATCTAAATTTTCTCGTCCCAGAACATTGATCATCTTGGATCCAGAAGCCTCGTGTCTTTTCACCTAAACTCTATTCGAAAAATTATTGCAAGCAAGAGAAGGGTTAAGTTTTCCTACGATATCAAAATAAAAACAACTTCTTCTACCTTTGAATTCAACTGAAATGATACCCTTACCTATATTCATTTTAACCTTAGCCATTTTCATGAATGGACGGCCTAAAATTACTGATGTGGCATTAGGTGAATCATTTTCATGCATGTCTATTATAAAGAAGTCGACTGGAAAAATTAGCTTGTCTACCTTAACCAAGACATTTTCACATAGCCCTAGAGGTTTAATCAAGGATCTATAGTCGTCAATTCTAACACATTAATCTCATACATTGGTTTAAACGAGATTTATGAAAAGCTCATAAAAACAGTAAGGAACACCAAGTAATAACCCAGAAAACTCAGCCAAGCATCATGATATTCAAAGCATAAACCCAATCCAACAATTCCAAGTAATTTAGCTACTTATATAGAATGGAAAATGACAAATAGATCCAAAAGAATGCATAAGAATTGATCCTAAAAGGTCTACACAACAAATAGAAACGAAAAGAGGCGAAAAAAATCGTAAAAAGTCGAAAAATCTAACCTAACAGCGGACTAAAATGAAGCCCTATTTTATAGAAAACATCGCAGTGTCGAGACGCCACGCCACGGACTTTGTATTCCTTGTTGATTTCGCGTTGGTCTCCAGACGCTAGGGGCAGCGTCTCGACGTCGTCCCCAATCCGAGCCTTGCTTCCTTTTTTCTCAGTTTTGTCTCGGTCTTTCTCAATACGGGGCTTCAACCTTCAATTCTTGGTGTAGTTCTTCAAGCCCGCTTCAATCCACTTGGGTCTTTTCACCTCCTCGCCATCCAAGAACATCGAGATGGCTCCAAAACTCCATAATTAGCCCAAAATAACACCAATTTGTGTGGTTGGCTCCCGATATCACCTCTGCTCGAAGTACCTGCAAATAGGACAATTAAAGCACAAAATCTCTCTAACAACCTTAGATTAGAGGTAATAAAATAGCACGTATCAGGTGCTATCATTTTTATTTACCTCTAGCTTACCTTTCCTGGAGCACCATTTTCTTAAGAACTTACCAATCTTAGGAATTTGCTTAATGGCGTCCAAAAGCGGGATGTTGACCTCCACCTTCTTGAATAAATCAAGCCCTTCCTCCTCATCTTCCTTGGAAGGCTTAGGCTGCAACACTAACCTGCTAGGAAAATGAGCTTTAGGAAAAAAGAATGTAAATTTAAAGAAGGATCGAAATGTACCCCACGCTTTTTGGGAAAGTTGGATTTGTCTTTCTTCTCTTTTTCACGCTTATTCCTTTCTTTATCTTCTTCAACTACAGCAGATGGAGAAAGGGTATATGGTTGGGAACTCAGGACTGTCCCACTTCTCAATGTGACAGCGCATATATCTTCTCTTCTCAGGATCTCAGGTTGAACAGGTACCTTATTCACCTTATCTTCTAGTTTACTGACAGTGTCAGCCAACTGGGTGATTTGGGTCCCCAGTTGTTGCATCTTAGCACGGGTCTCCTCTTGGACTTTGAGTTGACCTTTTTGCAAAGCACGAATATTGTTAGTTAAATTTTTAACTAAAGTTGCTAAGGAATTACCTAAACTCGATCCACACTGCATGTTGAAGCTCTGATCGTTCTGGTAATAATTGTTTGGGTAGTCTCTCCAACCGGGATAAAGCTTGTTCCCAAACTGGTCAAGTGTCTGGTGGCTCTGCATTACTGGAAATCTTCTTACCTAATTCACTTCAAACGGAGATTTCTACTCTGTAGCCAACTGACGAAAAAGAGATTTTAACTCAGACATCTCAGATTTAAACTTACTTACCTCGTTGTCTGGGCTAATTATCTTAGCCATAACAAAAATAAAATAAAAACTAAAGCTAAAGCTAAAAAATCAAAACTCAAAATAAAAAGAAAATAATTAATTGTTTGCACTCCCCGACAACGACGCCAATTTGAAGGTATCGAATTGTCGATGCTCCAACTCAAATAAAATTTATAAACTCCGAACACTAAACTACTTGCAGTAGTAGTGGTCGGGTCGTCCATAGGGAGCAGCACTTGGTAATTATTTCCTATTTATTTCGAGCTGGAAAGCAATAAAAAAGGGAGATTTCATGCAAGGATTGTGAGGAAAGTAAATTGCAGGAAAACTAAAGATAGGAAATTAAATTGTAGAAAATTTAAGACAAGAATTTAAATAGGATGAAACAAAAAATTGCAGGAAAGTTAATTTAAATGTGTGACACCGATTAGGGAGATCTTTGGGGTTGAATGGTTTGTTTGATCATCGAATGACTCCCAATAAGTGGCTAAATTTATTTGCTAATTGCCCAATCGATCTAACCTGAACCCAGCAAAGACCCTAAGCTATCTTATCTGATCATACACCGTCCATCGAATTAGAACCTAATTGATTAATTAATCAATTCGATTAACCCATCAAACTAATCAACTAGCCAATTGCACTATGTTTAGTGGATTGATTAGGACACTAGAAATAATTAGGCCTAAATTATATCTAGCGCTATTTTGGATCCTAGACCTATCATGGAGAGCAACAAAGTAAGAGAACTTCTCTTGGGACTCGTGCACATGAATCAGTCTATGTACTACAATATAGCAAATAATAAACATACAAGTTGCGAATTAGGGCGTCAATCTAACCTACTATGCATGCTTATTGTACGAAATGAATCCAAAATACAATTGCAAGTAAATAAAAATATATTCAAAACAGAATCTCACAAAACAATACCATTTAATAACCCAAAAATCACCTAATCGACGTCAACAGGTTTAGTCGACGGTTAAACCGACTAAATCCCGCTACAAGATACAATCAAATATGAAATAAACAATCAAAATAAACTAAGAATCATACAATAGGAGGTCTAGAATGAAAATACAGAGAACAAAACGAAAGTAACCGACTAAATCCAGAGTGCTTCAACTCTTTTCTTTGGTCTTCCTTTTTGCTTGCTCGGTTTAGGACTCGAACCTTTCACTCCTTGGCACAATTCCTCGAGCTCGTCATGATCCGCTCAGGTCTTCTCACCTCCTCGAGATCCATGGATTCCAAGGTAGCTCGAAAACGCTCTAAATCGTCTGATTTAGCTCCAATTTGTGTGATTCGTCCCCAATGTCTTCAATGGACAATTTATCTACAAAATAGACAAATAAACAGTAAAATCGACTCTAACAAGCTTAGATTAAAAATAAATAAATGGGACTAAATTGGTCCTATCAGGTGGCTTTGGTCATCAGACGAGTCACGCGCACAGTCGTGCCATTGTCGATATATAAAATGTTTTTTCCCAAAAAGTAAATATAAAATGTTGAACATTCACAAAAATGTGAATTAATGTTTCTTTTTTATCTTCCTTTGTCAGGCTTCCATCTCGTTGTTGCAGTCACCCCACTCCATCTTTGGTTTTGATGAATTTGCAGTCTTTCCCACAGACGGCGTCAACTGTTGTTGCCAAAATCTGGACAAGGAAAACTCACCTGACTTTCAAGTGACAACAACGATAAATTTGTTTATAGGGGAAAGACGTGGCCTGCAAAACAAGAGAAAATTGTGCATCATTGTGGTGCTTGCCACACCGACTCTGATGCTTAAGTCAGTTGGGAGATCATGAGTGAAGCAAGTAAATTCAGAATCAGGAGGAAGAACAAATTCCCCTTTCAGTCCCCCTACTTTGGGGTTAGCCTCTTCTATTTATAGTTGATCTAGGGCTTTTTTTTTCCTTCCTTTTAGGAGAGGGAATAGAAATAGAGATTGAACTAGACCCAAGGAGTCTCCTTGGACTTGTTTCTACTTTGGGCTCTTTGTTGGGTTTTATGCCCTAAAACTCGTAGATAGTGAATGTAAACAAATTATATACTTGTTTTAATAAAATGTTATTAAGTTTCTGCAATAAAATGTTATTGTTAAAAATTGCACAATTTGACCCAAATCCAATAAACTAAGATCCAAGGTTGTTTGTATGTAACTTGAACTAGTATGTGGGGACACACGGGGATCGATGTTCAAGTAACAACCTAAAAGGTCTATAGTACAAGGATAAGGTTAGGTACCTTATCCTGGTAACACTATGTGATACGGCCCGTTTTGTATTTGATACAAACTTATTGATCCAAAGCGTCCATGTAGTAGACATGCGAGTGGAGGTATCCTATGCAATGAATTTGCATAAGACCGGACCGTGAAATAGTAACCGCTAGTTGTAACACTGTTAACTAGTTAGGTTTCTACTTCACTAGGATAACCTAAGCAACTTAATCTGAATCCTGAGTGGATTATGGACTCCTGTCCACAAGGGATTGTCCTTCCAGTACGTCAACTCAATAAGCCTACCATTTTGGGGACAAGACCGAGTGAGGAGCTGGGAACATAATCATACAAGATGGAATTCACTCATTCCCGACTTTTATGGAATTAGATGAGTGTTCCCTTAAGTGGTGTCTCCAGGTCTTAAACAGAGGGCCATACCCTCTCACTGGCCCGAGAGGGGTTTCTGTTTGATGGTTGGACCACAAACAGGTTATTCATTAGAGGAGCACTGGTACTTAAGGAGATGGAGGTAACTCAGGGGTAAAACAGAAATTTGACCCAGCTAGAGTTACGAACACTCGTGAAGGACTAACTTATCGTTACTGGTCAATATCCGTGGACACAGAAATATTTTGCAGTGAAAAGAGTGCAGCTGTGGGTCTTTAGTGGAGTGACCCACAGTTAACGAAAGTTGACTAACTTGGTTAATGAGTTTAGTTGATTAGTCTCGTATCGTTTTGGAGCTTCTGATTTGTAGGTCCATTAGGTCCCACTGGTAGCTCGTAAAGAGACTTGAAGTAATTAAGTATAAATTGTAAATTGGAAGTGTTCAATTTATTTAAGGGGATCCTATGATGTATGTTGATACATTATAATATAAAGTTTATGAAACTTTATAATATGATTTTTGAATTAATTTCAAAAATTAATTCTTGAGAGAAAATATTTGAAAGAGTTCAAATAAATTTAATATGAATTGAATTCATATTAATTTTAATTTTAATAAAATCCCTAAGATTAAATATATGATATTTAATTGGGTAATTGATTAATTATGGAATTAATTATTTATTTATTAAAATTATATATTGTTCAGATAATAGATTTGAACTTATTCATAGACCTTTTCCTCTTAGGAAAAGACCTTTCTTTTCCTATTAGGAAAAGGTCTTGGCCTTTACTATATTGACTCTCCTTCTCTTAGAGATCTCTCCCAAAAGACTCCCACAAGTCTCCTGCTTCAAGAAGTCTTAGAGATATACCAGTGTAACCAATTAGTGGTGTTCGCACAAAAAAGTTGTTGCGTTTTCGATCTTATTAGCAAGAAAAGGCGAATCGATCAAGGCTTTCTACAAAAGTAAGTTTTCTATGAAATCCTTGATCACTAGGATCGATCTAGTTAACCATTTAGCAAGTTTATAGCCCGTGTACAACCCATTAAATATAGATTTATTGTTGTATTCTTTTGCAAATTGTATTGGTATTTCAAATTAAAATCAAAGACTATGAGTAGGTTTGGTAATTCCTTCCGCTACACAGGGCTTTTATACCTTCACTCTTGCCATTCTAACTTTAGGAAAATTAGGTCCAAATTCACTCATAACACGAATATTGTAGTCTTTTGTTAATCCAAGTGCAGCTTAGTGAATAAAACACCAATTATCATCTTAAAAATGGATAGTTCAATCTATAATTGTTGAACTATATATATATATATATATATATATATATATATATATATATATAGATAGATAGATAGATAGATAGATAGATATAGATAGATAATTTCATTTTTGCTAACTTTATGTCAGTTGAGCTATGCTCTTGTTGGCAAATAATCTCTATAGTATTAAAAGACGAATGATAGAAATATTTGTTGTATAATTAGATTAAAGAGATGCATAAATTGTGTTGTTGTTTAATAGGTATGGTCAACATGAGCATAGTTTATGTTATACGTAAAAATGGACTACTCTGAATGTCAAGGAGCAAACGGGATTGTTGCCTTGTAAGGTGGGGTTAAAATATTCAATGAAATCCACACAATGCACGTGCAAGTATACACGGCCAGCAGCAAGTGATAAGTATATTAATATCGTTTCCACAAGGATTAGAACAAGAAAATTCCTATGTTCAAACTTAATTTCTAGCAAATTCAAAATAGTAACCGATAAAATCTTAGTAATGTCTAAACTAAGGTGCTTTAATAAAATAAATTGCAGAAATGAACATAAAACAAAGTAAATGCAGAATACTAAAGGAAACGAGACTTGCAACAAGGTTAACAAAGTAGGCTCGGATTAGGAACTATTTGTATCTCTCTAAACATCGAATGTTGGAGCAAGAACTTTGCTCTCTCAATCCACACAGCAAGTTCTCACGGAATCTTCCCAGATCTCCTAAAATAGCAGATTAACTCCCATTAACCCACTTCATTTTAAACATGTTGTATTATGTGCATTAGGTGAAGTGTTATCCCTAACTCCTTCACTTAGCTAGCTACTAACCCTAACAAGGAGCTAATGTGATTTTGAGTATTCAGCCACCCTTGTTTTTCCCAAAACTAAAGATGACAATGCAAAGAAATGGTTGGCCGGACGAAATCTTTGTTTAAGCATGAAACACCCTCAAAACCAGATTAAGAAAGCTAAGGAGCTCAGCTCCAATGTTTAGATTAATACAAAAGTATCCTAATCCTCACCTTAAGGTGATTAGTTCATGTTACAAGCTGAAAACAGAATAAAACAACCAGAAAAATCCATAAAGAAAACTAAACACAGCTACTTAAAGTTCAAGAGAAGAAGAAAGAAAACTAAAGGAAGAAGTCGCCGGAAATGGAAAAGGTGCAGAAGATGCTTCTTCCAAATGCCAGCTTCCCCTTCTTCTATTGAATCTCCTTCTCTTCCCTTCTCGATTTCTCAACTGCTGTCTTAATGTCCCCACTTCTTTTCTCTTTTGGTTTCTTCTCCTTTTTATATCCCTCACAAAATGTGGTTGCTCTAAGAATATAATCTTCTCTTCATTGAATTCAGGGCTACATCAGCTTCTTTTCAGCAAGATGGCAGACTCCCATTGGATGAAAGAGTTGATTGTAATAAAAAGTGCCAGCTCATTAATGAACTGATTTTTCCCTCGTGTGAATCACGTGCGAACTTTGCTCCAGAATTGATCCAGCAATTTCATCTCTAGCTCCTCAATCACTTCAACTCTACACATGTTTCCTTTAGTCTGCTACCAAGATGACTTCATGGATCTACAATATAAGTACACGAAATTTAATGCATTTCACCTTCAAAATAGTAGCAAAATATTAACTATTTCCTCGAAGATGATTCAGACCAAAGCATGAGATTTGTAGAGGGAAATACCAAAATATGCTAGCCAATTACCCCCATATTAAAGAATCCAAGCTAAAAGATAAGGTAAATAACTCTTATACTAAGAGTTATCAGGGACCAGCACAGCGTCCACCCGGAACAAGAGTCAGGTCGATAGAGAGCAAGGAACTGAGGGGATTGGGTCTTGGCTCAATCCCTGGCCTGGGCCCAAGGCCGAGGGTGAACCCAGGCTTATGCCTGGGGCACGCCCAGTGCTCTTAGGTGGAGCCTCTAAAGTTGCCGAAGAGTCCAATTGGACCAGATCGAATCCCAAATCATCCCAGAACAGAGGAAAAACCCTACTAAACTGACTCAGGTATAAAGACCCTTCTTCACGACTAGAGAAGGGTTCGAAACCTTAATTCTTGTGACCATTAACTTCTTATTTGGCTTACTTAAGCATCGGAGTAGGTGTGGCAAGCACCACACCGGTGTGCAATTTTTGCTGATTTTGCAGGTCACGTCTTCCCCAGCTTCTACAAATTCACTGTTGGTATGTCACGTGAAGATCAAGTGAGTCTTCTGTCCAGATTTTGGCATCAACAGTTTAGCTAACATAAATCGAGCATCCTCGATCGGGAAGTCACAAGTTCGAATCTCTCATCCCAAATATTGTTAAAAAAAATTGCCTTAATGTCTAAGTCTTGGTTATGGTTAATACCACTTGCTAAATATAGATGTGATACTTCCTTTTTCAATTTTGGATAAAGTAAAGTGATCTGATGGTCAATTTTATGAATAAACTTTTCTAAAGAGGACAAAATAAATGGACGAAAATATTAGATTTGGTAGATTGACTTGCACTAAAGAATTTAGACTTTTTTCAAAAAAAAAAAATCGAATTTTTCATACACGAAAAAGCATCGTAAGGCATCGAAAGAGCTTCTATCGATGCCAAAACTACAAGTTGTCAGTAAAGGCAAGATTTACCAAACTCTTTTTGTTAGCATTGGCAAATGCTAAATTGGATAGATTAAAATAAATTAGAATGAAGGAGACTATTTATCGGCATTTGTAAATTAATAAACTTAAGGATTTAGGTGTCGACATAAGCATAACTCAACTGCCATAAAGCTTATACTAGTAACTAAGAGGTTCGTGGTTCGAATTACCCCACCTCACATGTTGTAAAAAATAGAATAAGGATCCATCAATGGCATTTTTTTTAAAGTATCAATAATGGCATGTTAATATAGTCGGTAACTAAAAATGAATACAATTTGAAGTTTAACCCTCTGTTTGGAACGCTATGATTTGGAAGGATTTCAAATCAAAATGGATTTAAAATCATTTCCAGTGTTTGGTTAGAACCAAAAAAATAGAATTTGAAATCCAATCTGATTTGAAATCCTGTTTTGCCTCAAAATATTTTCCGTCCAAAATAGGTCGGATTTGGAAGGATTTTGAATGACAATTAATCACATTCCAATTTTACCCTTTTGATTTGGTTGAATTGATGAAAACAAAATGAATAAAAAAAATGGACGAAAAATTGATCTGTGAGATCGCGATTGAAAGATGAGGAGATTGTGGAATATTGATTGTAGACCTGGCAATGAAAAATTGGAAAAGATTGCAAAGTCGATGGAAGCGAAGTAGGGGCAACATGCCGATGGAGAGGACGATGAGCAGGATACCAGCGTATGTTTTGACATTGGGATGTGACTGCGGCAGGGGAGGGTGTCGACGAACGTCCGCTGCAATGAAGGGGATACAAGAAGAAAAAGAAAAATGGGGTGGAGAAGACTGGCTGCGGCAAAATTGGAGGGGGGAGAAATAATAGGATGGGGAAAAAAGAGAGGAGATGTGAGAGATTAGGGTTTTTATTACGTTAACTTGTTTTTTTTTAATTTTTTTTATTACTATTTAACTTGGATTTCAATTTTTATATTTATTTAACTTTTATTCTTTTTAAAATACCTAATAAATACATAGAAAAAATAGGGATATTAATTCTTTTTAATAATTATTATAATTATAAGGGTGTAATTGTAAAATTATTGCTTTCTTTTTATTTCTTTAAACTTCCAAACAAGAAATGTTATTTTTACTAATTTAAAATCCATTAAAAGTCCATTGGGTTCCAAACAAGATTAGGATTTTAAAATCATTTCCGTTTTTTTAAATCTTGGAATTTAAAATCATTTCCATTCAATTTTAGATGCCAGAGCATAAAGATTGCAACTAAATCTTTTTAAATTTAGAGATTGAATAGGTCACACAATGGTAGCTCAAAAATTTAATAGGTCACACAATGGTAGCTCAAAGTGGGTAATAAAATATGTTGGTAACAAAGGGGTTGTTTGGGGCACTGAATAGGTTATAATAACCCCCTTTATTATAACATATTTCGTGTTTGGGGCATCAATAAAAATAAATGGTGAGGTGGGTTATTTTTACCCCCGATTGTTTTATCCATTCTCTACCGTAACCATCATTCAACCCACCCGATTATTCTATCCATTTTCTACAGTAACTCTCTTCTCTCTTCTCCCATGCGACTCCTTGACTTTTCCGACGACCGCCAGTCGCCGTCAGCCGGCGACTTTTCCGACGGCTGCCGACCACTTTTTCGGCAACCGATTTTTTTTTCCTTTTTTCATATTTCTTCTCATTTTTATTTTGAAAAATATAAAAATAATGAAAATAAAGAAAGAAAAAAGAAGAAAAGAAAGAAAACGAGGAAAAAAAATTTGGTCGTCGAAAAATTTGTCGGCAACCGCCAGAAAAGTCGTTGAAAACGTTGCCGTCATTAGGGTTAGAGGAAGAAGAAAATGATGAAGATGAAGTTTGAGGTTGAGGAAAAAGATGGAGATGATGATGGAAATGGAGGAAGAAGATGATGATGGAAATGGAGGAAGAAGATGATGAAGATGAAGATTAAAATGGAGGAATAAGATGAAGATGATGGAGGAAGAAGATAAAGATGAAAGAAGAAAATGAAAAAGAAGGAAAAAAGAAAAAGAAAAAAACGATTTTTGGTCATTCCATGTTAGAAACACTTACTAGTTTCTCAGTTGGTCATTCCATGTTAGAAACACTTACCAGTTTCTCAGTTGTCTTTCTACATATATAAATATGAAGTTTATTAAATATGGAGTTTTATTACATAATTTCTTTGTACATAAGCAATTACCATTTTTACGTTGAAAATAAACAAATATGGTTTTTCAATATGAAATCATAAAATCACTTCTTTTGTGAAAAAAAATCATGACCCTAAAACAAAGAAAATCAATTCTTACCTTAAGTTATTTTTGTTTCCTTTTAAGTTAAACACATCATTTAACCCGTATACACAATACTTTATTTTTTTTTACAATGGAATCCAAACAATTTTTTTATTGATATTTGCAAAATATAATATTTGACATACAAAGTTGTATGAGGAAAATAAACAAAAAAAAAAAGTCAGAAAAAACAGTTAACTTGAACATTTGATTCAGAATCTCATATTAAACATATCAGCAATCCAAACATAGAGTATTTTAACCCAGACTAAAATAATCTGCATCCCAAACACAGATTATTTTATCCCAAACTATAATAATCTGCACCCCAAACACAGATTATTATAACCATTAGACTATTATAATCCTCAGATTATTATAACCACCAGATATTATAACCTATCCAGCGCCCCAAATTGCCCCAAAATGTGTAGTTTAACCCATATTATTTGTACTAACAAATATATTGAAGTTGTGCTCTAAAAGATATATTATAACTTTGCTTAAATTACAAGTTTAGTTCTAGAATCTTCAGAGTTATATCAATTTGATCTCTAAACTTTAAAAAAAAAATGTCAAATAGATTCTTGAACTTTCAATTTTGTATCCAATAGATCCCTGAACTTTAAAAAGAATTCATTAGATCCTTAAACTTTCACTTTTGAGTCTAATAGGTCCTCAACTTTCAATTTTGTGTCTAATAGATTATTGACCTATTTTACATTTTTTTTAAAATTCACAAGCTTATTAGACACAAAATTGAAAGTTTGGGGTCCCATTAGGCATATAAAATCCAATTATATATCTAATAGATTGGTTAATTCTTAAAAATCTCGAACATGTCACAAACTTATTTGACACAAAATTGAAATTAGTTCAAAGAAGACTTATTATATATTTTCAAGTTCAAGAACCTATTAGACACAAAATTAAAAGTTCAAAGACTTATTAGATATTTTCAAAATTCAAATACTTATTAAACACAAAATTAAAAGTTCATAAACTTATTAGACACTTTTTAAAATGGTGACTCTTCTACTTTATAATTTGTGAGGTCTCCACTAATTTTTTTTCAATGTGGGATCCTCAATATGTCCCCTCAAGATGGTGGAATACCCGTTTGAGTTTAATGGTCTCTTATACCATATTAAATAACATGGACTCCCATCTCAAAACCAATTGGCAATGAGTGAGGTGATCCTTCTACTCTATAACTTGTGAGGTCTCCAGTAATTTTTTTCAATGTGAGATCCTCAACAAACTATATACCTTTTAATAACACCCAACATACAAACTCTCTAACTCTTTTCAAAAAAAAAAAAAAAAAACATACAAACTCTCTAACAAATGCTATAGGTAAAAGTGTTTATGTCATGTTACAAATTTAAGTTAAAAAAATGACATTTTGTAAACTCATGCATAGATTTATAATCGACACACACTTCTTAAGTTTAAGTATCCACAATGCACACTTTTACATTGCTCAAGTTAAGACATATACTTACAACCTATTTTATCACATGTAAAAAGATTGATATAAGCTAAAAATAAAGCAAATCAAAGAATTACATGAAATATTTAGAGTATATTTGGAATAACTTTTCAGAAAATTATTTTACGTGAGTCATCGAAAAAAATTATCAATTAAATATGCTTACTGATTAGAAACTGTTTACTTGTTATAAAACGTTTATATAATTTTTAAAAGTAATTTATTTTATCATTTAATTTAATATTGTGAAATTTTTGTAATTTTTAACACTTCTTAAGTTACTAAAAAGCTATCCAAACTCCAAAGTTGCAAACACCCTAGTAATCTAAAATCAATTTTTTTTTTTTTTAATGTACATTCAACACTAGAGAACAAATATATGGAAAAAAGGTAGTCAGTAGTAGCAAATCTTTAATTGACTCAGCAATATTCAAAATTGGATGCTTATTTTTATTATTATTATATCTTATATATTCTATGCTTTTTACTCTTAATGTATATATATTTCTTTTGTAGTTTGATATAGCAATTATCATATAGGCTTTCTAAGTACAATTGTTTTCCATTTCCAACCAAAACATTTTCTCCTCAAGGCTTTGGCCCCAGGTTTAGCTAGAGGTGAAGTCCTTTGAGAGTCCTAGTTGAATAAAAGTCTATAAGTTTCCTCATTGTAATTAGATTTATCGGGTATGTTTGGTTAACTTTTCAAGTGTTTAATTTTGAAAAAAAAAATGAAAAAATTATAGCATTTGACAACTCATAATGACTTATTTAAAAAATGAGATTGATAAATAAATCATTTTGTTCAAGCTTACTACTTAAAAATAGTTTTTAGGTATATAATAATGTGTGTACAAAAACACTTTTGAGGAAATGTAACCAAATATATGAATATTTAAATTCTAAACAAGCTTGCTTCTTCACAAGCTTATCCTCCGATCGGCTTGCAGTTGTTGGGTTTTTTCATCACTTCCAAACTTCCCCGAGTCTTGGGCCCCAGTTGTATATGAGGCAGAAACTCGTCTCACATACGGTTTGGAGGCTGAGCCCCACCCCAGCAATAATGGTGCGGCTTAGGTCAACTAACACAAAGAAGATACATTTCACTCAATCATTGCCTTTGGGTTCCAAACTCCATATGCGGAAGGAACATTGTTGTTTGCGAGGTCTCGATCATTTATATGGACCCACTTCTCATTCCATTTGTGATAATGTTGTGATCTATAAATTGTCCCTAACAAACAATCGGCTCATCTTTGAGTATGATAAATCACTTTGTGCCGACCAATTGCTTAATAAACTTTCCAGCCTCATATGAGAATGGAAAACTGGAGCACTTTCTGCATCTTAGTGGATGATGAATCATGAATATAATAATTTTTTGTTGACCATGTTCTCAGAAAAAAAAGATACTTTCGAGAAACAACGAGCACGACTGAAGTAGCTATACATACAAATCCATTTACAGAATCTATATGCTTTGATTGGAACTGGAAGTTCCAGAACGGGTTGTTGGTATACCACCATAATGAAACTGCCTTTTATTTTTTTTATTCGAATAGGATTTTTGTTGGCTTCACCAGGAGGCTGGCGTAGTTTGTTACGTCAGCTCCAAAAGGATAAGTTGTGTTGGAATTGATAAAGTCTTGTGGAGTTCATAATTGCATAAAAAGAGGAGAAGTAGTGGCTATGGCATGTGAAGGCACTTTGATCATAGAAGCCAGGACAATAACTCAGAAGGAATTTGAGCGTTGATGTAGCTAACAGCCACCATCATAGTCGATTCATCAGGATCCTCACCTTTTACCCTCTCACTTGTTCTACCTATTTGGGAGGAAATATCAATTGTTTTCTTTGTCTCTTAAGCTGGGACTTCCTAAAGAAAACTGCAATCGTAGTTTATCAACCACTCACGAGACTATTAAGATCTTTGACTTAGCTCCCAAAGGTAATCCATCGGCCCTTCCCCAACTCATACAAGGGGGGTGGAAGATAACGAAAGGGAGACAAAGTCCCTAACTAAATTTTAACACAGGCTAATAACCATTTCATCTATCATATCAGTCGAGTCGATCAGATTCGTTCTTTTCTCTCGATAACGCAAGAGAGAACTTATGACTTCACGGATGGAGAGGGATCCGAACCCCCGATGTTCCTATCAATTCTTCGGTTTTCAAGACCAACTCTTTCAACTACTCAGACATCAACAAATTGTTTTTAAGAAAATGCATTCTTGAAAAACACTTAAACTAAAAGGTAGGCTAAACGGGTCATTCATCTTCTAATTGAGTAGTTTCTAATTCTAACTTAGGTCCCTCTAAGAGTTTCTAGTTGATATATTCATATCTTTCTCCTATGAAATTTGTAGTCGAGTAACGTTTATGCAACCGATAGCTAGGTATCCAACCAATTATTATTTGGTTTAAGCTTAATCAATCTATTATAGTTCTACATTTCGGATGACTCTAAAAAACCTCATATTAATTTAGTTATAATCCTTAATCACAAAACTTAATGGTCACATATGTTATGGATAGTGTCACAAGACCAAGTGTCAACCCTCCACATAGACATCGAGGAACCACAGTAGAGGACACACTGGAAGTTCATCGATCGACTGAGTCGAGGAGACGTGGTTCAAGAGCAATGTGGCAAAGAGGCTTGTTGAGCTCAATAGTAACTGACTCAAGGCATGCACCACACTTACTCGTTTAGTTCTCACTATCATAACAAGTATTAACTTGTCATACGAGAGTGAGGAACGCTATAAGTACCGAGACTTATTCCACTATCAAAGTATGCTAATTACCACTCATGTTCAGCTCGACATTACTTTTTGATCTAAGCATTGACTTAATCATCATCCAAGCATATTGGACATAACACACCACAATATTGTGTGAGTATTTTGTTTGTAGTCATCCTAATGCCTTGGCCCGTCTCCTCGACCAAAAGACTTATGTGGACTCGAGATCAGAATCTCACTCCAACAACACATCTAATTCATGACTCAAACTCTTATAATATACATTTTCTTCACAAAATTTTATTATCTTTGTACATTAAAGATAGAAAACCCTAGCTACAAGTGTTCATTATAGATTGAACTTAGCATATATTGCAATCTAACATCCAGAAAATGAATACAACCAAGAATATTAACAGCAACAGAAGAATATGTAGAAATTACAAAAAGATAAAGAATACTCCAATTAGATACTACAATAACACAAAAAGAACATAAACGAAATATGCACAAAGTACATAAGTATTTATGAAAAAGACAACGACTTTAATTTAGTCCCCCTAACAAAGATTAATAATGTATGAAAATTTTCAAAACATGTTCCAGCAAAGATAAGATCAGTAAATTTAGAGGAAAGCTTCAACTTTTTAAGATATGATATTATTGAAGTAATTAATCAATTTCTATAGAACCATAATTATCACGAAAATCAATGATACTTTTTTAGTGAATTTATAGAATGCAAAAGCATATTATATACATATATATATAGACTCTGTTAAATTAGGGCTGCAAGCCTGCAATTGCAATGAAAATGGTTTATAAAAGTACTTAAAAAAGAAAGAAGAAGGTTGCCTTAAAAAAACTGATCATTATTATTAGATAGTACATGGACCTCTATCTATATACTCTATAAATTTACACATAATAATTACAATATTCATAATGTTATTTTGTAACTCTAAAATCCTTTAGCTCTCTCAAATTGATTATTCTCTGCCAACTTTTTTTTTTTTTTCTTCTTTCTTTCTTTAAGAGAAAGAGAGAGAGAATATTATTTTTAATGCATTTGCATGGTAGCTGAATTTTAGCAATAAATATGACCGTACGTTTTCCCCCAACTCCCACAGCTATCCTAATTCCTATATATAACAGTCCCTTAAATTCCTTTGTTCCAAAAAAAAAAAAAAAAAAAAAAAAACCCTTAAATTCCCACTTTATATATCATAGGTTCTACCCTCTATACACAAGTTTTCTCTATAGAAACAAAGTGAGCATAGCTCAAAGTTCTCGCTATAGAGAGCATGAATCTCAATAAAAATCCTTTATCTTCTACACCAATTTAACTATCAATGTTTTTTTACTTTCTCCTATATTCTAACCCTCGAGAGAGAAAGCCGGTTAAAGCACACACATACATACATCATCGACGAAGAGATCAGATGTTTGAATCTCCTCTCTCGAGATTACTTTTCCCTTATTCTAATCCTCCAAGAAAGATCAAGAAGTTTATAGAAGAGTTTTGAGAGAGAGAAAGGGATTATATATATATAGCTCAAGAAGCTTATAGAAAGTTTGATAACGTGGGAAAATTTTTATACTTCTGTCCACACTTGGACATACATCATTAATTGATATATTATTTTATTTTACGGACCCGTGTTAAATTTAAATGCAACCTATATGGCAAGTATATAGTATGAAAAAAAAAATTAATGTGCTGATATGAATATATAAAATGAATTTTGACTAAAGATTTGGACAATGAAGAAAAGAAAACTTGTGAAGAAGAAGAGAGACATTCCATTATTATTGATATCAAGATCTGATAACACTTGTTCAAGTTACAACAACTAGATCCCCTTCGGATCTCTTGCAAATATAAAAAAACATCCTAACTAATTATTTAAAAATCTAATGAAAACCCTCCTACACAATAATTTTATATATATATTTGTAATAAACAAGAAGCAACAATAATAAACTAACTTAAAATTTTATATATTTTTTCAGATTAGTCATATATATTCAGCACATGCAACTGCATAGATTAACAGAAAAAAAGGGAAAAAAAAAAGAAATTGAAGTAGCTTGAGCTAGCAACAAGGAGACGACGTTATTCTTCAATCATATATGTGTCATGATGATAGTAGCAGTTGATATGAACTAAGCGTATAGATATTGCCAACCTGAATATAACTTAACTCGTTAGGATGGCTAAAAGTGCGTTAAAATTTGAGTTTTTTTTGCCGATGATTTACTTGAAGGGATTGGCTCCGTCTGGGATTGGATTCCACTCCCACAATCTGTCGGAGAACGCGACCGGTAGCGTGTTGAGGGCCAACTGCTGCGGCAGAGGTGGTGGCGTCGGCTGGTAATATTGCGGCGGTAGAGAGTTTATGATGGTGGCGGAGGCCGATGGCGGCGGTTGTTGTTGGAAGTGAATGAGCTTTTGTAGGTCGTCAAGAGAATTATTGGAAGTGGGAGAGAAGAAAGAGGTGTAAGTGGGCAAAATGAGTGAAGAAGAAGAAGGTTGTTGTTTATGGAGAATAATGGATTGGTGATCATCTTCTTCCATGGAATTGGGAGTAGTAGAAGAAGCTTGAAGTGCAAGGGAAGAAGTGGCAGCCATGTTGATTAATGGAGATGTGGGAAAAGGGTTTTGTTTCGAGAGGCCGAGAACGGTGGTGACTTCCTCACAAGAGCTCGTGGCGGAGGCGTCGGGCCCGGTGGTTTCGACAGTGGCGCCAATTTGTAGATGGTGGTGGTGGTGGAATTGGGACTCGAAGCTCGTTTGAAATTTATCTGTGGACGACGATGAAGTTTGAACATTAACCCCGCCACCGGGAAGAAGGTTCTTGGGCGTCGACGAGCTCGTCATTCTCGAAGACGACGCTCTTGACGGGAGGGAACGAGGGAGCGACGGGTGATCTTCAACTCCAGCTCTTTTATAAACCCGACACAGCGAAATCTCCGCCTGCAAATTGGATTCGACCGTCGAGTCAGAATCGAGAAAAAATTATTCAATATGACCGTCATAACTATAGGTGACTTGCCAGCTAGAAATCAGACAGATTTCAGAAGCAAAATCCCTCGGTTTTCTCTCTCCCTCTGAAAACTTGGGGGGAATTTAAAGCAGATCACGCAGTTCGTGACAAAACATTTAAACAAACACAAAAAGTACTGTCAGAGACCGATCAGTTATATGGGTGTACGAAACAAACAAGAAATTCATAAATTCTTCCCCTCCTCTGCAAATTAATGATTAAATTAAAACCCAAACTAATCAACCCAACCTCACTTCTCTTTTCATGTCCCCCAACAATTTCGACGGCCGCGACGGAGTTCGTTAGAAATGCGAACATACACAAAACTAACAAAATCTCCGTCCAACCGTCGAGTAAACCCAACAGCAAAATCATGCAGACTTAAGCCCAAAGTAAAAAACACAACGAACAAGAACAAACCTTCTGATACCGCTCGGTCTCGTGATGCGGCAAGCGATACTCGTTCATAATCCAACTCGTACGAAGGCCCTTGGGGGCCTTCCCGGAGTAGAAAACTAGGGTTTTCTTAAGGCCAATCGACCGAAAATCCTCGGTCCGAATCATCCGATCGGCCCCGGTGGCCTTCCAGTAACCGGAAGTCGTAACACGATTCGGACGGTCCCCGTTTCGGTATTTCCGATCGCGAGGGACGTAGAAGAACCACTCCTTCTCCCCAATGGCAGCCAAAGCTAGAAAAATGAAAGAGATTTGAATGGAGAGAAATTGAAGATTAGGGTTAGAGAGAGAATGGAAAGAAAAAGAATACCAGGAAGCTCCCAAGGGTCGTAGCGATAAAGATCAAGGAAAGTGATGAGTTCGACATTAAAGCGCTTGCCCTCGACCTTACGGCGAAGGTAGAACTCTACGAGCTCTTCTTCAGTAGGGTGGAAGCGGAAGCCGGGCATAACGACGTCGTGTTCGTGTTGATCGTCGCAGTTACTGTTGTTGTTTTTGTTGTTGTTGTTGGAGCTGCTTTCTTCGTGGCTCATCGTTGATGAACTGCTAGCTGCAGCTGCAATTGCCATAAAATTTCTGATCAAACCTATAATTCAATCTCTCTCTCTCTCTCTTTCTATTCAATCTTTCCTTTTCTTTCTTTTTTCTCTCTCTCTCTAACTTTGTTTTTTTTTTTTTTTTTTTCTCTCTCTCTGGGTATGGCTGTATGTGGGTGTAATTATATATATATATTTGTGAAGGGAGCAAGTGGGGTGAACAGGGAAGATAAGAAAGATGGTGAAAATTTATATATATGTCGTACAAGTCGAAAAGTTTCTCTCTCTAGAACTCAAAAATGGGGTCTCAAGTTTTTTTTTTTTTTTTTAGACCCATAAGAAAAGGGTATGTTTGGGAATGAGTTGATTTTGAGTAAAACTTGGTTTTGAGTTGGAAGTAATTTAGTAAACGGATTGGTTTTGTTTTGATGGGTAAATTTGTTTTGCAGTTGATTATAATGTTTGGGTGTTAAATTAGGTTGTTTTCTTCCGATTTTCTTAGAATGGTTTTCATCTTTGTTAGACATTTGAGTTCATAGTCAAATTTTTAAAAAAAAAAAATTAAAAATTTTTTTTTTCAAAACTTGATTTGGTTTTTTAAAACATGGAAAGAAAGTAAGTGATATAACAAAGAAATTTGAAGGTGGAAGTTGTGTTTATAAGCTTAATTTTCAAAAACTAAATAGTTATCAAGTGGGGTCTTAGTTTTTTTACATTTTAATTATTTCTATTTGTATTTTTTAAAAAAATGTTAAAATTGATTGGTATAAATTTACAAAATATGATACTAAGTAATGAGTTAGTAGGATAATAGAGGGATTAAGCTATTTAAAAGAAGAAAAGTCGAAACTTTTCTCATTTTTTTTATAAATTTAGAGTAGAAATTAGAGAATTAATTTCATTTATTAGTTTAATTAATTTCTTCTCGAAATTTCTAGTAACTTACTAAACTGGTATCATATCGTATAAATTTATTATCAGCCAATTTTAACCTTCTCCAATAATGAAGATATATTAAAAATAGTCTGACGTTTCTATATGTGTGTATATGTATGTATGAAACTAAAACATATATTTAGCTTAATTTTAATATATAATTTCTAAAATACTTTTGAGTACTTTTTTGGCCAAGCACTTAAACCATATGTTCTCCACATATATTTTCTTACTAAGTATCGTTAAAAACCCCACTAACCTTTATATCTATTTCATTAACGTATAATAGTTCTATACTTTAGATCGAAACTTGTATGACTTTACTTTTGATTCCATATCAATCTGAGACACATTTTGGAAATATTCTCTAACAAGTCCATTTCTTATTTTTGTTTCAAGCCGCTTCCTATTTCTTCGTCTGAAAATGAAAATTTTGAGTGAAAAGTGCTTTCGGGAGTAGCAAAAGTGAGAAAGTCAACAGTAGTGTGAAGCATATTGTGGAAGTTAATAAAGGTGAGGTGTGGGTTTAAGATGAGAAAATGACATTTCAGGCTGAGGACAGGGTGGCCATAGCCCATTAGCGGTGCCCCTCTTGGATCTTTCTTCCACCCCTTTGCCCTTCAAAATTAAAATTAAATTTAATTCTTTTCTTTTCTTTTCTTTTCTTTTTTGCTTTCTCTCTCCAAATTTTTTTTTTTTTTTTTTTTATAACCCTCCAAAAATTCATTTATTCCATGGCTTCCAAAAAGTCTTAAATTATTTCAAACTTTTAGTTCAAACACTCGTGCTTAAACAGCCTTTTTTTTAATCCTATAATTTTAATTGAATGTTCCTAATAATTTTTAGGGGAACTTTCCTTTAAATTAAACCCTTGTACTTTTGTACAAACCAATAAAGTTTTAGCCTTTCCATTTTTAGTTTTACCAAATTACCAAATTTGACCTTAAACTTAATTATACACCACTCTCAGAAGAATTGTGGCTAGTCTCGAGTGTAATTCAACTGGTTATGTCACAATGTCCTCGATCAAAATGTCAGAAGTTTGAATTCTCAACTTCATGTGTACGTAGTTGAACTAAAAAAATGAACTCCCTTACGAATCTATTTTAGGTCGTCGAACAATGAAGTTATTTTTAGTTGGGTTTGTGTATTTTTGTTGCATAGCTTATGCATTTTATACCTACTTAATTTTGTGGCTTATTTCATGCATGGTTGAGATAGGTATTTTTTTACTTGATTTTGAGTGTTTTGTTTGGTTATGTTTTACTTACTAGTTGAATCATAGAAAACAAAAAATTTAAGTACCATTTACTTAAATTTAGGGTTTAAGCGGATGGATTTGAAAGTGAAGAGTCAAAATTGACTTATATATATTGGTAAAAATGAAAAATTTCCCCAAGTTTATGGTTACAATTTCATATAATCAACCTAATATACTTTGAGACAAGAAAAATATTCAAGGTGGCTGATGCATTGGCCTGGGATGATTACAAAAATAGACACCAAAGTTTTTTGAAAGTATATATACATCACTCTCCCAATAATTTCCTCTTGAGAGATCACTTCTTTAACAAAAAAAAACAAAAAAAAACAAAAAAAAAAAAAACCACAAAGCAATGTATATATGTGTTGTCTTTTGAAGAGCAACAAATTGAGGGTAAGAAAGAAAGAGATAGACAATTGGCTCATTTTAAATTAAATTAAAAGTCAATATAAAAAAAAAAAAGTTAAGATTTTATTTTTTTTAATGTAATTTGCTCTCTAAACATTTAGGGGGTGTTTGGGGCACTGAATAGGTTATAATAACCCCCTTATTATAACCTATTCAATGTTTGGGGCACCAACAAAAATAATTGGTGAGGTGGGTTATTTTAACCCCCGATTATTTTATTCATTTTCTACAGTAACCATTATTCAATCCACTACAGTAACTATCTCCTCACTTCTTCCATGCGACTCCTTGACTTTTCCGACAACCGCCGGCCGCCGTCAGCCGGCGAAGTTTCCGACGAATTTTCCGACGACCGCCGACGACTTTTCCGGCGATCGCCGATGACTTTTCCAGCCACCAATTTTTTTTTCCATATTTCTTCTCGATTTCATTTTGAAAAATATAAAAAATAAAAATAAAGAAAAAAAACATCAAAGGTTGCCGGAAAAGTCGTTGACAACATCGAAGGTTAATCAACTTAAAAAAAACATTCAAACGAAATTATATTTACCACACTCAAGTTTATTTCAAATGATTTTATTGATAAAAAAAGAAAAAACTAATATGATTTTTGAACTAAACATTTACAATTTTTATTTTGGCAATACTAAAAGTTAACTAATATGATTTTTCTATACCAAAACCTAAACTTTTTTGCTTTGTAACAAAAAAAACATAACCCTAAATCAAATCAAAGTGTTGTATATCATAAAAAAAAAAAACTAGAAAAAGAAAACAGTCAGTTTGAACCTTTGATTCAGAACCTCATGTTAAAACAGATCAACACTCCAAACACAAATTATTTTATCTCAGATTAAAATAATCTGCACCCCAAATACAAATTATTTTATCCCAGACTATAATAATCTGCACCCCAAACACATATTATTATAACCCCAGATTATAATAATTGTCAGATTATTATAACCACCAGATATTATAACCAATTCAGCGCCCCAAACAGCTCCTTAGAATTGAAAGATTATATTATATATAAAAAGTTATAAGATAAAATTTTATCGTTTCTTATTAAAATTTCTAGTTCGTCCTGCTTTCAAATTTACCATGTAGTTAAATCTCGAGTAAATATATATTTTGATTAGTAATTCTATTATGTACACATATCGCTTAACCTCAAAAATATTTACAATAATAATCATAATGGCCGTCTTATATGGTGAAGTTAATTATTTCAAATTGTTCTCTATGTTCACACACCAGAGAGAAATTTTTCTTTTTTTCAAATAAATATAAGTACTAAAAAAAGTATAGTACAATTTTGGATATATTGTCACTAAGGGTAATGTGTTTTTTACTTGTAATTTATTCCTTTTAATCTTTTTATGTATTTTAAATGAAAAATTAGTTGATATACTTAGGTTCATTGATTTGTTTAATTAAGATGTTGCTACTGAAAATGAACTAGGACTTTGTAGATAGATGAAAGATTAGCATGATATATTAGTTTTCAAGTGAGTTTTTATATGGTATATCCAACTATATATTATGCATATATTAATTAGCAATTATGACAAACCTCATGCTTTGGTTGATTAATTATTCATATGAAGATAAAGAATATAGCAACAAAACAAGATTTATACTTTCTGTATTTTCTTGAATTTGAAAATGTATGGTAGTAGAATTTTTTTTAAGATTGAAACTTGGAATTTAGAATTTATGTGAATGCATTGGTTAGAATCTATTTTTCAAAAAGAATAAATTGAAATTTTTATAATTTTTGGAGAGATAGGAAGAGAGAATGCCTAGAGATTCAGG
Source organism: Luffa acutangula (assembly GCA_036850905.1). Taxonomy (NCBI): domain Eukaryota; kingdom Viridiplantae; phylum Streptophyta; class Magnoliopsida; order Cucurbitales; family Cucurbitaceae; genus Luffa; species Luffa acutangula. The sequence goes on along the minus strand of CM072091.1, from coordinate 45,274,755 downwards.
GTAACACTCTAGATTAATGAGGACAGGGAGTGATCGATAGACATTGAATAATTCTTGACTAAACCAATTCATATCAGAATATAGGAGAAATTTTGACATTATACGAAGACGAGACAAATATTAGCTAAGAAAAATTTAGAAGAAATTGATGTATGTGCTATCCTATACCAACAATAATGCATGTGCACATTCCTTTTCAATAGCCCATTTCGATAGAAATTTCATAATCAAACGTGTATGCTTTTTTCGATAGCTCCATTACTATACTTATGTATGCTTAATTTAGAACCATTCTAATTTGTGGTAAAGGTTTTGAGAGAAAAATAAATAAATAATAAAAACTTAGATAGGTTTCAAATATTTACTAAATACACAAATTTAATTTAGTGTATTTAAAAGAAGATACCAAACAGCCTCAAAATTATTCTGCCCCTTTTGTATTATCAAATCTATATGTATAAGAAATTAAGTGATTTTTTTTTTAATTTAATGTATTTTAAAGAACAAGTTCTTAAATAACTGTAACTAATTAGAACTCTCATTTAATAACCATAACTTTTCTTTTTCTATTTTTCAAATTATAAGCATTTTATTGTCTTCGTTAGGGGAAAAAATCAAAATTTTGAACAAGGATTTTAGGAATACTTTTTTTTTTTTTTTTGAAAAAAGGATTTTAGGAATACTTTTCTTTGAAAAAATTGCAAGAAAAAGAGTTACCCAATCAAATTTTGTAAACAATGTAGTTTTGACTTACATAGAAAAAACTTGCTTGTCGTGTTGGTTTTGAGTTGTTTAAAATATATTTAAATGGTAATTAAGTTCCCTAATTGGATTAAACAAAATAATCTTTTATGTCTTTATGTACTATTTTAGAGTAATCAACTATGAAGGTATCCCACAATTTCGTCGCTCTAAGAAAAGGTTGAAAATTCTAAAAAAAAAAAAAAAAAAAAAAAAAAAAAAGTAAGTTTTTAATGAGATAAAGATTTAGTAGTTGATAAAAAATAATAAAAATAGAAATAATTTATATAAGTTAAAAGTTTTAAAAAATAATATATAAATAAGTAAATCATCTTACTCATTAATAAAGGTCTTTTAAATAAAATCTATTAAAAACAAATCTATTAAATGGGGAAATTTTTGAAGAATGAAGGCATCCATAAAATTTTACCACATAACACTATTTAATTTTTACTTCACATGCAAGTCAAGGGCTCCCTTTTTCTTACAAAGAGTTTGAAGAACAACCAACATTTCAACCAAACATTTGTCTTCAATAACATGACATTGAATTAACCCTACTTTTTGCTAGCTCTGTCATAAAATATATTACAAAAACTATTTAAAAATTTACATCTAATTATAAGGTTAAATTACAAATTTGACCTTCAAAGTTCGGTTAAATAAGTCTTTGAATTATAAAAGTATTTAATAAATCCTTGTATTTTAAATAAGTCCTTGATTGATCAAACATTATTTTATTGAGTTCAAGAACTTTATTAAACACACTTTTTTAAAGCTTAACAAAAACTACCAGACACGTCGTAAAACTTCATAAACGTCCGAACTTTGTACTTTAACCTAAATGAAATTAACTATGTTTGTGGGACAAATAATGTTATAGGCAATTTTGGACCACCCCGATATACAAGGAACTGACGAGGACAACCGGGGAGAAATCGGGCTGGAAGATGGACCAAGGAGGTGAAACCGGCAAGCGAGACGGGCCAAGACCGAAAGCCCGACCCCTTGCTCGGCCCGCTCGCGCGGGCCGAGCTCGTTCGGCTTCGTCTGGTCCCCACCGCCTCTGGCTGCCCCGGTTTCGCCGGGTTTGTCCCGAAACGCCTCCGAATACCTAAAACCCTAGGAGGATGAGCAGGTATCTATACCCCTCTTCACCACTGAAGAAGGGGACCCGAATTCTATCTCTAAACACTATTCTATATTCTCTACTCTCTCTCCTCTTGCTCTTACTTTTCCACTCCCTACCGTTCTGCTTGCTGACTTAAGCATCGTAGCCGGTGTGGCGAGCACCACACCGGTGTGCAGGTTTACTGTCTTGCAGGCCACGTCTTCCCCCCTCATCTACAAATTTACCATTGGTGGCACGCGAAGGTCAGGTGAGTTCCTCGGACCAAATTTGACCATCAACAAATAATATAGGTGGGGGATGCAAATATTTGAAAATTTATATACACAGCTAAATTAGCTTACATAAAATGATAAAAATAAAAAATAAAAAAGAATATTTGAAAAAGAAATGTAGAGAGAGAAAGAGAGAGTCAAGAGGAACCCGTGACCTGTCTCTCTTGTTCATGAGATTGAAGATGACAATTTTTACAACTAAGTTTTTTTTTTTTTTTTTTTTTTTTGCTAATTTGTCCTTCTCTCTCTCTTTCTCTTTCTCTCTCCACACATTTTCCATAAAATCTTTGCTGTATTCAAATATATGAAGAATAGTCTAATTAGGGTTAATTAATAATTTAATTGCAACTTAATTAGTTTAATGTGAATTAATTGTCCTCTTACTCGGTTCCATCAACCTAGCTAGCTCACATATTATTGCTGGTAATTGGGGTTCAATTTTCATTGGTTTGTATTATTTATTTATTTATTTATTTATTTAAGCATTATTATTATTATTAATCATGTAAATAAAATACTATATTGTATCATGACACGTAATTAATTAATTATTCATAGCTAGTCTCTTTTTAAGAGTCGATAAAAGAAAAAATATTTGTTTGTACTAATGTCCACACGTTTTTCGAGTTGTCTCCAAAAGTTGATACTATTTTGATTGATCTAATTGGAAGTGTGAGAAGATTCTCAAACTCAAAGGTAAATCCTTTGAAGCAATTTGAGTATTTTAGATATGCTAGTGGTGAATGGTAATTTAGTTTTAGGGTATGTTTTTAAGTTAAAAAACTCCAGTCGTCTCCGGTGTTTGGGACAGTTTTCAATTTTGTCTCCATCGATATCTTAAAAACTTGTACTCATTCAAACGTAGTTCAGTAGTTAAGACATTTGTTATTAATTATCAATGCTATCATTTGGTGAACTTAGAAAAAGAATCTTTTATTAGTAAATTATTTCAATCAAATCCTTCAACAAAAAAAAAAAAGTTTGATAACCATTTGGTTTTGGGTTTTTCAAAATTATGTTTGTTTTCTCTCAATTTCCTTACCTTGGTTTTCATCTTCGTTGAGGAGACATAAGAACTATTTGACTTGATTTTTGAAAACATGAGAATGATGTAGATTCAAACCAAAGAAATGGATAGGTAGAATGAGTGTTTAATTTATAAGCTTAATTTTCAAAAACCCAAAAACCAAAAACGAAATGGTTATCAAACGGGGCCTAAGCTCTCTTAATCTGACAAAAAAAACAAACATAAAATTGTGAAGGTGATTTATCACTCTCAAGTTGTCAACAAATAAGACATACAAGAAGTAGAAACCCATCTCGATCTTATCGTCAATCCAATAATCCAAACCTTCTCTCCCGATCTCTCTCACTCCCTCGATTCTCACACTACATCTTCTCTCGATCTCTCTCATTCTCTCTATATGTCTCTTTTCTCTCTCAAAATTAGGAGAGTTTTGGTAAATTGTACCCTAAGGACTTGGCTTGGGTTGGGTTAGCATGTAATGTAAAAGCCAATTGGTGTCGCATTAGAAGACTTGAAAGCCACACGGGTCTCTTGATTTGAACCCAAAAAACAAAGGCCATTTGATTTTGAAGCTTTTTGGAGCCCCCATGAATGATGTTTTTGTTTTGTTTTTTTCTTTCATCGTTTTTCATCTGTAAAATTAGGGCTTAGCTGTCATCTAAACCTTCACGCGTAAATGGTCAATCAAGCTATTATATATATATAAGTATGCAAGCAAACGAGGAATGATTTGGGTGTCGTCTTTTTCTACAAAAGTCTCCAAACTTATAGAAACCTTTTTTATATTATAGGGTTATTTTAAACAATGTGTCGACGTCCACGAAAATGTGTATACCTCACTTTTATGAAAATGTCGATGGAAGTATAGATCACTTTTATGAAAATGTCGATGGAAGTATAGATAAAATGTCGACTTGTCCATGGATATTTCTAGAAAAATAGAATTAACTAATATTATATATTCACATTAATTATATTTTTTTTGCTATTTTTTATATGTATTATTGATTCGTTAATGACATGATGAAAATTTCGATTGTTGATGGATATTTGTTACATTGATTTTAAATACTATTTTAATTTTCGTACTAGTCACACTTGGACATTATACTTTGTTCTGAAACGATAGTTTAGTCCCCATGCTTTAAAAAGATGATGACTACATGACTGAGACTTTAATGTTAGAAGTAGTCTTGATGGTTAACTTTGTTTTTTGTATTATGCTTCAAATATGGAGAGTGGAAATTCGGATATATGGCTTTTAAAAAGGGAGATTTAACTACTAATTTTTTGATTAATTGAGTTAGGTTAAAAAAACATTTGTACTAATTTTGTGGAAGTAACAATTTAGTGTTTTAGCCAAAGTAAGCAGCTTAGTGGTAATTGACATGTGTTGATGAACTCAAAAAAACAATTTAGTTCTTTAATTAACCTTAATATTTAATGATGTACTTTATGTATTTTTATGTTTGTAACAATTTTGTCCCTAAATTTTAAATATAGGGTTTAGGATAATGATTTTTATGTTGTTTATGGTTTATATATATATATATATATATATTTGTAGGTTAAATCTTTAAAGATATAATTATCTAAATCCTTACCCATCAAACTATATAAAGACTAAACATTGTAAGAGTTCAAATACATAAACTATTATGTTGTAATTAAGGGCATGTTTGGTAGGAAATGAGATTTTATTTTATGTTTTAGATTTAAAAACAATATTTGTATGTTCTCAGTGTATCTAGATTTTGAATTTGAAATTTTTAAATGCATAATTAAATTTAAAAAAATAAAATAAAAGCTTTAATAAATATATTATTTCATGTTATAAACTCTTTTTTAAAAAAAAAAAAAATTGTTTAATATAATGTATTATAAATTATATGATATTGTAAAATAATAATTATACAAAATTTATAATATACAACATGTTTATAAATTAATTAATAATAATTTATATTTAACTTAGTATTTAGTTGATAACTACAAATAGTTTATGGTTTATAAATATATTATCAAACACATTTTGAACAATTTTATAAATTAGAATCCAATTTTTAAATCTACTATCAAACACATATCCGAAAACATGAAATACAACTTTGTTTTCATTGAATTCTCTATTTTTCTATTTTTCAGATCACTAACCAAATACATCTTAAGACATCTCGACATTTTAACTAGTTAAAATATTACTTACCTCTTTAGAGATGAGAAGTATTTAAATTTTCCTCCCATCTTTGTTGTTTTGAAAAATGAGAAGAAATTAAAGAATTATCTAATACTTTCGAGAAACGTCATTTTGACTTTTTGTCTTCCCTTCTAATTTCCTTCCATTCATATACTATTACATACATAATATAAAACCTAATTTAATTACTTAATAAACTATATTTAATCAACATATCAAAGAGCTCTCTAGAGACATAACTTTCAATGATAATGACCTCTCCCAAATTCAATTTCTTCTTTTAGAATATCGCATCACAAATTTATGGTAGAGATTCGAATACGTGCTTCTTCGTTGAGTTATGCTCTATATTATTTTTATATTTTTTTTTTGGAAAAAGATACTTTATTAAAACCGCATGTAAGAGGCATACGGGGAGAAGTTACACAAAGGCTTTCCAATTCAAAGCTATAGAAGAAACGTCATAATTCAAACGTTTTCTAATTCTAGAAAAAAAAATTCAACTTAACATGAATCAAGATTAATTTTTCTTTTTTAATTTTTTTAATATTAAATTTGAAGGAATTAGCGAGATAGATTGATATTCTTTTGCTAAATAATTTTCTTTTTAGGTATTTATAACTCCATATGAGTGTTCTTGAGTATTGAGATGTTTACGTTGGTGTTAGTATAATAATTGTTATGACCAACAACATGAATATAGCTTAACTCGCTAAGGTATATATTTTAAAGTTCAAAAATCATCCTCGTGTGAACTAAAAAAAGAAAGGTTAGTTATGGGTTACTTTTTAAAAAAAAGTTGGATATTGACATTTTTTGGTTGTTTAGTCAGGTTACTTTTTTTTTTAATTGGATATTGAAATTTTTTTTAATTAAATTTTAGGTTTTAGGTGTCTATGGATTGAAATTATCAGGTGATTTATAAATTGGTTTTAGGGATAATTTTCTTAGAGGGTACTAATTTTTCACTATTTATCCAAGTTCAATTTGATTAAAGTTAACTTATAAATATCATTAGGTTAAATAAAATACTTTTACAGTTTTACAATAAGAGTCAAATGATTCAATTAAAGATATTCCTTTTTAGAATATTACTTCAAGAATGAAAAGGAGAAGCTTCAATCTTCCGTTTATATAAAATATAGAATATTAATATTTGACTGCTTAAATTATGCTCGAGTTTAGGGCCAAATTACGTAACACGCCCCTAATCAAAAGCAAATTTTAATACTTTGTATGCATAAAAGACATGTCTTTCAATCTTTCAAAATACATCTAATTTATTTTCAAACCCCAAAAGGTGTGTTTTTAAAATTAGAAATTATTTTAAATATTTCAAAAAAAAAAATCTAACAAATAGGTTTTTTTTGTTCTCGAGTGACGATTGAATTGGCAAACATTAATTGCTGTTGATGTCATGAATGGTCAAATCATCAACTTCCTCATAACGACGTATAATCTAGTACATTTATATATGAAATACCCCTAAATATAAAAATTTTCATTAATATTTAGCAAACATAAGAAGAAAATTAGATAAATTGCTATAAAATAATTCTCAACAAGATTAGAAATTTGAAAAAAAAAAAAAAAAAAAAAAAAAAAAAAAAAAAACTAATAGGACTAAAAATAATAAATCTCTGTTTATAATAAATAATTATTAAAGAAATCATAGATAATAATTATAATACATGTATTAGTCTAGATTTTTTTTAGTTCAACAATATTTGGAGATGTGTTAAGAGAATATTAAAAAATGTCATACTCTAATTCGAACGATGTCAGTAACCAACTTGAACATAGTTTGACCGGTTAAGACATTATATTTTTTTATCAAAAAGTTGTTAGAAGTTTTATAAATCTTCACTTCCAACCTCATATATTGTTGTACTCAAAAAATAATAACAACAAATAACTAACACCTTAGTAATAATGTAATTTGGTGTGTGATATATTTCCTTTTTAAGTAATAATATTTGCAAGAAGGCATATTCGGAATATATTAGAAATATTAAATATACACTAACCTATCGATCGACTCGAGTTTTTCTCGATTCGCAACTGTGTGGATATAAGTACCTCTATATATAGATTTATAGATTTATTACAATGAAGATAATTAAGTCAAAAAATTTCACCTACCTTCCCCTAATTGAATTGAATTTTTCATATTAGATTTGAGTTGTCCTATGCAATTGTTAATAGTATTAAAACCCTAATTTGCACCAAATCTAAATGATACATTATTGAGTTGGAGTCAAAGATATTTTTCTTATTACCAACCAAATATTGAGATATGGTGAGAAACTCTATAATATTTAAGCTAAGGCTAGCAACCCTACCCACCCACAAAGTAACTACTTGATAAAAATAAATTTGCAAAACTATGGATTTCATATAAAGATTAAAAAAGAACTAGCTATAAATATAAAATATCTAAACTAAGATTTTACTAACCACATACATGATAGTCAAAAGAATGTACATCTCATCATCTCTAATTTGCTCCATTCATTGCATCTTTAATCCCATTATTAATTGGATTAGCATTTTTCTTCTACTAGTATTAACATTTTTTGTCCTTTTTTCCCCCTCCAAAATTATCCATCTACCCTATTTATTTATGTTTTGAATTGTGAAATTTAATCATATATTATATCTGATCATCAAAAAAATTGTCATCTCTATTAGTAATAACTAAATATTTTTTTGTCAACCTGAACATAGTTCAATTAGTTCAAACGTATAATCTCGATCAGAAAATTATAGGTTAGAATCTTCATCTTCATTTTGTTTGACGACTCATAAGGTTAGAGCTCTTTGGTTGGGAATATTACTAAATTTGACCATGTGATTGTCCACTTCTCTATTAATAAAATCTATTAACTCTTTTAAATAATATATCATTGAGATGAAGAAATGTGTGTAGTTTATTAGTCATATAATTTATCTTTAATTATAATTTGTTAGAGTCGTTTTATACTATAAATCACTAATTAACTATTCAAGTAGCTAGCTAGTTGTCACACGTGCACACCGAAACATGTTACTCTTTTTAAATAACTTGCAACTAAGATCGGGAGTTTTTTTTAATACCCAATGTATTATTATCTTAACAATCACATGAAACATTACATAGTTCCAACAATATTTTCTTAATTAGATTATATAATCTCAATTCTCTTTAGCAAAGCAAAATATTGGATTTGAAAAAACCTAATAAAAATGAATATTCATAATTTAATTTATAGGATAAATTCATACTCATTAAATCTCCCTCACTCCCTAGTTGATCCACTTGTTTTTGTACAAATTTGACCCTTCATCTGTTTATAAGTAAATGAATTTTGTCTTCACTTAGGAATAAAAACAAAAAGAAGAGGGGCCCTTTTGGATTAGTTGAGAATGTATTAATTGCTTAATCAATCAATTAATTAAACAATTATCCCTTTTTTTTCTTTTTTTTTTCTTTTTTCCATTTCGTGGTTGAGAACCATTTGGCGGTTCATCAAACCCTCTGCATCCATATTTTTCTTTTTCGAAAATAAACCCTTTTCAATGAAAAAATAAATAGTAAAAAAAAGGGACAAAATTTAAGGTTGGACAAATCACCGACCAATATAAGAATGAGATGTTTTTTTTTTCTCTCTCTCTCTATTTGCATGGCCATGATTTTAAGTTGGTATTGTCACTTTGGATTATTGGCCACCCAACCATTATTGTTTCTTGAGTTTTCTTTGATGTATGGAATAAAATATCTATCGATATGTCTATATTTTTCTCGAGAATTTTGTTAATGGAAGGATTTGACATCGATATTTCCGATATATCATAAACATGTTGATGAAATATCAAGAATGTCATATATAATAAGAATGTATTAGATAAACGTGAAGTTTCATCTCAAAATCAGTTGGTTATAAGTAGAGTAACTCATGAATTTTATTGACGGTGAGATCTTCATTTATCTTATTTATTAATTCAATAAATTGTTGAAAAAAATTCATAATTTTCATGATTTTTTGAGAAAATATATATGTACATCACTATTAAATTAAAACCTCGACCATTTTTGTCAATGGCAGATATTTAAATCTTTTGATTTTGATTTTGATTTTTTTTTTTTTTTTTTTATGGATGGAAATGCAAGAAAAGGAATATATATAATTAATCCTACTCATAGACATAAGAAAAAACACATTTCCACTTTTCATTTTTCTTCATAACATTACAAAATTTCTCTTTTTTCTTTTAAGAGAGATAGCATCATCAAATCCTTCCCTTTTGAATGATTGGTTTTCTTCAACCTAAAAATCAATATCCTAATCTTGTGGTGATTAATTTCAATATTGTCATCATATTACTATAGATTGTCTTTTTCAAGAAAGGAATTTCTTCAATGGTTATATGTAAACTTTCATTATTATTATTATTATCATTATTTTGTCAAAATATATATGATTTTGGTTCCCAATGTTCTTTTAAAAAAAAAATTATAGTCTCAAATTTCAAATTCAGTCATTTTCATTAAATTTTGAGTTAGAAATCAATCAATCAAAAAAGAAAGAAAAAAAGGACGTACGTATTTAGATATTTTTAATAGTTCATCACAGAGTATCTACACTATTATATATCATTTCAATATCATTTGTATTGAAATTGAAGAAAGATAAGAGTTTGTTCAATAGCTTGAACATTATTCAAGATTGAGATATAAGTCTAATCTAACTATTAATTTAAATTTGGGTTAAAATATTATTGGTTCATGTACTTTGGAACTCGTTTTTTAGTCCACGGACTTTGAGATATTTGAATTTAATATCTATATTTTCAATCAATCTCAAAATCAGTCTTAAAAATGTTACTTTGAAGTTAATTTTCATCAAATTTAGATTAATAATGATAATTTTCATTTAAGAGAAGACACTGTGAATATGTTTTCAAATTTTATGGAGGGAAGAATGATAGAGACCAAATTTTTTTTTATGAAAAAGTTAGCCTTAAATTAATAGTAATAACTGATTTTAAGTTCTATTAAATATATAAAGGGACTAAATTTGAATATTTGAAAATGCAAAAACCAAAATAGAATAAGTTTTAAGGTATAACGGACCAAAATATGGTATTTTTAATCTTAGTTTTTTTTTAGTTTAACGGTAAGTTTAACATAATATCGAAGCAAGAGATGATCAGTTCAAAATTCTATACTCTAATTACTATTTGATAGTCTCTAGTTGTGGGTGAATAATCACAACTAAACTCCATATATTAAAAGGTAGAGAGAGTACATTTAAATCTTTCAATATCTTGTAAACAAAAAAAGGTTATCTAGTTTTGAATTTAAAAAATGAACCCCATGATTATATATATATTGAATCTCCATTTTTTCTTTGTTCATTTAACTTAATTACAAATGTAGTTGGCCTAATAAATAATATACACCAGACTAGAATTGATAGAATGTGTACACAATAATTGATCAACTTAAGCATTGCCATATACAAACAATTTAAGTGACATCTGTCCTAGGAGTGATGATTTAAGTGTGGTTGGAATTTACAATTCATATACGTTTGGTAAATACGTAAACGTAAACGTTAACGAGTCATCTAAACCCTATACCTTAAATCCTAAACGAGTAATTATTTACATTTATATGTTTAGAAGTGATTAGAATAACCAAAATCACTTTTATCATACATTAGAACTTGACGAAAGTGATTTTAATCATTCCAAAATCACTTTTTATTTAATTATATCTAAGTCACAAATTTATTAATCTCAAGTTTTTAAAACTCACATCTATTTTATCTTAATTTTAAGATCACAACTTCAAAACCCTAGATCCAGTTTGATAATAATTTCATTTTTAGCTTACTCTATTGTTTAAATTTATGCTTCTACAATTCCTCACAATTTATTGTTTTCCTGCTTGCTTAAAACAAAGTTTGAGTTCTTAGTCAAATCTCATAAACAAAAACAAGTTTTTAAAAGGGGCATTTGCATCAATAGCAAAAAATAAAATGATAATTGCAAGCGTGTCTTCCATTTATTGGGTTTGCAGATATAGCAAAAAAAATTTGGCCCGCCCTAGACAATAATGTAAAAAGACTAAAATAACCTCAGCTCGTCGTCCACTGATATACCAAATATCTGGTATATTAAACCCTAAAAATATACTAGATATTTGGTATATCAATCAACTGATATACTAAATATATAGTATATTGTATATTTCGTGAATATAATATATTTTACACATGAGCTTTCATTAGTTTAGATATCTTTGATATACTACATTAATAAAGAATTAGAATATGTGTGGTAGAAGATTTAAACCTCTAACCTATATTTAACTATATATTTATTAATTATTTGAGTAGTAAAAAAAAAAAGTATATCAACGGTGTATCAACTTTCATAAAGACAAACATTTATTTTAGAAGAGACAAACATTTCATTTAAAATATGTAAATAATACAACATAATTCAATAAATAGAAAAGAAAATATAACAAATATAAGTAAAGAAAATAACATATCAAGTACATCATTGGTATATCAAATATTATGTTTATCAAATCAAGTATATATTAGATATATCATTAGTATATTAGGTATATCATTGTATTCATTCGAGTATATCAAATTTGGTATACTTTATATTTCATATATCAGTAAATATAAAGTATATCAGATATACTACTAATATACCTATTGATATACCAACAAGGGTAAAATTGGAATAATAAAAAAATCGGAAATCAGATTTTAAAAAATTTGCTATATTTGCAAACCTGAAAAATCATAGCTAAATTTGTAAATATCCTAATATTTTTTGCTACCCATTGCAATTCCCCTTTTTAAAAAATACCTTTTTTAGTTTTCTAACTTGGCAAAAGTATTTTGACAACATTTTTAGAAAGAAACTGACTGACGAAAGTAGTGTTTATAAAACCTAATTTTTGAAAGCCAAAAATCAAATAGTTATCACGGACAAAGTCAAAAAACTTTGAGGAGGCTTCATATAACTCATTTTCATCCCGATCGACAAATCCAAATACATGGTACACAAATTCAAACTCTCTGATCTACAAAAATCGAGCGAATTCATAAATGAAATACAAAATTCTATGAATTCGAGTTCTCACATCGAGATAATCTAAACACATGCTACATAAATCCAAACTCGACAAAAGACTTAGAGAGAGAAAGAGAGAGATAGGGGAGAAAATGATGGTTAATTGCCCTATTCAACAAGTAACTCACTCTACCAAAAGTGAGAGGCAATAATATAAATGAGGACATCTCAACTCAATATCTCAGGTTGAATTGAAGCTTTGAAACATTGAAGCAAAGCAACCAAATGCTGTCGTCATCTCATGTCATATTCCTTTTAATTAATTAAACCCTCCCCTTTTTTTTTCTCAAAAAGTTAATTTTCAAAAGTACTAGGAATAATATCAAAAGATCAAAACTTTTTGACACCCAAATTAAAAAGTTGTCTTCTTTACATTTCCCCTCCATTAAAAAAAGGAAAAAGGAGGTGGGAATTTTAAAACATCTTATTATAGGTCAAATCTCACCAGTTTCAACCAAATTAAACAATCATATACAATATAAACACACAATCGAATCTTCTGTCAAGTTCCATTTCTTTTTTTAATATACACACATTATCAAATCTTCTGTCAAGTTCTATTTTTAAAAAAATAGACACGCAATCGAATCGTCTGTCAAGTTTTCTCTTTTTGTGAAGACTTGAACATCTGACCTTATAATATCTTAACCAGTTGACCTATGCTCTAGTCGGTAGCTCCAACATCTTTAATTTTATACACATATATATGATTGGAAGTCCATGATTTGGTCTTTGGAATAATTAAACCATCCTCCTACATAAAATAACAAGTGGGGTCTTGGAGATATTAAATAGAAAGGAGAGGGGGGATGATATTCATATTGATTATTTGGTCAAACAAAGAATTGAATTGAATTGAAGTAGTTCCATTGTTCCATTGTTAGAGTAAATTAGGGTTAGAGAAAAACGGTGGAGTTTGGTAAAGCTATAAAGAAAGGAGAAGGACTTGAATAATAAATAAATAATTATTAAGGCCATATGGGAAAAGGTGCTGACTTGGTCTTTTTTTTTTTTTTTAATTAAAAAAAAAAGTTTATTGAAAAATTGTCATTATCTTTTGCTTGTGTTTGCTTGAGGCATCACAGTCCAAAAGGGCTCCATACATATCTCAGCCGTGGCCCATTCCCATCCACCACTTGAATCCCGACGAACCGCCACTTTCCGGCCGTCGTTTCTGATTCCTATTTGTCTGCCGACTCTTTAATTAAAATTTGTATTTCTCTTTTCTCTTTTTTCTGTTGTTTTGTAGTGGGACTTTGAGATATTTGGGTTTGGAGTGAGTGGAGTGGAGTTGAGTCGAGTCGAGTCAAGTGGAGAAGAGTGTTCGAGAAAAGGACAAAATGGGTTGAGATGACTCGGGTGGACCGTGGTCGTGGTGGCAAGGACCGAGTGAAGAAGGAAGGAGGTAGTATTCCATGTCTTTGTGTTTGATAGCAGATTTAGAATTTGAATTTAAACGATCATTCAAGATGTGTTTAATAATATATTTATAAATCATAAACTAGTCAGTTGTAATTATCAATAAATATTAAGTTAAATATAGACTATTATTAATTAATTTATAAACATGTGTTATATGTTATAAATTTTGTATCATTATTATTTTATGATATCATGTAAGTTATAATACATTATATCATACATATTTTAATTTAACAAAAATGAATTGGGTTTATAACCTAAGATACTATATTTATTAAAGCTTTTATCTTTTAATTTAATTCTGCATTTTAAAATTTCAAATTCAAAACTTAGAAACGTTAAAAACATAAATTAAAAAAAAAAAAAAAAAAAAAAGTTATTTTCAAAATTTTCACTATTTGAATCACAAGATCCTAAAATAGTTTTCAATAACACATGTGACAAACTCATATTCACTAAATTGGGTTCAATCCATGGTGGCCACCTACCTAGGATATTTAATATTCTACAAGTTTCCCATGAGATTAGTCGAGTGCACGTAAGTTGGTCCAGACCACTCACATATATATAAAAAATAAAATAAAAAAATTCACTAAATTGAATTCGAAAACATAAAACAGAATACATATTGCCTATTAAATAGGCCCTATGTTAAATTACAAGTTTAGTCTCCGAAACTTTACAGTTGTGTTTAATAGATCTCCGTAACTTTAAAAGGTATTTAATAAGTTTCTAAACTTTCACTTAGTCTTTAAACTTTAAAAGTATTTAATTAATTTTTAATTTTTTTAATTTGGTATCTAATAAGTATTATTTAATTTGACATCTTTTAGAATTCATGGAACTATAAGACACCAAAATTAAAGTATACTTGGATCATTATACATTTTTAAAGTTCATGAGTCTTCTAGACACAAAATTTCTCATTTTAGCAATTAGACACTTATAATTTAGCCAGATAATTTAAATAAAAATTTAGGTTAAATTACAAGTTTAGCCCTCAAACTTTCAAATTTGTGTCCAATAATATATCCTTATACTTTAAAAAATTGTTTAAAAGGTCTTTGAATTTTCAATATTATAGCTAATAAGTCTTTAAATTTTCAATTTTATGTCCAATTGGTCCATGAATTTTTTAAAATAGAAAATAGATCAGAATTCACAAACATATTAAACACAATTGAAAGTCTAGGTATCTATTAAACACTTTTAAAGTTCAAAATCCAATTAGACGCAAAGATTTTAAAATTTCAAAGTAAAACTTTGTCCTTTCTCATAAAAGTTTCTAGCTTTGTCTGGAACTCGACACGACGACGGCCGGAGGAGGAGGGGAGGGTCCACCGGCGGCGGTGGAATTAAATAAACAGTAGAGTAGAGTAGAGGTGAGAATTAAAGAGGGTGAATTGAAGGAAGAGGGGATTTTGACTGTCTGACCATGACCATGACTCTGACATTGGGTTGACCTTCTGACTTTTACATTAAATGTTTGTTCATCTTAGAAAGCAGACACTTCAACGACACTAACCAATCCAATCCATCTACTGCCCCCTCTTCCTTTCGTTTTTTGTCCTCTCAGCTTCTCTCTAACCCTCTGTTTCTCTGTTGGTTTCCAATTATTTTCCCTTTTTTTTATTTTCACTTTCAATGGAGTCACTTAAAACTTCGCTGCATACCGGTATGTGTGGGGTCTTCCTAAATAAAAAAGTTTTCTCATTTTCTACCTTTCTCGGACCTACATACCGGTATGCAGTCAAGTTTTGTTCTTCATAATAAGTAGCTTTCTATTTCTCTTTCTCTTTCTCTTTCTTTCATATGCTGTGTTTAAATGTGGGGGAGGTGAGGCAGGCTTCCCGTGATTGATTCTCTGTACCTTTTTTTCTGTTTTGGTTTTCTGCCACTCATTGACTTTCATAAAATCCCACATTTTCATTATAAACAAACAAGTTACAAGTTTGTTCATGTGATTCGCTTTTT
The DNA here is from genome assembly GCA_036850905.1 of Luffa acutangula. Lineage (NCBI taxonomy): Eukaryota > Viridiplantae > Streptophyta > Magnoliopsida > Cucurbitales > Cucurbitaceae > Luffa > Luffa acutangula. Next base: position 45,258,850 of record CM072091.1, on the reverse strand, counting down.
TTTTTTTTTTTTTTTTTTTGTTTCTTTCTTTTCTCTTCAGATTTTCCATATAATTTGTCTCTTTGTCTTTCTTATAGTTGATGTGATAAGGATCTTCTTCAAGCTTGTTCTATTCTCTGTTTTTTCCTCTTTTTTTAATACGAATCTTGTAGAATTTAGGTAAGTAGGGCAATTTTGATTTCAATTTAGGTAACTTGGATACTTTTGAAGAAGTTAAGGTAATCTTGCTGTATGATGTCATGTTTTACAATGGAGAAACTGTTTCCTTTTTAGATAGTTACGGCGATTTGAACTCGAGTTTTAAGATAGTGTTTAGAGTCAAGTATGTTACTGATATGCAAATCTATTTGATCCACATTATGAGTTTATTAACTTCACACAGGTTACATAAACTCGAGTATACAAAACCTACATTTTATACTAGATATTGACCTTCATCAATCGTAAATCGACAAACATACATAAGTTACACAAACCGATGTTTTTATATCTTATTCTTTTACAAGATTCGAACACAAATACCACAATTCCGAGCTTCATAAACTCATACTTTTAGTATCAGTCAATCATCCCCTAAAACGCATCTTGAAACTATTAAAAGCTCAAAATAACATAAATTAATGTGGCATCTTCAACATTTATAACCTTACCAACCAAGACGTCAAAAACTAACCCTATATTCTGAAATAAGTTTATGGACAAGACAGATAGTCACAATTTTTACACAAAATCTCTTAAACCCGACCACTTAAATGACCAGTCTTCCCCATTAACTCATGACTTCCAAATGCGGTGGTGGTAGCTCTATTTCATTAAATGATGGGCCAAAGCCAAACTAAAAAAAGCTATTCTACAAACGGCAATGCAGACAAATGAGAAAGCTGGCTTCTTTTATTTCCTTCTCGCTGCCATTTCCTACATTTTAAATATGCAAAGCATGTCATGCATAAATATTATGTTTCTCTTTCCTGTTGGAACATAGAGACCCTACACCTGGAAATGAGAGAGGCTAGGGAGCCTAGATCTTCACCCTATATCAACAAACTTATGGTTGTTTTCTGTCAGAAGTCTAGAGGATTTGTGCACAGGAAGAAACAATGTGATTGTATCCTCATTAATCAGCTTGAAACAGGTATGAGTTGAAACAGATTGTGACATGCCTATGAACATGAGATTCGTCTTAAATTAATGAAGCAGAAAGAATGGAGTTAGAGAAAGAGAGGATTGGATACAAATAAACTTCCCATCTACTTTGAATCGCTTTCGGTTAGCTTCCTTTTCAGATCATTGAGAGCACTGACAACTTCTGAATCGAGGTTATGCTTTAACAATTTCCCCTGGAAAGATGTCGATCTGAAAAACGAGAGCAGGAGATTTACAATAGTTGTCACCACGCTCTTCTTGTTAAAAGATACGTTAGAGAATGCAGAAATATTAGAGGGTAGGGAAATCTTAAAGGCTATTATGAATAAAGTCCAGGGAAGTCTCATGCAATTTCAGTATATTATGTGGTCAAACAATTAGGGTCAAGTGCAAGGTTCACAGGATGGGAGAGTTGGGCTTTTGCCGCTTTGAGGATCGGAATAAAATACACTACTTGAGGGAAATTCAGCAAATTAAAAAGGCAAAAGCAGAAGATATATAAGCCTAAATTTCTATCATATTGGTTAAAATATAGTTTTGGTCCTTGGAGTTGTAACCGTGTTTTTAATTTGATCAATAAATTCAAAATGTTATATTTTAATCCCTTAAGTTTTTCCTCTCTAAAAAAAATTTAAAATATATATATATAGTAAACAAAATCCCTTAAGTTTCTTGAAACGAACTCATTATCTAATTGAATGTCAGGAGAAAGATCACAACTTGAGCAAAATTCAGCGGATTCAGGCAGAAGCATCTCACAGAAGATGTATAAACTTAAATTTCTATCATATTGATTAAAATATAGTTTTGGTCGTTAGATTTTTATCCATGTTTCTAATTTGGTTCATAATTCAAAAAGTTCTATTTTAATCCCTCAAGCTCTGAAATGAGTTCTGTTGTGAAAAAGTCACAACTCATTTTCTAATAGTCAGACATCTACAATCTTAAATATTTACAATTTTCTAGTAAGATCTCCCATGATCTTCTAATTTCTTACTTTCTTCTCTAATGATTGGACATGTTTATACCTTTCTTTTCTCAATTATAAGTGATTGGCAGCATGTTTTATTTATGTCATTTCCACGTCATGAACTATATAAAACTTGTAAAAAGTAAAAACTGGAGGGCCTGATATAAGGTTTTTGAAATTATAGACCCAATTAGATTTTAAGGGCCAAAACTAACCTAATATATTCCATCTGCATAAATACTGTAAAATTTTCATCTTGAATAGTCATACCTGTGTTCTTGCAACATCATTTCAACCTCCTTTTTTGATGCTTTAATCTACATTCACATAAATCATATGTAAAACTACAACGGGGCATGTATTACTATTACTAGTATTATTGTGTTCATTCAGAAAAAATAGAAGCCACCCACATGTTCTCATTGTGCATTAAAGAAACCAAAAGCAAGTTTGTATTGGTATTGTGCTATGCTCACGACAAATAACAACTTTTTTATTCTTAACCAGATGGGATGAATTCAAGAATAAGTTCACCATATAAAATGCACAAATAATTCTTCCCTCGAACCATACTTATCTAAGCTATAGCTTCAGGGTGAAACAGATTCTTGAGACAACATAATAGGTAAAGCATTTGATTACTATCGTCCATAGACAGGTAAAGAATAAAAAAAGGTAGGTTGTGCCAAAATGAAACGAAATTTGACTCATGTGAAGCCTTAAAGCATATGTTCGTATGATAACCCAAATATATGTATTTAAAGCATTGTCCTCCATTAGATAAATATACTAAAATTAGGTATGACCTAAATGTCAATGGGCAAGGGCAGTATCCTTGCAATATTGCAGGAACAGGTTTAGTCCAAACCTTCAGCCACCCTAGAAACCTAAACCATTGCATGCAGTGTGCCTCATGTTAACTACAATGTTGGACACTCTTTTCAACGTCGACAAAAGAAATTTAAGGAAGTTTCAGGGCTTAATGTTGATTTTGGCAAACCATAGATGGCTGCCTTCAACTTTGGCTACAGAGTTGGGACTTGGCCTCTTTCTTATTTAGGGTTTTAGGGCTTCACCTTAGGGGTATTCCTCGTTCTTTCTTCTTCTATGCCCCTCATTGAGAGAATCGATAACTTCAGAAATAGAACTCTTCTCTTTCCATAGGGCTTGATTGAGAATCCATATGTGTGTGCATGTGTGTGTGAATTCAGGTCACCAAATGGTAATAAAAAAACAAAGAATAAGATGGAATAAGAAATAACAGCATAAAACGAATTCTAAATTCATTTCCTCTAAATAGGGACAAGAACATAAAATTTCTTGGAGCATAATGTCTATGATATAGTGAATTAATGACGGTGACATTCTAGAATTAACATTTACACAGGAAAAGAAAAAATGTTTTAACCCATGTCAACAGTATGTACCCAATAAAATTAGATTGTTCTCACCTCAGTAACCAATGCCTTACAACTCCAAATAAAGGCTCCCTGAAAATTGAGTAACAGAAAAAAGTCTTTTCAGCCACAAATAGAGTAGTGGTCAAACAACCAAAAGAAATTATATATGCATTAACCACCCCAATTACACTCTTCAAAGTAAAAAATAGTATAAATAAAAATAGACTTCTTAGAATACAAAAGCCTATCAGAAACCAGATAGATGAAAAATAGTATAGTAAAGAAATATATTCCGTTCCAAATAGTGGAGCAGCAATATGTACTAATAACCATGGGTGTCTATCCCAACTTATCTAGGTGTCCACAAAATTTGGACAATATTTAAATCACGTCCTCAAAGTCATCTATCTAAATTTTTAGCTAGCCACTTTAGACCACAAGACAGGTCAATGATAGTCTTTCTTTATTTTATTTTTCTCTCTTTTTGGTAAGAATAGTCCTTGATGGTTGACAGTTGAGCAACAATTAAAACTTCTAAATCAGAATTAAACATTTAGCATACAACCTGGTGCAAAATAAAAACAAAAGGCTAAAATACATTTTTGGTCCATTGGATTTGAACTTCTTTTCTATTTGGTCCTTGAGTTTTCAACGCTAACACTTTTGGTCCTTGAGATTTGAATTTAGTTTCTATTTGGTCCTTGAGGTTTTAAAAGTGATGTGTTTGGTCCACAAGATTTAAATTCGATTTCTATTTGGTCCTTATAGTTTGAAATTGGTTTCTAATTAGTCCCAAAGTATAACAAATTAAAAAAAAATATATATTTCGAACTCATTTAAAAAATGCAAATTAGCAAAGTCTAGTTATCCTATTTTAATTGTCACATCATCATTCTGTTACATGAACTAACAGCTGATCATTTAGAAACTAATTTCAAACTTCAAAGACCAGTTGAAAATCAAATTCAAATCTCAGAAACCAAACGTGTCACTTTGGAAGTCTCAAACACCAAATAGAAATTAAATTCAAATATCAAGGACTAGAAGTGTTAGTTTTGATGACCCAAGGACCAATTGAAAATCAAATTCACACCTTGGAAACCAAACATGTCACTTTTGAAATCTCAAAGACCAAATAGAAACCAAATTCAAATATCAAGGACTATAAGTGTTAGTTTTAATAACCCAAGGATCAAATAAAAACTAAGTTCAAATCTCAGAGACCAAAAGTGTATTTTACCCAAAACGAAACAAAGCTAAGAATTAACAAATACCAAAGATAACAGTCTAAATGACTAATGAGAAATCCTCAACAGATCAGACCACAAATTCTTTCATGTTATCAATCAATCCCACTAGAAGATTAAAGTTAAAAATTATATCCTGTCCATGTCAGCAAAAGTTAATGCACAATACAGTGATGCCCAAACAATGAGGAGATCATACTGCTCCATGGGCTGCATGCTGCTGACAGATATCAGAAGTCACTACCCAAACTTTTGGACATCCATCCTCCCTCAGGGCAACAACCTGGAACTCAAACAAGATGCAGATAATGATAAGAAAAACAACAAGAGTTTCAAAGATAAAGTTCTAAGACATCAAGCATGGTATTTCAGAAAAAAAAAAAATATATATATATATATATATATATATATATATATATATATATATATATATATATATGATGACCAAAACGGGAAATTAAAGCAACCAGCTAACAGCAAATTATAAACGAGATTTAAAAATAAATCGGTACAAGTTGTTTTGCATTCAAATTGCTCCTCAAATTGAAAAAGTGATACCAAGGAATCAATAATCTGGCATCGCCAAGAGTGAAGGACCATCAAAATCTGTGTATATTACAAATTGAAATCCCCATACATAAGTTTCCTAGACAAGCACTACATTGCTGAAACCCTTGCTTCCCAGCAAAATGCATCTTGCTGATTTACATTTTTTATTAGGATATGCGCGTAACCTATACGTGTAGCAGAGACACATGCATAAAGAAGTAGATTTTATTCTATTGTTTTTCACCACTGTTACAGGATCTTATTCATGAACTCTTATCTTACCTCTGTTTCAATCCACGTATCTGCACACGACTCACCTGAATAAACCACATCAATTCTGCAAGAACATTCTACCATTTTAAAAGCCTTAAGTGAGCGAACAGATAAATTTATTTCTTTTCTATTGAAACTGCTAAGTATGCAGAGTAACAAGCCATGTCAGAGAGAAAGGGTCTGATGGAGTGAGTTGGGAATAAAAGAGACCTTCAGGAATTACATAACATGAGGGATAGGCGGATAGCATAATTCATTCTCATAATAAGTGCTCATTTTCCAAGGGAAAAACATGAACAGCACACATGAGCATTCTCAGAGTAATATTTGTTAGTTAAATATAAAAAGGAAAATTCTTTACTCTTTTAAATTAAGCCAATTTGAAATATCAAACTCGAAATTCTTATCCAAAGAAATAGAAATATCAAACTCAAAATAATCAGCAAGAAGAATATTCAAATTTTTCCATAATAAAAAATAAAAATAAAAATTTGAAAATACATTTCTCATGAGTTGAAAGTTTCCCTGGTTCTGCACCATTAGATGAGCCCTCAGTAGGACTTGCCCCAACAGGAGACTGGGAATGCCCACCAAGAAGTCCCTCAAAAGATTTCAGGACCCCTTGATATAAGACCATGAATATCACATTCCAGGACAATTTTCATAGCCTCTGGTGTGGGTATGTTATATCCTCATCCTCTTGGTCACCACGAGGTCTGAAGTCGTAAAGTGAAAAGGTTTCTTGTTACTTCATGCACTCAGAACTGAGAAGGGCTATGAAAACATTAAGACATAGTACAAATCATCTTTTCTTTTAGTAGTCTTTTAAGGTATTGAGTTCTAATTTGTCTAAAATCATCTAAACGTATTGACCCTTAACAACTAAATATATATGAACCATCTTTTTTCATCATGCACTCTTAGGAAAAATGATCTACGTGAGAAGATAAGGGGCTGTTTCACCCTTTCTTCTAGCTGAAATTGGTCAAAGGTTGTTATTGGTGGTGCAGAAGAGCTGGGTTATGTTTCGACATCCATCTACTTGAAGATGTTTCATCAACCATCTTCCATACATATAACCCTTTTTCTTATGCCACTAATTCAACATCTCCCATTTGCTCTGTATCTTCAAATTTATTTATTTTCACGGCCATTAAGCTTGCAAATAGCAACCGTGAGAACACCAAATCCCAAATGCACATCTACTGGCAGAAGATTTTTGTTTTTTGATAAGAAACGACAAAAGAATATCATTCCAAACAAAAAAGGAAGACAGCCTAAGGGCTGGGGTAGAGAACCCCCCCCCCCCCCCCCCCCCCCCCAAAACTAAACAGCAGAAGATTATCAGCAAACTGAAGATTATATAGATTAATGAGGCAACAGAAGTACCCAGCAAAGTTTTCCTTGTGTGTCGGGAGTCCAGACAGCATTGCATCAAATACAACTACCACTTTCACCTCTGTAAATGTTTCAAGTATGTAATCAGGGACAATGGCAACAAAAAGATAAAGAAGTATCCAATAAAAATCGCTAAACATCAGCAAAAATCTACACTATAAACCTACAAGTCTATAACTCAAGGTTCACGCCTCGTTTTTGAGTAGGTAAAGAAGGGACAAACTGCAAACCTCTCAGCATACTGAATGTAATAAGCTCGTCAATTAGCTTTTGGCGAGCTACATCAAGTCTCCCATTCATAAAATATTTCTTCAGTTTCACCCAGTAGCCACACACATTATAACCATCAACCAGCAAGACAGGGACAGCATTGTCTATGCCCTGGTTTGTACTGTTAGTTAAATAAAAGACATTAAGAGCAGCACTTCTCCCAGCAACTTTTAAGTTATGTCATGGTTGAAAGACAAGAGGTTAAGAAACAAGTTTGTTAAAAAGAGATTTACTAGTAAAGAGCCAATGTGGGATCACGATAAAGCTCCGAATCTCCAGGAAGGTCCTCCTTCTCTACCTTCTTCCTCCGGTAACTAGTAGCTGGCTTAGGTGCGCCAGATTTTCTCTTTTGAAACTCCTAAAAAAACTTTGTAATATGAGAGAGCACTATAAGTACTCGAATTTTTCGAAAAGGTTGCAGCAGAACTACATAACATACCTTCCATAATCTCAGAAACTGCAAATTCTGCTTCAGATTTGACGTAATTCTCGGAGGAGGATCAGAAGCACCCTGCAGCTAGAAGCCAATTAGGTTTTGTACAAAATTATTCATCTATACATTAACAGAATCGAATTTTCACACATAACTAGCGGACCTATGGACTCCAACAATGGCTATCCACATAAATGGCGAGCATTGCGTTTAATAATAAGCAACGACATCACAAACTTAGAGCGCACATTATCACCAAGTGAATAAACCATGCACAGCCTACAAAAAGAGGACAGCTCCTCAGTCCGGCAAGGCTGAAGACCTAGCAAGCTACTTCTAAAACAAAATTGGGCTCGAAGAAGAAGAATGAAGAAAAGAAAACAGTCTGAAGCATAATCACCGATGGAGTTTGAGGCTGCTTTTTGCTCTTCGACACTACAAGAAACTTCTTCTTCTTCCTCTTCTTCTTGGGATAAAAGGAGGAAGAATAAGAGGAGGAAGAGTAACACAAGCGTGAAATTGTGTTCGCCGGTGACGATGAAAACAATTTGACTGATCCAACGACCTCCATGAATTCAAGTTGAAGAAAGGATCTCCATGACAGTAGAGACTTTCACTTTGCAAAAGAATTCGTCCCCGTCCCTGCGATTCACATAGTGACGGTATTCTTCTCCGACCGAGCTCCACCACCAATTGCTTTGCTCCGGCTCAACTTCTCCGCTTATACAGTTACACTCTCTGCTTCTCTCTGATATTCCGTTCGTTTGCCGGTGGATGCGGGAAGACGATGGTTTTTTTTTTTTTTTCTTTTTTCTTTTTTCTGATTCGGAAGACGATGGTTTTGCTGTCGCTAAATTAGCCACACATCATTCCCCATGTATTTTCTTTTTTTTTTTCCTCTTCTTTTTCTTATTTCTTTTTTTTAAAATTTAAATGCATGTTGAGTTTTTATTTTTTTTTTGACTAAATTATAAATTGTTGGGAATTAGAAAGTGCAACCAAAACCCCACATTGGCTAGGGAATGATCATGTATTTATAAGGGAGAGCAAATATCTTCATTGTATGAGGCCTGGGTGAACCAAAAGTAAATCATGTCGTGTCACAAGTGGTTTTAGCTTTGAAAAACATAGTCTTGATGGAGATATGTAGTTAGGCTTTTATTGGGTATGTGTGAATGGAAAACATTAAAGTTTCTCACTAATTTTCATAAAGGAAGAATTTGCAAATAGAGGGAGAAAACAGGAAAGTTTTTCGAATATCTTTGAATTTTTTTTAAAGGTCAATGGTATTAATAAAACTAAAATAATCATTTGGATCCCGATTGATAACTATTTGGTTTTTTAAAAATAAGTTTATACACACATACTTCCACCTAAGTTTCTTGGTTTTAGTATCAATCTTCTACCTTGTTTTAAAAAACCAAGTCCAATTTTGGGGGAAAAAAATAGTTTCCAAAAACTTGTTTTTGTTTTTAAAATTTGACTAGAAATTCAAATGCAACCTTAACTAAGATGAAAGTCATGGTAGAGAATTTAAGAGAAAACAAGCCTAATTTTCAAAAACCAAAAACAAAAAAACAAAATGGTTATCAAACGGGGCTTTGGTTTTTTGTTTTTGGTTTTTGAAAATTAAACTTACAAACACTATTTCCACTTCTAAGTTTCTTTGTATTATTATTTATCTTCTTTTTCCATGTTTTCAAAAACCAACTCAATTTTTGAAAACTAAAAAAAATAGTTTTCAAAATTTTGTTTTTGGAATTTGGAATTTGACTAGGAATGCAAATGTGTCCTTAACAAATTTAAAAATCATTCTAAGGAAATTGAAGGAAAACAAGCATAATTTTCAAAAATCAAATGGTTATCAAACGAGACCTTAATGTTTTTAATCCAAAAATTGACGATAAGAGTTTTTCTTTTAACATTTTAGGGTATTTTTTAAACCAACTTCATGATTGAAAGGTATTTTTTATAATTTAGCCATTCTTTTTCTTTTATTTTTCTATTTTTTTTACAACAAACATGGGGTTGGAAACTTGAGATCTAACTTATAGAAGAAAATGGAAAACATATGTGTATTGCACGTGTGAGAGATTTCTTAAAATAAAAGAGTTTCTATCATACCTGTGTGATAGAGAAAATAAAACACAAAAGACCAAAATAATTTTCTCAACTTGGAAGACATGTCCAAAAACGTTAATTATTTTTTGAGTTAAAAATCTCATTTTCATCTCCATTTTTTGAGTTTCATACCATATTTTTCCGTTCATTCAATAAATCTTAGAATTAGTTCTATTGTTAGTTTGAAGTTAATTTTTATCAAAATTAGTAAAATATTAATAATAATTTCCATACAAGAAAAGATACAGTGTGAATATATTTCTAAAAATGATAGAAAACTAATGTTAAGCTTTATTGAACATTTGAAAATAAATGAACTAAAATAAAATAAACCTAAAATCCAACACCAGCATTATATATTCTTTATTTTCTACTCATAATCTTTCAATATTTTCCCCTCATCTTTTAGTTATAATTTACAAAAATATCAAAAGAAATGACTAAAATGAAAACGTTACTCCAAACTTACAGCCTCCAATGTTTTCCCATCTTACTAATTTTGTTAGAACTCTTTTGACCTTTCAACTGGATGCCAATTCTTCCCACAATCTTGCTCTGAGAGAAGACAAACAAACTTTATCCATGGAAAACAATTTAATTATGTGTACAAGTTAACAGTGGTTAACATTTCATGACAGTCTCTAATGAACTCTCTAAAACTCCATAGATGATAAAGATGAAGATCATAGCCCATCCCTTCTCCAGTCCCCTCCAGAAGATTTCCAGATTGCCTGTCACTCTCACTCTAAACAATACCTCGAGTGAGAACCTGTTTCATGATTTATTATCACACTGGAACCAATGCTTGTCCAACAGAAAAATGGCAAAGAAGTTTGGTATTCATGCACGCTCGGGTTGTCTGTTCTTCGACATTGAGACTTCTGTTATCGTATCGGATCCTTTTGGGGGTTCTGCCAAATATCTGCTCCTCAAGGCTCAAGCTGTCTGTTCTTCAACAATGGTGCTTCTCTTATCGGATCGGATTCTCTCGGGTGTTCGGCTAATGTGTCTGTTGCTCTTGCCACCCCCATCAACAGTTTTATTTGGAACAGCACGCTGCATGATTCTTATGGGAATTCCACCCAAATCGAAATCTTCCTTCAACGATCTAGTTAAGAACCTGATGTCTGTATCCGATAGTCGTGTCTTCCCACTGACGAAGGCAACGAATGTAGGCGGTCTGGCTTTCACCTGCGTGAAGTACTTCACCTTTGGTTGTGCAGATTGATCTTTCCAAGAATGTCTGCTCATTACCTGTGCAAGCTTGAGCTTTTACAAATTGTGCGCTATAGATATGCTGAGCTAAGAAAATAAAAGGGCATTTTCTACTGACCTTCCGCAACCACCGGTTAAGACGAGCTGTGGACAACCTCGAACACCATTTTTCATATGTCTCGATAACCCGACGCATGACTGCCAGTCGACCCCTTCCTTCCAGTGCTGAAATGAATATAACTGGTATTCCTGTTACCTGGATGCTGACGAAAAGTAAGTTAATGCTGCTTACTAATAATAAATAGAGCAAATCAGGGTGTTCTACAGAGGAATAACTGCAATACCCATCTCCATCCAATATCTACACAATTTATATAGGTTCTGAAGCTGTAAAATAATTATATCCAACATTGAGGCCTTGTTTACTTGGTGGGAATGGGAGTAGAGTAATAGGAATGAGAATTTTCATTTCCAATGTTATTTACCAAATGAAAGAAATTGAATAGGAGTGTGGAGTTCATCCTAAACTTGAGAAATATTTTCCCAAAAATAGGAGAATCTCATTCCTTCAAAAAAGGAATCTCTTCAATCACATTTTTCTTTACCAGATGATGCGGCAAAAATCACATAAAATGCTAAATTACCATACCTGAGGAATTACTGTTTGGATTTCTTCCGGAACAGCTTCCAAGATCTTCTTATATGATGCAAAATTTGCTCTGCCCCTCATAAGATCCATCTTGTTGACAATTACTACCAAACCACGACCTTCCTCCACCGCTCGCCTTGCAATAACCACTTCAGCATGTTTCATACTTCTTCTTTCTCTTGCAATCTGAGCATCACATAGATCGATATGTCAATAGAAAAGGTAAAAAGGAATGTCCTGCTAAATCAAATGTTTTACGAATTACTCCCATTGCTGTAGTCCACAATCAGTTATTTGTCTTACGTTGCCAAAATATGGAACGCAAAATGAATAATCACCTCGTGGTAGATTTTACTTTGTTTAAAGAAACTAGGAAATTTTAACTTACTTTCAGCTTCTACTAGTACTAACAATCTTCTAACGTTCCATGGAAGGAAATTGGTATCAGGCTTAAACAAGTGGTGGGGTTAGGCTTGCTACCCTATTACATTATAAGGTGCATGGATGGTCATGAAAAGTCATTAAAAAGGGGAGGAAAAAAAAAAAAAGACTTGAAAGCTTGGTTTATCATAAAATAAATAAATAAAAAAGGGAAGAGACTGATTGTATCACACACCTCTTCTGCATCAAGAACCAAAGCAACAACATGAGCTCTCATCAGATTCTTAGTCGATTGCATCACACTCAAGGATGCTGGTCCCTTCTCCTCCTTAGTCCTATGCAACCAACCAGCTGTATCAACCTGAGCATTATTATTACCAACTATTGACAATTAGAACCTCACAAGTTCATCAAAGAAAGTGTTATAACATGAAGGACTTCTTAGGAACGCATATTTTAATCAAAATACATGGCATCATAAAAGGAGAAACAAGAAATAGGCAAACCACGTGCTTACCAAGTATATAGTTCTACCCTCAAACTCAAATTGAGCTCTAACTGAATCCCTTGTTAAACCAGCTTCAGGACCAACCAGAACACGGTCAGACTGTAACAGTGTGTTCAGCAAGGTTGACTTGCCAACATTAGGTCGTCCAACAATTGCTAACTGCAATGGCACCTTACTGTCCTGGGTGTCCTCGTCCTCATTGGAGCTTGTCACTTGATGGAGGTGATCAAGACCACCATTATCTAGGAATTGTGAGAAAGCAAAGCAAGGTTAGAAGAGTGGAGAGGAAGAACAGTGCCATAATCACCATATCATCTACAATTTAGACCAAAGACGACAATGGTGGAAGCTCATAATTGCCCAACATCCAACCCCATTTATAAAGAAGATGATGTTCATTTTCAGAAAAAAAAAAAAAATTATCCAGACAAACTATAGCAGAAAAGATATAATATTCATCCAGAAAACGACAACAGTAAAATATAACAATCCAAAAGTTAGACCTATACATTTTGATAATGATACCAGTATCTATGAATTTAAAATAATAATAATGCAAGCAACGAAATGACCTAGAGTGCGCAACAGTGCCCAGAAGTAGTGTTTCAGCACCTGTGATGCAGCTAATTGCTCTAAGTTTATTGACAGCATTAAAAGGAAACAACAATATGAAATTCAGGGAGCTTTAAAGTTGCACCAGAAACTCTCTCCTGCCGATCTTTCCATGTGAATAGTAACTTTCCTCCCATTCTCACCAACATTTTATTTACCAACTTTCAGGTCGTTTCGCTTTCAACTAGTTCTTGTATCATGCCAAAACTCATCCTTCAGCCTGTATCATGAAAGAGTCCTTGCTGATCATTGGCTGTGTTCCTATTGAGCATAACCCTGCTAAATTTCTTATCTTTTCAAAATAACAAGATTGGAGAGAGAAAGCTCGGAAAGGATTATGAGAAACCTTTTGTAGAAAGGGTTTGAGAAGGGTGGAGGGTCTTACACGTTAATCAGTATTATGTGTCAAAGGCCTCTGAGGATGTGAGTTTAGAGATTGAAAACTTGGATCCTAAAATTGTTGCTAGTTTATCTAAATGGGTATGGTGGGTTTTGTGGTGCCCGGATAGAATAAGTATGGGATCCACTTTAACGATTGGGACTCCAAGTTATGCCAAAAATTCATAAGGTAATCAAACACCAAAGACGAAGGAGTAGGCAGTCAAAAACTGAAAATCGCACATGACAATTAACAAAAGATTTAAGTTCCAATTCCAACAGCTACTAACCACTAATTCTGCAATTATCGCAAGCACAGTCCCCAATTAAAAAAATTAGCATGCTAGAACAACAACATAGATAACCCTCAAGAAATTAAGAAAAATAATTATTTTAAAAAAAATCATAGTTTTTCCAAAATGAATTGATTATTTGCACAAGCAGAAAAAGAAGCTCAAAAGTTTTATCCCGCCATTAGTGAAATTAGAATGAATGGCAAAGAAGCCGCAAAATAATACAATATCCCTGTGAGCTAGAGCACTCAAGTTTCTTACTATTTTTGAGACAAATTATAGGATGACCGAACTTGCAATAATGGCCTCCTCTCTCTTGAACAGCTTCCAAAAATGAAAATCAAGTAGAAAGTCTATGAAAGAAAAGAAAAGGAAAGTTCTGGAAGGGCACTCATAAAACTGGATAGAGTTGTTTTTTTCTTTTTTATTATTTTTTTTTTTTTTTGATAACCATAGGTGTCTATAGGCCGGCTTACACAAACTTGATCTAATTCCATGAAACAACTACTGGACTCTACAATATTGGTGCCAAGAAACTTGGGACATTTTAATATCAAAGCAGCTTATTATTATAGTTTGGACCCAAAATCTAAAAAGGCATCTAATAAGATATACAATTTGCCTCTTTGATCAACCTGTGGAGGTTATTGGAAATGTGCCAAGATGTTTCAGATGATATATTGATTGAAAGGTACATTTCTTACCATTTATAATTTTCAACATATACTTCTCGAGCACAGGTTTGATGGCCCAGTAAAGATCTTGCATGCCAAGTCCAGTTTCAGCTGATATAGGAACTGGATCTCCAAAGCCTAACCTTTGGGCTTCAAGAGCAGCAGCCAACAGAGTGCCACTAATATCAAAAAGCGATTCAGATTTATTCATTGCTACCACCATGTTAATATCAGGTGCATGTCTGCGCAGCCACTTCCCAACCTCCAAATCAAAGGGATGAAGACCAGCTCTGCTCACAAAAATAGCATCACAATTCAAAACAACTTTAAACTTCAGAACCATAATTAAAATTTAAAAAAAAAAGTAAAATGTCAATATATATAAGCGGCATAAGACAGCAGGCATTCCTCTTTCTTACCATGAAAATCAATTTGATAAATTCATCTTAACCAAGTTTATGAAAAACATGTACCAATCACCTCGCATCAATGAGGAAAATTGCTAACTGAGACTTAAGAAGCACATTTTCAGTCATTCTTGCTGTCCTTTCAAGGATAGAGCCAGAAGATGCAGCTGTCTCTAAGCCAGACGAGTCCAATACTACAAACCGTAAATCTCCAAGTTTGGCAACACCTTCACGAATATCCCGAGTGACATGATCATCTGGTGTGTTGTAAACTAGAGCCTCCCTCCTCCTAATAAGCCTATAGATTCACAACAAAAAGACCAAGAGAATTAAATTCCCAAAACCAGTAAGATAATGCAAAAAGTGAATCACTGACTTCACATTGCACAACATTGGGAAGTTCATTACTAGAATAACATAAGCATGCAGAATTTACCGGTTAAACAATGCGGACTTGCCAACATTTGGGCGCCCAACCAGCACAACAGTTGGAAGCATATTGATAGGAATTTTGGTGAAATCAACTGAGTTTTTATGGACGTCTTGAACTTTATTAGCAGTAACATCACCTTCACTTGTATTATCATTCGAACATTTCTCCGAATCCCCATTTTCTGATACTCCACAAAATCCCCGGGCG
Source organism: Luffa acutangula (assembly GCA_036850905.1). Lineage (NCBI taxonomy): Eukaryota > Viridiplantae > Streptophyta > Magnoliopsida > Cucurbitales > Cucurbitaceae > Luffa > Luffa acutangula. The sequence goes on along the minus strand of CM072091.1, from coordinate 45,243,289 downwards.
ATATGGACAGCAGCTAGAGAAAGCAATAATCTTGTGTTTGAGATGCAACTATTCCAACCTAGATAGAGTTATAGAACCAAAAAACAATGACCAACAGCGTTAGCTCTATATACTAAAGCTGAAAACAAATACGAATTGTCAAGTATAACCATCCACAATCACTCCAAGGTTCTCTCACAGGTGCAAAGTTCTATTCAATCCATCACCGTAAGAACTAAACCTACACAAGCAATCAACAGAAATGGAAGAAGGAAGGAGGTACCTGATTTGACGAATGAATGGTTGAATTTCTCACTGGGGGAGTTGGGAAGGGTAGAAAAATTTGAAGGCGTGTTCCCCTCGTTGCATAAAACCGAGCCACTGAGAAAATGAGGCGATGAAGCAGCAGAGCTTGTTCTACCGATGTGGAAAACGCCATTACCGACAACCCACCGGCGTTGGGAGAGCAACGGAACCCATAAGCGAGACATGGATACGTCGCGGCGGCAATCACAGTCACTGCAGCCTTGTGGAAATATGTTTAGAACAGAAAAACAAAGAATTACGAAGGTAAAATGGACATGCTCAAATGAGGCAACAAAGACAATTAATGAGAATACAAGCAATCAATCAACAACATACAATCAAAATAGCTCAACAGGTAACATATTACAACCAATAATAAATTCACATACCTGGTGATGGAGAGGAGGAAGAGAAAGACCATTAAACCTAACACAACTTAACCTAGATTTCCTAGGTTAGTCTACAGGAATACCTCCACTCTGATATCAACTGTAACGCCCCCGAAATTCGACCTAAACTGAGGGAAATTACTACACTTTTACCCTGATGCCAACTTAATGCCTCGAAAATTTCGACAGCATAATGACAGAACTATAAGCTACCCCAAATTTTTAAAACACCTCATAGACAATATATATAGACACTTCTAAAGCCATATTAAACAGATAGCCAATCTCACTCCACAACATCCATACACAATCCAAAATGCATATTCCATACATGCTTTCTAACTCATGTCATGCTTTTAGTCCATGTAACAACCAAACAACATGCTCTCTACATTAAATTCATGCCTTTCAGACAATCACCATGAAACAACGTACTTTTCACATAAAATTCCAGTCACAACATCTCAGAATGATTTAACATAACAATTCAATACAACGATTTCAAGATTCTCAAAACTTGTCAATGACAAAGCAACATACACACAACACACATATATATACAACATACAATAAAACCAAGGAGCAGAGCACATAGCATACGAGCACACAAGCAAACAGACTCAACAAGTAGAATTCCACTTACTGAATGTTCTAAGGCGCTCCTAAATTAGTCTAACAAGCTCCTGCAATACAGAATACAAGATTCAAGGCTAAACTCAATTCTAAAACTTAGTTGAAGCTGAAAAGGTATTTAAGCGGGAAAACTTTACCCAAAGGCAACTTTAGAAGCTAGATCAAACTTCCGCGTGAGGAATCGGTCTAACAAACTTTAAAATACTTTTAATGAATTCGAAGGGTCTAAAGCATGCTGAAAATTGTTGAATCTTACCCAAAAGACTTGAATCCTTAACCTGAAGAGCCTGAACTACAAGCAAAGATTCTCCAAAGGTTAGGAACCGGTTTGCAACACCTAAGAGACTTACTAAAGGAAATAGAGGGTGCCGGAAATTACCGATTAGCACTCAAACAACCTTGAATACCAGCTGGTTTGTATTCGAAACAACCCAACAACCAAGGTCCATGGGTTATGGGTAACTCGATTTAAAACCGTTCGGGTCATGGGTGTTCATTGAAAACCAATTTCCTCGCTGTTTAGCTTTCGAGGAACCTTAAACCTGCAAATTTGAAGCTATCAACAAGTGGGTAAATCAAATTCGGTGATGATTGAGCATGGGTCATGGTTTAGAGCGAATTTCAGAGTCCAACAACCTAATGGGTATATGCTTAACTTGCGAAAACAGCATGGGTCTTAAGCCAAACTTACCGAAACGCTGAAGAGAAGAAGAATCGTGTTGGGACTCACGAACTGAAGCCAAACGAAGGGCCAGAACAGCATTGAACTCACTGGACAAAGGTTGCCCGCGCGGGTTACGAAGCTGAAAACGTGTGGCTTGCGATTGCTACACCAACACAGAGCAAGGAAAGAATTCTGAGACCATAGCCATGGGAAACAAACCAAAAACCAGGAAGAAGAACAACTTACGCACGGATTGATGGAGACGAAGGAATCGAACTCGTGGGTCTCACAGATGCTAATGCTCGCGGAAGAAGAGGGAGAGATGACGACGTTGCTCGCAGAAGGAGAATTAACGACGCGGGACGAAGACGCGAGTTGAAACGGCGGCGAGCTGCTGCTGCCTGCGGGTTCTCAGCTAGGGTGCGCGCGGTGCTCGCCGGAGGGAGAGGAGCGGTTGCAGGTTCAACTCACCGGCGATGGAGAAAAATTGAGAGGGAGAGGGAGGCTGTAGACGGCTGAAGGAGAACTCGGGGGGAGTGCTACACGCGGGAAAAAAAAAAATAAATAAGAGAAAGAAAAGAAAGGAGAGCTCTTAGGGTTGTTTTCTATTTTCTTACTTTTTCTTTTCAATTTCCTCAATAAATAAATTTTTAAAAAAAATCTAATAAATAGAATGGTGAAAAGGGTTAGAGATTTTAAATTTTCCAATTGAACTCAAACAATTAGAAAAGAAAAATTCTCGAAATTTCTAAAATTCCAATTAAGGAACCTAAAAGATTTGGAATAAAATTTAGGGCCGATTGCAAGGATAGCAATATGGGCCAAAATAATTGCAAATCTAGCAACCCACAAAAAAATTGCAAAAATGGCAAAATCTAATAGTTTGTGTGTTGCATTTACTAAAATACCCCTCCAGATTTTCTTTCACTGATAGAAAGTTTTTCTATCACAGATAGATTCTATCAGTGATAGAAAATTTCTATCACTGATAGATTCTATCATATGATAGAAAATTTTTCTACTACTGATAGATTCTATCGGCGATAGATATTTTTCTATCACTTGTTCGGTGTTTTATCAGTGTTTGGTTGTTGTTATTTGGTTTTCTATCATTGTTTGGTTTTTGCTTTTTAGTGTTTGATTTCTATAATCGTTCGTTTTTGCTTTATTTTTCAATGCTCGATTTCATCATGTATCACCATCGCTGATAGAAACAAAAGATATTCTATCACTGATAGAAAAGTATTAGTGATAGAAAAATTTTCTATAACTCACGAAAATTTTTTCTATCAGTCTCAGTGATAGAGATAGAAAGTTTTTCTATCACTCATAGAAAAAATTTCTATAAGTGATAGAAGATTTCTATCACTGATAGGTTCTATCAGGGATTGAAAGATTTTCTATCAAGAGTTTTGATAGAATAGTAAAAATTTCTATCAGTGATAGAAATCTTTTATCACTGATAGAAAGCTTTTCTATCACTTATAGATTATATCGGTGATAGAAATATTTCTATCGGTGATAGAAAGATTTCTATCGGAGATAGAAAGATTTTTATGGGTGATCAGGGATTGAAAGATTTTTTATCAAAAGTTTTTCTATGATTTTCTATAAAAAGTTTTTTTTATCACTGATAGAACCTATCAGTGATAGAAATCTTTTATCACTGATAGAAAAAGTTTCTATTAGTGATAGAAATCTTCTATTCTATCGGTGATAGAAACTTTCTATCACTGATAGAAAATTTTTCTACCACTGATAGAATCTATCAGTCATAGAAATATTAGTGATAGAAACTTTCTATCGTCGATAGAAAATTTTTCTACCACTGATAGAATCTATCAGTGATAGAAATATCACTGATAGAAACTTTATTCTATCAGTGATAGAAACTTTCTATCACTGATAGAAAATTTTTCTACCACTGATAGAATCTATCGGTGATAAAAAGACTTTCTATCAGTAAAAAAAAAAAAAAAAAAAAAAAAAAGCAATTTAGGAATATAAAAAATTAATTCAAAAATTTTGTCATATTTGCAAATATTTTTAAAAATTGTTATATTTGTAATTATTTACCTTCATGTTGCCACCCATTACAATTATCCTAAAATTTAATTAGAAGGAAATTTGATTTTCTTTTTTGAAAACTATATGAAAACTAAACTCCAAAATTAGAGAATTAACGATTTAATAAAAAACTCTTGTTCCAGTATTATAGAAATTTAATTTGACGAATCAAGGCTAAACTCAAATTCTAATTTTCTAAATTAGAATAAAAACGCTCAAACAATTTCCAAAATTGTTTGATTTTGAAACGCAGAGCGTTACAACAGCAATCCAAAACATATACATTAGTCCAACAAAGACCCATAAACTATGTATAAAATCATATCAAATCTATACTATATATCTATACTATATATAAAAGGGGCCAAGAGGGGATAATTTTCCATTTCCTCTTGTGCCCTTACTTTTTAAGTAGATTCCTATTTTGTCCTTTTCTATGAGACGCTACCCTTCAAGTATAAGTGTCCATTCAATCCAATAGGTGCAATTAATGTCGACGGGATGCGACTGTTCATGTAAAGATAGTTAAATGTCAAACTATATGAAATTTTATCCAATAGGTACAATCGATGTCAACGGGATGTGTTCATATGGAGATGGTTACACATTGAATTGATGTATCTATGTATAGGTGCGATCCATGTATAAGAAGAAAATATATAATTGAAAAAATGTCAAACTATTGGAAAATTTCTTATTTTATAAGAGAACTCAAGATTTAAAAAAAAATGAAAAATTACACATTTGTGTGAGGGAAACACTATTGAACCGTGTCACAATAAGGTGTTATTTTGGTTGTGTCCAATAGGTACAATTGATGTCGACGTGCAACTGTTCATATGAAGATGGTTATTCGTGCAACTGTTCATATATTTATTTGTGTATAAGTGTGATCCATGTATAAAAAGAAAATATAAAATTGACAAAACCTTGAAATATATAATTGATGTATTTTGGTCGTGAACCGTGTCACAATAAAACCTTGAGAATTCATATATTTTGATCGTGAACTGTGTCACAATAAAACCTTGAGAATTCAAAATTTTATTTTTGTCGATAAAGAAGTATTGTTATCTATCATTTTTTATATTTATAATGTAATCAAATGTTATTTACATCCACATCAATTCTTTGAAGTAAATACAATTTTGGATAAATCATAAATTCTTGGGAAAAATACACTTTTGGTCCCTGAGGTTTGGGTTAAGCGACACTTTGGTCCTTGAGTTTTCAAACTCAACAAAAATACCCCTGAGGTTTGAGATAAGTAACACTTTGGTCCCTGCCGTCTATTTTGCCGTTAAACCCTAACGGTAAGCTGACGTGACATTATTATTTTAATTAAAAAAAATGAATTCTTGATTTTTTAAATAAAAATATATAAAAATATTTAAAATATTATTATTTTTTAAATTTTCTCTATTTGTTCTTCATCTTCTTCCTTCTCATCTTCTTCCTTCCCTCTCCCATCTTCTTCCTTCCCCCTCCCATCTTCTTCAGTTCCGGTGGTCGGTCGCTGCCAGCTGTCGGCGAACGGCGGCGGTCGCCGGATTTTTTTTCTTCTTCTTATTCTCTTCTTCTCTTCTTCTCTTCTTCCCTTCTTCTTCTTTCTCTTACTTTTTCTGTTTTTTTTTTTAAAAAAAAAAGGGAATTTCTGAGGAGGAGGAGCTCCTCCTCCCCGATTCGCGTCCCATTTCAGATCTGAAACGGGAAGGGGAGGAGGAGAGTTCCTCCTCCTCCGAAATTCCCTTTTTTTTAAAAAAAAAAAAAACAGAAAAAGTAAGAGAAAGAAGAAGAAGAATTGAAGAAGAGAAGAAGAAGAAAAAAAATCTGGCGACCGCCGCCGTTCGCCAATAGCCGGCGGCGGCCGGCCACCGGAACTGAAGGAGATGGGAGGGGAAAGGAAGAAGATGGGAGAGGGAAGGAAGAATATGAGAAGGAAGAAGATGAAGAACAAATAGAGAAAATTTAAAAAATAATAATATTTTTATATATTTTTATTTAAAAAAATCAAAAATTCATTTTTTTAATTAAAATAATAATGTCACGTCAGCTTACCGTTAAGGTTTAACGGCAAAATGGACGGCAGGGACCAAAGTGTTACTTATCTCAAACCTCAGGGGTATTTTTGTTGAGTTTGAAAACTCATGGACCAAAGTGTCACTTAACCCAAACCTCAGGGACCAAAGTGTCACTTAACCCAAACCTCAGGGACCAAAAGTGTATTTTTCCCTAAATTCTTTTAAGTAAATATAATTTTTTAAAGATTGCAATACACATTTTAAGATCTCAACATTTTAAATTTTGTATTTAATAAAATTTAATTATATTCCCAACAAAATTAGTTGTTTAAAATTATAGTATCCAATTTCAATGTGCCTTAGAGATTACTTTTGTTTGTTGTATTTTGAATTTATAATGCTTAATTATAGCATAAATGATTTTCAAAGAGTTTTAAACATTGGAGTTTATGATTTCTTTAGTACTAGAACCTAAGTTGTTTATTTTAGGGAAAAATACACTTTTGGTCCTTGAGGTTTGGGTTAGGTTTCATTTTGGTCCATGAGTTTTCAAACTCAACAATTTAGCTCCTGAAGTTTGATTTTTGTTAAGTTTTTAGTCCCTCCGTCAAATTTTCTAGAGATGGTTGACGTGACGTTAGTTTTTATTATATATATATATATATATATTATTTTTTAAAATAAAATAATATATTAAATATATTTTTTATTTTTTTATTATTTTTCTTTTCTTTTCTTCATTCATCTCCTTCTTCCCCAAACATCAAACCCTAATAAAAAATTGCACAAAACCGACGGGGCCAAAATGAAACTAATATCAAACCTCAGGGGCTAAACGGTTGAGTTTGAAAACTCAGGGACCAAAATGAAATCTAACTCAAACCCTAGGGACTGAAAGTGTATTTTCCCCTTTTATTTTTATTTTTTATAAGATAATTATTAAACTTTGAAATTTTTATAAGATAACTATTAAACTTATTGTCAAAGTTTACATTTTAAAAAAATGTGTTATGTACGTGTGTGCTACTATTATGTATGTATACGTACTATATAATAAGAAATATTTTATTTTTAACTCTAACTTTCAAAAGTTTATGGTAATTAAAACAAAGTTATATGGTATTTTTTTGTTACATTACATATACTAAAAAAAACTAATATTTTCTCTTATTTTAATTTAAGACTTTAAGATTCCACGTGCATTGCACGTGTTACTTGACTAGTAATTTAAAAGGTCCCTAAATTATGAGTTCAAAATGAGTTGCAATAACATATCAAACTAAACACCAATGTAAGTAAAAATTAAAAAAAAAAAAAAAAAAAAAAAAAAAAAAAAAACCCTTTATACGACGTATTTCACTCTAAAATCATGATAAAATCATCTAAAACAATCCAAAAACACTCAGATCAGTCTAAAATTTGTATAAAACCATCTTTAAAGCCACACTCTAAAATCACCTCTAAAACAATCTACAAAACAACAAAATCTACCACATGCTAACTACATGAAAAAGGGAGGGGGGAGATAACCTGCAACGGCGGCACAACAAGGCGACTGGACGACGACGAAACGTTGGTGACACGACTAACGAAACCCGAGGGTTGTCGGTGTGGGAGAGAAAAGAAAAGAGTAGGTTGGGTTATTGGGACTACCTAAATCGTCTTCGCGAGTTTTATGAAACTCTCGTACGATGTAAGCGAGTTTCGTGGTCGTATTCGTGGCGCACATGTCAGATGACGTGGTGTGCCATCTATGGTAATCATTACATGGTACATGATTTAGCTTGTAATCGCGACCTTGGGTGGCGATTCATGTGGGAAATCGTATTTATGGGTCACGATTTAGCAAACTCGTGACCCATGTACATGATTTATCTACCATAAATCTGTAATTAGTTTCAAATCTCCACTATTTTTGTTTTTTTTTTTTTTGTTAAACTACATTAGTTATTAAACGGATCTATTTAAAATATGTATAATAGACGGTATTTTAAACTATATGGTATTGTAAAATAATAATTATACAAAATTTATAACATATAACATGTTTATAAATCGCCAACGAAAGCATGGTTCAACTGGCATAAAGTTTGTACCTTGACCAAGAGGTTAGAGGTTCAATCTTCTATCCCTACATGTTAAAAAAAACATGTTTATAAATCAATCAATAATAGTTTATACACAAATTAATATTTAGTTGACAACTACGACTAGTTTATGGTTTATAAATATATAATCAAACACATTTTGAACATTTGTTTAAATTGGAATCCAATTTCCAAACATGCTACAAAATGCATATATGAAAACATAAAATACAACTATATTTTCGTTGAATCCCTTGTTTTCAAATTTCTATTTTCAGATCATCAATCAAATACACTAAGTTTCCATTTGACAATTGTTTTTTTGTTTTTGAAAATGTTTTTTGTTTTAAAGATTGAGCTTATTAAAGGCTACTTGTACTCTACATATAAGTTTTTTTAGTTTTGTTGTCTAAAACTATTTTTTTAAATTAAAAAAAAATAGTTTTCAAAAATTTTGTTTTTATTTTTAAAATTTGACTAAGAATTCAAATGTGTCATCGACGAGGATTATTTTAAGTATATTGGGAGAGAACAAACATAATTAAAAAAAAAAAAACAAAGTTAACCAATTTATTTATTTATTTATTATTTATTTTGAAAATTATGATTGTTTTCTCCCAATTTTCGTAGTTTTCATTTTTGTAAAGGACAAAATTGAATTCTTAATCAAATTAAAAAACAAACACAAGTTTCTTAAAACTACTTTTTTTTTTTTTTTTACTTTTCAAAACATTTTTTTTTTTAATTTTTTAGATTAACAACAATTGGAAGTGGGAGGATTTAAACGTTTGACATATTGGTTTAGGATACACGTCAATTACCACAAGCCAGGCTCACTTTGGCTTTTAGTGTTCAAAACTTGACTTGGGTTTTTTAACACGTGGAAAGAATGTAAATAACAAAACAAAGAAATTTGTGGAAGTAGTGTCAAGTTTAATTTTAAAAAACAAAAAACCAAATAGTTATTAAACGAGATTTTAAATACTATTTTTGTAGGTCTCGTTTCATAACGATTTCATTTAGTTTTATGTTTTGGAAAACTGTGTTTGTTTCCTTACCATTCCTTTACTGTTGTTTTCACATTTCTTAAGAAAACAATTTAAATAAGTTTTTAAAAAATATATATATATATATATTTGAAAATTTTGGCTAAATCTACGAGTGGAAGTAGTGTTTGTAGGATTAATTTTCAAAGACCAAAAACCAAAAGACTATGAAACGAGGTCTTAGTTTTCAAATTTTGGCTTGAATTTTGAGACGTTTATCAAAGTAGATTAAAAAAAAAAAAAACCTTATACCTCTTTAAAAAAATAAAAGAAACTTGTATGTGGAAATAGATGTTTAGAAACTTAACTCTCAAGAATTAAATGGTTATCAAATGGAACTAAACTTTTAAATTTGTTCGTAACTAGAGTTGGGTCAAATGTTCGTTTTACCCTGAAGTTACATCTTGTTCCTTAAGTCCCCACTGAGTCCCTAATGAACAATTGATTTGTGGTATGACCACTAAACATAATACCTCTCGGGCCAATGAGAGGGTAGGAACCCTTTGTTCACGTCCCAGAGTCAACACTTAAGGGAACATCCTCTTTACTATCCCTATAAAGGGTAGGTGTGGGTTTCATCTAGGAGGACTATGTCCCTAGCTATCTACCCGTTCCTATCTCTGAAATAGGGGGTTTATTGAGTTGGCGATGATGAGCTACTCTCACCCATGCAGATCTAAGGATAAGCTCGAATAAACATTAGCTCATAGTTAGATCAGGATTGAGATCGAGTTACCTAAGTCATCGCATGAAATAATCAATCTTGTCAGTAAACGGCGTTATAAAGCAATAATGACTTATTTCTTGGTCCTTGTCTTATGCAAACTCATTTGCATATGACGCCCCCATTCGCATGTCTTTACATGAACGATTCAGGATCACATTGTTTTTTTTTTTTTTTTTTTTGAAAATTTCATGATCACATTGTTTGCACTATATACAAAGTGGGTCGTGTCACATAAATGTTCCCATGATAAGGTACCCAACCTTATCCCTATACCATAGACCATTTAGGCTATTACTTGAACTTAATTCACTTTTATGTAGTGGCTAGGTTAGTGGATGACTTTTTCTTTCGGTTAAACATAACTGATAAGAAAATAATAACTAATTATATAATTAAATTCACAATCAATTTAATTATTATTTATATAAATCTCATTTATATAACTATTCCCACATGACCTAATGGTTGTAATGTAATTCGATTAAATAAAGTTTAATTAAATTAAAACAAACGATTAATTAATTCAACAATTAATTAATACCATAATTAAATATCATATATTTAATTACATTTCTCTCCTATAAACTATAATATTAATGTGCATCTAATGTCCATTAATTTTAATCTATAGTTTTTAATATGAATCTAATTCATATCTAAACATAATATCTGAACCCATTCGAACATACAATTCTTCCTTAGAAATGTTCCTCAACGCCCTAAGTGAGCTACCGGTGGGACCTAATGGACCTACAGATCAGAAACTCCAACGATATGAGATTAATTAGCTAAACTCATTAACAAAGTCAATCAATGTTCGTTAACTATGGTTCACTCCACTATAGAACCATAGCTCCAATATTCTCACTGTAAATATATTCATGTGTCCACGAATATTGACTAATAACAAAAAGTCATTCCTTCACATGTGTTTGTATCCCAACTAGGTCAAATGACCATTTTATCCTTGGGCTACCTTTATATCCTTAAGTCATAGTGCTCTTCTAATTAACAACCTATATTTGAGGTCCAACCAACAAACAAAAGTCCCTCTCGTGCCATAGAGAGGCCAGGGCCCATTGTTCAAGACCCGAAGACACCACTTAAGGGAACACACGTCTACTTACCCTAGAGTCAGGAAGGAATGAATTCCATCTTGTGTGATTATGTTCCCAATTCCCCACTCGGTCTTGTCCCCAAAATGGTAGGCTTATTGAGTCGACGTTTAGGTCACCCTCACCCATACAAATCAAATGACAATCCCTCGTGAACAGAAGTCTATAACCCACTGAGGATTGAGACCAAGTTGCCTAGGTCATCCTAGTGAAATAAAAACATAGATAGCTAACTGTGTGTACAACTAGTGGTTAACTATTTCGCGATCCGATTTTATGCAAACTCATTTCACAGGATACCCCCACTCGCATGTCCACTACATGAACGCGTTGGATCGTTGCATTTGTATCATAATACAGAGTAGATCGTATCCATAGTGTCACTAGGATAAGGTACCCAGTCTTATCCCTATACTATATACCCTTTTAGGCTGTATTTTGAACATTGATCCCCGTATGTCCCTACATACTAGTTCAAGCCTCATACTAGCAGCCTAGGATGTTTAGTTTATTGGATTAGGGTTAATAAGACAAGATTACTCGATACAAACAAGATAAATGAACAATACATCATTTTATTAATGTTTGGTCAAGTGTTACATTTACTATCTACGAGTTTTAGGGCATAAAACCCAACACTTCAACGACGTGGGTGGGAGATGGTCGGAATGGTTTGAGAGGTGGAAGGTAGGTCAAAAGGTGAAAAGGTAAGAAGAGGGAGAAGTGGTTGGGAGTAAAAAAGGTCGGGGAAATTTGGTGGGGACGATTGGGACGAGGGCTACGGGTTGAATGCAAAAAGTGGAAGTTTATAGGGGAGGAAGGTCTAAGGACTTGAATTAAATATGAGATATTTAATTTAGTAATTAATTAATTATTTAATTAAATTAAATTTGATTTAATTAAAAACTATAGGTTATGTAGGAGATGTTCAATTAAATATGATTTAAATGAAATTAATTAAACTTGATTTAATTAATTAAATAAATATTTATCCTCTTACAACTGGGAAAGTAATTAATTATTAGTTAATTAAATTCCTATCCTATTAGGACTAGGAAATGAGTATGACATTCTATATAAAGCACAAAATGCATTCTCAGTTGAGACATTCAACATACTTTGCTCTCAAGCAAAATTTCTCTCTAAGAATTTTCACAACACTATAGTGAAATTATAGTGAAATTCTTTTTACAAAATTCAAGAACACCAAGTCCCAGAACTTGGTTTCTAGTCCCAGAGATATAACAGTGGAAGACATCTGTGGTAGTGTCCCTACTGTGATCATACTGTTCTTGGTGGAGTTCATTGCAGAAAGTATTCAACAAGTAAGTATTCGATTATTATATTTAGTTATAATGCATGCTTAGCTTAATTTATACATAGAATCGTTCTGTATGATTTGCATGTATCGATATTTTAGAAAACTTAATTAAAATACGAATTGGTCCTATACGTTTTCGCTGGGAATTTAGGAATTTCAATCCTTCACTCATTATATGAATGATGAGCTTAGTCGCTCATGGAAGATGAACAAGCTTGATTCTTCCTTGGATATATCATGAAAAGCAATAAAACTAGCCTATATATGAAAGATTGGTGGAGAAAGTAGGGGAAAAGAGCTAAGGAAATACATACAAGAATGAGTTGATGTCTAAACCTAAACCAAAGCTCCCTATTTATAGAACTTATTGGGCTCCAAATCGTGGTGTTTTGGCACTGAAACGAGCGTCCAATTATGGAAAAACCTCGTGCAATACTTCATTTATGGAAAGTGCCTAAACGTTTGGCATAACGTTGAGACGCTACTCCAAGATTTGCCCTAGCGTCGAGACGCTGTCCTCTTGGGTTTTTTTGGCTTGAACTTGCTGTAGACATAGCGTTGGGATGCTACTTTTGAGGGTCTCAACACTGAGCTATTGGGAATTTGGCTCTAAGTTTTGTTTTGTTCTGATTTTGCTTGTTTAGGTCACGTTTTGGCTCCGAACCTCCGATATGGACCTACACACATATTATACTAATTTTATATGTTTGTTCGCAAGTAATTCAATAAACATATGCAGATTGAGAGATTCTGAGTGTATAACAAATTATACCTATCATTTAGTCTCATATTCAGAACAATTTTTGTTTCCCATATTTAGAACGAATTGTTATAGATTAGGAAAATGTTCTTCATTCATCCCATCTTGATAATAAGGTTTGTGGAGGATAAGAGAGGAAGGAAGTGAAGGAAGACATGGTAGAGAAAAAATACCACTTTAGAAGTCCAAAACAACAAAATTAATATGTCATCAATGTTAATCAATACCTTCACTATCTGGTCAACTGATGGTCAAAAGGAGAGACCACCTGTAACCATTTTTCAAATCTAAGGAAACTAAATTTATATTTTGAAACCTCAGGGACTATATACACACACACAACGGGTACCAAATAGATATTAACCTCAGACATATTGGAAAAAAATGAATTTTACTCAAAATTTAAATATCTACAAGTTGATTTTTTAAATTGACTGAAAATTTAGGATGCATCTAGTTAGCAATTCGAGAACATAAACTTGAAAATAAGGATTCAATGAAAAATACAAAGTGTATTTCATGTTTTGGGTATTTTCGAATTTTCAAATATATGGTTAGCAACAAATTTAGAAAAGTTGTTCAAAATGTTTTTGGTAACATAATTATAAACAATAAAAATAGTCATAGTTACCCACTAAATATTTGGTTAAAGCTAAGTCTTAACTAATTGCAATTAACCAACAAGAACATAGTTCAACTTGTACGGAACCAAGAGTTTAGAAGTTCAAATCCTCCACTCTACATGTTGTAAAAAAAAAACTGTAATTAATTAATTTATGAATATATTTATATTATAAATTTTTTATAATTATTATTTTTAATATTTATATAACTTATAATATATTATGTTACTAGTTTTAATCCTAACAGAAACGAAACCAACTTTATTCTTTTAATAAAATGAAATTAGCTAATTACATCAAATTGCATATTTATCGCCAATCAGAGCTTAGTTCAATTGGTATAAAGTTGTAATGATAACACAAAGTCTATGGTTTGAATCCCCCTTCCCACATATTGTCAAAAAAAAAAAAAAAAAAAAGAATATTTATCAATTTTTTTTTAGTGTTTTCAAGTTCAGAATCTGGATTGAAAATATAAAAAATAAATATATATATATATTTTTCATAATTTTCACTATTTGATTCACTCAATCTAAAATAAGAATTCAAATTTCATGGTAAATAATTTCTTCAAAACTTTTTTTTTTTTTTAGATCAAGTAATTTCTTCAAAACTACATTTTAGAAAAACACAAAAATATATGTTTAAAATCCTACAACAAAATTGTTTCAAAAAAAAAAAAATCCTACAACAAAAATAACGTACATTTACAATTTAACATACATCAAAAGATTTATCACGTAATCTTGAAAATAAATGTATTAAAAATTCTGAATTAAGTAGAAGGCAGTGGAATATTTTAATTTTAAATGGAACTAAAAAATGCTTAAAATAAATCGAACTAAAATAAAAGGAATTATTTAAAATATTTAAAATTATTTTAATGCCCTAGCAAATAGTTCCTTAGCCATCAAATTTCTACCGGTTGTATCCGTCAGTAAATTGAAAATAAACTGACATTCTCTCTCTCCTCTTCTCTCTCTCGAAGTCTTTCACATAGAAAAACCAACAAACCCTAAAAGTGTCCGTTCAATTTTTCTTCTTCTTCTTTGCTTCAACTACTCGTTACATAGCTCAATTCCATCTCTTCCTCTGAAGAAATTTCCAGTTTCATTATCGGAATTCGTACTGAAATCCCCAATCGTCTCAGTTCGCGGCTCGTTTTCGAGAGATAATGGAGGGAATGCCGCACCCAATACCCCGTACAGTGGATGAGGTCTACAGCGACTTTAAAGGCAGACGTGCCGGCTTGATCAAAGCCCTCACCGCTGGTCTCTTCATCTTTTTTCTTCTTCCTATTTCCGCTCTTTTTTCTATTTTCACTCCTCTTTACTTTCTTTTTCTTCTTCGTGTTAGATGTGGGTTGACTGTCTAGTTGTTTCTCTACGAATTCCTGCACTTTAATCCCGTTCTTTTTTTTTTTTTTTGAGTTCTTGCAGATGTTGAGAAGTTTTACCAGCAGTGCGATCCTGGTGGGTTTTCTTTTTCTTCTATTGTTCTCGCGATACCTGTTGATTATCTGAAATATTCGAGCTTATCTAGTTTTCTGAAATTTATTGGTCGCTATTCTAGTTCTTTTCCGTTTGTTTGTGGTTTTGAATTCCGTTTGTTTCAATGGGTTTGAATTCTCTTTTTCACTTTGATGAAGTATGCTAGGCGTGTCTTCATGAAACAGTCTTATCCTTAAGCTTTGCTACTGAATTGGTTTTACATGCTTTTCATGAGTTGTTGTTCGCTCGCTTGCTCTCTAGTTTCTACATTGAACTAGTGTGTTTTCTTGGCTTAATGTGGTAAGTCTATCCGGAATGAGATTTCACCTGTGCATGGAATGTACCTGACGAATGTTTTCTTTTTACTTCAAAGTCTAAAGTCAGTTTTATTAAGTATATGGGGTCCTGGGGCTGTGGTAGAACTGGAGATATTTGTGCATTTTGTGAACCCCTAAGGTAGAGCTGGGCATAACATGATAATGGTTCGGGTCACTGGCTAAATTTGGTATTAGTGGATATTCAATAGCAAGCTAAGGGGTGGTGCGGGGCCAACCCATGGTCACAAATCTTGAATCTCATTAATAGAAGGTTGGAGAGTGAAAAATATTGCATACAAGTCTATCTAGTTAACTAGTTGCTTTTAACATTGTTATTGCTTTAGACTGGCTGTTTTAACTTTTAATTTTGTTCCCCTTGGTTTCTGCACTGTTATGAGTAACATTCTTGATAATAACATACATAATTTAAAAACCACGATGCCAATGACTGAATTGGACAAAGTGTGAATAGGGTATTTTCGTATTGGAATCTTTTCTTCTTCTTTTTTTTTTTTCTTGCCGTTTCTTCACCCTCAAGATTTTTTATTTATTTATTTTTATATGAATGCATTTGATGTTAACTTCTTCTCCTTTGCTTTGATCCTCCTGTTCTGTTCATATCCATGATTTGCCTGTTTCCAATCGGGGAAGAGGTATCTTTAGAAAATATACTGTAAAGGGAGCTTTCTGTGTAATTATCCCTTTTTTCTCGATTGGTTATTACAGTGATGAAAAGGGTTCATTGTTTGTGAGTATATCTAATTTAGGCTAGTTCAGGGGAGGTGGAAAGGATTCTTGTACTTCTGCCTTTTCTCTTGACTGATTTTGAATACATTCTTGATGGTTTTTATCATTATAGATTTGTTAAATCGGGAAAAGTTATTCTGTCCATCTTCTTCCGTCTGTGCTTATTTATGTTATCATGATTTTTTATTACCTGAAAAGATCATACCAAAAACCATGGTGATATAGATGTTTCTACCTTGTTTAGATTCTTATTTATGGTCTATCTAATAATTAACGTTAGGTTGTGGATATGCCTTTGAAAAAAGTTTAATCAATCTATTTGATATTAAATTGCTAACTCTCTCTCTCTCTGCATTGATAATGAAGTTCAATGATACAATTATGTTGATTTGTGTCTTGAACATTGGAGCTATTTATTTAAGACCATGTTTTTTTTCCCTTAACCTGGAGTGTGGTGGGTGATATCTTAGATTCTACCTTCTTCCCATGTCTCACCCGCAATTTTTTTATATGTTGATATCTAGAATTTATCTTTTATGAGGGGATGGTTGGCTTACTTCTTAGTTATAACTTATTATTAAGTTATGTTAGAGTTACATGTAATTCTAAAAATAATTTCTTCATGTATTGCTAATATTTTATCTCCTGAGAATCTGAGATAATGAGTTCTTTCCATGAGTGGAATGCTGCAACCTTAACTTGATTTGTAATGTAAAGTTGCTTATGATAATAGTTATTATTCTGATGATTTCTTCTTCCAATTAAGATTTAAAAATTTTAAAATTATAGTATACTCAACTTCTACCTACTGAAGGAATGAAATGATTTCAGTCTATATGACATGGACGGGAAGTGAAAGTGATCCCCCAATATTGACTTAGGTATTGGAAACTTAAGTAGGGAAGTCATGTTGGTTGGCTATGCTCCTTGATTACATCTATAGAGACTGAACTAGGGCATTACGAATTCCTTGTCATACATATCACAATACCTATTTTTCTTTGTATTGGTACTTTGTAGCTGATGGTATCTGGTAGAGTAATACAATTTTTTTTTTTTAGTTTAATTTGAATGTAATGAGGGTTAAAGAAATAATTTCTTACTATTTTCTTTCCTATAAAATAAAAATTCTTACTATTTTCTGAGATAATTCTTGTCGTGCTTATAGAGAAGGAGAACCTGTGTCTCTATGGACTTCCAAATGAAACATGGGAAGTTAACTTACCTGTGGAGGAGGTGCCTCCTGAGCTCCCGGAACCAGCATTAGGCATAAACTTTGCTAGAGATGGAATGCAGGAGAAAGACTGGTTATCACTGGTTGCAGTTCACAGTGACTCATGGTTGCTTGCTGTTGCATTCTATTTTGGTGCTCGTTTTGGGTTTGGGAAGAATGAAAGGTTTGCAACTGAACTTTGTGACTATTATAAATTCCTTATAAGTCTTCCTTTTGGCTTTAATACTACCGTCTCTTAATTTTTATGTAATTTAATCCTATGCATCATCACTGCTGTACGATTGGGAAATAAATGAATTTGGAATGGATATGCTTCACCACATATATCTTCCTCTTTTCCATCTAGTGACAATAATTTTACATATCATTATGAGTGGAGATAGGGAATGAGGTTCACTAGTTGTTCTAGCATGTTGTGTTTATATTTAAAAAAAAACAGTTAGTAGAGTGGCTTGACCTACGCTTTATAGGCATAAGGCTTGAATAATTTTGTATGATAAGTTACTTGTCCTTTATTTATTTATTTACTTTATGACGTATCTTCATGTATAGAGGGGATTTAATTTTGGCTTCAAATTTGAAACATTTGCTTTTACATTTGTATAAAAAAAGGGGGGCACTAACAAAATAACTAGAAGTGTTCTTCCACAAGATCTAGCAGTCAAAAGATATGATCTTGTATAAGAATTACTTGTTCAGATTTGAGTGCGAACCTTGTTTGTTTCGAGTTGGATATAGATGTAATTCTTTTCCTGTTGTTGATGCAACTGTCCTTTTTCTCCAAGTAGGCAGGGGTCTGTGGTTTGAATTGTTTGGATCTTTGTTTCTTTGACCTTGATTGCTATTATCCTTGGTTCTTCAAGTTTAAGAAGGGGATTTACTCATTTTTAATTTGAAATTATGTGGTTAAATTTAAGTGATCATCAAGTGTTGCCAATTATATATATATAGCATTTTCCTCTTAATTAAAAGAAAGCTTTAGTATCCTGGGAAAATCTCTTGCAGAAGTGGTTAGCAAGTATGCATATTTTTAACGACACATCAACTTACAGTCCACTTTGCTTGTCTTTTATTATTTATTATTTTCTTCAGAAAACTTATACTTATTTGCCATTATATCATTTCAAAGAATTCTTTGGTGTATCGTATTATTGCATGTGCTTTTCAATGCTCATAATCTCTGGTTTCTTTAATGTCCTCAAGAAACACCTTGTAGTCTCTGCTGTACTGTTTCATTTTGTCACTGACTATAACTAGCAAATTAGGACGTGCATCACACATGACAACCATTATTTATAAATAGTTAATAATTAATCTACAAGGTTGTGCTTGGGCATATGATAATGATTTTTAAGTTTCCTATTAAGTTGTCTCTCGTATGAAAATAGCTTAAACTAAAACCAGTTCTACTAGCCTGAGAATCATTGAAATGTATAAACATTATAACATGTCTTTGTCACGATTATATCATGTATTTTTAATAAGTAACTTGTTATTGTGTCCGTGTTATATTTGTGCGCATGTTTCTTTGGGTAAACTTACCTAATATTATTTTGTTAGGAAATATTAACTTATTTTATGAGGCTAATTTTTATTATTTTCATTTTAATTCCAATTAAAATTTGTACTTTTCTTTAATGGATTCTTAATAAGTCAAATTTAAGCTATTCCTTGGTGAGCATGTACTTCTTCCTCTCTCTCTCTCTCTCTCTCTCTTTCTTTTCTTTTCTTTTTCTTTCTTTTTTTTTTTTAAAAAAAAAACTGAATGGTTACAAGAAGGAATTGAATTACATGACTAAGGTCTGGCATCCTTTTGTATTGTCACTGCACATCACTCATTTTAAGATTATAAGTATTGACAAAGAGGAGAAATCTTTAATTTCTCATTGAACTTTTTAGGTGAACTTTTTATATTTTTATAGTCATACAGTCAAAATGATTAGAGCATAGGTGTTGAGGAGTTTAACGATCATTACTAAAGGAATTTTTACCTCTTGTTCAGGCTAATAGTTGATGTAAGTAGCTGAGTGAGGGAACCTACAAATAGTTTGTTTTTTTTTTTTTTGAGAGAGAGAAACATAGTTTCATTGATTAATGAAATAGGGGAACAAACCACACCTATAGGTGGATTACAAGAAGCTTTTCCAAGTAGAAATCAATGAAGAAAGACTATAAGATGCAAAAGGGTGTTTACATTTACATCAACACAAAGCATGGAAAAGAAACTTATCAAAAAAAGAATCAAAGGTTGAGAAAACATCCCTCAACCATACGAATAGTTTTGACATGTCTTTTTTGTTGTTGCTTGAACCTGATATTTGGTTGTGAAATTTTGACAGTTTTTATTCTTTAAATTACTGCTGCATGCATTGTTTTCTTGGTGGACTTGAATATTTTGAGAGCAGAGTTACAAATTGTAGGCACATTAAGGGTGTGTTTGGAATACCTTTTAATTTAAGTGTTTTTAAAGAATGCATTTTATTATAAACATTTTGCATAAAAATGGTTTAAAATTTAAACACCCATATGTTTGGTTACACTTGTTCATAAATGTTTTTATACCCAAGCTACTATATAATTAACAACTTTGGTTAAAAAAGTTGCTTTCAAGTGTTTCTCTCAAAATGAATTATTTCTCAATCTCATTTTTTAATAAGTCATTTTAGTGGTTGTCAAACACTAGAATTTTTTTCAAAATGATTATTTTTCAAAATTAAACACTTGAAAAGTTAAACCAAACACACCCTAAGTTTCCATGGATCTCAAGAAATTCGCAGGATTCTTGTGACGTCCATGTCTTTAAAGCATGTTATGATTTTAATCTTACTTTTGTCATGTCTTGTTCATTTGGATTACTCCATCTTCTACTGAAGTTATCTGCTTTCAGTGGCATAATAACCCCATTTACGATTTTAGTTGGATTTCTGGTCAATGTCTTCTGTCTTAGTCACTTTCACCATATGACAATACTACAGGTATGAAGTGTGTTGTGTTTAGGAAGGTAGGATAAATAACTAGCAATTCCTCCATTGTTAATGGTGGAAATTGTAGTCATCATTTCTAAGGATTGACTTCATTTATACCAATAATGTAGTTTGGCCATGGTATTAGACAAACATGACTCAGGTTGAGATTGTGGACATTGCAGGAAGAGGCTATTCCAGTTGATCAACGATCTCCCAAGTGTATTTGAAGTTGTGAGTGGAAATGGTAAGCAGTCAAAGGAACAGTCTGCTACTCATAACAATAGCAGCAAAAGCAAGTCGAGTGGGAAGATGGTAAGCAATTTATAGAGTTCATAAGTAATTGAATTCAGCATTGTTCTTCTATTGTTTTGCTGCAACCTCATGCCATACATGAATCTTGCTGTTCTTTTCTGTCTTATAGCAATCCCGGCAATTGGAGTCCCATAGCAAGGGAGTGAAGATGTCTCCACCACCAAAAGAGGATGAAGATAGCGGGGAAGATGAGGAGGAAGAAGAAGATGATGAGCAGGGTGCAACATGTGGGGCTTGTGGGGACAACTATGGCAACGACGAATTCTGGATTTGTTGTGATGTGTGTGAAAGATGGTTCCATGGAAAATGTGTGAAGATTACACCTGCAAAGGCCGAGCATATCAAGCAATACAAGTGTCCAAGTTGCAGTAACAAGAGGGCAAGGGTTTGAATTTAGGATCTGAAAGTTGGAGATAGTTGCAGGGATGGAAAAAAGGTAAAAAAAAAAAAAAGAAGAAAAGCTGGCGGCACGACTCCGAGACTTGTGTTATTACGATTATAAAGCTAAATATGGTTGTTAAAATCAGTTGACAGATTTGGTGAATTGGGATGGAATTTCAAGTTTTCCTACTTGTGTTATTCTTCTGTCTAATTCTAGAATTAGTGGTTTTCTCTATGAATAGTAGGGCATTGATCTTTCAAATATTATGAATATTTGTCATCCACCTCCCAAATTGAACTGACTCATCCATTCACTTAGCTCTTAACACACTGTCTGGCTAGAACCAAACTGTTTATGTTTTTTTCCTATTAAATGCTATATAGAAGGTTAGATAGATGGTGGATCATGGTTTCTATTGTGTATTCTGCAACCAGGCTGGCTCTGGCAGGTCCAGGAGGACCTAGAATGAAAGTGATTTGATCTGCCTTTATGCTTGTTGGTTGAAGCTGAGGTTGAAATTTCTGTTCATGTGTAAGAAGTTGAGTCAATTTGGATGAGAGTGAGAGAAAGAGAGAGAGATGGGTAATTGATGAAGAAAATGGCTTGTGATTTGTGAGTGGTGGAGAGTTAAGAGGTTGTGGATGTGTTTTGTTTTGTATTATTGTTTTATGGGAGGAAATAGAGATGATTATTCATTTAGAAATGTCTCTAACTGTTTGTTGGTTTGAATGATTTAACGTTATCTAACAAACGTAAGAAGACAATGGGCAATGTCAAGGCCTGCTTGTCTGAATGCTTGTCTGATGTGTGAAGCTTTTCCACATTTATTTCTGCATCTAACAAACTTCAGGCACAAACCCTGTGCTGGCTTCTGTCTACTATGCTGTTACTTATCACATGACTTCATCCTTACCTCTCTTTCTCTTTCTCTCTCTAGAGTCACACTCACATTGAAATATTCTCTCTCTTCACAGGTAGACCCTCTTTGAAATCTCTCTCACATTCACATTGAAAGAGATGGGAGTATATAACTCTTCTATTAGGATTTCTTCAGATGGGTCTTAAGCGTTTGGGAGAGATAACTCGGTCTTGCTTATGGGAACGGGAACGAGAAGGAGAATGAAATCAATTGGGATGAAAATTTGCAGGTTTTTAGTGTGTATGTTTTCTATTAATGTTGTGTTTGATAAGACTAATTTAGGATTTGTTAACATGAGCATAGTTTAATTAATTAAGACATTATTAATTAAAATGTCGAAGGTTTGAACCTCCATTTTCATATATCGTTGAACTCAAAATTAAACTATCTGGAAAGTTGATCTACTCTTATTGATTTTGTTCACTACCTTGTGGAATGAAAATCAATTTAGATTAAGTATTTGAGAAACAAATAAAATAAAGATTGAAGCATTTTAGAATGGGTCCACAAATTTAGAAATTGGGATGAGAATGGGAGAGAATAATACTAATTCACTCCATATAAGTAAAGGCAACTATAACTCATTCATATGGAATACATTATGCAATATGAGCAACTTAACTAGCATATATAGTTCCTACCTTCAATTAAGAGGTCAAAGGTCCAAATCTCCCTGTCCACATGTTGTCAATAAAAAAAAAAAACAAAATAAGTTTATCATATTTTGGTAAGCAATAATTTTAGGCAAAATTATTTAAAAATCACTTGAAATTAATCAGAAAATAGGAAGAACAAGCAAAAGCAATTGAAAGATACAAATACGTGACAAGGAGAGGAGCAATAAGTCTTGCTTTTATCATGTTTAGGTGAATGAATAGATAATTGATTAGATCCTATAATAATGCCATTTAAATCTATTAACTTTTTTTTTTTTTTTGAATAACTATTAATTCAATGACTCAAAGTAATCACAAACTTATTTTATTTGTAGTTACTGTATTTCCAATGTATGATATTCTATGCATGTCACTCATGATTTTTTTCGTCGGTTTAAAATATGATTTTAGTCCTTAAAGTTCACCTTCTTTAATTTCTTCTATAAAGTTTAAAAAATTATATCAAATTCAGTTGTGTATCATCAATTAATCTATGCTATATTCTCGTATTTGAAAAATCCAAGTGAAATCAAGTCGAAAATTAAAAATTTTCCAAACTAAAAATGAAGAAGACATTCTCAACCTAGCTTAACTGGAACATATATCTTCTATCAAAAGATCAGAGATTCATATCTCCACACTTACATGTCATTGAACTAAAAGAAAAGTTTTCTCAACTTCGTCCTGTCTCAATGTCATTCGTATCATAACATGCATCATGTTCCATACTATTGGTATCCCGTCATAATTTAGGACATAAAAATAATAAAAGATGGCATAAGTTTGGTTTGACCAAGAAATCACATGCTTTGGGGTGTGGAAACAAAAATATAAAGATAGAGAGAGAATTTCAATTAATGGAAGCATATAATTTAAAAATGATGAGATGAGATTCTCTGTTCTTTGAGGAGGTTTGGTATTATGAGCATATGAATGAAGAGAGATGAGTGAGAAATAAGAAGAAGTTAGAGAGAAGAGCCAAGCAAATAGGGATTATTCTATAATATAATGATTTATAAAAAAAAAAAAAATACAAAAAATTAGATTTGAATAAGGCCAAAGCCACACCATTTCTTGATGCCTAATTCATTGGGATACGACAATGTTAATGCATCCACATTTGCTCCCTTTGATTATGACTCTTTACTCTCTAACTCCAACACCAAACTTTCCAATCATTCTCTCTCTCTAATTTTATCATTATCATTACCTAAACGGGTGATCTCGATATGAAAATGTAGTAGTTAAAAGTGAGCTTAACACAATAGTAATTGACATGTACCATCAACTAAGAAATCAGAAGTTCGAACCCTCCCACCTCAAATGTTGTTGAACTAAAAAAAAACAGATTTGAGAAGTAACTGAAATTAGGTTTAAATCTTGATTTGATATTTTTTCGATAGTGTCTATTAGGGGTGCAAGCAAAAACCGAAAAACCGACAAACCGAACCGAACCAAACCGATCCAATGGTTAGGTTCGGTTATTTTGAAAAAATATGGACATATCGGTTTCATTTTTTAGAAAACCGAAAATTTTCGGTTCGGTTCGGTTTTTCATTCAAAAACCAATAAAAAACCGAACCGAACCGACTATATATATACCACTTAAAAAAACACTGTCTATACTATCGTGGTTTAAGTTTTTTTCTTTTTTTTGGTTAACATAAAACAATTCCTCATTCTCTAAAAGTATGAGTTTCACATCCATATCCACAAATTTATCGTAGTTAAAAAGAAGTATGAGATTATTTCAAAAAAAAAAAGAAAGAAGTATGAGAAATTTTCCCACAAGGCAATAAATAGTGTATTTTTGCCTACTCACTCTATTGAATTTTGTTAGCTTACCCGCCCTTATTTTATCTATTGGATTTACTATTTTGTATTATGTTGTGCTAAATTGTCACCGTTAATTTAACTAATGTACCATGTTACCATTTGAATTGTTGATTTTTTTTTTCTTTAAGTTATTATATTAAGATAAAGAGTAACCGTATCAAATTTTAAAGTTAAGGATGTAATTAAAATTTTTAAAAGTTTAAAAATTAAAAAGATTTAACAAGTAAAAATTAGACCATCCAGTTAAATGACTATGAAGGAAGATTTGAACTTTCATAGCAAAATGATTTATAGAACAGAGAGAATAATAATGGATGATTGAGATTTAAAAATATAATAGTGCCCATATATATGGGTCACCTTTTACCTTCTTTGATTGCATGCTTTAAAAAATGTGTCACAAAAAACTAGGACAAATTGTGATCTTAGTTTGATGGAGTATTAATTAAGGAAGGAAATTAAAATCAATCAATGAAAATCTAATAATCACTCATTTTAGACTTAGCAATACTGACTTTTTTATGGTTAGAAAGGACATTGCATAGTCCACCAATTTACCATATTTTTAATATAGAACAAAAATAATCATAAAATGCATCCATCATCAATTCGAACATAGCTAAAGATATTTATTACGTTTTTCGAGATTAAATGTTGAATCTTCTACCCCACATTTGTTGAACTTAACGAAACAAGCATTCGTATCGATACACAATTTATCAGTAATTCCAACTATGTTCATTCTCTTAAAAATATTTTAAAATATTTATGTAGCATGCAATATTTTAAATATCATGTCACTCTACAATTGTTCTTATCGACATAATTAAACAATTTGTAATAGTAGCTATTTTAAATTATTGTCAATTTATCTCCAAAGAAAAATATAGATAATTTTAAAAGAAATATTATTTAATCAATTAATTTTAGTTGAATCAGATTTACTATTATATTTGGTGCAATACAAATATAATACAAATGGTTAGACGTTTATACGTTGTTATGACATGCAGTAGATTTTAATCTCACACTCTCTCCGAATATAGTAGGAAGAAAAAACGATGTATATTTAATATCTCAATCACTCATTTGATTTATTTGACATTAATAAGATTTTTTCGACTAAGTTTACCTTTTTTTACAGTTAAGTTTACTACCTCTATAAGTTAACTATTCACTATTTATTTATTTATTTATTTTACCCAATTTGATACATAATAATCAATAACTTATTATTGTTATTATTAATATCAATTGATATAGGTACATATTCTTCTTTTCAGATAATTGAAATAGGTACATATAAGTTATGACTTATTGGGGTGTGCATTAATTATATTGAAGTAGTTTGCCTATGAAAAATAGGAATGAAAATGATTCTCTCTTTTATCCCCAAATAAATAATAAATAATAAAATCTCTCATTTCAGCTGTATTTACTCCCAGAAATGAATGGTTTCCAATTTGTGGGTTCTACCCAAATTAAGATCAATATTTATTTTGGACCACACCCCAAAAAAAAAAAAAAAAAAAAAATTATTTTGGAGAAATGAGTTTTAAAATTCTACTATGACAACATTTTTAATTTTTATTTTTGAGAAGAACTATGACAACTCTTGATTTCCACCTTCTTTATTTTTCAATCACCAAGATTCATACTTCATTTAAATGAGCTTTAATGCAAAGTGACAAATAAATAAAATCAATGATTTTTTTTTTTTTTTTTTTTTTTTTTTTTTAATATTACATCATAGGAAAAGTAAGTATTTTGAATCTACCTTTCAAAGTAAAAAAAAACAAAAAAAAAAACAAAAAAGAAAAAGCCTACCTCAGCATGACATGTAGCTTGTACTAATGACCTAGAGGTCTGTGGTTCGAATCCTCCACCCTACGTTGTAAAAACAAAAAAGAAAAGCAAAACATGCCTGAACTATTTTCAAAGTGACAATTTAAATTTCTTTCTCCGTCTCCATCTCGAAATAGTTATGTTATTTTACCTATTAAAACATTGTTGGATATTCGAACATAATTCAATTAGCCTTTTTTTAGCCATGAATTCAAATCCTCTCTAAAATAATATTCTAAAAATGCTAATTTAATTGACTTTCATCGTCATCAATTTTTTGTCTATTCGGTACAACAATATGTTAGGATAAGAATTCAAACCTTCAATCTTGGTTGAGTTTATAATATCTTCACCAATTGAATCATGCTCAAAATTGACAAGTGACGACCAACATAGTTTGTACTGATGACGAAAATGTCTATGGTTCGAATCTTCCACCCCATATGTCGTAAAAAAAATTGACAAGAGTAACGTGTACCTTTTAGATTAGTAAACTTCATAGCTAAAAGTGAGAGTAGCTCAATATACTTGACATATACTCTCGACCATGAGTTTAGAGGTTCAAATTACCTCACCTACAAATGTGTTAGAATTTTTTTTTAAAAAAGTGTGAGAATTTATAATTATCCAAAAAAGAAAAGATGCAAAAAAAAAAAAAAAGTTGAAGAATACTAAAATGGGTTGATTCAAATAAATCCTAAAACTAGAATGATGATTACAAAAATACTTTGTGAGCAAAGTATAACATAGAAATGTGCAATGTTCTTGATCCAATCCAATCAATTCAAATCTTAATCATATAAAAATGGTCAATTCCCACATTTACATCTTAATTTGGTTTGGATTTCATTGATTTGTCAAATCAATAATTCAATTGTTTCTCTTCCTTTTTCATTTCCCCCCACCCCTCTCCTCCTTTTTGTATCAATCAAAATCAATGGCGAATGCCAAAGCAAAAAGGAAATTCGCTGTTCAGTTCTAACATTGACTCAAATTTTGCCTAAATTCACTAATCAAGCCATTGTTGGCTGTTGCACAGAGAGAGAGAGAGAGAAGAATCAATCAAGCCCGCCGTGTTTGGAGGGAGTTTCCATCTTCGATTTCTTCAATTTCTCTGTACTCGTTCTCTCTCAGAACCTCGTTTTTGAGGCGCCAACTTAAAACCCTAAAACTCACACCAACATTTTCCTTTCCCACTTCTCAGATCTCCGTTTTTTTTTCAAGCAACTGGGTTGCTGATCACATTCGTATTCGTTTATGAATACTGTGTGAGCGGTTTTGTGTTTCTCTGTATCGATGCTTGTTTTATTCTTCTGTTGTTGTTGTTGTTTTACTGCTTGTTAACATGTTTGATCGATGAAGTGGAAATGTGGGTGTGATCGTGCCATTGTAAATGGTTTCGAGTTCGTTCTGCAGCTAATCGGTGCTTTGAGTGTTCACTTCGAGTTCTACCAGTTGAGTGATAATGGCGGAAGTTCGAGTTTCTGATCCTAGTAAGCTCCATTTGAAAAAGGAACTTACTCAAATCCGCAAGGCTGCTCGTGTTTTGAGGGATCCCGGTACTACATCGTCCTGGAAGTCTCCGCTTAGCTCGTCTAGATCTGTACTGGCTGCCGCAACTGCAACTGCGGCTGCTGCAGCGGGTGGAGCGTCGTCTTCTTTGAACAAGAACTTGGAATGTGAGACCAGGAGGTTTAGTGGCCAATCCCAACTGGACGCCATTGTTCCTCTTCGAAATGAAAGTCGGAACCCCAAGGACAAGAAGATATACCTCTACAACTGGAAGAGCCATAAATCATCAAGTGAAAAGAGTGTTACTCATCAGAACGAAGATCGTGATGGCAACGACGATGCTAATGATGGGTCTTATTCAGTTCCAGGTGTCAGTCTTGATGACAGCTTGAGTGATGCTCGAAATGGAGGCGACTCGAAGAGCGACACCTACTTGGGAGATCTCTGTTCTTCGATGGTCTTCAGGTGCGGTGATGCAAATCTCGTGTCATACGGCGGACCGTCGGCCAAACGGGCTTCTGCATTCAAAAAGAAGAGTAAGAAGCATTGTTCCCATTTGGATGTTTTGTCTAGACATCAACAGAAGGGTCCTCTTCTTGGTAGGAAATTGCTCGAGGGTCATCCTTCGTTGTCTATTAATTTCAGCCAGGATGACTCGATCGAGCAGTCGGATGACACTGAAGATTACTCTAATTCAGAGGATTTCAGGCGATATTCTGCGGCGTCCCCTTTACTATTGAAGCTGAAGCACAAAAGTCTCCACCCATCTTCTAAGTTATTGAGGAACAATAGAAAAGAGGACTCTTCTTATTCTTATAGCACCCCTGCATTATCTACTAGTTCTTACAATAGGTATGTTAATCGCAACCCAAGTACTGTTGGGTCTTGGGATGGCACCACAACTTCGATTAATGATGCGGATGATGAAGTGGATGATCGATTAGATTTTCCTGGTCGTCAGGGATGTGGTATTCCTTGCTATTGGTCAAAGAGGACGCCGAAGCATAGAGGAATTTGTGGAAGTTGTTGCTCTCCTTCACTTTCTGATACCTTGAGAAGGAAAGGAAGTAGCATTTTGTTTGGGAGTCAATCTATTTATTCTAGGCGTAAATCAATAAATTCCAGTAAGCGAAGATTAGCTTCAGGAAGTGCTCGAGGGGTCCTCCCATTGCTTACTAACAGTGCAGATGGGAGAGTTGGTTCGTCAATTGGAACCGGGAGGAGCGATGATGAACTGTCTACTAACTTTGGGGAGCTTGATTTGGAGGCTCTGAGTAGGTTAGATGGACGAAGATGGTCATCTAGTTGTAGAAGTCACGAAGGGCTAGAGATTGTTGCTTTAAATGGGGAAGTAGAGGAGGGAGGTACACCAGAAAGTACTAGAAGTTTCAGTCAGAAGTATAGGCCAATGTTCTTTAATGAACTGATAGGTCAGAATATAGTGGTCCAGTCACTTATAAACGCTATTTCAAGGGGTCGGATTGCTCCTGTTTATCTTTTCCAAGGTCCACGGGGGACTGGAAAAACAACAGCAGCAAGGATTTTTGCTGCTGCATTGAATTGTTTAGCCCCTGAGGAAAATAAACCATGTGGGTACTGCAGAGAATGCACTGATTTCATGTCTGGCAAACAAAAGGATCTCTTGGAAGTTGATGGAACAAATAGGAAGGGAATAGATAGAATTAGATACCAATTAAAAAAGTTATCATCCGGGCCATCTTCTGCCTTCTTGAGATACAAAGTTTTTCTCATTGATGAGTGTCATTTGTTGCCCTCTAAGGCATGGCTCGTGTTTCTCAAATTTTTTGAGGAACCTCCTCAACGTGTTGTCTTCATATTTATAACTACTGATCTTGACAGTGTACCCCGTACCATTCAATCAAGGTGCCAGAAGTACATATTTAACAAAATAAAAGATTGTGACATGGTGGAAAGACTGAAAAGAATTTCTGCGGATGAGCACCTGGATGTTGATTTGGATGCATTAGATTTGATAGCTATGAATGCTGATGGTTCACTTAGAGACGCTGAAACTATGTTGGAACAGTTGAGTTTGTTAGGGAAAAGGATAACGACATCTCTGGTTAATGAATTGGTGAGCTCAATCCCGCTTCTTTGCTTTCACTTTCATGTTACCTTGTTTGGTTTAATTCTTTCTATTGAGATAGTGCTGCATATTTATCATGTATTTTCCTCTTTCATAGGTTGGCATTGTTTCTGACGAAAAATTGCTTGAGCTTTTAGCATTAGCAATGTCATCGAATACTGCCGAAACAGTTAAAAGAGCAAGAGAGTTGATGGACTCTGGAGTTGATCCGCTAGTTTTGATGTCTCAACTTGCCAGCCTGATTATGGACATTATTGCTGGAACTTACAACATTATTGATACTAAAGACAGTGCCTCAATATTTGGTGGACGCAGTTGTGAGTATGAATCCCTTTAATTTATAAATCATCGCAATCAATCTTTTGCACCATTTTCTGATGTCATTAAATCAGAATTATGTTGATGTCATGTTCAAGATATGTTATGCTAAGGAATATATAAGAAATCAAATTTTCATGTTGATGAATTATGTTTTTTTTTTTTTTTTTTTGAAAAATGTTGATGAATTATGTTGAGCTTTAAATGTTTGCATGAATAAAGGTTTGAAGTTATTAGAGGTCCGTAATATGATGAACCTATGTGGAGTTGGAAAAATATTTGTTGAGGTTTTCTAAAATCTAAAGAATTTATGTTACTTGAAGTTTAGTCTAGCAATATCGAAATGTTAATTGTTATACACCAAATATTTGATTTTCTTTATGTTGCAGAATGATACCTCACTCATTACCCTATAATTGTGGCACTAAGAGTACTTGGGTCTATCAATTGGCAAAATATAAAATCTCACCAGGTGTCCTAGTGTTTTGATGTCACGGGTAGTAAAGCTTGTAGCCTTGTACATTACGCTCCTACTTTTTAGATTGGCCCTCATTGTCATGTCATTGGATGGTCAGTTTTCAACATGCATCTCAATTGCTTCTTGTTAACGAAGATTACTTGTTCATTCATAAATCTACTAACATGGGAATTCTTCACTTGTAAATGTGAATTTTTATTTTTCTATTTTCAAGTATTTTATATGATTATTGACAGTACAATGTTCATTTTAATTAGTATACTTATTATGAGAGATGTTGATGAATACCCTTCTTGCATATGTTGATCTAGGAAATGAAAAGAATACCCTTCTTGCATATGTTGATCTAGGAAATTTGGTATTAGAGATGTTGAGATTGCCTTTTTTTTGTTTGTTTGTATAAAAGACACCTCCACATCGTTTTCAAAAAGTTTTCATTTTTTCTATATAAAAAAAGTGACGTTATATCTTTGGGCTTTCCTTCAGTGAGCGAAACAGAAGTGGAAAGATTAAAGCATGCTCTGAAGTTTCTTTCAGAGGCTGAGAAGCAGTTGAGAGTTTCCAGTGAGCGTTCAACGTGGTTCACAGCAACTCTGTTACAACTTGGTTCCATATCTTCTCCAGATTTCACTCAGACAGGCAGCAGTAGGAGACAGAGCTGCAAGACAACTGATGATGATCCATCAAGCACCTCAAATTGGACAATTGCCTACAAACAAAAGTCATTTGCTCAACTTATGCCTCCAAAGTTGGGTTCTCCAGCATCTTTGTGCAACCTGAAAAATGGAAATTATAATAATCAAGGAGATCTGTTGCCAATGGTTGATAGTTTGAGTTACAACTCCAAACCCACACATAAACAGTTCATGGAGGGCAAAGACTTGTCTTTTTCACGTGAAGATGCTAACCTTAGAAATATGGTTTTCAGATGCAAAAACTCAGAAAAGTTGGATAGCATCTGGGTGCATTGTATTGAAAGATGCCACTCAAAGACGTTGAGGCAGCTATTGTATGCTTATGGAAAGCTTTTGTCTCTCTCGGAATCTGAAGGTAGCTAGATACTAACCATTGAAATTATGCCCATTTTCTTTGTGAATTCAAGGTCTTGGGGAGTTAACATTTTGAAGGTTGACAGTTTGAGTTCTCTCTAGTGTCAGTTTCTTTATAATCTGCTATCTTCTGAAATGCACCCTTTCTTCCACTCATTTGATAGGCAGTTAGAGTTACTGCTGCTATACTGCTAGAACTGAAAGCTTAAAATTTACCGTTTTCTGAAAATTTGGCTTTTAACCTATTATTTTTACTCTCTATCTTCTTGTTTCTTTATATCCTGCTGAATTTCTTCTGCTTGCAGGTACCCTTATTGCTTACGTTGCCTTTGAGGATGGAGATATCAAATCCAGGGCTGAAAGGTTTTTGAGCAGTATCACAAATTCTATGGAGATGGTTCTTAGATGTAACGTAGAGGTTAGAATCATTTTGTTACCAGATGGTGAAACTTCTATTAATGGTATGACTGCAGCCAAGTTGGCCGAAGGTGTAGAACCTGAACCAATAGATAAAGAAAGGAAGCCTGGCAATCTTAATGCAATGGAGGGCTATTCGAACCGCTCTTTGATGCTGGATGCAACATATCAATCAACCTCTGATTCATCACAGCCACCAACTGAAAGCAACAATCAAAAAGACGGTTCAAGGGACAGGAGACAGGAAATCCCAATGCAGAGAATAGAATCAATTATTCGTGAACAAAGGTTGGAAACTGCCTGGTTACAGGCCATGGAGAAAGGCACACCTGGATCTTTGAGTCGTTTGAAACCTGAGAAGAATCAAGTCCTGCCTCAAGATGGTTCATACTATAAAGATCAAATGGAAGAAATGAATTCAACAGGGGACTCCTCACGGAAATGGGAAGATGAATTAAATCGTGAACTTAAAGTGCTGAAGGTTAATGATGATCTAATTGCCCAGAAGGAGCAGGTTGGCAGACGAGTGGACCGCTATGCGATCTCCCCAAGTATATTGCACGATGGCAGCATGGTGGGAAATTCAAACAAGGATAACCTGTGAGTTTCTCTAGTTTATTATAGAATCATTGAGAATTTACATGCCTTCAATTTCAATTTATTTTGCTCTCGAAATAATAGTATAGGATGAACAATGCCAAATATGATTATCTCATGTATATTTGCACGAGAGCATATCATCAAAATTTATCCTAAACGATCTCAACTCTTAATTTTAACAAGATTTGAACCCCCATTTGTTTTAAATACAGGGGATATGAGTCAAGTACAGCAGCTGGTGGCTGTAGCGGATTGTTCTGCTGGAATAACAGTAAACCCCATAAAAGGGGAAAGGTAGTTTTCATAATCTAGTTTTCTTTTTTTGTTAACATTTGATTCAATGTCGAGTTGGGAGTCATAGATGAATGTGTTTCTGTTGGTAATGAGCAGGTAAGATCGAACCATGTTCGGTCTCGCAATGGAAGATTTTCACTGTTTGGGGAGTGTGGGAAGTCGAGGAATTCGGGGAGCCGATTTAGAAGACAAACATGATCCTGATGCCTCTTAAGTCTCAGATATATACTGGTTTTGTCTCTGTAATTTTGTGCTTTTTGGTACCATTCTTTAGGGTCATGGATGGAGGGAAGTAGTTAATGTAAAGTTCTCATTGATGTGGGTGGAGTTATGTTTATAAGCCTCATCCTGATTTAATTGAACCAATAAATGGTTAGTAATGAACATTGGAATGTCTAATTGGAGGAAGCTTTGGTTCCAAGTACAATTCAAGTGCATTTTCAACTTCCTAGTTCTTTTGACTTATTCCTAAAGAATCTCAATCTATCACTATCTTAAAAGGATGTATACTCTTTCTGTTTGGTTAAAAATAGGAATTTTGGAAATATAGATCTATCTTTAAAACATGAACTTTTACTTTTAGAAACTATACTTTTCAAAAGTAATTTGTTGCCCCTTTTTAGGGGAAAAATGTTGGACAAGTACAATTGGTATGTAGAAGTTTTGACCTCTTGAATAAAAGAAAAAATTGAAATAACTTTTTGGAAAAAAAGAATTTATCTAATACAAACAAAAATTATTTCTAAATATTTATTTTGCTGATAAAAAAAAGCAGTTTTTATTTATTATTATTATTTTATTTTTTATTTTTTATTTTTATTTTTATTTTATTTATTTATTATGCCGACGGCATGTGAACTCTTCATACAACTGACAAGAACCAGAAGGAAATTTGTCCTTATGGAAGAGCAAATCTACTATCTTAGATTTTTTTTCAGGCCATTTTCTGAAAGTGTTTCTAAAATTAATTTTATAAATTCAGAAAAAAGAAATTTCATTTATTGTACTTTGAGAAAGCAATCATTTGAAGAGAGAAGTAGCAAACGCCAAACAGCAGGTATAATTTTACAAAAAAAGAAAAGGGAAAAAAAATCAATTTTGACCGTTGAACTTTGCAGGTTGTATCAATTTTAACCCTAAACTTTCAATTTTATTGCAATGTAGACTTTTGGTCAACTTTTCATTTGAATTGCTATTAAAACATGTAATTGACAATTTCATTTTATTTTTTTTAATTCACATTGCATCTGAATTAGTGTTTTGTAAGAAATTTGTTGGAAAAACTCTTTTAAGAAATCAAATAGACTATTCTTCTCATTATTATAAAAAAAAAACCACAGAGTTATTGGCAACAAGAAAAATCTAGCAAATATGAGAAATAAAACACTCAAAATTTCTATATTTCCATTTCCTAGATTTGTACATTCTTCTAATTAGCAAGAAAAAAAAAACATTAAAAGAAGGGAAAAAAATCCCACAAAGTTCTTAGCAACAAGAAAAAACCAACGAATATTTGAAGATAAAAAACCTCAAAAATTTCTTTGCTTTTGTAATCTTAAATAGCAGGAAAAAAGCCCTCACAAAGTTCTCAACAACAAGAAAAAATCATCTAAAATAAAGTTTCAAATATTTTATTTATAAAAAACTAATTCAGGTGCAATGTAAATTAAGAAAAAAAGAAAAAATAATCAATTACAAACGATGGTTCAAACGAAAAGTTAACCAAATGTATACATTGTAACACTTATGCAAGTTTGAAGTTAAAATCGATACGATCTGATAAGTTTGAGATTCAATTTGATGAAATTGAAAGTTTAGGGTTAAAATTAATACAACCTCCAAAGTTTAGGTTAAAAATGATTTTTTACCAAAAGAAAAAGAAGAAGTAGTAAATAGTAATTAGTAAAGTAGATTCGGAGCAAGAACAATTTTGACCATATGACTGACATACAGTAATCACTAATCATGTTTCTCAGTAAAACAAACTCAGTAAAACAAACTGGGTTACTCTCTCAAAAAAAAAAAATAAAAAAAAAATAAAAAATAAAAAGGTTCTTTTTAATTTTAACCATATGCTATATATTAAAGAAAAAGTAATAATAAATGTAATCATGTGTAATTTACAATATTGATACATCTCCCTCTAAATTGGAGATTCTTTGTTTTTTTAATGTCCTATTCATCCTTTGAACTTTCTTTATACTGCCAACTTAATTCAATGAGAAATTATTCAAAAAAGCTTGTACAACATGACTGACAATCTTATACCATTGTTCTTTTGACATGTAAGGTAGGAGATTTGAACCTCTGACCTCTTGATCGATGACACAAGTTTTGTGTTAGTTGAGCTATGTTCTTGTTGGCGACAATTTTGTACCATTGAATGTAATCAGAAGAAACTAAAGCTTATGGTTTCACCATACGTTCAATAGTTTAAAGGATGATAGCTACAATGTGACAGTCACATTGAATAATTCTCACACCTCAACTCAATTCAACTATTATTTCAGAAGCCGATGTCGAGCTCATTAACATTATGTTGTAATTGAATTTTGAACTACATCAATGCTACTTTAAAAATTGGGGAAAATTGACAAGGTATTTCGATTATTAAGAGATTAGGACAATAATGGTTGTTTAGTCCTCAAGAGGACTTTCACGAGTTCAAATTCAATATTCTCTCAGCAAGTAATAAATCATCAGGTGTTGTTACCTGCAAAGAGAACTCTTATCAACAGAAAATTTTAAGAAACTTTACTTTATATAAAAATCATTAACAAGGGGATCTATAATGTACGATAAGATTCTAATTGAAAGTTACAATACCTTAATATTGGTATAAGATCCTTCAGTGATTAGTACGGGATGTTTCAAATACTCCACAATAGAAACGTCATCAGTTACTTCCAAGCCTTCCCTGTTTGAAAATGGAAATTATGTTTGTTCATAGAACATATATGATTAGATAGCAACAAGGAACAGGAAAAAACTTTATTATGTACCAAAACTTTGAATTATACTTCTTGGGTCCTCAATGGTGGATGATGCGTTGGTAATATTTAAAGAATCTTAGTCATGATTTTTGGAACTGAAGATTGGAATTACAGGAATATTTTTGGAATATTCCTGAAATATTCAAGAGCACGTTTGCAACAGAAAATTTTTGGAATCTCCGTAACTCCACATTGGAATTACAAGAATATGTTGGTGTTGGAGGAGATTCTAGACTTCTAGTGCACACGCCTTGGATAGAGGAAAGGTACTTTAGAGCAGGTCTCTTTCTCTGTAATTCTTTTGGGATCCAGTTGTCGGGGAGATTAAGGGTGATTCAACAAAAAAGGGAGATCTTAAAGGAGGTTGATAGAACCCGGAATATATTGTAATGTGAAAGATAACTAAACTACAGGATAAACAAACTCTCAAACTAATTGCTAATATACTCTTACTAATATTCCTAATTCCACCCTACTGACATTCCTACCAGAGGTTCAAACTGTGGCTCAGTTTAAGAGTGTCATCTAGTACTTGTTTTAGAGATAGTTCACTTTAGTGTCTCCTAGTGTTATCTTCTTCTTCCTCCTTTTCTTCTTCCGGGCCAAAACAACAATATAAGGACAGAGGGATGAAGCTACAAGAAAGTTTTCTTCCTATCAAAAAGAAAAGAACACAACAAAGGAAAAAAAAAAATAATTTATTCTTGGTTATCTCAGGTAGCATTTTCATGCAAAGTCCAACACAAACTTCATTTATTTTTAAATTATTGTATGTTCCAGCAGTTCGATCTCCTGCATCCTGATTTCATGCAAACCTTGAATCATGTGGCGCCTAAAAGTAGTTATTAGCCCTCCTTTGGACCATGTCTCTCTACTAGTCAAGTACTAGAAAGTGTGGTTACAGTGCTTCCTTATCAATAACATGAGAAAATAGACGAAGAATAAATAAATACCTGTTCACAAGTTCAAACCCTTTCCGAAGCAATTCGGGCTTAATAACCTGTAGAAAACAATAGAAATGCTAAATTAGTCTGCCTGTGTTTCTTCCTAAAAGATTCCACAAAAGTTTGCACGTCATTTATGCAAATTGAGAGGCAAACCTGCGGAGTCTGCATTTCCCAAAGAGTTTTCCTGTCCAAGGTTTTTTGGACAAAACGATCGTTGTTTGCCTGAAAAATAATTGAAGGATTGTTATCGAAAGTTAATTAATTGTTACACGCAATTTAAATAATCGCAATGTAAATAAATGATATATCGATATATTTACTTAAGCATGACAACAACTGGATAGATATAGCTGAACGTAGTATACTTTTTTTGGGATAAAGAATATGCTAGACAAAATTCTAAATGCACAATATTCCTTTAACAAAACGATAATGTGAAAAAGCAAAAGAATACAAATTCAAGAGGCTTCGTCAATGTTAAATGTAGACAATTGGAAATTGCCAAGAGATCTTATATCATCAATAGTTCTGAAGGCCACATACACTAAAGAAATATGCTCCATAAAATCTAATATAAGCCCATGTAGTAACGTAAATTGAAGGAAAGATTAATGATCCTTATTAGTATGAAATTACAGAAGAAAGGGAGGAGAGAGCCAAGCCCCAAGACCACGCAAGGACTTAAAAAACCCTCCAATTGGTTAATCGAGAATTCAAACTATAATTGTTGAATGTAGGAACATTTTTACACCAAGAGACAAAAAGTAAATATTCTCAAAATATCTCGGACTAGTCCATTATAGAGTTGAGATCCTACTGTTCCTTTCAAGCCAAAGAGGCCAAAAGATTGCTGGAATTAAGTGGATCAAATGGGTCTCTTCCTGACTTTTGACGGGGTGTTAAGAAGAAGGTCAAGGTTCATAGGTAGCACAACTTTCCAATTAAAGGTAGAGAGAGCAAAGTCCCAAAATTTTCGAGTGTATGAGCAATTGAGAAATATGTGGCTTTGTGTGTCCGAATCATTTCTGCAGAAGGAGCCCCATCTAGGAGAGACGTACAAGCCAGAGAGATGGAGAGGGCGTACCAGGTAACAGAGGGATCTACCAGGCAAAAAGCAAATCAGAAGGTGTACGCAGATGGATAATATTTTACCGACCACGTTCCATAACAAATTCTCTTCAGTTTCAAAAGTCCAGCCACAGCCTTGATAAGTTATTTTATAATTATTTCAGTTTCTACATCAACTTAGATTGGAAGGCACATTTGGCTAAATGAGAAAATGAATTTGAAAATAAAGAAAACATGAAGAGGATGGTGTCAAATTTTGGCTTTATAAAGTTACTGGTGTGATTATTAATATTATTTTTAAATATGCGTGAGGATTCAAGCCCACATGTGTGCACATTTCGACTAATCTCATGGGACAATCGTCTGATCTAATTACATTTAGTTGCCAAGGACACTTGTAGGATATTAAATCTTAGGTAAGTAGCTACCATGATTTGCACCTCAAAGCTCTTTATTTTTCCCCAATTGCCAATAGGAATTCAATGCACTCTTCTCTTTTGTAAAACCAACTTTTTTCATAAAAATAAAACATATTAGATAAAGAATGACACTTAGTTTTTCATGTAACATACCCACCTTAGACGACTTATAGAAAAGAAAAAAGAAACCAGAGGCATCCAAAGGGGACTGAAAATGATAGAATTAGTCCCAACATATACCTCTTTTATTGTAGCTTTAACAGGAACCCCAAGTACAGCAGCCCCATTCAGCTTGGCATCTTTAAGAACCTAAAAGAAAGAATCAATAACTTCTTAAATGAGCCTAATCTAGGTAAAGTTCAACAAGTATTAAGAGAGAGTGGCAATAAAAGTCCAGTAAATTTCGGAGTATATCTCTCAGACAGGCTGAAGTAGAACATAAACATGAAATCTGCCAAATTTGTAATATCTTCTACATAAACTCCAATATTCCTACGTACGTATGTCAAATACTGCGTATCACAAAATTGCTTTATCTGAACATGCTCGTGTTAATGTTTACATCTCAAATATTTGACACAACTGAACCAAATGTCTTCACATGAGGAATTATATTTTCAATGATTTAGACTTTAGACCATTCCACTTTTTACCAGCAGACTAAAAAGTTTTTTTTTTTAAATAACGAGAAACTTTGCTTTCGTTTAGAAAAATGAAATAACATACAAAAGGCATGCAAAAAGACAGCCCCATAGAAGGAGCCAAAACAAAACCGGAGCTAATCAAACAAAGAAGAGCTCCAATCCAAAACAATGAGACCTAACTGGTGATAACAAAAAACCTTAAATACTAAGGAGAGACATTAAACCTAGTACGAGACCAAGCCTCTTCTTAAGACTTGAGCAACATAAATAGTCATTTGCTGCAATAAACTATTCCAAGACCAGAAAGATCCAACGAATCAGATTAAATTTAACAAGGTTAATCAATCCCACAACATTGAAGTTTAAAAGAGAGAACCTCCAATTGAGAATCCACAATTTACTTGTATTAACTAAGCTCACTCCTACATCTTATCAAATATCATTATGAAACAAGGGGAGAACTTGAAACAAACAAAGCTTATCAATGTCATAGAAAACAGGGTTGGAGGGATGAAAGAAACCAATGCACTATGAGATCTCCAAGAAAATAACAATTTCCTTTTGATGAGAACCAGAAATTTCCGAAATCTTCCATGGAATCACAATAGCACACTCCAATTGGAAACAATGATTTTCTTTTATAAAGAATTGAAAGCAATTTTAGAATGAGAATGATTATAGAACTCTTTTTTGTAAGATTCCTCCAGCGCGGCATTCGACGTCTTGTCCCTATGGCCTTTAGGGTTTTTTATTTTTGCCTCTTTTTATGTAGTCCTTTCTGTTTCCTACCAAGAAAAGAATTTATCCACACCCTGTTTTCAACAAAGAAGCTCCAAAAGGAGTAGAATCCAAAAGCTTTCTCTACACCCTTGATTCCTCCTTAAACATTCTTCTGTTTCTTTCTTGCAACACATACCAAAAGGTAGAAATCTTTTATCATTAAAATTATAATTCTGACATAGAACAAGCAACCAAAATGTAAATTATTCAGGAAATTAATAAGAATGTGATAACAACCTTTTGAATATCTCCTGCTAGTACAAGAGGTCTTGCAGAATCATGGATGCACACAAGATCTGAGTTCAAATCAATTGCCTGCAAATATAAATGGTAACAAAAAACTATTAGATAATGGGAGGAAAAGGAAATAGCGTGAGCTACAACATTATCAGAGAAAGTGAATTCAGTCCGGAAACTCTAATGACTTATCATATCAAACATCAAGAGTCAGCATAATTAAATATAACATGCAGTTCTTAATGCAACACTACTAATATTATATTTTTTTTCCCATTGCTGTAAACTGGAGAGCCTTTTTATACATCCTTGGGCTGTTTTGTGAGATTCTCTCATGCCTTCTGATTCAATTTTTTTTTTTTTTTTTAATAAACCATGCTTATTATCACGTACAGGAAACCAAAACAAAACAAAAACAAAACATTATGAGTATGCACCTGACCTGAAGGCCACTGTACACGGAATCTTGTCTTTCCTTTCCTGGAAGGGCGAATTTGAGTTGAATATCAATCTTCTCTCTGGCATCTAAAAGCAATAAAAAGTTAATGCATGAGCTACAATACACGGTGGAGGCAGTAAGTGAGAACAAAAAAAAAAAAAAAAAGAGCACCTTCAAAAAT
Organism: Luffa acutangula; assembly: GCA_036850905.1. NCBI lineage: Eukaryota > Viridiplantae > Streptophyta > Magnoliopsida > Cucurbitales > Cucurbitaceae > Luffa > Luffa acutangula. The sequence continues at coordinate 45,202,364 of CM072091.1, read as the reverse complement.
ATCTTGATAAGAAGGGTCGCAAACCACAATGATTTCCTTAACCTCGATCAGACGTGAGAAAGTATACAAGCTGCATTAAGTCATCATTTAATTGGTTATAAGCTACAGAGGGATATGTGTCATAATAAAATGACACAAAACGTTTGCTGGAGCTAGCCATCAAGCCAAAGGACAGAGTCATTGGATAACTATCCTTAGAAGAACCAAGTATGCAAAAATGAATCAGGTCACAATCAGAAACTGTAAAATGTGATGTTGACCTCGTTGTTTTTATTTTTCTCCTTGATGAGAAAGAATACCTTTTATTAGAAGAATGAAGGACTATATAAGAACGAGGGATAAGGAAACCACTCAAGTAACAAATAAGAACAATAAACAAGAAAGAAAGGGGGAGAAACCCCTCTTGAATCGTTCAAAGAAAAGTAATAATTATAATAATTACAAAGTTCCTTTAAGAGAAAACTCTAATAAGAAGAATTAAACACAACGGTATTTCACAATAAAGGGGCTAACAATAATTAACTATAAAATGAGCATTGGATCCAACCGTATGAATGATTGTGAAAATGATAGCCTCATACAAATACTTAGAATTCAACCACACTTATTATATTTTATCTTCTGTAATTTTAATTTTTCATTTTCTTTTTTGGCATGCTTGCCTAAAGTATATATAGATTGAAATCTACCAATAACTTTTTGATGCACACGGATACCTACCAAATATTCCTTCATAACCGTAATGGTTCAAAAAAAATTAAAAATTTCTCATGCCAAATAGTAGTTTGATTGATTAGTTTCAAGTAAAGTTCCTCCTTTGTACGGACAAAAAGAAAAATGTTACGCCTAGTCCAGAAACATACTGCAAATCATTAGGAAGCTTAACTTCTCAAATCAGATGGAATATGCAAGTTAAAGTTGTCCACATGAAATTGTGGAAAACTGAATAAAGACATCTTGATTTATATTTTACCTGTACAAGGCAATAGGTTGACCTAGAAGTGGAAGATACTGCTTTGGCATGCTTGCCTAATTGCACAAAGATAACACAATTAGCATGTGTAGAAGTAAGATAATGATAGAAAACGGGAGCTGTGAAACTTCACCTACGTCCAAACATGTCTTGAATGCATATGAATATACTATTAGTCAAAATATAAGGAGCTTGAGATATACTTACACCTAGATAATAAAAAATTTCAAAAATAAGATATAAGATTTGAAGCAGAATCCCAACGGTTCCAACTGTAGAACCAAATGAACACGACTTAAACAGGGATTAAACCCAAATCGATCATGGGAAGAAAATAGTATGTCCCTGATTTACTCAGATATGTAACAACTCAAGGAAAGAGAGCAATCAAATAATTAAATGAGAAGTCATATATATAATGGAAGTCAGAATGAATGCTTAACTAAACTAGACTACAGAAAGCAGAACATGATTGCCATGGTCGAAACAAAGACCTGTCAATCTTTGAATTTCTGTGAAAATAATTGTAATCAATACCCAAGAATTACAAGAAGTCGATTTGGAAAATTAAGAAGAGAAGAAAAGAGCGATTTTAAAGTGATTCAAAGAATTGAATAGGTTGTTAGAATTTTATTTATTTATTTATTTTTGTAGAAAACGAAATATTCATAATTGCATCGGTATAAAAAAAAATGTCATCTAGTCAAGAGCGGCAAGCAATTAGAAACTTACACCCATCCTTTTCCCCTTGCCTCCAGCCAACAGAACAACAGAAACACTTTGCACCTTCACAAACTCAGAACCCTGAAGATTGTTGAAAGAGAAAATGTAAGAACACAGAACGATCGAGAACACAAAATAGTACAAGTACAAGAAAGTAAAGCACCTCCTGTACATTTAAGCAACAGGAAATCTGTCTTAACTAAAAACTTACAACCTCAACTTCAGCAGCGCTGCATCTGATTACCGACTTAAGAAATTTCTCATTTCGCCTAAAATCATACTGAACACCTGAGAAAGCCGAAAAATATCTAGAACATCAAAATCATCGTCGTAAGTAACACTGAATACTACTAAATCGCTTCAGAAAACAGAGAAAATGCTCTCATTGCATAGCCAAGAAACCGGAAGCAACGTCCACTCCACTCGAAATGTCAGTTCATTTGCAATACAAGTAACAAAAATTCCTCTGAACTTACATCCACATCAAAATTCAAACGTGAACAACTTTCTCAGGAACCAAACACAATGCAACAAACGAAAACAAGCTTGAACTGACCTGCAAACTGGTGGCTGAAATGAGAGATCGATGGACCAATTTTGGCGGGAATTGTTCGCTGTTTGATCGGGAATTTAGAAGAAGAAGACGGGAAGCAGCAATTCACTCGAGAAAAATGGCTTACGGTTACCATTTTTCTCTCTCTATCCACGCTTGACTGAGAAATCAAGCGGGTGAAAATGGAAAATACTCTCCACTTTCAGTGCTCAGTTTTTATCGAAAATACAGGAAATTAAAGTAAAGGGTAAACACATTTTCAAAAATAAATAAATAAAGTCAAGGGTACACAATTACGGAACTACCCCTGTTGGACTAAATCTGTATAATTATGAATGGTAAGCTGAGAAGAGAAATTTATAATCCCAATTTTGTCTTTTTTACTTTCTATATCATGTCTTGTCTGTATTTTTGTCTAATAGTCTTTTTCATATTTAAAGAAGGTTTATATATATATATATATATATATATATATATATATATATAAAAGTCATATTTAAAGAAGGGTTAAATTACAATGTCTCCAAAATTTCATATTTGTGTTGAAATGTATTTTGAGCTTTACAAAATATATAATGACTTTCAATTTCTTGTGTTTAGGTTTGTTTAGTCTCTATTTGAATTCTTATTTGTTAAATATGAATTAATAGTGTATTGGTTGATAAATTTGGAATTTTGAATTTATAATAAATAATGGATAAATTTTATATTGATTATTTAATTAAAGTAATAAAAACTATATATTCATTTATATTCAAAATGTAATATACTTATATATTTAAAACGAGTGATTTTAAAAATAAATAAAACATTTTAAATAATTTTTCCACCCAAATTTATTCCAGTAATTATTTTGTAGAGTAAAAATTAGAATAAAATTGTTATTGTTCATGCAAATATTTTTCGATCATTTACCAATGCGTTAACCTAAACAAATTCTTTTATACAAACTAGTAGAGCTTAAATTGCAATTTCAATGTATGAAATTTGGGGCCGTTTGGTCCACTGTGTTGGTTATAATAGTGGGGCTATAATAACCCACCGAGTGTTTAGTGTTGATAACAAGAGTGGAAGTGATGTAAAAACTCAGTGTATTGAATTCCATTTCAAATAGGCTTTATATAGGCTCAAGATACATAAAAAATAGCATGCTAACCACCCAAACAAATACCATAAGACTAGCCTAAAGAATAGGAACCTAAAGACTAGCAACAAAAAAGACTAATTACAATCAATCCTATTTTTAACACCATCCCTTAAACTAAAACGATGCAATTTAGTATTTAGTTTAAAGAAGTAGAGGAAACCACCCCAAGTAAGTTTCGAAGCTTCACAAATGTTGCTAATTTGAGAGGCTTGGTTAAAATATCTGACACTTGATCTTCACTTTTACAATAACTTAGGTTGATAATTCCATCATTTGTAAGATCCCTCAAGTAATGGTATCTTACATCAATGTGTTTGCTTCGTCCATGCAAGACAGGATTCCTTGAGAGCTTGATTGTTGATGTGTTATCACAATGAATGATAAATGCTTCTTCTTGCTTATAATGCAAATTCTCAAGAATGTTCCTCAACCAAATGGCTTGACATGCACATGATGTTGCTGCTACAAGTTCAGCTTTAGTGGTAGATAATGTGACAATTGGCTGCTTTTTGGAAGACCATGAGATAGCTCCTGAACCAAGCATGAAAACATACCCTGAAGTACTCTTTCTATCATTTAAATCTCCTGCATAATCACTATCATTGAAACCAACAAGGTTTAATTTTCCTCTTCTTTGATAAAGTATGCCAAGATCAGGAGTCCCTTTTATGTAACGTAAGATTCTTTTGGCAGCAAGGAGATGAAGCTCAGTTGGAGATTCCATAAACCTGTTAATTAAACTAACAACATACATAATATCAGGCCTTGTAGTTGTTAAGTACATCAAGCTTCCAACCATTTGCTTATAAAGAGTACTGTTGACCTTCTTTCCTTCATGGTCCTTTGTGAGCTTCAAATTGAGTTCAACTGGAGTTGTGGCTGAGTTGCAATTCTCCATTTGAAACCTGTCCAAGATCTCCAGTGCATATTTCTTTTGATTGATGAAAATTCCCGCTACTGATTGTATTACCTCTGTTGGGTTTTATGCCCTAAAACTCGTAGATAGTGAATGTAACCGTTGACCGGATATTCATGAAATAATATTGATATATTTTCCATTAAATGTTATTAGTTATTTTATATGTGTCTTTGCCTAAAAATAGCCCTAATCCAATAAACTAGACATCCTAGGTTGTAATATGAGTCTTGAACTATATGTAGCGACATATGAGATCATTGTTCAAGAAACAACCTAAAGGGTCTATAATATAGGGATAAGATTGGGTGCCTTATCCTGGCGACACTATGGATACGACCCACTTTGTATTTGATACAAACACTATGATCCAACGCGTTGGTGTAGGAGACATACGAGTGGGGGTATCTTATGCAATGAGTTTGCATAAGACCGGATCGCGAAATAGTAACCACTGGTTATAACACCGTTAACTAGTTGGTTTTCTATTTTACTAGGACGACCTAGACAACTTAGTCTTAATCCTGAGTTGATTATGGACTCCTGCTCATGAGAGATTGTCCTTTGATTTGCATGGGTGAGAGTGGCCAATACGCCGACTCAATAAGCCTACCATTTTGGGGACAAGACCGAATGGAGAGCTGGGAACATAATCGTACAAGATGGAATTCACTCCTTCCCGACTTTAGGGAAGCATATGAGTGTTCCCTTAAGTGGTTACTTCGAGTCTTGAACAAAGGGCCCTACCCTCTCAATGGCACGAGAGGGTTTTCTGTTTGATGGTTGGACCACAAACAAGTTGTTCATTAGAGGAGAATTGGTACTTAAGAAAATAGAGGTAACCTAGGGGTAAAACGATAATTTGACCCAGCTGGTGTTACAGACACTCGTGAAGGACTAACTAGTCAATAATGGTCTAGATCCGTGGACACAGAAAATATGTCTACAGTGAGAAGAGTGCAACTGTGAGTCTATAGTGGAATGTACACACAGTTAACGAATATTGATTAATGTGGTTAATGAGTTTGACCAATTAATCTCACATCGTTGGAGCTTCTGATTTGCAGGTCCATTAGGTCCCACTGGTAGCTCATAAAGTAATTTGAGGCAACTAAGTAATAAATGTAAATTGAAAATGTTCAAATTACTAAGGGAAACAATATAATATATATTGAGATATTATTATGAGAGAAATTAATTTTTAAAGAAATTCAAATATTAATTTGAGTCACATTAAATTTATGGAAGTTTTAAAGTGTTCAAATAATGAATTAATTAATTTTAAGGCCTAAAATCTATTTGGGCAAATTAATTAATTCAAGACCGGAAATTAAATATGTGATATTTAATTGGTGGTTAATTAATTAAAGAATTCATTAACCGGGAATTAATCAATTATGAAAATAATTAATCACTTAAGGAAGTGTTTAATCATTTATGGAAATGAACTAATCACTTATGGAAGTAATTAGTAATTTGTAGAAAAGATTAATCAATTATGGAATTGATTGATCATGGATTGATTAAATAAGGAATAAGATTGAATCAATTTTGGAAAAGATTGATTTAATTGAATATTTTATTCATGGCCTCTCTTCTATAAATAGAACACTAGACCTAATTGGTTTAGTACTCTCCTCTTGCTCTTAGACTCACAAGACAAGACCTAGAATTCTCTCTAGCTTCCCTCTTAGAGAAAGACTCCCACAAGTCTTTTGCCTTCTAGACTTAGAGACATACCGGTGTAACATTTGTGGTTATTATGTCATCCAAGAAGAAATTTCCAGCGATTAAAAGACAAGAGGGCTGCTGCGTTTTTGTCTGTTGGAGAGTCGTTGGCGAAGAACGGTCAAGTCTACAACCAAGGTTTGTAACGGTTCTTTCCCGTTTCTTTAGAAAAGCATGAAAATAAATTAGGTTTAATTTTCAAGCATGTTTATAGCTATTTACAACAACTTTTAAGCATGTTTAAAGTTTATATTTTGCCTTTTCGTAACGGTATTTTAATGTTAATTAATATACGGCGTAAGGTCCAATCGATGCGCTTCCGCTGCGTAGGAGCTTTTATTCCCTTCAACCTCAATGCCGAGAAAGTAATGCATCATCCCTAGATCTGTCATTTCAAACTCTGCCATCATGGACTGCTTGAATTCTTCAAACATAATCGAGTCATTTCCTGTGTAAATCAAATCATCTACATACAAACATACTATCAAAATCTTGTTTGGATGTTGGGATTTAATAAAGAGAGTATGTTCATATGGACATTTTTCAAATCCAACTTTAATAAAGTAGGCCTCAATTCGACTGTACCAAGCCCTAGGAGCTTGCTTCAATCCATACAAAGCCTTCTTCAAGCGATATACCTTTCTTGCATTACCCTGTTGAACATATCCAGGGGTTGATCTATGTAAACTTTTCATTCAAGTTGCCATGCAGAAAGGCTGATTTCACGTCCATTTGAAGAATTTTCCATTTGCTTTGTGCTGCCAATGCTACCACCATTCGAATTGTATCATGTCTTGCAATCGGAGCGAAAACTTCATTGTAGTCAATGCCAATTTGTTGCTTGTACCCCTTTGCGACAAGACGAGCCTTGTATTTGTCTACTTGGCCATATTTATTCAGCTTCGTTTTGTAAACCCATTTAACACCAATGGATTTTTGCCCTCTAGGAAGTTTTGATAGCTCCCAAGTGTTGTTTTTCTCAATCGACTTAATCTCTTCATCCATGGCCTGCTTCCATTTTATATCTTTGACAACTTCTTCAAAAGTTAATGGATCACATTCTGATAATAAAGCATAATGGACAAATGCCTCATCAGAAAGATCACCACTAACCTCATAATCTTCCATCCATGTTGTTCTCCTTCTAACTCGTTGTGATCTTGAAGAACTTGCACCTCCTGTTTGAGACTCAGTAGCTTCAAGCTCAACTGATTGTTGTACTGGATCTTCAAGTTGAGGTGTCAAAGATTCATCACGATCTTCAAGGTTCACAGGTACTGTTTATTGCTCTAGAGTATCTTCTGTGCAATTCTAAGTGTTTAGTTCATCAACTATAACATCTCGACTAATTACAATTTTACCTGTGATTGGATTGAACAGTTTGTAAGCCTTTGATTGCTCACTAATGCCAAGAAAGACACATTTTTTACCTTTATCATCTAGCTTCATTCTCTTCTCGTCAGGAATGTGTGCATATGCAATGCACCCGAACACTTTAAAGTGATCAACTGATGGTTTATGCCCATCCCAAGTTTCTTGAGGAGTCATGTTTTTAACCGAAAAAATGGGACTTCGATTCAAAACATGAACACCCCAATTTACTGCTTCTGGCTAGAATTCCTTTGGAACTCTCCCATTTGCAATCATACTGCGAACCATGTTGAGGATAGTACGATTTTTTCTTTCGGCAACACCATTTTGTTGAGGTGTATAGGCTGCTGTCAACTGATGTCGAATTCCATGCTGAGCACAAAAATTCACAAATTCATGTGACATGTATTCTCCTTCACGATCCGTTCGAAGGGTTTTGATTTTCCTCCCAATTTCATTTTCAACAACCGCTTTAAAGCTCTTGAAAATTGAGAATGCTTCAGACTTTTCCTGCAAGAAATAAACCCAAGTTTTTCTGGAAAAATCGTCAATGAAAGAAATAAAATATTTTTTTTCTTTTCATTTGATACTGGGTTTAATGGACCACATATGTCAGAATGAATCAACTCCAGGGATTTACGTGCTCTCCATGCTTTGCCTTTTGGAAAGCTCTCATGACGTTGTTTGCCAACAACACAATCTTCACATACTTTTGTGGGAGGAGAAATTTGGGGAAGACCAACCACCATTTGTTTTTTAAAAAGGACTTGCAAACCTTTAAAATTCAAGTGGGCATATCGCAAATGCCAAAGCCATGTGGGGTCTTCATCTACATTTGTCTTGAAACATAACTCCAAACCTTCTAGTTTGAGTGGGAACAACCTGTTCGAGGCCATTTCAACACGAGCTATCAATCATCTTCTTGGATCATATATCTCACAGGCGCCTTCTTTGATAGTTGTGACATAACCCTTCTCTTGTAGCCGTCCAACACTCAATAAATTGCTTTTCAAATCAAGAATATAAAACACATTTGATATGGTTTCAACATTGCCTTTTTTGGTCTTGATTTGAATATTTCCTTTACCCACCACATTTACTTTAGAATTATCACCAAATGTCACGGTAGAATGATAACTTTCATCCAAATGAGAAAAGAGAGACTTGTTACCACACATATGATTGTTGCAACCAGTGTCTATATACCATATGTTAGGTCCAAGCTCCTCGTTATGGTGGCACGTCATCAATAGTGTTTCTTGCTCATTTTTCTCTATAAAATTGGACTGCTCTCCTTTTTCATGGTTGAAGTTGGTTGTGCATTCAGACTTGTAATGACCAAACTTATGGCAACGATAACATTGAATGTTGGACTTATCAAATCTCGAGTTGTGTAAGAGACTACCAGACAACCACATATCTCCACAATGGTATGATATTGTCCACTTTGGGCATACGCCCTCATGGCTTTGCTTTTGGATCACCCCAAAAGGCCTCATACCAGTGGAGATACTTATCCTCCCTTATATACCCATGATCATCCCCTTATCTAGCCAATGTGGGACTTTGGTCGCACTCCCAACATTTAGAGCATCAACAAAAATAAGGGGTGAAGTGAGTTATTTTTTCCCTTCGTGTTGCTATAGTGACCACTATTCAACCCACTCAATTATTATATTCATTCTTTACATCTCTTCTTCCATATGACTCACTGACTTTCCTGCCGACGACCGGTCGGTGACTTTTCCGGGACCACCGACAACTTTTCTGGCGATCACCGTCGACTTTCCGACCACTTTTTCGACGATCACCAACGCCTTTTCCAGCGATTTTTTTAAAAATCTTTCTTCTCATTATCATTTCGAAAAATATAAAAAACAAAAATAAAGGGAAAAAAAGAAAAGAGGTAGAAGAAACAAAAGGAAAAAAGAGGGAAAGAATTTCGGTTGCCGAAAAATTTGTTGGTGGTCATCGAAAAAGTCAAAAAATTTCTAGGAAGTTAGATACTAGGTTGTCTTTGTACATATATAAATATGGAGTTTTATTACATAATTACTTTTGATAATGAAGTATATGAATGTTTACCTTCATCGTACCATATTTTTCATTCCAAATTATACTTATCGTATTTAAGTTTACCGTGATAATAATAATTAAAAAAAAATACTACTCAAGTTTTTATTTTATGTGATTTCTATTTTATTTGATTATTTTGATAATGAACGTAAAATGAGTTTTCAATAAGCATTTACCATTTTTATGTTGGAAATATAGAAATGAAACAAATATGGTTTTTCTATATGAAATCATAAAATGACTTACTTTGTGAAAAAATCATGACTCTAAAACAAAGAAAATCAATCCTTACCTTAGGTCATTTTTGTTTCCTTTTAAGTTAAACACATAATTTAACCCTATACCCAAAACTTTATTTTTTTTTACAACTAAACCCAATTATATATATATATATATATATATATATATATATTTGAAGTAGAAAGTTGTGTGAGGAAAATAAACAAAAAAAAGTTAGGAAAACAAAAACAGTTAGCTTGAACATTTGATTTAGAACCCCATGTTAAACAGATCAACACTCCAAACACAGACTATTTTAACCCAGACTAAAATAATCTGCATCCCAAACACTGCACCCCAAACACAGAATATTTTATCCCAAATTATAATAATCTGCATCCCAAACACATACTATTATAACATCCAGACAATTATAACCCCCACACTATTATAACCAACTCAGCGCCCCAAACAACCCCTTTAAGTTTGCGTTTAGTATCTCTTTAAATTTCTGACAACACAAAATTAAAATTTTGAGAATATATTTGACACTAAATTGAAATTTTAAGGATTTATTAGACACAAAATTAAAAGTTTAGAAACTCTTTTACAGTTTCGACCTCTATTAGATACAAACTTAAATTCCAATTTAATCAAGGAAAAAAATACACTTCTGGTCCCTGAGCTTTGGTTTAGGTTTCATTTTGGTCCCCGATTTTCAAACTCAGCAATTTAGTCCATGAGGTTTGGATTTAGTTTCATTTTGGTCCCTCCATCCATTATTCCATTAAAAACTAACGGTTGGTTGACGTGGCTCTAATTTTTTATTAAAAACATTATTTTTAAAGAAAGAAAGAAATATATATATATATATATATATATATATTTAATTTTGCTTCTTCTTTCTCCCCCAACATCCTCTTCTTCTGCTCACCGGTCGACGGCGGCCGACGGCCGGCGACCACCACTCGTCAGAGGCCGGCCGCAGCCACAACTTTTTTTTGTTCCTATCTTCTCCTATTTTCCTCTTCTTTTCTTCTTCTCCACCTTTTTTTTTCAGATCTAGAAATGGACCTCACCGAAAACGAAACCACCCACCAAAACACCGCTCCGATTTCTTCTTCTCTCGCTGGCACTCTCTCTCTTTCTTGCTTTCAACTATAGCGGCGTTTTCTCTTTCTCTCTCTTGGTTTCACACGCACAGATCTGGTAGCATCTCGCGGTTTCGCTCTCCCTCTCCTTTGATTGGCCATGAACCCATAAAATCAGAAGTCGTGTGCGACCCAGAAGACTTCACTCTCCTTCCTTCGATCGATTTTGATTTCACACTCCCTCTCATTCGATCGGTTTCACACGCACTGATGCTGCCACCGGCTGTTACAGGGATTGTGTGGGTGGTGAAGAAGAATAGGGAGAGAGAGAAAGAAAGAAATAAAATGTTAAAAAATAATTTTTTAAAATTAATTTAATATTTTTTATTTTAAAAAGTAAAAAAAATATTTTTTTAATAAAAAAAAGTAGATGTCACGTCAGCAAACCGTTAGTTATTAACGGAAAAATGGATGGAGTGACCAAAATGAAACTAAATCCAAACCTCATGGACTAAATTGTCGAGTTTGAAAACTCAGGGACCAAAATGAGACCTAACCCAAACCTCAGGGACCAAAAGTGTATTTTTCCCTTTAATCAAAATATAAACACTCCCCCAAGCACCGTGGCCGTGTGAATGTTGCACGTCTCCTTCTCTAAAGAAATCTTAAATAGTGTAGGTCAAACTTCGAACTCAAGCTTCTTAAAGAAAGGTAGATTAGATGCACGTGTGTATTATTGTGGATGAGTAAGAATAAGCATAACTTAAGATAATTAATATGTACTCTCAAGTCTCGACCAAGATGAAACATGATACATTGTTGAAATTAAACGAAATTAAAAATAAAAATAAAAAAAATAAAAAACAAATGTACTTAAATAAATAAATAAATAAATAAATAAATAAATAAATATATATATACACACACATCAGAACACAGTTTTTACACAGAAAATGAGCGGTCCACTCCTCCCTGGATCCCTCCCATGAAAATCATGTTAGGAAGGAGTTTACGATTGTGTTTTTTTTTTTTTTTTAATTTATTTATTTAAACATTTTGATTTTCATTTTAGCAGGGTTTCACTGATAGTGCATTTTGTTTTTTGTTTATGTTTCTTTATCACACCGGGTATTTTCTTTAACTATGCACACAATTTCCAATTCGATTACTTTTTTTTTAATTATTATGTATTTTTTCATAAGATCGACAAGCCCTTTTTTTAAGGAAAAAACAACTAAATTTTGTTTATCTCTTTTGAATCAAAGATTCTGTTTAAATACACGATAATCCTAATTATTCTGATGTATTTTTCATTAAGGGTAGTTTGGTAACTTGATAATTTTGACTTTTTAAATTAGAAAATTAATTTGGCAATTTTTCTAAAAAATTGGGTGAGTTGCTATTTTTCAAAATGAGTTTTTTAATTTGTCTATTTTTGCGGTTAGCCCTTTAAACAAAAGAGTAATTGCAGTGGGTGTCAAATTAATTATCTATAATAGCAAATTTAGCACCAAGTAAAAAGAATTGCAAATATGGCAAAAAAAATTAGAATATTCTCATTTTACCCTTCTCTTTCTCTCTCTTCCCATTTACCATTTCTTCTCTCATTTCTCATGTATACGATTTTTTTTTTTTTTTTTTTTTTTTTTTTTTTTTTGCTTTCTTCTTCTTTTTTTTGTTTGTGCATTTATGAGGTTTTATGATTTTTTTTTCTTTTTTTATAATGAGCTTTTTAAATTTTTTATGCATTTATGAGGGTGGAGTTCTTGTGGTTATCAGTACAACTTTATGCCAATTGAGCTAAGCTCTTGTTGGCATTCTTTTTAATTCAAGAATGCCAAGAATACAAAAATAGAAATTTTGGTGAGTATTTGTATAGGTATATCAAAGTATATCACTGATATACTCCGGTTAATCGTAGTCTATCACTGACTATCACTGGTCGAAGTCTATCAGGGCTATAATTGATAGATAATGAAATACAAAGAATACAAGAATAGTAATTTTATGGTGGTGGTCACGGAGCTTGTGTGCTAGGCTTTAAAAAATATATTGTTGATTGAGAGTCGCTTGTTCGTAATGGTTATTTTTGGATTTTATGTTCTAATTACCACAAGAGACTTAAATTTTTTGTTCAATTTATGATTGTAGTATAATAATTTTGGATGAGTTTCTAATTACCGAGATGATTGCAATGCAAAGTACTTTACTGATAGATTTCAGTTAAATTGATTTCTATCAGGAATAATCATTGGTAGACTTCAATTAATTGATAATTAACTGATTTCTATCCGAGATAGAAACTGATAGACTTCAATTAACTGATTTCTATCCTCGATAGAAAATGATTGATTTGAATTAAACTAATTTCCATCAGTGATACAAGTCAATAGACTTTAATTAAATTGATTTTTGATAGAAACTGATAAACTTCAATTAAATTGGTTTCTATCAGTGATAGAAACTAATAGTCTTGAATTAAATTGATTTCTATCAGTGATAGAAACTGATAACCTTGAATTAAACGGTTTTCTATTAGTGATTATCACTGATAAACTTAAATTAAACTGATAGATAGAAACTGATAGCCTTGAATTAAACTGAACTAATAGCCTTGAATTAAATTATTTTCTATCAGCGACTATCACTGATAGGCTTGAATTAAACACGATAAAAACTTATAGATTATGATCATCAAAGTCTATCAGTGATACACACTGATAGACTTCGATTAATTAAAGTCTATCAGTGTCTATTACTAATAGACTCCGATTAATTGAAACTTATCATCAAAGTCTATCATAATTTATCATTGATAGACTCCGATTAATCGAAGTCTATCAGTGACTATCAGGACTGATAGACTATTGGAGATACGAAGGGTATTTTCGTAATTTAACGTATTTTTTGCTATTTCTGCAAATAATTTTATTTTTTTTGCTATTTTTGCAATTCTTTTGCCAGTTTTTGCTATCTGTGCAAAGTCCCCTAAACAAAACTCAAAGGGATAAGGCTCTAATCCAACAAAGTCCAAATCCAAATAGTTTGACCCAAAACCAACCAAACCCAAGTCTAATGGTTGGACCCAAAAGCTATTAAAGCCCAAAGCCACATTCATGAATATGAATTAATAGTGCGTGGGTTGATTAATTTGGAATTTGGAATTTATAACAAATAATAGATAATTTTTATATTGATTATTTAATTAAAGTAATAAAAACTATATATTCATTTATATTCAAAATGTAATATAATTATATAATTAAAGCGTGTGATTTTAAAAATAAATAAAACATTTTAAATAATTTGTCCACCCAAATTTCTTCCGGTAATTATTTTGTAGAGTAAAAGTTAGAATAAAATTTTGATTGTTCATGATAATATTTTTCGATCATTTACCAACCAAAGCGTGAACCTAAACAAATTCTTTTATACTAATATATCCAACATAAAAATAACCATAAAAAAATGTTATCAATTGCTTATTTAATTATTCGTAACTTGTTTGCTAAATAAATTTATTTATTGTTTTGTAGTTTGTAGTAAAAAATAGGGAAAAATACATTTTTAGTCCATGAGGTTTGGGTTAGGTTTCATTTTGGTCTCTAAGTATTCAAACTCAACAATTTAGCCCCTGAGGTTTGGTTTTAGTTTCATTTTAGTCCCTCTATCATTTTTTCCGTTGAAAACTAATGGTGAGTTGACGTGGCACTGTTTTTTTATTAAAAAAAATATTTTTGAATTTTTAAATATAAATGTATTAAAAATAATAAAATATTATTATTTCTTTCTCTCTCCTTCTTCTTTTTCTTCTCATTCTTCTACTTCTCCTTCTTCTCCAACTTCTTCTTCTTCAATTCCGATAGTCGGTTGTTGCTGACGATTTTTTTTTAGAGGGAGGGAGCCCTCCCTCCTCCCGTCGCTGGCATCGGAAAGGGAGGAGGAGGCCTCCTCCCTCTTCCTCTTTTTTATTAAAAAAAAATAAAAGAAAAGGTAGAGAAAGGAAAAAGAAAAGAGAGAAAGAAAGAAAACAAAAAAAAACTTCGTCGGCGGCGGCCGACCGTTTGTCGGTAGCCAGCGACCGGTCGGCCACAGGAGTTGAAGAAGAAGAAGTTGGAGAAGTAGAAGAATAAGAAGAAAAAGGAGAAGGAGGGAGAGAAATAATAATATATTATTATTTTTAATATATTTATATTTTAAAAAATTCAAAAATATTTTTTTAATAAAAGGTCAACTCATCGTTAGTTTTTAATGAAAAAATGGATGGAGGGACTAAAATGAAACTAAAACCAAATCTCAGGGCTAAATTGTTGTGTTTGAAAACTCAGGGACCGAAATGAAACCTAACCCAAACTTCAGGGACTAAAAGTGTATTTTTTCCTAAAAAAAGGTTTAAATCCTATTTTACTCCCTAAATTTTTATGATTATTCTATTTTGGTCATTGAACTTTCAAAATGTTCATTTTAGTCTATGAACTTTCAAGTTTGTTCCATTTTGGTCGCTAAACGTTTAAAATTTCTATTTTAGTATCTGAACTTTAAAAAGGTGACTATTTTGGTTATTACATTTATTTCAATTTTAACAAACCAATGACATAGCTTTGAGTATGTGTATTAGATTGTTAATATGGACATGGTTTCAAGTCGAACATTAGGCAAAACGGATTTGAAGTATAAAAGTAACATAACAATGACCAAAATGATTGTTTTTTAAAAGTTTAAGGATTAGAATAGAACAAATTTGAAAGTTTAAGGACCAAAATGAATGTGCTAAAAGTGTAAGGACTAAAATATAACTGTTTTTTTTTTTTTTTGTTTAGAAATAAAATAGAACAAACTTATTAAAAAAAAAATAGAACAAACTTAAATCAACTTTTTTTTTTTTTTTTTAGTTCAAATTACTACTGAAATTAACTTCTTCATGTAGATAATTACCTAACTTTCTGTAATTAATTAATACATATAAGATTCTCTAAAAAAAAAAGAATAATAATAAATAAAATACATATACGATATTAGCTTTCAAAGAAAGTAATAAAAATAGTTAAATTAAGTACCTTTAATTTACAAGTATCATATATTTGATTGATTATGTTTAGGGTTGGAAAAGATTAAGTTATAATATATAATTAAATTAATGTTTAGAAAGATCTGCGAGGTTGGTTGAATTATGAAATTTGAATAAATATAATATAATTTAGATTTTACACAGAAAGCTATATAAATAATAATAATAATCTTCCAAGACTTAGCTTACAACTCCCACTCAGAGTTTACGATTGAAAAACCCTTCCCGCGATCGACAGTAATGACGACAGTTTCCCCATTGGCGTTGAAGCAGTACGTCGGCGTCTATTTCAGGCCTACCGACGAACAGCTTCTTCAGTATCTCTACTCTAAGGTTCATGGCATTTCATATTTTGAAGGCGCCGTCTTCGACTGTGATCTCTACGGCGGAAATGAACCATGGGAGATTTGGGAATATTTTAAAGGCGTCGATGATGGGGAAGATCTTTATTTCTTCACCACACTCAAGAGGTCGACGACCAAAAACTCTGGACGATTGTCGGCTCACATCAACCGCAAGATTGGCTTGTCCAATGGCACGTGGAGCGGCGAGAATTCGGCCAGCCCCATTTTCGCTAATGAAACCGATCAAACAATAATCGGTTATCGCAAGCGGTTCAGGTACTGGGTGGGGATTTGAACTACATACCTCTTAGTCATTAGTATAGTTAATTGAACTTTGCTCATGTTGGCAAGGTATATTGTTATTTAGTTTCATATATTTTATAAAAAAGATTATTGGTTATGCTTCGTCTTTTATTCAATCCTTTCTTCTTCTTCTTTTTTTTTTTTTAAAAAAAATATGCAATATGTCTTATTAATAAATATTTGGTCTAGAGGGCAAAGAATAAAAAAAAATGTGAAACTTGTGATGGTGAGAAGACAAAAGTATTCTTTGGTGCTTCCTAAATATGTGGAATTAATTGTTTTTTCGTTTTCTAACCCTCCTATAACCATTATTTTTTTCTCCATATTAACTAGATTAATTATGTGATTAGTTTAATTGTTGTTAATTTTTCCCTCTATGCAACATTTAGGTTAGAGATTAGTGTTTTATTTTTACTTTAATCGATATTTTAATTAAAATGAATGAAATAATTTGGTTAATTTAATTTCAGGTATGAGAATGTCCAATTGGCAGAACATCATGGTGAATGGATCATGCATGAATACAGCTTACGTGAAGACCTTATGCGCCAAGACGTCGATCCTATTTATGTTTTGTGTCGAATGAGGAAGAATGAAAGACCTAAAAGAAAAGCTGAAAAAGGAAGTGAGCTGCAACAACCTAGAAAGAAAAGAATCGTAGCACCTAATATCTCTTGTAATAAAATACCTATGAAAAGATGTTTAACTGAGTTGCAACCTGCAAAGCAAGTAGAAATGACACCCGAAAGATGTTTAACAAAGTCGCAACCTGCAAATCAAATAGAAGGGGCACCTGAGATGATCTCCAACATGCCTGATATGACCCTTGATCTGGATACTGTGATGAATCTGCTGGAAACTGAGCCTACCCTATGCACTAGTATGGATACTGTGCGTGATCCGAGCATTAATCTGGATAATATGCCTCGTGTACATACTACCATTGATCAAAGTACTAATGATGGCCCCTACATGCTTGAGATTACAACTGATCTGGGTACTAGTGAAGTACACGTGCCTCAAATGAACACCAACGAAGGCATGTCAGTGACTATCGACGAGGAAACTACTCTTGAAGAATATTGGAGAAATATTTCAGATTTGATTGACTTATAAAATAACTTTCAATTTGACTGTTCAGTAAATATTATGAGGTAATGTATGCGTTTCAGATTTTATTTGTACATTTTAGCCCGTATAAACAACTCGTTAACCATGTGACAACTCACAAATATCTCCAGCTCCCTTCACTTGCAACGAGAAGGTTCGAGAGGGTTCTGTACCTTCTACAAGGAAGAAGAAGACATTGTTTAGTAAATAATGTTGTAGTTAATTTAGTTATTTTTTAATTGTTTCTTTTTGTTTTGATTTTTTTTTTGTCTATTTTTAGCTTTGTTAGTTATTTACATGTGAGCAGTGGGTAATAGAGTAAGTTTGTAAACCCACAAAACTCACTTTCTAGAATTGTAACAAAGGGTATTTAAATCCCTCTTTGAGATTAATAAAATAACACATGTTTTGCGTTATTCAATCTCTTCAAAATCAATCTTACCTGTTTACTCTTAAATTTAAGATAGTTTGTAACGTTACCAATATTATTACACATGTTCTGGTTCATTTTTCTGTGCGATTTCCGTCTATTAGAATCCATAACTCGAGTTTTGAGGTAGGTAAGAGGCAGTTATTTTGGTTGAAACCTTCTGAAATTAGTTCATAAATCACTGCGAATTTGCATTGACCATTCCAATACCGAAGATTCAATACGGCAGTTGTGAAAATTTTTGCTTTCGCATTGGCAGCTTGCAAAACATCCATAACTGAACTCTCGCAGTCCTTTGAGAGATCAATTGATGATATTCGTAGCCGTTTTGGGATCCCGTCAACCTAACCTCACAATCAAGTGATAGCAGCCTCATGGTGAGTGTTGGTGAGTCTATTACTCTAGTATAAGTATAACAATATAATAATTGTGCATGACGTCATCTATTTCTCGAACATATCTTCTACTCAAGTAAGTGTTGTACTTTAACTAGAGATGTAATCTTCAATTTGAATTTGAGCATTACCCTATCAAATATGTCTGTATTCATCTCGAAGATTTATGCCGTAAAAACTATCTTACATTGCATACGAATGTTCAACTAAATCATTCTTTATGATTGTGGTTAAATTATCACATATAAATTTCTGTCAATGTCATCATGTACTAATCCTACTATCCCATATCTCTCATTTTCCAAATACAATTCCTCGTTGGCTTAAATGGCTCATTTAAAAGAATAAAGTATTGATAAAACTAATGGAAGAATATTGACTTCAATCTTTTGATCAAATGTTAGAACATTGTGTAGATATTTCCTTGATTTCTGATATTTGAATAAATTGTCCTCTGCTATCCTTTCATTGGTTGAAATTGGGTTTTTTTTTCCACCTTCTTTTCTCTCTCGTTTTCTTTTTAATCTGATATTGCTTGCCTTCTTGTTTTATTTCATCCAAAAAAAGTCACTTTCTTCAGTAGCTAGCTCTAGCTAATAACTTCTCAGTTCATCAATAACAAACTGCTCTTAAAACAACCTTAGAATTTTACTTGGAATCTTTAGCCGCAATGACCCACTTAAAGGGGCAAATTTCTACCGACTCTAGTGGTCCTAACGAAGCATTCACCAACGTGAATTCTACTATATTTCTTTTCTTTCAGCTTCCTATCCCATTTCTTGACCATCCTAACACTAATCTTAACGGAGTTGGCTGAACTTATGGGAATAGACAAATTGGCTCAACTCACCAAACTAAGGATCTATTTGGAATGAAAAATGCTTTAAAAAGTATTTTAAACATTTGGAAAGTCAATCTAAACCGACCAAAACTAATCAAAATGACCAAAATTAGACCAACCAACCAACCTTCCTCGCTCAAATCAACTTAGTTTGACATTTTTTAGAAATATTAAGCTTGAATCCTAATTGAAATGTCCAACTATTCAGATTCCAAAGGTATTAGATGTGTTGATGGTCAAATTTCGCCTAGACAGACTGCATAACCTCCACGTGACACCAACCATGAATTTGTTGAAAAGAGGGGGAAGACGTGACCTGCAAGACAAGCAAATGCTGCACACCGGTGTGGTGTAGACCACACACGCTCCGATGGTTAAGTTAGTTTGGGATGAGAGCAAGCAGTATGTAATTGGAGGTTTTGGGATTATACTCGTATTTCTAATATTCTGGATTTTGATCCCTCCCTCAGGTGACCTCTGTACGTATTTATTTCTTCTCCCCTTAGGGTTTTTTCGAAGCTCTGCGAGACAACGACAGGTCAAAGAATGGTGGGTTCGAGGCCCACTTGGCTGTCTCTCCTCGACCTCGGCCATTGTCGAGGCCGAGGAGGGAGGGCGGGGGGAGCCTTGGGCCTCCCCCTTTTTTTGTCGATGTTGGGCCTTTGCCATGGGCTTTGGACCCGTCAATTTTGGGTCTTCTGAACCGGGTTACCGTAGGCAATTTTTCACTCATAACATTAAGCCCCCACTCTCTGGTAGAGACTGTGCGCTCGCTTTAGTCTCAACTAGAGAGTTTATTTACTCGTATCAATTCTCTCTTTTCCTTGGTGCTAGATTTTTTTTTGTGAAGTGGCTTTTCTCGTATCAAAGAACAGTGGTTAAAAAATTTCTTCTTTGTTTTCTTTTAGGGGAAGATAATAACAATTTAATTGGTTTAAGGTTCCAAAGGGAATGATATGGTTGATTTCAGACCAGGGTAGGCAAATGGATAATTGGAATCCAGTTAGTGGAAGAAGACAAAACAAATCGGGACAAGAAAGTGGGTTGGCTGAGGCAACTTGCCTCGGCATACCATGCTAGGCATGTTTCCCTCCATTTCTCATCTATAAATAACCCTCACTCTTCTCCATCTCCATTCACATTCTCATTACCTTCTTGCATTACCTTGCTACTCCACTTTCTCCCTTTCTTTTAAGGTAGTTTCTAGTTTTTAAGTGCTAATTCTGATTAACACACCAATTAGGATTCATGGAAATCCACATCGGCATCAGAATTCACCCTTAATAGGGAGCTATATGTTGGCATAACATCGAGTAAGGATATATCACAGACTTCATCTTGAAGGCCAAGAATGTTGCTACTTATGAAGCGAACTCAGGAGTCTGTAGGACTTAGGAAGTTCATTTGGAAAGTTGTTCAAAATATAAGGCGAGTGTATAGAACAGAAACATACATCTCATCTAAGAGATTGTGAGTTGAGGGGATGTGATTGTCACGAGGAAATCCTCAAGAATAAAATATTGTCGAAACATTTACAAAGGCCCTCACGGCTAAAAGTGTTCGAGGGAAATCTAGATGGTCTAGGTCTACGAGTTATAAACAGCCCACTAGAGTTTTAGTCCAAGTGGGAGTTTGTTGGGGTTTATGTCCTAAAACTCGTGGATAGCAAATGTAACAAAGTTATATATAAAACTTATTAGAATAGGTTTTATTATGGTTGTCAAAAGATTTGTTTAACTATGTTTTTATTAACCCAAATCCAATAAAACTAGAATCCTTGGCCATGAGATGAATACTTGAACTTTATGTAGTGACATATAAGTGGATCAAGTTCAAGTACATAGCTTAAAATGGTCTATAGTATAGGGATAAGACTGGGTATCTTATCCTAGGAAAAACTATGTGACGAGGCTCACTTTGTTTTAATACAAACGATGTGATCCTAAATCGTTCATGTAGAGACATGTGAGTGGGGGCATCCTATGCAAAAGAAGTTTGAATCAGACCGGACCTCGAAATAAGTCACTCTCACTTTATAATGTCGTTTACTGTGAAACTGACTATTTCAAAGTGATGACCTAGGTAACTCGATCTTAATCCTGAGCTAACTATGAACTCCTGTTTATTCAGGATTATCCTTTGATTTTCATAGGTGAGAGTGGCCCTAAAGCGCCGCTCAATAAACTTGCCACTTTGGGGATAACACCGGGTAGATAGATGGGGACATAGTCCTGCAAATTAAAAGAAATTCACTCCTACCCGTCTTTAGGGATAGTAGAAAGGTTGTTCCCTTAAGTGCTGACTTCGTGACGTGAACAGAGGCGCGCCGTCCTCTCATTGGCCCGAGAGGTTTTAGGTTTAGTGGTGGGACCACAAACCAATTGTTCATTAGGGACTCAGTTGAAGCTTAAGGAACAAGAAGTGCTATAAGGGTAAAACGGACTTTTGACCTTACTATAGTTACGAGCAACCTGTGAAGGATTGACTTACTAATCATGGTTATATCGAGTGGACAGAAATATATCTACAGTGAGGGGAGTTCAACTACGGGCTATAGTGGAGTGTCCTGTTAGTTAACGAATGTTGGTTAACGAATGTCTAGAATTGTAACAAAGGGTATTTAAATCCCTCTTTGAGATTAATAAAATAACACATATTTTGCATTACTCAATCTCTTCAAAAACCCTTTGTCACAAGTCGTGCCTTAAAGGTCTGTACCTTTCCAGCAGCGTCTCGTTTTCTCTTGTAGATCCATTTGCACCCTATGGGTCTAACCCCTTCAGGTTGATCTACAAGATCCCATACTGAATTAAAATTCATGGACTCGATCTCTAAGTCCATGGCTTTAATCCACTCGTTCTTGTCGACGTCATCCATTGCCTGTTTGAAGGTTAATGGATCCTCGATCCCGTCATCAGGTATGACGACTGGAGTTTCAGTTAAACCCAAATAGCGATCAGGCTGTCTAACAACCCTCCCACTACGTCGAGGTTCTCTTATTTCTTGAGAAGGACGTGATTGACTCGAGGTGCCAGTATCATCAACAACTCTTTTTGATGTTTCTGTAGCTTCGTTAGATAGTTCACTTAAAACGACTTTACTACGTGGTTTGTGATCTCTGAGGTGGTCTTCTTCTAGGAATGTAGCATTTGTCGATACAAGTACTTTATTTTCCTCTGGATCGAAGAAGTATCCACCTCTCGTTTCTTTGGGATAGCCTATAAATAGGCAAAATCTAGAACGAGGCTCCAATTTCTTTGGGTTTGCTTCTAGCACGTATGCAGGACATCCCCAAATTCTGAAATGTCGTAAACTAGCTTTACGACCTTTCCAGAGCTCAAATGGTGTTTCAGAAACACTCTTTGAGGGAACTACGTTCAAGATATAAACTGCAGTCTCTACTGCATAACTCCAAAACGAGTTAGGCAACTGAGCATAACTCATCATCGAACAAACCATGTCCAACAAGGTTCTGTTTCTCCTTTCTGATACACCGTTTTGCTGAGGTGTACCAGGGGCTGAGAGTTGGGACGTAATTCCATGCTCAATCAAATAGTCTTGAAAACTTAAGTCCATATACTCTCCACCTCGATCGGATCGAAGTGTTTTTATCGTCTTACCTAATAGGTTCTCAACCTCGGCCTTATACTCCTTGAACTTTTCAAAAGCTTCGGACTTATGATGCATCAGGTAGAGATAGCCATACCTCGAATAATCATCAATGAAACTGATGAAATATTCGTACCCTCCTCGAGCTCTAATGTTCATTGGTCCACAGAGGTCCGAATGAATGAGCTCTAAGGGCTCTTTGGCACGATAACCTTTTCCGGTAAAAGGTCGTTTTGTCATCTTGCCCTCAAGGCATGATTCACAATGAGGCAACGAGTCGTCTTCTAACTTGTTTAGAAGTCCACTCTTGACCAATCTCCCAATCCTATTGAAGTTGATATGGCCTAACCTCAAGTGCCAGAGATAGGTATCTTGAGAAACTCTTCGCTTTTTAGGTTGAGTCTCAGTGGTTTTAAACATCTCGTGATTTAAAATAGCTTTAGACTCAATTGGTCTCAAAACATATAATTTATTCTTCAAGTTTGCAGAGCAAACATCAATACCTCTTTTAGTTATGAACGCTTCATTAACAGAAAAAGAAATTGAGTAACCTTGTTCTAATAAACAAGATAAAGAAATCAAATTTCTTTTAATCTTCGGAACTATGTACACATTATCTAATATCATGTAGCGTTCCTTGGTGAAGAATAATTTTATGTCTCCCACTGCAATAGCCGAGATGACTTCTCCTGTTCCAACTTTAAGAGTCATCTCTCCAGCTATTAGCTGTTGCCAGGAACTCATTCCTTGAAATGAAGAACATACGTGATTAGTGGCACCTGAATCAAGTAACCAGGCAGAATCGTCGTTTTCCACTAAACACGTTTCCAAGACTAATAAATCACATTTAGAGTCGTGGATCATGTTTTTCTTGGCTACGCAGTTAGTTTGAGGACATTCCTCAGTTGAGACCAAACCTAAATCCTTTGCCACGTATTTAGCGTTTAAGCAAGTATTCTTAGTCGAATGTACTAAACCGTTTAATTTGGCATTTGACAAAGCACATACGTTTTTCGACATATTGCTGAAACAAACAAATTAATCTCTATTAGAAACATGCACTAAACCCATTTAATCACAATTATCCAATCAGATTTAGCAAAAGCAATCATCGACCCATATATACAATTGATTTATTTTGCAACGATACTTCAGGGGTTTAGAATAACCGCTACCGTAGGGCAGTCAGCTACTCCTCCTCTGAATCGAGACAATCTCGGCCAAATACTATTCCCAGAATAACTCTTACTCCAATAGTTATTAGCTAACGTTAATTTGGTCAAGACCATCTTGTAAGTGTTACCCATCATTTTCAGATTGTAGAGGGCGGCCCCAACAATGCCACCGTAGGGAAGAGCTAATGTTGGGAATGACCCTAGGAAACCCTATCCATTTCTGGAGTTTGCGTTGTTCCGAATCCCATGCGCAAGCCCTCCGTAGGGTGATCGCTCCCAGGGCGACTCGCAGGCAGCGCATAGGAATCTCACGGTGCAACCTAATGATGGAGACCGCAGGATACGTTTGACACGTTTCCTTCTCCCACTTACTATGAACACTTTCCACATTCACCTTGATATTAACCCATGCAAACACCATCCGTAGGGGGACGCTCCCAGGGCGCCTCGAGGCCAAGCATGGATCTCACGGTGTGAACTCAGGGGGACGTGAGAGTAGAAACTTAATATGAATATTTCGTTTCTATACTTTTCCTCCCACTAAAGTGTCGTAAAGTTTTAGGGTCTATTACTTAGGTAATTCCGGCTAAATGAATCTATCTAAGTCTATGCCTTATTAAACAAGGTCTTTACACTAAATGTCTAGGTGAATTAAACTCTTTTAATAACCTAGTGACATTGCATGCTAGTAAGAATTTGGTTAATTCAACTCAGGTTCCGAACCATTTGCCGGGAGAGTTCCCTTATAACCAAGGTCTTATGTCCTACTTACTCAAATTTTAAAACTATTTAAAAAAAAAAAAACTAAGTAAGACATATTTCTAATCCTATTAGAAAAGGCGATCTTAGATCTATTTCATTTTAAACCATTTAAAGAATGATAAGATCCTAAGATCCTATGTTAGCATGCAACTCTTTGTTATAGGTTTTATGGATTGTATTTATTAACTATTATAACTCTTATAACTTTTAATGAATTAACCCTATAACATGCTTTCTAATGGTGTTTAAAAGCATATAACAATCAATCATTCAAGTTATAAGAAAAGCACCATTTAGAAACAACCTATGTCTAGGTTTGTATAACACTTTATACTACGATGTCTAGGTGATAACACTTTAAAACCTCACACTGCTCACGCATGCTCATAAAACTCGAGTTAACTTAACTCAAGAACCGACTCGATGCCCAGGTAGGAGGTGTTCCGTAAACCGTCAACTTAAATACCTCCAGCCTTAGACAGCATCTTGTCGGGTGAGTTCTCTCGTAACCATTGTTTTACAAGATATCGACCTAAACTATGCAAGTTGATCGAATCGTTGAAGGTTCATTAACCTAAGTGAGCAAGCACTTAATCTTGTTATAGATTTTAGATTTCTATCTCTTTTTATAACAATTATAAAAACAATCCATAACAAGCCTAATTTGAGAATAACACTTATAATCAAACTAATGAAATTTCATGCTTCATGCTTGGTTAATTTTATCAATTAATAATTATAACTATTATAAGAATAATCAATTTTAATTAACCATTCAAGCATGAATCTCCCTAAATTAATACAATACTTATATTAATTAAACATGAAATTTCCCTCATGCATTTGAATTAATCAATAACACTTATTCAAATTAAACAAATGCATGAACATGCTTTCCTATGGTGGGATTTTAATCTATATGGCATGCTCGTAATGCACATACATCCATTTAATTAAATCATACATTCACAATGCATAAAGTAATTAAATCAAGCTAAAATGGAATGGTTTGGCAATTAAAAAAAAAACACAAGCAATTTCACTAATTATTACAATAATAATGAATAAAAAAACTTGCAACACGCTCGACCTTCACGAACCATCCCGAACCGCTCATCCAAGCAATGAACCGGCCATGCAATGAGTGAAATGAGGCTGCAACAGACCGAGCCGGACCAAAAGGCAGCAGCTGAACCAGAATTAAAAAAAAAAAAACTGCTGCTTGAATTAAAAAACAGCTTGCTGGAATTTTCATTTTCTGCTGCGTCTTCTCCGGTTTTTCTTCGATTTTACAGCCTATATGGACTCTAATGACTCTATAAAAATTACAGACTATAGTACACACATTAACGCTCTTACATATCCGAGCAATTACAATTTCATGAAGGTTTGAATGCTCAAAAAATTGCCAAACCAGAACACTTTCATTTTAGCACACAGAAAATTCAATTTCAAAATGGTACCCACCAAAGCAAAATTAAAACGAATTAAGTGCTCTAATCATGCTCTGATACCAATTGAAGGTGTACATATTACACATGCGGAAGCAATTGAAGATCGAAAGCACTTAAGACATTCAATTTTACTCCTAAAGCATGCATGTTCTAGAAAAGACAGAATAGTGAGTTTAGAAAACACCAACCTTTGTAGCTCACTTATGTTGAACTCCTTGTGGTGTTTGCCTCTCCTATGCTCCTTGGACAACCTCTAGAGTCTTCCCTACTATACTCCGGGCCAAGAACGACTTGTGGGAGTCTATATAAGATAGGGAATGGGAAGGGAATGCTTGAAGCATCAAGCAATGGAGAAGAATGAGAGATGAGAGAACTTTGAGTCCAAATTCCAGCAGCATAACCTTAAGGAAATGGCTCTCTTATGTTTGAATATGATTCAAACTCCTTTTAAAGACATTCTCCATGTAAAGCCAAGCCTCAAGACACAAGACACATGGTGTATTTGCAAGCTCAAGTGGATTCTAGGTGTACATTACACAAGACATGCAACAATGCATGAGTGAGTTGTCTTTCCACTTTGAATGATCATGCATTAAGTGGATTTCCAACTAAATCCACTAAATTCAAATTGAAATCAAATTTCAAGCTTGCAAATTGAAATTGATTGCTTGGTAATTAATTTGAAAATTTTCAAATTAATTTTGATATGATTAATCTAATTAATCTTTGTTATCTTGTGCAATTCCATATATATGATTCCTAATACATATATATAGTATTCAAAACACTTTTAAATACTTCATCTCTCATTTTCTAATTTTATTCATAATTAAATTATTGTGTCAAACACAATTTACGATAATACCCTTTTTCCCGATTTTGAACGATTCAAAGCTTCCTATCTTTTGTTCTAGGCTTAATTCCGATATGAGCTAGTAGGGGGACCTAATGGACCTATAGATCATGGGCTCCAACGATTCGAGGCTAACCGACTAATCTCATTGTCCAAGCTAGCCAACATTCGTTAACTATCGGGACACTCCACTATAGCCCGATAGTTGCACTCCCCTCACTATAGATATATTTCCGTCCACTTGATTTAACCATGATTAGTAAGTCGATCCTTCACAGGTTGTTCGTAGCTATAGCTAGGTCAATAAGCCATTTTACCCCTATAGTACTTCTAGTTCCTTAAGTCCCACTGATCCTCTAATGAACAATTGGTTTATGGTCCAACCAATAAACCGAGTCCCTCTCGGGCCAATGAGAGGGCGGGATCCCTTTGTTCAAGCCCCGGAGTCAGCACTTAAGGGAACAACCTCTCTACTATCCCTTATTCGGGTAGGAGTGAATTCCTTCTTGCACGACTATGTCCCCAGCTATCTACCCGTTCCTATCCCTGAAATGGGAGGCTTATTGAGTCGGCGATACTGAGCCACTCTCACCTATGCAGATCTAAGGATAAGCCCGAATAAACAGGAGTTCATAGTTAGCTCAGGATTAAGATCGAGTTACCTAGGTCATCACATGAAATAGTCAGTCTCGTCAGTAAACGGTGTTATAAAGCGAGAGCGACTTATTTCTCGGTCCTGGTCTTATGCAAACTCATTGCATAGGACGCCCCCACTCGCATGTCTCTACATGGACAATTTAGGATCACATCGTCTATACCATCTATAAAGTGGGTCGCGTCTCATAGTGTCTCCAGAATAAGGTACCCAACCCTATTCCTATACTATAGACCGTTTTGGCTATTACTTAAGCTTGATCCACTTTTATGTCTCTACATAAAGCTCAAGTGTTCATCATATAGCCATGGATCTTAGTTTATTGGATTTGGGTTATTATATGTGCAATTTAATTTATTCAGTAATGACTTTTACTGAATCAATCTCGATAACACCTTTATCGAATAAGTATATAATTCGTTTAACATTCACTATCTACGAGTTTTAGGGCACCAATCCCAACATATCTTACATTGCATACGAATGTTCAACTAAATCATTCTTTATTATTGTGGTTAAATTGTCACATATAAATTTCTGTCAATGTCATCATGTACTAATCCTACTATCCCATATCTCTCATTTTCCAAATACAATTCCTCGTTGGCTTAAATGGCTCATTTAAAAGAATAAAGTATTGATAAAACTAATGGAAGAATATTGACTTCAATCTTTTGATCAAATGTTAGAACATTGTGTAGATATTTCCTTGATTTCTGATATTTGAATAAATTGTCCTCTGCTATCCTTTCATTGGTTGAAATTGGGTTTTTTTTTTCCACCTTCTTTTCTCTCTCGTTTTCTTTTTAATCTGATATTGCTTGCCTTCTTGTTTTATTTCATCCAAAAAAAATCACTTTCTTCAGTTGCTAGCTCTAGCTAATAACTTCTCAGTTCATCAATAACAAACTGCTCTTAAAACAACCTTAGAATTTTACTTGGAATCTTTAGCCGCAATGACCCACTTAAAGGGGCAAATTTCTACCGACTCTAGTGGTCCTAACGAAGCATTCACCAACGTGAATTCTACTATATTTCTTTTCTTTCAGCTTCCTATCCCATTTCTTGACCATCCTAACACTAATCTTAACGGAGTTGGCTGAACTTATGGGGAATAGACAAATTGGCTCAACTCACCAAACTAAGGATCTATTTGGAATGAAAAATGTTTTAAAAAGTATTTTAAACATTTGGAAAGTCAATCTAAACCCACTTGGTGACCTATGTACGTATTTATTTCTTCTCCCCTTAGGGTTTTTTCGAAGCTCTGCGAGACAACGACAGGTCAAAGAATGGTGGGTCTCATAATTCCAGTGTCTATGAAGATCTTTCTTTTTCAGAGGATAACGACCATGGGCCTCCTGCACATCCCACAACTTTGTCATCCTCGGTGACCGAGGCTCAACTCGAGCGCTTGCAGTACGAGTATGACATCCCTGAGGATGTGCTTTTAAGGATTCTTGATCCCGACGAGAGTTTTTCCCATCCTCCTAAGTGAAGGGATAAGAGCCTCACGCAACGGAAGAATTTAACAAACCTACTCAGAGTCTTAGATTCTAATTGAAATACCAATACAATTTGCAAAATACTACAACAAGAAATCTATATTTAACAAGAATTTAACAAACCTACTCAGTGTCTCATTTTTTAATTTTCTTCTTTTATCACCTAGACATCATAGCGTAATAGTTATGTCGTAAGAAAATCACCTAAACATAGGTTGTTTCAAGACGTTTATGCTTTATGAATGGTGTTTTACTTTATATAACTTGAATTATGATTATTATATGCTTTCATCACCATTAAAAGCATGTTATAGGATTAACTCATTAAAAGTTATAAATAGTTATAAGGTTAAATGAATAGAAACCGTCAAAACCTGTAACAAAGAGTTGCATGCTAACATAGGATCTTAGGTAACATGGATTAATTTTAATCGTTTAAATCGATTAGACCTAAGATCTCGATTTTCTAATAGGATTAGAAGAGCATCCTGTTTAAGGTTTTAATAGAATTAAAATTAGATAAGTAAGGATATAAGACCTTGGTTATAAGGGAACTCTCTCGGTAATCCTATACCTGAGTTTAACTAACCATGGTCTTATTAGCATGCAATGTCACTAGGGAATTAAAAGGGTTTAATTCACCTAAGTAAAATACACTAATTGTTAAAATACTTAGTGGGAGGAAAAAGGTATATGAGAAAATTGTTTTCTAATGTTCTCCCTAAAAATTCACACGGTGAGATTTATGCATAGCCTC
The DNA here is from genome assembly GCA_036850905.1 of Luffa acutangula. Classification (NCBI taxonomy): domain Eukaryota; kingdom Viridiplantae; phylum Streptophyta; class Magnoliopsida; order Cucurbitales; family Cucurbitaceae; genus Luffa; species Luffa acutangula. Next base: position 45,172,306 of record CM072091.1, on the reverse strand, counting down.
TTGTTACTTACTAACGTAACCATTCCATTCGGAAGGTGATTGCATAAATCAATATCAAGGTGAACGGAGAAAGTATCTATGTAAAACTTTTCTTCTCACGCTCTCCCTAAAATTCACACTGTGAGATTTATGCATAGCCTCTTGTTACTTACTAACGTAACCATTCCATTCGAAAGGTGATTGCATAAATCAATATCAAGGTGAATGGAAATAATATTTATAGTAAGTGGGAGAAGGAAGTGTGTCAACGCATTCTACGGTCTCCTCCATTGGTTTACATCGCGAGATCTCCATGTTCGCCTGCTAAGCACGCCCTAGAGTTGCTACACCATTCGGAGGGTTGTAACATAGGGATTGTAGCACAGTAAACACCCCATAAGGATAAAGGATTTCTTAGGGCCATTCCTAGCATTGACTTTTCCATTCGGTAGCATTTGCTGGGACCGTTCTCTGAGATCTAAAAAATGGAGGGTCACACTTACAAGACAAAACTAACGGTTAGCTTATTCTTGACCAAACAACGGTAACTAAACGAAATAACAAGATATGAGTGATTATGGTGTTAACGTTTAGTTGAGAATGTCTCAGTTCAGAGGAGGACTAGCTGACCACCCCTCGATGGCAGTTACTCTGAACCTTTGAAGTATCGTTGCAGAAGAATTATGATTAATAGGGCGCATAATTTCTTTTGCTAAACTGATTGGATTAATAAAAGGGTTAATTAGACAACCCATTTAAGGTTTATTTGTTTAAATTTTCAGCAATAAAAGTATAGGTTCTATAAAATGCCTTCTTAATATGCCAAAATTTGTTATTGGTATAAAAATACAAACTTTATACACTATATCGTGGTAAGTGATATATAAACAGTCTTAAAAAGTAATATGTCCTCAAGATGCTATATCTATTTCATTCTTGCAATGATCATGGTAACATAGAAAATTGTCTAGCCAAAAGAACATGATCCAAGACTAGAAATATATTCGTCTTGAAAGTGTGCTTAGTAAGAATAGTGATTCAACCTGGATATTCGATTCAGGGCTAACTAATCACATATGTTCTTTTCAAGTAATGATTTCCAAGCACTAGCTGTGACCTAGTTAAGATAACTCTTACACTTTAAATAGAAGAGTTCGTCTCGGCTAAGGCAGTGGGAGACATAATGTTATTCTTTCAAGGAACGATACATATTATTTAATGTATATGGTTCCTAAGATTATATCTTGTTTTCTAGAACAAGGCTATTATATTACCTTTTATGTATGAACCGTTCATTTCAAAAGGATGCCAATATTTGTTCTACAAACATGAAGAATAACACATACGTTTTAAGACCGATAGTCTAGAGCAGTTTATTTTATGAGATATTTAAACCGCTGAGACTCAATGAAAAGGCAACATGTTTCTCAAGGCACCTATCTTTTGCACTTGAGGTTAGGCCGAATTAAAGTTCAATAGGATTGAACACTGGTCTAAAATCAACATCTAAAGAGGTTAGAAGACGACTCATTACCTCCCTATAAGTCACGCCTTAAAAGTAGACTGACTTAATGACCTTTTTTAGGAAAAAGGTTATCATGCAAAAGAAACCTTTGAGCTAATACATTCTGAATGTTAATACTCTAATAGGAATGAATAATACATTTGTTTCATTGATGATTATTCAAGGTGCTCTATGTTTACCTAGTGCGTCATATATCCGAACTCTTGAAGTTCAGATATTATAATGCTAAGGATAAGATCCAAATTAGGTAAAATAAAAACGACACTTCGATGCGATCAAAGTAGAGAGTAAATGGACTTGAAATTCCATGTTCTATTAAATAGACCTGGAATTTTATCCTAACCTAGTACATCATAGAAGAGTGGTGTACCGGGATGGAGAAACAGAGCCTTGTTAGACATGGTTCAATGAATAAAGAGTTGCCTAAACTCGTTTTGGGATATGTAGTGTCGACTGCAATTTAAAATACAAATATGGTTCTATCAAAAGAATGTTTTTTTTTTTTGAAACATTGCTTGAACTTTGAAAAAGCATAAAATGTGTTTATGTTGTTTCATCACTTAGGGATATCCTCATTTGAGATAATCCTGAAGCATATAGAACCTCATTTAAAATTGTGCCTATCTATAGGTTATTCCAAAGAAACAAGTCATGGATACTTCTTTAAGAAAGTATTTGTATTGACAAAATGCATCTTTCTTAAAAAGAAATCACAACCACGAAGTAAAAGAGTGTTAAGTAAATTATAAGTAAAAGCTACAAATATATAGTCCAGGGTAAGGCCGTTGGACTACAGTACAGATATCCTCAAGTATCTTAGGAGAACGAGGGCTTATAGGCTCGTGTATGGTGTTGAGGATTTGATCCTTACAGGATACACTAATTCTGATTAGCACACCAATTAGGATTCATGGAAATCCACATCGGCATCAGAATTCACCCTTAATAGGGAGCTATATGTTGGCATAACATCGAGTAAGGATATATCACAGACTTCATCTTGAAGGCCAAGAATGTTGCTACTTATGAAGCGAACTCAGGAGTCTGTAGGACTTAGGAAGTTCATTTGGAAAGTTGTTCCAAATATAAGGCGAGTGTATAGAACATAAACATACATCTCATCTAAGAGATTGTGAGTTGAGGGGATGTGATTGTCACGAGGAAATCCTCAAGAATAAAATATTGCTGAAACGTTTACAAAGGCCCTCACGGCTAAAAGTGTTCGAGGGAAATCTAGATGGTCTAGGTCTACGAGTTATAAACAGCCCACTAGAGTTTTAGTCCAAGTGGGAGTTTGTTGGGGTTTATGTCCTAAAACTCGTGGATAGCAAATGTAACAAAGTTATATATAAAACTTATTAGAATAGGTTTTATTATGGTTGTCAAAAGATTTGTTTAACTATGTTTTTATTAACCCAAATCCAATAAAACTAGAATCCTTGGCTATGAGATGAATACTTGAACTTTATGTAGTGACATATAAGTGGATCAGGTTCAAGTACATAGCTTAAAATGGTCTATAGTATAGGGATAAGACTGGGTATCTTATCCTAGGAAAAACTATGTGACGAGGCCCACTTTGTTTTAATACAAACGATGTGATCCTAAATCGTTCATGTAGAGACATGTGAGTGGGGGCATCCTATGCAAAAGAAGTTTGTATAATACCGGACCTCGAAATAAGTCACTCTCACTTTATAACGTCGTTTACTGTGAAACTGACTATTTCAAAGTGATGACCTAGGTAACTCGATCTTAATCCTGAGCTAACTATGAACTCCTGTTTATTCAGGATTATCCTTTGATTTTCATAGGTGAGAGTGGCCCTAAAGCGCCGCTCAATAAACTTGCCACTTTGGGGATAACACCGGGTAGATAGATGGGGACATAGTCCTGCAAAAAGGAATTCACTCCTACCCGTCTTTAGGGATAGTAAAAAGGTTGTTCCCTTAAGTGCTGACTCCGAGACGTGAACAAAGGCGCGCCGCCCTCTCATTGGCCCGAGAGGTTTTAGGTTTAGTGGTGGGACCACAAACCAATTGTTCATTAGGGACTCAGTTGAAGCTTAAGGAACAAGAAGTGCTATAGGGGTAAAACGGACTTTTGACCTTACTATAGTTACGAGCAACCTGTGAAGGATTGACTTACTAATCATGGTTATATCGGGTGGACAGAAATATATCTACAGTGAGGGGAGTTCAACTACGGGCTATAGTGGAGTGTCCCGTTAGTTAACGAATGTTGGTTAACTTGGATTGAAAGAGTTCAGTCGGTGAATCTCGAATCGTTGGAGCCCATGATCTGTAGGTCCATTAGGTCCCCCTGCTAGCTCAAACGGATTAACTTTAGAACAGAGTGATGAAAGAATATGAAACACGTTCAAATTCTATTAAGGAAGACATCGTTATATTATATCATATAATATAACGTAATGGTTTAATTATTGAGTAAACCATATTTTAAGAGAGATATAGTTATTTAAATATGATTTAAATATTAGGAAATGTATTCGATACATATTCGGTTTGAATGATGAATAATGATTCGTATTCAAAGTCGGTTTTTGAGAGAAATTGAAATTGATCCAAGTATTTTAATATTTGATATGAAAACCAATGTTTAATCAATGAGTTTGATTAAATATTTAAAACAAATTTGATTTAAAAGTTAATTGTAATAATTAATTTTATTCAAATTGATACATATAATTAAATTTGAAATTCTTTTTCAAATTAAGAAAATGTTGGATATGGGAAATTTATGAGATGCCACCAAATCCCATTGAAGCCACAAAACACAATTGGTGTCTTCATGAGAAAGCTTCAAATTGCATGTTTAGTGCTTATATATAGACATGTATTTGAGAAGCTGGGTGTATGCTGATGGTTAAACATTTGGTTGAAATTTTCATCTAAAATTCTCTCAAAACCGTGGAGTTGAAAACCACAAAAACCCATTTCCTCTCTTCATCTATCTACTTCAAATTCATCATGCTCGGGTTCCCACAAGCTCATTCTAAGGTCGGAGAATAGCGGGGAAGACTGTAGCGGTAGTCCATGTCGAGTTCATGTGGAGAAACATCCAAAGGAATCCACGAATTTAGAGCTCCAAGAGGTATTTACATATTGCTCTGTTTTCGGTTCATAGTTTCAACATGTTTTAATCCTCAAAATTAATGAAAATCGGTGCCTAAGATCCGCTAACGCTTCCGCTCGAGTGTTCTTCACTCCTTCACCAACTTTGATTCTTTTTCATTAGTCGGCTTCTTTTCGCATCCCGAACATCCAATCGACTCAAAACTATATTTCCTACAATAATACAACACATAAATGCATAATTTTGGCCAATAAATTATAAAAGACTAGCTAAATTAATTAAGGAAAACTAGCAAACTATGCTCGCTATCATGGGCCCGAGAGGAATTTCTGTTTAGTGGTTGGACCCTAAGTAGGTTGTTCACAAGAGGGATCAGTGGTACTTAAGGATCCAGAGGTAACCCACGGGTAAAACGGTAATTTGATCCAACTGGCGTTACGAACACTCGTGACACCAATTGTGAATTTGTTTTAAATACAATGTAGGATTTTTTTAAGCATGGAAAAGTATTGTACATTTGCACTTATCTTGTAGAAAATGGACATTTACATAAGTTTACGAAAATGTGATGCATGAAATTCGAAATTTTAGTTGCTGAGATTAGAATAAATGTCAGTTTTGATATGGTTTTGTTGAGAAAAATATTGATTTTTTTTTGTTTTAAAATACATAATATTTTTAAAAATTTGTTATTGTATTTTAAATTTTGCTCGTAGTTAAAACTTTTACTAATATAAGGAAAAACATCATTATACAGAAAAAGTGAGAAAATAAGTTTAATTTTTAGTAACAAGAAGTTAAAATGAAATCATCTTCAAAATGGGAGCTCTATTTTAAGTTAATTTTTGTTCGAGTTTGTTCGTTTTTTTATTCTAAAATTTTGAAATAGAAAAATAATTAGTTGAATTGCATTATTCAAAATTGGAGCGGTACGTTTTCTGCAGAGTTTTTCATTAAAATCGCCCCCTAATATCCAAGGGATTTCAGATCCCAACTTTAGTCTTTCCAATATGGCCCATGTCTCATGTCGTAACTCGTGATGCGAATTGCCATACACCCCTGTGAATCGCCATCTTCCATCTATATCCCTTATGACCGCATCAATATGACCCTTAGAATATGATTGAATCACTACGTCAGTCTCATTCTGCCACAATAACATTAGCCCTCCACTTTGTCCCACATTTGGGACTTCGATACCACAATCAAACTGCAAATTCCTACAAATTCTATCCATACCATTAAAATGAAGTTTGGTTTCCATTAAGAAAACCAATTGGGGACCATGACTCCAAACAAGATGTTGAAGTGTTCCCCAACCCTTGGACATAGAGCTTAGTATTTTCATTGTGCCTGGCAGGACTGTCCAGCAGCCTCCACCGATCTCGCATTTGAAAATTCTTCCTCCACCACAATTCTCTTTTTAATAGGGCTATAATCTTCCAGATCAATTATGTGTTTATGACCCACTACTATCTCAAAAGATTGTTGCACTTTATTCCTCTTCTCATCTTCTATTTTTGCTCAAAACATTCTTTTCCATTTCTTAATTTTGCCTTTATTTTCAGAATTGTTAAGTGTATATCTTTCTGCAGATCTTGATTATTTGTTGTCAAATGAAATTCTTTTATTTGAACTTTATCGTCTGACCGTTCCCCATCTAATTCCATAAGGCTGGGAGCATCAAGATTCCCATTAATTTCCTGATTTTTTGAGTGACCGTTGGGAGGAATTAAATGCCCATAGCCAGATTTAGTTTTTCCATCAATGTTTTTATTCACCTCGTTATTACCATCACAACAATCATCCATCACATTAATGCCATCATTATTGTGACCTACACCATTTTCCTCTTTCTCCTTATTTAGAATTTTAGCCGTTAGGACTTTTTTTTGGCCTGAAGCTGCCGGTGCCACCACCTCTGTCGTTGCTGAATGGTTAACTTCTGTCGTTGAGTCATTCTCCTTCACTTTGCTTTTTCGGACTTCCTGATTTTGATTTGAAGGAGCTTGTTGTTCCACTTCATTTGCTTCACTTTCAACTGATCGACAACTCCCTCTTCCCCCTTCTCCTAATCGACCTCTCTCTCTCCCCAAATAACTAAATGTTGCTTTGAGAGAAAAATTAACATCTTTGCCTTTTAATTTGACAGGTTCTCTCATCCATGGACCATAGGATAAATCATCTTTTGATGATCCTTTATAATCCTCACAATCATTAATAATATGTCCTATATGACCACAGCCATAGCAAAAATCTGGAAGTTTCTCATATGTTATATCGATCCATCTTTCTCTAGCATCATTGCCTGACTTCATAAAGTTGATGCGTTGTTTCCGAGGGTATGTGATATCAATCTTAATTTTAACCTGTAAAGAACTACCCCAACTTGGATCTTCATCATCATTAATATCCACATATTCAACCGTACCTAACAAACTCCCTATTTCGGTCGCCTCTACCCTAGAGAAACACGCATACGGAAACTTATGAAAATGTATCCAAAAGGGAACATACCTGGAATCCAAGTCTTCACCGCAACTATCTCCTTTAGGCACTTCTAGCAATAACATAACTTTATCATAAAACCACAGACCCGCTTCCTTAATGTATCCTTTGACTCGAGCATTCTTGAATTTGCACAGGAAAATATTGAAACCCATGTTAACAATGGAAGTATGTTCTTGATTCCAAATCTTTGGCATCATATTCTTGAAGACTTCTGGAGTGATTTTCTTTTGAGTGTGAATTTTACACATCAATGCATTCACCAACTTCTTCTCTGATTGATCAATTGCATTATCTTTCAATTGAAAAGTTCACGTTCTTTCTGTCGTTGTGACTTTAAGCTCAGCTAGTTGTTGGGTAATGGCTTCTGTATCATTCTTCTACTCCATTGAATCAGAAACAATCAATAAAACCCACCGCCCCAGATGAATCTCCAACAACACCGTTAAGAAAATTCTCCCAAACCAGCAAATAAACTGCTCCAATCGGCAACCAGGCCGCCTTCTTCCACCGTTGTCTAGAGAGGAAGCAAGGAACCTCAACACTACTTTCTTTCTTTCTCTAATCATTAAATGTTGTTAAGATAAAAACCACTGAACATATAACGTTTTTACATTCTTCCCATGAAATTCAAACGATGTTATTCTGAAACATACAAACCATTACAACAATGCAAGTCATTAAACATGGAAGAATTTCAAATTGAGAAGATACAGGGGTATTTAAAACAATGTGTTATTCAGATACAGGTATTTATGCCAAACATCAATATCAAATTGATGAAAATCGAACGATCAAATACTGGAATATCAAATTGAAAGACAACATCAATAAATCCCTACAAACAACTGAACGGTCAAATGCTGGTTTTTCGACAAAATACCAGTACCAAAGGGGAACAAATCTCTATAAAATTCGGGGAAGATGAAAATCGGGCAACAAAATTCTAGTAGGAAAAGGGCAAGAAGCAAACATGCAGAATACGAAAGACAGAAGGTCCTTGCATTCATTGAAAACAAAGACTAAACCGCTCTATTTTTTCGGTAGAAAAAAAATCACATAAGCAAAATCGGGTATTTACCGAGTATTTACCAGTAGCAAAAAAAAAAAAAACCCAAACGAATTTCGGCAAAGACCCCATCGTCAGATTTCAAAGAAAATGAGAAAAGGGAAAAATGGGGGAAGACGAAGCAAATTTTGCAGTAAATGGGCACGATTTGAGGAAGGGATTTCAAAATCCTTTTATTTTTCTTTTTTGTTTTATTTTATTCTTTATATGTTTAATTGATGTCCATCAAGGACAATCACGCTAATGAGCTTAGTATCAGGCTCGTAGGCCCAGAAGAGGAGGAAGCCAAGAATGTGGGCTGTTCAAGTAAGCCCAATGATAAGAGGAAAGGAAAGCAAATCCAGAATGTTCGTTTGTTAGAGCTGGCGTCCAAATGATTTGAGAATTGTTCATTCTGTTATTAATAACGGTTGGTGATTTGTCCAGCCTCTGTGTGCATTATTCTCTCAATTGTATTTTTCCTATTCTTTCTGTATTTCCTCTGATTCTTTCCTAACTGTATATAAGGGCTCCTCCTATATCCTTGGTGAATAAGAAATTGAGTATTAGCTTGCCAATTCTCTAAATTTGTCAATTCCTAATTTGGTATCAGAGCCTCAAAATGACTAGCGTTAATTCCTCCGCAAACTCAGCCCTAGCCATCGGAACAAAAAATTTCAGTAGTCCACCGTTGAACCAGCTGTTAAATTAGATCACCTCTATAAAGTTGGATAGAGGTAACTTTCTTCTTTGGAAGAATCTTGCGCTGCCAATTCTTCGCAGCTACAGATTGGAAGGGCACTTAACTGGATCCAAACCTTGCCCTCCACAATTTATCAAAACTTCAGTGACCAGATCTGATCCCTCGCCGTCAACAGAATCAGGGGTCACAAATTCAGAGGTCGCTGGGAGTGAAACTCCTGAAGTCGTCATAGCTGAAGAAGTCAATCCATCGTATGAGTCGTGGATTGTAGTGGATCAACTACTTCTGGGTTGGTTGTACAACTCGATGAGCCCAGAAGTTGCAACCCAGGTGATGGGATTCGAAACTGCTCAAGACCTGTGGGCTGCGGTACATGAACTATTTGGAGTGCAATCTCGTGCTGAGGAAGATTACTTGCGCCAGGTATTTTAGCAATGTAGAAAAGGAACTCTTAAAATGTCAGATTACTTACGAACTATGAAAAGCCATGCAGATAATTTAGGGCAAGCTGGTAGTCCAGTCACAAATGCATTAGTTTCTCATGTTCTGTTAGGATTAGATGAAGAGTATAATCCTGTTGTTGCCATGATTCAAGGAAAAATGGGTGTAACTTGGTCAGAAATGCAAGATGAACTGTTAGTTTTTGAAAAACGACTAGAACTTCAAAACAGTTTAAAAACCTCTCTGACTCTTACTCATAGTGCCTCAGTGAATGTGGTGAGTACTAGAGATACAGGAAATCATAGGGGACAAGGATCTCCAGGAGGATTCAATCGCCAGAACAACTCAGGGAGAGGAGGTCAGAGAGGTGGTGGTGGCAGTGGAAGAGGCAGAGGCCGTGGATATGGTGGATACAACAACAAACTTGTCTGTCAAGTCTGTGGAAAGACATGGCACACTGCCTTGATGTGCTATCAACGGTTCAATAAGGAATACTCAGGACCTTTTCAAGTTCAGAATAGAGGAGAGTCTCGCCCAAATGCACAGCCAAATTCAGCTCAGCCTACTGCCTTTATTGCAAATCAGAACCAGAACTCCTTTGTGGCTTCACCTGAGACAATAATTGATCCTAGTTGGTATGTTGATAGTGGAGCGTCCAGTCCTGTCACGTCAGATTATAACACCTTGGCCAATCCAGTGGAGCATGAAGGTAACGAGTGTGTTACTGTTGGTGATGGAAATAAACTCAAAATTGACTATATTGGTAATTCGTGCCTAACTGATGGTACTAAATGTCTTAGTCTTGAGAATATTTTATGCGTTCCAAGTATTACAAAAAATTTGGTCAGTGTTTCTAAGCTTGCACAAGATAACAATGTTTTAGTTGAATTTCATGATCGTTTCTGTCTTGTAAAGGACAAAGCTACGGGCACGGTTCTGCTGAGAGGAGCACTTAGTGATGGATTGTACCGGTTTGATGGGGTGCAAGCAAATTCCGTGGACATGACAGCACCAATCTCTGGTGACAGGAAACCATCTGAAGTCAATAAAAGTGTCAATACATCTGCCTTTGTTTTATCTAATAGTGTTAATGTTTTGGTGTCCAAGAATGTGTGGCGTAGGCGCCTAGGACACCCTTCCTTAAGAGTTCTTGAGTTTGTAGTTAAGAAATGTAAGTTGCCCACGAAGGTTAATGAAGAAGTTAAATTCTGTCAAGCGTGTTAGTTTGGGAAGTCACGTGCTCTCTCGTTCCCTAATTCTATTTCACATGCTTCCACTAAATTTGAACTGGTGCATACTGACATATGGGGGCCAGCACCTGTCGTTTCCACAAATGGTTTCAGATACTACATATTATTTCTTGATGACTTTAGCCGGTTTGCTTGGATTTATCCGTTAAAGAATAAAAGTGATGCCCTTATTGCTTTTAATCATTTTGTTGCAATGGTGAAAAATCAATTCAAAAGTACAATTACAACGTTACAGTCAGACAATGGTGGTGAATTTATTCCTATACATCAGAATGTCGTGTCCCCATACTTCTCAGCAGAACGGTAGGGCTGAAAGGAAGCATCGCCATTTTGTGGAAACTGGTCTCACTTTACTCGCTCAAGCGTCCATGCCTCTACGGTTTTGGTGGGAGTCTTTTATGTTGGCTATTATACTAATCAATGGTCTTCCAACGCAGGTACTGAATGGGAAATCACCCATGGAATTGATGTACAACAAATGTGCTGACTTTGAGGCCCTGCGGACGTTCGGCTGCGCCTGCTATCCTTGGCTCCGTGCATATTAGCCACATAAATTCCAATTTCACACTGAAAAGTGTGTGTACTTTGGGTCGTGTCCTCTTCACAAAGGGCACAAGTGTGTCAACTCTGCTGGCAGAATCTTTATCTCACGTCACGTTCGTTTTGATGAAGACGAGTTTCCATTTCAGCGTGGTTTCCAGCCTATGCCAGTCCACGCCTCCAATGAAACTCCCTCACCACCTATATCTCACTGGTTTGCTCATTTACCAGTAAATTCCTATCAGGACAAACCCACACAACGTGTCTCCACTCGAATAACTCCTACTCGCTCAGTTTCCCCATCGTCTGCTATGTCTCCCACTGATATTTCTCCGATGTCACCTTCTGTAGCCGCAGGCAGTCCTATTGATAATGTCTCTACTTGTCGTTCACCCTTATCTCCTATTACCCATCCTAAAACCAATTTGAATCCGGTCTCCCCTATCTCTATGGAGTCAGCTCATACTCAGCCTTCAAACCAACCAATAACCACTGCTGCTTCTTCTGTATCCTTAAGACCACATGCACCCATTACAAACCAACCATGTCATCCCATGGTAACAAGGGCAAAGGCTGGGGTTTTCAAACCAAAATTATTGCTTTCCAGTACCACTGCTGATTGGTTGCTGACAGAACCTACACGTGTCAAGGATGCCTTAGAAACTCCACAATGGCGTGAGGCTATGAATCTTGAATATTCTGCATTGGTCAAGAACAAAATGTGGACATTAGTACCACCATCTCCGTTGTTGAATGTTGTTGGTAACAAGTGGATCTTCCGAATTAAGAAGAATCCGGATGGGTCTATCAACAGATATAAGGCACGTCTTGTTGCCAAAGGGTTCCACTAGAGTCCGGGCATTGACTTCTTTGAGACGTTTAGCCCGGTGGTCAAAGCATCCACTATCCGTGTTGTTTTGAGTATTGCAATAACCAAGAAGTGGAGAATTCGCCAGCTTGACTTTAATAATGCCTTTTTAAATGGAAGTCTTGATGATGACGTATATATGGCTCAACCACCCGGGTATGTTGATGTTACCTATCCTCATTATATTTGCAAACTTAACAAAGCGATCTATGGTCTAAAGCAAGCGCCGAGGGCGTGGAATAACACGCTAAAGGGTATTCTACTAACATGGGGCTTCACTAATGCAAGGTCCGACACTTCTCTTTTCATATATCGTTCTGGTTCTGCTATAATTTTGCTCCTCGTGTATGTGGATGATGTTATAGTAACTGACAATGACTGGAAGATGATAGATCGTCTTGTTGTGGCTTTAGACAAGCGCTTTGCTCTCAAAGACCTTGGTCTATTGAGTTATTTCTTAGGCATACAGGTTCACTACTTACTTGAGGGCATTCTCCTTAATCAACGGAAGTATGTAGAAGATTTGTTGCATAAGTTGCAACTCAGTGATCTAATACCAGCACCCTCACCAAGTGTAACTGGGCATAAATTCTCTGTATAATGGCAGTCTTCTGGACAATCCACTGCTGTATCGTAGTGTTATAGGCGCTCTTCAGTACTTAACCCACACACGCCCTGATATAGCCTACATTGTGAATCACCTCAGTTAGTTTATTAAAGCTCCAACTGATTGTCATTGGAAAGCAGTCAAACGAGTTCTACGTTACATAAGTGGGACTAAGGATTTTGGTCTTTATATACAGCGTAGTGATGATCTCTCAATTACAGCATATTCGGATGCCGATTGGGCCTCCAACTTGGATGACAAAAAATTTGTGGCTGCATATTGCATTTTTTTTCGGAAACAACATTGTATCGTGGGCTTCTAAGAAACAAACCGTCGTAGCAAGGTCAAACACTGAGTCGGAATATCGTGCCTTAGCCTTAGCTTCTACAGAAATAGTCTGGCTTCAACAACTTCTGTCTGAGATCGGTTTGTCTTTGGTTCATAAACCAATTCTGTGGTGTGACAACGTTAGTGCCGGTGCCTTAACCGCCAACCCGGTGTTCCACACGCGCACCAAGCATATTAAGTGGATGTTCATTACATATGTGATCTTGTTCTACAAGGGAAAGTTGAAGTTCGTTACATTCCTTCAACAGAGCAACCAACAGATTGTTTAACCAAGTCCCTGATGATGTGGACTTTTCCTACCGCAAGCGCACGGGTCAAGTAATAATATAGTGAATGTAATTCGAATGTCGTCCTCTGGATTGGATTGTTAAGCAAATCAAGTATTGTGAATTATCTCGCTCAATTTTATTTAGGGATCAAAAAGTGATGATTGAATAATAAGAAAACTAAATCAAAACACGTAGAAAGTGTGGAATTTCAATTGGGAAAACTACTTAGGGAATTGATTTCGACGATTTAGTTTAGGACTGATTTTAAGGAGTAAGTTATTATGCACAATGAAATTATGAGCCAAAGACCCTTTAATCACAACTACCTCTCCCGAGTATAATTGATTCTCATGTAAATTAACCAACTTGATATCCCTATCTAAGTTTATTAATCATGCAAGGCAATTAGATCTTTTAACCAATTCTAAAGTTAATCTAAAACCGTCACGAATTAGAAACTAAACTTTAGTCATGCAATCTTGAGTAAGTCTAAATCAAATCCCCTCTCCCGAGCTAGATTCGAAACTTAAATCATCCAACTAATGGCCAATTAATTGAAAGCATTAAATCAAGATTACAAACACAATAACATTGCACAACTTAAACCATAAATCAATCCATAAACTTAATCAACTACATCAATCCCTAAGCTACAAGTTTAGCTACTCATGAATGAAAATACAATCTCAACTAAACATATGAAAGCCATAAATCTAACTAAAGGAAGAAAAGGGAAAAGAAAACTCAATGTAGGTCGAGTCCCGACGTCCCCGTCACGATCCCCACGAACAATGGGTTGATTTCCAAGCCTCTCCCTTTGTTTTCTGCCTCCAAATGCTCTATTCTGTCCTCTTTACGGCTATCCAAGGTCCCAAATCGAACTCCCCAAAAACCTAGCCGAAAATAAGCTTTTATTCTGATTTTTCGTCTTAGCGTCGAGACGCTGTCAAGACAGCGTCGCGACGCTGCCTCTTATACGCGCGTTCTGAATAAGGAAAAACGGAAGCGTCGGGACGCTTCCTATCATAGCGTCTCGACGCTGTAAGCTTTACGCGCCTAATCTGATAAGGAATGTGAGCGTCGAGACGCTCAAGAGCTAGCGTCTCGACGCTAGCATGCTGTTGACCGAGATTTGACTCTTTTCCACTTTTACTCTTTTCATTCCTTTGCATCTTTTCACGCCCCGAGCACCCGATTAACTCTGATATTGCATTATAGCTCCAATCAACCATTTCCTACAAAATAAACAATAAAAGCACAATAAAATGGCCCAAACATCATAAAAGACTAGCTAAATTAAATAGGTAAAAGATAGCTAGCTATGCTCGCTATCAATTTGCATTCACCATTCCAATACCGAAGATTCAATACGGCAGTCCTGAAAATTTTCGACAAGGGAGAGCACAATAATTCTCTATTTTCGTGTTTTGTTTAAACACATAATACTGTTGTTGTATAAACCACGATCTCTTTGCTGCATTCATAACCATGTTTTTTAGCTCTATATACACGAGTTTAATTTAAAAAATATGGGAGAATGCGACCAAAGTCCCACATCGGCTAGATGAGGGGAAGATCATGGGTATATAAGGGAGGATAAGTTCTCCATTGGTATGAGGCCTTTTGGGGTGAACCAAAAACAAAGTCATGAGGGCTTATGCCCAAAGTGGACAATATCATACCATTGTGGAGATCTATGTCGTGTCTGTCGTCCCTTACAAGTGGTATCAGAGCCATGCCCCCGGGAGAAGTCGTGTTTCTCAAAACTCCTCGAGTGTCGAACAAAGAGTTTGTGAGCCTTGAAAACGTAGTCATGGTGGAGATTCGTCGTTAGACTCTAAAAACTCCTTGGTATAGGAGTGTTGGACGGATAAAAATGACGATTTGAGGGGAGGCTCGGTGGTACTTTGTTCGAGGGGAGGATTGTGGGAGAATGCGACCAAAGTCCCACATCGGCTAGATGAGGGGAATATCATGGGTATATAAGGGAGGATAAGTTCTCCATTGGTATGAGGCCTTTTGGGGTGAACCAAAAACAAAGTCATGAGGGCTTATGCCCAAAGTGGACAATATCATACCATTGTGGAGATCTGTGTCGTGTCCTCGTCCCTTACAAGTGGTATCAGAGCCATGCCCCCGACATAGCCGTTTCGTAAAACTCCTCGGGTGTCGAACAAAGAATTTGTGAGCCTTGAAAACGTAGTCATGCTGGAGATCCGTCGTTAGACTCTAAAAACTCCTTGGTATAGGAGTGTTGGACGGATAAAAATGACGATTTGAGGGGAGGCTCGGTGGTACTTTGTTCGAGGGGAGGAGGATTGTGGGAGAATGCGACCAAAGTCCCACATCGGCTAGATGAGGGGAAGATCATGGGTATATAAGGGAGGATAAGTTCTCCATTGGTATGAGGCCTTTTGGGGTGAACCAAAAACAAAGCCATGAGGGCTTATGCCCAAAGTGGACAATATCATACCATTGTGGAGATCTATGTCGTGTCCGTCGTCCCTTACAAAAAAAAAAAAAACTCGGAAGTTGAAATGAAACTAGAGAACTGTACTTGTGAATTTCGACTTCAAAGATGTGTTAATGGAACTGAATTTCTATGATTTTGCTGAAATTTAGTGCCTTAAATTTCTAAATCATTCAAATGAAACTACCGTATATTATTGCATACGAATGCTCAACTAAATCATTCTTTAGAATTGTGGTCGAATTGCCACATATAAATTTTTGTCGATGTCATCATGTACTAATCCTACTATCTCCTATCCCTCACTTTCGAAATACAATTCCTCATCGGCTTAAATGTCCTATTTAAGAGAATAAAGTATTGATAAAACTAATGGAAGCATATTGACTTCAATCTTTCAAATGTTAGAACATTGTGTATATATTTCCTTGATTTCTGATATTTGAATAAATCGTCCTCTGTTGATATTGGTAGCACAAGTCATGTTTCTGAACTGGAAAAGTCTCATGCTGACCTCTTTAAATGAAGCTGATGTGTGTTGATTATTGATATTCAAGGTTCTATTATTCAGCACGTGCAAGTCTCATGCTCTTTAAAGCCCAAGATTAGTTAAACGTTTCTTATATAGAGCTATAAAACAGAGCACTCTGCTCGTGTGAAAATTAGGAGAAAGAATAATCTTCGTTCTTCTCTTTTGTACTCTCTGTATATGAAACTTCAGAAATAAAAGCTCTCACACACTAGTGCCTTTTGAAAGTGGATGTACACCAATAATGGTGGAACCACTATAAACACTTTGTACCTTCTCTCTCTGCTTCTTTAATTTCTCTGCACTGTCGTTTATGGGTTAAGATCTTGAAGATCAACTAAGTTCGAGGTTTCGGTTTGACAATTTGGTATCAGAGCCTCATCGCAAGGATTCCAGATAAGTTTTCCTTTTCTTGTCTTTCTTGGTTGAACTCTGTTTCTTTTCTAATTACTGATTGTATGTAAATAGATCTGTAATTAGAATCGGTTTCGACAAGATTGTATACCATCTAGAATCTTGATTTCTTTTCTAGGTCAAATCTTTGGTAATAATGTCGACTAGATTCGATTTAGAAAAGTATGATGGTAAGAATGACTTCTGTTTATGGAAAACTAAAATGACTGCCTTTTTAGTACAACAAAAGGTATCTAAAGCTTCACTTGATCCTACTAAACTTCCAACAACCATGTCTGAAATTGAAATTGAAATAGAAGAAATGAATGACATAGCTTACAGATCGATTATCCTTCACCTTGCTGATTGTGTTTTAAGAAAAGTAAGCAAGATTACTAAGGTTAAAGAACTCTGGGCAAAGCTAGAAGAATTATATATGTCAAAGACTTTAACTAATATCTTGTATTTGAAGGAACGATTTTTTGGTTTCAAGATGAATCCATCAAAAAATCTTGAAGAAAATCTTGATGATTTTAATGCTATATGTACTGATTTGCAGAATAGTGGTGAAGAAGTTAAAGATAAGGATCAGGCTGTAATCCTTTTGAATTCCCTGCCAGAGATTTTTAAAGAAGTTCGGTCAGCCATGAAATATGGGAGAGACGATGTGACACTAGATAAAGTTGTGAATGCTCTAAGGCTCAGGGAATTAGAACTCAATCAGGAAAAGAAAGAGCCCGAAGCTTTGTTTGTGAGAGGTAATCAGAATCTGCATAATCGTGGTAAAAACAATCAGCATAAAAGTCAGCACTCTCAGTCAAAAGGGCAAAACAATTCCAATTCACAGAGAGATTCGAGACAGCCTGGAAAACCTTAGAATCATGGGATGCAAGCTAATAGAACTGAGATCAAGTGTAATTATTGTCATAAATCAGGCCACATCAAATGGAATTGTCCACAGCTGAAGAGAAAAGCAAATCGACAGGTTTATAAGGAGAATAAGAGCTCAGCCAACCTACACGAAGGATATGAATCCGCTGAAGTCCTAATGGTGGATGATGAGGACTGCACTGAAGAATGGATCATGGACTCTGGGTGCACGTTCCATATGACGCCCAGCAAAACCTTTTTTTTCTGAATTGAGCCTATTTGAAGGAGGAAAAGTTATTATGGGGAACAACCAGCAGTGTCAAGTCAAAGGCATTGGTGTTGTTACCATTAAACTCTTTGATGGCTCTTTGAAGATCTTAAAAGAGGTTAGATATGTTCCAGATTTAAAGCGCAATTTGATCTCCTTGGGCACGCTTGACAAGTCTGGCTATAGTTACAAACCTGAGAATGGTGTTCTATCAGTTACCAGAGAAGGTGTCCAAAAATTGGTTGGCAAGCTACGCAATGGCTTCTATGTTCTTCAAAGGAAAACAGTTCTTGGGGAAGTAAACATAATCTCAGAGCAAGCTTCTAAGGAAACAGTCTTGTGGCATCGGAGACTTGGAAACATCGGTGTAAAGGGGCTGGAGTGTTTGTCTAAACAAGGTCTGGTTGGGAAATCAAGACCTGGTAACATGACATTCTGTGAGCATTGCATCCTAGGCAAATCAGCAAGGGCAAGCTTTAAACCATCTACCTACAGTACTAAAGAAAGGTTAGAATATGTACATTCTGACCTTTGGGGGCTTGCCAGAGTTACAACGCATGGAGGAGCCAGATATTTCCTTACTCTGATCGATGATTACTCGAGGAAAGTGTGGGTGTACATGCTCAAGACGAAAGATGAGGTTTTTGACATATTTGTAGAGTGAAAATCTCTTGTTGAAAACCAAACTGGGCAGAAAATTAAGCTTTTAAGAACAGACAACGGTATGGAATATCTTAATGAGAGGTTCATCTCATTGTGCAAGTCATGTGGTATTGAAAGGCACTTGACAGCAGCAGGGACACCACACCAGAATGGGCTTGCCGAGAGATTCAACCGAACTATACTTGAGAAAGTGAGGTGCATGTTATCAAATGCACAACTACCGAGAGTTTTTTGGGGGGAAGCAGTCAACACGGTTGTATATCTTATAAATAGAAGCCCATCTTCAGCTTTGAACTTCAAGACCTCACAGGAAAGATGGACAGGACTTCCACCGAATCTAAAACATCTTCGAGTATTTGGATGCGCAGCCTATGTTCATACTCGACAAGACAAGCTTCAACCAAGGGCCAAGCGATGTATCTTTTTGGGATATCTGATGTGGACTTTTCCTAACCGCAAGCGCACAGGTCAAGTAATAATAAAGAGTTCGTATAAACGAGTGTCGTCCTCTGGATTGGATTTTTAAGCAAATCAAGTATTGTGAATTGTCTTGCCCAATTTTATTTAGGGATCAAAAACTGATGATTAAATGAAATGAAAACTAATTCAAAGCAAGTAAAAAGTATGGAATTTCAATTGGGAAAACTACTTAGGGAATTGATTTCGCCGATTTAGCTTAGGATTGATTTTAAGGAGTAAGTTATTATGCACAATGGAATTATGAGCCAAAGACCCTTTAATCACAACTACCTCTCCCGAGTATAATTGATTCTCATGCAAATTAACCAACTTGATATCCCTATCTAAGTTTATTAATCATGCAAGGCAATGAGATCTTTTAACCAATTCTAAAGTTAATCTAAAACCGTCACGAATTAGAGACTAAACTTTAGTCATGCAATCTTGAGTAAGTCTAAATCAAATCCCCTCTCCCGAGCTAGATTCGAAACTTAAATCATCCAACTAATGGCCAATTAATTGATAGCATTAAATCAAGATTACAAACATAATAACATTGCACAACTTAAACCATAAATCAATCCATAAACACAATCAACTACATCAATCCCTAAGCTTACAAGTTTAGCTACTCATGATCAAAATTACAAGCTCAACTAAACATGTAAAAGCCATAAAAATCTAACTAAAGTGAGGGAAAGAAGAATTAAACTCGTTGTAGGCCGAGACCGAACGTCCCCGTCACGATCCCCACGAACAATGGGTTGATTTCCAACTTCCTCCTTTTGTTTCAGCCTCCAAGTGCTCTGTTCTGCTCTGTTTACGGCTCCCCAAGGTCCCAAATTGAAGTCCCCCCAAAACCTAGCCGAAAATAAGCCCTTCAAAACGCGCATTTCAGTAAGCGAAATAACACAGCGTCGAGACGCTAAGGTCGCAGCGTCTCGACGTTGTGACCTTTACACTCCTAATCAAATATGGAATGTGACCGTCGAGACGCTCAAGAGCTAGCGTCTCGACGCTAGCCTGCTGTTGACCGAAATTTGACTTTTTTCCTCTTTAACTCTTTTCATTCCTTTGCATCTTTTCACGTCCCGAGCACCCGATTAACTCTAATATTGCGCTATAGCTCCAATCAACCATTTCCTACAAAATAAACAATTAAGTGCAATAAAATGGCCGATAATCATCAAAGACTAGCTAAATTAAATAAATAAAGATAGCTAGCTATGCTCGCTATCAATATCCTCATGGAGTGAAAGCATACAAGTTGTGGTCCTTGGAACCGGGTGAAAGCAAATGCATCATTAGTAGGGATGTATCTTTTAATGAGGATATCATGCCTTGGAAGACAAACCAACCAGCTGAAGAGATTAACAAGAGTTCTGAAGGTTTTGAGATAGATTTATTGCCCTCCAATGGTAATACTCAAGCCTTCAATCCTCCCAGTTCATCGGAAACACCTCAGAATCCTTTTGAAGGGCTTGAGCTTGATACTGAGGTTGTTGAATCTTCTCAGCCTACTGAAGGTGACATTGATGATCTTACAAACTACCAACTCACGAGGGATAGACAGAGACGTAATGTAAGGCCATCATCTAGATATAACAACACAGAATTTGTGGGTTATGCGTTTAACTGCTACAAAGATAGTTATGGTACAGAACCAAGCACCTTTAATCAGGCCATGAAATCCCAACATTCTGACTTATGGATGGAAGCGATGCTACAGGAACTTGAGTCACTTAAGGGGAACAACACTTGGACTTTCGTAAAAAGGCCTCATAATCAGAAGATTGTGGATTGTAAGTGGGTGTTTAAGTTGAAAATGAATTCAAATCCCACTGGTTTGCCTAGATATAAAGCAAGGTTGGTGGCAAAAGGTTTTACACAAGAAGAGGGAGTGGATTATACTGAGGTGTTCTCTCCTGTGGTAAGGCATACTTCGATTCGGATCCTATTATCCTTGGTAGTCCAATTCAATTTGGAGCTTCAACAAATGGATATCACTACTGCATTCCTTTATGGAAGCCTTGATGAGGAGATCAATATGAATTAACCCCCGGGTTTTATTGAAGCTGGAGGGGAAGATCTAGTGTGCCATCTTCAAAAGTCGATATATGGATTAAAACAATCTCCACGCAAATGGAACAAAAGGTTTGACTCCTTCATTCACTTTAAAGGTTTTCATAAAAGTCCCTATGATAGTTGTGTGTATAAAAGAGAAGTATCTGCTGAAGTTTATGTCTTAGTCCTTCTTTACGTTGATGATATTTTGATTGCATCAACTGATATCCATGAGATTCATAGACTAAAATATGCATTGTGTAAAGAATTTAAAATGAAGGATTTAGGGGAAGCCAGAAAGATACTTGGTATGGAATTGACAAGAGACAGAATTAGGAATAAACTCTTGATAAATCAGTCTGAGTATTTTGAGAAGGTAGTGAAAAGTTTTCATATGGAAACTGCAAAGGTAGTTAAAACCCCTTTTGCTCCCCATTTTAAGTTGTCAAATGCTCAATGCCCTGCTAATGATTATGAGATTGCTGAAATGAAATCTGTACGTATGCAAGCTTGGTGGGAAGTCTCATGTATGGAATGGTGTGTAGTAGGCCCGACTTAGCTCATGCCATGAGTGTCGTTAGTAGATACATGAGTAACCCAGGACGCTCTCATTGGGAAGCTTCCACATGGATTGTAAGGTATGTTAAGGGAACTTCCAGCAAAGGCTTGGTTTACTCTAAATCAAATGAAGAAAGTGAAATGTTAACCGGTTTTGTTGATTCCGACTACGCCGCTGATCTTGATAAGAGAAGGTCGCTAACCGGTTATATTTTTACCCTACTTGGTAATGTCATAAGCTGGAGATCAACCTTACAATCCGTTGTTGCATTATCTTCGACAGAGGCTGAATATATAGCTCTAGAGGAAGCAGTAAAAGAGGTTGTTTGGTTAGATAAAAGTGTATCAGCTATGTATAAAGGGAAGTGTGATGTGGTAATTCACTGCGACAGTCAAAGTGCGTTGGCCCTCTCTAAAAATCCTACATTCCATGACAAGACCAAGCATATCGACGTGAGATTTCACTATGTCAGAGAAATTGTTCAAGAGGGTGAAATCAAGCTATGTAAAGTGCATACCACTCAAAATCCTGCTGATATGATGACTAAGGTTGTTCCAACAAGCAAATTAGACTACCTCTGTGAAATCCTAAAGCTGGATTATGGGTGATTGATGATACTATCCAGCAAACACAAAAGCACCAGTGATGAGTTAAAAGGATGGCTTCTCCAAAACAGAAACTTCATATCAAGAGGGTGATTTGTTGATTATTGATATTCAAGGTTATGTTATTCAGCACGTGCAAGTCTCATGTTCTTTAAAGTCAAAGATTAGTTAAACGTTTCTTATATAGAGCTATAAAATAGAGCACTCTGCTCGTGTGAAAATTAGGAGAAAGAATAATCTTCGTTCTTTTCTTTTGTACTCTCTGTATATGAAACTTCAGAAATAAAAGCTCTCACACACTGGTGCCTTTTGAAAGTGGATGTACACCAATAATGGTGGAACCACTATAAACACTTTGTACCTTCTCTCTCTCTGCTTCTTTAATTTCTCTGCACTGTCGTTTCTGGGTTAAGATCTTGAAGATCAACTAAGTTTGCGGTTTCGGTTTGACAATGTGTATGGTGAATTACACATGATTAGACAACTTAATCTAGCCTCATTGTTTATTTAATTCCAACGTGTTTCTCAGTGACATATGGCCAACGTCACTTTCTAACAAAATTTAGAGGAATGAAGTGTATACATTCAGGTAAGGTTTTTTCGTGAGGTAAGAGAGAGAGCACATTCTTCCGATTCTTCAGTGAGTGTTCATTCTTCGTGGTTTTTCGAGAGAGTGGCTTGAGGAAGACGAAGATGATGGTTTTAGTATGATTCAGAGGAATATAGTTGGTAGTCTCTTGGAGTCCTGATAACCTTCTTGATTTACTTGTCATTGATTCCTTGGTTTCTGAACTTCATTTGGTATTGTTCGATTACTAATTGATTGGTCTATTTAGGAAGCTTTTTTTTGGGACTGAAATCAACATCCTCTATTCACCACGGGATCTGGAAGAGAGGTGCCATCTGGGTTGTTCGCTGCACTACCATTCGTGTGGATCTGCCCTTACCCAAACCATCATCGCTGAGCCTTTCTCGTGCTTGGTGAACCAGCCTGTGCAGCAGAACCCGCGGTGGTGCGTGCACGGAGAATCAGCGGTGATCCACGCTTCAACTACCCCAGTGTTGCAAAGTCTGCTTTGTTTCGTGTGACCTACAGAGAATCGACGGTGACCCATGGAGAATTAGCGCGTGCACGGAGAATCGGTCGTCCCTCTCCCTCGTTTTCGTCCAGATCTGAAAAGCTTGGTTTCTTTTCTTTTTTTTTAAAGGAGGAAAGAGAAGAAGAAAAGAACAGAAAATAAGAGTTGGGGAAAAAGAAGAAGAGGAAAAGAAAGAAGAGAAGAAAGAAAAAAAAATTGACGGCGTGGCGGCCGATCGCTGGTGAGCGGCAGTTACCGGCGGTCGGTCGCCGACAGTTGGTTGGTGGTGTGAGGATGGTTGGAGGGTGGTGGTGAAGGGGTTGAAGAAGGAGAAAGAAAAAAGAATTAAAAAGAATTAAAAATTAATATTTTTATTACTTTTATTTAAAAAAATTAAAAAAATAATTTTTTTAATAAAAAAATAGGTGTCACGTCAGCGTTCTGATAAAATCTAACGGAAAAATAGATGGAGGGACTAAAATGAAACGAAATCCAAACCTCAGAACTAAATTTTCGAGTTTGAAAATTTAGGGACCAAAATGAAACCTACACTACTACAAATTAGAGTTATAATGACGGTCAAAAAATAAAAGCGCATGTCTTTAATGACGGACGGACAAAACGTGCAAAGATTTAAAAAAAAAAATTGACTTACAATTTTGGGCATTGCTCGACATTGTAAGAAAACTTTTAATGAAAGATGGCAACTTTACTCTTTTCCTAGGTCATTTTCTCTCTCCTCGATTTCATTTCTATTTTCCCTCTTCTCAGTTTCTCCGCCCAGTTGGTCTCCCACAAAACTCTCTTCTCCAGCTCACTGTCGATCATCTTCTCTCCATTGTCTCTTCTCCATCACTCATCATTGTCGTGGATCGTTGTTTGTGGGTCGTGGGTCGTTGTTCTTGCCATCGTTTCTCCTAAGAACAGTGGGTTTTTCTCCTCGTCGTTGTTCGAAGACGTTTTTGTCGTGGGTGTTCTCGTCGCCGGCGTTTTTGTTTAGTGTTCTCAGCTCCATTGACGAGGGTGTTCTTGTCGTCGTTCTCGTTGGTGTTCTCAGCTCCAAAGTCGTGGGTTTTTCTCCAAAGCATCGTGGGCAGCCGAAATTTCGTCGATTTGAAGCTTTAGGGTGTAATAAAATCAACCGATTCATAGTTGTTGCTTGATTTCTGTGGGTTTCTTTTTGTTCATTCTTTTTCCCTGCACCATTGACAAGGTTTGTCCATTAAAGTTTGTTTTCTTGGCTGAGAAGTTTTGTAGGTTGTTCTCTTGTGTTGTTTTCTATTTGTTAGTGGGTTTGTTTTTAGAATAATTTTCTTAGGTTGTTCTCTTTATTGATTTCTGTGGGTTTTTAGAGATTATGCTATTTTGTTGGTGTTGGTTTTAGGGATGTTTATATGCATTTCTTATGCTCTGTTTGGAACCTCTTGATTTTGGGAGATTTCAAATCATAATGGATTTGAAATGAATTTTTTTGTTTGGTACCTCAAGAAAGATAATGATTTCAAATCCAAAATGATTTCAAATCATGCTTTGGCGTAAAAAATTTTCCCAACTAAAACCATCGAATTTTGCAGGATTTCTAGGAAGTGAGAGTTAAATTACTTATTTATCCTCATCTTATTTAAATTTTCTATTAATAATAACTCAAATTAAAAGTCTATATTAGTAAATTCTTTTACTTTCTTTCCTTTTCCAACTACCATCCAAACACGAAAATTTAAATACATTCATTTTAAATGTTTCTTGTTCCAAACAAGACAAAGAATTTAAAATCATTTCTTGAATTTCAAATCACAAGATTTAAAATCATTTCTTGAACTTTCTTGGTTCCAAACGGAGGGTTAGTGTTGGTGTTTATTGACTAATACTCACGTTTCATTCATTTGGTATAAAAAAAAAATAAAAAATAAATAAAAAGCTATAACTCTTTGTTTCAAGAAAAACCACAAAGGGTAAATAATAAGTATATATTACAATAAGAAATGGTCTAATTTAGATTCTTTTGACATCAAGTGAAACTTAAAATGTCTTTAATTTGAAAAACTTTAAATTCTTTTGACTAAATAATAAGTATATATTACAATAAGAAATTGTCTAATTTAATGATAATTACTTTTAATAATTTGATATCAAGTTAATTTCTAACCTTGATTTGGAGAGATTGATGGAAATGAAAAAGAAATTTGTAGAATGTGCTCTATTTGGCAAGTTTCTCCTCTTATTTTTTCAAACTATATCCAACACAAAAAAATGAAAAATAAATGAAAAAGAATTAGGTTTTGTGCAATACTAGCATCAAGGATCAAAATATTTATTATTATTTTTTTTAGAGTTTCGGGACTTAAAAAGACATTTTAAAAGTTGGCTTCAAAAGTAATGGACTAAAAAATGGATATTTTTTAAAGTTAGATAGCTTAAAAAAAACGATATATCATAACTTCTTTTTTCCCTTTTAAAGTCAATTCACATATAATTTAATAGAAAAACATTGAGGAGGGGGGGTGTTGAGAATTTCCTTGTGTTCGTTTGATTATAGGTGAATTTGGTGTTAGTTTGATGATTTTAGTTGAGTAGTGTGTTAGTTTAATGATTTAAGTAGACTTTTTGTGCCAGTTTGAAGAT
This sequence comes from Luffa acutangula, assembly GCA_036850905.1. Classification (NCBI taxonomy): domain Eukaryota; kingdom Viridiplantae; phylum Streptophyta; class Magnoliopsida; order Cucurbitales; family Cucurbitaceae; genus Luffa; species Luffa acutangula. The sequence goes on along the minus strand of CM072091.1, from coordinate 45,146,543 downwards.
TAGTTTCGATGTTTTGGTTTAAGTGTGGTTGGATATGAATTTACGTGTTGGATTTGTTTTGTTGTTGGTTTGATAATCCTAAGTTGTTGAAATTTAACTTTTCTTATTTGTTGTCCTTAGGACATAATATCATTTCATATTAGAGTTCAAAATTTCATGATGTTGACTTTTATCTCAACATCATGAATGAACAATTATTTGATTGTTCAACTTTTGATTATCCACTTCTTAAGGATCTAATAAGCACGAAAGTTGATGTAATAATTGTTATAAGCAATTTTGGACCACTCCGATATACAAGGAGCTGACAAGGACAACAGGGGAGAAATCGGGCTAAGAGACGGACCAAGGAGGCAAAACCGGCAAGTGGGACGGGCCAAGATCGAAGGGGTCGGGTTTTTGGCCCGACCCCCTGCTCGGCCCGCTCGCGCCGGCCGAGCCCGTCAGACTCCATTTGGTCCCCACCGCCTTTCGCCGCCTCGGTTCCGCCTGGTTTGACCTAAAACGCCTCCAAATCCCTAAAAACTCTAGGAGGATGAGCAAGTATTTATACCCCTCTTCGCCACTGAAGAAGGGGACCTGAATTCTATCCCTAAACACTATTCTATATTCTCTACTCTCTCCTCTTACTCTTACTTTTCCACTCCCTACCGTTCTACTTGCTGACTTAAGCATCGAAGCCGGTGTGGCGAGCACTACACCGGTGTGCAGGTTTACTGTCTTGCAGGCCACGTCTTCCCCCTCATCTACAAATTTACCGTTGGTGGCACGTGAAGGTCAGGTGAGTTCCCTCTGACCAAAATCGACCATCAACAATAATTATTTTTCTTTGTAAATTGAAATTTCAAAGAATTTTTTTTTTATAGTTATGGATAAGTCATGGATGACAACGAATCGAATGTCACCAGAATATGGTCTAGAGGTTGAGATGTTCATCGAAAATGGACTACGACATTCAAATAGGTTAAATGTCATTTGTTGTCCATATTTGAGGTGTGTGAATGCAAAGTCTCAAGATGTAAATACAGTAAGAGATCACTTATTTGTAGTAGTGCTAACTCAAACCTCAGGGACTAAAAATGTATTTTTACCTTACATTTATTATGTTGCTTGCGTGAGAATTAGTGATATATAATAGTGTATGCTACTTCTCGTTGTATTGTTGTATAAGAATAATTCAATAAATTGTCCAATTTTCAAAATGTATGATTAGTAACTATAGGCTAAACACTCAAAATCCAAAGATAACCCTAAACCGTAAACCTAACCTTCCCTAAAAGTCCAACAAAGAAAAACCTTCCCTAAACCCTAAAATTGTCAAATTTTCAAAATGTATGATTAGTAACGGGCTAAACACTCAAAATCCAAAGATACCCTAAACCCTAAAAGTTTCTAAACCCTACAACCATAAAAACCTAAACCCCTAAACCCTAAAACCCTAAAACAAAAACTCTAAACCCTAAAACCCCTAAAACCCTAAAATTGTCAAATTTTCAAAATGTATGATTAGAAACTATAGGCTAAACACTCAAACTCCAAATATAACCTTAAACCCTTCCCTAAAAGCCCAACAAAGAAAACCCTAAACCCTAAAAGTCTCTAGCTAAACCCTAAACCCTATACCCTAAAACCCTAAAAGCCCTAAACCTAACTTTCCCTAAACCCTATACCCTAAACCTAACATTCCCTAAAACCTTAAACCCTAAACCCCTAAACCCTAAAACCCTAAAACTAAAACCCTAAACTCTTCCCTAAACCCTAAAATTGTCAAATTTTCAAAATCTATGATTAGTAACGACTAAAAACACTCAAACTCTAAAACCCCTAAAACCCTAAAATTGTCAAATCTTCAAAATGTATGGTTAGTAAGGACTAAAAATACTCAAACTCTAAAGATAACCCTAAACCAAAAACCTAACCTTCCCTAAAAGTCCAACAAAGAACCTAAATGACCTTAAAACCCTAAGACCCTAAAACTAAAACCCCAAGCCCTTCCCTAAACCCTAGCCCTAAAACCCTAAAACCCTAAACCCTAAAATTGTCAAAATTTCAAAATGTATGATTTACTATAGCCTAAACACTAAAAATCCGAACAACCCTAAACCCTAAACCTAACCTTCCCTAAAAGCCCAAACCCTAAACCCTAAAATCGTAAAACCTTCTTAACCCCCTAAAACCCTAACCTTTAAACCCCAAACCCCTAACCTCAAAACCCAAAAACCCTAAATCCTAAAACCCCTAGAACCTAAACCCTAAAATTCTCTAGACCTAAAACCCTAAACCCTAAAACCCAAACCCTAAACCTTAAAATCCTAAGTCTCTAAACCCTAAAAATCTGTAGACTTAAACCCTAAAGCCTAAACCTAACCCTAAACCCTAAAAAATTTGGGTGTGACATGTGGCGGGTGGTCAAGTCTCTTCAGCGACCTGTCGGCGTTTAAAAAAAAAAAAGCATTGGTCGCGTCTCTGCAACATTTTCGAAATAGTTTAAAAATTCCCCATTTTCTCTAATTGTTTTTAGTTTTTCCAACTTTTCCAAAAAACTTGTCTTTTTCATATTTAAAGAACGGTTAAATTACAAATTTGTCTCCAAAATTTCATATTTGTGTTGAAATATATTTTGAACTTTACAAAATATATAATGACTTTCAATTTCTTGTCTAGATTTCTATAAACTTTAAAATGTTGAATAAAATTTTCAATTTTGTGACTAACCTTTATTAAAATTTATCAACCTATTAAACACAAAATTGAATTTTATGTCTAAAAATATTTCTAATAGATTTCTTATTTTTCAATTTTATATCTAATAAACTTTAAATTTAATAATGTCAAATAAGTCCTTAAACTTTCAATTTTTTGTCTAATAGGTTCATGACATATTCAACTGTTTTTAAATAACTGATCATTGAGACATAAAATTAAATTTTGTGTCTAGTGGGACATCGCACTTATATTGAACACAAGGTTGGACAACCTTAAATTTTAAATTCATATGACTTCATCATGACCATTTGATTGAATGATTAAATTTGGATTAAAAATCAATTTTGGTCCTTGAACTTTCATGAAAGGAACAATTTAGTCCTTGAACTTTGATTTGTAACGATTTAGTTCCTGACGTTCAATTTTGCAACGATTTGGTCCTTATACTTTCAATTTTGTAACCATTTAGTCCCTGAATTTTATAAGTAACAATTTAGTCTCCGTACTTTCAAATTTGTAACGACTTAGTCCCTACCGTGAAAAATTAATGCAAAGATTTAATGAAATTTCTTACCTAGATAGATTAATAAACTAATTTGGGACCCAATATGTTAATACGCTACAAAGTTTAATCATTAAATGATAAAAATCGACATTTACTCTTGATGATTTTTTTTTTTTTTTTGCGACAAGGATTAAATTGTTACAAATTTGAAAGTATAGGGACTAAATTGTTACAAATTTGAAAGTATAGGGACTAAATTGTTACTTATTAAAGTTCAGGGACTAAATTGTTATGAAATTGAAAGTACAGGGACTAAATCGTTATAAATCAAAGTTCAGGGACTAAATTGTGTTACTTTCAATGAAAGTTTAGGGACCAAAAGTGATTTTTAACCTTAAATTTAATTTGATCAAATTGGGACATCTAGTATTTAGGTCAAATTTGAACAAAACTCAAAGGGATAAGGCTCTAATCCAATAAAGTCCAAATCCAAATAATTTGGTCCAAAACCAACAAAACTCAAGTCCAATGGTTGGGCCCAAAAGCTATTAAAGCCCAAACCCACATTCATGGAAAACTCTATAAATAAGAGAGTTATCCTCCATTTTCAATGTTCAAAAGTTAATTTCATAACCTAAAGCACTCAAAAGACTTCTAGAAGACGAAAAGGTTCCTTGAAGTTTTTAAGACTTGACAATGATCAAAATTCCTTTGAAGAATTGAAGATTTGAAGACATCAACCAATCACCTAAGAAATTGAGACAAATTCAACATAAAAAAAAGTTGCAAAACGACCTCGAAAAGATTTTATATTTGAAAAGAAAAGAATCAGAAGATCAAAGTTAGAATTACACATCCACACTTATACTAGGGGTGTTCAAAATTAGACCGAAAACCGACTCGACCGACCAAAAACCGACTCGACCTACCGAAACCAATCGAACCGAGGTCGGTTGGTCGATTTTTTGCTAGATTCGGTCGGAGTCGATTTTTCAATGACAAAACCGATGTCGGTCGGTCGGTTCAACCAAAAATTTAAAAAATCGACCAACCGACCGATAATAGTATATTAAAAAAAATTATTCTGCCCGAGTCCGCTGACCTCACGCACACACTGCACAGTGCAGTCTTTTCAGCCATCTTTCCCACTCTTTTCAAAGTTATTTTTACAAAAAGTAATGATTACTTTTTTAAATTTTATTATTTTTTTATTGGGAAAAATTCATTTTTAACCCTAAACTTTAGGGGTTGTATCAATTTTAACCCTGAACTTTCAACTTCATCAAATTGAACCCTAAACTTAACAAGTTGTATCAATTTTAACCCTGAACTTTCAATCTCATCAAATTGAACCTCAAACTTACCAAATCGTATCGATTTTAACCTTAAACTTGCAAAAGTGTTACAATGTATACCTTTGGTTAACTTTTTTTTTTGAACCACCGTACGTAATTGATTATTTCTTTTTTTTTTTTTTTGAACCACCGTACGTAATTGATTATTTCTTTTTTTTTCTTAATTCACATTGCATCTGAATTGGTTTCTTATAAATAAAATATTGAAGAAACTTTATTTTAGATGATTTTTTCTCGTTGTTGAGGATTTTATGAGAGTTTTTTTTGCTGCTATTTAAGATTACGAAAACAAAGAAATTTTGAAAGTTTTTATTTTCAAATATTCGTTGGTTTTTTCTTGTTGCTAAGAACTTTGTGGGATTTTTTTCCTCCTTTTAATGTTTTTTTTTTCTTGCTAATTAGAAGAATGTACAAATCTAGGAAACAAAAATAAAGAAATTTCGAGTTTTTTATTTCTCATATTTGCTAGATTTTTCTTGTTGCCAATAACTCTGACTTTTTTTTTTAATAATAATGAGAAGAATTGTTTGAGATATTTGATTTCTTAAAGAGTTTTTCCAAAGAATTTCTTACAAAACACTAACTCGGGTGCAATGTGAATTTAAAAAAATAAAAGGAAATTGTCAATTACATATTTTAATAGCAATTCAAATGAAAAGTTGACAAAATGTCTACATTGCAACATCTATGCAAGTTGGAGGTTCAAATTAATACAATTTGTTAAGTTTGGGGTTCAATTTGCTAAAATTGAAAGTTTAGGGTTAAAATTGCTACAATCTACAAAGTTCAGGGGTAAAAATTGATTTTTTCCCTTTTTTATTCTTCTCTTTCTTTCTTTTTTGTCTTTTCTTCTTCCCCTTTTCTTTCATTCCACGAAACAATAACTCTCTCTTCTTCCCTCTTTTCTTTCTCTTTCCTTTGTCACTTTTATCTCTCTCTTCTCTTCTTTTCTTCTTTCTTTTTTCTCTTCTCTTTCTTTCTTCTTCATCTTATCTCCTCTTCCAACCGATTTCTTTCTCTCTCTCTTCTCCTTCCATTTCTTTCTCATTCTCTCCTTTTCATCCTCCGGCGTAGCCGGATCGGCACACCAAGACAATTTTCGTTTTCTTTCTTTTCTCTTTTCTTTTTCTTCTATGTTACTCTTTCTTTCTTCTTTCCCTCCCTATCTTTCTGTTTTTCCTCTTTGTTCTTCCCTTCTTTTCTCCTCCTCCCCATGCTTCAAACCCTCGCCAAACTTCCGACAACAAAATCTCATCTCAAGTCGGAAAACCGACAAAATCGACCGACCGACTGTGTATTTGGTCGGTCGGTTTTAGAGAGCACTCCAAAATTTTCGACCACCGACCGACCAAAACCGATAGGTCGGGTTTTTCCCAAAACTAACTCCGACCAACCGACCAACAGTCCTAACTTATACAAAATCAAGTACATTACATGTGTATCATTCTTTTGAAATCTTATGTGAACAATCCTTTTTTACAAGAGAAAGAAAAAGAAATCTTTTATCGAAAACGAAGATATGAAAAATTTTTAGGATTAATGTTTATACGATGATGCACATCTAGTTAAATTTGTGACACAATCATCTATAGATATATTTGGAAGCTTTGGTTTATTGATCTATGTTATATATTTGTGGTTTTTGTAATAAGTTTTCCTTATAAAAAAAATGGGTGAGAGATCTTTGTAGATATAAGTATACCAAAGATATTTTTTAAACGATGTGTTGTTTTTGAAAATAGATTACTTCAGGAGATGTTTTTGAGAATCATTTTTAAAAGTATACCAAAGATATTTTTTGATCGTTTTTATTGTATTTTTAATTTTAAAAAACATAAAAACGAATACTAATCCTGAACCAAACAGGATCTAAGAACCTATTTTCAGTTAAGTAATATATATGTATGATAATAGCATAGCTCAACGGTATGTACCATCGACCTAAAGGTCAGAGGTTCGAATCCCCATCCAAAATGTTGATGTACTCAAAAAAAAATATTAAAAAAATATTTATTGAATAAACAGTAGGTTTCATTTGGTTCAACCTTTACTAGTTTTAGGAAAACCTTTGAAGCCCAACAATTCCTCTAATACCGACTTGTTTAAACCTCACAATATGTCAATCTAAATAAGTTCATAAGTTATAAATTGTTCCATGTGATTTGTTTTGAGCCGAAAGAAAAAATGAAGTGAGTTAAATTACAAATTTGGTCCGAGCTTTCATTTTTATATCAAATAAGTCATTGAACTTTAAAAATTTTCTAATTGGTTCAAAATTTTCAAAATGTGTCTTATATGTTGTGAATAATCTTTACTTCTAATAAACCAGCGATTCAATCCAGAAGAATAAACGAAGCATAAATGACAAGAAGAAAACAGAGGAAACAAGAGAGAAAACACCAGAGTTATAGTGGTTCGATCAAATGAAGATCTACATCCACTGAGTCCATTTTATTGATCAGTATGGCATTCCACAGAGTACATTCACAAGCTACACTACAATCATTCACCACTCATCGACTGCAAAGCTTCTAGGTTGAAAGATACTCAGCTTCCACACTTCTCCTCTCTGTCGGATTCTTCACAGTCACTCTCACTCTCACTCTCTATCACAGAAGAAGATGAGATGAATAGAATGAATCAATTCCCCCAATACAAATTCACACCCCTATAACCCTTACAATTTGCACACATCAGGTACCACACACATGCGCGAATGCAGGAGCTTGAGGATGAGAATTTCCATGTGTATCAGCAGTCGTACACAATCTGTTGAGGAGTTTGTTACTAGCTGATTTGGACACCAGACCGCCAACTCAGCTAAAACAGCTAGCTGAATTCCAGCTCAACAACTTTACAATGCCACATCATGTGTAATAATATGTCAAAATACAACAATTCTCCATCTTGACACATTATAACAGATTATTTACATTGATCTAAAGCATAAAAGGGACTACCAAAAAGGATTACTTATCCTTAACAAGGTTGAAAGCATCAACACAGCTCTCAAACTTTTTTATTGGGAGGACCTTTGTAAACATATCAGTTGTATTGTCCTCTGTTGCAATCTTTTGCAAAATAATCTTTCCTTTAGCTAAAATATCTCGGATAAAATGGTACTTCACGTCGATATGCTTGGTTCGGTCGTGATATGTCTGATTCTTTCAAAGAAAAACAACACCCTGATTATCACAATGGATAATCACTTGATCTTCATAACCTTCAAGCAATTCACACATCATTTTATAACCTTCAAGAAAAACAGAATCTTGATTATCACAGTGTATATTCAACATTTTTAAAAATTCTGCGAACCTATTGAATATAAATTTAGAATTCAATTAAGAGATACAAAATTCAATTTTATGTCTAACAAATTTGTTAAATTTTTAAAATATTGATTATATCAAGGACCTATTAAACACAAAATTAAAAGTTTAAGAATCTATTTGACATTTTTAAAATTCAGGAATCTATTAAACACAAGATTGAAAGTTTGTGGACCTATTAGATACTTTTTAAAGTTTAAAAACTTATTAAACATAGGCATAAAATTTTATGAACTAAACTTTTAATTTAACTTTATAAAAAAAGTTGAATCATAGGGATGATGAATATGATTCTACTTGAATCCTAAGACCATTCTAACCGACATTTAATTGGGATTTTTAAAACTTAATTATTAGAGAAATATGATTGTTTTGAAACTTTTTATTAGAATATTGTTGTTTAAAATCCAGTTTGCAGGTCGTCTCTTTGACGTGGCAAAAAATTGAAATTCATAAAACGCGCTAAATCGCAGACGTTTTAAAAAACATTTATTAATGCAGGTCGTCTCTTCAAGAGACGACCTATGCGTGTTGTTGCCATCTTGGAAAGTTGGTTGTTTAGGGCTCGTTTGATAACGTTCTCGTTTCTTGTTTCTCGTTTCTGGTTTCTTGTTTCCAGTTTCTTGTTTCTTGTTTCTTGTTTTTTTAAGAACTAAAAACAGAAACATGTTTGATAACTATTTTTGTTTCTTGTTTCTCTAAAAAAAAGAAACAGAAACAGATATGTGTTTGATAACTGTTTCTCGTTTCTTGATTTTTAGTTGAAATAAAATTTGGTACATATAATATAAAAATTATATATAACATACATTAAAATTATAGTCAGAGGTTGTTGGTGGCGGCTGATCGGCGAAGGTCGGCGGCGGCCGGTAGTCGAAGGTCGAAGGTGGCGGCCGGTCAGCAGAGGGCGGTCAGTGGAGGTCGATTAGCGAAGGTCGACGACACCCGGTAGTCGGAGATCGGCGGTGGTCGATAGTCAGAAGTTGACGGTAGTGGTTGGTAGTCAAAGGTCGACGGAGGTCGATACATGCATGAAAGATAGAAAAAAAAAAACAGAAACAGAATTTGAGAAACAACTTTTTGTAGTTTCTCAATTTTGGCCTCTTTTTTAGAAACGTTTCTAGAAATTTAAAAACAAGAAACATGGATGAGTTATCAAACAAGTCTAATTATTAAAAAAGGAGAAATGAGAATAAGAAACATGAAACAGGAATGTTATCAAATGAGCCTTTATTATCCTGAAGGTTCTGTGTTGCTTATACAACCTAACTTTTTTTTCCTCTTTTCATTTCTCTTTCCTTGCCTTTTTCTCTCTATTTTTTTTTATAATATTGTTTTAAGAAATCAAATAAATAATATTTTAAAAAAAATATTTTTGAAAAGTCGAATTTTTAGATTAAATTTTATTTCTTTTTCTTGTACTTGAAGTATTAAAATAGTTTTTGTACTGTTTTCTTTTTATGTTTTAAATAAATTTAATATCATATTATATTTTATTCTTTTTTGTTAATTAATTAAAATTTAAATAGTTGTAAAAAAATTGAAGTTAAATAAGTGTTAAAATCAAATGAGTAATTGAATTTTTCTAATATTTTAAACAAAATGAATATAATATTATAATTTTTTTTTAAAGCAATTGAAATTTAATTAAGTATTAATTATTTAAACATTTTATTTTAAATTCACATATATATTGATCCAATACATAATACAGATATACCTACATGTTAATTAAAATTAATTCTACCTCAAAAAACTATAATAGTTAAATTTAATTTGAGTAATGTTAATTTAATTTTATTATATTTATAAAGTGTTTAAATAATCGGTACTTAATTAAATTTTAATTGCTTTGTAGAAAAGAAAATAAATTGTAATATAAAAATTCAATTTGTTTAAGAAATTTTAAAAAATTAAATTACTTTATTTGATTTATGTTTTAGGGAAAAAATGAAGAACAAAAAGGAAGGAAAAGATAGGAAAAGAAAAAAGAAAAAATATTCAAAAAATGTGTTTGTCCAAATTGACTTGGGACCATTAATTATTAGACCTGTCTGATTTCACTTTGACAATGCACTGTGTTGTTTTAAATCTCGCGTAGGTTGTCTCTACTGCGTTAATAAATGTTTTTTTTAAACATCTATCGTTTAGCGCATTTTTTTAATTTCAATTTTTTGTCACGTAGCAGGTCGTCTCTTAAGAGACCTACAAATGTGGATTTTAAACAATAATATTCTAATAAAAAGTTTCAAAAGAATCATATTTCTCTAATAAGTTTTAAAAATACTAATATTAATAAAAAAAATGTTCTCATTCTAATGGTCTAATAAATAATAAATTAAAACTAAAAGACTCTTTTCTTTTTTTTCTTTTTTTTTTCTGAAAAGAACTAAAAGACTCTCTTATTCCCTCTATTAGTATTACGAGCCCTCTAATTTTCGTTGGTGGGCTTCGTGGCCCACATCACAAACGATGTTCAAGGGAAAAAAAGAAAAGTGATAAGTACATATTTAGCCTATAAGTAAATCCTATATTTCATTTTTGTTTAAATTCATCATTTTTTACACAAATAGCCTGAGAGCCTTTGAGTTTTTACGTATAAGTTGTTATTCAATTACTTTTATGCCCTATCCATAATTTTTATATTTAAAAAATAACAAAATCAAAAAAGGAGAAATCATTTTTTATTCTTTCCTATTTAAAAATTCTCAATCCATTTAATTACTTTCCAATTTTGAAAGATCTCCAAAATCACTCCCAATTTTTCTATTAAAAAAAAACCCTAAAATCACTCACTATTTTTCCCAATTCACACGGTTTCTTCCTCCCTTCATTCCTCCCTCGTGATCTTTCTCCGGTTAGCTTTAGGGCTTCAATCAAACCAAATATTTTGATGATAACAAACTCATAATTTTTGTACTAACATTTTCAGTGTTTCAAAGTCACTATCTTGTAGAGCTCGGAAAGACGATTCGAACGCAATTTGAATCGCTAAAATCGGAGTTCAAACATGAAAGTTATGAGCAAAAGAAGATTGATGGAGAAAATCCAATGTGGCATGACACGTGGCAGATTGCTGACGTGGCATCACATATATCCTATATGCATAATACCTAGTTTTTTAAAAAATAAATAAATCATTTTCTGTCTATGTCCTAAAGTTCAGGACATTGCCATCGATCTAAAATGATGAGAATCCCATGATTTGATATGCTAGTTTGAATATCAGGATCATGACAAGAAGAGAAGGTGAATGAAGGATTAGCGGAATCGATCCAAAGAGTATTTCATAGTTCATTCCTGCTTTTATTGAAAAGTGAGAAGGAAGAGATATATATTGATGGAGGCATTTATGACATTGTGATGATGCAATTGGCGTTCATTCCATCTCCTAATCGTGTCAGAGGTTTCTCACTCGAATATCAAGATGAGAAATGATATAATGGTGCATTGAAAATATCCTACAGTAAATAGGAAAACTTAAAATGGAATCAAGATCGAAGAAGAATAAATGTTTACTAATTTTTATGTGGGAGTTTGGTGAGGTTAGATTTGGATAACCTGCAATTTTAAGTCATAGTTGATAGTGTTATTATGAGGCATGTGGAAGCAATTTAGGATTTAAGGCACTTAACTACATCAATTTTAGGATCAAACATGCATTGTTCATAACCGAAAAACAAAGATGAGAAACACTAACCTCTTGGAGCTCCCAATTCAAGCAATTCGGTTGTTGTTTCTCCTCACCAATTGATCAAGGATCACCACATAGATCTTCCTTGCTATTCTCAGGTCGTAGAATGGATTGTGGAATTCTTTTATGAAGGGAATTGGAAGGGAAACGAGCTTGAAAGCTCAAGGTTTTGAGAGTTTGAAAGCCTAGTGTTGGATCACAATTTTGGCAGCAGAACCAATGGAATTCAACCTTACTTAAGCAATTCATCTTCTATAATATAGAAGAATTCATGCATTATCCAAAAGCCTCCAAATTTGACACCAAATTAGTGAGTAATTAGAACTTGGATTAGGTGTAGCCATACGTGCATGGAGGTGGTGTAATTCCACCACCTCAAAAAAAATGTTTTTATTTTTAATTTTCTAGAATAAAAAATAAATCATTTTCAAATTTTCAATTAATTTCAAAAAATTAATTTCTTTTAATTTTAAATAATATTAATTCAAATAATTAATATTAAATAAAATTAATTTAAATAACTAATTAAACAGTTTAATTAATTAAATTAGTTTAATATCAAGTATTAAATTAATATTTTATTCATAATCCTGATTTTCTTAAACTTGATTTCTCAAACATAAATCCTTATTCACTTGTTCAATATTTAAATCATATTTAAATATATCCAACTCTCTTAAATTATGGTTAAATTCAAAATTAAACCATTATGTAGACAATATTGTATATAGTCGACATTAATTCCCTAAACCAAATTTGAATGATTCAAACTCTCCCATCATATTGTTCTAAAGTTTAATCCTATATGAGCTAGCAAGGGGACCTAATGGAGCTACAAATCATGGGCTTCAACGATTTGAGAATAACCGGCTAAACTCATTAACCTAGTTATTCAACATTCGTTAGCTATCGGGACACTCCACTATAGCTCGTAGTTGCACTCCCCTCACTGTAGATATATTTATGTCCACTCAATATAACCGTGATTAGTAAGTCGATTCTTCACATGTTGTTTGTAACTAGAATTGGATCAAATGTCCGTTTTATCCCTAAAATTACATCTTGTTCCTTAAGTCCCACTAATCCTCGAATGAACAATTGATTTATCATTCTTTCATTAAATCGAGTCCCTCTCGGGCCAATGAGAGGGTGGGGCCCCTTGTTCAAGACCTGGAGTCAGAACTTAATGGAACAACCTCTCTGCCATCCCTAAAACAAGTAGGAGTGAATTCTGTCCTGCATGACTATGTCCCCAACTATCTACCCGGTCTCATCCTCAAAATGGTAGGGTTATTGAATCGGCGAACTCGGTCACTCTCACCCATGCAAATCAAAAGACGATCTTGAATAAACAGGAGTTCATGATTAGTTCAAGATCAAGATCGAGTTACCTAGGTCATCGCATGAGATAGTTAGTTTCATCAGTAAACGGCGTGATAAAGTGAAAGTGACTTATCTCGCGGTCCAGTCTTATGCAAAATCATTACATAAGACACCTCCACTCACATGTCTCCACATGAACGATTCAGGATCACATCATTTTTACCGTATACAAAGTGGGCCGCATCCATAGTATCCCCAGGATAAGGTACCCAACTCTATCCTTATACTATAGACCAGTTTGGCTATTACCTGAACTTGATCCACTTTTATGTCACCACATAAAGTTCAAGTACTCGGAATACATCCATGGATTCTTAGTTTATTAGATTTGGGGTTATATAGGCAAGACTAATACAAATATTCAATAACAACTTATTGAAACAACTTTAATAACTCTTTATTAATGAACAGTCAAATATTACATTTAGGGAAAATACACTTTTGGTCCCTGAGATTTGGGTTAGGTTTCATTTTGGTCCCTGAGTTTTCATACTCTACAAATTAGTCCCTGAAGTTTTGATTTCATTTTGTTTTGGTCCCTTCCATCCATTTTTCAGTTAATAACTAACGGATTGCTGACATGGCACCTCTTTTTATTTAAAAATATATATTTTTTTAAAATTTTAAAATAAAAATAGGGCCAGTTGCAAGGATAGCAATATGGACCAAAGTAATTGCAAATCTAGCAACCCACAAAAAAAAATTGCAAAAATGGCAAAATTTGATGGTCTGCATGTTGCATTTACTAAAATACCTCTCCAGATTTTCTATCACTGATAGAAAGTTTTTCTATCACTAATAGATTCTATCGGTGATAGAAATATTTTTTATCAATGATATAAATTTTCTATCACCGATAGATTCTATAATGATAGAAAAGATTTCTATCAATGATAGGTATTTTTCTATCAATGATAAAAAAGATTTCTATCAATGATGGGTATTTTTCTTATCACTTCTATCAGTGATAAAAAAGTTTCTATCACTAATAGAATGTTTTATCACTGATAGAAAAACTTTCTATAAGCGATAGAAAGTTTTTTTATCACTAATAGAAAAATCCTACATACAATAACGAAACAACAAGTTTCTATCAGTGATAGAAACTTTCTATCACTGATAGAAAAACTTTATATCAATGATAGAAAGTTCCTTTCATTGATAGAATGTCTTTCTATCAGTGATAGAAAAGTCATGATAGAACACAACAACTACAAAAACATATAGAATGACAACAATAACCAAACAACTAACAAAACAATATGATATAATAACACCAACACTTATAGAAACTGATAGAAAGTTTTCTATCACTGATAGATTCTATCAGTAATAGAAATAAATTTTATCAGTGATAGAAATATGAGCATTATAAACCAAATAAAGAAATTTACTTAAACAAGGTTTTCAATCGTGTTGTTTAGTTTTCAATCTTCTTTCAGTGATAGGTGATAGAAAGATGAGCATTATGAACTGAATAAAAAATTTTACTTGAACAAGGTTTTCAATCGTGTTGTTTGGTTTCTGATAGAAAAGTTTCAATAGTGATATAGAAAGTTTTTATACCATTGATAGAATCTATTAGTGATAGAAAAAATTTCTATCACTGATAGAAAATTTTTCTATCACTGATAGAAAATTTTTCTATCACTGATAGATTCTATCAATTAAAAAAAAAACTAGGATGAAGAAGATGAGCTCGGGCAATTTGGGAATATGAAAATTTCATTTAAAAATTTTGCCATATTTGCTATTATTTTAAAAACTTGCTATATTTGCCATTATGCACCATAATTTTGCCACCCATTACAATTATCCATAAAAATAATACTAAATTAATTAAAAATATTATTATTTTTTAATATTTTTATTTCTTTCTCACTCACTTCTTCTTCTTCTTTTTCTTCTTCTTCTTTTTCTTCTTCAACCTTCACCACCACCATCTTTGTAACTGCCGGTGGCTGTTGACGGCCGTCACTCGCCGGCGGCAACTTTTTTTTTTTATTCTTCTCCTTCCTTTCTATTTTTCTTTTCTTCCCTTTCTTCTTTTCATTTTCTTTTAAAAATAAAAAATAGGGGAGGGAGTCGTTTTTGAAGGAGTGAAGAACACTCGAGCGAAAGCGTTAGCGGATCTTAGGTACCGATTTCCATTAATTTTGAGGATTAAAAGCATGCTAAATTATAACGAAAAACAGAGCATGAACAACAAACCTCTTGGAGCTTCGAATTCAAGCGTTTCGTTTGATGTTTCTCTTCACGATCTCAACGTAGACGACCACCGAGATCTTCCCCGCTATTCTCCGGCCTTAGAACGAGCTTGTGGGAACCCGAGCATGATGAATTTAGGAGAGAAAGTTTGAGAGAAAAATTGGGTTTTGAGAGCTTGGCTTTTTCGTTTGATAGAATTTCTAAACACCAAAATTGCATGAAGTGTTCTGTAGGTTTCCATTCCCTTTTGCAAGAATTAAATTCTTGCTTTTAAAGACAAAGCCCATGCATTTTAAAATCGCCAAAGTTGGACAACTCAAAAACTTGAGTGACTCAATATGGTTGGTGTCTTCACATGAAAAAAGCCATGAAAATTTGATTTTTACATTAAAATCAAATTTCATAATTAATTTCCTAATTAATTTTAATTTAAATTAATTCAAATAATTAATTTAAATAAAATTAAATGAATAATTAAGTAATCTTAATTAATTATACTTATTTAATTTAATATCTAAACATCAAATTAAATACATTTCAATTTCCTCTCAAAATCGAACATGAACATGAATCTTAATTCAATTTTAAACCGAAATATGTATCGAATACATTAATTTAATTTCTCGAACGTGAATCCCTATTCACATGTGTTGTATTTAAATCATATTTAAATAACTATATCTATCTTAAAATATAGTTTAATTAATAATTAAACCGTTACATTAATATCGAATTCAACGATATCTCCCTAAATCGAATTTGAACGCCTTTCAAATTCTTTCATCACTCTGTTCTAAGATTAATCCGTTTGAGCTAGCAGGGGGACCTAATGGACCTACAGATCATGGGCTCCAACGATACGAGATTAACTGGTTGAACTCTTTCAAACTAAGTTAACCAACATTCGTTAACTAACGGGACACTCCACTATAGCCCGTAGCTGAACTCCCCTCACTGCAGATATATTTCTGTCCACCCGATATAACCGTGATTAGTAAGTCAATTCTTCACAGGTTTTTCGTAACTATAGTAAGGTCAAAAGTCCGTTTTACCCCTATAGCACTTCTTGTTCCTTAAGCCTCAACTGAGTCCCTAATGAACAATTGATTTGTGGTCCCACCACTAAACCTAAAACCTCTCGGGCCAATGAGAGGGCGGCGCGCCTTTGTTCACGTTCCGGAGTCAGTACTTAAGGGAACAACCTTTCTACTATCCCTAAAGACGGGTAGGAGTGAATTCCATCTTGCAGGACTACGTCCCCAACTATCTACTCGGTGTTATCCCCAAAGTGGCAGGTTTATTGAGCGGCGCTTATGGGCCACTCTCACCTATGCAAATCAAAGGATAATCCCGAATAAACAGGAGTTCATAGTTAGCTCAGGATTAAGATCGAGTTACCTAGGTCATCACTTTGAAATAGTCAGCTTCACAGTAAACGGTGTTATAAATAGAAAGTGACTTATTTCACGGTTAGGTCTTATACAAACTTTTTTTGCATAGGACGCCCCCACTCACATGTCTCTACATGAACGATTTAGGATCACATCGTTTGTATTAAAACAAAGTGGGCCTCGTCACATAGTTTTTCCTAGGATAAGGTACCCAGTCTTATCCTTATACTATAGACCGTTTAGGCTATGTACTTGAACCTGATCCACTTTTATGTCACTACATATAGTTCAAGCATTCATCTCATAGCCATGGATTCTAGTTTTATTGGATTTGGGTTAATAAATACATAGTTAAACAAATCTTTTAACAACCATAATAAAAACTATTCTAATAAGTTTTATATATAAATTTGTTACATTTACTATCCACGAGTTTTAGGACATAAACCCCAACAGTTTTCGGCGCCAGATCTTTCTCCCATTTTTATTTGGTCTGAAATGAAACCCATGGGTTTCGTTTTAGTCCAAATTGAAGATTCACGTGAGTGGGTATTCTTGGGTGTTGCAGATCCGACGACTGGGTGCTGCAGGAGATGCTGCGAACACCACGAACGCGCCAGCCAGCTGGGTATTCTAGGAATTTCTGTCGCTCACCGGATCTGGGTTTCGTTGCAAGGGAAGTTCGTGTTCGTGTGTTGCAGGTAGCAGCGGCGGATTTCCGTGGGTGTTTTAGATCCAGTGACTTGGGTGCTACTATAAACACTGAAAACTTGGTTGCTGCTACAAACACCGAAAATTCGCATGGATGAAGTTCTCGTGTGGGTGTTGTTTTTTCAGATCTACAAATGGGGAGAAAGGAGAAGGGAAAAGGGAAGAGGAAAGCAAGGTAAAGGAGAAGAGGGAGAAGAAATGAAGGAAAGGGAAAAGAAAAAAAGAGAAAAAAGAGAAAAGAAAATAAAGGCAGCTCGGGCGGCTCCAACGACGACTCCGGCGACGGTGAATGGCAGTGGGTGGCGGCTCCGGTGAAGGTTATGGTGGTCTAGAGAAGAAGAAGAAAATGAAAAGGAGAAAGAAGAAGGAAGAAGAAGAAAGGAGAGAAAAGAAAAAATAAAAAACAATAATATTTTTATTAATTTTAATATTATTTTATTTTTAAAAATTAAAAAAATGTGCCACATCAGCAATCCATTAAGTAATTAACGGAAAAATGGATGGAGGGACCAAAATGAAACGAAATCCAAACCTCAGGGACTAAAATGTTGAGTTTGAAAACTCAGGGACCAAAATGAAACCTAACCCAAACCTCAAGGACCAAAAGTGTATTTTTCCCTTACATTTACTATCTACGAGTTTTAGGCATAAAACGCAACAATAGCAATATTTAATATGTGAGTTTGTTGGTCTAAATTACAAGTTTACTAATCTCACATAATTTATAAAATATGTTTATGAAATCTATCATCTTATATACTACATATTAACCTTTATAAATTATAGAATGACCTAGCTAATTCAACAATAGATTAGATAAACTTGTGTTTTAACTTAATCTAACACATATTTGCTAAAACCCACCAAGTTAAAGGTTTGTATTTGAAAATCAAGCATGACTAAACAAGATACTACAAAAGCATCCATTTAAATAAAGTATTATTGCAAATATAATGAAAAGAGAACACATTTCGAGTACATAATTATCATGATTATAATCTCCGCTTAAACTAATTAAAGCATGTGTTTTCAACCAAGAGGTTAGAGGTTCTTCAAATCTCCTCACTCCTACATGTTGAACTCTAAAAAAAAGTTAATTATTAGGTTAAAAGTCACTTTTGGTCCTTAAACTTTCATGAAAGTAACAATTTAATTAGTCCCTCAACTTTGATTTGTAACGATTTAGTCCCTGTACATTAATTAGTAATTTAGCCCCTATACTTTCAAATTTGTAACGATTTAGTCCCTTTTGTGAAAATTTAATGTAAAGATATAATGAAATTTCTTACCTAGATAGATTAATAAACTAATTTGGGACCCAATATGTATAAAAGCTACAAAGTTTAATCATTAAATAATAAAAATCGACATTTAACTTTGATGATTTTTTTTTGCTACAAGGATTTAATTGTTACAAATTTGAAAGTATAGGAACTAAATTGTTACAATTTTGAAAGTATAGGACTAAATTGTTACTCTTTAAAGTTCATGAACTAAATTGTTACAAAATTGAAACCACTTAGACTAAATCGTTATATAAATCAAAATTCAATGACCAAATTGTTACTTCATGAAAGTTTAAGGACCAAAAGTAATTTTTAACCTAATTATTATGATGATTATAGTTTATCAATTTCTAGACTTCATCAATTATGTCAATCATCAACATGAACAAAGGTCGATGATATTGACACGTACTCAATTCCTTGAGGTGAAGGTTCAGAAAAAATTATGAGAATCAAATATTCTCACATAAAATAAAATATAACTATCATTTAAAGTTTACAAATGAATTTGAAACATAATATAATTTAGTGGTCGAGGCATCAATAACCTTTCATATCCGGTATATTCTCACGAATATACTGTGATAACAATTTTTAAAAGTCTGCCAGTTTTTAATAAATTGAAGAAATATATACTTTACAATGTTTAGAACATTATTTTCTATAAGTGCTTTTTATAAATAAATAAATAAAGGAAAAATTCATTTTTAACCCTAAACTTTAGGGGTTGTATCAATTTTAACCCTAAACTTTCAATTTCATCAAATTGAACTCTAAACTTAACAAGTTGTATCAATTTCAACCCTGAACTTTCAATTTCATCAAATTGAACCTCAAACTTATCAAATCGTATCGATTTTAACCCTAAACTTGCATAAGTGTTACAATGCATACCTTTGGTTAACTTTTTTTTTAACCACCGTACGCGTAATTGATTATTTCTTTTTTTTTCTTAATTCACATTGCATCTGAATTGGTTTCTTATAAATAAAATATTGAATAAACTTTATTTTAGATGACTTTTTCTTGTTATTGAGGATTTTATGAGAGTTTTTGTTTTTTTTTTTTTTTTTTTTTTTGTTATTTAAGGTTGCGAAAGTAAATAAATTTTGGAGGTTTTTTATCTTCAAATATTAGTTGGTATTTTCTTGTTGCTAAGAACTTTGTGGGATTTTTTATCCTTCTTTTATTGTTTTTTTTCTTGCTAATTAGAAGAATGTACAAATCTAGGAAACGAAAATAAAGAAATTTTGAGTTTTTTATTTCTCATATTTGCTAGATTTTTCTCGTTGCCAATAACTTTGTGACTTTTTTTTATAATAATAAAAGAATTGTCTGAGATGTTTCAAAAAAAAAAAAAGAATTGTCTGAGATATTTGATTTCTTGGAGAGTTTTTCGAACAAATTAAAAATAAATCAATAAAACTGGGCATTTAAATATTTTCCATTAAGATATTTAAATAAATCAACAAATTAATAATAAAAGTGACAGTGCTTTTCATAAAATTAATATATGTATATTTTAAATAAAGCTGGGCATTTAAATATTTTCCATTAAGATATTTAAATAAATCAACAAATTAATAATAAAAGTGACAGTGCTTTTCATAAAATTAATATATGTATATTTTAAATAAAGCTGGGCATTTAAATATTTTCCATTAAGATAGGCTGAAATAAACAAACGCGAGTGGGTGGGTTGGTCACATTATTATTATTATTATTATTATTATTATTATTATTATTATTATTATTATTATTTTGCAAAGGGGTCACGTTATTATTTTAAGAGACATTTTTGTTTATTTTACAACAGAATGATGAATAGGTGGGTCTGATTTGACATGTGATTGCCTTCAGACATGCTTTAGAATTTACATTGATGTTCTCTTCGAATTATTTTTTTTTTTTGGAAAAAATCAATTTTTACCTCGAACATTACCAGGTTGTATCAATTTTAACCTTAAACTTTCAATTTCATCAAATTGAACCCTAAATTTAACAAATTGTATCAATTTGAACCTCAAACGTGCATAAATGTTGCAATGTAGACCTTTGGTCAACTTTTCATTTAAATGGCTAGAAAAAATCAAATATCTCAAACTATTCTTCTCGTTATTATCCAAAAAAGAATCACAAAGTTATTGGCAACAAAAAAATCCAGCAAATATGAGAAATAAAAAACTCGAAATTTCTTTATCTAATTAGCAAGGAAAAATTCCGTAAAAGAAGAAAAAAAAAATCCCACAAAGTTCTTAGCAACAATAAAAAACCAACAAATATTTGAATATAAAAAACCTCCAAATTAAGTTTCTTTGCTTTCGTAATCTTAAATAGCAGCAAAAAAAAACTCTCACAATTAAAGTTCTCAACAACAAGAAAAAATCATCTAAAATAAAGTTTTTCTAATATTTTATTTATAAGAAACCAATTCAAGTGCAATGTGAATTAAGAAAAAAAAAAAAGAAATAATCAATTACGTACGGTGGTTCAAACGGAAAGTTAACCAAAAGTATACATTGTAATACTTATGCAGGTTTGAGGTTAAAATCAATACAATCTGATAAGTTTGAAGTTCAATTTGATGAAATTGAAAGTTCAAGGTTAAAATTGATACAAATTGTTAAGTTTAGGGTTCAATTGGATATTGAAAGTTTGGGGTTAAAATTATACAAACCCCAAAGTTTAGGGTTAAAAATGATTTTTTCCCTATTCTTTTTCTTTTTTAAAAACTCTTTTAATCCATTCGAGTATAGCTCCATGATAATAAAAATGATGGGGTATATATTGAAGTTGGGTAGGTTATATAATTTTGAACATATGTATTAATATAACAATGTAAATATATATTTAAACTATACAAGTCAATTGAAGTGGGTATTAGATGAAACAAATATTTATAGCAAAATAATGATAATAATTGTTATGGGCAGAAATCGTTCTGTGATATTTTGTGCAGGATGGGCCCCGGTGAATCAGCCCAGAAGCTAGAAGAGGCCAAGGTGAAGAAGACCGAAGGGCCGGAGCCCAACCCGGCCCTTCCGACATGACGCTCGGCCTCATCCCAAGGGAGAGGCCGAGCAAGTGGTCGGCCTCGGCCCAATGCCGAGGCCGACCAGGGCCAAAGGCCCATGAACGCTCCGTTGGCGAGCAGCCGAAACCCTAAGGGGACCTACAAAAGGAGGAACCTCCAACGCACACAGGTATGCAAAACTTAACCCTAAATACACTCTGCTTGTTCTTCGGCCAGTAGCTAACTTAAGCATCGGAGCGCGCGTGGTCTACACCACACCGGTGTGCAGCGTTTGTTTGTTTTGCAGGTTACGCTCTTCCCGCATCCTTACAAATTCACTGCTGATCGTTGCGTGGGGCGAAGGGCAATTCCCTAAGCAAAATTCAACCATCAACAGTTGGCGCCGTCTGTGGGGAAGAGTTGACGAGCAAACGCTGTAGGCAACAAGCAAGTGCAATGGAGAACGAGAATCAACTGATCACGGGTGAGTCGAATCCTCTAGTACGGCTCGAGGCCCAAGAAACTGAGATCGCGGAGATGAAGGGGAGGATGAACGAGATGGGGCAGAACTTGGCTGAAATCCTCACTCTGCTGAAAAAGCCTGATCTTGCCGGGCATGAGGAAGAGCATCCACACAGAGACCCAAAGAAGGGTAAGGGCATAGCCAACGAGGAGGTGGGAGATTCAGAAAGCGTGACCAGCCGGATGCCACCTCCCGGGGATGATCGGGTTCAGAGGGAGGTCGGGCCGAGCCGCAAGAAGGTCCGCAGGGGTTCTCCGCTAACCCAGGCACCAGGTAAGTATACAGGAAACAATGGCAGGTTTGAGCCTCGGCCAAAGTCCGAGGCCGAGCAGGGTCGAAAGGAGCGAGAGGTATCCGGTTGGCCACAAGGGGAGGCTAGTCACCAAACCTCCCAAAAGAAGGCAGAGAACGAGGATATAGAAGATTTGATTGGGCAAGAAGGGCCAGTCTTCACTGATGAGATTATGAAAGGGGAGGTGCCGCACAAATTCAGAGTGCCGAACTTCCCGCAGTACGATGGGAAAAAAGATCCGAAACAGCACCTAGATGCATACCAAACTTGGATGGACTTTCATGGGGCAAACGAAGCAACAAGGTGCCGAGCCTTTGCACTCACACTCACAGGTTTAGCGAGGCAGTGGTTTGGGAAGGTCCCGCGAAGGTCAATAGGCTCGTTCAGAGAGTTGGCCCGAGTGTTTGTCACGCAGTTCCTGGGGGCCCGTAGTCGACAGAAGCCCCAAATCAACTTGCTGACAGTAAAACAGGGGCCCCGGGAGAGCCTAAGGGATTATATTAACAGATTTAGTAACGAGGTTTTGCAGGTGGAACGTTACGACGATGGAGTTGCCTTAACTGCTGTAATTTCAGGGTTGCAGGACGAAAGGCTACTCAATTCAATTGGGGAAAGCCAGCCACGAACGTACGTTGAGTTCATGACTCGGGCTCAAAGATATATAAGTGCTGAGGAGCTGTTGAAGTCTAAGCAGGAAGAAAGAGAGAGTCGGGGGGTAACAATGCCAGACCGACGCCGCGAAGACAAAGGAAAGAGGCACCAGGCCGAGGGAAAGGGCCGAGGCCGACCAGAGCACTCCTCGGCCAATGGCCGAGGCCGACCAGATGCCAGGGAACTGCAAAGTCGAGCAGAGCCTAAATCCAGGTACGACAGGTACACGCCACTGACAGCTTCACTTGAATAGGTCTTAGCCGCGATACAGGACACGAATCTGCTGAAACGACCGGAGAAGTTGAGATCGGATCCCGACAGGAGAAACCGAAACAAATACTGCATGTTCCATGGAGATCACGGCCACACAACCCGAGAGTGCATCCAGTTGCGAGACGAGATAGAAACCCTGATCAGAGAAGGTTACCTCAAGGAGTTCGTGGGAAACGATAGAAGCAAAAGGCCGCTACCAGCAGACCAAGGCAAGGGCGGTGCCAACCCACCACTGGAGATTCGAACCATTTTAGGGGGACCCTCAGGAGGGGAGTCAGGTAGGAAACGAAAGGCTGCCGTTCGGGAGGCGCAACACGAGCCCGATGGGCGAGGTATGTACTCACTCCATCTTGATAAAAACTCACCCAGGTTGGAGTTTACAGAGGGGGAGGCCACAGGAGTGCGTCACCCGCACAATGATGCACTAGTAGTTGCTCTGACGATCGCCAACGCAAAGGTTCACCGAATCCTCGTTGATGGGGGAAGTTCCGCTGACGTGCTCTCGGCTACCGCGTTCGACGCCATGAGGCTGGGGAATGAACACCTAAAGCCGAGTCTTACGCCACTGGTGGGCTTTGGCGGAGAAAAAGTCAGCCCGAGAGGGAGTGTAGAATTACCGGTAACGTTTGGAGAGGGATTGCATGCCATAACGAGGATGATCAATTTCTTGGTGGTTGATTGCGTCCCGGCATATAACGCCATCTCGGGATATGGCCGAGGCCGAGCACATGAAGAGGCTAGTTTTCCCCTCCCAATGGAGCTTTAGTTTAGTATTTACTATGTTTTCAGTCCTCCGGGATCACTTTCAGCTTTCGTTATTTTTTGTAATCAGTTTGTTGATCTGAAATAAAGAATTTCGTTTCATAAAGTTTCCAAATACCTTTCCCCAGAAGAGTGTACGCACCCCTGGGATGAACATTATGCTTGAAGAGAGGCTCGGGAAAATCCTTGGCCTCCCCAAGCACCTTTCCCCAGAAGAGTGTACGCACCCCTGGGATGAACATTATGCTTGAAGAGAGGCTCGGGAAACTCCTTGGCCTCCCCAAGCACCTTTCCCCAGAAGAGTGTACGCACCCCTGGGATGAACATTATGCTTGAAGAGAGGCTCGGGAAAATCCTTGGCCTCCCCAAGCACCTTTCCCCAGAAGAGTGTACGCACCCTTGGGATGAACATTATGCTTGAAGAGAGGCTCGGGAAATTCCTTGGCCTCCCCAAGCACCTTTCCCCAGAAGAGTGTACGCACCCCTGGGATGAACATTATGCTTGAAGAGAGGCTCGGGAAACTCATTGGCCTCCCCAAGCACCTTTCCCCAGAAGAGTGTACGCACCCCTGGGATGAACATTATGCTTGAAGAGAGGCTCGGGAAATTCCTTGGCCTCCCCAAGCACCTTTCCCCAGAAGAGTGTACGCACCCCTGGGATGAACATTATGCTTGAAGAGAGGCTCGGGAAAATCCTTGGCCTCCCCAAGCACCTTTCCCCAGAAGAGTGTACGCACCCTTGGGATGAACATTATGCTTGAAGAGAGGCTCGGGAAACTCCTTGGCCTCCCCAAGCACCTTTCCCCAGAAGAGTGTACGCACCCCTGGGATGAACATTATGCTTGAAGAGAGGCTCGGGAAACTCCTTGGCCTCCCCAAGCACCTTTCCCCAGAAGAGTGTACGCACCCCTGGGATGAACATTATGCTTGAAGAGAGGCTCAGGAAACTCCTTGGCCTCCCCAAGCACCTTTCCCCAGAAGAGTGTATGCACCCCTGGGATGAACATTATGCTTGAAGAGAGGCTCGGGAAATTCCTTGGCCTCCCCAAGCACCTTTCCCCAGAAGAGTGTACGCACCCTGGGATGAACATTATGCTTGAAGAGAGGCTCGGGAAATTCCTTGGCCTCCCCAAGCACCTTTCCCCAGAAGAGTGTACGCACCCCTGGGATGAACATTATGCTTGAAGAGAGGCTCGGGAAACTCCTTGGCCTCCCCAAGCACCTTTCCCCAGAAGAGTGTACGCACCCCTGGGATGAACATTATGCTTGAAGAGAGGCTCGGGAAATTCCTTGGCCTCCCCAAGCACCTTTCCCCAGAAGAGTGTACGCACCCCTGGGATGAACTTTATGCTTGAAGAGAGGCTCGGGAAATTCCTTGGCCTCCCCAAGTACCTTGCCCCAGAGAAGTGCACGCACCCCTGGGATGAACAAATGAGCGCTCAGCCTCATGCCAAAGCCGAGGCCGAGCACCCTGATGTTGGGAACGGTCCAGGGGCGTGATTGAGGGAACGCTCAACTATGAGCTAAAATGGAGGGCAGGTGAGGCCACCTACTTCGCTCGGGCAAGGAAGCCAGCCCGGGGGCGCGCTAAGTCAATGGCACATGACGGGGGTACGCTTCTCCCTTTAAGAGCCAGGTATGAGTTTGTTCTTGTTTCCTCCAGAGTTACGATTCTTGGCATGATAAGGGCATGTTTTGAGGGGGTGCTGAGGGTAGGAGTGGATTAAAAATGACCTTTTTGCTAAGGTGAAAAGGGGCCCTCCGGCCACTTCTGTAACATATCACTCTTCTCATTTCCGTTTCACCTAATCCCTACTCAGGGAATTTTTAGTTTGTATAGCTCGCCCTATCTTGCAGGATAATAAAGAAGTCATACAAAAGTCAACACGAGACGAGAGTTGTACTCTTAAATTGGGCTTAAGGAGCTCGGCCTATAGCATGAAAGTCGCACCTGAATCCCAATTCAAGAGTGGGGGCTTAATTTTATAGGTGATTTTGGACCACACAGATGGACAAGGAGCTGACGAGGACAGTCGGGCAGAGGTAGGACCGAAGACCGGACTAAAGGGTCGGGCCAAAATGGTCCGACCCATATGGTCGGCCTCGGCCTTTTGCCGAGGCCGAGCATATGGTCGGCCTCGGCAAAAAGCCGAGGAGGACCATTCGGCCCGTTTGCCGTTCTCTCTCTAATGTTTCATAAGTTGCTTGTTTGTTATGCATATGGTCTTGCCTATCCTGATGGAGCTTTTCTTAGTAATCCCAAAGATTATTCGAGGTAGGCAAGAGTGTTGAAAGATAAAAAGGCCATGGCCTATTTCATTAATTGGAAGGGAAAGTACAAGTACAGGAATTAAAGGGCGAAGTTTGACAAAGCAAGATTGGAAGCATGCAGCAGACAGAGGTAGTGCTTAGACATTCCTAACGATGGTCGTCCCCGGAGAATTCCATGTCTTCACGTCCGCTGGACGAGCTCTCTGACGCCGGATAGGAGTCGGGATCCACAAGCATGGCGGCCATCTCGGTCTTCAGAATAGATCGATCCATGTCAGGGTAATGTTTTCGCATGCGCCGGACAGCCCAGGTCGCCCCATCCTCCCACATTTGGTTGTGGGTGACAATGTAGTCCTCCGTCTTCCGATATGCTTCGGCAAGGTACTTAGTGTCGGCAAGGTGGGCTCGAGCTTCGGCTAGCTGGGCCTTGGTTTGATCCCAACCCATTTTGTGACGGTCGAGGTCGACCCTCACCTCTTCAAGGAGGCGGTTGGCGCGGTCAAGGCTGTTCTGCGCCTGGATTAGTTCTTGCCTTGGGACGCTATTCGACTGCAGTTCATTTATTTTGTTCGTCAGGCTCATGGCGGACACAGTAACCTTGGTGAAAACCTGTGGAAGAAGCAGAACTCAGTAAGAGGTTGTCCGGAAAAGGAAAGAGTAACCGAATTGTGAGCAGAAAAAAGATCTCACCTCACGGAGGTGACGATGGACAGATTGGAGGCTCTCTGCGGGGTCGTCGTAGCCTAATTCCCCCACGGGTCTATGGGTTTGCAAGCCCTGCCAGCAGCGGAGG
Organism: Luffa acutangula; assembly: GCA_036850905.1. Lineage (NCBI taxonomy): Eukaryota > Viridiplantae > Streptophyta > Magnoliopsida > Cucurbitales > Cucurbitaceae > Luffa > Luffa acutangula. Next base: position 45,119,394 of record CM072091.1, on the reverse strand, counting down.
TCGTGGGCGAGCATGTCCACTTGGTCTCCCGTCCTAGAGTAGTCCTTCGGAAGGACACAGACGGGAAGGGAGGTGCCCTCTTCTCTGATCGGAGAAGGAATGGCCGGAGGGCGGCGGCGTGACGACCTCCTCAGGCCCGTGGTGGAGGAGCGGGCAGCGACTTGGGGCGCGTCAGAATCTTCCTCGGTCAGATCGGTGACGTTTGCTTGTGAGGTGCTTGCCACACCCTTATTCTTCTTCTGCTTGCGGCTCCCGTCGTAGATTAGGCGTGGCGGCATCGCTGTATGTAAGAGAAATGAAATTAGTAAATGTGGCAAAGTCAAGTAAAAGGAAGGAAGAGAAGCGCTGGCAGGACAGCAGAGGGAGCTTACTGGACAAAGGGTGAGCGAGTCTGAGGAATACAAAGTTTTCTTGGTTGACGAGGTCGGGACCGAAGCGGTGGCAAAGCGGGATCCGTCGTACAACTTCGGCGAATAGGCGAGCTTCTGCAGTTCGACGAGCCCTCCGAGGAACTGAGAAAGTGAGAAAGATGAAAGGTGAGTTAGAAGTATTGATCAAGGCAATAAGCGCGCAAATACTCACCATATTTGCGAAAGTATGTGGAAACAGCATAATGGCTGCCGTCTGGATTTCTTTCTAACCAATTTCCCCTAACAAAGAACCACCCACTCCTCCAATTTTTCACAGATGAGGGAGTGTTAACAATGGTTCCCTGTTTGGCACTAATATAGTAAAAAAGGTGCCCAAGGTTGGGGCTGCGGCTGATAGAGTGCAGAGAAAAGAAAATATCCGGGTCCATAGTGGCATCCGGGTTGCCATATGCCCATAAAAGGATGCAACCGATGAGATGAGCCCATCCATTAGGCACAATTTGTGCCGGGGCTAGCCCGGTGATCGTCAGGAAGTGTTGGAGGAGCAGGGGAAGCGGTAAGCGGACTCCAAACTTGAACATAGCTCTGTAGAAGGCCACCTCACCTACGGGGGGGTGAGAAAAGCTTTCATCCGGATCCGGAACCCTCATGTGCACATCGTCAGGAACGCCATACTCGTACCGAAGACGCTCCAAGTGGGCCTCGGTCACCAAGGATGACGTAACTGAAGGAGGTGCCGAAGGGTCGGAATCCTCAGCTTCCTCAACGTTCTCCTCCCCCTCCGAGTAAGAAGATTCATCATAAAAGCTAGAACCGCTCCCGGAATGAAAGTCGGTATGGACAGACTCTTCACTCGACATGGCAAGAAAAACGTTTCGCAGTGAATATGAAAGAAAAGAAAAGCTGCTACCTTGGAGAAAGCTTGAGAAGAGAGTTTGGTGAGGAAAGTGGAGAGCATGAAGAGGCTATTTATAGAGCCAAAATGGAGGGAGATTGGAGAGGATCTCGGATTTCAAATTTGAAATTCAAAAAAAAAAAAAAAAAAAAAAGAAATGATGACGGGACAAGGCATGCTAGGCCTGCCACGGCAGGCCTAGCCTGCTCGGCCTCGGCAAAGTGCCGAGGCCGAGCGCACCTGCTGCCAGGCAGCAGGTGCCTGGCGCGGCAGCAGGGGGCTGACCCCCTCGGGCAGCCCCCCGTTTTGTCTTTTCCCATTCGTCTTTTTCATCCAACTAGATCCCAATGGGATTCTCTATTCCAAGATGCTAGGTTGGTTCCAAACCAACTCACAAGTTGACTAACAATCAACTGGAAGAAATCTTCTTGCCTCACAAAGAGTCAACCAAATGGTTGCATAATTAAAAGGCAAAATGTGAGGGTTTATGCATGTGTAATGGGTTTTTCTACAGTAGAATGATTGAATTCCAACTCTCCATTAGAGTCCGAGAAATGCCCCGGAACTCCAATAGAGAGTGGGGGCTTAATGTTATGGGCAGAAATCGTTCTGTGATATTTTGTGCAGGATGGGCCCCGGTGAATCAGCCCAGAAGCTAGAAGAGGCCAAGGTGAAGAAGACCGAAGGGCCGGAGCCCAACTCGGCCCTTCCGACATGACGCTCGGCCTCATCCCAAGGGAGAGGCCGAGCAAGTGGTCGGCCTCGGCCCAATGCCGAGGCCGACCAGGGCCAAAGGCCCATGAACGCTCCGTTGGCGAGCAGCCGAAACCCTAAGGGGACCTACAAAAGGAGGAACCTCCAACGCACACAGGTATGCAAAACTTAACCCTAAATACACTCTGCTTGTTCTTCGGCCAGTAGCTAACTTAAGCATCGGAGCGCGCGTGGTCTACACCACACCGGTGTGCAGCGTTTGTTTGTTTTGCAGGTCACGCTCTTCCCGCATCCTTACAAATTCACTGCTGATCGTTGCGTGGGGCGAAGGGCAATTCCCTAAGCAAAATTCAACCATCAACAATAATCAAAGTGGTTTTTTTAGTTTATGGTCTAGTAATCCTAAAATTTTGATGATTAAGGTAAAATCTAAACAATGAAAACATAATTTAATTTTAAATAAATAATTGAAATTTTTTAAGTTCTTAAACTAAATAAACAACTTGCCTATATGATTGTATATACTAAAACAATTGCATTTAAGAGATCCAAATGTATGAGGAGTTTGATATCAAAATGGTAAGTTTAAGTCAATCTTCGTTAAAGAAAATATTTGTCCACACTCTCGAGCTTTTTTAAGGTTTTTTTTTTTCGCTAAATTATAAAAAATATCTCTGAACTATGAGGTTTGTTTAAAAAATGTCTTTAAACTTTAAAAAATTTAAATAATACCCCTGAACTTTAAAAATTGTTAAAAAATACCCTTGTCGTTAATTGTTGGATGGAAACTGAGTTTCAGTTTCATTAATACCCTTGAATTTTCAAAAAATAAAAAATAAAAAATACCCATATTGGAAAATGTTTCTTCTTTTTTTCTTTTCTCATACATTTTTCCTCCATGAAAATTAATGTAAAAACTTTGCTTATAAAGGTTGTGTGCAACACAACACCATAAAACACAATGAAGTCAAGTGATTGGTGAGGAAATAATATTGAAAAGGGTATCAACAAAATTATGAAGTCAAGCACGTGTAGAATTTCAATAACGAAACAAAAGTCATCTTGAAGTTTCAACCTGAAAATCTAGTCAAACTCTTGAGATAATGTGTTGAAAGAGAAGAAAAGTCTAGCTCCTAGTCTATGAATACTTGACAAATAAGTGAAGTTTTTCATTAATTTTCATGGAGGAAGAATTTACAATGATAAAAGGAAAAAAAAACACTTTCCAATAAAGGCATTTTTTATTTTTATTTTTTAAAAATTCAAAGGTATTAATGAAACCAAAACTTTAACGGTTTCCATCTAAAAATTAACAGCAATGTTATTTCTTAACATTTTTTAAACTTTTTAAAATTTAAGGGTGTTATAGGTGATTTTGGACCACCCCGATGCATAAGGAACTGGCGAAGACAACCGAGCAGAAATCGGACTGGGAGATGGACCCAAGAGGCGAAACCGACAAGTGGGACGGGCCAAGACCGAAGGGGTCGGGCGTTTGGCCCGACCCTCGGCCCGCTTGTGCGGGGCGAGCCCGTGCGGCTCCGTTTGGTTCCCACCGCCTCTGGTTGCCCCGGTTTCGCCTAGTTTGTCCCAAAACGCCTCCGAATTTCTAAAAATCCTAGGAGGATGAGCAGGTATTTATACCCCTCTTGGTTACTGAAGAAGGGGATATGAACTCTCTACTCTCTTCTCTTACTCTCTAGCCCTCGTACTTCCGTTTTCTGACTTAAGCATCGGAGTCGATGTGGCTAGCACCTCACCGGTGTGCAGGTTTTCCGTCTTGCAGGCCACGTCTTCCCCCCACATCTACAAATTTACCGTTGGTGGCACGTGAAGGTCAGATGAGTTCCCTCCAACCAAAATCGACCATCAACAAAGGGCATTTTTGAAAGAAACCCCATAGGTTGAACCTGCAATTTTTTTCAAGCCATTAAATAATTCATATCCAAAAATTAGTTTGAGCTCCTATTTACTTAAATATTATATACTGATCTATTTTAATATATAAGTTGAACTTGCAAATATTTTTAAGCTATTAGAAATAACTTATATTCAAAAACTAGTTTGAGCTCCTATTTACTGACTTATAGCTAAATATTATGTTAAGTGATCTATTTTAGTATAAGTTCAACTGCAAATATTCTTAAGACATTAAAAATAACTCATTTTTTAATATTAGTTTGAAGTTCGAGCAATCTTCATTATAATCTATGAATCAAAGTTTCGTTCAAATTTACTGTTAAAACATATATCTTCGATCTAGTAATTAGAGATTCAGATCTTTGGCATTGAATTAAATTAAAAGTTTGATACAAATTTGCAATTTTGCTAGTAATTAGAGATTCAAATCTCTGCGATTGAATTAAATTAAAAGTTTGATACAAATTTGCAATTTTGTATTAAATAATAAATCTTGGTTGCAACTTGGAAGTTGATTTGGCCACTAAGAAAAGCTAATCCAAAAGTTATTGGGTGTTGGTGTCAACAAAGTCAACATCGAAGAAAAGTCCATTTTTATTCGTACTAAAAGAGGTTCATTTTCTTTTTCAAAAAAAAAAAAGTTCATTTTCTACAATTTACATAATTTTCTTAATATTCGCTCTCTTTTTTTATTCGTCTTTCCAATCAAAAAGCTTACGTGTAATGATAATGATGTAAGGGAGATTTTCGCCATAACTAGACCACAACCACCATGTGCAAAATATGCACTCTTCACAATTTTTATTTTTTTTTTTGAAAAGATTCACAATTTCTCTTTAGGAATAAAGTAATATTTATTTATTTATTTTTAGTACATAACATTTGGGTGGTGAAATTCGAACCTCTAACTTCTTGATCGAGAATACATTTGAATACATTTATTTATTTATTTTTAGTTTTCTAATACATTTGGGGTGGAGGAATTAAAATTGATCGTGTTTTTTTTTTTTTTTTTTGCAGGGAAGAAGAGGAAACATTAACCCATTTTATTCTGGAAATGCAAGGTAACTCAAGATGTTTGGAGCAAATGTATTCCATTTGGCATGAGTATGTTTTGTGATAACAGGAAAAATTGGACTCTTCAAGACATCTGAGATTGGATTGTAGACAGAGGAAACGCCACAATAATTGGGCTTATGATGCGGCAAAGTGGAAAACTATGGGAGACTCAAAACCAAATAGTTTTTAGGGATTCTAAGAGGCACCTGCAGGATTTGATCAACTTCATTCCAATTTCTATCAAACAACACAATAGCAGCAGCCCAACCGAAGATCAAATGAATAGTAAAAGAAAGTTGGAGTCCCATCTGTCAAGCACATTAGAAGAATCCAAAACGGCTTAGTCCACCAAATTGCTCAAAGATCGTCGAAGCAGATGAAGTCTGATCGCTGGGATGAACACCAGATTCCTTTATTCTACTTGTTGTTTTCTGGGTATTGTTCACCCTTCGTTTTTCTTTTCATTTGTTTTAGCGCCTGTTATAGATAATTTTGGACCACACAGATGCACAAGGAGTTGACGAGGACAATCGGGCAAAGGTAGGACCAAAAGACCGACCTAGAGGAAGACCGAACCAAAGGGTCGGGCCATATGGTCGGCCTTGGCCGAGCCCGGTGACCTCTTTTCGGTCCCTGATGCCCCGGATTGCCCCGTTTTCGCCTGGTTCATCCCGAAACACCTCCGAATTCCTAAAAACCCTAGGAGGACAAACATGTATGAAAACCCCTCTTCACCACGGAAGAAGGGTTCCGAAACTCTACTCTTGACTCTCCCCTTACTATCTATAGCTTCTCCTCGGTTTTCTGACTTAGACATCGGAGGCGGTGTGGCTTACACCACGTCGGTGTGCAGCGGTTTTGCTGGTCTTGCAGGTCCCGTCTTCCCCGATTTCTATAAATTCACTGTTGGTGTTAGGGGTGCAAGCAAAAATCGAAAAACCGACAAACCGAACCGAACCAAACCGATCCAATGGTTTGGTTCGGTTATTTTGAAAAAATATGGACATCTCGGTTTTGTTTTTTGGGAAAACTAAAAATTGTCGGTTCGGTTCGTTTTTCATTCAAAAACCAATAAAAAACCGAACCGAACCGACTATATTTATACCACTTAAAATATCCTAACCTTTTGCATATATCTTGTCTCTCCCCACATCTCACTTTTTTCCTAAATTGGTTGGAAATCTCTTTTTTCTATGTAATTTAAAGTATAAATTATGATATTATTTGTATGTTTATCTTTATTATGTATATTTATTTAAAATCAAATATTTAAAAATTGTTATTCATGAATTAGTTTGAGAAAATTAAGTAATTGTATTTAATAAATTAATTAATTGAAGTTTGTATTGAAAAAATGGGCACAATGGGTAATTGGGCCAAAAATAATAATAAAAAAAAATGAGTTGAAATTAGAAGAGAAAATGAGACATTTAAAAAAAAAATAAAAAAGCCCACATTGGGCCCAAAACCGAAAACCGAAGACAAACCGAACCGAAGAAAAATCGAACCATTGGACATGTCTCATATTGGACATTGGTTCGGTTGAGAGTTTTGTAAAACCGATTGGATCGGTTCGGTTCGCGGTTTAGTAAAAAACCGAACCGAGTATCACCCCTAGTTGGTGTCACGAGAAGGTGAGGTGAGTCTTCTGTCCGGATTTTGGCATCAACAACGCCTTTTATCAACAAAAAAAAAAATCTTGGTCGAGAATACATGCCTGAGCTATGTTCACTTTGACAAATAATAATATCTTACTATCTTAAAAGTGGTTTAGTTTGAGAATCATTTTTGGACACTTATGTCCTAATGTTAATTTGATAATTCCAAATATGTCCCTTATTACTTCTTCCAATTTTGTAGAATTTGAAAGAGTTTTTATAAATTATAAAAATCTTTATTACTTTTCAATTTTCACTCTCATCCACCCACTTCCCTACAATTTCTCTCCCTTTCTCTCTCCACTTTTCATTTCATCAGTGGTTGGGTTATGTGGCTCATTTTTCCATCGTTTCATATTCCACTTCTCCTCCATTTATCAATATTTATTTGTTTTTATTACTGTCATAACAAACCTTTTGTGCTTCTCTTTTAATGGTTTCAAATTCAAATAAGACTTCTCATTTACTTTTTTACTTTTTTTATATATAATTTATTTATTCTCAACCTTCTATATAAATAGACAAATCCTTATGCACATTCTTCACAACTAGAAAAATCATATCCTCTGAAATGGATGGCAAAAGTGGTAGGAACAACAACGACGAAGACTACGATAAGATTCAAGTTGACGACTATAAAAAGTGGTGGTGTAACTTTGGGAAGATGGTACCTTTCGAGGTAGAGCAAAACACTGATTCACTTCTCTTGAGATGCATTTTAGAGCAATCCTCCAATTTTTTTTGCCAACCTCCATGTGTAGTAGAAAGGAACAAGAAGTAGAGATAGGTTAAAATATCATAGTCATGTAAAAGTTTATTATGATAAACTAAAATGTGCATTTGGTTCTTTCTTTTCTTAGCTTCTAAATTTGTTGTATCAATTTGTCTTTATCGTTTATTTTTTTGTTAATTATATGACATGAAATTGATTCTTTTTTTAATTTTCATTTTGGTACATATGGTTTTCTAAATATATGGTCGTGTATGATAATCATCAAATAAAATAAACAAAACACATGTTTATGTTTATGTTTGTAGTTTTCTAAATTTATGAATTAGTATTCAATAAATTATAAAAGTTTTGAGACAAATTAAAAATAAGATTTAAAATATTTTACAATGTTTTTTTTTAAATGATGGAAATATCAACATGTTTGAAAAGTTGATCGTACATATATTTTCAATAAAAATATTTAAAAATATTTTTACCCATTTAAAAATAATCACTGGTATAAATAATTTTTCTTTTTAAAACATTGGAAATCAATTTAAAAATATTTAACCATTTAAAAATAGATAAATACTTTATTTGCTCAACAAAAACCACAAAAAACTATCGAAATTCACCTATTGAAAAAAATAAACAAATCAATCTATGTTTTATCAGTATTTTTAAAGAATATATAAATTATTTATTAATATATGAATTCATATCAACGTTAATATTAAATATGCAAATTATTATATTTTACATAAATAAATTTTCAACAAGTTAATAAATTTTAAAATTTCCAACAATGTCATGTTTAAAGTTTCAACTTTTAGATATAATAATATTTAAAATGCTCTTATTTTAACTTCTAAAAAATACTAATTAAATTAAATACTATCTTCCCTTCTTTAAAAAAATTAAATAAATACTATCTCCTATCTCTTCAAATTCTTCATTTAAGTTTTATCTCTCTCTAAAAAAAAAAAAAAAAAAAAAAAAAAAAAAAAAAAAAAAACCTCATTCTTCTCATTGTTTCCCTCTCTCATTAATTTTAGAGAAAACATTATTATTTAATAATGAGAAAAGTTAGAATGTGAATCATTAGAACATAAAGAGTTTTTTTCAAAAAAAAAAAAAAGAACATAAAGAGTTGGAACTCCAAAAAATAAAAAGAAAAAAGAAAAAAGAAAAAAGAACCTGAAGAGTTAGAATACGAGTAGTGTATCTTTTATTTTTATAAATTAATTCTAAGAATAAATTAGTTTGTCTTTAGTTATAATTAATAACGAAATTTCATACTCTCTTCCTTTTTCAACAATGTCATGTTAATAAATAAGTTTTCAACAAGATAATAAATTTTAAAATTTCCAACAATGTCATGTTTAAAATTTCAACTTTTAGATATAATATCTAAAATGCTCTTATTTTAACTTCTAAAAAATACTAATTAAATTAAATACTCTCTTCCTTTCTTTAAAAATAAAAAATAAATAAATACTATCTCCTATCTCTTCAAATTCTTCATTTAAGTTTTATCTCAAAAAAAAAAAAAAAACTCAATCTTCTTATTGTTTCTCTCTCTCATTAATTTTAGAGAAAACATTATTATTTAATAATGAGAAAAGTTAGAATGTGAATCATTAGAACATAAAGAGTTTTTTTTCAAATAAAAGGAACATAAAAAGTTGAACTAAAAAAAAAAAAGAAAAAAGAACCTGAAGAGTTAGAATACGAGTAGTGTATCCTATATTTTTATAAATTAATTCTAAGAATAAATGAGTTTGTCTTTAGTTCTAATTAATAACGAAATTTCAAAAGTTTGGAGTCTCAACAAGTTTTGTAAATTTTTTATCTTTATAACTATATAAGTAGTTATCTCATACTTTTCTTTTTCACAAAAATTTAAGTGTCATCTTTTTTCTTTTTTATTTACTTTTTCTTTCATTGTTTTAATTTAACTTATAACTTTCGTTGGAATGTTTGATCTAATATTCATGTTTAGATTTTTTAGATACAATTCTAATAGTGTGTATGTATATGTGTGGATAGTTATAATTAAATTGATACCATACTTGATACACAAATAACTTTTTAAATAGAAAATTAATTTAGATATTTGATTAAAAAAAAGTATCACGTGCGAAGCACATGGTGATAAACTAGTAATATTAAATGTTTACTAATTTAATAATAAATAATAATATTTATTTACTAATTTAATTCTATTGCTTTTTCAGAATTAAAGTTTAGTATGTGTATTTAATTAATAAACCTAGGACCACATGTGTAATTATTCTTAGCAATTGTGAGTATGATGTTTTCATTTAAAAATAGTAGATGGGCAAGTAGTGGTTTCTAGCCTATAATAATTTGGGTGAAAAATTGTAAAACTTATTTGATTGAGGGAAAAATACACTTTTGGTCTCTGAGGTTTGGGTTAAGTGACACTTTGGTGCCTGAGTTTTCAAACTCAACAAAAATACCCCTGAGGTTTGAGATAAGGAGCACTTTGGTCCCTGCCGTCAAATTTTCTGTTAATTTTTAATGGTTGCTGACGTGACACTATTATTTTAATATAAAAAATTATATATTTTATTTTTTTAAATAAAAAATATTTAAAAAATAAAATATTAATATTTAATTATTTTTTTTATTCTTTCTCCCTTTCCTTTCTCTCTCTTCTTCTTCTTCTTCTTTTCCATCTTCTCCATCTTCTCCACTTTCTCCTTCCTCCTTCTTCTTCTTCCTATGTCCGGCGACCGACGGCCACCGCTCGCCGCCGTCGGCGACCTTTTTTTTTTTTTTTTTTTTTTCTCTTCTTTCCTCTTTTTCTCTTCTTTCTTTTTCTCTTCTTTCTTCACTGATTTTTTAAAAAAAATTAAAAAAAAAAAAAAGAAAGGGGAGGAGGGACCTCCCTCCTCTATCTCCTCCTCCCTCCCTCGTTCCAGATCTGGAACGGGGGAGGTCCTCCCCTTTCTTTTTTTTTTTATTTTTTTAAATCAGTGAAGAAAGAAGACAAAAAGAAAGAAGACAAAAAGAGGAAAGAAGAGAAAAGGAAAAAAAAAAAAAAAAAAAAAAGGTCGCCGGCGGCGGCGGCGAGCGGTGGCCGCCTGTCGCCGGACATAGGAAGAAGAAGAAGGAGGAAGGAGAAGGTGGAGAGATGGAGAAGATGGAAAAGAAGAAGAGAGAAAGGAAAGGAAAAAAGAATAAAAATAATAATTAAATATTAATATTTTATTTTTTTAATATTTTATTTAAAAAAATAAAATATATAATTTTTTATATTAAAATAATAGTGCTACGTCAGTAACAGTTAAAAGTTAACAGAAATTTTGACGGTAGGGACCAAAGTGCTCCTTATCTCAAACATCAAGGATATTTTTGTTGAGTTGAAAACTTAGGGACCAAAGTGTCACTTAACCCAAACCTCAGGGACCAAAAGTGTATTTTTCCCTTTGATTAATTAGTGGTAAAATTGTTGCAACTAATTAAATCTTCAGAAATTTCAGTTAAACCCTGAAAGTATAAAATTGTTATAATTAAAACCAAATTCTTTATATAACTTTTTTTTCTTTTCTAAAATCAAGATGAGAGCTAAATGTCAATTTTTTAATGGTTAAAATTGTACTTTTAAATCTTTAAAGAGTAAAAAGAGATAGAGAGATCCATTTGCAAAAATTCTATAATTTGAAAGTTATCCTAGAAGTGCCCCATGCTTTTTGTAAAATTTAAGGAATTAATTGCAAATTTGTGTACCTTAGGAGATGATTGACCAATTAGTGAATATTTGAAGACGTGATTGTAATTACCTTATAGTTAGGGGTGGTTTTTGCAATTTTCTTTTTCTTTTTTTTCATAATATAAGAGCTTGTTTGGAGGATCATTTTAAAAACATATATATATATATTTTTTTAACAATGATCCATACATGTTTTTCACAACTTACAAGGTTACAAAAAAAAAAATTGTCTCTATATTTTGGAATTCATTTCTTTTTTTTTATAAAAAAAAAACTAGAATTCATTTCATATTAGTTTCTATATTTTCAAATGTCCTATACTTTCTATAAATTTTAAAATTAATCCTCATTGTCAGTTCAAAGTTAATTTTTATTTAACTTATTTAAAAAAAAATTATTGAACTTGGTATATTAATAATAATAATAATAATTTTCATTCAAGAAAAGACACAACACGAATACGTTTTCAAATTTTCAAAGTTAATTTAAGATTTATTGAAAATAGGAGGACTACATTTTGACATTTAAAAGCATAATAACTAAAATAAAACAAGTCCTAAAGTTTTATTGGCATGTACTCTCGACCATGAGGTCAGAGGTTCGAATCCCCCCACCCTCAAATGTTGATGTACTAAAAAAAAAACAAAAAAACAAAAAAAACAAGTCCTAAAGTTTAGGACTAAAATGATATGGTAACTATTTTTTAATCATTCAAATTTGTTATTTTGAAACAACAAAGTATTTTAGATATTATGTGCAATTGCAAGAATTCCATTAAAAAAACAAAAAACAAAAGAATGCATGTGATTTTTTCATTAATTAGAAATAGTCATCAATACAAATCACGTAAATAAAACCATAATAGTCTTAATTATGATAAAGTTAATTACGTTGTGTTTTATTTTTTGGGATAAATTATGAAAAATATATCTAAACTTTGCACTTTGTTTAAAAAACACACATATTCTTTCAAAACTTGCAATACTACCCTTAACTTTTTATAAATGTTTCAAAACTATCCTTGGAGTAGAAAAACCATTAGAATGTTGGACGAAAAGTCAACGTGTCTGAATATCATTCTTTCATACTTAATACAGACAAGCATCCTAGTCACTGCCACAATGTTCTAACTTTCAAGTCACCACTTTGTCAATTTTCCATCCAACATTTTAACAGATTTCTACTCCAAAGTCGAAGTAGTTTTAAAACGTTTATAAAAGCTCAAGGGTACTATTTCAACAACTTATGAAAGAATAAGAATTTTTAAAACGTTTATAAAAGCTCAAGGGTAATATTTCAACAACTTATGAAAGAATAAGATTTAAAAAAAAAAAAAAAAGGCAAAGTTCATGATTATTTCTTTGAGGGAAAATTACCTTTCTAGTCCTTGAGTTTTAAGAAATAAGTGCATTTGGTCCATGAGTTTTCAAAATGGACATTTTTAGTCTTCGAGTTTTGAGAAATAGGTTTAAAAGGTCCTTAAGTTTTCAAAATGAACCGTTTTAGTCCTTTAGTTTTGAGAAATAGGTTTAAAAAGTCTCTTATATTATTTTTTCAATTTTTTAAATTATACTTTTTAATTATGTTAATTTAAAAAAATCATTCAATATTAAAATATAATAAAAAATATTAATTTAAAAAAAGTTGAAAAAATAAAATGATGGACATTTTAAACCTATTTCTCAAAACTCAAGGATTAAAGAAGTCCATTTTGAAAACTTAGAGATCTTTTAAACATATTTCTCAAAATTTATAGGCTAAAAATGTCTATTTTGAAAACTCAGGGACCAAACGCATATACCTCTCAAAACTTAGGAACTAAAAAGGTATTTTCCCCTTTCTTTTATGATTTATCTTTTTTTTTTTCCTTACAAGAAATAACTACGTTTTTTTTCTTATATTACTAATTTTAAAACAATAACTATGTTGCTGAATGCCCGTATATATTAGTAATGTTAGAAATATGAAAAAGAAACATATATTACTATTTTTTTTTTTTTTTTTTTGAGAAAAAACATATATTACTAATTTTAAAACAATAAAACTATTTTACTTATTTTATGCCGAGCATTAATTCCATAAAAGAGAATACATGTGTCTTTTTTTTTTCATTAATTTAAAATCATTATGGACCCAAATCATGTAAATAAGACCATAATTGGCTTAATCATGATAACGTTAATTATACTTTTTTTGTACAAGCAGTTACTTTGTTCAATGCATAAAAGTTGTTTAAATTAATAAAAATATTTTAAACACCGGAAACAAAGTAAGTATATATATATATATAATTTTTTAAAAAATACGAATGAACATTAAAAAAAAATCTAGGGAAGTTTATAAATAACAACACTTATTTTTCTCCTCTCTACATTATCATTCCATTTTGACTTTTTTTTTTTTTTAAGTTAACATGATGGAGATCTAAAACTTTAACCTTTTATTTGGATGTATATCTTAACTAATTGAGTTATGCCAATGTTGAATTTATAAATTAATTTGTTTCATTCCAATCTATTTTAGTTATTGACATTAATAATCAAATTAAATTTCCACTAAAAATTAATGTTCCATCCTACATATAATTCGTATCTCCTTAACAAGTCTAACATGTCACATGCTTCTTCTCAAAAATAAATAAATAAATAAATAAAATAACATGTTACATGTTTGGCTTAGATTTTTTTTTTCATACATGAAGAAGCAACATTATTTTTTCTTCTAAAAAAATATTACTATTATTATTATTATTATTATTATTATTATTATTATTTTAAAGACCAACATTAACATTTTGACTTACACAATGTTTGGTGTATTAACAATAAATGAAGGCAGATATTAAAAGAGAAAAATATTATGAATATGTTAGAAAATAGATGTCCATGTGTCAAGAAATGTATTGATCTTATGACTTGAAAATGTTGAAAAACTTGGATGCCTATGTGTCACCCAAGTAATGGACCTCATGACTTGTATAAGCTTGTTAACCAAGCATCCCTAATACAACAATAACAAGAAGAAACTTTCAAGCTCATGGTGGAATTCTCCATTTTCTTTCTCCATCTTTCTCCACTCTCATAATTCCTTAAGCTTGCTATTTTGTTATTTTGTTTTCATTTACTTTTATCTCTTTTATATTTTAGTTTATATTTATTTCATTTTCTTTATTTATATATTATTATTATATTATCTATTATCATATTATTATCTTTTATCCATCTTCGTATTCCCGTTGTGCTACTCAATTTCACAACACGTTATCAGCACGAGCTCCCTGTCGTTTCCCTCACTGAAGGTAAGTTCTAAAGGTATGTCAGTTTTTATAATTAATAGATTAAATGTTATTTTACATGTTTAGTATATATTAAATTTCTACAATATTTTGTAATAGTGTTGCTATGACAAATCTTACAAAATTAGAATTCTCAACTCTTGTCATTAATGACAATAATTATTTGTCATGAGTACTCAATGCCGAAATACACCTGGATGTTATGAATCTTGTGGAAAAATTTGAAAGAAAAGTATGATCATCAGAAAACAGTTATTCTTCCTAAAGCTCGTTATGAGTGGATGCATTTGAGGCTATAAGATTTTAAATCAGTAAGTGATTACAATTCCACATTATTTAAAATCAGTTCGAAATTATCATTATGCGGAAAGAAAATTACTGATGTTGATATGTTAGAGAAGACATTTTCTACATTTCATATCTCGAATATGCTCCTGCAGCAGCAATATCGAGAGAAAGGTTTTAAACAATATTCTGAAATAATTTCATGTCTTCTCGTGGCCGAACAAAATAACGAGTTATTGATGAAAAACCACGAATCTCGACCAACTGGAAAAACACCATTCCCTGAAGTGAATGCTGTGAATTTTAATAATAATTGTGGTCGAGATCATAGCTGTGGTAGAGGAATAAATAATTATTATTCTTATGGTGGTTGTTCTAATTTTATAAGAACCACTCAAAATAATGATCACAAAGGAAAAGCTCCACAAGATAAGAGTTCAAAAAGTGTTGAAAATAAATGTTTCCGATGCGGAATGACTGGGCATTGGTCACGTACCTGTCGTACGTTAAAACACTTAGTTGATCTCTATCAAACCTCCCTGAAGGAAAAAGGAAAAGATATGGAAACAAATCTTACATACCAGGATAATGATATATTTGATCCATCCAATATGATAAATTTGGATGTGGCATGTTTTTATGAATCTCCTGAAGAGAAGATTGGCACAGGTTGTGGAACCTCAAGTGCTTCTTTTGACTTTGAGAATATCTAATGTTGTTGTTTTTATGTTTTCTTTAGTAAATATTAACTGTTGTATATTTCAAGTGTTGTTTTCTTATTGTAATTATTCTCTTTTAATGAAGAAACATGGAACGTTTTCATATATTGGGTGATTAAAAAATTAACAAAGAAGATTTATGTCTGGCAGACAGTGCAACTACGCACACAATACTTACAAGTAGAAAATATTTTTCCAAATTGACAATGCTGGAAGCAAAAGTCAATACGATACCAGGTTCTGCAAACCTGATTGAAGGATTTGGAAAAGCAAATATTATTTTGCCTAGAGGAACAAAATTTATAATTAATAATGCATTGTTCTCTAGTCAATCAAAGAGAAATCTACTAAGTTTTAAAGATATACGTTGCAATGGCTATCACATTGAGCCTGATAGTAAAAATAATGTGGAATATCTGTATATTATCTCTACTGTCTCAAATGAAAAACGTATATTAGAAAAGTTGTCTGTTTTATCTTCTGGATTGTATTATACTCATATACGAGTAATTGAAACGTATGCAACGATGAACCTGAAGTTCATGAATCCAGACATATTTACAATTTGGCATGACCGATTAGGTCATCCAGGGTCTATAATGATGAGAAGAATTATTGAGAATTCAGATGGACATCCATTGAAGAACCAGAAGATTCTTTAATCTAATGAATTATCATGTGGTGCTTGCTCTCAAGGAAAATTAATAATAAGACCATCACCAGCTAAAGTGGGAACTGAATCACCTGCATTTTTGGAAAGAATTCATGGTGATATATGTGGACCTATTAACCCACCAAGTGGACCATTCAGATATTTTATGGTATTAATAGACGCATCCAACAGATGGTCACATGTGTGCTTATTATCAAGTCGAAACCTTGCATTTGCAAGATTACTTGCTCAAATAATTAAATTAAGAGCACAATTTCCCGATTATACAATTAAGACAATTCGTCTTGATAATGCTGGTGAATTTACATCCCAGGCTTTTAATAATTATTGTATGTCAATTGGGATAAGTGTTGAACATCTTGTAGCTCATGTTCATACACAAAATGGTCTAGCTGAATCATTTATAAAACGTCTGCAATTAATTGCTAGACCGATGCTTATGAGAGCAAGACTTCCAATATTTGTATGGGGTCATGCAATTTTACATGCTGCATCGCTTATACGCATAAGGCCAGCAGCCTATCATAAATACTCTCCAATACAATTAGCTTATGGCCAGCAGCCAAATATATCCCATCTGCGAATTTTTGGATGTGCAGTATATGTTCCAATTGCTCCACCACAACGTACTAAAATGGGTCCTCAAAGGAGGTTAGGAATATATGTTGGATATGATTCCCCATCAATAATTAAATATCTAGAACCCCTGACGGGTGATGTTTTTACTGCACGATTTGCTGATTGTCATTTTAATGAGACAAATTTTCCAACATTAGGGGGAGGAATTATGAAGTTGGAAAAAGAAATTACATGGAATGCATCATTATTGTCTCATTTAGATCCCCATACAAATCAATGTGAACTTGAAGTTCAGAAAATAATTCATTTGCAAAATATTGCAAATCAAATGTCAGATGCATTTACAGATGCTAAGAGAGTGACTAAGTCACATATACCAGCTGCAAATGTCCCATCAAAAATTGATATCCCAACACAACATGTTGTCATTAATGAATCTAAAACACGCCAGAAGCGTGGTAGACCAACAGGTTCCAAAGATAAAAATCCTCGGAAAAGAAAAGTAGTCAATAATCAAAAAGACGTAATCGATAATGTGGATATTCCAGAAGAAATCCTGAATGTGACTACTCATAAGAATATCGAAGAAGGTGAAATACCTGAGGATAATAATGAGATTTCCATAAACTATGTCATGACAGGAAAAAGATGGAACCGAACTAATATGGTTATTGACAACATTTTTGCATATAACGTTGCTCTTGATATTATATCTGAAAATGAGGATCCTGAACCAAAATCTGTTGAAGAATGTCGACATAGAAAAGATTGGCTTCAGTGGAAAGAAGCAATCGAGGCAGAATTAAACTCACTTTCAAAACGTCAGGTTTTTGGACCAGTAGTCCAAACACCAGAAGGTGTCAAACCTGTGGGATACAAATGGGTATTTGTGAGAAAAAGAAATGAAAAGAATGAGGTCACAAGATATAAAGCGAGACTTGTTGCACAAGGATTCTCGCAAAGGCCTGGTATTGATTATGAGGAGACGTATTCTCCTGTGGTGGATGCAATTACATTAAGATTTTTAATTGGCTTGACTGTGTATGAAAGTCTGGACATGCATCTTATGGATGTTGTCACAGCATACTTATATGGATCTCTTGATAATGATATTTATATGAGAATCACAGAAGGATTTAAGGTACCTGAAACATATAAATCAAATTCTTAGGAATTCTATTCAATAAAGTTACAGAGATCATTATATGGATTGAAACAATCAGGACGAATGTGGTACAATCGCCTGAGTGAATATTTATTGAAAGAAGGGTATCAAAATAACCCCATTTGTCCATGTGTTTTTATAAAGAAATCACAATCAGGGTTTGCTATTATAACTGTATATGTTGATGACTTAAATATAATTGGAACTCCTGAAGAGCTTTCAAAAGCAATAGAATATCTCAAGAAAGAATTTGAGATGAAAGATCTTGGGAAAACCAAATTTTGCCTTGGTTTGCAAATTGAGCATTTAGCAGATGGGATATTTGTTCATCAGACAACTTATACAGGAAAAATTTTAAAAATATTTTATATGGATAAAGCACATCCATTAAACATTCCAATGGAAGTTCGTTCATTAGATGTGAAGAAAGACATATTTCGACCTCAAGATGATAATGAAGAACTACTTGGTCCTGAAGTACCATATCTTAGTGCAATTGGTGCACTTATGTATCTGGCTAATAATACAAGACCAGATATTGCATTTTCAGTAAATTTATTAGCTAGATATAGTTCTTCACCAACGAAAAGACATTGGAATGGAGTTAAGCATATACTTCGCTATCTCCGAGGAACGATTGATATGGGTCTATTTTATTCAAATAAATCAAATTTTGATCTGGTTGGTTATGCAGATTCAGGATATTTATCTGATCCACACAAAGCTAGATCTCAAACAGGTTATCTATTCACATATGGAGGAACTGCTATATCATGGCGATCAGTGAAACAGACCATAACGGCTACTTCCTTTAATCATGCTGAAATTCTTGCAATTCACGAGGCAAGTCGAGAATGTGTTTGGCTAAGATCAGTAACTCAACACATTCGTGGAACATGTGGTTTGTCTTCTAGCAAAATCCTTCCAACAATATTATATGAAGACAACACAGCTTGCATAGCTCAAATCAAGGGAGGATATATTAAAGGAGATAGAACAAAGCATATTTCACCCAAGCTTTTCTACACTCATGATCTTGAAGAAAATGGTGATATCACGGTACAACAAATTTGTTCAAAGGATAACCTGACAGACTTATTTACAAAGTCATTACCTACCGCAACCTTTGAGAAATTAGTACACAAAATTGGAATGCGGCGACTCAGAGATCTCTAATGATGTTTCTATGAGGGGGAGAAAATATATCGTATTCTTTTAGGTTTATTAAAATATATGAAATATGTACTCTTTTCCTTTACTAGGATTTTTTTTCCCATTGGGTTTTTTCCTAGTAAAGGTTTTTAACGAGGCATATTTCATATATGGGCATCTAAGGGGGAGTATTGTGAATATGTTAGAAAATAGATGCCCATGTGTCAAGAAATGTATTGATCTTATGACTTGAAAATGTTGGAAAACTTGGATGCCTATGTGTCACCCAAGTAATGGACCTCATGACTTGTATAAGCTTGTTAACCAAGCATCCCCTTCTTTCAAATGCCTATAAATAGTGGCATTATGTGAAGTTCAAAATACAACAATAACAAGAAGAAACTTTCAAGCTCATGGTGGAATTCTCCATTTTCTTTCTCCATCTTTCTCCACTCTCATAATTCCTTAAGCTTGCTATTTTGTTATTTTGTTTTCATTTACTTTTATCTCTTTTATATTTTAGTTTATATTTATTTCATTTTCTTTATTTATATATTATTATTATATTATCTATTATCATATTATTATCTTTTATCCATCTTTGTATTCCCGTTGTGCTACTCAATTTCACAACAAAAAACAATAAATGAAAGCATAAGGACAATAATACAACATTAACATTATTAGAACTAAAAAATAATATTAAAATTATAATTTAGTGAAGGCAGGTCAATAAAGGAGAGAGATTTTATGCCTAAAAAACATCCAATCAATCCGAAGAAAGTAATTGTGCGAATTAAATGATTTTCTTTTATAAAAAAAGATGGTTCTTTTTCTGAAAAAAAAAAAAAGCGAAAAAAAATCACAAAATTCAATGAATAGGATCATACTTGTGTGTATATATATATATTAGTGTCCCTAAATAAGAAACGCATAAATCTAAATAGTTTCCATATGCTAACTATTCAAAAGTAGAAAATATTCTCCAATCAAATTTACTTGTATATCTAATAATTAAAAACATTAAAATTAGTTTTAAAAAACATATAACTTAGACACTTCCATATGTTCATAAAGTCTGACATTAACATTATGATTATATGATAAGAGAAATCTACAAAATATAAACAAATATCACTAATGTAAATATTATATTAATAACAAAGTTTAATGTAGATTGAAATGTTATATTTTTTTTTTTTGAAAAAATACATTTTTGGTCTCCTAAGTTTGAGATATGTAGCATTTTGGTCCATGAGTTTTCAAACTCAACAAAGATTTGGATTTTATTACACCCTTTGTCCCTCGGTCCAATTTTCAGTTAATTACTTGGTGTTGTAACACTTTTTTTAATTAAAAATTATTTTAATTTGTTAAAAAATAAAATAATATTAAATTAATAAAAAATATTGTTTTTTTTTCTTTTTTCTTCTTCATCTTCCTCCCTTCCTAGATTTGAGTTTATTCCAGTTGGATTCGAACCCTTCAAATGCAATAGGAACGAAGGAGGTTTCTCGGTTCCAAATTTTGTTTTAATAAAAAAAATGCGAGAGGAAGGGAGAAAGAAGGAAAAAAAAAAGAAAAAGGGAAGGAAAGGGAAGAAGAAAGGAGGAAAAAAAAAAGAGTGAGTCAGCGTCGACATAGGCGGAAAGTGACAGTGACGACAAATGGTGATGGCGATAGCAACTCCGATGTTGGTAGGTTTGGGGAGGGGAAGAAGAAGAAAATGGGAAGGGAGGGAGATGATGAAGAAAAAAGAAAATGGAAAAAATGATAATGTCACATTAGCAATCTGTTATTTTAGTGGAAAAATTGACAGAGTTGTTATAGGCAATTTTGGACCACCCCGATATACAAGGAGCTGACGAGGACAATTGGGGAGAAATCGGGCTGAAAGATGGACCAAGGAGGCAAAACCGGCAAGTGGGACGGGCCAAGACCGAAGGGGTCGGGTTTTTAGCCCGACCCCCTGCTCGGCCCGCTCGTGCGGGCCGAGCCCGTTCGGTCTCGTCTGGTCCCCACCGCCTCTGCTTACCCCGGTTTCGTCTGGTTTGACCTAAAACGTCTCTGAAACCCTAAAAAAGCTAGGAGGATGAACAAGTATTTATACCCCTCTTCACCACTGAAGAATGGACTCCGAATTCTATCCCGAAACATTATTCTATATTCTCTACTCTCTCCTCTTGCTCTTACTTTTCCACTCCCTACCGTTCTGTTTGCTGACTTAAGCATCGGAGCCGGTGTGGCGAGCACCACACCGGTGTGCAGGTTTACTGTCTTGCAGGCCACGTCTTCCCCCATCATCTACAAATTTATCGTTGGTGGCACGTGAAGGTCAGGTGAGTTCCTCTGGCCAAAATCGACCATCAACAAGAGTGACAAATGATGCAATGAAATTCAAAACTTAAGAGTAAAAATCTATTCTAAACCTTGGGATCAAAAGTGTATTTTCCTTAATATTTGTTAGTTCATTTAATTTTATAAAAATATCTATCGATATTTTATAAAATTAAGACTTCAATATTTAACTGAAATGTAATTTAATTAGTTAAAATATTATATCTTCGATAGAAAGGAAGAAGGAAAAATAGAGGTTAACCCTCACCTACAAACGAGGCTGACTCAAAAAGAGAAAAGAAAAAGAAAAAGAAAAAGAAAAAGAAAAACCTCGACGTTCAAAAGCGATGGACCAAATACACTCAAAATTGAAATCCATATTTTATCGAAAAGTACCATCATTAATATTAAAATAAAAAACATGCACAAGTGGGAGAAATAAAACAAAATAATCCCATAGGCCATACGCAGGAAAATAACAATAAGTAAAATTTAATTAAAAATTCCAGAAAAAAATAAAAAAGAGAATTTTGGTGGTCAAATAAAATTTAAAATAATAATCCACTTTAGAATCATTTCATTTCAATCACGTACTTTTAAATATATTTTCAATAAATCTTAAAATGAGTATTTATTATGAATTTAAAATATTTTTTTTTATTGAAATTTATTAAATAATAATAATTTTTCAGATAAGAAAAGACACCATGAAAATATGTTTTAAAAAAATTCATTTCATAGTAAGAAGTTTTCTATGACTAACTTTTTTTAAAATTAACAATAAACTAACAGTAAAAACTAGTTTACCAAATGGTTAATTTAAAAAAATCAAAAATAAAAAACCAAATGTTTATGAAACGAGACCTAAATTTGAATATTAAGATGCAAAAGTACAAACATCATGATATTTTAACTCAATCAAAACAAATAAAATTTAAAATAATTATAAATATTATATTAATATATTAAAATAAATAAATAAATTAGATAATTATTAATTAAAAAAAAAAAAAAAGGAAAAAGGAAAAAAACTCAGTCCAAGGCGAAAGATCTCTACAGAATTGATGACCCGGGAACACTAACAAACGTCCCTTCTTCTTCGTTATTCGTTTCCTTCATTTTCAAGTTAAGCTCCAACCTTCACTCGCCATTCTCTCTCTCTCTCTACCTCTCTGCTTCTTCTTCCTCACTCCAATGGCGTCGGTCTTGGACTCCGTTGATGATTTCTTCAGTCGCTGTCAGCAGTCCGGCGACGCCGCTTACGCCGCCCTCCGTTCCGTCCTCGACCGCCTCGAGGATCCGGCTACCAGAGTCCGAGCTCGTGTCTTCCTTGCCGATGTTCAGAGCCGTTTCCCTACCAAGGATGATTGCGACCGCTGCTTCTCCTCCTACCATTTCCGGATCGAGGATATCTTTCTCGATCAGTATGAAGGTCCGCCACTTTGACTCGTAGTTTTCTTTTCTTTGTTGCTGTTGTTTTGGACCAATGTTCGTGTGTTATGAAACGCTGTTTTCTTAATTTGATTTTGTTTTCTTAAGTTACGATTTGTGATTGCACGAGTTCGTATTGTCGTTGCAACTGATACCAATGAGAGAATCAGAACGCTTTGTGTGCCTTGCGTTGCGTTTGCTTCTGGCTTCTGCTGCCGGGAATGAATTATGTAGTCGATTATATGAATTGTTACCTGCTGAAGAAGATTTCTATTCCTATTTTGATTTTTTTTGTTTTTGATATTTGTCTTCTTCTTACAATCCCAAATATCGTGGAATATTTCTATTTCTAGGAGTTGGTTATTATTTTCCTTTTCTTATGGGTTCCTGTTCTGGAAAAGAAGCAGAAAGCTATAGATTCAATTCGAACATTTCTTCTATTTTTTTTTTTTTTCCCTTCCATTTGAATTGCGGGCTTGCCTATGTTGGATGCAACCAAGCACTGAAGTCTCATGGCCTGCAAATTATACCCGAACTATGGTAGCATCTGCCAGGTTTATATGGCAACTGGTGAATTCTCCATCGCGGTAGCTGCTGTATGGTCAGTACAATTGTCAAAACATACTCTGCTTATGCCCGCTAGCATATATAGTCATTACATAAATAGTGATCAAGCTGATCGTTCTGCACCAGTTCGTTTTAAATTTTTTTCCCCTTTTTGCTGTTTGTCATGTTCTTTGGCCGGATGGCTGGGGATCTATAAGTATGAAAGGACCTCGGACTTCTTCTCTTTTTTCTCCCCGCCAAAACACATTCTAATTTATGAAATGAAATCTAATGGTATGTACCGGTCGTCTTTTAGGAGCTTAGTTATATGTTCTTCTCAATATAATTATCAGCGCAATTATCATTTTGCCACATCTTTTAATCAATATTCCGGAGATGTGGTTGGTTTTTAACTTCAATTGGCTGCAATTTTTGTTTTGTCTTGCCATTTTTTTAATCTGCCTTAAAACCTTTTTCTGGGAAACCTCAGGTTACCATGGGAGGAAGAAATTGACGTCAATGGTAATCCCTAGCATTTTTGTCCCTGAAGACTGGTCATTTACGTTTTTTGAGGGATTGAATAGGCATTCAGACTCCATCTTTAAGGATCGAACAGTGGCGGAACTTGGTTGTGGAAATGGGTGGATATCCATCGCCATTGCTGATAAATGGTTACCTTTGAAGGTTTGTCTTCTTTCCATCGCTTACCTCTTCTAGCAGAAAGAGGAAAAAATTTTGTCTTGAACTTTTCATTTCCCTGTATGCTTTCCTTTCCGTATGTTGACAAAAACTAGACATTAACATCCATAAACTTATAAGTTCTGCTTCCTGCCGAGATTCATGCATCATCTTGGTGTGGCTGGTACAGAATGTTGGCATTTGAAATTCATGTCTTAACTTTTGTAGGTCTACGGCCTTGACATCAACCCTCGAGCAGTAAAGATTTCTTGGATTAATCTATATTTAAATGCTTTGGATGAGAAGGGCCAACCCATTTTTGATGCCGAGAAGAAAACCCTTTTGGATAGAATAGAGTTCCATGAATCTGATCTGCTGGGCTATTGTAGAGATAACGACATCCAACTCGAGCGAATTGTTGGATGCATTCCTCAGGTACAGCCTCTTTACGTACTTCAAGTTATGCTAGTATTGATAAAATTTAATTATTAGTGGAAACTTGCAGGATTGATTGTGGAAGAACTCAGATTCTTAAAATAAATTGTAGGACTCACAATTGGTTGCCTCTTGTAGATTCTTAACCCAAATCCAGATGCTATGTCCAAGATGATTACAGAAAATGCAAGCGAGGAATTTTTATACTCATTGAGTAACTATTGTGCACTTCAGGTAATTAAAAAAAATGATAATCTAGTCTTAGTGCATATAGTTCGTAGTCATCTTATGAAAAGATTAAACCTTAAGTGCAGCATCATATATATTTTTTTCTGCCTCTTATACTTCTGTATTTTATTTAAGTTGAAGAGAAGTTCTAGATAAGAATCTGAAAAGTTCTTTGTTCTGATAAAGAAAATTTATTAGTCACTTCTACACTTCTTTTATGTCACAAAAAATATTAATGGTAAATTGTTAAGGAAGAATGAAAAGACCTTTTGGATCTCTATTGCTTGAATTCACCACGTTTACTCTGTTCTATAGTAACCAGTCCTTATGCTTGCAAAATCCTCAAGAATAACCTCCGCTCTATTTTCATTATCATTTGAAACGCTGCTTAAATTGGTACGAGGCCAATGGTTACCAGATTTATAAATTACTCAATTAATCACCATAATTTACTTGCATCTTTCCATTTCCATCTTGTTCCATCAATTTACTAAATGCATTTTTCATCCTGCCACGTTGATGTGTTAAGTTTCTTTGGATGATGTACATTGTTCATTTCGGTCTATTGTTTTTCACTTGTACTATCTTATAATGCAGGGTTTCGTTGAAGATCAGTTTGGATTAGGTCTGATTGCTAGGGCAGTAGAGGAAGGAATAAGTGTTATCAAACCTATGGGGATTATGATATTCAATATGGGAGGTCGTCCCGGACAGGGTGTTTGTAAGCGCTTATTTGAACGGCGTGGCTTCCGAATTAACAAGCTTTGGCAGACAAAAATTCTTCAGGCAAGTAAATCTTTTTCATTAGAGATAATGTATCTATTCATATAGAGTTTATATTCATATATTGTATTTACAGGCGGCTGACACTGACATCTCTGCCTTGGTTGAAATTGAGAAGAACAGTCCACATCGTTTTGAGTTTTTTATGGGACTTTCAGGGGATCAGCCTATTTGTGCTCGAACAGCATGGGCTTATGGGAAGGCTGGTGGTCGCATCTCTCATGCACTATCAGTTTATAGCTGTCAACTCCGTCAGCCAAATCAGGTTCTGTACACTGAAGTGGTTTTTGAAGTAGAATATATGAGGATATGGAACTAACGTTAAATATGAAATCTTAATGAACCGACAGGTTAAGACAATATTTGATTTTCTTAAGAGTGGATTCCAAGAAATCAGCAGTTCATTAGATTTATCATTTCAAGATGATTCCGTTGCTGATGAGAAGATTCCATTCCTAGCTTATCTTGCCAGAATATTGAAAGAAAGTGCATATTTTCCGTATGAGCCACCGGCTGGGAGCTTGCGTTTCCGAAACCTTATTGCTGGATTTATGAAAACATACCACCACATACCACTCAGTGCTGGTGTAAGATGACCTACTAGTTAACCACTTTTGAAATTCTAACTTACATTATTATTTGTTTATATAAGCATGGAATCAACATGATTACTTCTTGAATCATAGCCGTAACAACATTATTGAGTATTCTTATGCAAAAAAAAAAAGAAAAAAAGAAAAAGAAATATTGAATATGCTTGTTTGAAGTGAAAACTATCTTCATCAATATTTTGCATAAATTCTCTTAGAAGTTGTTAAATATTTTACAAATTTGATCAATATGTAATTAAACAAATTGACTTCTTATATGAATTCATGCCTACTAAACAAGTGTTAGATATACAGGCCATTTATGAAAAAATAGATAAAATCTTGAGTCTGCTTGATTGTATTTCTGAGTTTGTGTTCACTAAATTTATGACCGCAGCAAATAGTGGTCCTTTTTGCCATTGATCGGAATTTTGCATTGTTCAAGCATATGATAGGCTAAAGAGTCTAGTGAATTAGATTTCATTTTTCTTACGTTCTTCCTGTAACATATAACTGACATGAGATTAGGGAATTGAAGAGCCCCTGTAAAATCTATAAGCCCCTCACCTTTAAAGTGATTTGGGTGATTTGTCTTCTTTTGGTTATTTAAGGTAGGGAATGGATGATGAACGTCGAACTATGCTCACTTTATGCCATGGTCTTTATAATGTGTGATACTTTAAATTACCAAGTATTGACAGCATAGAAGTGTTTAACCCATGGTTTTAATTCTTTGATTTTATTATTCATTTTGGATCTAAAATTTTTCTTCATTTTCATCTCTGTTTCTAATTGCAATAATAGCTATTAGGGTCATTGTACAAAAAAAATAAATTAAAAATAAAATGACGTCCTTCAAACTGCAATTATGTTACTCATCCTTTGTGTTACACGTCTTTCTTCTTTAGATATTAGATAAATTTTGAGCTTAAGTTTTCTCATTTTTCTGTCACATCTTTATAGATGTGTTCAGCTCTATTCTAATCTTCCGATTTGTTGCTCTACTCATCAATGAATGCACACAAACATATGTATCTCCATCTCCTCATCTGTGCTGAACACTTGCAAATACACAGTTTTTTTTTCCCCCTAGAGAAAGTGCCACAAAATGTTTTTTTTTGTTATGTGGTGCGTACACAAAGCTGCATCTCTGACTAGTCTGTTGCCATTTCTTGTGAAGAATGTTGTGGTCTTTCCTTCAAGGGCTGTAGCCATTGAGAATGCTCTTCGCTTGTTCTCCCCTCGACTTGCTATTGTGGATGAGCATCTAACCCGGCACCTACCAAGACAATGGTCAACTTCTCTCAATATTGAGGTAAGTGCACCTTCATACACAACTATGCACATCAATCTCTTTCTTTCTTAAATATAATCAGTTTTCGTTTTTAGATTCAGTTCTCTGAACTAGACTCTATTGCTACACCATCCAATGCAATTAATATATATTAATTAGGACTTAATGACCATGGGTTAGCAATGTGATATGCATGGGATCATTTCTATTCTTGTTCTGCAGACTGGAATCGATCGTGCTGCAGCAGATGATGTACTTACGGTTATTGAGGCCCCAAGCCAGTCCGATTTAATGATCGAGCTGATTAAGAAGCTGAAACCTCAGGTGGTGGTGACTGGGATGGCTCATTTTGAAGCTGTTACTAGTTCAGCTTTTGTGCACCTTTTGGATGTTACGAGAGATATAGGTTCCCGTCTTTTCTTAGACATATCTGACCATTTTGAGCTATCCAGTCTTCCAAGTTCCAATGGGGCCCTGAAGTATCTAGCAGGAAATTCTCTTCCTTCTCATGCAGCTATTGTGTGCGGCCTGGTGAAAAATCAGGTACTTCATTTTTCAACTTGCAGTGTATGAGTTGTTCCTTCAATCAAGTTATCACTGTAGGATCTTACTTTTTGATGTACGTGCAATCAAATTGCAGAGCTACTAGATGTGATATCCTGTGAAAGGTAATCATATTACTCCATCAGGTACTATATTCTGCTTAATGACTACTCAATACACTTTCCAGGTATATACGGATTTGGAAGTGGCTTTTGTTATTTCTGAAGAAGAAGCCATTTTTAAGGCCTTGTCCAAGACTGTAGAATTGTTAGAAGGGAACACTGCGCCCATAAGTCAATATTATTATGGCTGTCTTTTTCACGAGCTACTTGCTTTTCAGCTGGCTGACCGACATCTACCTGCACAGGTATATAAACCTTTTGTTTCTTTGCTTTTCCTAGTAAATGTTGATTATATGATGCAGGTCTAACGACACAGGAATTATATCAATCTGCCTTTACCGAGTGATTTTTAAGTTTTAACCATCTTTTCTGCATTCCAATACAAAGTCATTTGTGTTCCTGTGGAATATGTTGGGCGCGTTGTGCATTGTGTATTGGGATACGCTTGCAAAATGTTTGCTTCTGATGTTGCATGTCACTATCAAGTTGGATAATGAAAGTCTTCAGTCAGCCAGATATTAACTTTTTTGTTTAACTTTAATTTAATTTTTTTTTATTATTTGCTTTACATTTTGGAGTTTAGTGTCGATGTCTTGTTTGTTGTGTACTGTTTACCCTTAGTTGTAATTTTTAATTGATTCATATCCTCAGAGAGAATGTGACAAAAGTGCAAGTTCGACCGACATAATTGGGTTTTCCAGTTCTGCCATCTCAGTTCTCAATGATGCTGAGTTGTCAATTGACCAGACAGAGAATTCATCTCTGATTCACATGGACGTTGATCAGAGCTTCTTGCCTACACCAATTCCAGTGAAAGCTGCCATTTTTGAAAGTTTTTCAAGACAGAACATGTCGGAGGCAGAAATAGATGTCACCACTAGCATCAAGCAATTTGTCAAAAGCAATTATGGATTCCCTATTGGAAACAGTACAGATTTTACATATGCCGACAGTGCGTTAACGTTGTTTAACAAGATGGTTCTCTGTTGCATCCAAGAAGGTGGAACTCTGTGTTTTCCAGTTGGGACCAATGGAAACTATGTTTCCAGTGCCAAATTTTTGAAGGCAAAAATTGTAAATATACCTACCAAATCCGAAGATGGATTCAAGCTAACAGAAACTGCACTTAATCAAGCACTCAATAATGTGAAAAACCCATGGGTGTACATATCTGGACCAACAATTAACCCAACTGGTCTGCTTTATGACCAGAAAGAAATGGAGAATTTGTTAACCACCTGTGCTAAATCTGGGGCTAGGGTTATCATTGATACTTCATTTTCAGGATTGGAATTTGATTATGAAGGTTGGGGTGGCTGGGATCTGGAAGGAGTACTATCAAGGCTTTACCAGTCTAGCAATCCATCATTTTCTGTATGCTTGCTTGGAGGACTATCGCCGATGATGCTAACGGGCGCCCTCAAATTCGGTTTTCTGGTTTTGAACCAACTGCCTTTGATTGATTTGTTCCACAGCTTCTCAGGATTAAGTAGACCTCATAGCACAATCAAATATGCTATAAAGAAGTTGCTGGGACTAAGAGAGCAGAAATCAGGAGACATGTGGGATGCTGTTTCCAGACAGATTAAGGACCTGAAAAGTAGATCCAAGCGCCTGAAAGAGGTAATCATAAATTCTCTATTATATGGTTTTCCATTAACTAACTATATGCTTTTTCCGGGCGCTCGGTCCACAATATTAGAATGAATGAATGTCTGAGTTCACTTTGTCCGCTCCTGAAAACTACCGAGTACTTAACAAAAGAGAAACTTGTTTATCTTATCATGCTCCTACATGTAGTTGCTAAATGTTATTAGAGATAGATGACAGAAACAAACATAACCAAATGGTTCGTCTTAAAATTTTGTTGTACGTCTGTCAGACCCTTGAGAGCTGTGGATGGGATGTGCTCGAGTCCCGTGCCGGTTTTTCCGTGGTTGCCAAGCCAACCCTTTATTTGAACAAGACAATCAAACTGAAGAACGCTGTTGATTACGAAGCGAAGCTCGACGATTCGAATATCAGAGGAGCCATTCTCAAGGCCACTGGTTTATGCATCAACAGCAGCTCATGGACAGGAATTCCTGGATACTGCCGGTTCACAATAGCGTTGGAGGAAAGTGAATTTCAGAAGGCATTGGATTGCATTTCTGAGTTCAAAAGAATTGCCTGCTCGTAAGTGCTCTCTTTAATGCACTTTTATGTTTCCATTTTCATGTTGTCCTTTCTTTGAGTTGATTGATACTAGAAAAAGGGCATTATTTATGCTGAAGTCATTCCTTATATATCAATGAAAGGCACATTCTTATTCCGCTACTAAAACTATAGTAGTAGGGAATTACATTCTTCTTTCATTTTCGTTGACACCTGCCATTTAATGCATATAATTTTTAGGTTACAAGTGTACAATTTTGCTCTTAATGCATGTCAATTTTAAGTGTTGATTTTTTTTAAATATTCGATTTCATCCTTTAATGGATCTATTTTCTCCAATATAAGAAGTCATATCATTGGAAGTGGCTAGATTTTGGTTTTTATGGTGGATATATTTATTTCACTAAATTGCAATCTGTCGTAGTTTTATGTATCATTCTATCCATTAATTCTAAATCAAGGTATATAAGATGGCATTGATTGAAGAAAATTCTTTGAAAACCGTTTAAGATAAAGTTAGATACTTTAGGTCCCATTTGATAACCATCTAGTTTTTAGTTTTTGAATATTAAATTTGTCTTCTTTCAATTTTCTTAGGATGGTTTTCGTCTTTGTTAAGGTTACATTTGAATTCCTAGCCAAATTTCTAAAACTAAAACAAGTTTTTGAAAGTTTTCAAAACTTAACTTGATTTTTGAAAACATGGTAAGAAGGTAGATAACAAAACCAAGAAACTTATAGGTTCGCATTGGATGGATTTGTCAATTTGGTCGATTTAGTTTGGTTTCAATATATTTTATTGTTAGATCTTTAAAAAAAAAAAATCAATGTTAGCTTCAATTATCTTTATTTTATGCAAATTGTGATAGATCTAAACAGGAAGCTACCAAGTTACAGGGACTCGAGCTCATCTCGGTAGCCAAGTCTCTTTCTACCATTTGGATGTCATTTGACAAATCATATTCATTGAAAATAGTCAACAATATATCATTGTCGAATACAAAATTTTGCATACTGCATCTACTACTTTCAAACTTCTATTTTTTAAGATCAAGATATCTAATGATAAGTAAGCGAAACAAAATATGCTCGTATTTTATGTTCATGTTAAATAATTTGTAGAAAAGCAGACTATATTGGTAAGTTAAACACTTTTTTCTCTTAAAAAAAATAAAATTAACAGTACTATTAAACTAAACCTATGTTTTCTCACCAGCAATCGTAATCAATAAATGGAAATGGAAATTGTGAAATCCACTTCATTTCCTTTGATAAACATGGGATCCACCCAAAATCTGTAATCACATTCTCATTTCTCGTTTTTTTCAAAATGTGATAAATCTTATTCTCATTTCTTATTATGGGAGACACGCTATCTTTTTGGTTTACCTTAAACAATTTGTTCTTTTGAGAGCAAGAGGATAAATGAATGAGAGCAAGTGGATAGAATGATTGAAAGCAAGAGCGTAGTGTAAGTGGAAGAGTAAGAGCTAGAGCTAGATTGTAATGTAGGCGTGTCTTAATACAAGGCCTAAAGACATTTTTTTTCTCTTCAAAATAACGAAATAAAGATATTCACATGACAAAGACAAATAGAGAAGGGACAATTCTAAGCCCACCAAAAAAGTATTTCATTAACAATGTTCAAGAGAATACATACATGAAGAGTACATAGTGGAACAAATAGAACGACTGTTGTTCTTCATAAAAACGAGAGTTTAAGGAAATCTTAATCATCACAATAAGAGATACATCTCTCTTCTTCCTCTTTCTACCCAGACTGTCTCAATTATTTCAAATCCCCCAAGTCATTTTGAAGAATCAAAGTCTGAGGAGATCTAAATAGGAGAAAGTGGAAAATTGAACTATCACCAAAAGTGTCCTTAACTCTAGCTAGTGAAGGGATGACATGTTAAGATTTCAAAGTGCTATTGAGTAACAATGGAAATGAGAACGAGACCGTCATATAATCGAGAGCAAGAGTGAGAGAGACGCTAATAAATGGAGAGGGAAAGACATGCTGATAAACTGAGGGTGAGAGTGTCCGAGTAATCGAGAGCATTTACATTAACTTTTTGCAGTAATTATTTGTTTTTTTTTTTTTTTTTTTGAAAGAGTTCTAGTAACCGGGAAAATTTCTAGTAATAGGGTAGTACCTCCTCCCTTCATTAAGCATTTGACACGTCATTTAATGATATAATATTTTATTGTATGGGTCCCACACCATTATTAATGAGATTCTAGTTATGATTTCAACCAACCAAATAACAGTAATAAAAAATAAAAATAAAAAACTAAAAAGAGATAATTTTAAAGCAAGGCAGCAATAGTAAGTGTTGTGCTTGTGCCATGAAATTAGTCTACCTCACTAACATGAAAATTTACAACCACTCTAATAACTATGGATGGTTGTGAAATTGAGCAGCACAACAGAAACACGAGAGTGGATAAAATATAATAATAATAATAATAATAATTAAATATAATATAATTATAATAAAATAAATAAAATTATGAAATTAAATAAAATAATAACAAAGTGGAGAATTTACCAATTAGCTTGTATATTTAACTCCACCAAAGATCATTATTTACAGGCAATTTGACAAGTAAGATGTTGCTAGAAATGGACACCAAGCATCAATCTATACCAGACACATGAACAATTTGAATATTGACACATGGTTTAGGCCACTAAACATATGAGCATCTATATCTAATAATATTTATAATATAGATATATATTTCAAGATCAAATACTTTATAGTCTTTTCACAAAAGATATTGGAAAAGAAAAACTACAACATAATTTAAAAATAAATTCAATCTCCAGAACAATCTAGAAGCAGAAGGTGGCAATCTAATATCCTAGTTGAATCTGGAACATTCCAATCTAATCCCTTCAGTCTCATGCCAAATCAAATACTCTCCATATCACCAGAACCATCTACACACTCTCAATCAAAATAATTAATCCAAATACTTTTTTTTTTTTTACAATTCAAGAACAACCCAAAACTTCCCTATATATAATCCCATCAACCAACCCTTTAATTCCCAACAAAAAGAACAAAAAAATAAATAAATCAAACAATATCACAAACAACCTTCATTCCTGTCCAAATTCCAAACTCTCAAATGGGCAACCCAATTCCGGCTCTTCTTTGCCTGCTGACGGCGGCGTTCATGGCGGCGCAGGAAGCCGGCGGCTTCGTGCCGTACACCGGACCGCCGTGGGGCAGGGTGGTGCCGTCCGACGACCCTCTCAAAATCCTAGAACAGATGGCTCTGACAGTCCCAAGAGGATTGGAAACAGTGGCATTGGCACAAGTGGACTGGAAAGAAACGCCATCTGAGCACGAGATTTTGGTGGACATTCCGGGGATGAAGAGGGAGGATGTGAAGGTGGAGGTGGAGGAGAACAGAGTGCTGAGGATCAGCGGCAAGCGGCGGGCGGCGGCGGAGGGGGAGAGGTGGCACAGGGCGGAGAGAGTGAATGGGAAGTTTTGGAGGCAATTGGGGGCCGTTTGTTTTTTGGGAATCTAGATAACCGGAATATTAAGATGCCTGGAATTATAGATATCCGAAAATATAAATGCCGGGTATTTTAGATAACCGTGTTTGTTTTGAAGGAATAATTTTTAAGAATATATGGGAATATTCAGATAACTATGTTTGTTTTGCAGGATTTTTATACGGGAAAGTTCTTAAATTATGCGTAATACCAATAATGCCCTTACTAATTTTTAGCTAATTTACCTATTAGTTTAATATAATTTAAATTTATATAACGTTTTGGTATTTGTTAATCTAATGTTTTATTTTTATATCAATTTAATTTATACTAATTTAATTGGTTATTTTTTTTTTTTTTTAGAACAAATTCATTTATATTAGTTTAATTTTAAAAATTAGTTTTAACTTTAATTTTTTTTTAAAAAAAAAACATGACAATTATTATAATTTACGGTGTACTTGTAATGAATTTATCTGTGTGTTTTTTGAAATGTATAATTAGCATTATTATTAAGAGAATAAATCAAAAATAAATTAAAATATTATTCAATGTAACTATCATTTATTTTATATATAAATGTAAAATTGAAAAAATAAATGGTTATTTCTTAGTGTATGAATAAATTAATTTATTTTTAAATAAAAATACAGATAATAAAATGGAGGGGTAAAAATGTCATCCGAAGATGCCCTCAACATGGGAATCTTTGAAACCCATTTCTCATGAGGGCATCAAAAGCTCCTTGGATGCCTCCAGTATGGGCATCCTAAGATGCCCGGGCATCCCGAAATTCCTAGGTATCCAACATTACCACAAAACAAACGTGGTAATCCAGATGCCCATTTCATGGGAATCTTGGATTACCGTCAAACAAACGGCCCCTTGAGGGTGCCTGGAAATGCAGATTTGGATGGAATAAAAGCAGTTCTTGAAGATGGGGTGCTTAAGATTAGAGTGCCTAAATTGGTGGAAGAGAGGAGGAGGCAACCCAAGATCATAAGGACATGTTTGGGAGTGATGGTTGAATTAGTGATTTTGGAAAAAAAGATTTAGGCAGAATTGATCTTATAAAATTGATTTTCATACAATCATATTCATGTTTGGTTCCAAAATTTTAAAAATGATTTTCATATTTTTAAAAGTAATTTTAAATTTTTATGTTTGGTTTCAAAAGTGATTATAGAATTACACCATCATTAAAAGGACATTTTATATTTGAGATATTATTTAACTAAATAATTATGATAAATATAAATTTTATTAATTTGTTTTATTGTTAAATTTTTATATGCATGATTAATCTGTTAGGTAAAAAAATATGTATATATCAAAATAAAAATTCAAAAGCCATATATTTTATTTAATCTAAACATAACTCAAGTGGTTAAGAGAGACACATATCTTTGATCAAAAGGAACCCAAAAAAAATAAAATATAATATATAAATATGTATATATTGGAGTGGAATATATAAATAATAGTCATGTATTCCATATGGACTTGCAACATTTTAAAGATTTCGAGTGGAATATATAAATAATCATATAATAAAACCTTTTTTTAATTAATTTCTTTGAACCAAATTCATTATATTAGAGAAACTGTCAAAGTTTGTTTCAAAAAATTGAAGTTTGTAGTATTAAAAAAATTTAGAATAATACGTATGTTAAAGGTAAGCATCAGCAATGTTGTAAAAAGAAATATATATATATATATATATATATATATATATATATATATATATTGTCGATGCAAACCCTGCCCATAGTTCCTTTTGGAAGCTTGGATTGTGGAAGTTTCTGCAAATGGTTTTATTAAAAAAAAAAAAAAATCAACAACTCCAATGGAAAAATTTAACCAAGTGACGAGATAGGAAAATACAGCACCTCCAAATGACTATTAAGGGAAATTTTTTGAGGTGATTTCAGTCAATCACCCACTAAAATCATCTCTCAACTACTTATTATAAAATCAATTTTAAATGATTCTAGATTTTTCTAAAATTAATTTCAACATTTGCCAAACATCAATATTGGAAAGGAAAGTGATTTTGGCAATGACAAAATTGATTTTGGTCATGCCAAAATCACTCTCAAACATGCCCTAAGTGTTGTGGAGGAGATGCCCTCTGGTTCTGGTGGAGAAGCTGATGTCAAAGTCTCTAAAGATGAGATGTGAGAGAGAGAGAGAGGAAAATATAAATATTTATGTTATGTTGTGTGAAAGAAATGTGTTGTTGTCAATTTCAATATATGTATGTATGTATGAATGTATGAATTGTGAGTTGTGTCTTGAGATTTGAGATGATGTGGTGTATGATAATTTCTGCTTTATAGTGTTGTTTAATTTAGTTTGAACTTGAAATCACTTGAAGTGAGGAGTTGAGAGATGATGTGTGTATTAGACATTTAATTGATCTAACTTCTAGTTTGTTAGGGTAAAAAGGTGAACTACGTGGATGAGTAATGTTTGGAAATAGATTCAAAATGTTATGGGTTTTTAAGTGACTATTCTTAGAAACTCAAAATGTTATGTGATCAAATTTTTTTTTTTTTATTTTTTATGGCTCTATTTAGGGTCACAATCGATTAGAGTGATCTCGATCCTAATCGGAAAACAATTTTGTTAAAAACTCTTCTATTAGATTCTTTTCAGTCACTTTTTTGGTCGGAATTATGACAGAAAGGAAAATATGTGGTTTAGAAATTACTCAACTGCCAAGAAAGGATCCATCTTTCATATATTTTTTTTTCATTTCCAACTATTATCCTATTAGCATCATTTCAGAATAATGTGGAATTTTTTTTTTTAGAGAATAGTGGGACATTTTTTTATTAATATAATAGTTTTTAAAACTTATTAGTAAAATATAGTTGTTTTGAAACTTATTATTTAAATATTGTAATTTAAAATCCACCTAACAGGTCGTCTCTTGAAGAGACAACTTGTTGATGATGTAACAAGCTATTTGAGAGAAAATTTTTAAAATAATAATAATAAGTAGGTCGTATCTTCTAGAGACCGACCTACAACAATTTTAAAATTTTCAAAACATGCGTTGACGAACGCTTTTTAAACGTAGGTTGGTACTTCAATGAGTTGCTTTGCATTATTGGGAGTTGTTAGTATTAGCATATGGTTGTGCTCAAGTTCGAGCTGGACGAAATGTGGGTTTCCAAATTATGTTTTCCTTTCCCTGCATTTTCCTTTCCATTTTCTTTGTCTTTTTTCCCCTTTTTTCCCATTTTCCATATTCTTCTATAAATCAAAAAAGTAATTGTATTTTTTAAATGTTTTAAACAAATTAAAATTTTAGATTAAAATTTATTTTTCTTAAGCAATTGAAATTTGATTCAGGTCACTTTATATTTATAAAGTAAAATCAAATTAGTTATATTCAAATTAAATTTAAATTTAAATTTAACCATTATAGTTTTTGAGGTAGAATTAACTTTAATCGAGAACTATATATCTATCCTGGATCAATATTTACTTAAATTTAAAATAGTGTTTAAATAATTAATACTTAATTAAATTTTAATCGTTCGAGAAAAGAAAATAATTTGTAGGGTCGGTTGCAAATATAGCAAACCGGCCTAAAATATATACAGATTTAGCAGTCGGTAGAAAAATTTGCAAAAATGGCAAAATTTTAAGTTCTGGAATGTGTATTTACTAAAATGCCCTTTCTATCTTATAGAAAGTTTTTCTATCACTGATAGAATCTATTAGTGATAGAAAGTTTTTCTATCTGATAGAATCTATCTCTATTAGTGATAGAAAAGTCTTTCTATCTGATAGAATCTATCTGATAAAAAGTCTTTCTATCAATGTGTTCTTTTTTTATAAGGTGTTTGGTAGGTGTTTGGTTGGTGTTGTTTCGTTTCTCATATTTTCTATCATTGATAGAATCTCCCATTGATAGAATCTATCGGTGACAGAATTCTATCCCTGATAGAACCTTTTTCACTAATAGATAGATTCTATCACTAGAGTAACAGAATTCTATCAATTTTTCTATCTTGTGATAGAAAGCATCTATAAAGGACAGAAAGACTTTCTGTCACTGATAGAATCTATCAGTGATAGAAAAACTTTCTATCACAGATAGAAAAAGCTTCCTATCACAAATAAAAAGTCTTTCTATCACTAATAGAAAACTTCTATCATTTATAGAAAAAATATTCTATCACTTTCTATTATGATAGAAAGACTTTCTATCACTAATAGAAGTTTTCTAAAACTTCTATCAGTGATAGAAAATCTTTCTATCACTAATAGAGATAGATTCTATCCTTCTATCCTATTTCTATCAGTGTTTGGTCGTTATATCCTATTTCTATCTGATAGAAAGTTTTTCTATATGTGATAGAAACTTTCTATATGTGATAGAAACTTTCTATCAGTGACACAGACGATAGAAAAAACTTTCTATCACAAATAGAAAGTCTTTCTATCACCGATAGAAAAAAACTTTCTATCACTTTCTATCACTAAAAGTTTTCTATCATAGAAAACTTTCTATCACTGATAGAAAGTTTTTCTATCAGTGATAGAATCTATTAGAATTGAATTCTAGACCTCCAACATTGAATAACATGATAAATGGTCATCAGACAAGCAATTTTAAGTCATTGAAAGTGAATTTAATTAGTTTGGCAAACCAATTATAGTTGGGGCCGGTTGCAAAAATAGCAAAATGGACCAAACTAATTGCAAAAGTAGCAGCCCGCAGAAATATTTGCAAAAGGCAAAATTTCACCATCTGAAAAGTAAAATTACTAAAATGTCAATCATTGATAGAAAATTTTCTATCACTGATAGAAAATTTTTCTATTACTGATAGATTCTATCAGTGATAGAAAAACGTTCTATCAGTGATAGAAGTTTCTATCACTGATATTTTCTATCAGTGATAGAAACTTTCTATCACTGATAGAAAATTTTTCTACCACTGATAGAATCTATCAGTGATAGAAAGACTTTCTATCATATATATATATATATATATAATTGACGAGGAAGAAGAAGATGCGCACGCCAATCTGTTTTTCCATCACTTATAGATTCTATCAGTGATAGAAAAAGTTCCTATCAGTGATAGAAACTAGTTTCTATCAGTTTCTATCACTGATAGATTATATCAGTGGTAGAAACATTTTCTATCAGTGATAGAAAGTTTCTATAAATGTTGTTGTTTTCGATTTACTGGTGTTTTTCTATGGTTGTTGTTTGGTTTTTGTTTTGTATTTGTCGCTTTCTATCGCTAAAAGAGATGAATTGGCGCATACCTTGATGAAGATTCGGAGTTTCGGCTTGTGGGGGAGCCGAAAAGACAGCGCGCAATGAGATCTTTAGGGTTTGGCCACTGTGGTTGACGCTGTGATAGAATTAACTTTCTATCAGTGATAGAAGTTTCTATCACTGATAGAAAACTTTCTCTATCACTGATAGATTCTATCAGTGATAGTGATAGAAAACTCCTATCACTTATAGAAAGTTAATTCTATTAGTGATAACTAATAGAAAGTTTTTCTATCACTGATAGAATCTATCATTCTATCATTGATAGAATCTATCAGTGATAGAAAAATTTTATATCAGATAGAAAGTTGAAAAATTTTCTATCAGATAGAAAGTTTTCCTACTATCAGTGATAGAAAAATTTTCTATCAGATAGAAACCTACCAAAACAAAAAGAGATGAGAGATGTGCGCGCAATTATATCAGTGATAGAAAGTTAATTCTATCAGTGATAGAAGATTTCTATCACTGATAGATTCTATCAGTGATAGAAAGTTAATTCTATCCGTGATAGATGAATTCTATCACTGATAGATAGAAAAAAAATTCGTGATAGAAAACTTCTATCAGTGGTAGAAAGTTAATTCTATCAGTGATAGAAATCTTCTATCACTGATAGAATTAATTTTCCATGACTGATAGAAGTTTTCTACCACTGATAGAAAGAGTGGTAGAAAACTTCTATCAGTGATAGAAGATTTCTATCCGTGATAGAAAGTGTTTCTATCACTGATAGATTCTATCAGTGATAGAAAAACTTTCTATCAATGATAGAAAATTTCTATCACTGATAGAAACCTACCAAAATAAAAAAGAGAGGAGAGAAATCTACACCGATCGGAGAGAAAAAAACGAAGATGCGCGCGCAATCCAAGGGCAAAACGGGGATATGAAAAATTAATTCAAAAATTTTGCCATATTTGCAAATATTTTAAAAAAATTGCTAAATTTGCCATTATTTACCCTAATTTTGCCACCCATTACAATTATCCTAATTTGTATTACATATTCAATTTGTTTAAAACATTAGAAAAATGCAATCACTCATTTGATTTTGATACCTATTTAAAATTCATTTTTCTTGACGGTTATTTAAATTTTAATTATTTCATGAAAAAAGAATAAATTGTAATATGATATTCAATTTATTTAAAATATTAGAAACACGTTAGCAATTAAAATATTAAAAACACGTTAGCAATGTTGTAAATATATATACCCGGTATATATAGGTATATATTAGATATCCATATTATATCATTAGTCTTAGTCAACTCATGATTGTAGCCACTCTCCCCCATGACTCTCCCACTCCTTAGGAATAGCCAAGAGACTCTCACCCTCATTCTATTTTCAGCATTTTGAAGCTTGTAACCTACCCCATTGCATTAGTATAAATAGGGGTTGTATGAAGCATTGTAAACACACTTGAATGAAAGCATTAGCTCTCTCTTTTCTCTCTACTTTGCTCTCTCAAATTCTCTCTTAAGTTGTTTTATTGCTTTTCACGTTTTATAACACGTTATCAGCACGAGTCTCTGCCATTTTTGTTCGGTTGAAGGTAGGGTTCATCTTTATTCGTTGAAATTGTCTTCGGTTCGTTTCATATATACAGTGTGTATGTATTATATATACCCCGTATATACATTGTGTATTGAACGTTGATACCATATATTCTATGCAAGATTAACATGTTCTTCATTATTGTGCATATTATATGAGATTATTAATTATCATGTTTGTTTATGATGATATTAACATCGTGATTCTATATTTGCCAATGATATGTATGTTAATTACAATAACTGAAATGTTGAGAGTATGTTACATCTTTATTATTGTAATGATCTATAATGTTTATACATATTTGATAAACATGATGCACATATATACCCATGTATATATCTTATTTTTGAATCATATACATCTACTAAAATTGCTCGTTTTGCTAATCAGCTAATGTATATTGAGCTCGTTAGTTTATGTATTATTTGTTCGGCATAATTTTCATATGACTCTTCTGTATATTTTATATCATGTTCATTTAATATATATATACAGAGTATTTGATATATTGCCTATAGATCATTTATGTCATGGTCATATATCTTAGATATGAATTGCAATGTGTTTACTCCCTATAATTTTTAGCTTACATGTTTTGTATATTTCTAATATAAATATATTTTTTTATGATAGCTTTATCATGACAAACCTCACAAAATTAGAGTTCGTAGCTCTAGATATCAATGGAAATAACTATTTGTCATGGGTGCTTGATGCTGAGATTCATTTAGATGCTATGAATCTTGGAGATACAATTAAAGAAGGAAATACAACTTCAAATCAAGAAAAGGCAAAAGCCATGATTTTCCTTCGCCATCATCTTCACGAGGGATTAAAAATTGAATATCTTACGGTAAAGGATCCCTACATTTTATGGCAAAAGTTGAAAGAAAGGTATGATCATCAAAAAACGATTATTCTTCCGAAAGCTCGTTATGATTGGATGCACCTAAGGTTGCAAGATTTTAAATCAGTAAGTGATTATAATTCCGCATTATTCAAAATAAGTTCAAAATTATTGTTATGCGGAGAAAAAATTACTGATGATGATATGTTAGAGAAGACATTTTCTACTTTTCATGTCTCGAATATGCTCCTGCAGCAGCAATATCGAGAGAGGTTTCAAAAAATATTCTGAACTTATATCATGTCTTCTTGTGGCTGAACAAAATAATGAGTTGTTAATGAAAAACCATGAATCTCGACCAACTGGAGCAACACCATTCCCTGAAGCGAATGCTGTAATTTCTGATAATCGTGGTCGAGGTCGTGGTCGCGGTCGAGGTCGTGACCGTGGAAGAGGAAGAAATAATTCATTTCGTGGTGGTCGTCATAATTTTAAGAGAACCACAAATAATGATGATCATAAAGGAAAGACTCCACAATCAAACCAGAGCTCTAAAAGTGTTGAAAACCAATGTTTTAGATGTGGCATGAAAGGACATTGGTCTCGTACTTGTCGTACGCCTAAGCACTTGGTGGATCTTTATCAAGCATCATTAAAGAAAGAAAAAACTGTGGAAGCAAACTTTGCATATCAAGAAGATGATGTATTTGACCCATCTACCATGACACATTTAGATGTTGCTGATTTTTTCGAATCTCCAGAAGAGAAAATTACCATTGAAGGAGGAGCAAGTACTTCATTTCAAAATTGATGTATTCCTTCAAGTTTTCGTAACTTTTTTTTTTCCTAGTTCAATTTGCAATCTTTATTTTCTTAATAAGTCAAGTTCTTAGTCTATTGTAATTTCTTTTCCTATATAGTTCAAAATTTATTTTGGAGACTTATTATATCTTTTTGTTTTTCTTCTCTCTTTAATGAAGAATCATGGACACTTCTCATATTTTGACCGATTCAAATATGGATAATGAAGATTTATGTTTGGCAGATAGTGCAACTACGCACACAATACTTAAAAGTAAGAAATACTTTTCTAAATTGACAATGCTTGAAGCAAAAGTCAATACAATATCAGGTCCTGCAGACTTGATTGAAGGTTTTGGAAAAGCAAATATTATCTTGCCTAGAGGAACAAAATTTACAATTGATAATGCTTTGTTCTCCAGTAAATCAAAAAGAAACCTTCTAAGCTTTAAAGATATACGTGGTAATGGTTATCATATAGAGACTGATGAGAAGAATAATATAGAATATCTTTATATTATATCAACTGTCTCACATGAAAAACGTATATTAGAAAAGTTGCCTGCCTTTTCTTCTGGATTATATTACACGTATATTCGTGTTATTGAAACATATGCAATAATGAACCTGAAGTTCAATGATCCAGATATATTTTCTGTTTGGCATGATCGATTGGGTCATCCTGGGTCAATAATGATGAGAAAGATTATTGAAAACTCACATGGACATCCATTGAAGAACCAGAAGATTCTTCAATCTAATGAATTGTCATGTGTTGCTTGCTCTCAAGGAAAATTAATTATTAGACCTTCACCAGCTAAAGTTGGGACTGAATCCCCCGCATTCTTAGAACGAATTCATGGTGATATATGCGGACCTATAAATCCACCAAGTGGACCATTTAGATATTTTATGGTTCTAATTGACGCATCCAGTAGATGGTCACATGTGTGTTTATTATCAAGTCGAAACCTTGCATTTGCAAGATTACTTGCTCAAATAATTAAGTTAAGAGCACAATTTCCTGATTATGTCATTAAGAAAATTCGTCTTGATAATGCTGGTGAGTTTACATCCCAATCATTTAATGATTATTGTATGTCAATTGGGATAAGTGTTGAACATCCTGTAGCTCATGTTCATACACAAAATGGTCTAGCTGAATCATTCATAAAACGGCTGCAATTAATTGCTAGACCAATGCTTATGAGAGCAAGACTTCCAATATCTGTATGGGGTCATGCAATTTTACATGCTGCATCGCTTATACGCATTAGGCCAGCAGCCTATCATAAATACTCTCCAATACAATTAGCTTATGGCCAGCAGCCAAATATATCCCATCTGCGAATTTTTGGATGTGCAGTATATGTTCCAATTGCTCCACCA
Organism: Luffa acutangula; assembly: GCA_036850905.1. Classification (NCBI taxonomy): domain Eukaryota; kingdom Viridiplantae; phylum Streptophyta; class Magnoliopsida; order Cucurbitales; family Cucurbitaceae; genus Luffa; species Luffa acutangula. Next base: position 45,075,893 of record CM072091.1, on the reverse strand, counting down.
CAACGTACTAAAATGGGTCCTCAAAGGAGGTTAGGAATATATGTTGGATATGATTCCCCATCAATAATTAAATATCTAGAACCCCTGACGGGTGATGTTTTTACTGCACGATTTGCTGATTGTCATTTTAATGAGACAAATTTTCCAACATTAGGGGGAGAGATTAAGAAGTTGGAAAATGAAATTACATGGAATGCAGCATCATTGTCTCATTTAGATCCCCGTACAAATCAATGTGAACTAGAAGTTCAAAAGATAATTCATTTGCAAAATATTGCAAATCAAATGCCAGATGCATTTACAGATGCTAAGAAAGTGACCAAGTCACATATACCAGCTGCAAATACACCATCGAAAATTGATATCCCGACACAACAAGTTATCATAACTAATGAGTCTGCGACACGCCAGAAGCGTGGTAGACCAATGGGTTCCAAAGATAAAAATCCTCGGAAAAGAAAAGTAGTCAATAATCAAAATGACGTAATTGATAATGTGGATATTCCAGAAGAAATCCTAAATGTGACTACTCATAATAATATCGAAGAAGGTGAAATACCTGAGGATAATAATGAAATTTCGATAAATTATGTAATGAATGGAAAAAGATGGAACCGAAACAATATAGTTGTTGATAACATTTTTTCGTATAATGTTGCTTGCGACATCATTTCTGAAAATGATGATTATGAACCAAAATCTGTCGAAGAATGTCGACATAGAAATGATTGGCTTAAGTGGAAAGAAGCAATCCAGACAGAATTAAACTCACTTTCAAAACGTGAGGTTTTCGGACCAGTAGTCCAGACACCAGAAGATGTCAAGCCTGTGGGATACAAATGGGTATTTGTAAGAAAAAGAAATGAAAAGAATGAGGTCACAAGATATAAAGCGAGACTTGTTGCACAAGGATTCTCGCAAAGGGCTGGTATTGATTATGAGGAGACATATTCTCCCGTGGTGGATGCAATAACATTGAGATATTTAATTGGTCTGACTGTGTATAAAAAGCTTGACATGCATCTCATGGATGTAGTTACAGCATATTTATATGGATCTCTTGATAATGATATTTATATGAAAATCCCTGAAGGATTAAAAATACCAGAGTCATATAATTCAAATCCTAGAGAATTATATTCGATCAAATTACAGAGATCTTTATATGGATTAAAACAATCAGGACGAATGTGGTATAATCGCCTGAGTGAATATTTATTGAAAGAAGGGTATCAAAATAACTTAATTTGTCCATGTGTTTTTATAAAGAAATCACAGTCAGGATTTGCTATCATTACTGTATATGTTGATGATTTAAATATAATTGGAACTCCTGAAGAGCTTCCAAAGGCAATAGAATATCTTAAGAAAGAATTTGAGATGAAAGATCTCGGGAAAACAAAGTTTTGCCTTGGCTTACAAATTGAACATCTAGCAGATGGAATATTTATTCATCAATCAACTTATACAGAAAAGATATTAAAGAGATTTTACATGGACAAAGCACATCCATTGAACATTCCAATGGTAGTTCGTTCACTCGATGTAAAGAAAGACATCTTCCGACCTCGAGAAGATAATGAAGAGCTTCTTGGTCCAGAAGTACCATATCTTAGTACAATAGGTGCACTTATGTATCTTGCTAATAATACACGACCTGATATAGCATTTTCAGTAAATTTATTAGCTAGATATAGTTCTTCTCCAACAAAAAGACATTGGAATGGAGTTAAACACATCCTCCGTTATCTTCGAGGGACAATTGATATGGGTTTATTTTATTCTAATAAATCAAACTTTGATCTAGTTGGTTATGCAGATGCAGGTTATTTATCTGACCCACATAAAGCTAGATCTCAAACAGGTTATTTATTTACATATGGAGGAACTGCTATATCATGGAGATCTATGAAGCAGACAATAACAGCTACTTCCTCAAACCATGCTGAGATCCTGGCAATTCATGAGGCTAGTCGAGAATGTGTATGGCTAAGATCAATGACTCAACACATTTGTGAAACATGCGGATTGTCCTCTAACAAAGGTTGTCCAACAACGTTATATGAAGACAATACAGCATGTATAGCCCAAATCAAAGGAGGATACATTAAAGGAGATAGAACGAAGCACATCTCACCAAAGCTCTTCTACACTCACGATCTTGAAGAAAATGGTGATATCACTGTTCAACAAATTTCTTCAAAAGACAATTTGGCAGATCTATTTACAAAGGCATTACCTACTGCGACCTTTGAGAAGTTGGTGCACAACATTGGAATGCGACGACTCAGAGATCTCAAATGATGTTTTCATGAGGGGGAGTAAATACACTGCACTCTTTTTCCCTTCGCTATGGTTTTTCCCACTGGGTTTTCCTAGCAAGGTTTTTAATGAGGCAGTTGTTAATGTATATAAATATAATGTACTCTTTTTCCTTCACTAGGGTTTTTTTTCCATTGGGTTTTTCCCAATAAGGTTTTAACGAGGCATATATTTCATATACAATGGATATCTAAGGGGGAGTGTTGTAAATATATATACCCGGTATATATAGGTATATATTAGATATCCATATTATATCATTAGTCTTAGTCAACTCATGATTGTAGCCACTCTCCCCCATGACTCTCCCACTCCTTAGGAATAGCCAAGAGACTCTCACCCTCATTCTATTTTCAGCATTTTGAAGCTTGTAACCTACCCCATTGCATTAGTATAAATAGGGGTTGTATGAAGCATTGTAAACACACTTGAATGAAAGCATTAGCTCTCTCTTTTCTCTCTACTTTGCTCTCTCAAATTCTCTCTTAAGTTGTTTTATTGCTTTTCACGTTTTATAACAAGCAATTCTTTTTTACAACTATTTAAATTTCAATTGCTTAAAATAAAAAAGGAAATAAATTGTAATATAAAAATTAAATTTGTTTAAAACATTTTAAAACATACGATTACTTATTTTATTTCTTGAAAAACAAATATTAGGAAAAAAAAAAAAAGAAAGGAAGGGGGGAATATTTTTTAATAAAATACAAATTTCACATCAACTTGAAAAATTGACGGGAGAAGTCAAAATGAAACCAAATCCAAACCTTAGAAGTTAAAATATCATATCTAAATGCTACCAAACTCAGCCATACAAAACTAAAAGTGTAGGCCTCGTTTGAAAACCATTTGGTTTTTGGTTTTTAGTTTTTGAAAATTATGTTTGTTTCCTCCCAATTTGCTTATAGTGGTTTTCATCTTTATTAATGACACATTTGAATTCCTAGTCAAATGCTAAAACCAAAAACAAGTTTTTGAAAACTATTTTTTTTAGTTTTCAAAATTAGACTTGGTTTTTGAAAACAAGGGAAGGACATAGATAACATAATGAAGAAATTTATAGATAAAAGTAGTGTTTATAGACTTAATTTTCAAAAACCAAAACTAAAAACAAAATGGTTATCAAACGGGGCGTATTTTTTCTAATTAATTTACGAAAAAAATCCCAATCATCATACTTAAAAATCAAAGTATAAACCTGACTTAGAAGGCATGCTATTACGCCTAACATATGTATGTCTAAATTTGCTTTCGGGAATCTTGGTGCCATGAAACACCACCATGGATTTTGGTGATTTGTTCACTTCTTCAAGTACGAAAATTTAAGAATAAATGAATAATCATCACCACTTCAAGTACGAAAATCTAAGAATAAATGCATAATCAAGCAAGTATAGTCTATTTTATGGATTTTTTTTTAGTTCAACGACATTTGGAGGGGGAGATTCGACCCTCTACTTTAGGAATTAGCATCTTATCCATCCAATAACCTTGGTTAATACCTTGATTTTAAGTGCCAATCCTGTAATCCATTTCCTAGGCAAGAGCAGAGGCAATCTTCTTCCTCAAAATTTACTTATCTCGCAAGCTCACCTAAGAACAAAACTTGGCTGCATACCAATATGTTGGATCCCCATTAAAATCTTGACAATTAAGAAAGAATAAGGGAGAAAATGAGAAATTTTTTATATCTCCTAGTTGTCAACACTTTAACGGTGATATGCAGGGAGATCCTTGGTATGCAGCCAAGTTTTTTCCATCACCTAAAGGCATCTAGAATGAGAATCTCAATGCCACAGACTCGGTCAAGGATTCATTGTTCTTTCATTAGGGTGGCTATACAAATAACTCTGGCTAATTGGTCCATGTAGAGAAAATTGGAAAACTCTCACCTTTCTTTTGAATTAAACCCAGGTCGGGTTTCCCTGTGTGAAAATCAAACATCCTAACCGCTGGATGACAACGGAACTTGTTCGGTTTTTCACCCTTCTTAAGATAGCACAGATGTGATCGTTCAACTTTGATCAGTGGCCAGATTCATTCTGGAAATTTGATTAGTGGTAAAGATCTTGCTTAGCATATATATGTCTAGTGGCTGAAATTATTGAAAGATGAAACCAAACATAATTATGAAACAAACTCTCTAAATGTTCTGAAATTTGTAATCATGTCAGCTAACAAGTACAGCTGATTACAGCAAATCCCTACCCCACATCTGTTGTACTAAAAGAAAAAGAAAAAGAAGAAAGTATAGCTGATTACCAAATCCTCCAGCTACCATAAATCCTATGAGAGAATGAAACATCAAGACAGAAAGAGCCTAAAGGTATATGTACTATGCAAAAATACTCAGTGGAAAAAACATGCTTGCAACAAAATTTTATGAGAATAACCATTAAATGCTAACAGCAAACAAAGAGATACCTGGAAATGGATAAACAGACGGGGTGAGGCGCATATACATTAGACTTACCTATTGTTACACTTGAACTGAATTGTGTTACCAATTCATTAGACTCGAACCCTTAACCGGACCATTTTTTAACCTATCAACCGAAAAGCAACTGGCTTGGTGTCTGACAAGGATCTTCAGGAATCAAAGAGACTTGATATTCACCATCCTCCTCTCAATGGCAATCTGGTGCAAGCCTTTGTATCTTCAAGATATATATATTATCTTCTTGTATATTGCGATGATGAAACTTTGCATGTGGTCCGTATCTTTTTTATCTGTGACATAATCGAGCTCTACCAGGATTGAGAAGTGATTCTGCCATCACCCATCCCTGCCAAGATGCAAAAGATAATAATAATAAACCGCTGTATTACAAAGAAAATATAGTTGTTTGAAATATACTCGAAAGCAATGATGATGCTCAGTTAAGACCTTAGAAAAAGTAAGGACGTCAGAAACTATGTTATATTTGATTCCATCAACTGAAGCTACTAAAGATTTTGTTTTTTTTTTTTTAATGAAAAACCAACTTACATTAAGAAAGAAGGAAAGAACAAGGACATACAAAAAACCAAGTCCACAAAAGGGAGTCTAGTTAAAGAAAAGGACCCCAATCAAGCAAGATAAGACCCAACGGAGTAGTTAAAAAAAAAGGCTTAGAAACTGATGCCCAAAGAGATACTTGGAACCTAATAAGGGACCAAACATCTTCAAGGCCTCCATCCAACCCCTAAATACTCTATTATTTCTTTCACCCCAAAAATTCCATAACAACGCGCACATCCCCGCTTGCCACAAAAATCTCCCCTTCTCGTGAATCGATGGATGGAGGAGGAACTCCTCGATCATCTCCCTGTGATTCGAAAAACTCGTCCCCTGCAACCCAAACGTATAGAAGAAGCGACCCCAAACGAAACGAGCAAATTCACAGCTCCAAAGAATGCGATCCAGATCTTTCTCCGCCTTCCGACAAAGAATGCAACAGAACAAACCAATCAAGGAAGGCATCCTTCTCAAAAGCCTATTGCAGGTACTAACTCTACCATGGATAACTTGCCATATAAAGAACCTTATCTTCTTTGAGACTTTCACCTTCCACCGATGAGAGAAGATGGACTCACCTTGGGGAGACAAATGCAACAACCAATGAAAGAAAAAACTACAAGAGAACCCGTTAGAAGGATTGGGACTCTAACACCATATATCTCTTCTTCCCAATCTAAACTCAAACTCCTCGATCAAAGACAGAAGAGACGTCATATCTATCGTTTCCCTATCGGACAAAGCACGACGAAACCTCAACGAGAACAGGGGGAGCTCCCTGAACGAAACAAGACCTTTGACACAGATCAATTCTTGATGGAGGAGAAATGAAAAAGACGACGAAATGTGATGCAAAAGGGTCTATCCCCCACCCACAAATCTTTCCAGAAATGCGTATCCTTCTCATCCCCACCACCCACCACACAGTGGACAAGACTAGAGAATGATGGAAACTCAAGGGCAATATCTTTCCACGGATTTCTGAAAGTGCCTTTAACCCCACCCGACAACCACTCAAAAGGATGAGGGTCGTATTTGCTCAGAATAACCCTATGCCACAGGGACGAAGACTCAAGGGGAAACACCAAAGCCATTTAGCTAACAAGACTTTGTTGCAAACTCTAAGATTCCCTATTTCCAAACTCTAAGATTCCCTATTTCCAAACCCAAGAGTACACTAGACATTAAAGTTTTTACTTTTTGCATGATTAACAAGTATAACCGAGACTAAAACTGAATATTATATATAACACTGCTATCCACCAGATCATCAGGCAAAAAAACTGCTAGCTAACTCTATATTCCATAAACTTTAGTATTAGGTGTAAGTGATGCAACACAAGCAAAAAAAGATGTTCGTTATCCTACCTGCTCTGAAGCTTTACTCTTGAAAATATCATATGAGGTTGAGACCATTTTACATGATGCAGCAATTTGTGCCTCAAGATTGGCCGTTGTTGGCACAGAGTTTGAAAAGGCATCGCCCTGTGTTCGAGAAGAATTCTGACCCCCACTTGATGAACGTATAAAATGTAAAAGCACATGAGCCTGTAGAAAAGCAACTTACATCACAAGAAGAAAAATATTGGCAGGAAAAAATATACAATGAAAACAAGTCGTGTATCTTACATGGAAAGCAGCTTTTAGGATGTCATCTGACTTCGCTTGATCTTTGAGTAATGCATATACCTTACCCTTAGTTTGATTGTATGTCACAATGTATTTTTCTCTCTATTACCCATCAAGAAAAGCTTATCAGAAAATGAAAATAAAAGAATGAGCAACACCGCTTCAGGCTAAATAATGAGATCAGATATCACATACATCAAATAAGGGCTCTATGGCGAGAAATGAACCAGCATCTTGGAATGCATCTTTGAACCTTGGTCCTGCAAAAGTTTGAAATTAGTTTTACACGCTTCAACTCTGTGAAAAGAAGGCAAGTACAACAAATACACACACAACTTTGATCTAGTATGTGGACATACTTGAATTTTTCTTGCTTGCATTTAATGTATTTGAATATAAACACTCACGCCACATTTTTATTAATGAGAAAGTAAAAGTAACTTCCATTGTGAGGAATAAAAGAAATAAATGTATACTTTTGGAGGATGAAGTATTTACCAAGAACTACAGGACTCTCCTTCAGCCACGGGAAACTCAATATTCTTTCGTTCATATTCCCCTTCTGCAATGAGGGTACTCGCCCTGCAAATAAGCATAAGACAGTTTTATATACATGTCTAAATAAAAAGAAATGTGCTTTATTCTTTTAGCTAAACTTTAAGCCACTAGCAAGGGGATTTCAAGATTGAAAACATCTTTCTTTCTCTCTCCTCTTTTTTGAAGTATCGGATAAAACTTCAAGCACCTGTCTTGAGGAAATACTCTACTGCTGCATTAAATCTCGCTCTGTTCATTGTGTGCAACACGACGGATCTGACCTGAAAAATATTGTATATGTGGAACCAGAATGACTAAAAGAAATTCCATAACCAAGAGAAATGAGAAGTGCAAAGAAAAAAACAAAAATTAAGATTTCAGACAAACCTCTTGATAAGAGCTGAAAATATAACCACAAGAAAGGAGACCAAAAGTAGTAACCAAAGATGGATTTCTTTTTGAAATCATGATGCTTAGTCCAGTTCCTAGCTTCACAAGACATAATTGAAACTTCCATCAGCTTCATCTGAAACTTAATTAATCATCTCGTATGACATAATCAACGTGAAGCATACAGCAATAATATATAAAAACTTAACATCCAGAAGAAATAGTATAAAGCTTTGTGTATTACAACATTGTTAGAAGACGTTAAAAATAATCATCGAAATATGCAAATTATTTCAATTTTTTGGCCAAGACATTGCCCCAGCTAATTACAGAAATGCTTACTAAGCCTACACCAAGAAGCTGTAAAAAGGACATTACCCAAAAAAAGACGAAAATCTTCTACCTTTTCCTAAAAAAATTTCACGGTTCCTCTCAATCCATGTACACCAAAAAATAATTATAAAAATAAAAAATCCTACTCAAATTGTGCCAAAGAACTCCAGTCTTATCTTTGAAGGGGTGAAGTAACAGTAGAGACAATAGGTTGTCGGCTGTATTAAGATTAAAGGCAAAAGACCATCCAAAAGATTAAATTATCCTTTGTTATTTCTTCTTAACAGTTAGAACTTTATTTCATCATTCTTTTTCTGGCTCTTTTTTGTTTTGGGCCTTTGCTTTATCTATGGTCTCTGCTTTTAAACTTTTATATGTAATAAAAGCGTCAAAATAATAAAAATAATCCCTTTTGGTTCGATGCCACAACTTAACATACGAATAATGCACTTTTAACATTGATAATTCAATAACCCCACATTGCTATCTCCCTCCTGATTTTAATACTAAGTTCATAAGTTGGGTAGGGAACAATAGACCACAGGTTTACTCATAGGAACTCTGCTATAAGTTCAGTTTGCCTTTGTGCTATCTAGGAGATACCAATCATCTGCTCCCTAAAAGCTGTATCTGGATTGTGGTCAATTGAAAAGCTAGAGCCTATGAAGAAATGTTCCAAAAAGCCCTTCTAAGTCGCTTTGGTTTGATAGACACCAGAACAATTAATTATAAACAGAAGGAATTTTCAATCATTTGCACACAGAGCCTCTAGTCCCCATGCTTCACAAAGATTTTTCTCTTAAGATATGAAAAAGATTTTTCTCTTTTTGTTTTATTGGGGTAATGGGGATTCATATTTATTTTTATTCTTTGAACAAGAGAGAAAAAGAAAAAGAAAGGTCCCATGTTCCATTTTATCAAGTAATCTAATTCTCTAATTAACGTAAACTCAGGGTCCTGATTAACTTTGGGGAAGCCAAGGAGATGTCTTCTCCTTGCCCTGTACGTCTATAACCTCTTTTATATACCATGATGGAGTTTTTTTTCTTATTAAAATTATTTATTAAAAAAAGAAGGAAAAACAGTAATTCAATAAAGATTTGCAACTGTGCATATTTTCTGTTGAAATACGCAAAGCAAATCAATAAGAAAAAAGAATGTTCACTTTTTGTTTGAGACCTTGCATCTTTTATATATAATTATCAGCTTTATGAAGAACAAAATTAATTTTCTTTAAGGATTAAGCAAATTCTGTCAAACACAAACTATCTGTTTTGTCAAGGTCTAAAGAGAGGGCAAAACTATACCAGATCTGCTATATTTCCTACGCATTCTCCTTTAGCAGTGACATCTCCAATGTTTTCTCCTTTTGCAAAGGCTTTGTAGATTGGAGTGCGGGTTGATGTTGATGTTACAGCTGCAACGTTCTACAAAGCAAGTAATGAAATGAGATTTCACAACAGCTATACTATAGCACCTTACAAGGAAAAAACAGACCTTGGCAACATTAGCAGCACAAGCCAAAGGAAGAAAAAGGTGTGGTGCAGCTGCAGTTGCCAACTCTACCCCAGCACCCAATTCCATAAGGAGATCACCTGCAAAACGTAGCTGCAACCATCGCAGTGTTTAGAAGACAGATCTTTAATAAAAATTAAATTTAGTCACTATTATGAGCAAGCTTTTCTGTGGAGACTGGTAAATAGAATTTACCTGCTTGAGATCATAATCAAATTTTTTTCCTTGTCGAGCAAAGAGCATTTTACCAACACGACCAGCACCATCCTGTAAAGAAATGCTACAACTTAGTCAGTTCATCCAATTATGCATGAGTAAAATGAGAAAAAGATATATATATTGAATAGCAAGACAAGATTATGAAGTGCTGCGTGTAGGCATACTAAATGCTTAGTTTTTAAATAATAAAAGAAGAAAACAATCAAGCAACCAGAAGGAATTTGAAAAAGATAATTAATACTCAAGGGACAGAAAGAAAAGAAGAAGATCTTCTTAATCAACCACATTCAGAATTGCTTTTGAACTTCTTTGGAAATATTTGAAACTTCTTAGTACTTTAATAACAAGTTGATAATTAAGTTTTTTTTTTACTAATATTTATATTGAATAGCAACCTGCTCTTTACCATAAATACTCTCCTAAAAATTCAATTGCTTAATTGAGAAAAAATATTCATTGAATATACTCGAATCAATTCAAAGGTCAAACTACAATCTTTTTTATCCTCAAAAGTTTGCTCAGCTACTTCATGCTATAGTTAACTTTTACTACTATGATTGCATGCTGGCACATAGTTATGCCATAAGAACTTATATACACTTGTAACAGTTAACATCGACAGACATTACAATGACTAAATTGCCAATGGTTGGCATCACTGGTAAAAGTCAAAGGGTGATTACAAATTTCTACCACCATGACAAATAGAGCAAAAGTTTAATGAAAAGAATAAGGCAACTAGCTCTGCGGATAAGCATGCCCCCTTCTTAGATATATTGATTCTCATTTTCAAAATTTGCAAGAACAGAACCATGTTTCTGATCAAGAAACTAGTGTAAAACATCATTTACAAAGACTGTTACCTTGAGAATCCAGTTAATAGCAATGGCACCAGGAGTAGCTTTATTTCTGGCTACCCCAACAGAGTTTAGTAGTGTCTGTGTTGTGAAAACACCCATTGCTCCACCAAAGAAGTGCTGCATTAAATCAAGTCAACATCACCACACCATTCTGATTTATGAGGAATACAGAAACAAATTGAATATTCCTTTTCTTTTTTACGTTGGAGAAACATTGACACTTGTTAGTTGCTACCTTATCATATTAGCTTGTCCCCCTTCCCCCCTCCTATGAACAGATTAGATTTCTTTAACCACATCTATAAGGGAAAAAGACAGTTTGGCTAATTTCTTGGTCGAGCTTGAGGGAATTGATCTACTTCTTTTATAACCATTTATAGGCTTTGGTTAAGGGATTTTGGGAAATTAATTACGTAATTATTAGAACTACCCAGAAGTACCTAACCTACTAGCTAACCCGATCTAATAAATAATAATTAATAAACTATCTTATTAAACTGACCAATTCTATTATAAAATAATTGAAGTCATACTCCGAACAAGTCTACATCATTTCTCTGAATTAGAACCATACCTTTAAAGCTCTCCACGTCATGTATGGTACATATGAAGGGGTAACACTATCGGGGAAGCCTTCTGGGACTACATATGATCTGATGAAGGACATCACCTCCTGCATTACATATCACCCGATCACAACAACAAATAAATTGGAAGAAAGTTTATTTTCCTCTTGATTAAAAGCAGAGAAGTCAAGTTCCTGTAAACCATGACAAATAGGTTTTTCAAATCTTTCTGAAGTTTAAAGTGAACATGTGAAATACTTAATAAAGTAACCCAATTATACAACTTCTTAAAAGTAAAAAATCAACAACCAATTTCTTGCTTTCTCAATTGGATTGCAGACAAACCCGATACACTAAAACCCAGAGAAACACACGTGGGTTCATGGAAAGGATTCCAGGAAGATTGGGCAGCTGTTGCTAAACCAGGTAGAATACTCCATGCAATGGACGGAGTAGCAAGCATTTTAAGCACAATTCTCCGGCAAAAAATCATGACGAACACAACTAATTACTTAATCGGCAATAGAAACAGAATGTGACTACTAACATCAATAGGAGCTTGCGGCGTTTGCAAGCAAACGGCACGGATCGCGCCGTTCTTGGACCTTCCGGAAGGCTGATTATCAGCAACATAATTCCACCTGCGGCCATCGATTTCCTCGCAGCAAATCAACCTCAAGCTGGAATCAAGAAACTGATCCTCCACAATACCAAGCTTCCTCGCCTGAGGGCCAGCGAGGGAGAGCGTCGGGGGCACAGAATCAGCAGGAGGAGCAGAAGCCAAGCTAGCGCTAATCCGCAGAGTTTCCCGAACGAGAATGCGCTGTTCGGTGGAGGAAGCGACAGATTTGGCAGCGGAACTGGGGGATTGCTTGAGGTTGATCGGAGCCATTGAGAGAACAGATTGAGGAGCGGATCAGGAAGAAGAAAAGGGAAGCAAGAACGAGGAGGAGGAATGAATTGAATTGTGGAAGGAAGAAATAGAGGGAGCTTTGGAATTGACGGAGAAAGACATGGGAGAGAAGAGGAAGAAGTGTGCAAGCAGGTGGCCTAGAATTGAATTGGTAACGGAGGTACAGAGGGAATGCCGAAAGAGAAGGTGGGAAATGGAACACAACCTTTTTTTCTGCGTCATTGTCAATGGAATTTCTATCCTCTACGATTTGTGGTACTTGTTCTTCCTTGTATGCTAGTGGGAATCGTGGGGCCACCGGCCACCTTGTCAGCAAAAAATAAAATAAAAAATTCAAGTTTTTGTGTTTAAATTCTAATTAATGAGGCTTTGATTTCTTTGGTTCAATAATAATTATTGCTTTTGAAAATTAAACTTCATTTTATTACTACTTACATCCGAACTTTTAAATGTATCTAATAGGTCTTTAAACTTTTAATTTTAAACTTTTCGACTTTGTGTCTAATAAGTTTCTGACACATTCGAGATTTTTAAGAATTAATTCATTTATGCGATATAAAATTGAATTTTATACCTATTGGGACCCTAAACTTTCAATTGTGTATCTAGTAGGCCTCTGAATTTTAAAAAAAAATGTTGAATATGTTCATGATTTATTAAACACCCTCACGCTTTCAATTTCAAACCACCCACCATTTCGAGATAATATGTGGATTAACATTACGATGTTCAATTCCCCATCCCATCAATTATAAATGTTATTTAATCGATTTCTCGAACTATGAGATTGTTTTAATCAAATTGACTAAATTGTAACAATTCTATAGTCTGTGGTATTGATGGTAACATAGTTTGTAATTTTGAGATAATTTTTATTGTCATTGTAAACATAATTCAGCAGTATGTACCAGATCATAGGTTTGAATCATCCCGTCTAATGTTGTTGAACCAAAAAACAAATTGTGTTATTTTCCAACCTTTGATGACTTGATTGTAAAATTTATTCCTTCTCTACGTACAAATCACTTCTTTTGAAATGAGAAAATAGTGAAAATAGTTTTGTACTCCTTCTCTTCTCCAAAACTAAAAAAAAACTCGAAATGAATTTATTTTGGTCATGTTTAATAACCATTTGGTTTTTGGTTTTTGACTTCTGAAAATTATACTTGTTTTCTCTCATTTTCCTAATCGTGGATTTCATCTCTAACACATTTGAATTCCTAGCGAATTCAAAAAAACATAAACAAATTTTTGAAAATTACTTTTTTTTTTTGTTTAAAAAAATTGGCTTGATTTTTTAAAACAAGAAAGAAAGGTAAATAAGAGTGTGTTTGGTTTACATTTTCAAGTGTTTAATTTTGAAAGTAATTCATTTTGAAAAAATTTATAGTGTTTGGCAATCACTAAAAAATGACTTATTAGAAAATGAGATGGATAAATAAACCATTTTGAGAGAAACCCTTGAAACCAACTTTTTAAAAAAGCTTCTTAATTAAACAATAACTTGTGCATAAAAACATTTGTGAGTAAATGCAACCAAACATATGAGTGTTTATATTTTAAACAATTTTTATACAAAATGTTTTTTTAAAAATGCATTCTTGAAAAACATTTAAATTAAAATGTATTCCAAACGAACCTTAAGAAAACAAAGAAACTTAGGATGGAAAGAGTGTTTATAAGCATAATTTTCAAAAAAAAAAACCAAAAAATATGGTCATAAATGAGACCTTCAATTCTTGTTGTTTGGATGCTCATAATTTATATATATATATATATATATATATATATATATATATATATAAACCACATCAAATTTTGAAAAATAAAATTAAGTTTTTTTTAAGAAAAAAAAAAAGAAAATTGAAAACATTTTGTTTTAAACACATTGAAAACATTTTTAAAAAGTAGAGGAAGAAGTAAAAAAACATAAAAAAAAATAAAATAAAATGGTCGGCGTGTAATTTAATTTGAACTGAATTCACCCAAAATTAGCCTTCGTTTTTTTTTTTTTTAGAGAACCATCGATTTTTTTCTTTTTAAAGTAGAAAGAAGATTTAATATTCAACTAAAAAAAGATGACAGATAATTCTGCCGAAATCCGGCTGGATTTTGAACTCAAACCCCCAAAAATTAACAAACAAGTCCGTTCCTTTCACCCAAAAAAAGGTCGGTTAAAAAAACTAATAATAACAATAATTTATATCTTTTAAAATTTTTATTTCAAGGGAATCAATTTAGATATTAATTGTTAAATCACCTAAATAAAATCATTCTTCTTCTAAAATTATAACAATTTTGTGAGTGAATCAATTTAGATTTGATTTTAAAATCACTTACAAAAATCATACTTCTTAAATTATAACAATTTTGTAAGTGAATCAATTTAGATATTGATTTTAAAATCACCTAAATAAAATAATTCTTCTCCTAAAATCATTAACGGTGAATCAATTTAGATATTGATGTTAAAATCGTCGAAATAAAACCATTCTTTTTCTAACATTCTAACAACTTAGAATAAAAATGAAGAAAGAAAACCTAACTCAAATAGATTTTTATTTTTAATTTTTTTTTTTGAGAAAGATTTTTATTTTTAATTATAGTAATATTAACACTTTTTTTTAGTACAAGAAGGTGTATTTAGATAAGACTGTGTTTAAAGATAAATATTTAAGGCCCCGTTTGATAACCATTTCAGTTTTTGGTTTTTGGTTTTTCTGTTTTTGGTTTTTGGTTTTTGGTTTTTGATTTTTTGTTTTTTTTTTTAAAAAAACCATATATGTTTGATAACTGTTTTTTGTTTTCTGTTTTTAAAAGACAGAAAACCAACCTTGTTTGATAACTGTTTTTGGTTTTCAGTTTTTTAAAAATTAGAAAGATGAAAAGATGTTTTAGAGAGAGAAAAATGTGTAGAGACGTTGAAACAAAAATTTAGAGACACAAATAAATGTTTTCAAGATAAGTTTTTTTTTTTTTATTTTTTATTTTTTTTTTTTTTTGGAAAGACGAGAAAAGTTAAACATAGAAAATTTAGAGGGATGGAAGAAAATATTTAGAGAAAGAATATTAGTTATTAGACTCGAGAAAAGATATTAGTTAGAGGAAAAGTAGAAAACAAGAGTAAAAGCGATAAAATTTATATTAAAAAAATAAAATAAAAAAAATAAAATTTAGAGAGATAATAAATGAGGTTAAGAGTAAAATATATACTAAAGAAATAACGAAAAAATGAGAAAAATAAAGAAAAGTTGTAGCTATAGAAAATTTTGGTGACTTTCTTTTTCAAAAGAAAAATTAGAACATGTTAATTAAGGAGAGAAAAATTATTGATAAGTTTTTAGAAATAACTAGAGAAAAAAAAAGTTTTGAGAGAAAAAATTTTAGAGAGAGAAAATTAAATTTTATAGAGTAAAAAAGGTTTTAGAGAAAAAAAAAATAGAGAAAGGAATTTGTTGGAGAAAGATAGGTAAAAGAGAAGAAAAGTAAGCATTAAAAGAAAAATGAGTTTTTGAAAAACAGAAATCTGTTTTTAAAAACTATTTTTTTTTTGTTTTTGAAATTTACTTATAATTTCAAAAACGTTTTTAAAAAACAAAAAACAAAAAACAGAAATGGTTATCAAACACCCCTATTTTTAAAAAATGAAAAACAAAAACAGAAAACAGAAAACGAAATGGTTATCAAACGACCCCTAAACAATTAGATTTGAACTTAAATCTTTGGTTAAGTTATCTCTTTTAACCACTCTAAATTTTATTAAAGATAACTTTTCTTGTATAATATATAATATAAAGATAAATAACTTTATTTAGATGGGTCATTTTGTTAAAGATAATTTTTATTGTGTAATATATAATATATTTATTTACATGGGTCATGATTATCCTAGACGATCTAAGTCACTTTAAATGTGTTTTTATTAGAGTTTTAAATTTCATTAAAAGAAAATAATTTAAAAGCCCATAATTGTAACCATTAATATCATTAAGGGGGTGTTTGGGGCACTGAATAGGTTATAATAACCCCCCTTATTATAATCTATTCAATGTTTGGGTTACCAACAAAAATAATTGGTGAGGTGGGTTATTTTAACCCCCGATTATTTTATCCATTTTCTACCGTAACCATTATTCAACCCACTACAGTAACTATCTCCTCACTTCTTCCATGTGACTCCTTGACTTTTCCGACGACCGCCGGCCGCCGTCAGCCGGCGAAGTTTCCTATGAATTTTCCGACGACCACCGACGACTTTTTCGGCGATCGCCGATGACTTTTCCGGCCACCATTTTTTTTTTCCATATTTCTTCTCAATTTCATTTTGAAAAATATAAAAAATAAAAATAAAGAAAAAAAAAACATCAAAGGTTGCCGAAAAAGTCGTTGAAAACATCGAAGGTTAATCAACTTAAAAAAAAAACATTCAAACGAAATTATATTTACCACACTCAAGTTTATTTCAAATGATTTTATTGATAAAAAAAAAAAACTAATATGATTTTTGAACTAAACATTTACAATTTTTATTTTGGCAATACTAAAAGTTAACTAATATGATTTTTCTATACCAAAACCTAAACTTTTTTGCTTTGTAACAAAAAAAAAAGCATAACCCTAAATCAAATCAAAGTGTTGTATATCATAAAAAAAACTAGAAAAAGAAAACAGTCAGTTTGAACCTTTGATTCAGAACCTCATGTTAAAACAAAACAGATCAACACTCCAAACACAGATTATTTTATCCCAGATTAAAATAATCTGCACCCCAAACACAGATTATTTTATCGCAGACTATAATAATCTACACCCCAAACACAGATTATTATAACCCCAGATTATTATAATTGCCAGATTATTATAACCACCAGATATTATAACCAATTCAGCGCCCCAAACAGCCCCTAAGGGATTGGGCTTCTAATATATATATATATATATATATATATATATATACTATTAAGAGATTGGGTAGAGCGAGATATATTATAGGTTATGTAACTTGGATTTATTTTATATATTCAAATTATGATTTGAGATAGGACTTTATTTTGTAACAATTTAATCTATACTTTTAAATTTGTAACAATTTAATCCATGAATTTTAGTGTGTAATAATTAGTCCTTATCCTTTCACATTTGTAACAATTTAATCTTTAGGGTAAAAAGTCATATAAAAATTAAACATATTGGATCCCTAATTAGTTTATTGATCTCTGCCTAGGTGAGAAATTACATTAAATCTTAACAATAGTTTTCAAGATCGAGACTAAATTCTTATTCTAAATATATATATATAGATATAGACTAAATTCTTACAACTTTTAAAATACAAGGACTAAATTGTTAGACACTAAAATTTATGGACTAAATTGTTATAAAATTGCAAATACGTTATAAATCAAAATTCAGACACTAAGTTGTATTTTAACCCTATTTTAAACAGACTTTTTTTTTTTCTTCAGATATTTTAAATAGGTTATATTAGGTTTTGTATCTCTTAAGCAATTTCCTGAATTCTCTCTCAATTTCCCCTTCTCCTGAATTTCACTTTTCTTTTTCATTGGAATTTGCCCTTTTAAGTTAGAAAAAAAAAAAAAAGAATAATTATTTTATCCTTCGGAAAAGCAACAGAGTTTTCTATAAATTCAATTTTTTTTAATTTTTAAATTATGATTGTGATTATGAAGAAAAATGAATTATCCCACACCCGCAGGTCGGTTCACTTCCTAGAGGAAAGACCTTTTTTTTTTTTTTTTTTTTTTTTTTTTTTTTTTTTTTTTTTTTTTTTTTAAAAAAAAATTAATTTATTTATTTAAATTAGAGGGAAGACCTTTTATGCCGGAAAAGAATTTTTTAAAAAGATAATATAAATTTAACTATTAAGTGTGGATTCATTTTTAAATTATCTCATTTTTAAGGTTTTTTTTTTAGTTCAACAACATGTGAGGTAGATAAAATTGAAACTTTGACCTCTTGATTGAAGGTTTGTATCACAAACTTCTGGAGTTGAATCGCATTTTTAGATTTTATACATGTATGAATAAGAGTTCAAATTCTCATTCCGTTTGAATTATAATTTTCATATCATCCTTGAATTTTTATAGGTTTTAATTATAGTTTTTTTTAATGTATAATTAGTTTTCGAGTTAAAAAAAATACTTTTCAATCATTTTAATAAATAGTAATTAAATATCACACTAAGAACAATTGAAAAATGGCCGGTTAATTAGTAAGAATGAATATGTTAGACCCCGTTTGATAATCATTTTAATTTTAATTTTTGGTTTTTGTAAATTTATGTTTACAAATACTACTTCAACCTATGAGTTTCTTTGTTTTGTTAACTAATTTTTACAAATGCTTTCAAAATTTAAGCTAGTTTTGAAAAGTAAGAAAAAAAAACTTTTCAAAATAAAAAAATTTGGCTAAGAATTCAAGTATTTCTTTAAGAAAGAGATGAAAATCATTGTAAGAAATAGTGAGATCAAAACAAGCAAAATTTTCAAAAAATCAAAAATAAAAAAAGCAAATGATTATCAAACAGAACCTTAATAATGAAATTGAAAAATTCTAAAACACTTAAAATCAATCTAAACAACCATGTATATAACTTAGATAGAGTTATATAAACAACCAAGAGCAAAGTTAAAATTACAGACATGAAGTGGTCATCAATACAAGTTCTATATCAATTGAGTTCATGTTGACAGTGAATGATAAGAGTTTTTTTTTTTCAAAAAAAAAAGATATAAGAGGGTTGTTAGTGTCTATAATGTTGTAAACATTAACAAGCATCTCAAAGATTTTCGTTTAACAAACAAATGAGAAGCAAGGGTTTAACAAACAAATGAGAATTCCTTTTCAAAACAAACAAACAAACGAGAAATTTCATTTAGGAAGAACTTACCATATGGCTACAAGAGATGCCTTATTCTCTTCCATGATAGTGTTTAACCAAAGTGGAATGAAAGTGTTGATGGTCAAATTTGGTCAGAGGGAACTCACCTAACCTTCACGTGCCACCAACGGTAAATGTGTAGATGAGAGGGGAAGACGTGGCCTGCAAGACGAAAAACCTGCACACTGTTGGGAATGACTAGCATATTTGCTTGAATATTTTTAGCTTTTTCATGTTTCACTTTATGTTTGTCCCACATGGAAAGATTTGGAGTTGTGAGGAGTGTTTTTATACAATCACTCTTCCCTACTCTTGTAAAAGTGGTTAAGGGTGGTACTTAGACCACTTCCCACATGCGCGCCGCCGTCGTCGGTCGGACGGGCGGGTTTGGGTAACCGCGCTCGCGCGTAATAAAGAAAGGGTTTTGCTCTTTTTGCCAAAAATATATTTCTTATTTATTCCCAATGACCAACGTATCAGAAGCTTCCACGTGTCACGACTCGGTTTGGTCCACGGTTCAAGCCCAACGTCCAGTCTAGCTCGCGTGCCTCAGTTGACTAGTCAGCCTTTGACCGCGTTTTTAGCCTTTGACCGCGTTTTTAGCCTTTGACCGTGGAGTATTGACCGGTTTTTGAGCCTTTGACCGAGGAGTTCTGCATGGACTCCTTACAGCTTGACACGTGGCAGCTGGAACTCTTTTTGAGGAATGATGGTTACGTTTTTTAGCCTATAAAAGAAGACCTTGAGCAAAGTGGAAGACATTGAATTCATTTTCTTCCTTCCTACATTTTCCTCTGATTCCAATCCTTCTCTCGAGTGCACGAACGAGGAGGGTGTTGTGTTAACCTTGGGGAGCAATCGGCGTCAAACGATTTAGCACCGTGGTCGTGCCGAAATTGCTTTCAAGGCAGTGGCTTTTCCCACGACACAACAACTGTTGTCTTCATTTTCCCGAGATACAAGTTGAAAGCAATTTGAAAATGTCCATCAAAACCAAGAAGCATGTTCCAGATCTATCCAAACTAGAACCTCTAGATGGTTCTAACTATCGTCGTTGGTCTCAGAAGCTGCTCATCTTCTTCGAACAGCTAGAGGTCGACTACATCCTAACCACCAATTATGTGGAGAAATTAGAAGCACCGGTCGTAGACCTGGAAAAATCTAAAGAGGTCCAGCCTGATTCACACAGTTCTAAGGAGGTACAGACTGTCCCTCAAAAACCAAAGGCCAGTCATGACGTTGATCCAGGAAAGTTCGAGAAAGACAACAAGGCGGTTCGGGGTTATCTTTTGAACCACATGAACGACTCACTGTTTGACCTGTTCGTTGTTCAGAAGTTAGCTAAAGTTATCTGGGACACTCTGGAATTCAGATATGGCGGCGATGATGCAGGGAGAAAGAAGTATGTGGTCGGTAAGTGGATGCGGTTCCAAATAACGGACGACAAACCAGTGATGGACCAGGTCCACGAGTACGAGAATCTAGTGGCAAACATTCTGACAGAAGGTATGAAGATGTGCGAGATTCTCCAGGCTAATGTCTTGCTCGAAAAATTCCCTTCTTCATGGAGCGACTACCGCAATCATTTAAAGCACAAGAAGAAGGACCTGCCATTACAAGAATTGATCAGCCACATGCGAACTGAAGAAGCCAACAGGCAAAAGGATAAGTTGGAATCTAAGTCTTTGAATTCAGTTAATGCTAACTTAGTTGAATCTTCTGCTGCATCAAAAGACAGATTCAAAAATAAAAAGAAAGACAAATCCTCGCAGAAGAAGAACCGTCCGTTCAAGTCTCCTAGCGGGAAAATAGAGAAGGAGAAGTCCAAGCTGATATGTTATGTCTGCGGAAAACCTGGGCACAAATCCTATCAGTACAACCAGAGGAAAGGGAAACCAGACTGGAAGCCTGATGGTGCACAAGCCAACGTGGTTGAAGCAGACGATATCATTGCTGCGGTAGTGGTGGAGGCTAATCTGGTGGAGAATAAATCAGATTGGATTCTTGACACTGGTGCCTCGAGACACTTCTGCTCAAATCGAAGCTTGTTCCACGAGTTCCATGACACTGTTGACGGCGAATGCGTATATATGGGGAACTCGACCACTGTTGGAGTACTTGGAAAAGGGAAGGTTCTCTTAAAACTTACTTCTGGAAAAACATTATCTTTGAATGATGTATTGTATGTTCCTTCATTGCGTAGGAATCTGGTATCTGGAAGTTTGTTGAACAGGGCAGGACTTAAAATTGTTTTTGAAGCTGACAAGGTTGTCATCACCAAAAATGGTGACTTTGTTGGTAAGGGGTACTTAGCCGATGGTCTGTTTGTGTTAAACATGTTGGGTTTTATGCCCTAAAACTCGTAGATAGTAAATGAATATTTGACCGAACATTAATAAAGTGATGTATTATTCAATGTTTGTATTATATCTTGTCTTATTAACCCTAATCCAATAAACTAAACATCCAAGGCTAATAGAATGAGGCTTGAACTAGTATGTAGGGACATACGGGGATCAATGTTCAAGTTTTAGCCTAAAGGGTCTGTAGTATAGGGATAAGGCTGGGTACCTTATCCTGGTGACACTATGGATACGGCCCGCTTTGTATATTGATACAAACGTAGTGATCCAACGCGTTCATGTGGTTGACATGCGAGTGGGGGTATCCTGTGCAATGAGTTTGCACAAAGACCGGACCGCGAAATAGTTAACCACTAACTGTAACACCGTTAGTTAGCTTGGTTTCTATTTCACGAGGATGACCTAGGCAACTTGGCCTTAATCCTGAGTGGATTATGGACTCCTGTCCATGAGGGATTGTCCTTTGATTTGTACGGGTGAGAGTGGCCTGTTCGCCGACTCAATAAGCCTACCATTTTGGGGACAAGACCGAGTGGGGAGCTGGGAACGTAGTCTTACAAGATGGAATTCACTCCTTCCCGATATTAGGGTAAGTAGAGGTGTGTTCCCTTAAGTGGTGTCTCCGGGTCTTGAACAATGGGCCCTACCCTCTTTATGGCACGAGAGGGATTTCTGTTTGCTGGTTGGACCACAAACAGGTTGTTCATTAGAGGAGCACTGGTACTTAAGGACCAAGAGGTAGCCCAGGGGTAAAACGGTAATTTGACCTAGCTGGGATACGAGCACACGTGAAGGGCTAACTTGCTGTTGACGATCGATATCCGTGGACACAGAAATATATCTGCAGTGAGAAGAGTGCAGCTGTGGTTCTATAGTGGAGTGAACCACAGTTAACGAACATTGATTAATTTGGTTAATGAGTTTAGCCAATTAATCTCACATCGTTGGAGCTTCTGATCTGTAGGTCCATTAGGTCCCACCGGTAGCTCTATAAGGGCGTTGAGGTAAATTTCTAAGGGAGAATTGAATATTCGAAGAGGTTTGAATAGTAAAATAAAATATGAATTTGATTCATATTATAAAACTATAGGTTATAATTAATGCACATTAGATGTACATTAATACTATAGTTTATTTTTGAGAGGAATATAATTAAATATGAGATAATTAATTATGATATTAATTAATTTGAGTATTAATTAATTATTGTTTTAATTCAGTTCAATTAAATTTGATTTAATTGAATTAGATTAAAACTTTAGGTTATGTGGGAATGATATGTAAATATATGATTTACATTAATTATAATAATTAGTTAGTTTAATTGTTAAATTAATTATATTATTAAAAATTGGTTAATAATTTTGAATTATTAATTAATTTGTTTATCAGTTAGTTGAACTGATAAGGGTTTACGTGTGAAGGGGAGTTAAATTAGGGAGTGAGAAGTTTTATCGGTAGAATAACCACTCCCCAATATAATCCCATTTGTTGAGTTGGTTACGGTAGATTTTTTACCAGTCCACACACGCCATTCCCACTCTCTCTCATTCTCCAGGTCTCTCTGAAATTTCTCTCAAGAATACAGAGAAGAAAAATTCTCCTAACCCTTAGAAAATTTCGCTCCCACAAGCACTTTTCGCACATCCTTCAAGAGAATATCGGTGCAACCATTTTGGTGGTGTTCGTGACTAATTTCCAGCGAAGAAAAGGGACTTTTGCTGCTGTTTTTGGGTGGAGAACCAAGGGATTTTGGTGATACGTGTCAAGAACATCTTCAAAGGTATAGTGTTCTTGATCTTGGATCAATAGGATCCAATTTAGATTAGATCTAAATTAGAACTAGCATGTTTTATAATTAAAATTCAGTAGTTTTATTTTGATTTTACTGTTGTATTTTATTTGCCAAACGTATTGGTATTTTATTCCGAATTAAATACTGAGTAAAGGTTCTGTAAGTTTTCGCTGCGCAAGGGCTTTTATCCCTGCAAAACACTATCTCTATTCTTGCCGAAATGAATGAAAGTACATCTCGTTCTGCCTATATTGTTGAATCTATTGATGTATGGCATGGTAGACTAGGTCATGTGAACATTGCATCTATTAAAAGGCTTAGAAAACTGCATCTTCTTAATGTATCAGAATCACCCAATGATAGTAGATGTTCAGTATGTGTAGAGGCAAAATTTGCTAAAAAACCGTTTAAGCCTGTTACAACTAGATGTACTGAATTGCTTGAGTTAATTCACTCTGATCTAGCTGATTTCAAAAACACTATTAGCAAAGGTGGCAAAAACTATTATATATCTTTTGTTGATGATTTCTCTAGATACACGAAAATATATCTTCTGAAGTCGAAAGATGAAGCTAGTAGCATGTTTAGGAAATACAAAGCAGAAGTAGAAAACCAACTAGATAAAAGGATCAAAAGGTTAAGATCCGATAGGGGAGGTGAATACAGTGACAAGTCTCTCAAGGAATTTTGTGAATTAAATGGTATTATCCATGAGAGTACTGCTCCATATTCTCCTCAACAAAATGGCATAGCTGAACGTAAAAATAGATCATTAAAAGAAATGATGAATGCTATGTTAATAAGTTCTGGATTGCCTAACAGTATGTGGGGGGAAGCTGTGCTTTCTGCCTGTTTTGTTCTTAACAGAGTTCCTCACAAAAGGCTGGATAAGACACCATACGAGCTTTGGAAAGGATATTCACCGAACCTGAGCTATCTGAAGGTATGGGGGTGCTTAGCTAAAGTGGCATATCCGGTATTTAAGAAACCTACGGTAGGATCTAAAACCTTTGATTGTGTGTTTATTGGGTATGCTCATAATAGTGCTGCATATAGGTTCATGTGTTTAGATGGTAATTCAATCTGTGAATATAGAGATGCTGAATTTTTCGAACACATATTTCCTATGATTAAAAATGAGCCAGTTAATATCTCACGATCTAGTCAGGTGTCTGCTTGTCCTTCATCTACTGCTGATATTATGCATGAAACTGAACCTAGGAGGAGTAAAAGAAAGAGAACTGAGAAAGATTTTGGATCAGATTTTTTAACTGTTTTTCTTGTTGAAAACTCAAATAAAATTGACGATCAATTTGCATGCATGTATCTAATAGATGAGGATCCGAAAACCTACCAAGAGGCCTTAAAATCTGTAGATTCTAGTTTCTGGAAAGAGGCCATTAAAAGTGAACTGGATTCTTTAATTATGAATCAAACGTGGAACTTGGTAGATTTACCTAAGGGAAGTAAGCCTATTAGGTGTAAGTGGATCTTTAAAAGAAAAATTAGACCAGATGGCTCAATTGAAAAATTCAAGGCCAGATTAGTGGTTGTGGGTTATTCACAAAAACAAGGTATTGATTACTTTGATACTTATTCTCCTGTAACTAAAATAGCTAATATTAGATGTCTAGTTGCTCTTTCAGCTATTCGTGGGCTGTTAATACATCAGATGGATGTGTAAACAACATTTCTCAATGGAGATTTAGAAGAGGAGATATATATGGCACAACCTGAGGGCTTTGTAGTTTCTGGTCAAGAAGACAAAGTATGTCAGCTTAAAAAATCTCTTTATGGTCTTATACAAGCTCCCAAACAATTGTATGAGAAATTTAATAATACCTTAGTAAACAATGAGTTTAGGGTAAATTCTTCTGACACATGTGTTTACTCAAAATTGTTTGGTGTTGATTATGTGATTATCTGCTTGTATGTTGACGATATGCTTATTTTCGGTACGAATTTAGAAGTAATAAATAATACCAAGTTGTTTTTATCCTCACACTTTGAGATGAAAGATTTAGGTGAGGCTGATGTGATACTTGGTGTTAAATTGAGGAAAACCGAAAATGGGTATTCTTTGAATCAATCACACTATGTTGAAAAGATGCTAAAGAGATTTGATTGTTTTGATGATATGCCTGCAAGAACACCTTATGATGCTAGTATGAAACTTAAGAAGAATAAAGGGGATAGTGTCTCTCAATCTGAATATGCAAAAATTATAGGTAGTGTGATGTATTTGATGAATTATACTAGACCTGATATTGCATATGCTGTGAGTAGATTGAGTAGGTATACACATAATCCTAATAAAGAACATTGGGTTGCACTTCGTAGTTTGTTGAGGTACCTTAAAGGTACAATAGATTACTGTTTGCAATTTAATAAATTTCCTGCAATATTAGAAGGTTATTGTGATGCAAACTGGGTAACTGATAACGACGAAGTAAGTTCAACTAGCGGGTATGCGTTTGTTTTTGGTGGAGGAGCTATATCATGGAAATCTGCAAAGCAAACCTGCATTGCACGATCCACCATGGAGTCTGAGTTTATAGCTCTCGAACTTGCAGGGCAAGAGGCGGAATGGTTAAGAAGTTTACTTCAAGACGTACCACTGTGGGGGGCGTCAGTGCCAATCTCTTTGCACTGTGACTCACAAGCTGCCATAGGAATTGCCAAGAGCAGTGTATACAATGGCAAGAGAAGGCATATACGCCTGAGACATGGAGTTGTGAAACAATTGTTGAAAGGGGGAGTTATCTCCTTGGAGTATGTGAGGTCTAAGAGGAATCTGACAGATCTTCTCACCAAAGGCCTAACAAGGAGAGTAATCCTAGAGTCCTCAAGATGTATGGGACTTAAATTGTTGAAATAAATCCATAGCCCTTTATTTGGGTGGTCCAAATATGGACTTGATGGACAAAGTTTGGAAAGTCTTCATAGCTCAAGTTTTGAGTGGTTTACTACGGTAGACTTGATGAAGCATGACGTGATAGTGAAGGTGTGGCCGCCTTCTATGAAAGAGTGTAAAGCATTCTCTTTCTAGAGCTCTCACGATGACCCAAGGTGCCAGTGCATGGCCTTAAATAGCACTTGTTCGACTATTGTATCGCGGAATCAAGGGAAAATATGAGGATACAAACGTGTTGTAGGGGTCTAAACCATGACTGCTGAAAGTGTTGGGTTTTATGCCCTAAAACTCGTAGATAGTGAATGTGAACAAATTGTATACTTGTTTCAATAAAGTGTAATTGAGTTTCTACAATAAAGTGTTGTTGTTAAATATTGCACAATTTGACCCAAATCCAATAAACTAAGATCCAAGGTTGTTTACATGTGACTTGAACTAGTATGTGGGGACATACGGGGATTGGTGTTCAAGTAACAACCTAAAAGGTCTATAGTACAAGGATAAGGCTGGGTACATTATCCTGGTAACACTATGTGATACGGCCCGCTTTGTATTCGATACAGACGTATTAATCCAAGGCGTCCATGTAGGAGACATGCAAGCGGGGGTATCCTATGCAATGAGTTTGCATAAGACCGGACCACGAAATAGTAAACCACTAGATGTAACACCGTTAACTAGTTAGGTTACTATTTCAATACGATGACCTAGGTAACTCAGTCTTAATCCTGAGTTTGTCATGAACTCCTTCTCATGAGGGATTGTCCTTTGATTAGCATGGGTGAGAGTGGCCAATACGCCGACTCAATATGCCTTCCTTTTTGGGGACAAGACCGAGTGGGAGGCTGGGGACATGACAACACAAGAAGGAATTCACTCCTTCCCACTTCTAGGAGAAGTAGATGAATGTTCCCTTAAGAGGTGACTCCGGGACTTGAACAAAGGGATCCCGTCCTCTCACTGGCCTGAGAGGAACTTTCTGTTTAATGGTTGGACCATAAACAGGTTGTTCATTAGAGGAGCGCTGGTACTTAAGGAGACAGATGTAACACAGGGGTAAAACGGTAATTTGACCCAACCGTGATTACGAACACTCGTGAAGGATTGACTTACCGGTATAGGTCTACATCCATGGACACAGAAATGTTCTACAGTGAGAAGAGTTCAGCTGTGGGTCTTTAGTGGAATGACCAACAGCTAATGAATATTGGTTAACCTGATTAATGAGTTTAATCTATTAACCTCATATCATTGGAGCTTCTGATCTGTAGGTCCATTAGGTCCCCCTGCTAGCTCGTAAAGAGTAATTAGGAACAAATATATCTTGAGAGAATTTGAATAGTTCAAATTCATATTGGGAATTAAGTTAAGTGTATGAGATACATATTAATATAATGTATAATGATGCATTAAAATATAAAGTATAATTTGAGATTAAACTTTATTAAATTGAGAGATTGATATATTTGAAAGAGTTCAAATATATGTCTAATTAAATATAGGGTATTTAATTAGAAGATGAATTAATTAATTATGAATTAATTAATTATTCAATTTAGTTTAAATTAAATGAGATTTAATTAAACTATAGTCTATGAGAGAAATAAATATTTGAAGAAGTTCAAATATTAATATGAATTTGATTCATATTAAATTTATAGGATATAAGAGAATTTGAAGGAGTTCAAATTTTAATATGAATTTGATTCATATTATAGAATTAATTAATTGAAGGCCTGAAATTAAATATATGATATTTAATTGGGTAATTAATTAATTAACTAATAGAAGGTCTGAAATTAAATATATGATATTTAATTGGTGATTAATTAATTAAAGAATTAATTAATTGGAAATTAATCAATTATGGAAATGATTAATCACTTATGGAAGTGATCAATCATTTATGGAAAAGATTAATCAATTATGGAATTGATTGGTCATGGAATTGATTAATGGAAAAGATTAAATCAGTTATGGAAATAATTGATTTTAAATGAATATTTTATTCATAGCCTTTCTCCTATAAATAGAACACTAACCCTAGGGTTTAGGTACCACAACATATGGCCACCATAAGGCCCTCTCATATTCTCTCAACTCAATAACTCTAGGGAGAATTTTCTCTCAAGAGTTTTTCCCATTCAAGATTAGGTAGTCCCACAACTACGTTCCTAATCTCAGAGTTATAGCGGGGAAGATCAAATGGTGGTGTTCTTCGTTGTTGCAGAGCAATCAAGAATCATCCGTTGAAGTATTCAGAGTCGTCAACGGAGGTATGTTTCTCATCGCTTAACCTTTTGCCAATGCATTGGTATTTTAGTAGAAACAAAATTAACTACGAACGGTCCAATTGCTTCCGCTGTAACGGAATTGGGGAATTCCAATCCTTTCAATTGGTATCAGAGACGATCGTATGCTTAATTTTGTTTTACAAAATTTGCGTTGGTTTTTGGTGGGATCGATTTACATTATGAATGTTTGGTTTGCTTAAAGACTTTTTAGGTATTTTTTTGGCATTAGATTTACAATTTTTGTATGATTTGATCATGTAAGGGCCCATGTTTTTGGGGCAAATTGTTGTAAATCGAGTCTTGTAAGTCCGTGTCTAGAAATTTAGGATCAATTTGTTGATCGGTGTTCGAATCGGGGTTGAAATCGGAGAAGATATGCTGCTGAATCGAAGGACAGAACGCTGTCCAGAGGCGTAGCGTCGCGACCCTGCTCATTAGAGTCGCGACGCTGTAGAACGAATGCAAAACGGAGATTTTTCGGGTCAGCGTCGCGACGCTATGCCTTCAGCGTCTCGACGCTGGCCACAGTCAATCACGCGTGAGGTTTCCAACGTTTATGGATAAATAAATGTTTTTTGCGTTCATTTATGATTGAACACAGGACTTTGGAGTAGATTGTTCACGTGCCTGTCTAGCATATCTGTGGGTGCAGGTTCGAGATTTGACAAATGTGATTTTTTTTTAAAATTTGCTTCCAGCTGCTAAGTGGTCGCTTGAGTTCGGTTCGGTCCGGTTCAAGGTTGGTTGGTCCGGTTCTGGGAGAATTTGGACCGGTTTGAGCTATTTGGGTCCGGTTTAGGTGATTTTGACACGGTTCGAGCTGGTTCTGGGCGGTTTAGACCAATTACAAGGCGGTTTAGGGCTAGATTTTGAATTATTATTGTAATTTTTCTTTATTTTTGCCCTAGGATGCCAAAATACCGGTCTTTATAGCTATTTATTGCTTTATGAATGTCATTTAGCTAGATCCCACCATAGGTTAAGCATGTTTCATGCAATTTTATGTTATAAATGTTATAATATTTGATAATTATGCATGAATTTAAATTTCATGAGTAATTTAGTATAATTGTTATATTAAATATATGAAATTTGAAAAACATTATGCATGTCATTAATTAGATAAATATAAAGTGTTATATTATATTAATGAAGCATGCATGCTTAGATTTATTTTCATGAGTATTAATATAATTTGTTATATTATGGATGGAAATAAAATATCAACGCTTATTTTCATGAGTATTTAATATAAATTTTTATGATTAGATTGATGAAAATTGAGAAGCATTGAGCATGAAATTACTTTAGTAAAAATATAAAAAGTTATATTTGTGAAAGTGATTTATTTGCTTATTTATTTTCATGAGCAATTAATATAAAGTGTTATGTTAATGTATGAAAATGTGAATGCTTAATTTAATTTTCTTGGGTAATTAATTTAAGAATTAGATTAATTAAAGAAAATTAATTTGCATTGAGCATGAAATTACTTTAGTTTAAAAATATAAGAGTTATATTTATATTAGTAATTTACATGCTTAATTTTCATGAGCTATTAATATAAATGTTATGTTAATGTATGAAAATGGTAATGCTATTTTAATTTTCTTGTATAATTAATTTAAGAGTTAGGTTAATTAAAAGGAAATTAAATTGCATTGAGCATGACATTACCTTAGATTAATATAATTGTTATGTTTATGGTATGTCATGTATGCTAATATATGGTTTTATAAATTAATTAGAATTTGATTGTTAATTTATTCACCATAGTAGCATGTTATAGGGTTAATTCATTAAAATTTATAATAGTTATAAAATTAATGAATAGAAACCGTTAACCTATAACAAAGAATTGCATGCAAACATAGGATCTTAGGATAAATGAATTAATTTTAAAATGTTTAAAATTAATTAGACCTAAGATCATATTTCTAATAGGATTAGAATTATTCTTACTTAGAATTAAAATTAGTTTTAATTGACTAAGTAGGAAAAACATTGCTATGATTATAAGGGAACTCCACCGGTAAAGTTCTGTCTAAGGCTGGGGGTATTTAAGCTGACGGTTTACGGAACACCTCCTACCTGGGAACTGACCTGGAATACCGGAGTTGAATTAATCATAGCTAAATGTTAGCTTGCAATGTCACTAGGTTTGTTAAAAGTGTTTAATGCACCTAGATCTTTAGAGTAAAGACCTTACATTACTGTGGTTATAAGGGAACTCTCTCGGTGAAGTTCTGTCTAAGGTTGGGGGTATTTAAGTTGACGGTTTACGGAACACCTCCTACCTGGGAACTGACCCGAAACTTGAGTTGAATTAACCATAGTAATGTTGACTTGCAATGTTGGGTTTATTAAAAGAAGTTTAATTCACCTAAAACATTGTGGTTGAATCCTTTCCATAATTGTTATAATAGGATCAGACTTAGATAGATTGACTTAGCCGGATTTATCTAAGTTAAACAACCCTAAATTAACCTTAAGACATTTTCAGTGGGAGGAAAATTACAAAACGAGATTTAAATCAAGTTTTGCTCCTACGTCCCTATATTCACAACGTGAGGTTCATGCTCGGCTTCGAGTCGCCCTAGGAGCGGCCTCCCTTCGGAAAGTGTTTGCATGAATCAATAACAAGGTGAATGGGAAAAATGTCTAGAGTAAGTGGGAGCGGGACACGTGTCAACGTATCCCTCGGTCTCCACCCCTAGTTCGCACCGTGAGAGTCCTATGATCCGCCTGCAGGTTGTCCTGGCGCAACCATCCCTTCGGAGGGCCTGATCATAGGATTCAGAACACCGTGAACTCCTGAATAGGATAGGAACTCTTAGGCTAATTACCAACAGTTGTCTTTCCCTTCGGTAGCCTGTTGGTGCGTGCCTCTGAGATCTGAAAGTGGGAGGGTTACACTTACGGGGATGAGTTAAATGTGTTAACTAATCCTTGACCGAACAACGGTAACTAAACGCTAACGAAATATGAGTTATTCTGGTGTTAGAGTTTGGTTGAGATTGTCTCAATTCAGAGGAGGAGTAGCTGACCACCCTTCGGTGGCTGTTGTTCTGAACCTTTGAAGTATCGTTGCAAAAACTAAATCAATAGTTTTATAGGGTTTCTTTGATTGCTTATTTGTTTTTGCAGAATTTGATTGGATTATTTGTAATGGGTTGGTGCAATTAATAATACAAGTAATTTGTTACTTCAGCAATTATATAATAATTTTATGTGTGTTGTCTTACGTCATTTTATAAATAACGGTAATACAACAAGCTTAAACGACAAATTGTGGTAAATAAGTCTAGGATTATTCTTAACTGAGGAATGTCCTCATGCCCCATATGTTTAATTCATTAAGAATTGTTCTTGGTGAATATGACATAGAACTCTGCTTAGCAAAAAGAGAACTTGTTCAAGACCGTAATTTTCATTTACCTGTCTTGAAAATGTGATTAGTGAAGAATAGTGATTCTCCCTGAATACTTGATTCAGGGGCCACAAATCACGTGTGTTCTTCTTTTAAAGGAATAAGTTCCTGGCAAGAGTTTGTTGCTTGTGTAATAACTCTCAAAGTTAGAATTAGAGAGATTATTTTGGCTATATCAATGGGGGACATTAAGTTATTTTTCTCAGTGGGAGAAAATACATATTATTAGATAATGTGTATGTAATTCCTAAGATCAAAAGAAATTTGATTTCTGTGTCTTATTTGCTGGAACAATGTTACTCTTTACCTTTCTCTCCTAACGCAGATTTGTTTCAAGAAAGGGAGTTGACATTTGTTTAGCTTTACTGGGAAGTAACCTAAATGTTTTAAGACTAATCAAGAGTAAAGCAGTCATGAACACTGAATTGTTTAAGACTGCTACTACTCAATGTGAAAAGAGGCAAAGGATTTCTCCTAAAGGAAAATACCTTTCTTTGGTTCTAAGGTAGACCATATTAATCCCAATTTGATTGGGAGATTGGTCAAGAGTGAACTTCTAAGCGAGTTAGAAGATGACTCTCTACTACCTTGTAAGTCATGCCTTGTGGGCAATATGACTAATAGATCTTTTACTGGAAAAGATCTAAGAGCCAAAGAGCCCTTAGAGCTTGTACATTTGGATCCTTGAGGTTCAATATACTAAAGCAGTGGGAGGGCATGAATAATTCATCTTTTTTGGATGATTATTCAAAGGTATGAGTATCTTTACCTAATGCAACTTAAGTCTGAAACTCTTGAGATATTCGAAGGGGCTTAGGACTGAAGTTGAAAACTTGTTAGGTGAGATGATAAAAACACTTCGATCCGATCAAAGTGTTGAGTATAGGGATTTGAGATTCCAGAACTATTTGATAGTGCATGGGATCACACCCTAAATCTAATTTAGGAGAAATAGAACCCTATTGGATATGGTTCATTCCATGTTGAGCTATGCTCAATTGTCTGGCTCGTTTTGGGGTCATGCAGTGTTGACTGCATTGCATACTGTAGTAGACAACCCCAAAGGAAACAAGAAGTGGATACTTCTTCAATTCACAAGAGAATAAAGAATTTGTATCGACAAATGCTAAATTCTCAGAAGAAGTTCACATCAAAAATCATAAACCACAAGAGTAAAGTCGGTTTAAGTAAGTTAACTAATGAAGCTACAGTAACATCCACAAGAGTTGTTGATGAGGTTGGTTGTTCAACAAAAGTTGTTGATGGATCAGTGCATCTAGTCAGTCACATCCATCTCAATAGTTGAGATTGCTTCAATGTAGTGGGAGGGTTGTTTGATAACCTGAACGTTACATGGGCTTGTTTGAAGCCTAGGTCATCATACCTGATGATGGCATAGTGGGTTCATTATCTTTTAGAAAGAAAATGAATGATGTTGACAAGGACCAATGGATTAAAGTCATGGACCTGGAAATGAAGTCTTTTGTATTTCACTTCCATCTGGGGTCTTGTAGATCTGCTTGATGGGTAACACCTATTAGTTACAAGTGGATTTACAAGAGAAAACGAGACATTAAAGGTCTTAACCAGAAGGGTTCATACAGCAAAATTGAAAGCAAAAGGTTTTGCAAGCTTAAGTGATCCATTCATGGATTAACCTAAGCATTTCGATCTTGAAATATAAGATTTGATAAAGAGACCAAATCTTTTGACTTTAATCAGAACATTAATGAGTCTTGTGTTTACAAGTAATCATCAATAGTTCAGTAGCTTACTTAGTATTGTATATGATTGATATCCTAATCATTAGGAATGATGTAGGTTATCTTACTGACATTAAAGGAGCTAGCAACTCAATTCCAAGTGGAAATTTGGGAGAAGCTGAGTTTGTTCTTGGGATCCAAATTGTTTAGGAACCGTAAGAACAAAAGGCTCATCTTGTCTCATGTGTCTTATATCTACAAGATGTTAGTTAGATATAAGATGCAGAATTCCAATAAGGGTTCACTACCTTTCAGACATGGAATTCTTTTGTCTAAGAAAATGTTTCCTAAGACACCTCAAGAGGTTGAGGCCATGAGACGAATGCCCTATGCAGTAGGGATTGTCAGTAAGTATCAATCTAATCCAAGATTTAATCATTGGAAAACCGTTAAGAATATCCTCAAGTATTCGAAGAGAACCGAGGAACTATATGCTCGTGTATGGGACTAAGGATTTGATCCTTACAGAATACACTAACACAGATTTTAAGACTGATAAGGATTTGAGGAAATCTACATCAGTATTTGTGGTCACTCTTTACGATGGAGCTATAGTATGACATAGTTAGAGTCTTGACCGTATAGGCCGAAAAATTAGCTGTTTGTGAAGCAGCGATAGAGACTGTTTGTCTTAGAAAGTTCTTGATTGATTTGGAATGTGTTCCAAATGTGAACTTGCCCATCACACTTTATAGTGATATAATGGTGTTGTGGCAAATTCAAAAGAACATTGCAACCTAAGACAAGTAGACACATTACATTGAATGAAATATTGCTGATTCATTTACAAAGACTCTCTCGGCTAAAGTGTTTGAGGGTCATCTAGAAGGTCTAGATATACGAGATATGTACAAAGGTGTAATCTAGGGCAAGTGGGAGAAATGTAATGGGTATAGTGATACCATTATGTAATGGGTATAGTGATGCCCTAGTTTATTGTATTTGTACATTGTATATGTTTTATACATGTATTTATACACCCAATGCTGTATAGGTTATTGTACATCCCACTAAACTAGAGTTTTAGTTCAAGTGGGAGTTTGTTGGGTTTTATGCCCTAAAACTCGTAGATAGTGAATGTGAACAAATTGTATACTTGTTTCAATAAAGTGTAATTGAGTTTCTACAATAAAGTGTTGTTGTTAAATATTGCACAATTTGACCCAAATCCAATAAACTAAGATCCAAGGTTGTTTACATGTGACTTGAACTAGTATGTGGGGACATACGGGGATTGGTGTTCAAGTAACAACCTAAAAGGTCTATAGTACAAGGATAAGGCTGGGTACCTTATCCTGGTAACACTATGTGATACGGCCCGCTTTGTATTCGATACAGACGTATTAATCCAAGGCGTCCATGTAGGAGACATGCAAGCGGGGGTATCCTATGCAATGAGTTTGCATAAGACCGGACCACGAAATAGTAAACCACTAGATGTAACACCGTTAACTAGTTAGGTTACTATTTCAATACGATGACCTAGGTAACTCAGTCTTAATCCTGAGTTTGTCATGAACTCCTTCTCATGAGGGATTGTCCTTTGATTAGCATGGGTGAGAGTGGCCAATACGCCGACTCAATATGCCTTCCTTTTTGGGGACAAGACCGAGTGGGAGGCTGGGGACATGACAACACAAGAAGGAATTCACTCCTTCCCACTTCTAGGAGAAGTAGATGAGTGTTCCCTTAAGAGGTGACTCCGGGACTTGAACAAAGGGATCCCGTCCTCTCACTGGCCTGAGAGGAACTTTCTGTTTAATGGTTGGACCATAAACAGATTGTTCATTAGAGGAGCGCTGGTACTTAAGGAGACAGATGTAACACAGGGGTAAAACGGTAATTTGACCCAACCGTGATTACGAACACTCGTGAAGGATTGACTTACCGGTTTAGGTCTACATCCATGGACACAGAAATGTTCTACAGTGAGAAGAGTTCAGCTGTGGGTCTTTAGTGGAATGACCAACAGTTAATGAATATTGGTTAACCTGATTAATGAGTTTAATCTATTAACCTCATATCATTGGAGCTTCTGATCTGTAGGTCCATTAGGTCCCCCTGCTAGCTCGTAAAGAGTAATTAGGAACAAATATATCTTGAGAGAATTTGAATAGTTCAAATTCATATTGGGAATTAAGTTAAGTGTATGAGATACATATTAATATAATGTATAATGATGCATTAAAATATAAAGTATAATTTGAGATTAAACTTTATTAAATTGAGAGATTGATATATTTGAAATAGTTCAAATATATGTCTAATTAAATATAGGGTATTTAATTAGAAGATGAATTAATTAATTATGAATTAATTAATTATTCAATTTAGTTTAAATTAAATGAGATTTAATTAAACTATAGTCTATGAGAGAAATAAATATTTGAAGAAGTTCAAATATTAATATGAATTTGATTCATATTAAATTTATAGGATATAAGAGAATTTGAAGGAGTTCAAATTTTAATATGAATTTGATTCATATTATAGAATTAATTAATTGAAGGTCTGAAATTAAATATATGATATTTAATTGGGTAATTAATTAATTAACTAATAGAAGGTCTGAAATTAAATATATGATATTTAATTGGTGATTAATTAATTAAAGAATTAATTAATTGGAAATTAATCAATTATGGAAATGATTAATCACTTATGGAAGTGATCAATCATTTATGGAAAAGATTAATCAATTATGGAATTGATTGGTCATGGAATTGATTAATGGAAAAGATTAAATCAGTTATGGAAATAATTGATTTTAAATGAATATTTTATTCATGGCCTTTCTCCTATAAATAGAACACTAACCCTAGGGTTTAGGTACCACAACATATGGCCACCATAAGGCCCTCTCATATTCTCTCAACTCAATAACTCTAGGGAGAATTTTCTCTCAAGAGTTTTTCCCATTCAAGATTAGGTAGTCCCACAACTACGTTCCTAATCTCAGAGTTATAGCAGGGAAGATCAAATGGTGGTGTTCTTCGTTGTTGCAGAGCAATCAAGAATCATCCGTTGAAGTATTCAGAGTCGTCAACGGAGGTATGTTTCTCATCGCTTAACCTTTTGCCAATGCATTGGTATTTTAGTAGAAACAAAATTAACTACGAACGGTCCAATTGCTTCCGCTGTAACGGAATTGGGGAATTCCAATCCTTTCAGAAAGTTCAAAAGGTAACTTACTTTCACCATGCTGGTTATTGCCTTGCTTCACTACGCATTAATTCAAATCGAAAGATATTAATGCTTAAGTTGAATTTCCTCCTTTGCTTAGAGAAATAGTGCTCACCGTCATTCGTGGGGGATTGTTGGGAATGACTAGCATATTTGCTTGAA
Source organism: Luffa acutangula (assembly GCA_036850905.1). Lineage (NCBI taxonomy): Eukaryota > Viridiplantae > Streptophyta > Magnoliopsida > Cucurbitales > Cucurbitaceae > Luffa > Luffa acutangula. The sequence continues at coordinate 45,038,806 of CM072091.1, read as the reverse complement.
AATTTTTGGCTCTTTCATGTTTCACTTTATGTTTTTCTCACATGAAAAGATTTGGAGTTGTGAGGAGTGTTTTTATACAATCACTCTTCCCTACTCTTGTAAAAGTGGTTAAGGGTGGTACTTAGACCACTTCCCACACGCGCGCGCCGCCGCCGTCGGTCGGACGGGCGGGTTTGGGCAACTGCGCTCGCGCGTAATAAAGAAAGGGTTTTGCTCTTTTTGCCAAAAATATATTTCTTATTTATTCCCAATGACCAACGTATCAGAAGCTTCCACGTGTCACGACTCGGTTTGGTCCATGGTTCAAGCCCAACGTCCAGTCCAACTCCAGCTCGCGTGCCTCAGTTGACTAGTCAGCCTTTTACCGCATTTTCAGCCTTTGACCGTGGAGTATTGACCGGTTTTTTAGCCTTTGACCGAGGAGTTCTGCATGGACTCCTTACAGCTTGACACATGGCAGTTGGAACTCTTTTTGAGGAATGATGGTTACGTTTTTTAGCCTATAAAAGAAGACCTTGAGCAAAGTGGAAGGCATCGAATTCATTTTCTTCCTTCCTACATTTTCCTCTGATTCCAATCCTTCTCTCTCGAGTGCACGAACAAGGAAGGTGTTGTGTTAACCTTGGGGAGCAACCGACGTCAAACGATTTAGCACCGTGGTCGTGCCGAAATTGCTTTCAAGGCAGTGGCTTTTCCCACGACACAACAACTATTGTCTTCATTTTCCCGAGATACACACACCGGTGTGGTGCTAGCCACACCAGCTCCGATGCTTAAGTCAGCAAGCAGAACGGTGGGAAGCAGGAAAGTAAGAGCAAGAGGAGAAAATAGAGAATAGAGTTCTGGATTAGAGTTCGTATCCCCTTCTTCAGTGGTGAAGAGGGGTATAAATATCTGCTCATGCTCCTAGGGTTTTTAGGAATTTGGAGTCGTTTCGGGACGAACCAGGTTGGACTGGGACGATTAGGGGCAGCAGGGACCGCGCGGGGGCAAACGCACTCGGCCCGCGCAGCGGGCCAAGTGGTTGGCCTCTACCTAGACTTGGCCTTAGGCCGAGGCCGACCATATGGGTCGGGCCATTTTGGCCTGGCCCGTTGGTTGGTCCTCCTCTGGGTCGTTTCCTGGTCCTATCCTCGCCCGGTTGTCCTCGTCAACTCCTTGCATATCATGGTGGTCCAAAATTACCCATAATAGAAAGTGTATTCAATAAAGTTTGAGAAGCAAGGGTTCTCCTAATTTAAGGTTACTAAAAGTCGATTTGGAATGACTTTTTAAGTGTTAAAAAAATGTTTTAAAGCATTTGACAAGAAGCGAGGAACATATACAAATAAAGGATTGTGGTGATTATGGGTATGTTTGGTTTAACTTTTCAAGTGTTTAGTTTTGGGGAAAAAAAACCATTTAAAAAAAAAGGTGTTTGACAACCACCAAAAACGACTTATTAAAAAATGAGATTGAGAAATAAATCGTTTCGAGACAAATGCTTGAAGACAATTTTTTTAAACAGAGTTTTTAAGTATATAATAAAGGTGTGTTTGGTTTAATTTAATTTTGGAAATAAATCAGTTTTGAAAAAATTTCTAGTTTTTGGCAACTACTAAAAATGACTTATTAAAAAATGATATTGATTAATAAACTATTTTGAGAGAAACATTTGAAATCAACTTTTAAAAAAAGATTTTTTTGAGTACACAATAACTTGTGTATAAAAACACTTATGAGGAAATGTAACCAAACATATGAGTGTTTAAATTCTAAACAATTTTTATACAAAATGTTTTTTTAAAACATTGCATTCTTGAAAAACATTTAAATTAAAATGTATTCTAAATGGACCCTAACTTGTGTATAAAAACACCTATGAGGAAATGTCAGTAAAAGTGTTTATTAAGTTCTAAATAATTTTTATACGAAATGTTTTTTTTTTTAAAAAAAAATGCATTCTTGAAAGATATTGAAATTAAAAGGTATTCCAAACGGATCTTATGTTATTACGATCATCTGTTTTTGGACCAAAGAGTCATGGCAGCAAAATTATGGATCAAACCTACGGAAAGTGCAGTGGAGCAGAGGGTAGGTGTTGCCTTGTGCAAAGTGATTCTAAATATGCAAGAAAAACTCACAAACACACGTGCAAGTGCACACGATCAGCAGCAAGTGATAAGTATTTTTATATCGTTCTTCACAGGGATTGATGCACGAAAATCACTATTCTTAAGCCTATTTCCAATGAAATTCAAAGTAACCAAGAACCAAATATTTTTTCTTAACTAAGTGCAAGAGATTAAAATGGTAAACAAGCTTAAAATGATAAGGACTAAAGTAAAATTCAATAAAAACAGCGAATTAGCACAGAGAAGGCAAGGTTCAGATTAGAGGCTGTCTACTCTCACAAGCTGTTTGCTGTAGCAGAACTTTATAATTACAACTCACACATAATTTTCTACGGGAATCTTCCAATTCTCCTCTAGTTAGGCGATTAAACTCCCATTTAACCCCTTCTTTTTAGCTCAACTGATTTAGTGCCTTAGGTGGTTATTTATCCCTAAATACCCACTCATTTTCATGATCATTAAAGACTAAGGTAAAGCAAAGTAGTCGGTTATCTATTGTTTTCCCAAACGCTAAACAACAATGCTAGAAAATGGTTGGCCAAACGAAATTCCAGCTTTAAGCATGAAGAACACTTTGCTTTTAATTGCAATATATAAAATTCCACTAAAACAAACAAGAAGTTCAAGCTTAAGCACCCTAATCCTCACCTAAGAGGATTTAGCTCATGTTCAAGGTGAAAATAATGAAAATACAGTAGTGAACTACCATACCATTCATAATTACAACCTTAAATACAAACGAAACACTAGAAGAAGGAAGAATAAGATAGAAAGGATGAAGAAAAGAAGCTTCCAAGGTAGATTCCAGCTTTCCCAAGCTGGAAATCCTCCTTTAGCAGCAGTCTCCTTGTCTTTTTTTCCTCTCAATGACAGCAGCAGCTTCTAGGTTTAATTCTCTGCTGATTCCTCTCTCATTTTGGGCCAAATAACTATTTATATCAGCTCCTATCATTGATTTCAGGGCTGATTGGACATATGCTTCCACATGGACCTTCCCCAATTGGTTGAGATGGGACAAATCAGCTCCACATGGCTGCCAGCTCAATTAATGAGAGCTTCCACGGGTTTAGCACGTGCAGAATTTTACTTCCCAGACTTTCTGCCTTCTGCTTGTGAAATTAGTTGCTGTAGCACAACCTGAGTGACCATACACCAGAAAAATCAGCTAGAAACAAAAGAAATCTGCACTCAATTAAATTCAAGCTTGGCCTACTGATATATAAAAATGTTCATCAAAGAATACTCATTTTCATGCACAAACCAAAGCTCAAACACATCAAATGGTAGAGTTTTTAAGCCTAAAAGAGAACCAATAGCTCTTATTTCTAAGAGCTATCAGTAGGGTGGTTTGAGGGAAACAACCATCTTAAAGTTTGAATCTCCACTCCATATTTTTTTATGTCATATATACTCGATCATCAATTATAGCTATCTAATTCTCTTTCAATGTATCGATGTTAGTAGGTTAGAGAAATTATTTGAAGTAGCGTATACTACAATCAAGGATATATTATGACTATCAAAGCTTCGTTACGAAAGATACATTTTGAACATGTCCGATGAGACTTGAATGAGGTGGCTCATGTCTTAGGCAAAAGGAATGGTTTGTCTTGTAGAGCTATTTTTTGGATTTGTGATTTTCCAAACTGGCTTGTTTGTTTGGTGGAAAATGATAGAGTGTATCTTGTAGCCTCTTAGATATGTCATTAATTTTAAGCTTTTGTCGAGTTTATTAAAAAAGAAAAATGAAAAAATAAAGTGCACATAACTCAGCGGTAATTAGTCGGTACTCTTGACAAAGGATCAAAATCTCAGATTTTCCACCCAAATATTGTTAAAAAAAAAAAAAAAAAATCTCCTTCGGGTTTTAATAAGTTTCAAATTCAATTATCTTCGATGAAGAAATTCAAGAAAAAAAATGGCATGATCAATTTTTATTATTAAGGCTGTGTTTGATAACCATTTGATTTTTGGTTTTTGGTTTTTGCAAATTAAGCTTGTTTTCTCCCAATTTCATTACCATGGTTTGCATCTTTGTTATGGACACATTTAATTTCCTGGCCAAATTCCAAAAACAAAAACAAGTTTTTGAAAACTATTTTTTTTAGGTCCCGTTTGATAACCATTTCGTTTTTTGTTTTTTGTTTTTTGTTTTTGAAAATTAAGCTTATACACACCTAATTTTACTTATAAGTTTCTTTGTTTTAGTATCAACCTTCTTCTTTGTTTTCAAAAACCAAGTCCAATTTTGAAAACAAAAAAAGTAGTTTTCAAAAACTTGTTTTTGTTTTTAGAATTTGGCTAAGAATTCAAATGGATCATTAATGAGGATGTAAGTCATGATAGGGAATTTAGGAGAAAACAAGCATAATTTTCAAAAACAAAAAACAAAAAACGAAATGGTTATCAAACGGGGCCTTAGTTTTCTAATTTTGACTTTGTTTTTGAAAACATGAGAATAAGTAGATAACAAAACCAAGAAACTTAAAGGTGTAAGTAGTGTTTTTAAACTTAATTTTCAAAAACCAAAAACTAAAAACCAAATGGTTATCAAACGGGGCCTAAATTAACATCCATTTATAATTAATAGTTAAAAAAATAGTTTATAATCTAAGCTTGTGGAGTTGTATCAATTAAAAATCAAAACTAATGATTGTATTAATTTAAACTTTAAACTTTCATAATTGAATCAATCTATACCTATATATATATAAGACATGGTATATGGTTGAATGATTTTTTTTTTTGGAACAAGATACAAAACTTTTCATTGATGAAATGAAAAAAAAGACTATAGTTCGGGATACAAACTCCCAAAGAAGTGGATATAAAATGAAACTAAAGAGAGAAAAAAAAAAAAGCCAAACATTATGGAGGAAAAATAATGATTTTCTTTTTAAAATTATGATGGTAATATTTAAATTTAAGATTTTATTGTTTAATGACTTATGATATAGTAAGTATAATTTGATATATTTGAATCATTTTAACTCTTATGTATTTTATTTTGTTTCTATTAAGAGTTTTTGTAAAAATAAAAAAATAAAAAAATAAAATAAAAAAAATCTCTTAAATTTGTTTCTATTAAGAGTTTAAAAAAAAAATCCTCTTAAAATTGAAATGTTTCCTAAGGAATTTAACCATTTAAATAAAGATTTCTAGTGGAGAATTAACAATAATTTAATTGATTTTTTTTTTTTAAAAAAAACAAATTTAAGAAAAAATAGATTAAGAATAATTCTCCATGGAGAATCCAGCCTCGCAAAATCCCGATCCCATTCCCTTTGAATTTCATCTCGCATGAATGGGGAATGAAATGTTTCTCATCCCCACCTCGTCTCGTGGATATCCCTAAGTTACATGCCTCTTGAATAAAATACTTTAAATAAACTGGTTACATAATTAAATGTGTCAACTAAAAAATCATTGAATACATTCTCCACCTCGCAAAATCCCCGTTCCATTCCCTTCGAAATTCATTTCACAGGGATGAGGAATGAAATGTTTCTCATCCCCACCTCGTTTCGTGGATAACCCTAAGTTATACGCATCTTGAATAAAATACTGTATTAAATATCAACGAAAAAATCATTGAATAACTTTGCCAAAACTCGCAAATTTTAGCAAACATTTAGCTCTAGTTTTGTTTTGTTTTTGTGTTTTTGTTTTGTTTTTTTTTATTTTTTGTTTTTTGTTTTTTGTTTTTTTTTTGAAATCTCATCAAAATTCTACCTTACATATGTTTTTTTTTAAAAAAAAAATACCTTACGTAAATTTATAATTAACAATATAAACTAAGGGATCCATATTAAACTTTATTGAAAGTGCATGGACTAAGTTTAGATATTTGAAAGTGCAAAAACTAAAGTGGGATGAGACCTAAAATACGAAGACCAAAATGATATTTTAATATTTTTTTTATCGAATTTTCAAATGATAAAACTATTTTTTTACATATTCAAACTTATGGAAGAGTAAAATTGCAACATTTTTTCAAGTTTAAGGTTAAAATTGTATCTTTTCAAAAAAAAAAAAAAAAAATTAAAATTGTAAAGCTTGTCTAAATTTGGGGTGCATGCAATTTGATAAAATTGCAAGTTTATGATTAAAAAATGGATAGAATTTGATAAATTTAGAGGATTTTTTTTTCTTCAAATTAAATGATGGGTCGGTAACATTTGGGGACCCAAAAACTAAAATTTAATCTTTCCTATAAAATAAAATTTTATGTCTCTGTGAAGACAATGTTCTTAGTTATGATTGCAATTTTTCTTCTTTTTTTCCCATCGAATAATTCCTCGAAGATTTGTCATCGTTCATAGAATGAATGGTACCAACAATATCATAAAATTCCTCCATAAGAATGTCATTTTTCTTGTCTAATTTAATATCATATCTCATTAGAAAGTTCCTCCTCGTAATCATATATTTTTCGTTACATATTTTAATGAATTGCTTGTTTTTCTTTGTTCTTTTTCTTTTTTCTCTTAGCCTTTTTTTTTTTTTTGGAAACAATTCTCTTAGCCTTTGTTTGATATTTTATTACGATCCACGTTATTAATATAAGTTAAATCTTCAAAAATTTAAATATAAGTCGTATCATGTAGCAAAGTTTATATCTTTTAACACGATTGTGCATATAGTTTTATTGCTAATTTGTCTGTTCTTTTTAATGAGTTGGCTAAAAATAATATAAAAAAAAAATGGGTAATGTATCAGTTCTTGTTCACACGTAATTTTGAAAGAGATGAGACACGTGGAATAAACGTTGATTTGTATTGATTTTGTTTGAGTGTTGAGTATAGAATCTCTAATTTTAATTATATGATTCTTTCTCTCTCTCAAATTAAAATCTTTTCGATGGCTTCATAGCTTGTTTTTGTTGAGGTTCCCACATTGAAAAGAAAAGTGGAGACCTCACAATTTATATGTTAGAAGGGTCACTCAACTCATAGTCAATTGGTTTTGACATGAATGTCCATATAATATAATATGGTATCAAAGTCCATTAAATCCAAATGGGTATTCGGCCCAAAGAAAAAATCTTTAGTTTTTTCAATGATTTTGTTTTTATCTTCGACTAATCTTCAAGTCTCAAGTCTTCAAGAGTTTCAAGGAGTCTTTTCATCCTTTAGAAGTCTTCTAAGTGTTTTGGGTTCTGAATTCTCTAAATTTTCTTTGAGTTCTCCTTGTGAAATTTTCAACTATTGATTTCTTCAAATGAAAGGAACTTCTCAATTTATAGAGGTTTCCATGGACATATAGACTTGGGCTCTGCTTTTTTGGGTCCAACCATTTGGATTTGGCTTTTGTTGGATCAGGGTTTATCTCTTGAGAATTTGCAGTGGGTGGCAAATAAGAATTATATAATTGCAAATATAGCACAATAGGGGGTGAGCATCGGTCGGTCGGGGTCAGTTTTAGCCCCAAACCGACACCGAATTGACCATGTCGGTTTCAAGAGGTTGGAAACCGACTTTTTTTGTTTGCTTAAATTTCACCGACCGACCGACTCTCGGTCGGTTTGGTCGGTTTAAACCGGTTGTGACTAGAAGGGAAATGGAGGAGCGAAATGGCAAGGAAAAAACGGCTAAAAAGAAACAGCACGACGGAGAGAGGAGCGATACAGCGAAACGAAGCTTCAATGGAGGGAAGCGTCGATGTGAGGATTGACTTCGATTGTTTGAGAGAGGAGATAAATCGAAGCTTCAACGGCTGACGAAGCTTCAAGTTGAAGAAGAAACAAATCAAATGGAGAATGGAGATGAAAGAAAAAAAAATAAAGAAATGAAAACCAAAAGAATAAATTAGTTTGCAACTGTGCTATATTTGCTATTAATTTGGTCGAATTTGTCATCTATGCAAGTGTCCTTTATCTCTTTAGGTCATGTTTAAATTTGAACCAAATACCATATGATCTAATATGATCAAATTAAATTTAATAAGGGTTATTGTAATGTGTGGCAATTTAAGGTTTGTTATTTGCAAACATAGCAACTTTTTTTTAAAAAAATTGCAAATATGGCAAATCTATCGATGATAAACATGTATCACGGATAAACTTCAATCACAATGCATGTAGTCTATCAGCAATAATTACGATTGTGATTAAAGTCTAGCGTTGATAGACTTCAATCGCCATGCATTGATAGACTACTATCACTGATAGAATAGTCTATCAGAAATGATAATATTTGTGATTAAAGTCTGTCGCCGACAAATTTCTATCACTAATAGACTTCAATTTTGCTATATTTTCAATTATTTCACAAAAATGTTGAAAGTCAAAACTGTGGTTCGATATTTCCATTATTTGGCATAAAGAAATGTCAAAAATCTTAAGTCTGACTAGGATTGAAGTTGACACCAAAAATAAAATTATTCAGAATTGTGAACCAATATAATATTCTGATTAACCTAACCTATCAGAATAAGTTAAAATTATGACTAAATGTCATATATTTTTATTACAAATTATTCTTTTGAAATCAACACATGCAATGCATACAAGTGCATAAATTTCGAAAATGGGGTATTTGTAGAATAATAAATTTTAACTAATCACAAATTGTCACGTCATTAATTTAAATTAATGATGAAATAAATTTAGGATCAATTACAAATTTACACGTGCCTCTAAATTAAGTTAATAGGCATGAAAATTTGGCAAATAAAGCAATACCACTTATCTATTATTGATCCATAGGACGACATGAATCAGTCCAATCAAATTATGTCATGTGACAATTTGACCTGAAACTAAATTAGTCCGAGATCATTAAAAGGAATTGGGCCATATTTAAATAATCCAAGCTTAATAAAGAAAAAGATTGGATTAAGCCTAAATAAGTCAAAGCTCAAAAGTTGTGTCCAAAATCGACAAGTCCAAGCCTACGTAAGGTCCATCAAACTCTATAATAAACAGAGAAGACCACCCTTTATTTTGGGCATTCAAACAAATTCAGATAAGTCAGAATCTAAATCATTCCGTCTAGAGTCCAGAATAGCCAGAAGCTAGGAGTGTTAGCGAATTCAAAATATCCAAAATTCAGAATTTAAACATCTCGAGACTTAGAAGATTCGACAACTAGAAAACTCCAGTTTAGACAGCTCGAGACTTAGAAGACTTGACAATTAGAGGACTCCAAGGAATCAATTATTGTCTCTTCACCAAGGTACAAGTTGAAGGTCTGACCTCCCTCCTGAAGGGATAATAGCCCTTGCGCAGCGGAAAAACAAACAGAACCTTTAACCCCGAATTAATTTAAGAACAAAATACCAATACGTTGGGTAAAATACAGCAGTTTAACCACGTTTAAACATGCTGGAAATTGCTTATAAAACATGCTAATACAGCCCTAAAATATAGATCTAATCTACATAAAAAGATCTTATTGATCCAAGGCCGAGATACAGTTACCTTTGTAGAAATTCTTGATCGTTTCACCAAAATTTCTCTGAATTGCTCCCAAAAACAGCAACTTGCAATCCTTGTTTTCGCTGGAAAAATTTCCACGAACACCACCACGAGGATTCACCAGTATTCTCAAAGGGGAACACGTTGAGAGCTTGTGGGAACTCAAAAAAACTCTAAGGATTTCTTCTGGGAAATACACTCTGTATTCTCAGAGAAAGAGCAGAACCAGAGAGAGCGAGAGAGAGGGAGAGAGAGGCGTAAGACCGAGAGTGCTTTTCTGCAACTGCCCACTGACCACGATATTAAAGGAAAATTAAGCCACCTCACGTATCATCAGGTAACTGAATAGTCAGTTACCTGATAATTAATTACAAATTAATAAAAGAATAAATTGTAATTAATTAAATTTAATTAATCAAAATTAATTAAACCAATATTAATTTAAATCATATTTAAACTAATATCCCTCTTTAACCTATAGTTTAACTAAATCAAATTTAATCAAACTTAACCAATTAATTAATTCAAAATTAATTAATTAAGAAATTAATAAAATTGAACATCACATATTCAATTATTATTCTCTCTCAAAACTATAGTATTAATATACATCCAATGTACATTAATTATAACCTATAGTTTTAATATGAATCAAATTCATATTTTAGTTTAATATTCGAACACCTTCGAATATTCAATCCATCCTTAGAATTTTACCTCAACGCCCTAAATGAGCTACCGATGGGACCTAATGGACCTACAGATCAGAAGCTCCAACGATATGAGATTAGTTGGCTAAACTCATTAACCAAGTTAATCAATATTCGTTAACTGTGGTTCACTCCACTAAAGAACCACAGCTGCACTCTTCCCACTGCAGATATATTTCTGTGTCCACGGATATTGACCGTCAACAGCAAGTTAGCCCTTCACGTGTGTTCGTACCCCAGCTAGGTCAAATTACCGTTTTACCCCTGGGCTACCTCTTGATCCTTAAGTACCAGTGCTCCTCTAATGAACAACCTGTTTGTGGTCCAACCAGCAAACAGAAATCTCTCTCGTGCCATAGAGAGGGTAGGGCCCATTGTTCAAGACCCGGAGACACCACTTAAGGGAACACACATCTACTTACCCTCATATCAGGAAGGAGTGAATTCCATCTTGTAAGACTACGTTCCCAGCTCCCCACTCGGTCTTGTCCCCAAAATGGTAGGCTTATTGAGTCGGCGAACAGGCCACTCTCACCCGTACAAATCAAAGGACAATCCCTCATGGACAGGAGTCCATAATCCATTCAGGATTAAGGCCAAGATGCCTAGGTCATCCTAGTGAAATAGAAACCGAGCTAACTAACGGTGTTATAGTTAGTGGTTAACTATTTCGCGGTCCGATCTTTGTGCAAACTCATTGCACAGGATACCCCCACTCACATGTCAACCACATGAACGCGTTGGATCACTACGTTTGTATCAATATACAAAGCGGGCCGTATCCATAGTGTCACCAGGATAAGGTACCCAGCCTTATCCCTATACTACAGACCCTTTAGGCTAAAACTTGAACATTGATCCCCGTATGTCCCTACATACTAGTTCAAGCCTCATTCTATTAGCCATGGATGTTTAGTTTATTGGATTAGGGTTAACAAGACAAGATATAATACAAACATTGAATAATACATCACTTTATTAATGTTCGGTCAAAAGTACATTTACTATCTACGAGTTTTAGGGCATAAAACCCAACAAACTCCCACTTGAACTAAAACTCAAGTTACAGGGAAAGTATATACAATATAATCCAAAGCTGGAAATGGTACGTGTATGTTGTACATTACATAAAAAGGTAAATATACAAAATACAATAAACTAGGGCATCCTTACACCCATTACACATCTCCCACTTGCCCTAGATTACGCTATATACATGTCTCGCAAACCTAGACTGTCTAGATGACCCTCGAACACTTTAGCCGAGAGGGCCTTCGTAAACGGATCAGCAATGTTGTGCTCGGAAGCGATCTGGGTCACGACCACATCTCCTCTTTGCACAATCTCACGAATCAAATGATACTTCCTCTCTATGTGTTTACCTCTTTTGTGGCTGCGAGGTTCCTTTGAATTGGCTACAGTCCCACTGTTGTCACAGTATAACGTAATGGGCAAGTTCATATTTGGAACAACTTCCAAATCTGTCAAGAACTTCCTTAGCCAAACAGCTTCCTTAGCTGCTTCACAAGCAGCTACATACTCAGCCTCCATCGTGGAGTCTGCTATACACCCCTGCTTTATACTCCTCCAAACTACAGCTCCCCCGTTAAGGGTGAAAACCGACCCTGACGTAGATTTCCTAGAATCCTTGTCAGTTTGGAAGTCAGAGTCGGTGTAACCCGTGAGAACTAACTCCTTAGCCCCAAACACCAACATGTAATCTCTCGTTCTCCTAAGATACTTGAGGATTCCTTTAACGGCGGTCCAGTGGTCTAACCCTGGATTCGACTGATATCTGCTGACAATCCCTACAGCATAACAAATGTTAGGCCTCGTGCATAGCATGGCATACATTAAGCTACCCACGACAGAGGCGTAGGGAATCCGTCTCATATCCTCAACCTCTTGAGGTGTCTTAGGAGACTGTTCCTTAGACAAGTGAACCCCATGCCTGAAAGGCAACAAGCCCTTCTTGGAGTTCTGCATCGAATATCGAGCTAACATCTTGTCGATATACGTTGCCTGAGACAGAGCTACCGATTTGTTCTTTCTATCTCGAATAATCTGGATCCCAAGAACATACTGGGCCTCACCCAAATCTTTCATTTGGAATTGAGCTGCTAGCCATTCTTTTACGTCAGTCAGATACCCTACATCATTCCCAATGAGTAGGATGTCGTCTACATAAAGTACGAGGAAAGCTACTTTATTCTTGTTGATCTTCTTGTATACACAAGGCTCATCAACATTCTGGTCAAAACCAAAAGATTTGATCGCAATATCAAATCTAATATTCCAAGATCGAGAAGCCTGTTTCAACCCATAAATGGATCGATTCAGTTTGCAAACCTTTTGCTCATGACCCTGGGATATGAACCCTTCGGGTTGAGACATAAAAATACTCTCGTCAAGATTGCCATTCAGAAAAGCTGTCTTGACATCCATTTGCCAAATTTCATAATCATAAAATGTGGCAATGGATAAGAGGATTCTTATGGACTTTAGCATAGCAACTGGAGAAAAAGTTTCTTCATAGTCCACTCCTTCTCGTTGGGTATAACCCTTTGCTACAAGTCTTGCTTTGAAAGTCTGTACTTTCCCAGCAGCATCTCTTTTTCTCTTATAGATCCATTTACACCCAATGGGTTTGACCCCCTCAGGTAGATCTACAAGTTCCCAAACTTGATTGAAGTACATTGACTCCATCTCAAGATCCATGGCTTTGGCCCACTCGTCCTTATCTACATCATTCATTGCCTGACGATAAGACAATGGATCTTCTACGCCGTCATCAGGTATGAGTACTTGTGTTTCTGTTAAACCCAAGTAGCGGTTAGGTTGTGTCACAACCCTCCCACTGCGTCAAAGCTCTCCCACTACGTGAGGAGGACTAGATTGACGAGAAGAACTGCATTCTCCAACAACTCTTGTTGAAGGACCAGGTTCATCAACAACCCTTGTTGATCCTTCTGTAGCTCCTCCTAATACTAACTTACTTCGTGGTCGATGATCTCGTATGTGGTCTTCCTCCAAGAAAGTTGCATTTGTCGATACAAATACTTTATTATCTTGAGGGTCATAGAAAAGACCACCTCTCGTTTTTTTCGGGTACCCAACAAATTGGCATATTCTCGTACGTGGTTCCAATTTCTTAGGATTTGTCACTAACACATGTGCAGGACAACCCCAGATACGGAAGTAACACAAACTAGGTTTACGCCCCTTCCATAGCTCAAAAGGAGTTTCAGAAACACTTTTTGAGGGAACGTTGTTAAGAATATGTACTGCAGTCGCTACTGCATACCCCCAAAACGAGCTAGGCAACTGAGCATAGCTCATCATAGATCGAACCATGTCTAACAAGGTTCTATTTCTCCTTTCTGATACACCATTCTGCTGAGGTGTACCAGGTGCTGAGAGTTGTGATTGGATTCCATGTTCTATCATATAGTCCTGGAATCGCTGATCTAAATACTCTCCACCTCGATCTGATCGAAGTGTTTTAATTGTTTTACCTAACAGGTTTTCTACCTCAGCCTTAAACTCTTTGAACTTTTCAAGAGCTTCAGACTTATGGCCCATCAGGTACAAGTAACCGTATCGAGAATAATCATCTATGAAAGAGATGAAATATTGATAGCTCTTAGAAATAAGAGCTATTGGTTCTCTTTTAGGCTTAAAAACTATACCCTTTGATGTGTTTGAGCTTTGGTTTGTGCATGAAAATGAGTATTCTTTGATGAACATTTTTATATATCAGTAGGCCAAGCTTGAATTTAATTGAGTGCAGATTTCTTTTGTTTCTAGCTGATTTTTCTGGTGTATGGTCACTCAGGTTTTGCTGCAGCAACTGATTTCACAAGCAGAAAGGCAGAAAGTCTGGAATTTAAAAGACTGCACGTGCTAAACTCGTGGGATCTCTCATTAATTGAGCTGGCAGCCATGTGGAGCTGATTTGTCCCATCTCAGCCAATTAGGGAAGGTCCATGTGGATTTATGTGTCTAATCAGCCCTGAAATCAATGAAAAGAGATGGTATAAATGCTTCTTTTGCCCAAAGAATGAGGGATTCAGCTGGAGAAGTTGGACCTAGAAGTTGCTGCTAACGGTGAAGGGGAAACGACAAAGAGGCTGCTGTTTGGAGGATTTCCAGCTTGGGAAAGCTGGAATCTCCCTTGGAAGCTTCTTCTCTTCTCTTCCCTTCTTTTATTTTTATTTCTTCTAGTGTTTAGTTGGTATTTAAGGTTGTAATCATGATTGATATGGTAGTTTGCTGCTGTATTTTCATTATTTTCACCTTGAACATGAGCTAAATCCTCTTAGGTGAGGATTAGGGTGCTTAAGCTTGAACTTGTTGTTTGTTTTAGTGGAATAATTTTATGTATTGCAACTTAAAGCAAAGTGTTCTTCATGCTTAAAGCTGGAATTTCGTTTGGCCAACCATTTTCTAGCATTGTTATTTAGTGTTTGGGAAAACAATAGATAACCGGCTACTTTGCTTTACCTTAGTCTTTAATGATCATGAAAATGAGTGGGTATTTAGGGATAAATAACCACCTAAGGCACTAAATCAGTTGAGCTAAAAAGAAGGGGTTAAATGGGAGTTTAATCACCTAAGCTAGAGGAAAATTGGAAAATTCCCGTAGAAAATACTGGGTGAGTTGTAAATTTTGAGTTCTGCTGCATCAAACAACATGTGAGAGTGGACAACCCCTAATCTGAACCTTGCCTTCTCTGTGCTAATTCGCTGTTTTTATTGAATTTTACTTTAGTTCTTGTCATTTTAAGCTTGTTTTCCATTTTAATCTCTTGCATTTAGTTAAGAAAAAAATATTGTTCCTCGGTTGCATTGAATTTCATTAAAAATCAAGCTTAGAAGTAGTAAAATTCCCTAAATCAATCCCTGTGGAGAACGATCTTAATTTACTTATCACTTGCTGCCATGATGTGTATACTTGCACGTTTTTGAGTTATTTGTGAGGATTTCTTGCATATCTAGAATCACCTTGCACAAGGCAACAAATATTCATAACCACCTCGAGCCTTTACATTCATTGGACCACAAAGATCTGAATGTATTAGTTCAAGTGGTTCTTTGGCTCTATAACCTTTTCCAGTAAAAGGCCTCTTAGTCATTTTACCCTCGAGACACGATTCACAGGGTGGTAAAGATGTATCTTCTATGTCACTTAGAAGTCCATTTTTAACCAAACGATCGATCCGATCGATGTTAATATGACCAAGACGAAGATGCCAAAGATACGTGTTGTTACTTAAAGGAGAAACTTTTTGCCTTTTGTTTTGCGTTTCAGCCGTTTTAAACATTTCATGACTTAAAATAGCCTTAGCATCATTTGGTCTTAACACAAATAAATTATTCTCACGCTTAGCTGAACAAATGTAAACTCCATTCTTTGAAATTAAAGCTTCATTAAGCAAGAAGGAAACAGTATAACATTGTTCTAACAAAGCTGAAACAAAAATAAGGTTCCTTTTAATTCTAGGAACCAAGTACAAGTCCTCTAAAATTAAAAACCTATTTCTAAAGAATAATTTTGCAGCTCCCACTGCACGAGCTGAAACGACGTCTCCCGTTCCGACCTTGAGCGTCATTTCACCCTCTGCCAGCTGCTGGAAATTATTTCCCTGAAAAGAAGAACAAACATGATTAGTGGCTCCCGAATCCAGTATCCAGGCAAACTCATCATGCTCAACGAGACAAGTCTCTAACACAAGTAAATCGAATTTACCTTCTTTTTCTCTTCTCTTCTCAGCAAGGTAGCGGGGACAGTTGCGCTTCCAGTGACCATCTGCATTACAGTGGAAGCATCTGCCTTTGTCGGCCACGACCTTGGCCTTCCCCTTCCCTTGCACAACCTGTGCAGGAGCCTTCCCCTTGTCTCTCTTCCTCTTTTGGATCTGCTTCGATGAAGAAGCCTGGGGTACAAATTTAGTCCTTGAGGATGAACCCTTCAGGAACTTCTTCTTGGAATGGGCCACATTGGCCTCTCCTTTAATCACACTCTTTCCCTTGCTCTTTTGCAGGGACTCGTAAATCTGTAACTCCGAGAGGAGGGTAGTCAGGTTGAACTGAATCTTATTCATGCTCGCGTTCGTCCTGAAAGACAGATAGCTCGCCGGGAGCGAGTGAAGGATGAACGCAACCTGACTGCGCTCGCAGACAACCCCGCCATTTGCCTCAGCTATGTTGAACTGGTTAATCATGTCCAGGACATGTTCCCGAACAGATTGACCTTCCAGCATCTTGGCATTGAAGACGTTCTTCAAGGCGTCGTGGTGGAGCTGGTAGGACGGAAGTCCAAACATCTCCTGCAGGGAATTCATAATTTCCCTGGCAGTTGCCACGTTCTCGTAACGCTTGGCCAACACTTCAGACAAGCTGACCAAAATATAGACTTTGACCTTTTCATTGGCCTTGGTCCAGCGTTCGTAGGCGTCCTTAACTGCCTGAGCGGCAGTGCGAGGGGGAACGGGAGGACATTCCTCCGTTAAGACGAACCTTAAGTCCTCAACCACGAGTATTGTATTGAGGTTAGATTTCCATTGTGGAAAATTCTCGCCGGTAAGTTGTTCATTTTTAAGCAGGGAAATTATAGAGGAAGACATTGCTGAAAAACAAACAAGTGACCGTATTAGTTATCTTTGCCTTAACCCATCACACAAGCAATACAGACAATTGCATACATCCAATCAATTTTGCAAACAAACAATCAAAGAACCCTAATAAAACTATGATTGTGTTTCGCAACGATGCTTTAGAGGTTTAGAAGAACAGCCACCGAAGGGTGATCAGTTGTTCCTCCTCTAAAATGAGACTCTTCTCAGTCAATTTCTAATACCAGAATAACTCATATTCCATTAGATATTAACCACCGTTGTTCGGTCAAGGATTTGTTAACAAATTAACTCCTCCCCGTAAGTGTAACCCTCCCACTTTCAGATCCCAGAGGCACGCACCAACAGGCTACCGTTAGGAAAGACAACTGTTGGTAATTAGCCTAAGTGATCCTATCCTATTCAGGAGTTCACGGTGTTCCGAATCCTATGATCAGGCCCTCCGAAGGGGTGGTTGCTCCAGGGCAACACGCAGGCGGATCATAGGAATCTCACGTTGTGACCTAAGGGTGGAGACCGAAGGATACGTTGACACGCATCCCGCTCCCACTTACTATAGTCACTTTCCCCATTCACCTTGGTATTGACCCATGCAAACACTCTCCGAAGGGAGGCCGCTCTACGACGACACGAAGCCGAGCATGGATCTCACGGCGTGAACGTCACGGGGACGTAGGAGCAAAACTCAATTTAAATTAAGTTTTGTAATTTTCCTCCCACTAAAGTAACCTATTATTAATTTTAGGGTTTGATTAAACCTAGATAAATCCGGCTAAGTCATTTATCTAAGTCTAGTCCTATTATAACTATTATAATAAGACCTAATGTCTAGGTGTATTAAACCAATTTAATTAACCTAGCGACATTATTCTAACATTAACCTGAGATTAATTCAACTCCGGTGTTCCAGATTCGTTCCCAGGTAGGAGGTGTTTCGTTTACCGTCAACTTAAATACCTCCAATCCTTAGACAGAACTTCACTGGTAGAGTTCCCTTATAATCTTAGGAATGTTCGTCCTACTTAGTTCATTAAAACTATTTTTAAAACTAAGTAAGATATTCTAATCCTATTAGAAAATGATCTTAGGTCTAATTAATTTTAACCCATTAAAATTAATTCAATTTAACCTAAGATCCTATGTGAACATGCATATCTTGATTATAGATTGACGGTTTCTAATCATAAAATTTTAAACTATTTCAAAATTTTATAATGATTAGCCCTATAATCATGCATACTATAGTTTTTAAAACAATTAACAATCATATTCAAGTTAATGAAATTTAAACTATAGTACTCTGCATTTCATGATAATTAATATAATCCTTATATTAACCTATGGATGTATCATGCTCAATGCAATGTGATTTCCATTTAAATAATAAACAACTTTATTATAGCCAATAATGGAAAATCAACTTAGCATGCTGCAAACAAATAATTTTTAATATAACTCTTATATTAAAACTATGTAATTGCATGCATCATACTTTTCCATTTTCATGAATTTAATATAACTCTACTATATATTAAATAAATCATGAAAATCAAACCATGCATTTCAAACATATATTATAATCTAATTATAACATACATAAATGCATGAGCATGCTTTATATCCTAAGGTGGGATTAAAATTTAAATGACATCCATAAAGCATTTAAATAGCGAATAAACCGATTTAATTGGCCCCTAGGATAGATTAAAGCAAAATTACACTAATAAAGCAATAAATCTATCCTATTACAAAATTCTGCAGCTCCAAATCCGGTCTACAAGCCTTGAACCGACCCGAACCACTTCGAACCGGACTTGAAAAACTCGAACCGCACCCAAAACGGGTCAAACCGGACCAAACCGGTCCCAGCTGACCCAAAACGCACGAACCGGACCGGCCTAATTAGGGCACCACTCACGTTTTCACGAAAAACCTGGCGCCGCACGAAATCGTGACAGCGTCGAGACGCTTAACAAATAGCGTCCCGACGCTGGCACGATTTCAACCGTCTGGAGCGTGGAATCGCGACAGCGTCAAGACGCACAATGCCTAGCGTCCCGACGCTGTTGCGTATGGAGCTGTTTCCTGGGCAGAACCGCGGCTGTTCTTCACGAAATTCAGCAATTTCTTCTGCGATCTTCATCAATTTTCAAGCCTAAACTAGACCCGGACTGTACAGACTCGATATTTATGATTTAATGCCCAAAAACACAGGGGCCTTTACAATTGATCGCATCAAAAAATCATAAATTCTAAGGCCAATTAAACCTAAACAGTTTAACGCAAAATTAAACATTCACAATGCAAATCCCACCTAAAAACAACGCAAATTTTAATTCCTAAATTAAAAAACAGAGTTGGCTCTGATACCAATTGAAGGGATAATAGCCCTTGCGCAGCGGAAAAACAAACAGAACCTTTAACCCCGAATTAATTTAAGAACAAAATACCAATACGTTGGGTAAAATACAGCAGTTTAACCACGTTTAAACATGCTGGAAATTGCTTATAAAACATGCTAATACAGCCCTAAAATATAGATCTAATCTACATAAAAAGATCTTATTGATCCAAGGCCGAGATACAGTTACCTTTGTAGAAATTCTTGATCGTTTCACCAAAATTTCTCTGAATTGCTCCCAAAAACAGCAACTTGCAATCCTTGTTTTCGCTGGAAAAATTGCCACGAACACCACCACGAGGATTCACCAGTATTCTCAAAGGGGAACACGTTGAGAGCTTGTGGGAACTCAAAAAAACTCTAAGGATTTCTTCTGGGACATACACTCTGTATTCTCAGAGAAAGAGCAGAACCAGAGAGAGCGAGAGAGAGGGAGAGAGAGGCGTAAGACCGAGAGTGCTTTTCTGCAACTGCCCACTGACCACGATATTAAAGGAAAATTAAGCCACCTCACGTATCATCAGGTAACTGAATAGTCAGTTACCTGATAATTAATTACAAATTAATAAAAGAATAAATTGTAATTAATTAAATTTAATTAATCAAAATTAATTAAACCAATATTAATTTAAATCATATTTAAACTAATATCCCTCTTTAACCTATAGTTTAACTAAATCAAATTTAATCAAACTTAACCAATTAATTAATTCAAAATTAATTAATTAAGAAATTAATAAAATTGAACATCACATATTCAATTATTATTCTCTCTCTCAAAACTATAGTATTAATATACATCCAATGTACATTAATTATAACCTATAGTTTTAATATGAATCAAATTCATATTTTAGTTTAATATTCGAACACCTTCGAATATTCAATCCATCCTTAGAATTTTACCTCAACGCCCTAAATGAGCTACCAATGGGACCTAGTGGACCTACAGATCAGAAGCTCCAACGATATGAGATTAGTTGGCTAAACTCATTAACCAAGTTAATCAATATTCGTTAACTGTGGTTCACTCCACTAAAGAACCACAGCTGCACTCTTCCCACTGCAGATATATTTCTGTGTCCACGGATATTGACCGTCAACAGCAAGTTAGCCCTTCACGTGTGTTCGTACCCCAGCTAGGTCAAATTACCGTTTTACCCCTGGGCTACCTCTTGATCCTTAAGTACCAGTGCTCCTCTAATGAACAACCTGTTTGTGGTCCAACCAGCAAACAGAAATCTCTCTCGTGCCATAGAGAGGGTAGGGCCCATTGTTCAAGACCCGGAGACACCACTTAAGGGAACACACATCTACTTACCCTCATATCAGGAAGGAGTGAATTCCATCTTGTAAGACTACGTTCCCAGCTCCCCACTCGGTATTGTCCCCAAAATGGTAGGCTTATTGAGTCGGCGAACATGCCACTCTCACCCGTACAAATCAAAGGACAATCCCTCATGGACAGGAGTCCATAATCCATTCAGGATTAAGGCCAAGATGCCTAGGTCATCCTAGTGAAATAGAAACCGAGCTAACTAACGGTGTTATAGTTAGTGGTTAACTATTTCGCGGTCCGATCTTTGTGCAAACTCATTGCACAGGATACCCCCACTCACATGTCAACCACATGAACGCGTTGGATCACTACGTTTGTATCAATATACAAAGCGGGCCGTATCCATAGTGTCACCAGGATAAGGTACCCAGCCTTATCCCTATACTACAGACCCTTTAGGCTAAAACTTGAACATTGATCCCCGTATGTCCCTACATACTAGTTCAAGCCTCATTCTATTAGCCTCATTCTATTAGCCATGGATGTATACTAATCCAAAAAAAAAAAATTAATTGATTATAAATAATCAATAAGTAATTAATTATAATTATTAAAAATGAATTTGTATACTAAAATCATTTAAATAATTTTGATTTAATTCAATAATTAAATATATTTTCAATAATGTTACCTAATTAATTATAATTTTAGTAAATATGTAATTGCATCCCTTAATAAACTGGGACTAAGTATTTGTTTAAAAAAAAATTGAAATTCTTGACAAATTATTATTTAATCTAATTAAATAATTTATTATATTATTTTTTAATTTAGTATCCATTAGTTAATAAAATTGCATATAAAAATAAAAAAGAAGAGATGAGCAAAGAAAAAACCCATGCTTTTGCAAAGGCATAGAAAACCCTTGCTTATGGGCATAAATGATGCTTGAGAATCCTTTATTTCTTGGGCCCATCACAAAAACCTTGAAACAAACAAGGATATCAGAAACTCTTGCACATTCCCATCTCCAAAACCCTTGCACCAAACGACCCCTTATAGCAAAATATTTAACCAAATGTTGAAGAATTTTTGTTTTATCTTGACAAATTAATCCCTTATATAGTAGGTTATTTTCAACTAGGGGTGTTCATCGGTCGGTCGGTGTCGGTTTTGGGGGAAAACCGACACCAATCGGTCGATCAATTTTTCAAAAATCTGGAAACCGACGACTTCTGATGGGTGCTGCCAATCGACTGACCAAACGGTCGGTTCGGTCGTTTTTTTAAGATCACGAGAATTGAGATGAAGAATGGCAGTCAGTCGGTTATGTGTAAAATCGGTCGGTCGGTCGATAATTTATGTGTGTTTTTTTAAAATGGTTTTTTTATATATAAATATATTGGGCGGGCGGGCGGTTATGTGTAAAGTCAGTCGGTCGGTCGATTTTGTTTGTTTTAAAAAAATGGTTTTATATATATATATAAATATATCGGTCGGTCGGTCGGTTATGTGTAAAATTGTTTGGCCGACCGACGGACCGACCAATCTTCCCAATGAAGATGAACACCTCTATTTTCAACTACCACTAGTCTTACAAGTGTTCATGTTTAATAATGATATCTATGATATCAATGAATGTTTATGAAGAGATAACATGTTCATGATCATCAAACTCCAACTCTGTAAATTCATCATATGTTTTAGTCCTAAGTTCTTTAAATCTATTATCTACCACCACATTCCACCATCACATGGCGACACAATCAATTCAAGCTCATGCTCAAGATATGTTGGAAAATTTAAGATTATCTTTTATTTAGTTTATTTATTTTATTAAATCATTTTCTTTTTTATTAATTTATTAATTATAATTTTTAAAGAAAAATGAGAATCATTATGATGGTGGTTCCTCCTTTTAAGGAGAGAAGTTAGCACGTAAGGTGAATCGGTCTTTTTCCTCACGATAAGGATCAGTCTTCTACCCAGATTGGTCCAGAACATCAGACATACGTTTTCCTTTTCCAACAAAAACCCAGATTAGAAATACTTTTCATTTTGCTAAGAATACAAGTCAACGAGATTCGTAAGAAGGCTTAGCTGCACACAAACTTTCTTGAATGGAGTTGTATCCTAGGAGTGGAGTGTCGAATAACTTAGTGCAAGTGGGGGCACATCTTCTCTAAGGACATCGTTCTGCAACGCTCTTCGACCCAAACCAACAGACTTTCTTAAACCCTATTATCTCTTATTAATATATTTCATTTGTTGGTTGTTATTATTTGTTCAGTATTCTTGCCCAGTCATTTTTTATAATATATTATTTTTCCAACAATCTTAGAGAACAGATGAAATTTTGGCTCATTACTCTAGGTCTATATTCTTAATTTCTGTTAATGAGAAAGGAAAAGAAAAGGTTAGTGAAACCTCTAAAACTAGTGATATTGATCAAAGCATAGTCCTTAAGGCTACATAAAAATATTGAAGAAAAGGATATTTTATACCATGGAAATATTTTGAGTGCTTTGTCTGACGGTATCTATAAAATCTTCTGTTCAACAAAAAATTCTGTAGAGTTATAGGAAGCTTTAGAAAAGAAATATGGGTCAGAAGAACTAAGTTTTAAGAGGTATGCTGTGGAAAAATGGATTGATTTCAAAATGGTTAATGAGAGGTCTATGTGACCAAATTCATGAATTTGAAAATATTATTTTTGATTTGAAAATGAAGGGAATTGTGTTTGATGATGTTGTTTTGGTTGCTTCTCTATTAAAAAAATTACCCCCTTCTTGGTTAGATTTTAAAAGGGTTTTAAAACAAAAACCTGAAAATTTCTCTTATGATGAATTGGTAGTTTCATTGAGGATTGAGGATACACATCGTGAGAATTTGAAAGAAATTTCTCTTTCTAGTAGTTAAGCAAAAGCTCTAGTGGTTGGTAAAGCCTATAAACCAAAGTCTAAAATTTTCCAGAAAAATGGCAAGAGATTGTTTCCAACGTACAGGTGGAACTTACAAGCCACATGCACCGTCAAATACAAACCACAGGCCAATGTGGTTACTGCAGACCAGGCCGACTCCATTCTCCCATCGAGCGGGTAATATATCAGTAATCCAGAGTTAAATTTAGTTGTTAACTCAAATGATTGGTGGTTTGATTCTAGTGCAAGTGTTCATGTGTGTTCTAATAAAAAAAATTATTTTCTTCGTACCAGGAATCAAGTACTAGATCTGTAAACATGAGAAATGGGAATGAGGTCATTGTAAAGGGAGAAGGGGAAGTTTTATTAAAATTATCTTTTGGCAAAGATCTTCTGTTGAGTCATCTACATGTTCCAGAAATTTTTAAAAATTTAGTTAGTGTTTTCTTACTAGTAGAACGTGACTTTAAAGTTGTCTTTGAATCCAACAGAGTTGTAATTAGTAGACATGGTATTTTTATTGGTAAAGGTTATTTGGTAGATGGATCATTTAAGTTGAATGTTGCGAATGTTGAATCTTCATGTTCTTTCTCTATTGTGGCCAATGTTGAATGTTCTGATATATGGCATAGGCGACTTGGACATGTGAATTTTAGTTCAATAAAAAGAATGATGAATATGAGATTAATTCCTAAATATGCTTTAGATAGTAAAGATAAATGCGAAATTTGTGTGCAAGTCAAACAACCCAGAAAACCGTTTAAATCAGTAGAGAGAAATTAATCACTATTGGAATTAATTCATAGCGATGTTTGTGATTATAATAATACTCTAACTCATGGAGGAAAAATGTATTTTGTAACCTTTGTGGATGATTGTTCTAAATACTGTTATGTTTACTTACTCTCTACTAAAGATGAAGTGTTTATAAATTTAGAATCTATAAAGCTGAGGTAGAAATTATTTGAAAAGAAAATTAAAGTTCTAAGATCTGATAGGGGAAGTGAGTTTTGTTCAAATGAAATGAATGATTTTTGTAGACTGCATGGTTTAATTCATCAGTTACTCCTCCCTATGCACCCCAATTCAATGGTATGACAGAAAGGAAAAACATAACTTTATTAGATATGGTTAATGCTATGTTGTTAAGTTCTGGCCTTCCTACCCATTTTTTGGGGTGAAGCTTTGTATTCTGCTTGTTTAATTTTAAATAGAGTTATGTATAAAAATTCTGATAAAACCCCATATGAAATATGGAAAAATAAAATTCCTAACTTGAATTTTCTTAAAGTGTGGGGGTGTCTAGCTAAAGTTAATATTTCTTTCAATAAAAAAGAAAAAAGAAAAAGAAAACTAGGGCTTAAAACTATTGATTGTGCATTTGTTGGATATTCTTTGAATAGCACTACTTATAGGTTCTTAGTTTTGAATTCAAATGTTTTTGGGTATACAAAAAATACCATTGAATCTCGTGATGCTAGCTTTTTTGAAAATATTTTTCCCATGAAAAATAATTTGAATAAGCAAATTGGTGAAAGTTTGGGGTCTAAGGATGTGTCTCCTAATTTAGAACAATTAGAATCATGAACTAGTAAAAGAAAGAGAGTCAGTAAAAGTTTTGGGGACGATTTTTACATTTATTTAGTTGAAAATGACCCCAAAACATATTCAGAAACAATGAAATCCATTGATTCACATTTTTGGAAAGAAACTATTAATAGTGAAATGGAATCAAATAATGTCTAATAACACTTGATTTTAACTGATCTTCCACAAGGTTGCAAAGCAATTGGGTGTAAGTGAATTTTCAAAAAAAAGCTTAGACCTGATGGTTCCATAGATAAATTTGAAGCTAGATTAGTTGCAAAGGGGTTCAGTAAAAAAGAAGGCGTTGTCTTTTTTGACACATATTCTCATGTTGTTAGGATGACTACTATTAGGGTTTTAATAGTCATTGCTTCTATTCTTAAGTTAGAAATTCACCAAATGGATGCTAAGACATCTTTTTTTAAATGGTGAATTAAAAGATGAGATTTACATGGAACAACCTGAAGGTTTTATAAAACCAGGCCAGGAAAATAAAGTTTGTAAATTGGTTAAGTCCCTCTATGGTCTAAAACAAGCCCCTAAACAATGACATGAAAATTTTGATAGTGTAGTTATTTCTTATGGTTTTGTCATTAATGACTCTGATATTGAAGGGATAAAAGCCCTTTCGCAGCGGAAACGAACAGAAAACCACACTGATTTTAAATCATAATTAAAATACCAATACGGGTCACAAAAATAAATTTTACAGCTACATAAGAGAATTTAGACTTGCTGCAAACATACATAGCATGCTGTAAATTAGAAAAAGAATTCTAGATCTAATCAAGAGTTGGATCCTAACGATCCTTGGTCAAGAACTACTTACCCTTGTAGAAGTTCTTGAACGCCTTGCCTAAATTCCTTTGGAATGTAGAAAATTCCAGCAACCTTAGAACTTTTCCTTCACTGCAAATCTACCACGAACACCACCAAAAGAGTTTCACCGGTATCCTTGATATGCAATAAGCGTTGGGAGCTTGTGGGAGCAAAAATTCTAAGGGAATTTTGAAGGATTTTCTTTCTGTAGATCACAGACAGGGAGAAAAATCAAGAGAGCAAGGGAGAGGTTGCGTGAGAGTCTGAGAGATCCAACTGCCCAAAAATCACATAACCCCTTTTCCTATCGTTCAGCTTATTAAAAATAGGGCAACTGCACGCATAACTTCAGGTAACTGAAGTTCAGTTACCTGATATAATTAATTATATTAATTTAAAATTCAAAATTTTAAATTATAATTAATTAAATTTCAATTAATCAATATTAATTAAAATATCATTAATTTAAATCTTATTTAAATTAATATCCCTCTTTTACCTATAGTTTAATTAAATCAAATTTAATCACACTTAATCAATTAATTAATTCAAAATTAATTAATTAAAAAATTAATAAAATTGAACATCACATTTTCAATTATTATTCTCTCTCTCAAAACTATAGGATTAATATACATCCAATGCACATTAATTATAACCTATAGTTTTAATATGAATCAAATTCATATTTTAGTTTAATATTCGAACCCCTTCGAATACTTAATCCTTCCTTAGAATTTCACCTCAACGCCCTAAATGAGCTACCGGTGGGACCTAATGGACCTACAGATCAGAAGTTCCAACGATATGAGATTAGTTGGCTAAACTCATTAACCAAGTTAATCAATATTCGTTATCTGTGGTTCACTCCACTAAAGAACCACAGCTGCACTCTTCTCACTGCAGATATATTTCTGTGTCCACGGATATCGACCGTCAACAGCAAGTTAGCCTTTCACGTGTGTTCGTACCCCAACTAGGTCAAATTACCGTTTTACCCCTAGGCTACCTCTTGATCCTTAAGTACCAGTGCTCCTCTAATGAACAACCTGTTTGTGGTCCAACCAGCAAACAGAAATCCCTCTCGTGCCATAAAGAGGGTATGGCCCATTGTTCAAGACCCGGAGACACCACTTAAGGGAACACACCTCTACTTACCCTAATATCGGGAAGGAGTGAATTCCATCTTGTAAGACTACGTTCCCAGCTCCCCACTCGGTCTTGTCCCCAAAATGGTAGGCTTATTGAGTCGGCGAACAGGCCATTCTCACCCGTACAAATCAGAGGACAATCCCTTATGGACAGGAGTCCATAATCCACTCAGGATTAAGGCCAAGTTGCCTAGGTCATCCTAGTGAAATAGAAACCGAGCTAACTAACGGTGTTACAGTTAGTGGTTAACTATTTCGCAGTCCGGTCTTTGTGCAAACTCATTGCACAGGATACCCCCACTCGCATGTCAACCACATGAACGCGTTGGATCACTACGTTTGTATCAATATACAAAGCGGGTCGTATCCATAGTGTCACCAGGACAAGGTACCCAGCCTTATCCCTATACTACAAACCCTTTAGGCTAAAACTTGAACATTGATCCCCGTATGTCCCTACATACTAGTTCAAGCCTCATTCTATTAGCCTTGGATGTTTAGTTTATTGGATTAGGGTTAATAAGACAAGATATAATACAAACATTGAATAACACATCAGTTTTATTAATGTTCGGTCAAATGTACATTTACTATCTACGAGTTTTAGGGCATAAAACCCAGCAGTTTATACATTAAAATGCTAAATAATGCATGTGTTATTTTATGTTTATATGTCGATGACATTCTTATTTTTGGTGCCAATATGAAAGTCATTAATGAAACCAAAGAATTTTTATCAAATAATTTTGATATGAAAGATTTGGGTTTTGCTAATGTTATTTTGGGTATAAAATTGATTAAAAGGGACAATGATTTTATGTTGACTCAATCTCATTATGTAGAACAATTGTTGAGAAAATTTGGTTATCTTGATTTGAGTCCTGTATCTACTCCTTATGATCTGATAGCGTGCATAACGAGCTATTTTTCCCGATTTATTTTAGTTAGTCTTTGAGTATTATTTGGTCGTTTTTATGCACTTTAATGTTTATTTTGTGGGAAATGAATTCTTGGAGGAAATGTTGAATTAGGAAGTTGATCGGGTGCTCGGGACCAAAAGAACAGCAAAAGAAGCAAAAAGAATCAAAGTTGGAGGCTTAAGTTTGAGACAAACCCGAAAGTTAGCATCGAGTCGCTGCTTTCTGGGCGTCTTGACGCTGGTTTTCCTTTTATCTTTTTGGCGGTAGCAGGGACAACCTCGCGACACTACCGACAATTTTCCTATAAATACATCCTTAATTGCTACGATCAAGGGGAGTCCATTTGGTTAGATTTTAGCCCTAATTTTGACTAGAGACCTTCTGTGGGAGCTGAAGCAAGGCCAAGGAGTGGGAACCAAGCTTGAAGACATGGAGATCGTGACAGGGACGTGTCGGTTTCAACGGATTCAAGAGTTTTCCTTTTCTTTCCCTTACCTCTTGTTGTTTTTATGGTTTTTCTTTCAATTAGTGTTTGTAGTTTCAATACTATGAGTTGCTAGTTGTTTGTCTTAGGGATTGATGTAGTTGTTTAGTTTGTTGGATTGATTTTTTATATGAATGTGCTTTTGTTTTACTTGTGCAATTATGATTAGATGTTTTCAATAACTTGATCACTAATTGAATGACTTAAGTGTTGAATCTAACTCGGGAGAGAGGATTTAGCCTAAGACTTAATTTACTAATTGCATGACTAAAGTAGAATTTCTAAAATCGTGACAGAATTTAGAATTACTTTAGAAGTTGTTCGAAGAACTAAACCCAAAGCCTTGCATGTTAATAAACTTAGATAGGGATATCAAGTTAGTTGCATGCATGAGAATCAATTATGCTCGGGAGAGATAGTTGTGATAAAAGGTTCCTAGACTTGGTAGAATAATTGCATGCAAAATTCATTCCATTAATTAATACTCAATCTCAACAATGAAACCAATTCCCTAGAGTCTTTCCATTTGAGTCTCCACCTTTATTTTATGTTTTTTGTCTTTAGATTTATCTTTTGTCATTAAGTTTTGCTCCCTAAATAAAATTGGACAAGATTATTCACGGTACTTAATTTGCTAAAAAACCAATCCAAAGGACGACACTCGTTTTACACGAAAACACTATATTATTACTTGACACGTACACTTGCGGTAAGCAAATCGCACATCATGATCCAAATTTGAAACTTAGCAAGAATGTAAGAGAGCTAGTTTCACAACATAAATATTCCCAAATAATTGGTTTGTTAATGTATCTTGCTAATTGCACTAGGCCTGACATTGCATATGCTATGAATAGATTAAGTAGATATACTTGTAACCCAAATGAATATCACTGGTGTGCAATTGAAAGGTTGTGTAGATACCTTAAAGGTACTTCCAATTTTGACCTATGTTATACTAGATTTCCTTCCGTAATAGAAGACTTTAGTGATGCAAATTGGATAACTGAGTCAGATGAGACTACAACTAGTGGATATATTTTTTCTTTGGGTGGTGGTGCAATAACATGAAAATTTACTAAACAATCTTTAATCTCTAGATCCACCATGGAAGCTAAATGTATTGCTTTAGATTTAGCTAGTAAGGAGGCAAAATGGTTAAGAAATCTAATTGCTGATATTCCTGTATTTTCAATTGGCAATCCAGCTATCCCTTTACATTGTAACAGTCAAGCTACTTTAGCTAGAGCTAATAATAAAATATATAATGGGAAAAGCAGGCATATCATAATTAGACATAATTTTATTAGACAATTATTGTCTCATGGTGTGATTTATCTTGATTTTGTCAGGTCTGAAGAGAACCTAGCGGATCCGTTTACAAAAAGCTTAGTGCGTAAGCGAGTTTCTGAATCATCGAGGGGAATGAGACTAAAGCCTATAAGATAGTCACCACAATGGACACCCAACCTCAAAGATTGGAATCTCATGAAAGAGGTTCAATGGGTAATAACGAAATTGGAGTGTGACTATGAGAGCACTAATTAATTAAAACCCTTTCTGTCCCATTCCTAAGGTGTTAGTGCTCTTAATGTGATGGTTAGGAAGAGTTAATCTCTGAATGAAACTAAGGCATGTATTATGCAGGGTGTTGATCACAAACAACCCTTGGAGGTTTCACGTATGTGGGTGTTGTAGTGAGGTCGCTACAATAGGGGTTTAGCCTACTCCCTTAAAACACTCATGAAAACGGGATATGTGCGCATGACCATCTAAAGCGCAAAACATACCATAATCCCTAAATTGACTTGTACTATGTGTGGGGTAAGTGGAAATTTGAATAAAAGGACCTAGTTCAAGATTATGTTCACTACGACTCCTTCAGATGTACACTTATCTTCACTACTTGGAAGTTCAAACCCGAAAGGTACCGACACCTATTACATAGTAAAGATGCTCATCTTATTGCTTTCTTTAAAAGAAAATTTTACTTCCCATTTTATTAAGAAAATCTTAAATTATGTGGGGGATTGTTGGAAAATTTAAGATTATATTTTATTTAGTTTATTCATTTTATTTAATTAAATCATTTTCTTTTTTTATTAATTTCTTAATTATAAATTTTAAAGAAAAATGGGAATCAATCTGATGGTGGTTCCTCCTTTTAAGGAGAGAAGTTAGCACGTAAGGTGGATCTGGTCAATTGTCTTCCTCCTCACGATAAGGATCAATCTTTTACCCAGATTGGTCTAGAGAACATTAGACATATGTTTTCCTTTTCCAACAAAAAACCATATTAGAAATATTTTTCATTTTGCTGATGATAAGGGTGAGCAGCGGTCGGTCGGAGTCGGTTTTTGGCCAAAACCGACGTCGAAAACCGACCATTTGGTTTAAGTCGTTCGATGGTCGTCGGTTTTTTATGGGTTGGTGACGTCGACCGACCGACCACACCAACGGTCAGTCGGTTCTGGACTGTTTTGTGACTCCAACGAACTCGAGAACGAAAAAAATTGATTTCGTGACTCTGACGAATTAGATAACGGAAAAATGAAATAAAGTAGCTTCCGACGAAGAAGAAGGGTTAGAGAGAGAAGAGCATAGGAGAAAGAGAGAAGATAAAAGAAGGAAGGAGAAAAAAGAAGTTCTGCAACTTGGTTGCTGCGTTCCAACAAAAACGAAGTAAGTCTTGTGAAGTTTTTCGCTTCCGGCGGAAGTTTAATGAGGGAAAGAGAGTAAAGAGAAAGAACAAAACCAAGAGAAAGAAAAAAAATGATGAAAATGGAGGAGAGATGGAAAGAGTTTTGGATGAAAGAAAGGAAGGGAAGATTAAAAAAATAATTTTAATAAAAAAGTATTTTTTTTAATTTTAAATAGGTAATGATTACCTACTTGTAGGTAATCATTACCTACCTTGTAATCATTACCTACCTTGTCTTTTCACCTTTTCATTTGTCATTTCACTCTTCTTTCTCTCTTTCTCACGTTTTTTGGTTTTCTAGCCAACTTTTTCACTTTTTTTAATGTATTAAAGATAAATCGGTCGGTGTGGTCGGTTCTCGTCATTTTAGGCGAGCCGACCGACCGACCTCCGACCGATTCCAACATAAAACCGACCAACCACGTCGGTTCGGTCGGTTTTGATCGGTCGACTCGGTTTTTCGGTTTATTATGCTCACCCCTAGTTGATGATAGCGAGCATAGCAAGCTATTTTTTTCTATCTATTTTTGTTAGTCTTTGAAGTAAATTGGCCAAATTTATGCATATTAATGTTCTATTTGTAGGAATCAATTATTGGAGCTAAATCGAGAAAATGGAGTTAATCGGGTGTTCGAGGCCCGAAAAGAGGCCAAAGAAATGGACTAGAATCAAAGTTAGAGGCTTAAGTTTGAGGCAAACCCGAGAGCTAATGTCGAGATGCTGCTTTCTGGACGTCTCGACGCTGGTTTTCCTTTTCTGTTTTTTGGCAGTGGTAGGGACAGCGTCGCGACGCTATCGAAAGATTTCCTATATATTCTTCCTTTTGAGCTGCAGATTGAGGGACTTCTTTTGATGCAATTTTGGCCTAAATTTCGACAATAAACCTTCTGTGGAAGCTGAAGCAAGTGGAGAGGAGTTGGATTCAAGACTTTGTTCGTGGAGATCGTGATGGGGACGTGCGGTCTCGACTACTTAATGTTAATCTTCTTTCCCTCTTACTTTAGTTAGTTTTAATGGTTGTTTTAGACTTTTGCTATATCGTAATGCGTTTTATGAGTAGCTAAGTTTTAATCTTAGGGATTGATGTAGTCGTTGGACAATTTTGGATTGATTTATGGATGTGTTTCATACTTGGCCCGTACACTTGCGGCTAGCAAATCGTGCATCAAGTTTTTGGTGTCATTGCCGAGGATTGGCATATTTAGCTAGATTAATATTGTGGAAAAATTGTTCGGTCTTAATTTAGGGTGTATTTTATTGATTTATTATTATTTTTGGTAGATTGCATTTTTCCCTTTTTGTTTTGTTTCCATATTTGTTGCTTTCTTATTTTAGTGATTTCCTTATTTATTTGATTTTTTTTCCTTAATTGTTGTTTTCCTTTTTTTTTTCTTTTTTTGTTTTCTTTCCTTTTTATGTTTGAGTCTTAGTCATTTTTTCTTGTTGTGCTATTATTTGGTGATTGCATCTAATTGAAAGTCTAATATTCGTTGATGCTTTAATTGATTTGAATGGCTTTTTATAATTTTGGGTGGCCCGTTAGGGAATCTGTGCCTGAAGAACCAACACCATATTCCAATTTTTCATCTTCAAGTTATACCCCTTTAAAAGAAAATTCTTCCTTAGAAAGTTTAATTCAAAAATATATTGAGGAGTCTACAGCAAGGAGTCTAAAATTAGATGGAATTATAAAAGGACCTCAGACCCAAAGGGAAGTTAGTGAGGTGAGATCCACTTCCATAGGTTGTCCAGTGAGTCATGTGGCCGATGATTCATTGCACCCATTCATGAGCTTAATTCTTTCAATCTTGCTAAGGTTTAAGGATGAGCAGTTAGGGGTGAGTTGCATTAATAGTGGGGAAGAATTGGAGAGTATTAGCACCAATCAAGAACATGTTTGTGAGGAAGAAAAAGAAAATGAGCTTGTAGTGACAGAGGAAGTTTAGGAGGTAGAGTTTGAGGTTGAAAAGCCTTTGTCTGTTTTATCTTCTCCATCCTTTGTAGATTATGATTGTTCCTTTTTCTTTTCTCACGGGTCAGTTTTCGAGTCAGAGTCTCTTTATTTTGATATTTCTCCTTTTATGCTTATTTTAATAAAAAAAATACCAAAAATAATTATGTTTTAGGGGCCCATGAAAAGCTAGTGAGTTTGTTGGCAATCGTGAGTTTTATTGATTCAAGCAAGAAGGGCCCAAAGAAATACGAGAATTTTTATGTGCCTTGACAGACTGCACAAGCACGTCGAGCTACAGACGTTAAACAAGCGCTTATGGGAGGCAACCGAAGTTAAGTTGTTTTTTATTTTGTGTCTTTGAAGATTTTGTTGTTTTTGTTTTGTAGGAGTTCCCGTGATCTTACCTTTGCTTGCTTTCATGAGAAAGTCATCATTCAAGGGCAATAACGTTCATCCTTTCCATTCTTTTATTGTTCTCATGTTTGATTATGCTTTATTGATTTATACATTGAGGACAATGCATATTTTAAATTTGGGGGTGGAATGCTTTGCTTGTTGGCCCTTGAGCATCTAAGTTTGGGGGTGTAAATTAGCATGTTTAATCTTGCCTAGGAGGAAAGAAAAGAACATATGCTTATCATGATAATAAAAGAAAAATCATTCTTGTCTTTACTATTAAAAAACAAAACAATTATGTCATGGCTTGTGCACAATATGCAATTGAAGGTGTTCATATAACACATGCGGAAGCAATTGAAGATCGGAAGCACCTAACTACATCAATTTTACTTCTAAAGCATATGCATGTCCTAAAGAAACCAGAACAGAGAGTTTAGAACAACCAACCTTTTGCAGTTCAATAGGTGGACCTCCGTGTATTCTTATCTTCTCCAATCTACTTAGGATAACCCTTAGAGTATTCCCTACTATTTTCCGGGCCAAGAACGACTTGTGGGAGTCTTTAAAGATAGGGAATGGGAAGGGAATGCTTGAAGGATCAAGCTATAGAGAAGTATGTGAAATGAGAGAGTTTGAGTCCAAATTCCAGCAGCATAACAGTAAGGAAATGGTTCTCTTAGGCTTGAATCTGATTCATACTCTTCTTATAGAGAGTTCTCTTGCAAGGAGAAGGCTCATGAAGCAAGACACATGGTGGATTTGCAAGCTAAAGTGGATTCTAGGTGTTCATTTCACAAGACATGCAACTAGTGCATGTATGTGTTGTTTTCCACTTTGTATCTTCATGCAAGAGTGGGAATCCAACTTAATCCACTAACTTCAACTTTGAAATCTGATTTCAAGCTTGCAAATTTACCCCAATTTCAATTTTAAATTGAAATTAATTGCTTGGTAATTAATTTGAAACATTTCAAATTAATATGATATGATTAATCTAATTAATCTTTGTTACCTCGTGCAATTCATTATATATGATTCCTAATACATATATATAGTATTCAAAACACTTTTAAATACTTTATCTCTCATTTTCTAATTTAATTCATAATTAAATTATTGTGTCAAACATAATTTACGATAATACCCTTTTTCCCGATTTTGAACGATTCAAAGAATCCTATCTTATTGTTCTAGACTTTATTCCAATATGAGCTAGTAGGGGGACCTAATGGACCTATAGATCATAGGTTCCAACGATTCGAGGCTAACCGACTAATCTCATTAACCAGGCTTAACCAACATTCGTTAACTACCGGGACACTCCACTATAGCCCGATAGTTGCACTCCCCTCACCATAGATATATTTCCGTCCACTTGATTTAACTGTGTTCAGTAAGTCGACCCTTCACAAGTTTGTTCGTAGCTATAGCTAGGTCAAAAGTCCATTTTACCCCTATAGTACTTCTAGTTCCTTAAGTCTCACTGATCCTCTAATGAACAATTGGTTTATGGTCCAACCAATAAAACCGAGTCCCTCTCGGGCCAATGAGTGGGTGGGATCCCTTTGGTCAAGCCTCGGAGTCAGCACTTAAGGGAACAACCTCTCTACTATCCCTAATTTGGGTAGTAGTGAATTCCTTCTCGCACAACTATGTCCCCAGCTATCTACCCGTTCCTATCCCTGAAATGGGAGGCTTATTGAGTCGACGATATTGAGCCACTCTCACCTATGCAGATCTAAGGATAAACCCAAATAAACAGGAGTTCATAATTAGCTCAGGATTAAGATTGAGTTACCTAGGTCATCACATGAAATAGTCAGTCTCGTCAGTAAACGGTGTTATAAAGCGAGAGCGACTTATTTCTCGATCCTGGTCTTATGCAAACTCATTGCATAGGACGCCCCCATTCGCATGTCTCTACATGGACAATTTAGGATCACATCGTCTATACTATCTATAAAGTGGGTCGCGTCTCATAGTGTCCTCAGAATAAGGTACCCAACCCTATCTCTATACTATAGACCGTTTTGGCTATTACTTGAGCTTGATCCACTTTTATGTCTCTACATAAAGCTCAAGTGTTCATCCTATAGCCATGGATCTTAGTTTATTGGATTTGGGTTATTAAATGTGCAATTTACTTTATTCAGTAATGATTTTACTTTATTAATCTCGATAACGCCTTTATCGAATAAATATATAATTTTGTTTAACATTCATTGTCTACGAGTTTTAGGGTACCAATCCCAACAACAATGTTTAATAATGTTTTAGGCAAAAAGAGCTACCCCTGTTGTGATCAGTTAGGCCAACCAAGAGTAAAACTCGGGTTATGGGTCCCTACAATAGGTGTGTGAAAGCTAGTGCCACTTATAAATGCTTGATTTTAATTCAAAAGCACTTAGGTATGGATTAAAACAAACCAATTTGTTTCATTGCCTCATTAGTAAATCTTTAGTGCCAGTGTAGAGGGAAGATGAGTTGAGAGTTTAGTAATCCAATCCCGAGCTATTAGAGTCTAATCTAGCTGAGTTAAATCTCGCTTATGCAAGTTAATTTTGGAAAACTTTTGATTTGTCTCCTTCATTGGGCCTTATGTGCATGTCTCTTGATTGCTTGTTTATTTACTTGTGAGCCTTGTGGAGTGAGTCATGTTTGTTGCATCTATTCTTCGACCTATGCTTGATTTTTAGTTTGCTCGAGGACTAGCAAAAGCTTAAGTTTGGGGGTGTTTGATAGCGAGCATAGCAAGCTATTTTTTTCTATCTATTTTAGTTAGTCTTTGAAATAAATTGGAAAAATTTATGCATTTTAATGTTCTATTTGTAGGAATTAATTATTGGAGCTAAATCGAGAAAATGGAGTTAATCAGGTGTTCGGGGCACGAAAAGAGGCCAACGAA
The DNA here is from genome assembly GCA_036850905.1 of Luffa acutangula. Taxonomy (NCBI): domain Eukaryota; kingdom Viridiplantae; phylum Streptophyta; class Magnoliopsida; order Cucurbitales; family Cucurbitaceae; genus Luffa; species Luffa acutangula. Next base: position 45,002,409 of record CM072091.1, on the reverse strand, counting down.
ATGGACTAGAATCAAAGTTGGAGGCTTAAGTTTGAGGCAAACCTGAGAGCTAGCGTCGAGACGCTGCTTTCTGAGTGTCTCGACTCTGGTTTTCCTTTTATGTTTTTTGCGGTGGCAGGGACATCGCCGCGACACTATCGACAGATTTCCTATATATTCTTCCTTTTGAGCTACAGATTGGAGGAGTCCAATTGGTTAGATTTTAGGCCTAATTTCGACTAGAGACCTTTGGTGGGAGCTGAAGCAAGGCCAAGGAGCGGGAATCAAGCGAGAAGACGTGGAGATCGTGACGAGGGAGGGTCGGTTTCGACGGATTCGAGTTTTCCTTTCTCTTTCCCTTACCTCTTGTAGTTTTTATGGCTTTTCTTTCAATTAGTGTTTGTGGTTTAAAGACTATGAATTGCTAGTTGTTTGTCTTAGGGATTGATGTAGTTGTTTTAGTTTGTTGGATTGATTTGTGGTATGAATATGCATTTATTTTACCTATGCAATTATGGTTAAATGCTTTCAATTACTTGATCACTAGTTGAATGATTTGAGTGTTGAATCTTGCTCGGGAGAGGAGATTTGGCCTAAGATTTACTTTATTTAATTACATGACTAAAGTAGAAATTCTAAGTTTGTGACGGGGTTTGGAATAACTTTAGAAGTTGCTTAAAGAACTAAACCCAAGGCCTTGCATGTTAATGAATTATGCTTGGGAGAGATAGTTAGTTGCATGTATGAGAATTAATTATGCTCGGGAGAGAGAGTTGTGATAAAAGGTTCCTAGACTTGGTAGAATTATTGCATGCGAAATTCATTCCATTAATTAATCCTCAATCTCAACAATGAAATCAATTCCCTAAGAGTCTTTCCATTTGAGTCTCCACCTTTATTTTTTATGCTTTTTGTCTTTACTTTTATCTTTATCATTGAGTTTTGCTCCCTAAATAAAATTGAACAAAAGTATTCACGGTACTTAGTTTAACTTAAAAACCAATCCAAAGGACGACACTTGTTTTACACGAAAACACTATATTATTACTTGACCCGTACACTTGAGGTAGCAATTTGCGCATTAGCTGAGCATAAAAGTCAACGAGATTCATAAGAAGGCTTAGCTGCACACAAGCTTTCTAGTGGGGGCACGTCTTCCCTAAGGACATCTGCAACGAGCCTCGACCCAAACCAACAAGCTTTCTTAATCCCCGTTATCTCTTATTAATATATTTCATTTGTTGGCTGTTATTATTTGTTCAGTATTTCTGCCCAGTCATTTTTGTTAATATATTATTTTTCGAACAATAAATTGGCTAGGGTCAGTACATTGGCTAAGGTCTTCTCCCAAGTTTTGTATATTCATGTCTACCCTTTTCATAGTAACATATAAAAACACTAATTTTGGGGCCAGCATCTTAATTGAAAAACATTAAATTCATCGCTTGATCATTAGGAATTTGATACTGATTGTACTGATCTTGAGCATATTACTTCAAGGTGTCTATACAATATCTCTAACTAGTTTTCCCTCACATTTACACCAAGTGACAACCGTACCATTTCAATAAATTGTTCAAACACAACCCTTATGCTTACATTAACAGTAAAAACCTCCACAAGTTGGTTGGTCATATTTGACCCAATCGATATCACCAATCATACAAACCACATGTACATAACCAAATCCCAAACAATTATCTCACATTTTCTATTATGAAATAAATGAGATATACATTAGAAACAAACTAACCACCCAATTAAATTGAACTAATAATAACTAACTATAAATTAAAAATAATTTTATGCAGATTAAACTACTTTAATTATCTATAGTTAAACTTAGAAATAAACTAATTCAAATATATACTATTACAACTAATAAACTAAACTTTAACATTTCCTAATTCTTGTTGTAAAAATAAACAAAACATTTCCTAATCCTAAAAGTACAAAACTAAGAAAATTATATTAACTAATTATCTAATCAAACTAAGTTAATTAACTCATTGTTAAATTAAGATATTCTATTATATGTTATAATAAAAAAAATTAAACATTTCCTAACCCTAAAAGTACGAAACTACGAAACTAAGGTAGTTATTAACTAATTATCTCATTAAATTGAATTAGTTAACTAATTAATCTAGAATTAAGTTTTTAAAATTATATTATTTTAACTATTTACAATCTTTAAATTTACAAATAATTTTTTTTAGAAAGAAATAATTAAGATAGGTTATCAAATGTGGAGAGGAAATAAAGTGTTTCTCATTCATCAAACAAAATGTACAACTCTCCTTTAAATACAATGATAATCTGTTAAAGAAATAACAGTATGAAAATATATATCTTAACAAATTGTTACAAAATTATCTTAACAAACTACTACTTTTAGAATTTACATACATCTAATACCCGCCCCTCAAGATGGACTATGAAGGTTGAGAATGCTCATCTTGATCATGAATCCCTTTAAAAGTAGTGGCAGCTAAAGGCTTTGTAAACATATCTGCAAGTTGAGATGATGTTCGAATGGGAAGAAGTTTAAGAAGACCTTGATCAATCTTATCACGAACAAAATGACAGTCGACTTCAATGTGCTTCATGCGTTCATGAAAAGTTGGGTTGGAGGCAATGGAAATTGCAGCTTGATTGTCACAATAGACCACAATTGGCATAGGAGAAGAAACATGTAAATCGGTTTAACAAATGTGATAACCATGTCAACTCACTTGATACAGTAGAAAGGGCCCAATACTCCGCCTCAGCAGATGAGCGAGAAACAATAGCTTGCTTTTTGGTTTTCCATGAAATAAGAGATGATCCTAAGTATACACAAAATCCAGTCACAGACTTGCGAGTATCAGGACAAGACTCCCAATCAGAGTCAATAAAGGCCTTTAACTGAAAATCATTTGTGGCATTAAGTAAAATCCCTTGGCCAGCAGTCCCTTTAAGATACTTCAGAAGATGATGTGCTGCCTTTAAGTGGTCAGAATAAGGCTTAGCAATATATTGGCTAAGCTTATGGACACAAAAACATATATCATGTCGAGAGATTTGGAGGTATAATAACCTACCAATTAGCCTTCGATATTTAGAAGTAGCAGAAGGATCAAGAAGACGGTTGGATGTTGCTGACAATCGGGAAGACTGATACATTGGATGAGCAACAGGTTTGATGACTAAAAAACCACAATCTTCCAAGATTTGCAAGCAATATTTCCGTTGGAAAAGATATATCCCATTAGCAGAACGAGACAACTCAAAGCCTATAAAGTACTTAGCAACACCTAGATCCTTCAATTTGAAATGAGAATGCAACATTTGTTTAACAGAGGCAATTTCAATGGGAGAAGGACTAGTGATGAGGATATCATCAACATATACCATGAGAGCAATAAAAGAAGAATCCTTCCCTCTAGTGAATAATGAGTAATTGGCTTTAGATTGAGAAAAGCAATTAGAAACTAACACCTCAGAGAATTTGGAAAATCATGGTCGTGAAGCTTGTTTTAGGTCGTAAATAGATTTATGTGAAGGATTGGAATTCCCAATTCCATTACAGCGGAAGCAATTGGACCGTTCGTAGTTAATTTTGTTTCTACTAAAATACCAATACATTGGCAAAAGGTTAAGCGGTGAGAAACATACCTCCGTTGACGACTCTGAATACTTCAACGCCTTTCTTGATTTTGGACCGAGCGTCAACAATTGGGACACCACCAATTGATCTTCCCCACTATAACTCTGAGATTAGGAACGTAGTTGTGGGACTACCTAATCTTGAATGGGAAAAACTCTAAAGAGAAAATTCTCCCTAGAGTTCTTGAGTTGAGAGAATATGAGAGGGCCTTATGGTGGCTATATGTTGGAGTACTTAAACCCTAGGTTTAGTGTTCTATTTATAGGAGAAAGGTCATGAATAAAATATTCATTTAAAATCAATTATTTCCATAGCTGATTTAATCTTTTCCATAATTAATTAATTCCATGGCCAACCAATTCCATAATTAATTAATCTTTTCCATAAATGATTGATCACTTCCATAAGTGATTAAATCATTTCCATAATTGATTAATCATTTTCAGAATTGATTAATTTCCAATTAATTAATTCTTTAATTGATTAATCACTAATTAAATATCATATATTTAATTTCAGACATTCTATTAGTTAATTAATTAATTACCCAATTAAATATCATATATTTAATTTGAGGCCTTCAATTAATTAATTCTATAATATGAATCAAATTCATATTAAAATTTGAACTCCTTCAAATTCTCTTATATCCTATAAATTTAATATGAATCAAATTCATATTAATATTTGAACTTCTTCAAATATTTATTTCTCTCATAGACAATAATTTAATTAAATCTCATTTAATTTAAACTAAATTGAATAATTAATTAATTCATCTTCTAATTAAATACCATATATTTAATTAGACATATATTTGAACTCTTTCAAATATATCAATCTCTCAATATTATAAAGTTTAATCTCAAATTAGACTTTATATTTTAATGCATCATTATACATTATATTAATTTGTATCTTGTACAATTAACTTAGTTCTCAATATGAATTTGAACTATTCAAATTCTCTCAAGATATATTAGTTCTTAATTATTCTTTACGAGCTAGCAGGGGGACCTAATGGACCTACAGATCAGAAGCTCCAATGATATGAGGTTAATAGATTAAACTCATTAATCAGGTTAACCAATATTCATTAACTGTGGGTCATTCCACTGAAGACCTACAACTGAACTCTTTTCACTGTAGAACATTTCTGTGTCCATGGATGTAGACCTATGCCGGTAAGTCAATCCTTCACGAGTGTCCGTAATCACAGTTGGGTCAAATTACCGTTTTACCCCTGTGTTACATCTGTCTCCTTAAGTACCAGCGCTCCTCTAATAAACAACATGTTTATGGTCCAACCATTAAACAGAAAGTCCCTCTCGGGCCAGTGAGAGGGCGGGATCCCTTTGTTCAAGTCCCGGAGTCACCACTTAAGGGGACACTCATCTACTTCACTTAGAAGCGGGAAGGAGTGAATTCCTTCTTGTGTTGTCATGTCCCCAGCCTCTCACTCGATATTGTCTCCAAAAAGGAAGGCATATTGAGTCGGCGTATTGGCCACCCTCACCCATGCTAATCAAAGGACAATCCCTCATGAGAAGGAGTTCATGACACACTTAGGATTAAGACTAAGTGACCTAGGTCATCCTATTGAAACAATAACCTAATTAGTTAACGGTGATATAACTAATGGTTGACTATTTCGTGGTCAGGTCTTATGCAAACTCATTGCATAGGATACCCCCCACTTGCATGTCTACTACATGGACGTTTTGGATCAATACGTCTGTATCAAATACAAAGCGGGCCGTATCTCATAGTGTTACCAGGATAAGGTACCCAACCTTATCCTTGTACTATAGACCTTTTAGGTTGTTACTTGAACATCGATCCTCGTATGTCCCCACATACTAGTTGAAGTTACAAACAAACAACCTTGGATCTTAGTTTATTGGATTTGGGTCAAATTGTGCAATATTTAACAATAACACTTTATTGTAGAAACTCAATAACACTTTATTGAAACAAGTATACAATTTGTTTACATTTACTATCTACGAGTTTTAGGGCATAAAACCCAACATTATGAAGCTTGCAAACAAGAGGATTGACAGTAGAAGACTGTTTATCGATATAGTAGCCAAGAGGTAATGACATGTAAACTTCCTCAAATAAATCCCCATTAAAAAAATGCATTATTAACATCTAATTGCACAAGATCCCAGCCAAAAGATGCACTGAGGGACAATAACAATTTCACTGTAACAATTTTAGCAACGGGTGAGAAGGTGTCGAAGTAATCAATACCTTCTTGTTAACTGTACCCCTTGGCAACAAGACGAGTCTTATAGCGGTCAACTGAACCATCTACCTTGTGTTTAACCTGGTAAATCCATTTACAACCCATAACTTGATGACCAGGCGGTAAGGGGACTGCACTCCAAGTATTTGTCTTTCCCCATAGCAGCAATCTCCTCATCCATAGCATCTTTCCAATGTGGAAATTTGATAGCCTGATGAAAATAAGATGGGTCAAAAAACGTTGAGTTGTTAAAAATGAAGTTCCTGTGAGGGACAACAAACTTGTTATAAGACAAGTATTTTTGAATAGAGTAAGGAAACATAATAATGTTGTTGTCAATTTGGTGATGAATCAAATTACAATGATAATTTTGAAGAAAACCGGGAGGGTAACGAGTTCAAGTAGAACGTCGAAGGGACTGAGTGACAATGGCCTCAATAGGAGAATCATGAGCTTCAGGCATTGGATCAGATGTCCGTCTTTCTCATTTCTTTTCTTCTTCTTCTCTTTTTTTCTTCCTTGTTATTTCTTTTTCTTTTTTTTTTTTTTTACAACAACCAACATCAACACCCATGAAACACTTGTAGAAAAAAAGTTTGTGCAAGTAGCTAAAGGAGGAGAAAAGAAATGAAATGAAGGGAAATCCCCTTCGTTTCAATACCAAATTGAAGAAAAAAGGAATCCGACTGTTTGGTTCGAGGCGGCGATGACGGCGTGGCTGATTGGAAAAAATATGAGGCGACAACGGTGAGCGTGTACATGCGAGAGAGAAATTTCAAATGCCAAACCGCCACGACGCTCCGCCTCTTACGTCGCTGCTGCCGGTAACTCTCCTTCTTTGATCTCTCGATTCAATCTTTCTCGGAAAAGGGGGAACTGTTTTAAAAAATAAAAGGAAAATAAAGAAAAAGAAAAATAAAGGAAGGATAAAGTAGAAAATAAAAAAGAAAAAAGAAATACACATTTAGTTATTGAGATTTGGGTTAAGTTTCATTTTAGTCCCTAAGTTTTCAAACTCGACATTTTAGCCCCTGAGGTTTTTATTTTCATTTCATTTTGGTCTCTCCATCCATTTTCCTGTTCAAAGCTACGGATTGTCGACGTGACACTTGTTTTTTATTTTAAAAATATATTTTTTTTATTTTTAAAATAAAATAATATTAAATAAATATAAACAATTATTATTTTTTACTTTTTCATCTTGTTGCCATTGCCAGCCATCATCGTTGACTAACTTTTTTTTCCTTCTTATCCTCTTATCCTCCTTCATTCTTTCTTTTTTTCTTTCTGTTTTTTATTTAAAAAAAATTGAAGAACCGAAACGAAGGGGTTCCCCTTCGTTTCAGATTTGGAACGAGTCCAGATATGGGTTTGTTCCACCCCTTTTTTCTAAAAAAAAAAAAAAAAGACAATGAAATAGAGCGAGGATGAACGAAATCGATTGACTGCGATGAGTGGATGAGATCTAAAACCTTGTTTAAGTAAAGATCATATTCTATCACTGATAGAAACTAGATTTTCTATGACTTCTATCCTTTTGGTGTTCTAGTTTTATTGTTATATCACTGGTTTTTTTTAATCTTGATTTTTAGATGAAGAAGGAAAAACTTTTCCTAGATTATGAACCTGAGGAGAAAAGCACAAAAAAGAAAATTAAAATACAAAGGGGATGAGTCATCCAAAAAGAAGAAATAGAAGAAACAGAAGAAGGATTGTCAAGGATATAATTGAATTGTAGTGTTGTATGTATTACAATTTCTATGACTTGCATTTTCATTTAATGACAAACTTTATTAAATCTAAATATCTGTGTTCTTGTATGAGTTGTTGCGTATTGATGTATATAGGAAAAAAAGTTGATTTGATAGATTCTATCAGTTCTATCATTGATTCAAAATTCAAATTAAGACATGTTACCACTTCTAGAACTCACTCCTGAGTGAAAAAAAAAAAGAGATTGTTCCATAATGAGATTGTTACACTTAATTGAACAAAGTTTTCTATCGTATTGTTTGGTTTCTGATAGAAAAGCAATCAGTGGTAGAAGATTTCTATCTCTGATGGAAGGTTTTTCTATCATTTATAAAATCTATCAGTGATAGAAAGATGAGCATTGTGAACTAAATAAAAAAAATTACTTGAACACGGTTTTTTATCGTGTTGTTTGGTTTCTGATATAAAAGTTTCAATTAGTGATAGAAGATTTATATCACTAATAGAAATTCTTTCTATATCACTGATTAGAAAGAATTTCTATCAGTGATATAAATATGAACATTATAAACCAAGTAAAGAAATTTACTTAAACAAGGTTTTGAATCGTGTTGTTTAGTTTTCAATCTTCTATCAGTTATAGAATATTTCTATCACGGATAGATTTTTATCAGTGATAGAAATATGATCATTATGAACTGAATACAAAAATTTACTTGAACACGGATTTTTTTTTGAAATGACTTGAACAAGGTTTTCAATCGTGTTGTTTGGTTTCAAATAGAAAAGTTTCAATAGTGATAGAAGATTTCTATCACTGATAGAAAGTTTTTCTACCACTGATAGAATCTATCCGTGATAGAAAAATTTTCTACATTGATAGATTCTATCAATATATATATATATAAAATAAAAAAAACCAGACGAGGAAGAAGAAGATGCGCGCACCAATCAGGGGCAATTCAGGAATATACAAAATTCATTTAAAAACTTTGCCATATTTGCAATTATTTTAAAAACTTGCTATATTTGCCATTATGCATCATAATTTTGCCACCCATTACAATTATCCTCTAATATTTTTAATTTAAAAAATTAAAAAATATTTTTTAAGAAAAAAAATACACTTTTAGTCCTTGAGGTTTAAGTTAAGTTTCATTTTGGGCACTGAGTTTTCAAACTCGACAATTTAGCCTCTGAAGTTTGGATTTCGTTTAATTTTAGTTTCTCCATCCATTTTTCTGTTAAAAACTAACGACTTGATGACGTGACAAGTGTCCTCCTCCTACTTTTTATTTATTTCTCTTTCCTCCTCCTCTTACTTTTTTTTAATTTTCTTCAATCCAAACCTCAAGGACTAAAAATGCATTAAAAAAAACGTAAAAAATCAGTGTCACGTCAACATTATCTTAGTTCTTAATAGAAAATTTGACGGAGGGATCAAAATGAAACAAAATTAAAACCTTAGGGGTTAAATTGTCAAGCTTGAAAACTCAGGGACCAAAATGAAACCTAACCCAAACCTACGGGACTAAAAGTGTATTTTTCCAAAAGAAAAAAAATGGTCGCCGACGGCAGTGGTGCAACTAGGGTTATGGTGATGGTGAAAGTAAAGAAGGTGAAGAAGGCTTCTAAAAAAGGTGGAGAAGGTTAAAAAGAAGAAAAAAATTATTAATAAATTAAAAAAATGATGTCAAATTAAAGGAAAATTGGATGGAAGATCTAAAATGAAACGAAATCCAAATTTGAGAGACTAAAATATCGAGTTTCACTAGATAGAAATAAAAATGTATTAATAATAAGTATCAAAATAAATATATTTTAGTTTTAAAAAAAGGTAAATAGAAAAAAGAAAAGCAATAGTGTTGAAAAAAAAAGAAGCAAAATTAATAAAAAAATAACTCATTGAAATTTCAGTTAAAAAAAAAAAAAAACAGATTAAAAGAAAAGGAAGCAAAGAACTTGCCAGTCTCATACTCAGATTCTCTCGTCTGATCTGCACTCACACACCTGACTCGTGAAGTTCCGTAGTGAACTGCCACAGCTTCTTCGCCCCGTTGCATCGGGTGCTCTTCTTCGCAGGTTAGTTCTCTCTTCTTCGATTCTTTGCTTCTCCATTTCCCACTGCCATGGCCGGCTTCTGTTTTTCCCACTTTGAATCCTCTCCATTTCAATCCCTGTTGATGTATCAACCGCCATTGCTTTAGTTTCTATTGCTTTTTCTGTCTAGGGTTTTGCCTCTTGAATCCCATCCAATTTTCTTACGTGTACGGACGATGATGTTGCGTCCTGGTTTTGTGTATTAGGGTTTCTTTCTTTACGTGCACTGTCATTTTGGATATTACTTTCCCAGGTCGTTAAATGATGCCATTTTCATTTTGGAGAATTTATAACTAATCAATTTACATAAACGTTCTGTCTTTCTTTGCAACCGTGCTGATTTCTGTTTGCTATGTTGCGACTTCTCAGATCATTCGCATTCTATATTTTAACGCCGGCGGTGTTCTCTCCGGACTAAACGAACAGCACAGCCATGGCGAATTTAGCAATGACGGGTATCCTAGAGAAGGTACTATTTTACCGGATTGTGTGAGCAGCTATAATCTATATCCATGACATTCTTTTTTTCACTGACATTTTATGCTGCCCAATTCGGATGCTTATGGGTTGGTTTGACTCACATGAGTGTTTCATCAGATGACAGGCAAAGATAAAGATTACAGATACATGGCAACATCTGATCTATTAAACGAGTTAAACAAAGAAACTTTTAAAGCTGATACTGACCTGGAGATAAAGCTGTCAAACATCATCATACAACAGCTTGATGATGCAGCCGGTGATGTTTCTGGGTTGGCTGTGAAATGGTGCGTAGGACCTTTTACCCTTTCTTTATTTCTTTTTCATCTCGTAGACTGTCTTTTTTCTTCGAGAGGAAACTGTTCTTAAGACAGTATGCATGTGTGTGAAAAGAAAGGATGGAGAGATAGAATCGGGCAAGTTAATAAGAGTGTTAACGTGGTATTGAGGAGTCAGATCATTCACATTCTATATAATAACACGTGGTATGGAGAGATGATTGATAAGTTCCTTCTCCATCCCCATTTTGTGGGGAGGGAAACTTTTTGTGGCAGAGTGGGGTATGCACTATTTCATGGGTTTTGTGGGGAGAGAGAAATAATAGGACCTTTAGAGGGTTTGAGTGGTCTCTGGTTAGATGCTATGTTTCTCTCTAGCGTCTGAGATACATTTGTTCTGTAATTATTCTATGGGTCTTATTTTGCTTGGTTGGAGTCCCTTTCTCTAAGGGGTTTCTTTTTGTGGGCTTGGTTCTTTGTATGCCCTGTGTATTTTTTTCATTTTTCTCTATGAAAGTTTGGTTCTTTATTAAAAAAAAAAGTGTTGACGTGGTATTATAGTTCTTAACCTTTTCTTTTAATCTCTTTCGTCAATTCAAATGTCAGCCTTGCTCCATTAGTGAAGAAGGTTAGTGAAACACGGGTTGTGGAAATGACAAATAAACTTTGCGACAAATTGCTCAATGGGAAGGACCAGCACCGTGATGTTGCCAGCATAGCCTTGAAGACAGTTGTAGCTGAAGTTTCTGTGCCATTTCTTGCACAATCTATTCTCATCTCTCTTTCACCCCAATTGATAAAGGGGATCACTACTGCGGTGAGTGTCTGAATCGTTCATCTAATTCAGTTCATAGTGTTCAAGCTTAGAAGAATTTGAGACTGAAGAGCATCTTTTGACGTCAACTTTTACAAATTTAGTTTCAGTAGTTAGAGTTGGCTGATGGGAATATATGTTGTTAGCTTTCTTGTTAAAAAAAAAAGGAAAATTACTGTCTTTCCATAATTTGTGCCAATTGAATAAAGTTTTAAAAACTTCCGTAGCTTTTGTGGGGAGCTTTCCTGTAAATTTCATTTTATCAATGCCTTTTATTTTTTACTTATTTATTATTATTTTTTTAGTTTTCTGTAAAAGAAAGAATGTTAATAACGTAAGTCATGAGTTTATTGGAGCATTCTTGTTCATCAATGTTTCTTTTCATTATTTAGTTTTATAATAATGTTTCAGATTGACTTCATATGCTAATGTACTCAATTTTGTACTGATTTTTGTTTATTGTTTTGTTTTTTTTGTTTTTTGTGTTTGTTTTTGTGTTTGTTTTTGTTTTTGTTTTTGTTTTTGTTTTTGTTTTTTTATGAGAAACAAATATTTCCTTGTATTGAAATATTAAAAAAAGGAGCCTCAGTTAGGGTTACAAAGAGACCCTCCAAATTTTCAACAGGTTATTTAAACTATAACAAGTATAAGGGGAGTGAAAATATTTGCACCAACCAAGAACATTAACAAAAGTTCTATAAAAGAAAAGAGATTTTTTTTTGATAATAAACATCAAGGAAGATATATTAATCACAAAAGAGAAAGAACAACCTAGGGGCTAGGGTGGAGATCGCCCCTCCCGAAAACTATCTCAAAAGGGCTTGCCAATCGTTAATAATCATAAGCAAGCTATAATTACAAAAGAACTTTTTGTGTCAAGAAATCCACCAAGAGGCCGTATTTTGTACAATATTACAAAAAAATTCAAAAGAAGAAGACTTATCTCCAAAGGTTCTTGCATTTCTCTCCTTCCACAAAAGCCAATTCATTGCTCTAAACGCGCAATTTCCTATTACGTTTGCCTTCTTTTTCAGATTCCATGCTTTCAGCCCTTCATCTAGTCAGTCCTCTACTCTATTCGGTAAACAGAAAGATATACCCAACATACCAGCAATGAAGTTCCAAGCCTTCTTAGCAAACTCACAATGCAAAAGGATATGATCTATGTTTTCACTCTCCCTAAGGCAAAGCCTACAACCCGAGGGAGATAGAGTCCAGCTTTTAAGTTTCCTCTGCACTAAAAAAAAAAACATTAACAAAAGCATTGTCATAAAATCTATCATGAGAAGAAATTTGTCGCTGGAAGTTCTTATTACTCTCCATCCACAGGCTTCAATCATCAACTGAATCCCCAAGATCTCAGGCAAATAAAACATGATAATTCTTTTTGCACAATGAACTTGGCAGTTAGGATGGTCAAGGTTGATTAGACTTGAAAATCACTTTCTATGGATGACCTACACGTTAATTAGCCTCTGAATTTTGTATTTTCTTAATTTTTTATACTGTGCGAAGCAGCAAAAGTGTAAGTTTGGGCTTATAGATTTGCATGTTTGTTATGCAGGGAATGAGCACAGAGATAAAATGTGAGTCTCTTGATATTTTGTGTGATGTTCTCCACAAATTTGGAAATCTAATGGCAAATGATCATGAGCTTCTGTTAAGTGCGTTATTATCCCAATTGGGTTCCAATCAAGCCAGTGTTAGGAAGAAGACCGTGTCGTGTATTGGTAAGACTTCAATGGTAAATGCATTCATTTTGTTTCAATTTTCTATTTAGTTTTTTTGTTGGCTGCACTTTGTCATTCTGGTTCTTAGGGAAAATAACTCGTTTTGGTCCTTAATCCTCCTTTTACTAAAATATAAGTGTTGGATTAATTTCATGCTGTGGCAGTTCATTGTATCGATTGCCATGTTTCTTTTTCTTTTATGAACAACTAAGATCTTGTTGAGAACAATTCAAGGGGCATAAAAAAAAGCTCAAACATATGTATTTGGTTATTTTACTCTTGATTTTGTATGTGGGGAGTGGGTTTCATTTGGTTTAGTGGAGCCTTGTTTCTAAGTCTAAGTTGGATGGAGCTCTCGACATTAGTGACTTAAAGCATCGAAATGAAGCCCTTTTAGCTAAATGGGGGTGGAGATTTATGATGGAGCTTCATGCTTTCTGGAGAAAGGTGGTTTTGAGCATCCATCAATAAAAAAAACTGCACGTTTTGAGGCCACCAAGATGCCTTTTGATGATTCCATCAAGGTTCTCGAGTCTTCAAAGTCTCTAAATATTAATGAAGTCAAAGATTATTTTATTGCAACCTATCGTTTATCCTATTCACGAAGAAAAGTGCTACTTCGTTCTTTTCTTCCAACCCTCGAGTTTGGTACCGTGAACCCATGTATAGTTGAAGACAACGTCTCAAGTCTTTTGGGCTTGTCCGTCAAGCAAGCAACCACTTCGAATTTTTCATCAACGGTCCCTTCTCAACCTCTTCTCCCTCTCCTTTCCAACAAAATCTATAAGTGGTCTCACTAAATGCATCATTCTTTTGAAAAAAGACCCCACATCTTCTCGAACCGCTTGTGCTGATGATTTTGATGAAGATTCTGAAGCTAGTCTAAGTAGCGTGGATTCCATCTTTCTGCCAATGGAAAATAAAATTGATGATATTGAGGTTGAAGATTCTTTTCTTGAAGACCTAGATTCTTTATTTGAGGAATGTGACTGGGAGACACTTCATCCTCCATCCCCAGTGACTAGCAAATTTGCATCTTTTATTGAAACTTGTGGTCTTGAGTTACGCGAAATTCCTCACTTGGTTTTGTATGGCAATCGTGTTTGGGGTTCTTGAGTGCTTGCTGTTAGGTGCTTGATTCTTTGTTTTGCCCTTTGGTCATTAGAGCTCCCCCGGTGCTTTGGTGGTGTTTTCTTCTTATTTTTGTTCAACTTTTGTGTGTTTTATGTGTGTTGACTCTAGGTTTATGTGTGGTTTCTTAGGCTTTGTTTTTGTTAATTTTATTTGATGTCTTGTTCTGTGTTCACGGGCTGTTTTGTTTTTTCCTTGGTCTTTTTGAAGTTTCTTTTGGGGCTTTTGTTCTTATTTTTTGGTTCCTTTGCTTTCTGTTTGGTTCTTCATTGACTCCCTTGTGGAATTTGTATCTTTGAGCATTAGTCTCTTTTCATTTATTCAATGAAAAGTTTCGTTTCTTGTTTAAGAAAACTGCATCTCTTCCTATAAGAAGGGTCAATCTTTTTTGTTTCTATTATTATTTTTTCCCGGAGTCCACATTAAGTTGTTTCAGATCTTTTGTAATGTGAGGTTAATGTTGCTTGTGCAAAGTAATTTGTGGATTGCATCTAAAAAAATTAACTGCTAAATGCTGGGTGCCTTATATGATTACTCAATATCTTAGTACCTCAGTCGTGATATCTTATTCTTAGTAACTGGAATATGTTAATGGTTTCATATCTGTGGGATTATGGAGTCCAATAGGTTTTGTTTTGTTTTTTTTTTTTTGAGTTTTGTGGAGCTTGATAGTTTTGTGATAGTAATGATGGTGATCGATTAGTCTTAACTCTTTAGTATTTGATGATTAAGAGTATAAAACCAACATGTATTGTAAATATTACATTAAAATGTGATCACCTATTGTACTTGTTATTAAGCAGAAGTTTGTTGAATTAATGATTTTATTTTCTTCAGCCTCTCTTGCTTCGAGCTTATCAGATGACTTGTTGGCGAAGGCAACAACCGAGGTTGTTCGAAACTTGAGAATTAAAAGTACAAAAGCAGAAATGACACGTACAAACATCCAAATGATTGGTGCTTTGAGGTTAGCTTTATGACATGAAACTTTCCTATGTAAGATGTGTATGGAAGATAAGTTTATTTTTATACCTCTAATATTAGGATATTTGGAGAAATGGAAAACACTATTACATGTTAGCAAATATTTAGACTTGCTTGTCAAATGACATCTATAGCTCATGTGATAATCCAAATATGACACTTGCTGAATTCATGTAATGTTTCTTATCCAAAAAAAAAAAAGAAATCAGCTGAAAGATCAAGTTGAGTGTAATAAGTTTAAGTAATTTTGCAGATTGTTTGGTGAGTATTGACATTTTTTCCCCAAATGATGAAAAGTCGAGCTTTCATGGAGAGAAATGAAAGAATATATAAGGGCACACATAGCTAGCCCAATAAAAGGAGCCAAAGCTAACTAATAAAAAACAGGGTTAGAATAGAATAAGATCTAACTGATCATTTCAAAAAACTCCAGAGGCGAAAGCCCATATAGAGGTATTAAATCTTGCAAAAGACCAATCCTCTTCTCAAGACCTCTCCTCTCCAAAGAAAAAAAAGTCCTCTACTCAAGACGACTCCACCCATTTAACAATCCTACTATTTCCCTCAAGTCACATTGCTCAAAGAATAACAAAAAGTAAAGAATGGCGGAGAACTTTGCCCTTACAAGAGGGAGGATACAACAAAACCTTGTCCACCATAGAACAATAGTCTTTATGCCACGTCAGGGCTCAAGCAAATGCTCAACGACTCCAAAATAGGTTCATGATCAAATGAGTGAAATGACAAAAGGATATGGTCTAGATTCTTGGAGACTCCTCTACATAGCATACGTCATTGTGACCAAACTTGGAACACGAAAAATACAGATTTAAAAAAGGGTGTGAATTTGCTTTTGTTGCAAATTTGTGCTATTTGATTCTCATGTTTTTCTTCTTTTCTTTTCCTCAATTTTTTCTAGAAACTTTTAATTTTGTTATGATTATGATTATTATTAAGTAATAATTAAAATATCACCTCTAAACAATAGGGTTGTTACCATTAAACCCCTAAGCTTCTAGAAATATCAGCGTGTTCTCCATATATATTTATGGATCTTTGGGGAGCATTTTAGTTCTATGGAAGGATCCATCGATCAAGGTTATGGAGGTCATAGAAGGTGTGTTTTCCCTTTCCCTCAATATTGTTTTGGCTGATGGAGTTTTGCTTCTGGATAACTGGCATCAAATTTCCTTCCAATTCGGTCGGGAGGTCTTGTTTTTTGTAAGAGCTTGGTTTTTTCCCCTTTGGGGGGCCAATATTGGATTTTGGGGGATGATTTTAATGTCACAAGATAGATTAAAGAGAAATCTTCCTCAATCGCCCCTATTCGCAGTGTGAAGCTTTTTAACTAGTTCATTGAGGAAGCAGATGGTTAGGGGACAGACCCCTTTGTTTATCATTTCCTCATTTTTTATAATTTATCTTGCATGAAGAACCGGTCTGTGTCAGATGTTTTGTTTCATTCAGGGAGATCTCCTTTGTTTGCGTTTGGCTTTCGTCGTCCTTTGTCCGATAGGGAAACGACGGATGTTTTGTCCCTTATTTCTTTGATTGAGGAGTTCGAGTTCAGATTGGACAGGGGAGATAGTCGGTATTGGAGCCTAAGTCCTCCGGACGGGTTCTCCTGTAGCTCCTTCTTTCGTTGGTTATTGCACCCTTCTCCTCAAGGTGAGCCTATTTTTTCACGTGTGGAAGGTGAAAGTTCTGAACAAGATTAGGTTCTTTATGTGACAAGTTATCCATGGCAGAGTTAATACTTGTGATAGGCGGTTGAAAAGGATGCCCTCCTTGGTTGGCCCGTTCTGTTGTATTCTTTGTCGGAAGACGGAGGAAGACATGAATCACATTCTTTGGAGTTGTGACTGTGTGTGTGCAGTGTGGGGCCGATTCAGTCATACCTTCAGGTTGTTAGGGATGAATTTTGCAGATCACAGGAGATGATCGAGGAGTTCCTTCTCCATCCGTCGATTCGTGAGAAGGCGAGATTTTTGCGGCAAGCGGGGATGTGTGCTTTGATGTGGAATCTTTGGGGGGAAAGAAATAATAGAGTTTTTAGGGGGAGGGAGAGGGACCCAGATGATGTATGGTCTCTCACTAGATTTCATGTTTCTCTTTGGGTGTCAGTTTCTAAGGTGTTTTGTACTTATCCGTTAGGCCTTATTTTGCATGACTGGGATCCCTTCCTATAAGAGGATCCCCTTTTGTGGGCTTGTTTTTTGTGTGCCCGTATATTCTTTCATTTTTTCTCTATGAAAGCTGGTTATTTATAAAAAAAAAAAAAACTAATTCATTGAGGAAGTAGAACTCGATGATATACCTCTCTGAAATGGCAGATTTACTTGATCTTGTAATAGAAAAATTCCCTCACATTCTCTTATCAATAGGTTCCTTGTATCTGAGGGCTGCCTATCTAAGTTTGTTCATGCCTCTTTCAGGAGATTAGAAAGAGGACCACATTGGATCATTTCCCCATCCTCTCGACTCTGAGTAAAGGAAAATGGGGTTCATGTCTTTTAAGTTCCTCAACATCTAGCTATACCATTCATCCTTTGTCTCATTTTTGGAAAACTGGTGGATTAACAACCCCATTATGGGCTGGCCTAGCCATGGTCTCATACAGAAGCTAAAAGGTTTAAAGTTGGCTACTAAAGCTTGGAGTTCATCCACCTTTGGTCATCTAAAAGAGCAGAAATCTAATTGAGCTATAAAAATATCAAAATCCAAGTATGATAATGCTCAAACCCAAAAACGAAATCAATAGATTAATGCTTTTATTTCTTCGATGTAATCTTGTTCCATCTTTTATTGCTTTCTTATTGTTTTTTTTACCACTTTTCTTTCACTCTGTCGTGGAGTTTGTATCCTTCGAGCAGTAGTCTCTTTTCATTATTTCAATGAAAAATTTCATGGCCCAAACACTAAAAGGTTTAAACTCAATTAAAAAATGTCCAACATAGCGGAAAGAACCAATACTCATGAAAATTGTCTCGTCTAACCCTAAGCATGCCAACAATTAACTACAAATCTTAAAAAAGATGAAAGGTCAACAAATGGAGGATATTAATTTTACCACTTATTGAAGTTCAGCTCAATCGTTGAAACTAAAACTTAATGTTAAATGTGATGAAAATGGAAATTTTCTATAGGTTATTAGTTGAGTAATTAAAGTCTCATATTAGAAGTAAGCCCTCAAACTTCTGATAATAGTAATTTCTATAGTTTATTAGTTGCGCAATTAGTTTAATTCCTTTGGAGTCATAAATGTGCCAAGTTTCTTCTGAGTTTAAAACTCATTGGTTTTTAAGGTTCTCTATCTTGAGACAAACAGAAATAGGCCGAGATTTGAGAATATGCTAACAAATTGAAATCTCTTGGCATCATAGCCGTGCAGTTGGGTATCGGTTTGGGCCACATCTTGGAGACACTGTTCCCGTGCTTATCAATTATTGCACAAGCGCTTCTGAAAGTGATGAAGAGCTTCGTGAGTACAGTTTACAGGTACTTAATCTTCTCACTTTGTTGGTTAAAAACTTACACTCACTATCAATTTTGGTTTGTATAATTGAACTTCGATGCCTCTCTTATATTGCTGAAATGGAATTTTGATTTCAGGCTCTAGAAAGTTTTCTTCTAAGGTGCCCCAGGGATATTTCATCCTATTGTGATGACATTCTTCATCTTACCTTGGAGTATTTAAGTTATGATCCCAATTTCACTGATAATATGGAAGAAGATACTGATGATGAGAGTCATGAAGAAGAGGAAGAGGAGTAATATATATTCTTTTTGGATTTTTTGAATTCTATGTATATATTGTCCATTTGTGGTGGAGTTACAAATTTGATGTTACTGATGTTGTGTTGCAGTGAAAGTGCCAATGAGTATACAGATGATGAAGATCTCAGCTGGAAAGTCCGACGAGCAGCTGCTAAGTGCTTATCAGCATTAATTGTATCGCGGCCAGAGATGCTTTCAAGACTATATGAGGAGGTGCTCTCTTTAACTTTTTGTGGAGGCTAAATTCTGTGTTCTCTCTTTTGAGAAGGAGAATAATTTTGATGATAATTTATAATAATAATATAGGGAGAATACAAAGGAATAGAAGTTTCAGTCTACAAAGAGTCTACTATAGAAAAATAGAAAAAGCCAAGTAATGCAGAAGCTAACTAAAGAACAAAAATGCAGAGAGCCAATAGAAGGTACAATAATCCAAAAAGAATTATAAGAAGGCTTCTCAGTTGTTGAAAAGATCTTGGATAGAGTAACCTGAATTTTTTTTTTTTTGATAAGGAACACCAAAGAGAAATTTTGTCTCGTCATCCCATTTAGTTCGTATTTTTCAGTTGATCTCCAATTGACCTATAACTATGGTGTTTGTTTCTGAATTTTGAACAACTGTGGTTTTCTTGATCTAATGTTTAGAGAAGTAATTTGTTCTTGAATGTTTTACATTGAAATTTGTTTTTTTATTGCCTGCTTATGTTTCAAGTCATTCTCATATTGGCAGGCTTGTCCAAAATTGATCGATAGATTTAAAGAGAGGGAAGAAAATGTCAAGGTACAAGGCACGTTATAATTCAGACTAAAATATTCACTTGCACCTTTAATGGATTGTTTATTGTGTGTACGCAGATGGATGTATTTAGTACTTTTATTGAACTGTTGCGCCAAACTGGAAATGTAACAAAAGGGCAGGTTGACATGAATGAATTGAGGCAAGTTCTTTTGCTCTTTAAAGGTTTTTGGTTCATTTGCACCGTGGCTTGGTTGTAGGGTTTTTTTTTCTTCATTCTGTAATAGTTTAATATTTGGTGCAAAACCATATTTTCATGGAGTAAACCAAAGGATATAGAAATAAGCACAACAAAGAAAAAGGCCCGAAACAAAAGGAGCTAAAAGAAAAAACAACAAAAGCAAAAGCCAGAAAAATATTACCAAAAGGGCTCTAATTCCAGAGGAAAATAGACAAAGGATAAGTACAAACTGGTCACGGACACAAAGGAGGGCATTAAGGTCTAGCTGAGATGAACGAAAGATGTAATAGTTCATATTTTTTAGGAAGAAGTCAATGATTATGATCCTTGTTACCTTTTTATTTTTTTATACTTTAAATAGAGAAAACTGTCATAAAGTACAATGAAAGTTGCAAAATCTTTTCAATAAAGAATCCCTTCGGAAGATCCAATGGCCTCCAAAGTGGTCCTGCAAATATCCCTCGAGCTCCATAGGGATTTAATGAAGAGTCTATACATGGAAGTTATTTTTGTCTTTTGGAGAATGACTATAGTTGTGCTGTGCTCTAGGAGAGTACTTTCTATGAGGGCCCCTTCCTCTCATGACCACAAACCTCTAACATTCCAAGAAAGAATAATCATGGAGGGACTAACATCCCAAGAAAGAATAATCAGAGGAGCAGTTATGAAAACTTTGGAGGATGTGTGGGCTCAATGCTCAAAGTACAATGATAAAAAGATACAATAAGCACGAAGAAGATGAAAGGAACAACCATAAAAGTAAATGAAAACAACACTAAGATGGAAAAATGAAAGCTTCCCAATTGAGGCAAATATCTTGAATAGAGAATCCTGAGAAGTGCTTGAACAAAGAACACCAAGACGAAGCTTTGAGCCGGGCATATTATTTGAGGTTTACTTTTGTTTCCAAACCAGCATAGTCATCAAAAACTGCTATAGAAAACGTTCTCACTTCTGCATCAATTACGGTGCTATCTTAACTACTTGTTACATGTGAATCTGAAAGCTTAAGACTGAAACTCCTCTGCGACCTCTTAGACCCACTCCGCACAATGAAGGTCCCTAACTCATTACCAACTATCCATATGCTGAATGACTGTTATTAACTTGGCATTTGAAGAATCCCAAGCACTTTCCTCCAAATGGAGAGAGGGAGGTTACTTGGTGAGGGGTTCAGACAAAATTAGGTTTGTAAGGGTTGTAGGTTGATGAAGGGGAGGGAGTAGGCAAGAGATGATGGGTAAGGACGGGAAGCAAAGTTGGTTTAATTTAGAAAAAGCTCAACCAAGATCTTTCGGATCGATGATGAATGATGCAATGATGGCTAAACAAATCAACACAATTGAGGCATTTGAACGAAAATCAGGTAATCGCCCGAGCCAATTTAGATGACGACCAATGGTGGACACAGGGGGCTACTCCCCACTCCATTATTCTTTTTTTTTTTTAAACCAGAAATTTATTCATTGATATGATGAAAAGATACAAAGGTGTTCAAAGGAAACAAACTCCCGTTGGGAGTGAAAGAAAAATAAAAGATGAAATATAAAGAATGCTAATGAAGAAAATAAAAGCCTCACAATGCATACAAATAGAGCTAGGAGAATAGTGAGTAAACAAATTCGAGAGAGAGTACCATTGAGAGAGCTTTGTAGATTGCGATGGCCAAGTCAAACTGCTTCAACCAAATTCTGGACTTGGTCTAAAATTCTTCTGTTTCTTTCAAATCAAATTTGAATGAAAGTCTCTAATTCATACAAATGTAATATGGAGAATAGTGAGTGAACAAATTAGAAAGAGAGCATCATTGTGAAGCTTTGTAGATGCTAAGTTGAACCACTCCAACCAAATTCTGGACTTTTCTTATAGAGTTCTTTGGTTTCTTTCAAACCAAATTTCTCCAATCCCTTTATTCGTCGGGAAACAAATTGAATACATCCCCAATGAAGAACCTAAAAATCTAGAAAACTTCAAATAACCCAAAGCAATGGAGTTCCATAAATTCCTGAAGTTGCTTTAAACCCAATCAAATTAGACCATAGTGAGTTGAGCCATTGGTTATGTGGAGTGCCATTTAATGTTTCTTTCTCTGTTCTTTATCTTTTATTTTCATCCATCATCTTGGTAGCGTTGGTTTTATGGCCTCTTGATTTATGTAGCTTCAGGGGATTGGTGGTAAAGGTGTATAACATGCTTGAGTGAGAGCAAAGTGTTCAAGGTGGAGGCAGATGATGGTATATATAAAGAGTAGTAGAGTTAGGATTTTATGGGGTGGAAGAGGAGGGATTATTCTTATTCATTTGTTATAGGTGAACAAGGAGTTGGATTGCATTTATTTTGGAGATGCCCCTTTGCCAAGAAAATTTAGGGTAGTTTTTTGGTGGATAATAGATCGTATTTGTTGTGTTGTGGTACAATGGAGGGAGATTGAATAGGCTGTAGAGTAGGACATTTTAATTTATTTGGAGGATGTCAAAGGGGAAAATTTTTTGTGCATTGCTTCGAAAGTTTTATCCACTCGTAAGGAAGAACTTGCGTATCAAAGGTATGCTATGTTTAGGACAACATTTATTGTTGGCAAAAAGTTTGTGGAGCGATTATGAATAGTGAGAGTAGTTTGAATGTTGTTTCCTTCAAATGGTAAAACAACTTAACTTGTGAGCCATTTTACTTGTAATTAAAAAATTGGTCCTAATACTTATTGTCTAGAGCTTCCGGTTGGGTTGGACATTTGTCTAGATGTTTCTTATCTCCTACGATTAGCATTAGTGTTTGTTTGGTTAGGAACAAAGTGTAGCTTTACAGTGGAATAGGTCATTATGTGTATGTTGTGATAAAGGGTTGGATTTTGTCGCAGACTTGTTTATTTGTGGAACTTTGGATTAAAAGGAACAATAAACTTTTTAGGGATTTGGAGAGATTTTGGGAGGAGGTTTCGTTGCTTGTTAGGTCTAATGCTTCTATTTGAATGTATGGTCCCTTACAAAGCTCTGTTAGCTAAATGACTCTAATATTTATTGTTCGTGTGATGTATGGTCCCTTACAAGGTTCCATGTATTCCTTTGGGCTTCGGTGTTTTCCCCGTAAGTCTTCTTCCTTATGGTACAAGATTATTGTGAGTAAGTACAATCCTCATCTTTTCGAACGGTTGTTGGGTGGGGTTAGAAGAGGCACATTCAGAAACCCTTGGAAAGATATTGTCCTCGAGCTCCACTCCTTTTCTGGGTGTTCATTGTGAGGTTGGGGATGGGAGGAATACATATTTATATTTTTGGAAGGATAAGTGGGTGGGAGATAGACCCCTCTGTTTTACATTTCCTCTTCTTTTCCATTTGTGTTCCATGAGAAATCGATTGGTGGCAATGTTCATATCCGGTTCTTTTTGACAATGTTCTATTCCATGCATTATCTTGGTGTAAATTGAATTCTCTCTTTTCCTCTTATAGTTTAACATCACTTTTGACCAATGGGAGAAGTTTATTGTAACTCCATTGGTTCGGGGCTTTCTCCTTCCCCTTTTTTGTAATTTCATACATCAATGAAATTGTTTCTTATCAAAAAAAAAAAAAAAAAAAAAAAAAGAGAAACCGATTGGTGGCTGGTGTTTTGTTCTAGTTGGGGAGCTCTCCCTTGTTTTCATTTGGGTTCTGTCGTGCTTTGTACAATAGGAAAACGATGGACATCGTGACTTTTCTTTCTTTGATCGAGGAGTTTGAGTTAAGATAAGGGAGAAGAGATAGTCGGGGTTGGAGCCCTAGTCCTTTCGTGGGGTTCTCGTGTAACTCTTTCTTTCCGTGGTTGTTGAACTTGAACCCTTCTCCTCACAGTGAATCTATTTTCTCTCTCTTGTGGAAGGTGAAAATTCTGAACAAGATTAGGTTCTTTATTTGGCAAGTTATCCACGGTAGAGTTAATACTTTCGGTAGGCTTTTGAGAAGGATTCCTTCGTTGGTTGGACCATTTTGTTGCATTCTTTGTCGGAAGGCGGAGGAAGATCTGGATCATATTCTTTGGAGCCGGGACTATGCTTGTCTTGTTTGGGTCCTTTTCTTTGATGTGTTTGGGTTGCAAGTGATAAGTTACTCAAATTACAAGGTGTTGATCTAGAAGTTCCTCTTCCATCCGCCGTTTTGTGAGAATGGGAGATATTTGTGGCTAGTTGGGATGTGCGCTTTATTTTGGAGTCTTTGGGGGAAAAGAAATAATTTAGTGTTTAGGGGGTTGGAGAGAGGTCCATGTGATGTATTATGGTCCCTTACATGGTGCCATGTATCCTTGGGCTTCAATTACAGAGTTATTTTGTAATTTGTCCATTAGGTCTCATTTTGCTTGATTAGGGTCCCTTCCTTTAATTGGATCCCTTTTTATGGACTTGTTTTTTGTATGCCCTTGTATTCTTTCATTTTTTTCTCAATGAAAGTTGGCTTATTATAAAAAAAAAAATGCTTCTATTTGAATGTTAGTTTCCCAGGATAGATCTTGGGGTTTTCATTTCGGATTGGAGTCCTTTTTTTTTTTTTTTTTTTTTTTTTTTTTTTTAACTATTTGGCTTCAATTACAGAGTTATTTTGTAATTTATCCATTAGGTCTCATTTTGCTTGATTAGGGTCCCTTCCTTTAATTGGATCCCTTTTTGTGGACTTGTTTTTTGTATGCCCTTGTATTCTTTCATTTTTTTCTCAATGAAAGTTTGCTTATTATAAAAAAAAAAATGCTTCTATTTGAATGTTAGTTTCACAGGATAGATCCTGGGGTTTTCATTTCGGATTGGAGTCCCTTTTTTTTTTTAAACTATTTGGCCTCTTTTGTGAGCTGTTTTTTTTTTTTTTGTATGGCCTTTGCTTACCCTTTTGTATTATTCCATTTTTCATTTAAAAAAAATGTCCCTCATAATTTTTTTTTTTTTTTTTTATCTCCAAGACTATTACCTGCAACTTAAAATATAGGGTTTTATTTTTAATCTTTACAATTTTAAAATTCAAAATTGATTTTATTTTATAATTCTTTTTATAAAATACATAATTCAGAGAATTATTTTTAGGTATGGGAAACCCAATGTAATATTAACTGGGTTAGCTTACTTTATTTGCATATTTGCAGCCATTAACCATAATTACAATGAGGCGGTAGTTTTAATTGGTTTAACCCGTAATGGGATCTCTAAGTTCCAGTTTGAAGCCTCTTTATAGGCCTCTCATCTTGTATTTCTGAATTGATATTCGAGATTAATGAAGTTGAATTCTGATTTTCTTCCTTCCAGTATATAACATGGTCCTACTCCTTGATTAGTTATTTTTATTTTTTAATTAATAAAAAGCTGTTTCTATTGATTTTTGGCAATTATATGCAGTCCTAGGTGGTTGTTAAATCAAGAAGTGCCGAAGATTGTAAAATCTATAAATAGGCAGCTACGAGAGAAATCTATCAAGACAAAGGTAAAGAAATTGTTGGTGGCAGTTCTGGATTTAGTATAGTCTGTTTAACTTTTACGCTCTGATACCCTGTAGGTTGGTGCATTTTCCGTCTTGAAAGAGCTTGTGGTTGTGTTACCCGATTGTCTTGCTGATCACATAGGATCGCTCATTCCAGGAATTGAAAAGGCATTAAATGTATGCACTATCACCCTCAGCTGCTTTGCATTTAAGTTCTAACAATTGATTTTTATCTGTTGTGATACCAATGTTCTTGTCCTTCCATTATACTATCATGGCTTTACTTTCTGACCTTTGCAGGAAAAATCTTCTACCTCAAATTTGAAGATAGAAGCTCTTATTTTCACGAGATTGGTGTTGGCTTCAAATTCTCCATCGGTTTTTCATCCTTATATCAAGGTAACAAGAAAAGGAGTTACCTGGCTAAAATACATTGTAGCATATTGAAATTTGTAATTTTCTTTTCAGCGAATGCAGATTTTTTTTTCCTACTTAAACTTGCATTTCTGTAAAAGTGTTCATGGTTTGCTAAGCACACAGCCCTCTGTTTTTTCTATAAAAAATAAAGTGCGCTGACATTGAGTAGTAAAGGAGTGCTATTACCTACATTAGGTGTAATGAAAATAACTTGCTGGGCTGGTAGGAGTTTTCAGTTGTTATTTGGAATCCCTTTTACTATGAAGTACTTGGTCTTGCTTGGAAGGTTAATTATTATTATTATTATTATTTTTGATGAAAAACCAACTTTCATTGAGAAAAAAATGAAAGAGTTGGGTGGGGCTCTAATGAAGCAAGAGGCTATTGTTGAGCAATGCTGGAATGCTGATTCTAATGACTGGGATTTGGAATTTAGAAGAGGCCTCTTCGACTGGGAGATACCGAGTTGGGTGGGGCTGATTGAATATATTGATACTATTAGGTTGGGTGGTGGCAGAGACGTCCCTTTATGGCGTCTTGAGAAATCAGGGATATTTTCCTCAAAATCAGCTTTCTGGAAATTGTCTGACTCCCCCCCCCCCCCCCCCTCTCTCAAATCCCCGCTGATCAAGGCCATCTGAAAGAACCATGCACCAAAGAAGGTTAAGGTCTTTCTTTGGTCCCTTGCCCATAGAACCCTTAACACTTCGGATCTTCTTCAGAAAAAGTGTAGAAATAGAGTGCTCTCCCCGCTGGTGTGCCCCCTGTGTTGGGCAAACTCGGAAGCCATTGACCATCTTTTCCTCGGTTGTCCTTTTGCTGCTGCGAGTTGGAGGTGGCTGCTGGGGGAATTCAACCTCTTCATCCCTTTGCTGGATAAAATTGATGTGTGGATGGATGAGGCCTTATCAGGTTGGTTTTTGAGAGACAAAAGCAAGATTTTGTCTCCCCAGCACCATTAGTGATAGCCAAGTAGCTTTTGTTCATGGCAGGAAAATCATTTTAGTGGCAGCTGAGACAGTAGAAGAGTATAGAACCAATAAAAAGAAAGGTGTGTTACTTGAGCCTGATCTCGAAAAGGCTTACGACAAAGTGAATTGGGAGTTCCTAGATGCTATTCTTCAGTTTAAGGGCTTCGGGTGTTATGGAGGAAATTGATTCGAGGCTGTCTTTCGAATACAAACTTCTCGATCATGATAAATGGCAAACCGAGGGGTAAGATTTATGCATCTAGAGGCTTGAGACAAGGGGACCCTCTTTCCCCTTTTCTTTTTACCCTTGTAGGTGATGCCATTAGCCGGTCTGCGCAGTTTTGCCTTGAAAAGAGGATTCTTAAAGGGCTTTCAGTGGGCCAAGATAACTTAGAAATATCCATGTTACAATATGCTGATGACACTATCATCTTCAGTGACCCTGAGGAGTCGGTTTTGTTGAATTGGTGGGAGATCTTAAACCTTACCATGAAAGGAGTGGGGCTTTCTTTGAATAAGGCTAAATCTTCGATCACTGGGATCAATATCCAAAGGGATTCGGTATAGCAGCTCACGTTCGGTTGCGCGTTCACGTTGGGAATTCCAACTATTTGTTTAATTGATACGCAACCTCGATCGCATCTTGTCTTGTCTCATGTACTTCCCTGACCATACTTTTTTTTGGTCAGGGGGCACAGAAGGGAGAGTAAGGTGTTCTTCTCTTTCTCCACGAGGGAAAGCTCTTTCCCTTATTATTATTCAAAGGGGAAGGTTTGATAAAAAAGGGTAGTAGGTGTAGGTCTTTCCAGCCGGATTCATTAATGCAAGGCAGCACACTAGTACATTTTCATTGACCACTGAGACCACCCAAAAGGAAAAAGATGTGTCTGTCAGGTTCGGTTCTTCTTAGTTGGGTTGGGCGCCCGGTTCCAATTTTTTTAATAAAAGAGTGAGAACGTGTTTCGGCCGAGACTTTTCGACTCTTGATGAAGTCAATCGCTCTTTTTAGTGGGGAGGAATAGTGCGGGTCTCTGTCTGAACTGTGGAATCGAAACACGGACGAATTAAATAATAATAGAAAAAAAAGATTCTGAAATGTGGCTTGGAAATTCGGCACAAGGTATTCCGGTAGAGGGCTCTGGCCGCCGATACAGTTACCATGCTTACCAGCTCAGCAACGGGAGAGGGCTCGTAGCCCCCCTCTCCCCATTCTGGAGGAGCAGTTGATTCAACAATTTCTAGTCTTCATCTATCTGGTATTATCCCAAAGGGAAGAGCTGGAGCGATGGGCTACTAGATTTGGCTGCAAGATTGAAGTTTTCCCCATTAATTATCTTGGATTCTCCCTAGGCAGCAACCAGTGTTTTAAAAGGCTCAAGGCGCACTAAGGCGCAATGGCCTCCTGGGGCTTAGGCGCAAGGCTCACAAAAAGGCGCGGGCTTTATTATGTAAGACACACTATATAGAAAAAAAATTTACAAAAATATATACATGTATATAAAACACTTTCATGGCAAGTAATGAAGTTTTTAACCAAGAAAAATAGATAAAAGATAAATAAGGTTCAAATATTAGTCTTCCAACATAGAGTCAAATGTCAATACTCCACAAACAACAGTGAGTTTAGTATTGTTAATATGCTTTCCTTGTTGCTTGCTCATTTGTTTATTCACTCATGTATGAACAACATAAGAGCTGGTATTCTTGGATTCTTTCTTCGCTTACAAGCTTGAATATGATATTTGACACTCCGAATGACCAAGTATGGGGGCTTCGAGGAAGGAGCGTGCCTCGGGGGCTTCGAGGAAGGCGCGCGCCTTGGCCGCGCCTTCCTCACTGCGCCTTGCACCTAGGCGCGCGCCTGGGCGCGCCTTTTAAAACACTGGCAGCAACCACCACAGAGTTGGGTTTTGGGATCTGCTTGTTGATAAATTAAAAGCTAAGGTGGATGGGTGGAAGAATATGCAACTCTCCAAAGGGGGTCGGGTTACTCTTGCCCAGTCGATCCTCACGAGTTTGCCAATATACTGGTTTTCCCTCCTAAAAGCTCCTGTGAAGGTGATTAAAAGATTGGAAAAGATCATTAGAGATTTCATCGGGAATAGCGGTGTTTTTAAGCCCGCTTGTAACCTTGTGAAATGGGATTGGGCAGCTATGCCCATATCCCACGGAGGCTTGGGAGTGGGTGCATTAACTCATCGTAACAAGGCCCTCCTGACAAAGTGGCTTTGGAGATTTGCCCATGAGGAAAATGCCACCGGGAGGAAAGTCATTAGTAGTATTTATGGGATAGACAAATTCGGCTGGAGAACTAAGATGGCTAAGACTGGAAAAAGCCGTTTGTGGCCAGACATTCAACATAATCAGCACAGTTTTGAGGAATTTTATAAATTCCAAGTCAGTTGTGGCAGCAAGGTTAGTTTTTGGGAGGATGCATGATGTGACTCTAGGCCCCTAAAGATGGTTTTCCCAGATCTTTGCTGTCTCTTACAAGAAGAATGCCTCTATTAAGGATTGCTGGGATGAAAATAATCAAACATGGAACCTTGGCTTGCGTAGAGGTCTGTTTGATCGGGAATTCAGCAGCTGGCTGGCCTTAACAGAAATGCTGGAAAATATTCAGTTGGGACATGAGGAGGACAAAATCACATGGAAGCTGGAACCTTTGTGATGTTGTTCTTGTAAATCCTTGCTTCGTAAGTCGGTTAGTAGCTCCCCTAATATTTCTAAATCTTTAGTTGGGCAAATATGGAAGCACAAGTCCCCTAAAAAGGTGAAAGTCTTCCTCTGGTCGATGGCCTACAGGAGCTTGAATACAGATGACAAAGTGCAAAGGAAGCTTAGGAGTTGGTATCTTTCTCCCTCGTGCTGCAGGCTTTGTACTAGAGCTAATGAGAGCATAGACCATTTGTTTTTACACTGGGTTTGCTCAGAAGGTTTGGAACTTCGTTGGTGGTTACTGGGGCTATCTTTTTGTTTGCCAAGAAATGTTGAAGATTGGCTAGCTGAAGGGTTGAATGCTTGGAATCTAAAGAATAAGGCTAAGGTATTTGGTGGATGCACGTTTAGAGCGACCATGTGGCTTTTATGGAAGGAGAGAAATGCTAGAACTTTTGGCGATAAGTCGTCCTCTTTTGAATTTTTTACTAGCAATGTAAAGAATATAGCTTCTTGGTGGATTTCCTCACACAAAAAATTCTTTTGTAATTATAGCTTGCTCATGATTATTAAAGATTGACAAGCCCTTTTGAGATAGTTCTTGGGCGGGACGATCTCCACCCCGACCCTTAGGTTGTTCTTCCTTTTTGTGAGTAATACATACCCTTTGATGTTTCTTATCAAAAAAAAAAAAAAAGCAAGATTTTGTGGAGCATGGCCGTGAGAGCCCTTTTGTGGAGTCTTTGGTTGGAAAGGAACCATCGTATCTTTGAAGATAAAAGCGTCCCCCTAGTCTCCTTTTGTTCTAATACCAAATTTTTAGCTTCTTGGTGGTGTACAAAGTACAAGGAATTCTTTTGTAACTACAGCTTGAATACAATCATGTCAAACTGGTCTGCTTTTTTTTAGCTGTTTAGTTTTTGTTTTAGGAGGGGAATCTCTCTTCCCCCGCCCTTAGGCTGTGTTTTTTGTGCCTTTGTGCATAATACAAGGTTCCCTCGTTTCTTATCAAAAAAAAAAAAAATGAAAGAGTTACAGGGACGCACCAAAAAAAAAAAAAAGCCTACCAAAAGAGGCTCCCCTAGAGAAAGGGACCCCAATAAAGCAAGACCAAGCCTAACGTGTAATTACAAAATAATTTTGAAACCGAGGTCCAAAGGGATAAAGGAACCTGGTAAGGGACCAAATATCACTCGGGTTCCTATCAATCCCCCTAAACACTTTATTATTCCTCTCCCCCACAAATTCCAAATTAATGCACACATCCCAACTTGCCATAAAAATCTTCCTTTATCACAAAACATCGGATGGAGGATGAACTCCTCGATCATCTCCCTGAACTCCAACAAAATCGTCATTTGCAAGCTAAACGAATCAAAGAAACAAGCCCACACATAACGAGAAAAATCACATCTATAGAATAAATGATCCAAGTTTTCCTCTGCCTTCCGACAAAGAATGCAACAAAACGGGCCAATCAAAGGATTCTTCCTTCTCAAGAGTTGGGCAAAGGTATTAACTCTGCCATGGAGAACTTGTCAAATAAAATCGTATCTTTTTTGGAACTTCCACCTTCCACAAAATGGAGAAGATAGTATCCAACAACGAACAAAAGAAAGATTTACATGAGAACCCCTTGAAAGACTTTGGGCTCCAACAACGATTATCTCTCCTCCCCAACCTAAATTCAAACTCCTCGATCAAAGAAAGAAGAGTCGTAATATCAATCGCTTCCCTATCAGACAAAGCGCGATGGAACCCAAACAAAGAGGAAGGGAAGCTCCCTAAATGAAATAAGTCAAACGATTTCTCATGGATGAAAGATGATATAGATGGGGGAACTTCAAGTAGAGGGGTCTATCCCCCACCCACTTATCCTCCCAAAAGTACACGTCTTTCGCATCCCCCACCACACAATGAACAAGACTAGAGAAAGAGGGGAGCTCCATAACAATATCTTTCAAGAATTTATGGAAGTGTCTCTAACTCTACCCGACAACCATTCGAAAGGATGAACGTCATATTTACTCACAATTATCTTATATCATAAGGATGAACAAAGTGCCACAACCATTTAACTAACAAAGCTTTGTTGCGAATCCTAAGATTCCCAATCTCTAGACCCCCAAGATGGATTGGTTTCCCAATCATCTTCCCAGCTGACAAGAAGGTCGCTCTTAACAATCTCCTCCCCCCTTTCCATAAGAAGTTCCTCATCAGCTTCTCTAGATTTCTATAGACCTTAGCCAGCGCCCTAAATAAGGAGAAGAAATACGTCGTAATCCCACTCAACACCAAATGAATCAAGGTCAGGCGACCCCCCTTTGGAGGAGAATTTTCTTTTCCAGGTTGCTAACCTTTTCCTAAACCTTATCCACCATTGGCTGCCAGAAAGAGACTCCTCAGGTTATTTCCTAGGGGAAAACCTAAGTAGGACATCAGGAATTCTCCTACCTCACATACCACCCAAGAAGCCAACCTATCCACTTTAGAACAATCACAATTCAACCCCAAAACCTGACTTTTCTTCCTGATAACCTTAAGCCCCGACATCATCTCAAAGAAGGCGACCATATGGTTTAAGATAAGAAATGACTCTTCCTTCCTTGAGTAAAAGAATATGGTGTCATCGACAAACTGAAGATGAGATAATAAGATGCACTCCTTGCCCACCTTAAACCTTCCAAGATACCTCCCTCCACCCTTCTAGAGACCATTATACTTAGCACATCCACCACGAGAAGATAGAGGAAGGCAGATAGTGGGTTTCCTTGCCTAATGCCTCTAGTGGGATTAAATTCGAAACACTCTCACCTAAGGGGAGTAATAAGATGGGTGAGACACTATACTTCCAGGACCTTGAAAGGAGTTAAGGTTAAAAGCTGACATCAAAATAGGAATAAAGCACTCTTGACTATCCCCTGAAGACAACTTGATATGGAAGGGAAAATTACTATCAATGGTCGAAGAGCAAGATGGGAAACCCCCCAGCGCATACCCAAGGAAAGTTGGTGAAAAAATCGAAGAAAAGGGACATACCTGGGTAGTTTTCCCGTTTGAACTTACCTTCGACGACACAAAATTAGGTTTCTCTGTGATTGACTTGTTTTGATACGGCTCTTTGCGGCATGCTTTAGATGTTGTGCTTCTATTCCCTTTCAACTGCTCATGGTCTTCATCTCTTTGCCCCTCCTCTTTGCCGACATGCTCGATCACTACTCGTGTTTTCCTCGCCTTTGAATAAACCTTGCAAGTTGACTACTGCCATTTGATTTGTGAACGGGGTAGTTTAAAAACAATCGTCATCTAAGTAGCTCACGAGTGAAGGATTAGAAGTGTAAGTTTCCTCCCCCATCAATGTCTCTATTGGTCCAAGGCCCATTCTTTTTTCTATCTCCATTTTAGAGCCCAACTCTTCTATTTCTTCCTCGTGGGCCTGCAAATGAAAAAAACAGATGGCCCATTAGAATGATTTTTTTGACCCTCTTCAGATCTTCTCAATACCACCATATTTCTTTTCAGATTTCCGCTTGAAGCTTGGGGTCCAACCCAATTTTCTTTCTCTGATCCGATCCCAAGGTTAATGTGTAGCACCATCATCTGGCTGCCCACTCTATTCTTTATGATCCAGGCCCAATATTGAATGAGAATATCCAACACTTATGAGCCCACTCTGTTCTTTCGGATCCGAGGCCAAGATTGAATATCCAAAACTTATGGGCCCTTTTCCATTCACGTGACTTTGCTCTCTCTGCATCGTTTGTCCTACTAGCATCACCGTACGTGGAAGACTCAAAACGTTAATTGTACTTTTTATTGATTTTTCCTTCTTGCCTTTGTTTTCCTCCGTACCTAATCATCAGCCAGTCACAAATTTGAATGGAAAGAACTCCTCGTGTTGAAGATGCCCTAATAGCGGAATGAAACCATCCTCGTTCCCTTTAGCCTTGAAGCTTCCTCCATGAACACCTCTATTTCGGTAATTTCTTCATCTACCTTTGCTCCTTCACATAACTCTGCAATCAAGAAAATCAACTTTCAAGATCTCATGACGGTAGGGATGCCCAACATAGTGATCCACCCCCTGAGAACGTTCGTCTACGATCCTCTGCTACTCTTTTCAGATCTCACTCGTGAACACAGAAGACTTTCGACTTCAAGTTTTTACTGTTCGTCACGATTTCTTCTGCGTTTGCCTTACTCCCACAAATTTTTCTTGTTAAGCTCGCACAAAATGGCTTAAACATAACCCCCACCTGGACTGAGCATTGAATAGCTTCCTTAATAGCATACCATGATTCTCCCACGTTGAATCTCTCCATAATAACCGTCAAAGAGCAGTCAAAGGCAAAGTCAAACTCTTCTGAGTACTCTGCAATCTCTTCCTCTATATTCCTTCTTGCTTCTAAATTCGTTCATTCTATCACCACTTTTACAAAGGATTTACTCTCAACCTGGTTCCCCTTAGGGATCTGAATCTATAAATTCTCCTTTCTATCTTCTTTTAACTTTAGGAGCTACTGGAGAATCCAAAAAGCTCGAGAATGCACCCGCCATTGTAGCCCAACCTTTACCCTTCATTCCTTTAGGATAGAAGATTGTTGTCCTTTTACCTTTGAAAGGGTTCCATAGATAAAAGGCCGTATCTACCTCTTGCATTCGTCAACGCCTGATAGAAGATGATCGTTGCATCTAGCCTTCTTTATCTCCAGAAACCCATGGGACGATCTACATTTGATTAATGGGAAAGACACCCTTGAGATGTATCATCCCAAATCATTGATTTGGAACTAGATGTAGCTTTTCCCTAGTGAAAAATGCCTAATATTTACAACCTTTTTGCACTTAAAGGTCTAGGTACGATAGTGTGACTTGTGAAGTTCAATAATTATGGGATATAATTGAGTTATAGGATTTTTGGGAATGATTTTAAAATTGTTAAAATCATTTTTGTCAAATTTAAAATCACTCAAAAACATGTCTTTAATAATTTAAAATCAAATTTGATAATATGAAAATCACATTTAAAAGTGTAAAATCAAACATTAAATTGATTTTAAATGATTAAAGAAAGTGCTCTAGATATTGTCTACTAAGTGTTTGATTGAATATCAATTTTGGTAAAAGTAAGATATTGGGAATCAACCTTGACAACCATCAATTGGATTGGCTGAAGACAACTTTTGGATGTAGAGAGGGTTATTGGCCTTACAGGCTACAACATATCTTGGAGTTCCCTTAGGTGGTAATCCAAAGAATGTGTCCTTTTGGCGACCAGTGATTGAAAAAATTCAAAAAAAGCTTCATAGTTGGAAGTATACATTTATCTCAAAAGGTGGTAGACATGCGCTTATTCAAGCTACACTCTCAAGTATACCCATATATTACATTTCTAAGAAGCACTGACACGGACATGCCAGTGACACGACACCGACACGACGACACGCCAATTTCTAAAAGTATAGGACACAAAATGTTAGAGACACGTTATTAATTTTTCCTTTTTTCTTTTTATATATTATATGTATATATATATTATTTTTTTTAGAAGTATATGTATATATATTGTCATAGTAACACTTCTAAATAATTCAACCATACAAATTTAACATTACAAAAGAATATGGGCTTCATTACTAATTTAATAGTTTCAAAGAATAAAAATTAAAACCATTTAAAATAATAGTTCCAAAGAAAAAAAATTAAATGAACTGAAAACTAAAAACTAAAAAAAATTATATTTTCAAGATTTGGTTTTTCAAGGATGTCTTTGTGTCAGACATGACTTTACTTTTTCCTTCTTTATTTTATTTATTATATTTCAAGATTTGGTTTTTCAAGGATGTCCTTGTGTCAGGCATGTCTTTTCATTTTCCTTCTTTTTTACTTTATTTTCTATTTTTATTTTTAATCATTTCTTCTTCAACAAGCTGAGTTTTTTACATCCACCACTGCTACTTTTCATTTGACGGTGTGTCCTTCACTTGTCCGACGTCCGGACATGTTCAAAATATAAAAAAATCGGACAACACATGTCAGGCACGTGTCGAAGCGTATTTGTGTTGGATATGTGTCTGACACGAACACTCCATACAAAATGAAGTGTTCGTGCTTCCTAGCTACCTTTCCTTGTTTAAGCTCCCAAACAAGGTCGCCAAAATTTTGGAGAAACTTGTTAGAGATTTTTTCTGGGAAGGATCTCGAGGACATGGCGGTATGCATAATATTAATCGGGAGACAACTCAGCTCCTTATTCTCTTGGGTGGTTTGAATATCAGCCATTTTAGAAATAGAAATTTGGCTCTTATGGCTAAATGGATTTAGAGATTCTTAAATGAACGAGGTTCTCTTTGTACAATATCACTGTTGGTACATATTATTATGGTGATGATATAATATTAAGTGACCAAAAAAAATTATGAGAGGTCCTTACAAATCAGCTTGACGTTATATCTATACTACAATTGATCTTATTGAAAATTGGGTCTAGAGAGTTCTTGGAAATGGTCATAATATATATTTATGGCATGACAATTGGCTACCATGTGGAATTATTGCAAAGCTTATCCAAGACTATTTTGCTTAATTACCAGATCTACTGCTTGGGTTGATCCAAGTCTAGAATAATTTTAATGCAGCATGGGATTTGGGGCTTAGACATAATCTAAATGACCAGACATTCGTTAAGAAAAATAAAAGGAAGAACAAGGCCATACAAAAAACAAACCCCCATACAAAAGGCCCAAGACTAATTACAAGAACAAACCCCGACCCAAAAGAATGAGCCCTAATGAGTAACTACAAAAGACCCGATTAATAGACACCCATAAAGAAGAGTTAAATCTAATAAAGTCTCAAAGCTCCTCCCAGGTCTCTCGAAATCTTTGACAATACGATCAACCATGCAATTACAACCTCTATTACGAACCATAGCCACCCCAAAGGTGCTAAAGAAGCGATACCACATGGAAACCGCAAACGAGCAATCCCTCAATAGATTATTAAGATCCTCCTTTGTGGTTCCTGCAAAGAACGAATCATTGAGAGTAGAACACGAAAGGAGAATGTCTTTGGAGACAATCTCGTGTGTTCACTCTTCCATGTAAAACTTGTCAAGTGAAAAATCTCACCTTCATAGGAATTTTAACCTTCCAGAGGTAAGAGAATGCAGAAACACGAGCTTTGGAGATGATCCTGAGGAAGGCAAGATAGAGGCCACTGAGTGTAACCTCTTCTCAGTCTGTTGGTAAAGATGGGGACAGCACACAAAGGTCTTTCTTGACCCAAGAATCCTCCCAAAAATAACTTTTCGAGAATCCCCAATGGAGCAATGAATGTAATTAGAGAACAAAGGAACACTCGAAGCAATAGTTGTCCAAAGGTTTTTGCCAGAACCCTTAAACCTGCGACCTGAAACTCATTCCAAAGGATGAGGACCATACTTGCTTACGATGACATTATGCCATAGGACATTTGGTTCCAAGAAGAAACACCATAACCACTTCGCCAACAGGAACTCATCGTGTAATCCTAGATTCCCAATATCCTAACCCCCAATTTTGACCGGCTTAGTGACCACCCCACACTTGACAAATGTGCTCCACCACCTACTTCCACCCCATCCCACAAAAAGTTCTTCTATAACCTCTCAATATTCTTCCTAAGCGAGACAAACAACCTAAAGAGAGAGAGAGAAAATAGATGGGAATCCTATTTAGAACCTATTGAATTAGAGTAAGCTTACCCCTTTTAGAAAAGAAAGTCTTCTTCCATGAAGAAACCCTTTTTTGAATTTTCTCCACCATAGGGTTCCAAAAAGACAGACATCTCAGGTTGCCTCCTAGAGGAAGACCAAGATACAAACAAGAGAGTTGACACACTTCACACCCAACCAATGAGACCCAGGAAAACAACTTAGAAGACTCACAATTTAGGCCAATGATAGAACTCTTTTAGCAATTAATTTTCAGACTTGAGATAGCCTTAAAGAAAAACAAGAAATCATTTAAATTCTTAATGGAGCTCTCCTCCTCAGAACAGAAGAAAAGGTGTCATCATCAACAAACTAAAGACGCAGCAATTTAAGGTCTTCCAAACCCACCCTAAAACCCTCCACCACATCCTTATCCACAACTAACGACACTAACCTGCTCAAGACATCAACCACGAGAATGAATTGGAAAAAGGAGAAAGAGAATCTCCTTGCTTAAGGCCTCTAGTTGCGAAAATCTTGCCTCTTGGACTGCCATTAACCAGGATGGAGGAGTTCACCGATTGGATATAATTCCAAATCCAAGCTCTCCATTTGTGCTTGAAACCTTTCTCTCTTAGCACTTTATCTAAGGAAACCCCAATCCATATCTTCGAAAGCCTTTTCAAAATCGATCCTAAAAATCACTTCTTCTTTTTTCCTTTTCTTGTAATCCTCAATAGCTTCATTAGCAATATCCTATGAATTTAATATACCCCCGTTTCTTTTTTGGCATAGTTCATTGTGTTATGGGCAATAGAAGAAAACGTATTTTTGGGAGGATAAGTGGGTAGGAGATAGACGCTTATGCTTTACGTTTCCTCGTCCTTTCCATTTGTCTTCTATGAGAAATCGTTCACTGACCGATGTTTTGTTTCCTTCTAGGAGCTCTCTCTCCTTTTCATTCGGTTCCATCCTCCTTTGTCCGATAGGGAAATGGATGTTGTGGCTGCTTTCTTTGATTGAGGAGTTCAAGTTTGGGTTAAAGAGGGTAGATGTTTGTTGTTGGAGACTAGTCCTTTTGAGGGGTGCTTGGGTAACTCTTTCTTTCGTAGGCTCTTGGACCCTCCTCCCTTAAGTGAGTCTAACTTTTCTCGTTGTAGAATCTGAAAATTTCGAAGAAGATTAAGTTCTTTGTTTGGCAAGTTATCCACGAAAGAGTTAATACTTTCAATAGGCTCATGGGAAAGATGTTTACTTTAGTTGGTCTATTTTGTTCTATTTTTTTTTTATTAGAAGACGGAGAAAGACCTGAATCATATTCTTTGGAATTGTGATTTTCCTCGGTCTGTTTGTGGCCTTTTCTTTGATGTGTTTGGTTTTTAGGTGGTGAGGCATAGAACCTCGATATTATTTATGAACAAGAGAACATTTACAGTTCGGGGAAGTATTTGAGAGCTTCCCGTCTTTCCACCTTTGCTCCCAACTCAAGTCTAGACAAAAGGTACTCCTATCTTGATCCTCCTTTAACTATATACTATTCACAACTAACTCTTAACAGACTCTACTCTTGCTAACAGAACACTACTTGTCCACCATTATTCTTCTTACGTCTTCTTCTATATACATGTTTAATCGGGGGTCTATCAGAGGCATAGAGATTAGAAGGAGGTAAAGGGGAGTTTTTTCTGCTATGTTGGGGTGTATGTGTTGTTGTGGGGCCTTTGGGGGGAGAGAAACAAAGTATTTAGGGCTGTAGAGAGAAGATGCCCTTGTGATGTGTGGTCGCTTACTAGGTTCCATGTTTCTCTTTAGGTGTTGGTGACGTAGTTATTTGGTAATTATTTGTTAGGTCTTATTTTCCTTGATCGGATTCCGTCTTGTGGGCTTGCTTTTTTTGAATGCCGTTGTATTCTTTCATTTTTTCCCGATGGAAAAAAGGTTATTCCATTTTGCTGGAGTACTTAGATGATTTAGAGGATAGCAATTGGATTACTGTTCCGTTCTTTCTAGGAAATGGAAAGATGGATCACCTATGGCCTAATGCAGAAGAAGTTGTTCTCTAGTTGGGCTACGGTGTCTATGAAACTTGATGAATGTTAAATATGTGAATAGATTTTCTCATTCTGGAAGCAATTGATTGGATGTGATTACTGCACTAATAACTTGATCTTTCTGTTGATATAGGATCTCTCTAGTCCTGTTTTATCTGCTGTTGGAGAGCGTTATTACAAGGTTACTGCTGAAGCATTGAGGGTATGTGGGGAACTCGTCCGGGTTGTTCGTCCTGGTATTGAGGTGAGTTCCAATTTCCTTTTAAATGTAGAATTTTAGTACCTTGGACCCCATTTGATGATAAATTAGTTTTTCATAGTTTTCAAAGTGCAAGTTTTCCTTTTAACTAAGAATTTCATTTGTCCTTTTTTTTTATTTTTTTTTTTAAATCTTTGCTATGTAAGCAATATTTGAAATCAGACACAGTACCACCTCCCAAAGAAAAAAGTTTTTTAGGCATTTTAGATTATGTTTTTTGGTTTTCTTTTTTTAAAATCTTGCTGGTTTACTAATGATCCTTTTTGTCTCATAATCTATTTTTAAAAATGTATTTAGAATCTTAACCATAAGTAATCCTTTGGAAGTATATATTTTTTATTTTTTGGCTATTATTTCAAAATTATTTTTTTAAAAGTGAAAAGTTATACTAATGGGTTATAAACAAATCAGCTTAATTAAAAATTAAGCTGATTTATAACCCATTAGTATAACTTTTCACTTTTAAAAAATTGTTTCTTGTTTCAAAAAAATCAGCTTAATTAAAAAAGAAAATAAGGGCAAAGGAGATCTTAGACTGCGTTTGGTTAGGGTTCAATAAAAATAGAGTTGTATAATGTGTTTTTAGATATGTTTTTGATAGCCAATTTATAAATTAATATCAATTTAAAAAATTGTTCAAAGTGTGTTTAGAAGTTTATTTATTTCAATCTCAATTCCTATTAATTGATTTATTAACGTATTTTATGTTATAAATTTTGTTAATTATTATTAAACTATATTATATAATTTATAATATATTATGTTATACATGTTGTAATTTTAACAAAAACAAAATGAGTTTATAACATGGAATAGTATATTTGTGTTAGTTTAATTTTGCATTTTCAAATTTGAAATTTAAGATTTGAAAATTTTGAAAACATAAAAATATTGTTCTAAAAATTTCCACAGATTAGATCATAGAATCCAAAAATAATTTTAAAAAACAAACTCACTTGACAGATATTCATTGAATCTATTTGATTTAGTGAATTTTCAATAAGAAACAAAATTCGAATCGAATACCAAATAGATCCTTAGCTTTTTGAAATTCTGGGATGATTTAAAAAATATTGAAAATATAAACAATATATTTTTACTAAACAAGCTAATATTTTAGAAGTAGACGATAAAGAATTCAATGGCTACTGAATGAGTTTTTAGTATTTGTTTTTTTTTTAATCTTATGTTCAACATCTTTGTCTTGCCAGGGGCATGGTTTTGACTTCAAACAATACGTACATCCTATATATAATGCTATAATGTCACGCCTGACCAATCAAGATCAAGATCAGGTCTGTGGAACTTCGAAGGGTGTACAGCATTTTACTCCGTCCATCTACAACTATTGCTCACTTTTATATTTGATCTTGAAGTTTTTATTTAAAACATTAGATCCTTAAAGTACCGGGGAATTAATTGGAATCTTCTGTTTTTCTTTTAGAAGCAATGGAAGTTCAATTCTTAGACCTTTTTTTTTGAAAAGAGACAAAAAGGACTGAATATTGATCAACCAAAGGAACCATACAGCCTAGGGGCTAGGGGTAGAGAGAATCCCCACCCAAAAGAACTAACCAAGACACTACATCTGGAGAGCCTGGCAATCGTTAATAATCATAGACAGGCTATAATTACAAAAGGAATTCCTGTATAACGATATCCACCACGAAGTTGTACTCTGTACATTTTCACAAAAAATGACTAAACTAGTAGACCTGCCATCAAACGATCTAGTGTTTCTTTCCTTCCAAAGAAGCCACAGTGTCGCTCTAAACGCACAACTCGCTATAATCTTGGCCTTTCCTTTCAGATTCCTCGCAGCCAAGCCTTCATACATCCAATCGTCAATCATACTAGGGACACAAAAAGACAAGCCCAAACTCTTGGCAATAAAACTCCAAACTTTACCCGCAAAGCCACAATGCAGGAACGGATGGTCTAACCTCTCTTCGGCCTTGAGGCATAGTCTGCACGCTGATGGAGATAAAGTCCAACAGCTGAATTTCTTTTGGAGTTTCTCATCCGTGTTAAGGCTACGGTACAGCAGGGACCACAAAAAAACTGACTTTTTTAGACCTTAAAATTTTATTTTGGAAATTGGAAACTCAAAGTGTTGTCAAATGATTATCATCTTCATTATGCTTCAGACAAAGGATGAACCCTTAACCCATTGACTTATTGACCCAAGTTGGATTATATCATTAGTAAGAGATCTTCCAACATAGTTATCCACAAATTTAAGGATGCTTCAATTCCAAATTGTTTTGGTCAGAGTGCAAAACAATTTATGGATTAAATTTTAAGGGGTTTTTTTTAAAGAATGAATATTTGCACCTTCCGTTGATATAGTGAAAGTTACATATGTTTCAAAGACACCACATTGGTTTGCACAGCATAATTCAATACAAATTCCATACCCCATAAGATGATTCTCTCTACTGATACATGTATTTAATAAAAAAACCCGGTTGTAATTTACACCGGCAACTGAAGCTCCCTTAAAATTCTTATCTAAAGACACTCTTTAGGGCCGTTTTATCTCCCTTGTTTTGTTTGCTTCATTATTCTCCCTGGAGGTTGTATCCTTGAATAATTTATTTCTTTTCATCTATCATCTAAAAGCTTGTTTTTTGTTAAAAAAAAATATAAAGGAAAGGTTCTGTTTCTAAAAAGAAAGTGCTTGAAAGGTTAAATTCTGAACTTGGGAATGAATAATAGTTGGAGGATGAATGCAGTTAATTGAACTTCTAATGTAACTTTTCAGGAAGTCAAGGAGTGCGCCATTTCTTGTATGGGGCTTGTTGTGTCTACGTTTGGTGACAACCTCAAAGCAGAGTTAGCAACCTGCCTTCCAGTTCTTGTTGATCGGATGGGAAATGAGATTACCCGACTTACAGCTGTTAAGGTTGGTTTGTTTCTTTCCATTTTACA
This sequence comes from Luffa acutangula, assembly GCA_036850905.1. Taxonomy (NCBI): domain Eukaryota; kingdom Viridiplantae; phylum Streptophyta; class Magnoliopsida; order Cucurbitales; family Cucurbitaceae; genus Luffa; species Luffa acutangula. Next base: position 44,960,134 of record CM072091.1, on the reverse strand, counting down.
TGAAATGCGCTGGGTCTTATTCTTCTAAGTTTTATCTTTCAGTTCCCTGTTTTACTTTTTTTTTTTCTTTTCTTTTCTGTCATTAATATGGCATTTCACCATCCATTTTTTCCGGGTTTCTTCTAATTATTTGGAATGATAGAAAGATGGTCAGTTTCATGTTTGTGGCTCCGTTATCTGGTGCCAATTAAGGTAAAGTAAACACCAAAAGGATTGGCATGAGGTCAAAATATGAAACGACGAAAAGATGTGGAGATGCATGTTCTTTTATGGTGTTAGAGAATTTTTGTAATGATAGATCCCGAGCATGTCAATTTTCTAAGGTTGAGAAGATCAAGAAAAATTTGAAAGAGCAAGTAGTGTTGGGGATTTTGGGAGGCTCCCAATTGTCAATATGTATGTTAGGAGGGGCAGGGAAGGCCTTTCATGATGTCGTAAGTTGGACAATATTTTGGTTTAATTCTTTTGGTCATTTTTAAATACTTCTTTTGCTTTCCATTCCCTATAAATAGGAAATTTCTCTCTTGAACTACTCACATTCGATATTAATTAGACTTTGAGTTTAGACTTCTGGTAAAGAAGGCTCCTTTTATCTCTTTTAGATTATATCAAATTGGTATCAGAGCAACCAGTTGAGGGAGCTTCGTTATTCATGGCACTGTGCTTGGTAGACAATAATGGACATTCCTAAATTACAAGAGGATACCTTTTAGAGTACCCTCTTTTCAAGAGAGAAGAAACTACAATTGATTTGCAAGAATGTAGAATTATAATACAAGATAGATGGTCAACAAGAGCATAGCTCAATTGACATAAAGTATGTGCTTATGACCAAGAGGTCATGAGTTCGAATCCCCCACCCACAAATGTTGTTGAACTAAAAAAAACAATACAAGATAGATGGCCAAGGGTAGATACAATAATTTGTATAGGCAAGAGAACCACAAATACACTCCAAGACAGTGCTGTAATGTTGATTCCAACGATTCAGAAGAGGAATTTCAACCTAATAACTCCACCTATGCTCGATTTTTTCAAAGTTCCTATCAAGATCTACATTGGAAATTTGATTCTAGTTATTCTAGTGATTCTAAAGAAGAGATTTTTTATGCAATTTTGGATAGAATCACGAACCGTTAAGATCAACAACAAACTCAATGATGTAATCAAACCGATTTTCCAAGAAATCAACATTAGAGTTATGACTTCGATGAGGAACCACAACCTTCTAAAAGAAAAAAAGATTAGGAACCACAAGAAAATCGAAAGGGTTCCCTAGAGGAGGAAGAAGACACATATAAGTATTTGGGTCCATACCTTGTACCCAACAATCCAGTTGGAATGGTTTATCTAAAGTGGGAGAAAAAAAATTGCGAAGGAGATCAAAAGAAAGATGCCACCTTATGGGATCGTGGACGATCGTTATCCATTAAGGACACACAATACCTCCATGAAATTGCAGTCGAAGTATGTTTACTCGATACCAATTTAGTGTAATCTAAGAAACCAAGGAAAATTGTCTCCAAGAAGTCTAATTAATATCAAAAGTGAATAATACAAGAGAGAAATTCCCAAACAAAAAAGTATTTAAAAAAGGCTAAAAGAATTCTCTCTTTTTAAGAGAGAATTATCATTCCGAATCTCTTTTTACATTTGGAATGGGAAATCTCTCTTAAAAAAATAAAATATAAAATAAAATATCTTCAGAAGGTGCTCTCTGCATTTTTGTCTTGCGTTCTGGATTTTATTACTACACTTGCTGGGAGATGAAACCTATATTTGCTTTTTGGAGGATTGTTTGGATTGATTATAAGCCCCTTTGCCAACTCTTCCCTACTCTCTTCAATCTTTATCTTGTGAAGAGTTCTTCCACTTTATTTCATCTCAAATTCCAGGGATTTAGTTCTCATAAATTTCGTTCTATAGAAGGTTTGATGTTTTGCCACAGGTACCTGAGCTTTGTTCTCTTGTCTTCTATTTAGGGAGTTCATCTCTCTTTCTCTCTCTCTCTCTCTCGTTGGAGGGAAACAGTTCATTAATGGGAGTTACCAAAAATCCCTTCAAATTGAGCACATATATCACTAAAGGGAGTGATTTACAGAAAGATCTATCAAGCCTACACCTAGTGGCTGCTGTATTCAAAATAATATGAAATAAATAAGTGCAGTTCCTAACGTGGAATTATATCGTCAGCTTTGGAAAGGTCCTATGCCCAAAAAGGTAAAATTTTTTATGTGGGAGCTCAGTCACGCTTGCATAAACACGGCTGATGTTGTACAACGAAAGATGCCCAAGATGTCCTTATCCCCAAGTTGCTGCTGCCTTTGTTTCAGAGCTCCAGAATCTCAAATTCACATATTCAGCTGCTGCACTTTTGTGTCTGCTTTCTGGGACAATCTTTTGCAAGAGTTTGGTTGGTATATTGCTAGACCGGGAGACATTACTTCCCTCCTAAAAACTGCTATTGTGGGGCACCCCTTCAAAGATGAAAAGAAAATCCTTTGGTGCAACTTCTTATATGCCTTTTTTTGGAATATTTGGTTGGAACGAAATTCCAGAATTTTCTCCGACAAGGCACACAATCCTCATGAGTTTGCTGAATCCACTACATATCTAGCTATCTTTTGGAGCAGTCTCTCCTTCCCTTTTTGTAATTACAGCATATCTACTTTACTATCTCATTGGAGATCTTTTTTGTAATTATCCTTGATAGGATTTTCTTTCTTATCCCCTTTTGTACCTATTTCATACATCAATGAAATGGCATATGTTTCCTATCAAAAAAAAAATAAATAAGTGCAGTTCCTCTCCTAAATTTATTGACTTTAAATTTCCTTCTTTCAAGCCAAGTGACCCATAGGAAGCTCCTAATATTAAGTTGCATTTTGAAAGGGAACGACCATAGGTTGTGTGTGGGTTGACAGTGAGATTTGAATAGGGATGCTCCTGCAGAAGCCTGAAGTAGAGAGTTTGAAAAAACAGATGCAAAATAGCAGATAAGAAATAAGTGATCTTGAGACTCCCCATCCAGCTTGCAGAGAGGCAAATATTAGAGGAGAATGCAACTGAGGGATTGTGTAGGGCTTCATGCATCTATCTCGGTTGTTGTATGTTTCTGTAGTCTTTAGAAATTTGTCTTTTTTTAAAAAAAAAAAAAAAAAATTTCAGCCCAGATATTTTGTAATCTTGGAGTTCTGGCTTAGAGTGAATATCTCTACTCCTGCCTTATCTTTTATATTTTATATGGTAGTATTATGTCCTTTATTATCCAAAAAATCGTTATGTCTGTTTCTTATTAAGTATGATGCTTGTTTAAGCTTGAATATTTTGTCCCAGGCATTTGCTGTCATTGCTGCTTCTCCACTTCAAATAGACCTGTCATGTGTTTTAGAGCATGTCATATCAGAGTTGACAGCATTCCTCCGGAAGGTAAGGAAGCTATTGAGTGAAGTCAGTGATGATTATTATGCTTGCACTTGCAGACACTTGTTTCTTTCTTTAATTGGCTGTTAAGTCAATATATGTACATGTGAGTTCTTTTGTTTGCTTTTTGGGGAAAAACAGGCCAATCGGGCATTGAGACAGGCAACTTTGGGGACTCTAAATTCACTTATAGCTGCTTATGGTGATAAAATTGGCCCTTCAGCATATGAAATCATTATTGTGGAACTTTCAACTTTGATAAGGTTTTTAATCTCCAAAGCACTCTTCCTCTCTCCAGTCCTCCCATTCTCACCCCTCCCTCCTGCTTGCAGTTTGCTTCACTCATGTAACTCATGTTTGAATTTTACATCCTTTTGGCAGTGATTCAGACTTGCATATGACAGCTCTTGCATTGGAATTATGCTGTACCTTGATGGGTGACAGGAGGTCGAGTCCAAGTATTGGTTTGGCTGTTAGGAACAAAGTCCTTCCCCAGGCACTTCTGCTAATCAAAAGTTCACTTCTGCAGGGGCAGGCACTTGTGGTATTCATATATCTGTGAATGTTTACGTGCCATTATACCTTGATATATCATGTTTTTTTTTTTTTTTTTTTGAAATGATATATCATGTTTTCATGTTAGGAACTATTGTTATTATGAATTGCAGGCTTTACAGAGCTTTTTTGCTGCATTGGTCTATTCTGCAAATACGAGCTTTGATGCCTTGCTAGACTCTCTTCTTTCATGTGCCAAACCATCTCCCCAATCAGGTGGTGTTGCAAAACAAGCTTTGTTTTCGATAGCACAATGTGTTGCCGTCTTGTGTCTTGCCGCTGGTGATCAAAAGTATTCTTCAACAGTAAAAATGCTAACGGAAATTCTTAAAGATGATAGCAGTACCAATTCTGTAAGTGTGTATTTTTCTTTTTTCTTTTTAAAATTTAAAGTATTATAATTAATAATTATTCTAGTCATTATTTTATGTGGAACATCTGTGTTATAGTTGGACCGCCACCTAGTTTATTGGTTTGTGGCATGCTGAATTGGACCGCCACCTAGTATTATAATTAATAATTATTCTAGTCATTATTTTATGTGGAACATCTGTGTGTTATAGTTGGACAGCCACCTAGTTTATTGGTTTGTGGCATGCTGAATTGGCGTTGCTTAGATAGGTGTTACGTGGTGTGAAACTTCAACATGAAAGAAATGAACATCAATGGTGCAAGGGAAAAAGTAGATTTTTTTTAATATAACTTATTGCTAGTTGTATAGAGTATTTTGTGTACAGTACATTATTTTTGTTCGAAGCAAAATAGAGTTTTGGGATCTCTTGTTTACCTTTCTGTACAGGATTTGACTAGTCCATGTGTGTCTTTTACTTTTTAGTGAAATGTTTTTCATCCAAGAATGTTTTGAAAAGTGTGCTTGGGCGTTTAAAAAAAAAATTAAAAAAGCCTATTACGAGCACCTCACTTCGCCCTTGATGAGGCATATGGCTTAGTGGTAGAGTGCATATGCCTTGGTGTCCTACATGTTTCCTTTTAATATGTTTTTATAAAGAAATTAAGCAATATCCTTTAGAAACCCTCTTTTCTTCAAAATTATTGTAATCTTATGCTATAGTAATGCCCTCGGTAATTTCTTGCTCCCGAAGTGCCTTCTTAGAAGGAAGACAGATTTTAGACCTAATTCTCATTGCAAATGAAGTGGTGGAGGAATACAGGGTCAAGAAGAAAAAAGGTTGAATTTTAAAGCTTGATCTTGAAAAGGCTTTTGATTGTGTTGATTAGAATTTTCTAAATGAAGTTTTGAAACTTAAGGCTTTCAGCAGAAAGTGGATCAAAGGGATTCAAGGTTGTGTTAGAGACCCCAAATTTTCTATTTTCATAAATGAAAGACCTCGTGGTAGAATTTTGGCTTCTCGGGGATTGAGGCAAGGAGATCAATTTTCTCCATTTTTATTTCTCCTAGTAAATGAAGTATTGAGTGATTTTATTGAGTCTATTTATTCCAGCGGGGTTTTGAAGGTTTTATTGTGGGACGAGATCATATTCATGTTCCTATTCTCCAATTCGCGGACGATACTCTCCTTTTTTGTAAAGATGATGATGCAATGTTGGATACCCTAATTCCAATTGTAGAGTTGTTCGAATGGTGTTCTAGACAAAAAGTAAACTGAGAAAAATCAGCTCTGTGTGGTATTAACATGATGCTTAAAAAAGACAGCAAGTATGTTTCCGTTTAAAATGTATAGAAGAAGGCCTACCATAATAAACATCTGCCATAGTTTGACTGGTTTGATTCAGCTCGCCTTACGGCTTCATCCTGGTGCTCATTTTCCAAATCTTTTGTTTATTTTCCTTTACTGGATATATATCTTAACTTGATTGTTTTTATTTCTCCTTTGTAATCTTGTTCCGTCTTTTATTGCTTTCTTTTACCGGTTTTCCTTCACTCCCTTGTGGAGTTTGTATCCTTTGAGTAGTAGTCTCTTTTCATTATATCATTGAGAAGTTTCATTTTTTTTTAAAAAAAAATCTTATGCTATATATTTTCACTATATAAAATCTTAATCTACATTTCTCTATTGTGCTCCTAGAAAAAGATCCCTCGCTTTTTTTTTTTTTTTTTTTTTGCACATTGCATTTAAAGTTCGAAGTGCTTAGTAGGCTTCATGCTTTGAGAAACACAGCACCTGAAAGAAGAGTGCGGGAGTAAATTTCTTTTAATAGAGTCTCTTTTGGTTTCTTTGGAACGAAAGAAATGGAAGAATTTTTAGGGATGTATCCTCAACCTTTGATTCTTTTTTTGAAAAGGTTCTTTTCTCTGTGTTGTATTGGTGTAAATGTCAACACCCTTTTGCTTCTTTTAGTCTTTCTTCTTTGATTGCTACTTGGAATAATTTTTTGTAATCCACCTATAGGTGTGTATCCTTATTTCATTTATCAATGAAATTATGTTTCTCTTCAAAAAAAATTTCTTTTGAACGGTTGTTTTTTGTAGTATATATTTATTGCAACTTTGAAAGGAGCTAACTTTCATCTTGTCTGCATTAGAATCTGCCTCGATGATTCAACTTCATAGTTCATGTCTGTTTCTGTAGCGCAGATGTCTTTTGGTGTATAATTTTTACTATTGCAAAATTCAGGCTAAGCAGCACCTTGCATTACTTTGTCTGGGGGAGATTGGGAGAAGGAAGGACTTGAGCTCACATGCTCACATAGAGAATATTGTTATCGAGTCATTTCAATCTCCCTTTGAAGAGATCAAGTCTGCGGCCTCCTATGCTCTTGGTAATATTGCTGTTGGTAACCTATCCAAATATTTGCCTTTTATATTGGACCAGATTGATAATCAGCAGAAGAAACAATACCTCTTGCTTCATTCACTGAAGGAGGTATGTTGTACATCAGACTCCTGAGTCAGATTTATCTGATTTTATCTTCCAGTTGTAAGTTTGCAACTTTGATCTATTTTGCAGGTGATAGTTAGGCAATCTGTGGATAAAGCTGAGTTTCAAGACTCAAGTGTTGAGAAGATACTTACCCTACTCTTTAATCATTGCGAAAGTGAGGAAGAGGGAGTCAGGAATGTTGTAGCTGAGTGCCTTGGTAAAATTGCTCTTATTGAACCTGGAAAACTTGTTCCCGCTCTCAAGGTATCTAATCAAGTTACTTTTTACTGTTTTACTGTGGGCTATGAACATTTGAACTTTTACATAGCATGTTTTGTTGCAATACATCCTTTAGGTAAGGACAACAAGTCCAGCAGCATTCACTAGAGCAACTGTTGTAATTGCTGTCAAGTATTCCATTGTTGAGAGACCTGAGAAGATAGACGAGATCATATACCCTGAGATCTCATCATTCCTGATGCTTATAAAGGATCATGATCGCGTAAGTACTAAATATTCATCCAAAGATATTTTGCTTGTCTAGCAAAAACAGAGAAAAAAAATTTCGCTCGTCTTTGAGTTGTCTTTTTCTGCCTCTCTTTAGTTTATCAAGTGACTGTTCGCAGGTGGTTCATTGGATTGAGAATCTTAACATTAACATGATTTTGAATTTATGCAGCATGTTAGACGTGCTGCTGTCTTGGCGTTGAGTACATTTGCCCACAACAAGCCTAACCTTGTAAAGGGGCTTCTTCCTGAGTTATTGCCACTTCTTTATGATCAAACGATTGTGAAGGTAATCAATTAGCTCTGTTGTGCATGAAGTTAAGTTGGTCTGGAATGTTAAGTTAGGCTTCTTCCCGAGTTATTGCTCCTTCCATTTTATCCGAATGAAAGTTTGTTTCTATATATATATATACATTAAAAAAAGATAGCACAATAAGTTATTCATAGGTTCTGAATATTGGGGCCAGACTATAATTTAAATGATATTTGCCATTGTAGATGAAATGTTGATATTGAATCACCGTGAATTGCTATGTGGTGTGAGAATTTACAGTCCAGATTAGGTCAGGTGTAAAGAATTACAGTGAAACTGTGAAAGCATTTAAAAGCCTGACACCACTTACAATGAGAGAAAGCATGGTGAATTGTTTTTTATCTTGAGTATTTTTATCTAATTTGTTCTTCAAGTTTCCTTTTTCCTTCCAATTACAAATTTCACGTCATGTTAGAGCATTTGTAGAGAAGAAACTATGTTATTCCTTTGAACTTATTTCCTGCAGTTTCCTTGAGTTTTTAATACTAATGATGTGTATATTTTGATGCTGTCTTGAACCTTGATGCAGCAAGAATTGATCAGAACAGTTGATCTTGGTCCCTTTAAGCATGTTGTAGATGATGGGCTCGAGTTGAGGAAGGCTGCTTTTGAATGTGTGGATACATTGCTCGATAGTTGTCTCGACCAAGTGAACCCATCATCTTTCATTGTGCCTTATCTTAAATCGGGTTTGGATGGTGAGTTATCTTTGAACATCATAATATTTAAGTTTATTCTTTCGCGAGCAACTTGTCAAGCTGTAGTTGAAAGAATCAGTTTTATCCATTATGATGTTTGATGTTTTTGGAAGATAGATGGGTGATTTCAGTCTGTTCTTGTAACTCTTGGATCTTTTTATTATAGATCATTATGACGTTAAAATGCCATGCCATCTGATTCTATCCAAACTCGCTGATAAGTGCCCATCAGCTGTGTTAGCAGGTTGGTTGATTCTTCAATCAAGACACTTAAAACTTTTGCACTGTAAGATTCTTTCCTGATGTATTCTTTGGTACTTTTCCAGTTTTGGACTCTCTGGTTGATCCTCTGCAAAAAACTATTAACTTCAAGCCAAAGCAAGATGCTGTTAAACAAGAAGTAGATCGTAATGAGGACATGATTCGCAGTGCCCTACGGGCTATAACATCTCTAAATTGCATAAGGTTTGCTTTTCAGATGCATTTGGTCTTTTCTTTCTTTTTTTTTTCCCTTGATGAGTCTACAATTTGGATGGTCCTTGGAACAAAAGCCATTCTGAAATGGGATAAAAAAGGCTGTAGGTTTACCAACATGCACATTTTTTTCCCTTTTCTTTTTCTGCATGGACTTCACATATTATGTAGGAACCAGTACTTGTTATTTTGTAGATATTTTCCTTGCTAGTCAATTCTACTTGGTAAGTTGGTATATTGAAGGAGGCAATATATTTCTCAAGGAGGCACTGAATATACTCCAAATATTGCAATTTAATGCAACCACTCTTAAAGAATTTAAAAAGAAATCAAGTTTTGATTTATATTTTAGTAGTTACCTACCTATAGTATTAATATTTTATAAATTTCTAAACTCCAACTATTGCAAAGGTAGATAGCGATCTTGTGAGATGAGTTCAAGTGTGCATAAATTACATGGTTATCCAAAAATAATTGAATATGAAATATAAGCTTAATAACACCATCGTAGGAATTGTCTTTTTAATAAAGAAATAAAAACTTACATGAATAGATTGAAAGTACAAGAGGAATTTGGGATGTACTATGATCAAGAAGTCACGGAAAATCTCTTCATTTGGTCAGCATAACGGAAAAGGAGTAATTATAAAAAGGTTTAGACTACTAGGCCATAAGAAAGATGACATCCTCTTATTGAAGACTTCTAGGCTTCTCTTCATCATAGACAATCTCTTTTTTGCTCGAACCATACAACCCAGAGGATAGCAGATTGATATTAAATACTTCTGTGTCGTATATGTGCCTTGTTTCCAATTAAAGAAAACTAGAATTGAGGTTTCTGCATATGATAGATAGGGGTTCATATAGTTGTCAATATCAGTTTTGGGCACAAACTGATATCGAAAATCATTCATTCAATTTTGGCTGGTCGAAAATTGGCAGTTTTCCTAAGCTCACATAAATTGACTGACCATCTTCTGTGTCGGCTAAAACGGAGGCCAAGAGGTTGGATCTGATGGATGCTAGATAGAGGGAGACATTGGATGTGCTGACTGTGGGTTGGCTGAGAGGGCTGAGATGTCGGAAGAGAAGCCTACAAAGAACTAAGAAGGGGACAGTGGATTGATGTCGGCCAATAATTGCATGGCTGCTTCATGATATTATTGAGACAATGACTTGAGAGGTTGGAGAGAGCTGGAGAGGAGGGAACTTGTTAGGCAGGGGAGAGTGGAGAAGAATTGGAGAGGATGGGAGAAAAGGAGGTGCGGCAAAGGGAGCGAAGCATAGGTTGAAAGAATGAGTGGGAGGGGAGTGAGGCGTAAGGGGCTGATAATATTTAAAAAAAAAAAACTGCTTACTAGCAGTTTCATTTTTCTTTTTTTCTTTTTTTAATAAACAAACCAATATGTCCTTCGGTTGGAAAATTCTTTTCCAGCCACACCAACCGATACCAACTGACATGTCCATTCAAACTGACCACTGGTAGTTTCTTGTTTGATTATCTTCACTAACTTTGTCTAATGTGATTTACAATGAATATCACTTTAGCGGACCAGCGGTGTAGTTCTCCATAGAGTTTGATTTGGAGAATTTAGAAGGTACAAACTTAAAGAGGAAAAAGAACTAATTAAGTTGACTTTAGTTAAATAAAAAAACTCATAAACCTTGATGTTTAACCTTATGTGAGCTTCCCACAAAGAGATGGTTCTGCCAATACTTGGATTGTTAATTTTTCAATTTGATCCTCAGATCATCATAAGTATGCATGCTTAACTTGAATGGATAGCATGCATGCTAATTTTGGAACTTTCACTACCTGATTTCTGTGAGTAACCCGTGTTTTTATTATTCTTGCAGTGGAGGAGATTGCAGCCTTAAGTTCAAGAATCTTATGAATGAAATTTCTAAATCTCCGGCACTCAAAGAAAAATACTACTCTATCCGAAATGAGTGAAAGAAGACGGAATGATGAGGTTCATCGTGTAATTTTGAAGTTTCCCAAGTAATGAGGAAGATTATGTTGTCATTTTGGTGTCTGCAGCATAAGCCTTCTTCGGTAAGATGAGATGAGGGGTACACCATTGATTTAAAAATGATGGTGGAAGAGCTTCTAGTCGCATGGACATATACGATAGGTTTGGAGGTCTGGAAAGTAACCATCGAGCATAGAAAGGGAGGGAAACGTGCATGATATTATTTAAGCAATATTACCTTTTCTTTTCTTTTTCCTTTTTCTGTTGTATCCTGTCATTCGTTCCGAGTCCTGCTTATCTCATGTGACCATATGAAATCATATGTCGACAGACCTCCCAATAAGAAGAAAAAGGAACTTTACTGTTTACTCCCTTCAAGGGTGGGGGGCAAAATGAAAGAACACATCTCTTCTTGCTTGGTTGGATCCAATTGGATTGGATTGGATTGGATACACAATTTGGTTTTGTGATATAGGTAGATAAAAAGTTGATGGCTACTGTAGTAGATGACAGACATGATGATGGATGCTGTTGATGCTTTGTGATTTATAGTTTTGTTTGAACTCTGTTGTGATTACAAAATTATAATCGGAAAAAGAAGTGAATTTTCAGGTGACTTGCGTTCTTTGGTCTGGGTACAAATACACTCACTAGAAATGATCAATCCATTTGCACTAACAACAATATATGGGTTATGAATCTAAATGATAGATTATTATTATTTTTTGTTAGTGAGATCTTTAATTGGTCCCTCAAGGGAAAACCAGGTGATTATCATGTACCCAACTTCACTGAAGAAAAGTCTCATCTTAAAGTCACTCTTTGACGGGTAACCAATGGGATTTGCAAATGATAGGTGACGAAACACCAACATTCTCTGATGGTGGAGGAAATGGACTGTCTAATTTGATTCGTGAGTAGAATTTAATAACTCAATCTGCCATTTTACCACAGGAAAAATGTCACAAAACCACTAGTGTTGAAACTAGAGCTCTTTTCTTTCTATCCACACAAAAGCTATGGAATTTTGAAATTGTTATAGTGGAGGTAGATATTATCAAAACCAGGAATACCAAGGTGAATTAGGGTGTGGTTTTTTACTGTTGGGCATTTTTATTGCTTTGGTTTGGGGATAGGGGGGCCATGCCAATCTTTCTGCAAGCAATATGATGTTTGTTTTTGCCAAAAGGAGTTTTGAGGAAAGGGCCTAGCTCCATCAAGGGGAGCCAAACTCCGACATCAAAACATGTTTGGGACATGTCTCCTTGCATAAAGTTATATGATTGACAACTAAAAAGCTTAGTACAAATACTTCTTTGCAGTGTTTCTACTGCATAACTCTCTCTCTCTTATGGAAATCCCATTTTTTTTGTTTCCTTTTTGACTTCAGTTACATAGGGATTTCATTATGCTCCTTGTGCATGCATCACATCACATTGGCTAGATCTCTTTTGGGCCCTTTTTTTTTTTTCCTCTAGCAAGAAAGCACCAACCCTCCACTTAGATATTCCTTTTCTGTCAATTCATATTTTTAATGAAGGTTATGCATTGCCCCCCAAAAATTAAGGAGTGAAGTTGATGTGCATTTGTGGGAAGGAGATGGAGAATGCATTGAATATTGTCAATGGATTTTTGCCTAATATATCTTTTTCTTACTATCTTTGCCAACTTCTGTAAAAGCTTACTTTTTTTTTTTTTTTAACCTTTTTCCAATTCAATATTTCATTTTCGGTCCATTGACAAGAGAAAAAAAGGGGATATTTTTGTAGTGGAATATTAAATGGGGCTACACTTTGTAAAGAAAGTTTCTATAGCTTTTGGATAAAGGCTATTTTATCTTGATGCTAATTCTTTTGATAAATTAATAAAACCAAATATTTCTACTAAAAAGCCATTAAACAACCATTTGGGTAGTAAGATCATTTTAAATTCCTACCTCCCATAGAATGATCCTTTTTCAGTGGAGGAGAAAACAACTTTTGTCATTCATTTGAGGATAGTTTGAAAAAGTCAAGTAATGAGACATTTACATGGATTTATACTTTTAATATTATATATGTAGTTTTCTTCTCTACATAACTAAGTACACATATATTACACAAACCCTAAACCCTAAACACATATATATCAAATAGATTACTAATATTCCTTCTATCGACTCCCCCTAGTGATCTAGATTATATTATTTACTTGATTTTTTTTTTTTAAGAAAAAGGAAAAGAAGTCGACGAAAAATCACTTAATCAAGGTACATAATCAGCAACATTGTTCTTTGAAGAATCGAAATTGTAAATGTGATGGCTTTCTCCATGGTGAAGATTGTTATCATGTTGTGGCTTTTGTGAGAGAGATGGATGCTCTTCAAACCATGTTGACCAAAAGAGATAGTTAAAAAAATTGAGGAAGCTAAGTGCAGCCAGCAGCCAGTAGAAGAGATCAAGTCTGTCTTTGTTTAGGTTATTGTCATGGAGCCAACCTCCATTGGAGGAACTTGATGTGATCTTATTCACCATTGACACCAACAGTGAGCTCAAGTAGAATCCAAATGAGTATGAGCAATATGTCATGGCTGTTAAAAATGCTTGCATCCCTTTTACTGATTGCTTGTAAAAGAACTCAATAAGTCCAACTGCTGTGAACATCTCTGATATCCCAAAAATAAGGAACTGTGGGGTGATCCAGAAGATCGATATCGTCTGGTTCAAATTCACTGCCGAATCTCTTCTCCGTTTCTCCATGATGGCTGCTGAAACCATCGAAAATGTGGAGAGAAAGAGACCGAAGCCGATACGTTTTAGGGGAGAGATTCCAGACGTGTGACCAGTGAATTTTCTTGCAAATGGGACAAAGAAAGTATCGTACAAAGGGACGATGAAAATGAGCATAATGTAAGGAATGGACTGAAGCGAAGCGGGAGGAATGTGGAAGGATTTGGTAAGCTGGGTGTCCATCAAACTCCCTTGTTGAACTGAAAATGTTTGGAGCTGAGCCAATATGGTGTTGAATATTATTGTGCAGGCAAATATTGGGACAACAGAAATTAAAATCTTCACTTGCTCAACTTGAGTGGGAGTGCACAATCTCCATGGGCTTTCCTTTGTTGCCCCATCTTGGCTTTTGATACAAGCCTTGTCCAAGAACCTGAAATTAAATTTTGGTACAAAACTTCATCACAATGTCCATCTTGGGTCACACTAAATAATAATTCCAATGCAGAGACATTGCTTTTTATCTTGAAAAGGTTTGAGTTTGATTAAGGAAACTTAAGGTCAAGTTATAAAGTCCATTGAGATGTCCAAAACAAGTTCAAAATGGAAACTGAAGTAGCCTTACCTGAACTTTTGAGTGGGAACAAGGTTGGCAGAATCAGAGGATAAGGCAACTACTTTATCATTACTGGTTTGGCTTCCATGAAGCATTTGAGGGTTGGAAGGACAAACTTGCTTTCTCTTCAAAAGAGCAGCAACAAAGACCTGAATATGTATTTTTTTTTTTTTTTTTTTACAGTAATTAGTTGGATTAGTATGTGAGAGAAAGTGCTTTGATTGAACTTTTTCAGGACAAAATGACTCAGCAGACAGCACTAACTTTTATGTCTTTTCAATTCAAATATATCCTTTCAATCCATAAATAGATGTTACTCCTTTTTTAATCAACACAAGCAAAAGTTGTAAACAGCACAAACAGTATTTTCAAACAGTACTTCCCACTATATGAGTCTATATGTACATCTACAACCTTAAAAAGATTCACTCTTGAAATTGCTTCAACTCAAAAAAGAATAAGAATAATAGAATCTCAATATTGCTAATAGGTTTAAATTCTATTTTAGTAAGTCAACTTTCATGTTTATTCTATAGCAACCTCACACACTTTAAAATATTTTGTTTGTCTCCGAATCCTACACCAAAATCTACTTTCATCCTTTTTATAAACTTTTGTATTCTATATTTGATGAAAATTTTCCCCGTCGTCAAATAGATTCGTATTTTAAACCACAATAGTGGGTTTCAAGAACATGTGATTTAAGAATCGTATCGAAAAAAGTAATATGGAAAATTAATGACAAGAACCGAATTTATACTTTTACTCAAAATAAAGAACAAAGAAAGTAACGATTCAAAAGTATCCAAACCCGAACAAAACACACTTAAAAGTAGTGAAGGATAAAGAAAATGGAAAAATAGGATTAAAACCTAGATAATAATAATGACAAGAAAGTAGAAAAAGGAAAAGAAAAGGGATGGTTTAGGTAACATTTTTGAGACACAAAAGAAAGCTTTCAAAAGGGACACAAAGTTTCAAAGTAATTAATCAAAGTGTGCACAAAATAATAACACTTGTAAAGATTGCATAAAGTGAAAAGAGAATTAAGAAAAATTACCTGAAGAATTGGGATGAAAATGGCTCCTTGAGGAGGCTTATTCCTGTAGTAAAAAATACCAGCAACCAAACTGATCAAACCCATAGCCATAAGAGCAGCTGAGACTCCAAATCCAACATCCATCCCAGAGTGAGTTTGGATCCAAACAACAAGAGTGAGGGCAATGAGTTCTCCAATTGAAAAGGCAAAATAAGCAGCATTGAAGTATGTTGAGAGCCTTTTGGATTGGCTTGGATTTTGTTGAGTGAACTGATCAGCACCATGAGCTATCATGTTGGGCTTCACACATCCACTCCCAAGAGCCACCAAATACAAAGCCACAAAGAATATCAATGCCTTTAACCCTTTGGCTTCCACACACTCTTCTCCTTCACTTAGCATATTGCATTGTGGTGGTTTCAGTTGGGGAAGATGAGCTTGAACTGATAGTAATATGAATCCCTGCCCATACATATGGTTTTCATTAGCTTCCTTCTCTCTCTCTTTCTACTTTTAAGGGGTAGAGATAGATAGAGAGAGAATACATGCACATGCAAAAACTTCGTCTTTTCTTGGAGATTATATGGATGTGTAGAGTAAAGCTGATCGATTATTATGAACCAATCTGAGCATAGCGCACAACTGGTATAGAGTGACATATATCCTAGATTAAGAGGTCAGAGGTTTGAATCCATACCCTCTCATGGTGAACTAAAACCACTTAAACTAATGGGATACTCAAAAAGAAAAGAAAAAATCGATTGTGAGTTTGAAAATTCGCATGAGACTGAACGGGTGATTATGAATATTAATTAAGAGAAAATGACATTACAGGAGTTTGAACCTCTGATATCATGTTAAAATACCCACCAACCTAAAAACATAAACTAATAGGATACATCCATAGATTCAATATTTTCATTTACATTCTTAATTAGCAAAAACACATATATTTGTGACTTGAATCTCTATTAAAAACAATATCTTTCTTTATCCAAGTGGAGGCGATTCATTGAACTTGTTGATTATATGTTACATATAATATAAAGTTTTAGACAAAAATGAAACGTATGATTTTGATAGAAATGAAAGAATAATAATAATAATAATGATAAAGGAATAACTTACAGAAAGTTCGACAAAGCCAAAGATAAGCATGGTCCAAAAACTCCCAAGATAAGAATCAGAAAGGAAACCACCAACAAGAGCCAAAAGAAACACAGTCCCAACAAAGTTTGTCACTACGTTTGCAGATTTCGACAGTGAAAAGTGCATCTCATTTATCACATATGTTATCAGATTGTTTCCAACTGCAGCAATCGCCATAATCTCGAACGCTTGCAGCCCTGCACGGACCGTATACGTACGACACGATCAGTCTATCATGTTTATTCGTGTCTTTTCTTTTAGAATATTACATCATAAATTAGAGATACGAGATCAGGATTCAAAACTACGACGTTTTAAATCCTTTGATTAGTAGTTGTGCTCAGGTTGGCGTATCAGGTTTAGTTTTCATTGTTTTTCTTTCTCTCTAAAAAATAATCCATCTCATATTCAGCAAAACTTACCAACTTTTTCTATTTTTTTTTATATATATAAATTTCCTTATTTTATATTCTATGAAGGGAAAAACCATTGACTTGAACCCAAGTGGTAGAAAACCACTTCTCTTTAACTTCAAGCCATTGATGTTGAGAGAAAAAGCTTTTGAACCATTTTTAAAAGAATTCAAGCCATTTCCTTTAGGTAGTCTGGCTTTTCCATTTGGAGAGAAAAATATAGAAACTAAAAGAGAACGCGAATATTTTTATTTTTCATACTACTTTCATTCATTGTCAGTCACATCACCAACATATAATTAAGAAAGATATCCCATAATCCAACTTCCCATGAGCAAAATAGAGAAAGTCGGTACTACGATAGTACAAAAAGTTCACTCGAGAGAAAGAGAAAGAGAAAGAGAAAGAGGGTTACCGAGAACGAAAGCAGCGGCCCTCATTCCGCCATGGGCGACGGGGTTGGAGGGTCTTCCTCTCCAATCAACAGTGAGATCTTGATCAGATGGCAAGGAGTGGGTGATGATCTCCCCTTTGAAATGGTCTCTCCTTGTTGTTTCAATATCCATTTCCATTTCCATTTGTTTGAAATAAGCCAAAGAGATGAATAATAAAAAGGGAAATCAAATTAAAAAGGCTTTTGTTTATGAGACAATGTTGAAGAGATAGAGAGTATTTGTTGTCTTACTCTTCTCTTCTTTCAGCTGAATCTGACCCAAACTTCTGGTTTTGGCCCTTCATTTATAAAGCCAAAATAACTGCAAAGGCCCCCACCTCTCCACCCATCTTTTTTTTTTTTTTTTTTTTTTTTTTAATATCATTATTAAAAAAATATTTTATTTATTTTTTAAATTTTTATGAAATCAAAATCCCCTTTTCATAAATTCTTTGTCCATTGAAGATTCAATGGGAAATTAATTCCATACCCACACGCACTACAAACATGTGGATAACAATCTCAAGCAACCAAAAAAAAAAAGAAAAAGAAAAAAGAAAAAGATAGTGAGCTTTTCTGTTGTATGTGCACAATTTGAAACCTCTTTCTTCTTCCCACAGTCATGAGAGCTGTGTGTGTTGTTGTTGGTGTGGCCCTCTTTTTGAGATAGGGTTGACATGTTTAAACACCTTTGCTTTTTCCTCATACTACACCTTTTCTTTTCCATATATATATACACATATATTTTTATATATGTATATACACATACGTATATATGTATATATGTACATATGTACACACGTCAATCTGAACATAGTTCAAGTAGTTAAAGTAAAGGATCAAATTCTCCCGGAACTTGTCGAACTCAAATATTATATATATATTTATGTATATACTCACACACATATTATTGTAACGAATTCCAAAAACCAGCGAGAGGTTTCCCACTCTTCTTTGATTCGTCTTAGGGCCGAGGCCGAGTGGAAGTGTAGGTTTCCCACTCTTCTTTGATCCGTCTTAGGGCCGAGTGGCAGCCACGACCCGAGTGGAAGTGCGATGTACTTTTTTTTTTTTTTTTTTACTTTCTTTGAAACAAAACACAAAAATGAGGGTAGAGTTGTATGGAAAATGTGGTTCATGTTCCACCCTTTAAAGTTCTCTTTCATTTTTTTTTTTTTTTTTTTTTTTTTTTTTTTTTTTTTTAAATTTTTAAGGGAAAAAAAAAAAGAGAGAAAGAAAGAAAGAAATGGGTTTTCTTGAGGTTCTAAAGAAGGATCTTTAGAAAAGATTTTGTGGAAAGGGGTGAAGTTTGGGGCTTGAGCTATTTTTCCAAATCAAATTCAGGAATTTTCAATTTAGCTCAACTTTATGAATGGTGATTTTCTCTTGTGGTCCTTTATTTTTATTATTATTTTATGGTAATTCTTTGCTTTTATAAGCACTACCAAAATATTCTATTGCTAATTAGGCAGATTTTCATCATAGAGATTTCTGTTGAAGTTTAATCTTAGTTGGGTTATACCTTAAACATAGTTAAAAATACAATGTTCTAAGTGAAGAACCACCTTCCTTCCATATGTTTTCAAAAAGGTAATTTAATTGTGTAACAACTCTTAAAATAACATGAATGTTTACCATGCAAAAAGATCATATGAGATCTTTTATAGCAATGAGATATTATATTGCAATCTTTGTGAAACATTTTCAAGATAAGTTGGTTGTTGAACGTGTCTGTGTCATGTCGTACTCGTGTCTTGTAACAATATTTGTGCTTCTTTAAGTTGTTTTGTACATCTCTGATGATATGTTGATATTAGCAAAAGATATAGTTAAACAAAAATAAGAAAAGTTAAAAGTTGTGTTGTAAAAAGAAATTGAATATAAAAAGACTCAGTAGGGTGAAAAAGATATTTGATATTAAGATTATACATCTCTTTTTATTAACCTCTTATATAACTCAGGTAAGTATTCACATTCATGTCAAATTATCAAGTTTTAGAGAGTAAAACCATCTCAAAACTTCATTGATGTGGTTGATGGGAAACCTCTCTCTCTAAATACACCTTGAATGAACTAAAACTATCTAAAAATATCAATATAAAAACTAAAATTGTTACAACAAAATACAACATAATAGCTAAATTGTTACAACAAGTAAACCAATTTGACTAATATATCTATTACAAATCTTGTAACAACTATCTTTTTTTAGTTCAACAATATTTAAGAGTGGAAGATTCGAATCTTTGATCTCTAGGTGGATGATATATGTCAATTATTGTTGAGTTATGCATTCCTTTGACTGTAACAACTATCTTCACAACTCTATAAATAGATCAGGCTATAGAGAACATTTCGAACACAATATAACAATTCAAAGTTGAACAATATCAACACATTCTTATTCTCTACCTTCTCTCTAGCTATCATCTCTATTGTTTTCTTCTGGTTCTTCTTTTGCCCCCATTTTTAATACTTTTCTCTCAAGTTCTATATATTTCATTGTACCTCCTCTCTCCTCGCGATATTTACATCACAAAACACACTTTATCGAATAGAGAACTCTATATTTTATGTATGAACCACTATATTAAAATGACTAGAACTCACCATTTTTGTGACTGAGTCTGGTCGACTTCGATACTCACGTATGAGCCCATGTATATTTTTAAGAGACATTATACCAACAAATTCATTTTTAATTGTTTATCCTAAGAATTTTAATCATCTCCGCCAATCAATGTGAGTAGGTTTGGGTTGCCTTTAGTCTAATGAACAATATCTATAACCCTAATTTTTTTTTTCTCCTAAAGATAAATGAAATAAGAAAATTTGGAATCATGAATAAAATCAGACATTCATTGTATTTTACAATTAGTCATTGCCAAATGCTAATAATCGTATAAGATCATCACTTATTGATTAATTACTCTATCTTTGTTTTATATTTATATTAAATTAGGAAATGAACAAATTTTGATTATTTATAATAAATTCTAGAAGTTCACATGCAAAGTTTTATGTTGAAGCATTATTATTGAACATATTTATTTCATTAATGTATGATCAAGTGGTCTATTAATTTGTTTATAAATAGAAAATTCCTGTCTCCATGATCGGTTCAAAGTTATAATATTTAGAAATAGTGACGGCAGAGAGAGATGTCACTTAACAAAACAACTATTTTTTAAAAAGAAAAAATAAAATAGTTCTTTTAGAAATCTTTGAGAGGAAGGGAAGATTTTATTTTTTTAAATTTTTTTTAAAAGTTAAAATTACTTTAATGATACCCTATGTTTATTATATAAAGGAGGATTAAATAAATTACATCATATAATAGTTAAATTGGATTGAACTTTAATGTTGATTAAAAAAACATGTCGGTTTTGCCAAACATGTTTTAATTAATTCCTTATTAGAACTTTAAAAGAATAATAATAATAATAATAATAAAGGAAAGAGGGAAATTAATTATGGGGGTTGGTAGAATAAGTGCTCCCTAGGCTCCACATCAAGGTAAAAGTAGATATCTATAAAGTGAGGGTTTTAATATTTTTATTTTTTTTTCTTTTCCTTTGTAATTAAATTAAATTTTTTGGTCTTTGTATTTCAATGTTTTTTTTTTTTTTAATTTTGTTCGATTTTGGCCTTGTACTTTAATTTATCGATATAACTTGTGTTTGAGATGAGATAGTACAGAAAAAGAATATTAAGCATAGTAGCATCGTGTCAAATAAAATGTGTTTGCATAAATTTTTATTATATTTTTAATATTCTTTGATGATATAAGAATCATTGTTAATTAAAATATAATGTCGAGTCACCATTTCTATAGGTTGAACTAGGAAGGGAGACAAGAAACACTCACATTATAAACTAAGTACACAAATAACTTTTCTCAGGAAATACAAATAACATTGAATTCTTTTAGAAATATGCCAATATAAAAGAGTTGAAAGGATATACATCTTCTATTATATTTATAAAGAATATTACAAATGAAGCTAAGATAGATTAGTTACAATATTAAATAAAAACTTAAAATGTATTCAACTTTGCGATTATGATTCTATTTTCAAAACAAAAAAGTTTGCGATTAAGATTTATCTGAGGTGAGAGTAAGTTGTCAAAGCGAATTTAGTTCAACCGTAATTGACATGTATTTTCGACCAAGAGGTCAGAAATTCGAATTCCTCATCCCAACACGTTGATGTACTCAATGAAAAAAAAAAGTGAGAGTAAGTTGGTCGACTCAACAATCAATGCTGATTTTTTCTTTTCTTTTTTTTTTTTTAATCTAACACAATAATCAACCAAGCTACTTGAAAATTTTGAGCAAAAAGAACCGAGTGAACTAAGCTGACT
This sequence comes from Luffa acutangula, assembly GCA_036850905.1. NCBI lineage: Eukaryota > Viridiplantae > Streptophyta > Magnoliopsida > Cucurbitales > Cucurbitaceae > Luffa > Luffa acutangula. Next base: position 44,938,625 of record CM072091.1, on the reverse strand, counting down.
AAAAATGATAAAATAATCTATTTGGATTAAAATCATGGCTTATATTTCAATTTTATATACTTGAAAAATTAAACCAACCACTACTAGGTTAAATTATAAGTCCAATCCTAAACTCTTAAGTTTGTGTCCAAGTAAGTCCTTAAACTTTAAAAAGTGTTTGATAGGTCATTTACCTATTCAACATTTAAATTGTGTAAGGTCTCTATTTGTCCCTTCAAGATGGTATCTCTTTGGATTTACCATTTTTTTATTATTATCTTTTTTTATCAAAAACCAAACTGTCATTTAGAAAATTTTAGGGCATACAAAAAGACCTAAGTCCCCAAGAGTTGGGCCACCATTCTTGAACGATCCCTTTTTTTTTAATACCACATTAGATTAATATGAGTTTCATTCAAAACCAATTGACATTGAGATGAGTAACTCATATATATTATATGTTATAGGTAATTCTGACCACTCCGAAATTCAAGGAGCATACGTAGGCAACACGACACGAGCCCGAAAACAGGGCAAGAAAATGGACCACGGAGGAGAAACAAGGCCAGAGGATCGACCCTTGGCCCAACCCCCTAGTCAGCCTCGGCCTTGGACCGAGGCCGACCCTCAGCCTGCTTGCGTGGGCCAAGTCCTTCCGCCTCCGTTTGGTCCCTAATGCCCCTTGATGCCCCAGTTCCCCTGGTTCAGCACGAATCGTCTCCGAAAGCCTAGAAACCCTAAGACAGAAAAAGATATTTAAACTCTTCTTTGTCACTGAAGAAATGAGTTCGAACTTGATTATCTGAACTCTATTTCTCCTCTTTGTTCTCTTGCTCCAAACATCTCTCCCATACATGCAATTACTTTCAAAATGAGAAAAAAAAAAAAAAAAAAGATGGAAAAATTTTCCCCATAGAGATCGAAAGCTCCACCTCAAGTTTTTTCTTTTTTTTTAATAAAAAAAAAAACTTCTAAGTTGTTTTAACACACCTGTGGATTATTAGAAAATAAAATAATGAAAACTTGAAGGGAAATTCTCAAGGAAATTAAGAGAGAAAAGGGTAAGTGAGTAGCATAGGTTTGGTAGACCCTCATCTCGACACGTGGCAAGAAAGTATTGGGTTGTCGGCAGAAAGAGTCAACAATTTGTACAACTTTGGGTTTGAAAAATTTAAAGTACAAAGTAAAAGAATACTGAATGTGATGTAATGTGGGAGACAAAGTGGCGACAATACATTTTAGTCCTAAGTGGATCCCATTTCTTTTCATTTTTATAAACCTTACAATACTTACATGTGATTTTCTCTCTTTCAAACATTTATTTCTACATGAACCCACTGTTTTTTTTTTTCTTTTTTCTTTTTTCTTTTCTTTTTCCTATTATATTATTGATGATATAAAATTGATTAATTTTTTTTTTCTGACTATGAAAATGTGATATTTAATAAATTGAAAGTATAATTTCACACAAGTGTGTAATGATATATTGTCTTCTAATAAAAGAGTTAGAAAAGGTTGGAAAAAGAGTATATCTATAAGAGGAATATTAATACTAAGATAATTATTAAAATCATGAAAATTAGTAGCATGATTATTTTGATTTTGTAAATTAGTGAGGGATGAAACTTTATTTGATGTCAACGTACTTCAGTATAGTTTAATTGGTTAAAATATATATGTACATGCAACGAAAAGTCTGAGATTTGAATCTTCCACGTCACGTATAATTGAGTTGGAAAAAAGTAGTGATACTAATGTTAGTAATTACTCGAAAATGGATGTAGAAAGGTGTGAACTATGAACTCCAAATTTAGTTCAATACATAAGGGTTAGGGATCACTTAATTTTTTTTTTTTCTTTAATTTGCCTCTCTCTTATTATTTTTGTTACTATTAATTTACAAAGTGTCACAATGAAATAGAATATGTGATGATTTAAAGACCCAAATAAAATATAAACGTACATGGGAATTAAGGTCTCGTTTGATAACTATTTTGTTTTTGGTCTTTGGTTTTTGAAAATTAAATCTATAAACACTACTTTTATGAGATTCTTTGTTTTGTTACTTACCTTCATTCCATATTTTCAAAAACCAACTCAAGTTTTGAAAACTAAAAAAAATAGTTTTCAAAAACTTGTTTTTGTTTTTTGAATTAGACTAAGAATTCAGCTGTGTCCTCAACAAATATGAAAATCATGGTAAGAAAATTAGAAGAAAACAATCATAATTTTCAAAACCCAAATGGTTATCAAACGGGGCCTTAGAAAGAAAAGTATGATTTAACTCCAATGTAGATGATATCAAATATTACATAAAAAGAATGAAGCTTTCAAATGCTAATTCAAATGGGTTCAAATCACAACCTTTCAAGTACATTAGATTACATAGGAAATGGACTAAAATTCATGAAAAGAATCTGATAATTTCCCCCATAATCCAATCCCTTTAGAATATGATAAGACTTTTAATTGAATTATTCAAAACATGAGGGCTTAAAGTACAAATCTTTATTTATTTATTTATTATTTTTTTTTATGGGGGTTTAAGATATGCATTATATTAAAAGAATGAACAAAACTTCCCTGCATACCGGTATGTAGGGATCTCCCTACATACCCCATTAAAATCTTGACAACTAAGAAAGAGGAAGGGAGAAAATGAGAAAAAATTTTTATCTCTCCTAGTTGTCAACATTTTAATGGTGGTATGCAGGGAGATTCCTACATACCGGTATGCAGGGAAGTTTTTTCCTAAAAGAATTGGCTTTGAAAAGAGGAAGAAACTAACTCCTCTTTCTTCCCTCTTTTCTATCTCTTATGATGATGATCTCTTTCTCACTTTTGAAAACTTGTGGCTTTCCAACACATAAAAATGCAAAATTAAGGTCAACCCTTTGAAGAAAAATAACACTTCCATCTACATAAATTGAACTTGGACACACATGAAATGATAATCCATAACATAAAAGAAGAGGGCACCATGTTTTTCTTTTTTCTTTTTATTTCTTTCTTTCTTTTTTATTTATTTATTTATTTTTGCATTCAAAGAATCATAAAGCCAACCATATTCAAATCCATAACTCTTGAAACTTTCCACTGTTTGATCAAAATTAGGTCAAAAAGGACAGGGAATGGGTTGGTGGTTGAGGTAGCCTAAGCCTACAATCAATATATAATATTCATTTATATGCTTCAATATATCTAAAATTAAAAATAAAAGATAAACAAAATCTTTTTTCTCCCTGTTTTGTTATCCACTTCTTTTTTTTTTTTTTTTTTTTCCTTTGGGTTTGCTTTTCTATTCACTTCCCCACTTTGCCTTCTCTCTTGATCTCTTTTCCAGCATTTGTTGAAAAACTTAATAATTATTTGGTGCAATTCCAACACTATCCCCACACTAGTTAATTGCATCATCTTTATCTCATTTCATATGTGTATTTCTTGTTTATATATATATATATATATATTATTCTTCAAATTTAGCCAAACCCCACATGGAGTATTATGTTTAAATTACTAATTTACCATGGGATTTAGCTGTTAGATTAGGGTTTAATTAATTAAATTTAATGTTTTTATTGTGTTTTTTGTGTTGATATTCTTTTTAATATGTAGGCCCAAGTTATTATTTTATACCCTTATAGGGAAATTGTGCTAGATGGCTAGAAAAAAATAGGCCATTAAGTTTTTTGGCTAAATAACTTTCATATTTTCATTTGTGGTTGCCGTAAATCAAGGGACCTGCAGACAAAAGGTTTTTTCCAGTTTTACCCCTGGGTATATCCGTGCATATACAGATGCCGTTTACTGCACCGTTAAATGTGTAACGTCTTTTTTGTTCCACATTTTATGGGATCCGCTCATTTCATATAACTGATTTCACCAGATCCCGTTTTCTTCTCCATCTAACAGCAAAAATCGTGGTTTTGTTGGTATGTTCAATTTGTACAAAAATCTCCAAGCCCTCTCTCAATTAATTCAAATATATAGCTTATTCTATTAAGTTGGAGAAACATTTGAAATTTCTTCTCTTAATTATACTATATATCAAATCACAGTTTGATCTGCTAATAAGAGCATAACTCAACTGGCATAAAGTGTATATCTTCGATCAAGAGGTCAGAGTTTCAAATAGGACTCATGAAAATACTTATTGAAAATATTCATTTCAACCAAATCAAGTTTAGAGGTTAATTCAATAAAATCAAAATTTTAAAGTCCAAATGAAAAGAAAATATATATATATATATATATATATATATATATATATATATATATATAAAAGGAAGCCAAATTCAATAGAAATTTGTTATACATTCATACTACTCCATATTATATACACACACATATATTAATTAATTACCACCATATTTGACCACATTGAGTGTTGCCTTCAATTTATATATTGTAAACAAAGCTTGACTATACACATGCAACCCATTTACCTAGCTTGTAATGCATTAGTGCTTTGTCAACTTACTTTGTAATTAATTTTTTTTTTTTTTTTTTTTTGGGCATTGTGGAATGAAAAATAATAATAATAATAATAAAGGAAACATTATTACAAATTGACTTAGTATAAATTGCTGATGAAGAAAAAGTCAAAGGCTTTGACATTGAGAGGATGAAAATGCACAAATTTTAAATTTTCCAAAAGCTTTAATTTTATTATTTCTTTTAATAGTGAAAATGGGAGATGGAATTCAAGTGGAAGATCTTAAAAGCTTATTATATATTTATAGTGTTAGAGAAGACAATGACGTTTTAAATTTTGCTAAAATTATGGGAAATAACATCATTATTCAACTTTATTGCCGACGGACCTAATTAGATTTGTGGTGTTAGTGTGTTTGTTTCTCCCTTGAAAGAACCCAACAAAAAAATGTTTGGAATTTGTACCGTTTGGTTCGTGATCCATTTTTCGTTTTTATATTTTCAAACATAAAAATACAAGAAAAACAATGAAAACATGTTTGGTTATATATACTCATCTTCAAAAGCAACTCAAGAAATAAAAACTAGGTTAAAAATCACATTTGGTCCCTAAACTTTCGTGAAAATAACAATTTTGTTACGATTTAGTCCCTGGACTTTTAATTTTGTAACAATTTAGTCCCTAAACTTTAATAAGTAACAATTTAGTCCTCATACTTTCAAATTTGTAACAATTTAGTCCCTATACTTTCAAATTTGTAACAATTTAATCCTTGTTGCAAAAAAAAATCATCAAAATTAAATGTCGATATTTTTATTATTTAATGATTAAACTTTGTAGCTTATTAACATATTGGGTCCCAAATTAGTTTATTGATCTATCTTGGTAAAAAAAAATTCATTATATCTTTACATTAATTTTTCACGAAAGGGACCAAATCGTTACAAATTTGAAAAGTAGAGGGACTAAATTGTTACTTATTAAAGTTCAGGGACTAAATTGTTACAAAATTGAAAGTACAGGGACTAAATCGTTACAAAATTGAAGTTCAGGGACTAAAATGTTACTTTTATGAAAGTTTGGGGACTAAAAGTGATTTTTAACCTAAAAACTATCTTTTAAAATGATGAAATTGGCGAGTATGGCTTGGAGTGAGGTTGTGTCACGGGGTTGGGTTGAGATTGTCTCTCAGTGTGTGGAGAACTTGGGTTGTCTCTGTTTCTATATTTGTGTATTGTTTGCTCTTTGAGCGATTTCTTGGTTTGAATGAAAGGTTGATGATCTGTTGCTAAAAAAAAGAGAGAGATAACCCATCTTTGAAAACGATGAAATTTTGTTTTCATTGTTTTTTAATTTTATTTTTAAAATAATGGAAACTTAAATAGAACTTAAAAGCGTGAGATATACACATCTTTCATTTTGTTTGAAACGGATATACCCTTAACAAATGTTGTCTTATTCACAAACAACACATTTTCTATTTTTGGTATTCAAATTTTTCCTAACTTTAAAAAAAATGTACAAAAGGATTTTATCAAACACATTAATTTTTTCCTGCATTTTCAAATCCACAACCAAATACCTGTGTACGTATTTTTTTTTCTCTAAATTCTAAACCCTAATTTCTTACCCGTGAAAGTAAGTATAGTCCTTATAGCTAAAAATATTATTTTTGCCTTTTTTTTTTTTTTTAATTTCAATCCATTTAACAAAGAAAGTTACATCCATTCTGGTGTTATAACAGTAAGGACGAATAGGTATAATTTAAATTCTGAAAGTATATATAATAGAAAAGTTTTAAGTTTAGAGACTGCTTTTTTTTTTTTTAAAGATATAGATAAACTACATATTTGACTATTCGAAATATTGGAAATTAGGAAATAGATAACTTAACTGGCCCAATTAAATGGTTCATTCAACCTTAAAGGTTTTAAGTTACCAAGTTTGGGATAAACATTTTCCCTACAAATTCCCTCTTTTATTTTTATTTGAGTTCAAACCCTAATTTCATGGATATTTAGTTTTAAAGAAGAAAAAGAACAAAAAAAAAAAAAAAAACAATTGATTACGTATGGATGGTTTTAGGAATGAAAGTTCATTTCTAAAAATCAAATAGTTATGAAATAATAATCACTATGAAACCCTATCTTTCATTATGCATAGCTTTACAACGTGGTTTTTTTTTTTTTTACTACAACATGTGAGGTAAGAAATTTGAACTTCTGACAACCTTGATCGAAGGTACAAACTTTATATGTCAATTGAACTATGTTGATCGTGTTGGCTCTTAGGTTATCTTTTTGGAACATTAATATTATACACCTTATATGGGATAAAAGGACTTAGTGCCAATTGTGTTATGGGTAATTCTGGACCATTTCTGGAATATAAGGAGCAGACGAAGGTAACACGACGCAAACTCGAAGACACGACCAGAAGATGGACCCTGGAGGAGAAATAGGCCAGATGGTCGAGTCAAGGCCCGAGGGATTGGGCCTTGGCCCAACCCCCATGGTCAGCCTCGGCCCCGACCCTTAGCCTGCTTGCCCGAACTCTATTCTCTATACTCTCCTCTTATTCTTGCTATCTGGCCTTCCATATTTCTCCTTGTTGAGTACTTAAGCATCGGAGGCGGTGTGGCAAGCACCACACCGTGTGCAGGTTTCCTTGTCTTGCAGGCCACGTCCCCCTCCCACTCACTACTGGTGTCACGTGAAGGTCAGGTGAGTTCTGCCTATCCAGATTTTGGCATCAACACCAATAACATTTTCCATATTCTACCCTAATTAATTTGAACTTACTCTAATTAATTTTCTTTTTAGAAGTACTTAACCAATTGAAGATCCAAAAGGAATATATATATGTGTGTGAGGATTAAAATACCCACGAACATGTCGATATATCCGTTATTGGGAGGGTTCATTTATTTATAAGTTATATAGAAAGTGAGAAGAACTTAATTACTAAACTAAATAAATTTTCTAAATTTGTTTATTTATAGGAATATTTGTCAATATCAATATTACCAATATATCTATTAATATATCCATAAAATTGAAATCTCGATATTGATATCAACATTGATGTTTTAATTAATCCTCAGTTCATATCCAATAATGAAGATGAATATGAACTATGTTCAAATTGTCACGAGGCATTGGAGAATTACCTATGTAGGCCAAGAATGAACTGTTGCATTCACAAAATTGATTATCAGACTTGAGTGGAAAGGCCACCAAATATATTGATAACTTTGGATACATTGTCCCTTAAACAAAATATATGAACTAGAAAGTGATGTAGGTCGACCAATCATAAAAGTCGTCTCACAACCCTTGATAACACATGTGTGGTTGGTGAGTTTATATATATATACATGGCCTTTGTCAAAGGCCGGATCTTTACACTTCACAACCGTCTTCGAGTATGTGCTTAGTGCAAGGTCTCAATAGAACATATAGACCAATGAAGTAATGTATCCATACGACACCAACCAGCGACGGAGCTACAGTAGGCCCAAGGGGGGCTCGAGCCCCTCCTGAACTTTATTGTATATTAGGTTAATATTAAAAAGTTCACCTAATCAATCAAGCTTTTTCCTTTCCTTGTTGGCAATATGGCCTCAAGCCCCCCCTAGCGTGTGCTTCCTGACCAAGTTCGAGGCCTTTCAGACGTGGTTTTTTTGTTTTTTCGGTTTTAAATCCGTTTTTCTACCACTCAGTGACCGGGTTCGAAGCCTCTCAGACGTGTTTTTTTTTTCTCGCTTTTAAATCCGTTTTTTTAGCGTCTAGTTAGTGACGGAGATCAAAGCCTCATGTTTTTGTTTTTTCGCATTTTTTTAATAAAAATATATTTGAAAGCTGTTTTTTTCCAGTGATTGAATTCAAGCCTTGTGAGGCGTATGTTTTTTTTTTTTTTTTTTTTCGTTTTAAGTTCGTTTTTTCCTTTTTTAATAACTTTTTGTTTTTGTTTTAATTTCTTAGAAAACTACTCTTATAGAAAACTATATTTTTCAAGGAAATAAAATTAGACCTATAATATTTTTAAATGCTACTAGGTTGTTTTTTAATAATCAATTCTATTCGAAAAACTATAATTATTATGATTTATATATATATATATATATATATATATATATATGTCTATAATCTTCCTTGTATAAATTTTGGAAACATATTGACATTGTGTCTTTTTCTTAAATGGAAATTATTATCATTATTTTTACGAAATTTAATACAAATTTACTTCAAACTACCAAAATAAGTACTCATTTTAAGATTTATTGAAAGTACGTGGACTAAATTTAGACATTTAAAAATATAGAGACTAACATGAAATGAGACCTAAAGTACATTGACCAAAATTGTATTCTAACCTAAAAAATGTTGATAATATTTTCTATTGAACAAACTAGTATCAAAATATATCAAGCCCCTCCTAAGATAAAGTTCTGAATCCGCCACTGACACCAACAACAGCTCGAATACAAAATCAACTTGTTCATTTATGTTACCCTATAGTATATGCATGTTCAATCAAATGTTAGATTTTGAAAATTCAAAATATAATTAAAGAGCTAAAAAAAAATAAGAAATGAATAAAAACATGACACGACATTGAAGAAATTAGCACCAAAAGGGAAAAAAACAAACCCTTGAAAGAAAGAAAACTTTATTAAGTACAAGAAGAACACTTTTGGAGAATACTCTCTTACTGATCTCTTGATTCTCACTTACTCACTTTTTCTAGTTTTGCTCACTTGCCTTGTATGAGGGTATACACTTCCTAGTTATAAGCAATAAATATTTGGAGTCCGAGCGAATAGATTTGTTTATGTCTTTCCTTCTAAAACATCGATCCTAGATATTTCTTTTGAAGTCTATCAACATAATAAAGATAGATCTAAAGAGGACTAATACAAGATATATATTTGAGATATGTATTACAACCTCGAAAAAAAAAAAAAAAAAACTTCTAGAAGAGTTGGTGTTGTATTTTATTTCAACAGGAGAGTGCAATTGGAAATATTTTCATAGGCATAGGAAACTATTAAAATTTGATGTGATGTTGCTAATCAAATGTTAAATTATGGAAATTTCTAAATATATATATACATAGAGATAAAAAGAATAGAAAATAATATTAGAAATAAAAAATAAAAACAAAGGGAGAGAGAGCAAATGGAAATCTTTCCCATAGGCATAGGAAACTATTACAATCTTATGTGATGTAGACAACACAAAAATAAAAGAAATATTTGAATAAAAATGGTACTAAGTTATAGGGAATTTGAGAGACATTGAGATCTAAGAGGAATAATGAAATAGATATTTGGTTGGATGTGGACTATTCCAAGATCTCCTAAACTAAACCCAAATAGATCACTTTTGAAGAATTGGTGGCTCATACCTAAACTCTTATATGTTTCATTTCCAATAAACAACTTTCTTCCTAGCTCAATTATAAGCTACTTTGATAGCTAGATTGCTAATGAGTTTTCAAATTATAGGTTCAAGTTTGATTGGAAATTAGATCCTTTGAGAGTGACATAATTTAGCAAATCTAATGGATTATAATCTTCTATATTTGGGTGAAATGTTAAACTTTATCTTCTTTGAGTACAATAATGGTGCGCACGATATGAGGTAATTACTCTAATTGACAGATTTTTAGGGATTCATAGATGAATTACTGATACGCAAATCCACCACCTTAAGTGTACGGGCCCAAGTTATAATATAGTGATTAAAAATCGAATGTCGTCCTCTTGGTGTTTTTTAGTTCCCCTAATTACTAAAGGTATATTTGTCCAATTTTATTTAGAGAAAAATATCTACAAATATGCAAATAATGAAAAACTACTCAAAGCAATAAAAAGTTGGAAACTCAATGGAGAAAAGCCTTAGGGAATTGATTTCACCTATTAGATGAATAAATTAATTCAAAGAATAATTAAAGAACGAACACGTAACAATTTCATAAACCAAGGATTATTGATTATTAAAAGCCTCTCCCGAGTACAATTAATTATTTATGCAAATTAAAAAATTGATATCCCTATCTAATTTCAACAACAAGCATAAGCATTCAAGAACAATCCTTACAACGGTTTCTCAAGCAATCCCAAATCTCCGAATTATAGAATCACCTAAGTCATGCAATTGATGGTCTAATCTAAACTACCCTCTCTCTCGAGCAATTAGTTCAGAAACAAGAATCATACAATCTGTGATCAAGAGATTATAAGCATTAAGCATTCAAATTGCATAAATGAAACGCATTACGAAACGTCCTAAAAAATCCCTAAATTAATCCATACAAACTAATGGCTACATCAAGTCCCTAAGAAACGGAATTGAGCTACTCATGTCTCTAAAAATACAAGCAAAAGCAGTCCAATACATGTTAAAATCAGTACAAGAAACAAGGGAGAAAGATTAAACTCGCTAACCGTGATTCTCGCGTGTTCCCGTCACGATCCTCACGATCCAAGCTCCCAAAATCAAGCTCCTTTGGTATCCTGAGTGTTCTGTCCGTTTTTCCCTCTCTAAAATCGTCTTTCTCTCTCCAAAACAGCCCCCCAATCAGATGATATCGCAAAGAATAAATACTGGTTATTCTGCGCGACAGCGTCTCGACGCTGTGTCAAGTTGCCCTAATTATTTTCGGAAAGCCTACAACGTCGAGACGCTGTGGATGTAGCGTCTCGACGCTGCCTCATTTGCGCGCCTCCTGACTTTATGGTCCAGCGTTGAGACACTCAAGGGATAGCGTTGAGACGCTCAAGGGATAGCGTCTCAACGCTAGGCCTTGAACATTGCTTCCTTTTTGTCCTTTCTTCACTCGAACTTATTCTTTAGCTCCTAAATCACCGGTAATCTTCAAAAACGTCAATTTCCATTGAAATGCTTGATTCCTACTAAACAAAACCAAATAGACATAAAATCGGTCAAATAAACCTCAAGACTAACACTAAAATAGTATAAAATATAGCTCAATAAATTGTACTATCAATTACTATAAAAATATCCATTATTATTTTAGTTCATCTGGTGAGAAAATTCGAACAACTTTTAACTTTTTGGTTATGAAGATATAAATTTTAATGAGTTGAATTAGGCAAAAATATGAATAAGATAAGAAGAATAATATTCTCTCCCAATTTAATGTTTGTTTATAATAGAGCCTAAGTCATAGAGATGAAAATAATGGGGGTTATCACTATTGTTAAATCCACCATTTGGTCCCTAATTTTTTAGAAATTCTCTCTTTGATCTTTAGTCTTTTAAAATTCTCAATTTTCTTTTTTTTTTTTTTTTATGTATTGAAAATTTTCAATTAGATCCTTTTTGGGAAAAAAATTTGTTAAAATTCTTCAAAAAAAAAATTGTTTTATTAAATTACTGTATTATGAACATATTTATACACTCTTCTCAATACAGAAATAAATATATATATATATATATATATATATATATATATATATATATATATACACATGAGCATATCACTTAGACATGACACTAAAAAAAAATTGATTTTGTTGATGAGTAGATGAGTTTTGAGGATGAACAAGTTAAATTTCATGTATCCAAATAGTATTCTAGTGGCATGTTTATATGTTACATGTCAAATCGAGCATAATTCAGTGGATAAGAGACACAAATTACTATTCCAAAGGTTGATGATTTAATCCTTCAATACATCGCAATTGTTGAACTCAAAAAATATATTTCAAATATGTTAATAAACTAATAATTTAAGCATCAATCCCACTCTTTTCCTAACAAACTTTATTTTATTATTTCTTTTAACAAATTACTTAAATGAGAATTTTTAATATATTAATAAAGGTAAAAATTGAAAATTTTAAAAGATCATATATGAAATTGAGAAAATGTTGAAAGCTGTTGTGTATGTATTTTGTCAATCACAACAAAATTTGGAGAAGAAAAGAATGAATAGTCTATGAACTAATTCTAGAGTAACATATCGAATTTTCATGAATTATGTAACTTCGTATAATCTAACGTAACTAATGAGCTTTCTTTCGCTATTTCTTTGTCACACATCATGTCAAATTTATCGACTCTTACTAAACAGTAGTCATATCATTATTTAATTGGCAACACAGTAATTAAACAGAGAATCACATATAGAGATTCAAGAACTGAGATTGAAACTTTTTAAAATACAAAAGTCTCGAAAAACTATTATTCTTTCGATTAGAGTTTACAAGGTTTTGGGAGCAAAATACATACATGATAGAATTGTTGGCTTTTTAAACTTGATGAATATATAGTGAGTGACTAATTAATGAATAGAAAGTGTTTTATGAACAAAAGAATGAACTAATTCAAACAGTTTTTTTTTTTTTCTTTTTTTTTGGGGTATTGTATTATGGTGGAGATGACATGTCCACATTGGGCTAATTGAATGGTTCCCATAGGCCAAGGCTCCCTAGTGGTATTATGCTCTTCAATTAATTCTTCTCCTTTTATGGTCTCATCATTCATCATCATCATCATCATCCATGCAATGCACATACACATGAAGAGAGTCTTCTAAAATAGGTAAAGTACACTTGGATTTCCATTTTGGCATTTCACAAACTTCAAAGAACTTGCCACCCACATTTCAACTTGAAAGAAAAAAGAATGAGAAATTATGAATTTAACTTTAGTTTCATTTTCACCTCTGTTTGGAACCATGATAGTTTAAGAAATGATTCGAGAAATGATTTTAAATTATTTATCTCATTTGGAACGAGAAAGATTTAAAATGAATGTAGTTAAAATTGTGTGTGGATGGTAATTGAAGGGAAAAAAAAACAACAATAAAAAGTTACTAATTAATATAGGCTTTTAATTCTGAGTTATTAATAGAAAATTAGAATATGATAAGGTTGAACAAGTAATTTACCTCTCAATTCTATGAAATCCTGCAAAATTTGATAGTTTTTGTTATAATTTTTTTTTTGTTGATACCTCTCAATTCTTTTTGTTGAGATAACAATTAACAGAATTCATTTCAAATCTGATTTGAAATCTCTCAAAATCACAACGTTCCAAACACAGATTAGTTTTTATAATTTAGTTAAATTTTCAAAACGTTCACAAATGTCAATCTGACCTAACATGTGTTTTTATAAGTAACAATGAGAGATACATGACACATGTTTGGCAATTGACCAACTGTTTAGTGAGTCGAGTAAAAAAGACAAAACTTCAGGGATTTTCATGAAACTTCTAAAATTGCAGGGACTAAACTAGCAACGAGCGAGATTCGTGCAACGCACCGAAATTTAAATGATTGAGAGTGGTTAAGTTAGTGAAAGGAAGGGAATGAGTTGGTGGTTGATAACGTATGCCCACGCACCACTCTCTCCAACTTTTCATACAAATTGACCTTTTTTTTTTTTTTTTCTTTCTTTCTTTTTTAAGGTTTAATCATCAATCCCTCTTAGCTGAAACTACGCTCTGCCAATGCTTTTTTCTTCATTCTTTCTTTTTTTGTTTTGGTGTTTTATTTCTCTTCCAACTTGACAAAACCATTGAATTATACACTCTCCTTTAGAATTTTGGGATTTGATAACACTAAATTGGGTAATCTGACCCTTTGAAATGACTGCCAAAAACTTGCTTTTCCTCAATTATTATAGCCCATGAAATTAGGCCAAATCAGTCCTGTTTTTCTTACAAACTCATCCATCACTTTATAATTCTATTATTCTTTGTGGAATAGTTTTTGTATCTCTGCCTTTAAATAAAATGGATTTTTCCTCTCAAGTTTACCAATTTGTCAAATTTGACCTCTTATGACATATGTACGAACATAGACATACACACGCATACATACATGTATAACTATAAGCGTATGTGTGAAAACTTGGCTTACAATAGCTTTGATCTTTCGAGTGAAAAATCGTCATAAATAAATAAATTTGTAGATGGCCTATTTAGTTTGATCTTTTTTCTTATTTTATTAATTTTATTTTCTTTCTCATTTCTCACTTTCCATTACCAGTCTAGTAAGGGAATAGGATGAACCTGACCTTCTTTAGGCTACTTATGTCGATCAATTTGATTTCATAGAAAAGACTAATTCACTTTTAGTCACCTTCAATCAATTCGATTCGACTTTGATAAATTTCAAGTGACTTAAATTATTTAATTTTCAAATCAATTTTCGATAGCTTAATTCAACCTATATTTTTAACAAACCACCTACATCCCTAATGGTCAAAATTGTATGGAAAGTTGATGCTTGAAACTTCAAATGTCCAACAACATTTTATATTATTTTCCTCTAATGTTTTTTTTTTTTAATAAGAAACAATTTCATTGATGTATGAAATGTACAAAAGGGATACGAGATCCATACAGATTACAAAAGTCTCCCAACTATTAATGAGAGAGGCGTATGAGTATTTTCCTCTGATGTAAATAGAAAATTTTGAACCTGGATGAAAACTTTAAATCAAGATTTTATCAGACATTTTGAGACTCGTCTCGGAACGATGCTTAAAATCTGAGCCAAAAGCATTGCAAACCCAAGCATAACAAAAAATGTGAATAGGGAAAATATAGATTTTCAACAAATACTTGACAATAAGGAAGGGACAAACAAAAGGTTGGTTTAGATTACTGATTACACCTAAACAGCAGCAGCAAAGCCACATTCTCTTCACTTCCTTTTCTATGTCATCTAAATTGACAATTGCTGAAAATAAAATTTCATAAATGAACATATCCCTATAACTTTTAACCATTCTTTAAAGGAAAAAACAAGTTATCTTCTTTACAACCAGCATAGATAATAGTATTGCATTTTGAGTCGAATTCGCACTGCAATATGGTCGCAAGCATGAGTTCTATGACACTGGGAGGTCCTAATGAGTTCTTCTCTTAGCTATGTCTGTGCCTCTTTCTCCTAGAAAGACTGGTGCTCGAAATTTTTTGAAGGTCATCCTCATCAGAATTCGTATTCTCAGATTTTAAGTCACTGAAAGTCTGATCGTCATCATACCGAGAAGACTTTCTTCGAGACCTCCGGTGTTCATATGAATCACTGCTTCTGAGTTTCTTACGATCTCGCTTCTTAACTTTGTTACCATGGTAGTCTACTGTACCAAGAACATCTGAGTTACTTCTTTCACCATGGGGAACAGGGCTTCCAGACTCACAGAGCATAGCACTTGTAGTCTCACTAGATTTCTCAAATTCATCACAACTTTTTTCAGGATCCCATCGGCCTTCCTTGTCAACGTGCTTGTTGTCATTGTATTCTTTGTCAAGATCCAGTGGTTTGAACCTCTCAACATTTTGATTTGAAATAGAGGGCGGGCGACTCTCATCAGATAGAACATCACTATGTAAGGGATCAATGCTGCAACCGTCCCCTGTGTCCAAGTCCCTAGAACTTGATTCTAAGTGACGACTACTGGATTTTCCTGCGCCGGACTTATTGCTTTTATAAGCAGTCTTCAACTTAGGTTTCTGTTCCAACTGGTCATCTGAGTCTTCAGTAACCTCATCCCAGTGTTTCTTAGATTTTCCACCATATGTACGACACCTTTCCTTGTTTCTGTCAAAAGTAACTCCACGCGTAGCACGATCATTAATTACACTCTTGCTTGGAGAATCATCTGTGGTTTTAGAAGTCTCTGAAACACGCCCATTGCTTTTCCTTCTTTTATGTTGATGCCCATCTTTGTCTCCATCACCACTTGACCAGTCTTCATCAGTTTCATTTGATGTGTTCTTGTCATCATGATCTGCATTTTGGATTCCAGTTTTCCGGTTCCTATCCTGGTTTCTAGGCCCTCTTGATCTACTACCACGTTCTCTATGTTTGCTTCTCTCTTCAAACTTATCCACTGATTCATCAGAATCTGCATCATCAAATCTGTTTTTTCTCCTTTGGTCATCTTTTAAGTTAGCCTTCTCATATTCTTCCTGGTCTAAACTTTGCTGCTTCTCATGAACTTTTCCTCTATGAGAATATCTCGTCCATCTGTAGTCGTTTTCACTGTTTTTGCTTCGTCCATAGTCATGGTCCAGACTTCTAGATTTAGATCTTCTTGAATGATATCTATCATGAAGAATCAGAAATTGAAGTAATAAAACATTGAACTTCCAGTAATTGTACCTTGAATAAAATTATTGGTGACGAATGATATGTAAATGCACATGTACATTAAATTTGTTATTCCATAGATATGAATAAATTGTCCCCAGCCAAAAGAAGTTCATCCTCGACCCCAATATCAGCCCTTCTAGTTACTATAAAATGTTTGAGCTTGTGAAGAAAAGAAAGATCGCTGGTATTATCGAGAAGCTAGATCGCATATAAAAATCAGCTTAGAGAATGAAAGGTTAGAAAGCCATCCCCTTTAAAGTTCAAACAAGCTAGCTATTAGGGAAGAAATTGGCTGGAAAATGTTTCGCTAATATGAAAACTTAGTCATTCAAACGTATCAAAATAAAGGATGCTGAATGATGGATAATGGATTTTAAGAAAATGAAAATTAAGGAAACAAAGGAGACAGTGAAAAACGAGAGACATTGAACATCATAGTTATTCCATATGAATACCTGTTGGCATCTGCTGACTTTGACTTGCTGGATTTCCCAAGCTTGTCCCAGTGTTTGAGTTCACTATGTTTTTCATTTTCAGATTCATCTAAATAACCAAACAGAGAAGCCATCTTTTTCACCCAATATCGTGGGGGTGGTCTGTCACTGTCAGCCCATTCATAGTCTCCACCAGGATTTCGAAAACAATGAATGAAATTACAAGCTGTTCCATGAGAACATGTCTGAGAAGATGCAACGGAGACCATCAATAATGGTATGGTGGCAAGAACCTCATTGAAGAGAAATAGTTTTAAATGAGAGGAAAAGGTTGAAGTAATGCAGTACCTTGTACCTTGTCTTCATAAATTCCCCACATATAGCTATCTTCCATCTGGTAACATTTACAAATTCACATATTACCTGTCATATAGAAAATCCCCATATGAACGACATAACACCACTTCAAAGCTATTCTAGGGAAAAAAAAAAAAAAAAAAAAAGGCGAGAAGGGGAGGAGAGCCACACTCTTGAGGAAAGAAAAACAAAAAAAACCAACAGTTCCCAAATTCTTTTTTTTTAAAAAAATCCGTAACAAAAATTGTAGAAGATGGAGGAGAAACAAGTAGCTGAAGATATCCACAATACCATAAAAATTTGATATCTACAAGAACACTTTTTATAAATTTGGGGCACCATCCACATCAATTGCCAAGTATTGTTTGCTTTATTTGTGCATGAGATTACTTATTTTGCATACACTTAACAGAACACAGGTCATGTTTAATAATCTTCTCAGTCAAATAAAGCTTTTGATCAGAAGTTGCTTTTGGGGCTTGAGAAACGGAAACCGAACAAGTTCATCGCTGTATTGAGCCTTAAGGTTTGGATACTCTTGTTAAAAAGAGACTACACTTTGGCAGTAGGTAACTACAAGAAAAGTCTAATCTTTTCCACTTGTCTCTCTAGCAAAGCCAGCGACCTTTGCTTTCCTTTCCTCCTCTTGCAGTCTGTCTTCATTAAACTTCTCTTTCAAAAGAATTCTTAAAACTACAGAGGTGCTAAAGTTATATACTTATTCTTTGAATCAATGACATCGTAAGGGATCTGGATCAATTTAAGTTCACCATTTCTAGTTTTTCTTTCCATTCTTGGTATTATAGCCATGTGTTCCAAAGCTCATTCCTTTTTAAGAGTCTAAAGAAAGCTGGGTGCTATCAAGAGAACTTTCTTTCATTGTTTTGACCTGCACTGAGGCTAATGGGAAACTTCATGTGATGGATAAAATGGAAAAGGTCAAAATATCTTGCTTTCAACCCTATAGCTTATTCTATATAAGGAGGTTCTGGCGGATGGACAGCTATATTTTGTCTATTTAATGACTCTAAGTGAGGATAATTGGAGAAATTAGTACCTGTTTCCCTGCATAGAAACGACCATTGTTGGCATTATAAGCCAGCACAGCTGAATCCAATGACTTATAGTGCACATAAAGGTTTCCCCTCAAGTGGAAAGAGCCATTTTTACACACCTGAACAAAGATACCATATTTAGGATTGATGATAAAATAATGGGGCAGTTGCATAGATGGCAAATTGGACCAAATCAATAGCAAATATAGCACAGTTGCAAACTAATTGCATATATAGCAAAATTAATTGTATTAACAAGACCAAAAAGTTGTTGTCAGATTCTATCTGTGTCTATCACTGATAGACTCTGATTATTTAAAGTCTATCAGTGTCTATCGTTGATAGACTCCGATTGATCAAAATCAAAGTCTACCAGTGATAGTCACTGATAGATTTTGATTAATCGGAGTCTATCAGCAATAGACACTGATAGACTCTGAATAATCGGAGTCTATCAGTTGACTGATATATTCTAATTAATCAAAGTCTATCATTGATAAACTCTGATAATCGAAGTCTATCAAATTGATTCTAATTAACCAAAGTCTATCAGTGTCTATCAGTAATATACTCTTATAGATTTTGCTATATTTGTAATTTTTTACATTGTGCTATATTTGCAATTATATAATTCTTATTTGCCATCCACTACAAATTCTCTAAAATAATCTACATTGTAAACAAATTCAATTTTGAGGTTCAATATAAAAAACCAAACCCAGTGTTAGAACTATCTCACTGCTCAGACAAAACAAAAAACAAAACAAACCAAAAACCTATATAAACCATACAAACGACAAGGTACCAATTGCAGGAGACCTTGAAATTTACAATTTCCCCGTACTTCAAAAACTCGGTATGCACATCTTCATAAAATTCTTCATAACAGCGTTCAACTTCCTCATCTGTAAACTGAAAAAAGGGGAAGAAAGTCAATCTAGAATGCACCCCACCATAAGAAATTCCAATTAGATAATTCAAAGGGAAAAGGTGAAATCTTAGTCCAACAATTTCCATTTCAGAACCCCCTACAACTCCAAATGAAACATGCTATGTCAAATCCAGGTGCCATCCATGAGCACTCCAAAAAGGTCATAATTATGCTGTGCCACTACCTGAGCTTGGTAAAGTCTAGATGTAATTAAGGTAATGTTTAGAGATCTAAGGATGAAATAAAAAAAAATTAAACGGTACCTCCAGACTATTGAAAAAATAGGATATACCTCTAGTTTTACTTATAGAAACGAGAAACGAGAGTGTTATGAAAAACTGAGAGTTATCGAAGACTGTTCCCATCAATTGTGCATAGAATTATTTCAATGCATCAGAGGGAGGAAAAGGAAGGAACAAATAACAAAGTATGTTTCTTCCTTCATTTTTCATTTTCCCTTATCAGGGTCAAAAAGAAGTGTTGCTAATGTTTTTAATAATAAGAATCAATTGCATGAAACGAAAAATAGGTACACTAGGAAGGGAGGTCTATAGCTTCAAACCCAACCCAGGGACTAGGTACATTTCAAAAAACAAAAAACTGTCCAGATTAATTTATTTCAGTAAAATTTCAATGTTAGCCAAAGGGTGGACTTCCATCGTTCAAATAACTTCAGCAACTAGTACCGACTGAAGCAACATTCTTTGCACACATCCAAATATGGCTCTCAATAGACAAAGGTAACTCTTGTGTGCAAAGATGAGAGTGACTGTCCCTTTGTGCCATCCAGAGTCTGCCATGAACTTAAGAGAAAAGTTAAGTGGTAATTTCAAGTAGTGCAACGGGCTTTTCCTCTCAAAGTGAGTTCACCACTTCTACTTCCACTTCAGTCAAGCTTATTTCTAGGCTTTTCTTCTTAGAAATTAACACGTTACCAAACACAAAAATGTATAAAAGAAGGGGAGATGAGCCATCATCTAACTCACAACCAAAGGAGCTAACATAAAAACTACTTCAATTGGCCTGAATCAAGACAGAGTAATTACAAAATAAACTGGTAAAAGAAGACCAGGAGTGGCCCCAAAATGTAGTGAAACCCCATATACCCTGAAAGGTGCTATATTTATTTTCAAAAACTCTAATTTATCTTTCCTTCAGAATAACCCCATAAGATGACTCTTATGGAATTTAATCACGCAAACTTAGCTTTCCTCTTGAAGAATGACCACACAACAACAGGTTAGTAGTAGCCTTAGAATTCTGACAGTGACACCAACTAAGAAGAGGGAAAAAAACAACTTAGTTAACAATTGTAAGCCAACCCACAGACCATCATGGACTGGCCTAATGGTCAATAAGAGCCATGGGAAAAAAATAAAGGGCTTAAAAGGGAATGAGTTTAATCTATGATGGCCAGCTACCTAGGATTTAATATCCTACGTGTTTCCTGACAACCAAATGTAATAGGGTCAGGTGATTGTCCCGTGAGATTAGTCGAGGTGTGCGCAAGCTGGCCCCGGACACTCATGGATATCAAAAAAAAAATTGTAAGCCAACCCACACAGTAGAGGTGATTATAGCCATCCTTATGGTGGGAAATCCAGTCCTCCATTTTTTGATGAATAAACCAACTTTCATTGAGAAAAAATGAAAGAATGCAAGGGCATCCAAAAAAACAAACTCAGTCCTCCATTACATTTTGGTTCAATCTTATGAGTGAAAAACTAAATTAGGAACTTATAATGGTTCGTAAAAAATTTACAGCTATTACAATGAAATCTCCTTAGACTTCATGCAGAAAGTGTGTGTGCATATATATAAAGAGTTCACCAAAAAAAAACAAAAAAAAAACAACTTCTTCAACAGAAAAGAATGGGATAAATAGAAAAAAGAATGCAAAATGCTATTACTATAACTACAAGCTTACAAGTAAAAGACTATATGATAATTGAAAAGACAGTGCAAGTAGGATACGAAATTGGTTTTCATATTATCAACTCCAAAGGACTCAATAGCAAAATTGTGACCCTCCATGACAATTTGACACAATTCTTGCAGTACGTCTCTGATATGAAGTAGGTCAAGAAATTCAATGTAAAAATAAATGCACGGTATTCAATATTAATACCACAAACAATCAGGATATGGTGAAATTTCAGCATAATGGTTGCATTAGGCATCTAAGGAAGTGATTGACTATGAAGATAAATTTTTCTAGTTGCCAAATTCCCAAGAACTAAGCTTCATAAATTATTTTGTCAAAGATCAGGTCTTGTATCCAAAGTATAATCCATTTTAGGATGTAAGATGAAATTGCAATAATTGATGAATCCATTCTTAATTTATCAGCTTCAATCAAAATGTGTTGATAAAGGAACACTATGTTTTTTATATAAAAAATAATTTCATTGATGTATGAAATTTACAAAAATGATAGAAAATCCATGGAGATTACAAAAGGTTTACCCAATTGGTTAAGAGAGAAGCATAACTATACGAAGCAAAGATATGGGACAGTTTACACCAAGATATAGCATAGTAAATAATAAGATCAAAAACCCCTTCAAAGGTGAGCTCTTTTTCCAAAAAGGGGGTGATAGTTCAGGTATCGTTATCTTTTTCCTTCCATTCAAAATGAGCATGTGAAGACCACAAAGGTATCGGCATTACATTTTACTATTTTAGTTTGGTGAATTCTCTAGTCATAACATGCACAAGAACAACTTAATCTAATCATTAATGCTTATTAATCCAACCATAAAAATAATTATATGGTTATTCGAAAACAAACGTATACCTAAATAGCCATATATAGAGCTAAAAATCCAGGAGTCTTCTAAAAGAGATCTTTCAAAGCAATTTCAGAGATAATTGATGCAATAGCAATACTTCAGAGCTATTTTGAGGATACAAGAATTGTATGAGCATCATTAACAGACCTCCAGCCCCTCGTCTTGCTCCCAAGCAAGGCCAGGACCATTATACATGTTCTTGATAAGCAATGTACATGAATTGTTAGGGTAGAAGTGAATTCTGCTACAACGCTGACCAAATCGACAAGCTCCAGTTTTTAGATGGAATGGACAATGAGATTTATCCTGTCGTATTAAAAAAAAATCAATAGGTAAACCTTATTAATTAAGATGACAATTGAACTTAACTATGGAGCTACTAGAGAAGGAACTGGCATGTACGGTAGTAGGTATACAGAGAAAAAGGGAGAGTGAAAGAGAGATGCCTGTTCAGTTCCAAAGTTTGGCACTTGGCTTGCAACATCCTCAATCACTTGTCTAGATGAAATCGATGTATTCTTATAATCTGTAAACTCTTCAGATTGCGGAGGAAGAGGGTTTGACGTAGGCCTATTAGCATCCTACAAAAATAATATACATAAATATCTATGATCATAAGAATTTTCAGTGCAACAGGTGCCAGGAAAAAGATATATTAACATAAACAATGATGATCTAGAAAACAATAACAGCCTGGTTGCAGAATGGATACCTCAAGGCTTTTTTCAGGTTCAACACCCTTCTTAGGAACCTTAATTAGTTTCTTCTTCAGAATTATCTCTTCTCCTTTCCAGATTACTTCTGCAGGCCCTTCTATGTATTCCCAACCATCTTCCTCATTAAACTCATTTTCATGTTCAGCCTACAAAAGAAAGTTGCAAACTGGTGAAGTGAACACTTTCCTCCACTAAAACAAGAGGAGAAATGCGACCCACCACATAGTAATAGAAAGGGATTGCAGTCTCGAAGAAACTGAACCAATAATCATGCACAATAAAGCTGCCGTCTAATTGAAACTCTATCAACAGGCTATGAGTACTTTTCAACAACAAAGGCAATATATATATATAACCTCTAGAGAATCACAAGAAGGGAAAGAAAAACCTGCCGCGCCGTTGATTCTTCTTCCAGCGCGGCCCGTCGCTGCTCCTGTTCTTCCTCCTCAGCCATCTTCTTCTTCTTCAACTCCATAGCCTCCATCCAGGCCCTCTCCCGCTCCTCAAAGAGCTTCCTCTCCCTCTCCGACCTCTCCTCCTCCTCCAGCTCCATCAAGCGAATCCTCCTCAGCTCTTCAGGATCGTTCAAGCGCGCCTCCTCTTCCTGAAGCCTTTTGAGCGCCACCTCCTTCCTTAATTGCTTCCGTTTCATCTTCTTCAACGCCTTCCTCTTGTCCTTCCGGCACAGAATCTGTATTGAACATGGCTTCTCTTCTTCTTCTCCTTCGAGTTTAGGTTCCTCCATTAGGTTCCTCCAAAATGGAGTTCCTGATCCAAGCAGAGCAAGAAAAGAGCGTCTCGTCGCTGTGCGGGAGTGACAGAGGAATTCAATCGTACACCTCTTCCCGGCTAACCATCGGGAATAATGGACATACACACAAAACAGCCACTAATAATAATCAGGGGAATTGGGGTAAATGGTAGTAAACTCAAGGGATAACCAGAAAAGTGGCTAAAAATTAAATAGTTGGTTTGAAAAATGGGTACACAATTTTATAAATTAAATAGATGGCTAATTGATTTTATAATTAATAAATCTCTATTTGCAGAAAACAAAAAACATGTCTAAGGGGAAAACATGTAAAATTGAACCCCCTAGAAGGGGAAACACCTGTCAATTGAAAAATCAGCAATCTCAATCAGAAGATATACCTGTAAAATGCGTTAAAAATGCCCCAAATTGGAAACAACTAAGAAAAATGAACTTAAATGCAACAATTATGACAAATCAAATCAACACAAACCGCCTTCACGCTCGTGCAAAATGTGTTAAAAATGCTCGTGCTCTTCGTCTTCCACACCTCGCAAACTTGAGAGCCAAAACCTAAGGAAACCTCCATTTCCCACCTCATCTGTTGCAATCCTGTTAGCAACCTTCTTCCCAACCCAGTGTATCGTGCTTCCTACCTCCCACACCGCGCCGACGAACCACTTCTGTCGTGCCGATGAGCTTCTCCCACCGCGTCGACGAGCCTTCTACGCAACCCACAAGCTCCATTGAGTCTTCTTCTCCACGATGACTATCACCAAAAAAATTTAAAATAAGGTATGTAGATAACGGCTTCATTTCCCTTATATTTGCAACAACCGTATACATAATCCTCCGATTTTAGGGATTCATTTTTTTCTTCCAATTCGCGATTATACCGCTCTATTGTCAGACGAAGAGCATGGGCGTTGGGAGGAAATGCATGGAGGCGGTTTTGGTGGAGGGTTTGTGTTGATTTGAACTTAAATGTTGAACCCGCCAAAGCGGTATGTACTGATAAATACCATTTCATCGTTATTGCAACTTCTCTGGAAAAGGTGTGTTTGTGGTATACTCATATGTATGTGTCTGTCCCCCCTCCCTTTACATTATACACATTGGCATGTCTAATAGAAAAATGCTTTGATTTGTCTGTACTATTATATACATCCATGGAATGGTTTAATGTGTCTACTTGTGTGTGTACACTTAATCCCCTGTATTTGAGTAATCACCCTTGTATCGTGTATGACTGGAATGCCCAATAAAAATACACTCTGTCTTTGTATGTGATGCTGTATGCAACCATAATAACCCCCTCTACTATGTTCACCTGGATGCAAATATCTGATAAATGTCATAACTAATATCTGTCTATAGTATTACATACATACATGTTTGCATGCATCCTGTGTGTATGCATACTTACTCCAGTCCCACCCTCCCATATTAGTTATATATACGTTGCAACACTGTCATCTGTCTGTGTGTACTGCTATTTACGACTCTTATTGTTGTCCTTTTGTAACATGGATAATGATACAGGACGATGACTGTCAATGTGATCGTGATATGCAACAAATAAAAAAAAATAATCTATGACATTTAAATGAGGGGCAAAATGTGAGGGATAAAATCTTTTTTTACCGTTGGAAACGCTAAAACCTAAGCCTAAAAATTAGGTAGATATTTTTATATCGTTGACCACAGACCGCCAACTGAACCTCCTATAAATCGGGATTCATCCATCCCGAAAAGGGGGGGGAAACTAATTGAAAAAAAAAATCTGTTAACGGCGTTTTCTATAGTCGTACATACTAGGGGTAAAAATGTCGAAAAAAATTTGGAAAACAGTTCCTGAAAATGTGGTAGTCACCCATTCTGAACTCTCGTAGGCAAAAAAAAAGGTTTTTTTTTTTCCTAAAAATGTGGTAGTCACCCATTCTGAACTCTCGTAGGCAAAAAAAAGGTTTTCTTTTCTAGCTATTAAGCACAATTTCCGAGGAAAAAAACGTTTTTTTTTATGTCCAAAGTAGTTTAGTATTTATGGGATGACTATCGTGATTTTATGAACTGTCGACCGATCTATGGTTAGCCCAACCCAACTACTAAAAATAAAGTTATGTGGATTATCTTAAATATTTGTTGAAAAAAAATAATTTTGTCCTTGTTCACACGTAACTTCGGGGATGGAGACACGTGGAATAAATAATATATTTGTATTGATGTTTGTATGCGTGTGGGTGTACAATCTCTAACTTTAATCCTCTGATTCTCTCTCTTATGTGTGTGGGTGTGTTTCACTCGAGGGCTGGAACGCTTGATCTCGAGTCTGAAGCTTCAATGGATTCTTGGAGCTTGAAGTCTTCCAGTCTTGAAGGAGTCTTCAATCTTCAAGAAGTGTTGATGTCCTGAAGAGTCTTTGATCTTCAAGGAGTGTTGAAGTCTTGAAGGATGTTTGGTCTTCAAGGAGTGTTGAAGTCTTGAAGAGTGTTTGGTCTTCAAGAAGTGTTCAACACTTGGACTTGTGGATTGCAGAGAGTCTTCGGTCTTCAGACTTGGTGGAGTCTCTCTGAATTCTCTGGTTCTGCTTGAGAGCTTTGAAAACTCTAAACTCTTGTCTTTGTGAGAGTGTAGAATTTCTGAACCCTTGAAATGGAGGAGAACCCCTCTATTTATAGAGTTCTCGCTGGATGGGCCCTGGTGACTTTTGGGCCTAACAACTTGGGCTTGGGCTTTTATTGGGCTTGGGTCTGGTTTATATTTGATCCAAAACCATATGACGCAAATATTTAAAAGACCCAAATTTGATCCAATTAATTATTTTCTTTAATTAATTGGTCAAATCAATTAATCTGATCAAAATAATTTATTTTTAATTAATTGATCAAATGGACATTTGGCCCTAAAAATGTATAATTGGCCAACTTTGTATTCAAATTAAATTTGGGACACATGTCAATTTATAATTGGTCCCAAATTTAATTAATTTTAATTTCGTCATTAATTTTATGTAACGACGTGGCAATTCGTGATTGGTCAAAATTTCTCCATCAACAAATGCCCCTTTTCGAGATTTAGGCACAAATTATGTGTGGGTGAATCTCGAAAAAGATATTTTGGGATCAAAATGCAAGATATTTGTTCTTGATTTTGACTCCCTTTGGTGTGTCAATTTAATCAAAATATGATTTTGGTCAAAATTGTAAATTTTTTTTTTTATTTGACACATTTTTATCGCCAATTAATCAAAATTTGAAGTTTGGTCAAAATTTTGATTTTTTTTCCTTATTTGGCAGCAAACTTTGATTTGAAGTTTGGGCAAATTTTGGTTTATACCCAAATTTTGATTTGAGCTAAAATCCTACCCAATTTTAACTCGCATTTGGAATAGAATTTGAGGTTTTTACTTTGGTTCATTTGGGATAAAATTTGGATTATGCCCAAAATTTAATTGAAGTAAATTTAATGCTACATCCAAAATTTGGTGGGAATTTGGAATAAAATTTTCATATGGAACTTAGAAAATTTGATTTGGGATAAGAATTTAATTATACTTAAATTCAGTTGAATTCAATCCAAATCTATATAGGAGTTTATCAAACCAATTTGAATTTATCTCCAATTTGATTTAAATCAAATCTCATACTTTAGATTAAAATTTGAAACAAAATCTCCAAATTTTTATCTTTCAATTTGATTTAAATCAAATCTTATATCTTTGGGTTAAACTTTGAGCCCATCTGAGAGTTGATGAAGACTGTCGTTGGAGATAAGATTTATATTTGAACTTATCCCAAAATTGATGAAGATTGTCGTTGGAGATAAGATTTATATTTGAACTTATCCCAAAATTGATGAAGATTGTCGTTGGAGATAAGATTTATATTTGAATTTATCCCAAAATTGATGGAGATTGACGTTGGAGATAAGATTTATATTTGAACTTATCCCAAAATTGATGAAGATTGTCGTTGGAGATAAGATTTATATTTGAATTTATCCCAAAATTGATGGAGATTGACGTTGGAGATAAGATTTATATTTGAACTTATCCCAAAATTGATGAAGATTGTCGTTGGAGATAAGATTTATATTTGAACTTATCCCAAAATTGATGAAGATTGTCGTTGGAGATAAAATTTATATTTGAACTTATCCCAAAATTGATGAAGATTGTCGTTGGAGATAAGATTTATCTATTTGAATCCAACTTTCCATTCTATAAATAAGGTTAACCTCAGCAGGGGAAAACACACATCAATTGCCAGGAGCATTCAAGAAAGCATTTAAGTAGGAAACTTTCTTCTCCCCTTTTTTTTTTTTTTTTTTTTGAATTTTCGTTTTTTTTTCTTTTTTCGTATTTTTTTTAATTTTCGATTTTTTCCTTTTTTTTTTTTTTTTTGGCACCTTGCCTATATTTCAATCACAAGCACAATGCCTTCATCCACCATCCAAAAGGTAAGTACGTAGGTAAGTGATTTTTTTTAGGCATACATATCCTTGTTGTTTTCAATTTGCAGGTACAATGTCTTTCAGCATGAGTACAAGGACGTGTTCCTTGCGTTGGGACATGTTCCTTGGACTCGTATCGCCGCCACGCCCTTCAACACGAGTGCAAGGACTTGTTCCTTGAGTTGGGACATGTTCCTTGGACTTGTGTCGCCGCCACGCCTTTCAGCACGAGTGCAAGGACGTGTTCCTTGAGTTGGGACATGTTCCTTGGACTTGTGTCGCCGCCACGCCCTTCAGCACGAGTGCAAGGACTTGTTCCTTGAGTTGGGACATGTTCCTTGGACTTGTGTCGCCGCCACGCCTTTCAGCACGAGTGCAAGGACGTGTTCCTTGAGTTGGGACATGTTCCTTGGACTTGTGTCGCCGCCACGCCTTTCAGCACGAGTGCAAGGACGTGTTCCTTGAGTTGGGACATGTTCCTTGGACTTGTGTCGCCGTCACGCCTTTCAGCACGAGTGCAAGGACGTGTTCCTTGAGTTGGGACATTTTCCTTGGACTTGTGTCACCGCCACGCCTTTCAGCACGTGTGCAAGGACGTGTTCCTTGAGTTGGGACATGTTCCTTGGACTTGTGCCGCCGCCACGCCTTTCAGCACGAGTGCACGGACATGTTCCTTGAGTTGGGACATGTTCCTTGGACTTGTGTCGCCGCCACGCCTTTCAGCACGAGTACAGGGACATGTTCCTTGCTTTGGGACATGTCTTTGGACTTGTGTCGCCGCCACGCCTTTCAGCATGAGTACAGTGACATGTTCCTTGCTTTGGGACATGTCCAGGGACATGTCCCTGGACTTGTGCCGCCGCACGTATTTCAGCATGAGTACAGGGACATGTTCCTTGCTTTGGGACATGTTCCTTGGACTTGTGTTGCCGCTACGTCCTTTCAGCACGAGTGCGGGGACATATTCCTTGCTTTGGAACATGTCCTTGGACTTGTGCTGCCGCCACGTCTTTCAGCATGAGTACAGGGACATGTTCTTTGCTTTGGGACATGTCCTTGGACTTGTGTCGCCGCCACGCCTTTCAGCATGAGTACAGAGACATGTTCCTTGCTTTGGGACATGTCCTTGGACTTGTGTCGCCGTCACGCCCTTTCAGCATGAGTGCAGGGACAATTGACGTCTTTGGACTTTAGGAAGTAGCGCAGCAGTGTAGCCGAGCGTAGCATGAGGACCTTCGAACTTGGAGAAGGAAGCAGCACAGCGTGAGGACAATTGACGTCTTTGGACTTTAGGAAGTAGCGCAGCAGTGCAGCCGAGCGAAGCATGAGGACCTTCGAACTTGGAGGAAGGAACTGCAACGAAGTGCGTGAGAACCTTCGAACTTGGAGGAAGGGGAACTGTGGCGATGCGCGTGAAAACCTTCGAACTTGGAGGAAGGAACGCGCGTGAGAACCTTCGAACTTGGAGGAAGGGGAACTGTGGCGAAGCGCGTGAAGGAACGCGCGTGAGAACCTTCGAACTTGGAGGAAGGGGAACTGTGGCGAAACGCGTGTGAACCTTCGAACTTGGAGGAAGGAACTGTGGCGATGCGCGTGAGAACCTTCGAACTTGGAGGAAGGAACTGTGGCGATGCGCGTGAGAACCTTCGAACTTGGAGGAAGGAACTGTGGCGATGCGCGTGAGAACCTTCGAATTTGGGGGGAAGGAAATGCAACGAAGCGCGTGAGAACCTTCGAATTTGGAGGAAGGAACTGCACGAAGCGCGTGAGAACCTTCGAACTTGGGGAAGGAATTGCAGAGCGAAGCGCGTGAGAACCTTTGAACTTGGAGGAAGGATCGCAGCGAAGCGATGTGAGAACCTTCAAACTTGGAGGAAGGAACTGCAGCGAACCGCATGAGCGCAGTTAAGTGACGTGAGAACCTTCGAACTTGGGGGGAAGGAACTACAGCGAAGCGCGTGAGAACCTTCGAATTGTGAGGAAGGAACTGCAACGAAGCGCGTGAGAACCTTCAAACTTGGAGAAAGGAACTGCAGCGAAGCGCGTGAGAACCTTCGAACTTGGGGGGAAGGAACTGCAGCGAAGCGCGTGAGAACCTTCGAACTTGGAGGAAAGAACTGCAACGAAGCGCGTGAGAACCTTTGAACTTTGAGGAAGGAACTGCAGCGCAGCGCGTGAGAACCTTCGAACTTTGAGGAAGGAACTGCAGCGAAGCGCGTGAGAACCTTCGAATTTGGGGGGAAGGAAATGCAGCGAAACGCGTGAGAACCTTCGAATTTGGAGGAAGGAACTGCACGAAGCGCGTGAGAACCTTCGAACTTGGGGGAAGGAATTGCAGAGCGAAGCGACGTGAGAACCTTCGAACTTGGGGGGGAAGGAACTGCAGTGAAGCGCGTGAGAACCTTCGAACTGTGAGGAAAGAACTGCAGTGAAACGCGTGAGAACCTTCGAACTTGGAGGAAGGAACTGCAGCGAAGCGACGTGAGAACCTTCGAACTTGGAGGGAAGGAACTGCAGCGAAGCGCGTGAGAACCTTCGAACTGTGAGGAAGGAACTGCACCGAAGCGCGTGAGAACCCTCGAATTTGGGGGGAAGGAACTGCAGCGAAGCGCGTGGGAACCTTCGAACTTGGAGGAAGCAACTTCCATTCGCTGTGTTGCCCCCACTAGTGATGAATTTCCTCAATTTATATCGTCGTGCTTCAATATTTGTTGCACTTTCCTTTTTTTTTGTTTGCAGAGTCTGAACTTAAAGTTTTCTTTAAGCTGCCTACGTACCCTTTGAAGAAAAGGGATCAAGTCATAACGTAGTTCAAGTTTTTTTTTTTTTTTTTTTGCTTTCACCTTTTAAGCTCGTGTGGGCTAGGAGCATCATGCAGTTTAGGCTCTTGCGATAAGGAGCTTTTACATTTAAAAGCTCTTATCTTTGTCATGGTCTTGATCAGATCCTTCATTTGCAGGATTGGTCAAGATAATGAGATTTGGCTTCACCTTCAAGGAACCTTCCGTATTTATGAGAACAGAAAACTTCCTCTTCATACGTGACGGGATGCTACTATGAAGCTTCTTGTCACTGTTTACTTCATCGAAAAGTTTCAACTCCAAGTTGTTCATCTTTCTTTTAGGTTGATCGTTTGTTACTTTGAGGCGATCAAAGACAGATGTTGAAGATCGACTTTTCTTCGATGTGGAGACACTTAGCCTTTGGAAAGCTGAAGGTCGAGTGGAGGTGGACATCGAACATTGATTTTCTTCCTCTGTCGCGGCCATACTCATTCTTTGGAATACTGAAGGACGAGTAGTTGGAGGCTTGATGCGATCGAAGACAGAAGTCCTTTGTTCACTTTTCTTGGAATTGTCAACTTCTTCTACGTTGATGCAGTAGGAAGTCGCAAGGTTCTCTTTTTTCTTTTTGTGGAAAGTTTTGGTGAATGATTTATTCAACATCACCAGTTGTTGAGGTTGAGAAAACTTTTTACTTCTCTTCCTCTTGGGTTGAAGTTTCTTAGGATCCTTCTTTCTTTGATGTTTGTTCTTTTCTTTGATTGTAGCAAGATTTGATTGAGCTACTTCATCAAGGTCGAGCTCAATTTTTCTTTCCATAGCCAGCTTTAAAATCAAGTCCTTTAGGACGAAACATCTTTCCACTGGATGACCAATAACTCGATGATACTTGCAATACTTGGGATCATCGACTTTCTCCATCTCTTCTGGTCGTTTACACTTAGGAAGCTCTATCAGTTGCGCTTCCAATAGTTGTTCCAACATATCAGGGATGTCGGCATCAGGGAAAGGATAGATTTTCTTCTGTCTTTCCTTTAAAGTTAAGTGATGCGCTCCATTAGTTTGTCGCTTTTCTTTCGAAGACGACTTGGGAAGGGTTGTGTTTACAACCATGGATTCTTCTATAGTCTCTTCATCGTTCCTTCCTTCTTTTCTCATGTTAGGGAGGAGAAGGTCTTGGTTTTCTTGACTAGCAATACTTAGCTCCATATCGTGGGCGCGAGTTGCTAGTTCTTCAAAGGTGCGAGGCTTTATACCTTTAAGGATGTAGAGGAGTTCCCAGTGCATGCCTTGAATGCACATCTCGACGGAAGAGAGTTCAGTGAGACGATCTTTGCAATCTAGGCTCATGGCTCTCCAGCGATTTATATAGTTAACAACGAGTTCACCTTTTCGTTGCTTAGTGTTGGTGAGCTCGAACATGCCAACGGTTCGTCTAGTGCTGTAGAAGCGATTCAAAAACTCTCTTTCGAGTTCCTCCCAACTGTCTATTGACTCAGGTTCTAGATCAGTGTACCAGTCAAACGCATTTCCTTTAAGTGTTCGAACGAACTGTTTGACTAGTAGGTCCCCTCGAGTACCAGCGTTCTCACATGTCTCAACGAAGTGGGCAATATGTTGTTTAGGATTGCCCTTTCCATCAAACTGTTGAAATTTTGGTGGCTGATACCCGATTGGCGTTCTCAAGTTATCAATCCTCTTAGTATAAGGTTTGGAGTACAAGAGGGAATCTTGAGTAGGTCCACCGTACTGAGCTCTGATACAGTTTGTGATCATATCTTGGAGCTGTTGGATGGATAGTGAAACGACCGAAGCAGAACATTGTGGATGATCATCTTGCACTATAGACTTTCCTTTGTCGTGATTTTTTACGACTTGGGTTTGACTTGATTTGGCGATATGTTGGTTCTCAATTTGGCTCTTTAGTTGCTCAATTTGAGAATCTTTTTCTTCAATCGCCTTCATCAAGTTGTTGATGTGTTCTTGCATCTCAGCCATTCTTTCTTCCATAGTTCTTGTCTCAATCATCATAACAGTCACTACGTCAGAATCAGGTTCAAACAAAGGGTTATACTTGACAAAAAACTTGTCATTAGTATATGCCCCCTGCAAGGTTGTTTCTTGGCCTGCAACGACAGAAGCTTTATCTTCTTGCAACGTCAGTCCGTTGAAGCAACGATGGGCAGTAGAACCCATGTAAGACTTGTTCATGACAGCGACCATTGAAGAAGTTTTGAACGACATGTTTATACTTGTGTTTTGAGATAAGAGAGAGAGATGAGAGGTAGAGATTGTCCCACTGGGCGTGCCAATTTGTTCGCACGTAACTTCGAGGATGGAGACACGTGGAATAAATAATATATTTGTATTGATGTTTGTATGCGTGTGGGTGTACAATCTCTAACTTTAATCCTCTGATTCTCTCTCTTATGTGTGTGGGTGTGTTTCACTCGAGGGCTGGAACGCTTGATCTCGAGTCTGAAGCTTCAATGGATTCTTGGAGCTTGAAGTCTTCCAGTCTTGAAGGAGTCTTCAATCTTCAAGAAGTGTTGATGTCCTGAAGAGTCTTTGATCTTCAAGGAGTGTTGAAGTCTTGAAGGATGTTTGGTCTTCAAGGAGTGTTGAAGTCTTGAAGAGTGTTTGGTCTTCAAGAAGTGTTCAACACTTGGACTTGTGGATTGCAGAGAGTCTTCGGTCTTCAGACTTGGTGGAGTCTCTCTGAATTCTCTGGTTCTGCTTGAGAGCTTTGAAAACTCTAAACTCTTGTCTTTGTGAGAGTGTAGAATTTCTGAACCCTTGAAATGGAGGAGAACCCCTCTATTTATAGAGTTCTCGCTGGATGGGCCCTGGTGACTTTTGGGCCTAACAACTTGGGCTTGGGCTTTTATTGGGCTTGGGTCTGGTTTATATTTGATCCAAAACCATATGACGCAAATATTTAAAAGACCCAAATTTGATCCAATTAATTATTTTCTTTAATTAATTGGTCAAATCAATTAATCTGATCAAAATAATTTATTTTTAATTAATTGATCAAATGGACATTTGGCCCTAAAAATGTATAATTGGCCAACTTTGTATTCAAATTAAATTTGGGACACATGTCAATTTATAATTGGTCCCAAATTTAATTAATTTTAATTTCGTCATTAATTTTATGTAACGACGTGGCAATTCGTGATTGGTCAAAATTTCTCCATCAACAAATGCCCCTTTTCGAGATTTAGGCACAAATTATGTGTGGGTGAATCTCGAAAAAGATATTTTGGGATCAAAATGCAAGATATTTGTTCTTGATTTTGACTCCCTTTGGTGTGTCAATTTAATCAAAATATGATTTTGGTCAAAATTGTAAATTTTTTTTTTTATTTGACACATTTTTATCGCCAATTAATCAAAATTTGAAGTTTGGTCAAAATTTTGATTTTTTTTCCTTATTTGGCAGCAAACTTTGATTTGAAGTTTGGGCAAATTTTGGTTTATACCCAAATTTTGATTTGAGCTAAAATCCTACCCAATTTTAACTCGCATTTGGAATAGAATTTGAGGTTTTTACTTTGGTTCATTTGGGATAAAATTTGGATTATGCCCAAAATTTAATTGAAGTAAATTTAATGCTACATCCAAAATTTGGTGGGAATTTGGAATAAAATTTTCATATGGAACTTAGAAAATTTGATTTGGGATAAGAATTTAATTATACTTAAATTCAGTTGAATTCAATCCAAATCTATATAGGAGTTTATCAAACCAATTTGAATTTATCTCCAATTTGATTTAAATCAAATCTCATACTTTAGATTAAAATTTGAAACAAAATCTCCAAATTTTTATCTTTCAATTTGATTTAAATCAAATCTTATATCTTTGGGTTAAACTTTGAGCCCATCTGAGAGTTGATGAAGACTGTCGTTGGAGATAAGATTTATATTTGAACTTATCCCAAAATTGATGAAGATTGTCGTTGGAGATAAGATTTATATTTGAACTTATCCCAAAATTGATGAAGATTGCCGTTGGAGATAAGATTTATATTTGAATTTATCCCAAAATTGATGGAGATTGACGTTGGAGATAAGATTTATATTTGAACTTATCCCAAAATTGATGAAGATTGTCGTTGGAGATAAGATTTATATTTGAATTTATCCCAAAATTGATGGAGATTGACGTTGGAGATAAGATTTATATTTGAACTTATCCCAAAATTGATGAAGATTGTCGTTGGAGATAAGATTTATATTTGAACTTATCCCAAAATTGATGAAGATTGTCGTTGGAGATAAAATTTATATTTGAACTTATCCCAAAATTGATGAAGATTGTCGTTGGAGATAAGATTTATCTATTTGAATCCAACTTTCCATTCTATAAATAAGGTTAACCTCAGCAGGGGAAAACACACATCAATTGCCAGGAGCATTCAAGAAAGCATTTAAGTAGGAAACTTTCTTCTCCCCTTTTTTTTTTTTTTTTTTTTGAATTTTCGTTTTTTTTTCTTTTTTCGTATTTTTTTTAATTTTCGATTTTTTCCTTTTTTTTTTTTTTTTTTGGCACCTTGCCTATATTTCAATCACAAGCACAATGCCTTCATCCACCATCCAAAAGGTAAGTACGTAGGTAAGTGATTTTTTTTAGGCATACATATCCTTGTTGTTTTCAATTTGTAGGTACAATGTCTTTCAGCATGAGTACAAGGACGTGTTCCTTGCGTTGGGACATGTTCCTTGGACTCGTATCGCCGCCACGCCCTTCAACACGAGTGCAAGGACTTGTTCCTTGAGTTGGGACATGTTCCTTGGACTTGTGTCGCCGCCACGCCTTTCAGCACGAGTGCAAGGACGTGTTCCTTGAGTTGGGACATGTTCCTTGGACTTGTGTCGCCGCCACGCCCTTCAGCACGAGTGCAAGGACTTGTTCCTTGAGTTGGGACATGTTCCTTGGACTTGTGTCGCCGCCACGCCTTTCAGCACGAGTGCAAGGACGTGTTCCTTGAGTTGGGACATGTTCCTTGGACTTGTGTCGCCGCCACGCCTTTCAGCACGAGTGCAAGGACGTGTTCCTTGAGTTGGGACATGTTCCTTGGACTTGTGTCGCCGTCACGCCTTTCAGCACGAGTGCAAGGACGTGTTCCTTGAGTTGGGACATTTTCCTTGGACTTGTGTCACCGCCACGCCTTTCAGCACGTGTGCAAGGACGTGTTCCTTGAGTTGGGACATGTTCCTTGGACTTGTGCCGCCGCCACGCCTTTCAGCACGAGTGCACGGACATGTTCCTTGAGTTGGGACATGTTCCTTGGACTTGTGTCGCCGCCACGCCTTTCAGCACGAGTACAGGGACATGTTCCTTGCTTTGGGACATGTCTTTGGACTTGTGTCGCCGCCACGCCTTTCAGCATGAGTACAGTGACATGTTCCTTGCTTTGGGACATGTCCAGGGACATGTCCCTGGACTTGTGCCGCCGCACGTATTTCAGCATGAGTACAGGGACATGTTCCTTGCTTTGGGACATGTTCCTTGGACTTGTGTTGCCGCTACGTCCTTTCAGCACGAGTGCGGGGACATATTCCTTGCTTTGGAACATGTCCTTGGACTTGTGCTGCCGCCACGTCTTTCAGCATGAGTACAGGGACATGTTCTTTGCTTTGGGACATGTCCTTGGACTTGTGTCGCCGCCACGCCTTTCAGCATGAGTACAGAGACATGTTCCTTGCTTTGGGACATGTCCTTGGACTTGTGTCGCCGTCACGCCCTTTCAGCATGAGTGCAGGGACAATTGACGTCTTTGGACTTTAGGAAGTAGCGCAGCAGTGTAGCCGAGCGTAGCATGAGGACCTTCGAACTTGGAGAAGGAAGCAGCACAGCGTGAGGACAATTGACGTCTTTGGACTTTAGGAAGTAGCGCAGCAGTGCAGCCGAGCGAAGCATGAGGACCTTCGAACTTGGAGGAAGGAACTGCAACGAAGTGCGTGAGAACCTTCGAACTTGGAGGAAGGGGAACTGTGGCGATGCGCGTGAAAACCTTCGAACTTGGAGGAAGGAACGCGCGTGAGAACCTTCGAACTTGGAGGAAGGGGAACTGTGGCGAAGCGCGTGAAGGAACGCGCGTGAGAACCTTCGAACTTGGAGGAAGGGGAACTGTGGCGAAACGCGTGTGAACCTTCGAACTTGGAGGAAGGAACTGTGGCGATGCGCGTGAGAACCTTCGAACTTGGAGGAAGGAACTGTGGCGATGCGCGTGAGAACCTTCGAACTTGGAGGAAGGAACTGTGGCGATGCGCGTGAGAACCTTCGAAGCAACGATGGGCAGTAGAACCCATGTAAGACTTGTTCATGACAGCGACCATTGAAGAAGTTTTGAACGACATGTTTATACTTGTGTTTTGAGATAAGAGAGAGAGATGAGAGGTAGAGATTGTCCCACTGGGCGTGCCAATTTGTTCGCACGTAACTTCGAGGATGGAGACACGTGGAATAAATAATATATTTGTATTGATGTTTGTATGCGTGTGGGTGTACAATCTCTAACTTTAATCCTCTGATTCTCTCTCTTATGTGTGTGGGTGTGTTTCACTCGAGGGCTGGAACGCTTGATCTCGAGTCTGAAGCTTCAATGGATTCTTGGAGCTTGAAGTCTTCCAGTCTTGAAGGAGTCTTCAATCTTCAAGAAGTGTTGATGTCCTGAAGAGTCTTTGATCTTCAAGGAGTGTTGAAGTCTTGAAGGATGTTTGGTCTTCAAGGAGTGTTGAAGTCTTGAAGAGTGTTTGGTCTTCAAGAAGTGTTCAACACTTGGACTTGTGGATTGCAGAGAGTCTTCGGTCTTCAGACTTGGTGGAGTCTCTCTGAATTCTCTGGTTCTGCTTGAGAGCTTTGAAAACTCTAAACTCTTGTCTTTGTGAGAGTGTAGAATTTCTGAACCCTTGAAATGGAGGAGAACCCCTCTATTTATAGAGTTCTCGCTGGATGGGCCCTGGTGACTTTTGGGCCTAACAACTTGGGCTTGGGCTTTTATTGGGCTTGGGTCTGGTTTATATTTGATCCAAAACCATATGACGCAAATATTTAAAAGACCCAAATTTGATCCAATTAATTATTTTCTTTAATTAATTGGTCAAATCAATTAATCTGATCAAAATAATTTATTTTTAATTAATTGATCAAATGGACATTTGGCCCTAAAAATGTATAATTGGCCAACTTTGTATTCAAATTAAATTTGGGACACATGTCAATTTATAATTGGTCCCAAATTTAATTAATTTTAATTTCGTCATTAATTTTATGTAACGACGTGGCAATTCGTGATTGGTCAAAATTTCTCCATCAACAGTCCTATATTTTCTCAGTCCAAATATAACTTTTTCTACATTTCGACCCATCTTTTTAGAATCAATGTTCCAATCTTTGCCTGAAATCTAGAATTCAAATTTCATCTTCACTGTCTTTGCACCACCAGATTTTTTTCAATAATGGCTTCCCATCGAGTTTCAATCCTATAAGATAACATTTGGGCACTAATTCCGTCATAGACCTTATTAGACTTGATGCTCGAAAGAAAATTTCACAAATCTATGAATGGTGAAGACAAGTTTCAGATTATATGCTTTTCTGAGAACAAATATCTTGCCTAAATGCTCGTTGGGTATATAACATACCTATCTATAATCTATAATCTATAATATATTAAAAAGCAAGGATCCGTGAAAAACATTTTTAGACTAAAATACCCCTGTAAATCTAAGATAATTACATAATTAGTTTTAAAATTCCAGAATCAAATTTCGTAATTGGATAAAAATCAAAATATAATATATTAAAATTCAAAATAAGGCATATTTGAATCAAAAAAGTTAAAAACCAATTTGAAATTTAATATGAAATTTTGAAAACAAAAATCTTAAGATAATTATTTTAGTTAAATATAATTATTTTAATTAAAAAGAAAAAGAAAAAGAAAAAATCACTACGTGATGATAAAAAAAATACTTTCACGAATTTAATAGGAAACACAATCATGAAAATTTGAAAAAAGAACAAATCTTAAGATAAATATTTTAATTAAATATAATCATTTTAATTAAAAAGTATAAAATAAAAATAAAAAAAAAAAAGAAGAAGGAGAAGAAACTCATTACGTGAGAATAACAAAAAAAAATTAAATTTTGAAAAAAACAAATCTTAAAATAATTATTTTAGTTAAACCTAATTACTATAATTTAAAAGTAAAAGATAAAAAATAATATACACTCTATCCAAAATCTAATCAAATTAGAATTTGAATCTTTTTTTGAAAAGAAATTAGAATTTGAATCTAAATTCCCTCCCTCAATTATCATAAGATTATTATTTTAGTTAAATATAATTATTTTAATTTAAAAAAAAAAAAAAAAAACCACTACGTGAAAATAAAAAAAAAATTACTTTCACAAATTTAATATGAAAACCAATCAAGAAAATTTGAAAAAAAAAAAAAAACAAATCTTAAAGATAATTATTTTAATTAAAAAGTAAAAAAAGAAAAAAGAAAAAAAAACCCACGTGAGAATAACAAAAAAATTAAAATTTGAAAAAAGCAAATCTTAAGATAATTATTTTAATTAAAAAATTAAAAAAAAGGAAAAAAATGTGAATAATAAAAAAAATTAAAATTTGAAAAAACAAATCTTAAGATAATTATTTTAGTTAAATCTATTTACTATAATTAAAAAGTAATCTATAATCTATAATATATTAAAAAGCAAGGATCGGTGAAAAACATTTTTAGACTAAAATACCCCTGTAAATCTAAGATAATTACATAATTAGTTTTAAAATTCCAGAATCAAATTTCGTAATTGGATAAAAATCAAAATATAATATATTAAAATTCAAAATAAGGCATATTTGAATCAAAAAAGTTAAAAACCAATTTGAAATTTAATATGAAATTTTGAAAACAAAAATCTTAAGATAATTATTTTAGTTAAATATAATTATTTTAATTAAAAAGAAAAAGAAAAAGAAAAAATCACTACGTGATGATAAAAAAAATACTTTCACGAATTTAATAGGAAACACAATCATGAAAATTTGAAAAAAGAACAAATCTTAAGATAAATATTTTAATTAAATATAATCATTTTAATTAAAAAGTATAAAATAAAAATAAAAAAAAAAAGAAGGAGAAGAAACTCATTACGTGAGAATAACAAAAAAAAAAAAAAAAAAAAATTTGAAAAAAACAAATCTTAAAATAATTATTTTAGTTAAACCTAATTACTATAATTTAAAAGTAAAAGATAAAAAATAATATACACTCTATCCAAAATCTAATCAAATTAGAATTTAAATCTTTTTTTGAAAAGAAATTAGAATTTGAATCTAAATTCCCTCCCTCAATTATCATAAGATTATTATTTTAGTTAAATATAATTATTTTAATTTAAAAAAAAAAAACCACTACGTGAAAAAAAAAAATTACTTTCACAAATTTAATATGAAAACCAATCAAGAAAATTTGAAAAAAAAAAAAAACAAATCTTAAAGATAATTATTTTAATTAAAAAGTAAAAAAAGAAAAAAGAAAAAAAAACCCACGTGAGAATAACAAAAAAATTAAAATTTGAAAAAAGCAAATCTTAAGATAATTATTTTAATTAAAAAATTAAAAAAAAGGAAAAAAAATGTGAATAATAAAAAAAATTAAAATTTGAAAAAAACAAATCTTAAGATAATTATTTTAGTTAAATCTATTTACTATAATTAAAAAGTAAAAGATAAAAAAAATAATATAGATCCTATCCAAAATCTAATCAAATTATCATATGATCTATATACACTCTATCCAAAATCTAATCAAATTAGAATTTGAATCTAAATTCCCTTCATGAATTATCTTAAGATAATTATTTTAGTTAAATATAATTATTTTAATTAAAAAAAAAAAACCACTACGTGAAGATAAAAAAAAAAATTACTTTCACAAATTTAATATGAAAATCAATCATGAAAATTTGAAAAAAAAAATCTTAAAGATAATTATTTTAATTAAAAAGTAAAAAAAGAAAAAAAAAGAAAAAAGAAAAAAACTCATTACGTAAGAATAAAAAGAAAATTAAATTTTGAAAAAAACAAATCTTAAGATAATTATATTAATTAAAAAATTAAAAAAAAACGTGGGAATAACAAAAAAAAAAATAAAATTTGAAAAAAAACAAATCTTAAGATAAGTATTTTAATTAAAAAAATTTTAAAAAAAAAGAAAAAAAAACGTGAGAATAACAAAAAAAAAAAATTAAAATTTGAAAAAAACAAATCTTAAGATAATTAATTTAGTTAAATCTATTTATTATAATTAAAAAGTAAAAGATAAAAAACAATATACACTCTACCCAAAATCTAATCATCAGATGATTTATATACACTCCATCCAAACTGTAATCAAATTAGAATTTGAATCTAAATTCTCTCTATAAATTGTTCACTTCTCCTATTAGTTTTCACATCAAAACTATTCATCCCCTCCATTGTTGGTTTCAGGTACATCCCTTGAATTATAATTATAATATTTTTGTTTAATTCTATCAATTTAATTAGAAGAAAGTCATTCTCAAATATTTTATGTTATGACTGACTGATTTTAATTTCTTTTTTCCCTCCAACTTTTTTTTTTCAGGTTTATAATTACTTATCTCTTCAAATTTCTTCCAATTGTTCGGTTTATATTTCAAGTGTTTTTTTAGTTTGGCTTTTTAATTGATGTGTTTTGAATTAGAAAGGTTAAGGTTTAGGTTTATAATTATTTTTGTTTGAATTATTTATTTTCAAGTTTTTTCTAGGTATCAAAATTTTGTCTATACGTATTGATATTTTTTATTTTAAAATTATTCTATTCAATTTTTTTTTTGTTGTCTATACGTATTGATATTTTTTATTTTAAAATTATTCTATTCAATTTTATTTGTTATTTTCAAGATATTTTTAGTTTTTTTTTTTTCGAAAGAGGATACTTACCATACTTTTGTGTTTTTCTTTTCAATGTTGTTTCTTTAAAATTTAAATTTAAATTATTTTAATTTAAAACATTTTGCATGTTTTAATTTGATTTTGGTAATCCAATGACTTTTAAATTTAATTTCTATTAGAAATTGAACATGTTTATTAAATTATTTTTGCTTATTTATAATAGCAATAATTAAAGTGTATTATCATAATTATTCCCGCTCCCCCGCCAAATATATATATATAGCTAAAAAGAAAACACTCAATCCTTTATTTCATAGTGAGTTGATTAAATTTTGTTTTATTTTTTATTTAAAAAAAACTACAATAGAATTTATAATTTTCAATATAAAAAATTTTATTTTAATGAAAAGTTGTAAAAATTGTCTGTCTCTAAAATATAATTATAGATTTTTACTTATAAAAAAGTAAATTATGTGAGGGAAAATTTAGATAAATTAGTATTGTATGTTTAAATATATATATATATATATATATATATATATATATATATATATATATATATTGTATGATATTATATTAATATTTAATATATTTTTTATTTTTATTTTATAAATTGTTTTATTAATCATAAGAAAAATACACAATTAAATATATAAACGTGCAAGGCACGTGGTTAAAAACTAGTATGTTGAAAGTGTGGATACTAGTATCCATAAGGACGATGCAAGCCTGGATTCAACGAAAAAATACAAACAACGGGATTTCATGTAAGTGTACATATCAACACAATACACTAACTGTGTTGTCAGTGTGGATGTTGAGCTTGTAGATACCAATATACACAGAGACAGTGTTGGACCAAATCCACCAAGGAGAATGCAACTCGGAGAAGGATAATGTTGATTTCCTTAAGTCAGTGGTAAGTGATGTTTTTACACCAATATATATGGTTAAATACAAGTTGTAGCTGAGTAATAGTCCTTACAATTTTGGATTGTGTCAACAAGGTCCTCAAAGACGAGGTTTTTAAAGCACTTTACATTGTCAAGGAAGATGGCAAGAATCGGGTTTAATTATTGTATTAACTATATGTATATACTCTTATGTACATAGAGATTCTAGAGATATATACCTTTATCCATATGCAAGCAGTTGATAGAGTTATTGAGTATGATGTTTGTTTGTATATATACATATATAAATATATATTGTTATACTTATTGTGTTTCTGTACCTAATTACTTTTGTGTTTCTACGTATGTGTTGTTATACACACATAAGTATTAGGTGATTTTGTACGAAAAAATGTATATTGACAGTTCAACATAAGTTTTTTCATGATTAAGAATTTAGATTTTTTGTTTAAATGATGCTAATTACGGTTTTAGATTTAAATGTCACATTCGGTTTCTCCCTTCCTAAGAATGCTCCTTTTTTTTTTTGTTTCTCCCCTCCTTAAAATGCTCTTTTTTTAGTTGGTTAGCCTCTTGTTAAAATTAGATTTCCTTTCCTCCTTATTATGCTCAATTTATTAATTAAAATCACATTTAGTCATGTATTTAATTTCTAAACAAGTTTAGTCATTTTTCAAAGGGATATCCTAAGAAATGGCCAAAAATTTCAGGGTATTTCTGAAAAATGGCCAAACTGTATTTTTTTTAATGAAAAATGGCCAAATCGATTTTCTAACCTATTTTTGTGGGATTGGAACTCCCATTTTTACCCTTGGGTCATTCCCCACGTTTCTCCTCTATATTTGTGCAGCCTTATCTGATGATATTTAAAAAAAAAAAATGAAAATCTGTAACCTCCAATTCCATGAATCAAGGAATGATAGTTACAGAATCAATCCTTTGTCTTCCCAAAATATACCTTTTTTGGCTTTGGTTTTTCAGAATTTACAACATCAATTCTCTCTCTTCATTTTCTTATTAAAATGGTGGGTCCTAGCTTTAGTCAAATTGTCCTATTTGTGAAAAAATGGTTTATATCTATATAAACCAAAAAGTTAGAAGAGAATCGAAGCATGCATACCCTTGAATGTCGACACAACCTCTTCAAACTCCTGAATGTTCTCTCGAATGTCTGCGTAAATACAGTGTAAATTTGTCGAGTGTCTGTGTAAATACAGTGTAATTCTGTCAAGGGGTTTGAGAATCGGGTTGAGGGTTTTGGTTTCGTCCGGGGTTTGCTAGAAGGAACGAGGAATGTTGGAGAAGAATCAGTTTTGGTCTTTCCCGAAGGAACGAAGAATCGAGAAGCTGAAAGGGTTACCTTCGAAGAACGGTACGGTTTCTTTTTTTTCTTTTTCTTTTTTTTTTTTTAAATGGGGTTTCAAAGAGAGAATATGAAGAGTTTTTGGTCAATTGCTTTTATTTTCTCATTTACAGTGATATTAATGGGATTTGTGAGTCTTTTTATTTTCTCTTTTTGAAATTGTTCATGTTTGATATGATGTTTTAGGTGCAACACTTAATGATGTCTACCAAATGTTATCACTGGCATTTTATTCTTGAGCTGATGTTTTAGATGCATGAAGTTGTTCTTCATTTTTTATTTAATCCTAGTTGCAACAGGTAAGTTATTAGTTGTTCTTGATTTTTGATTGAATCCAATATATTGTGGTTAAATTTTGAGTTCTGCTATTTTTTCTCTCTTATTTGAACTTAGATTTCTTGTTTTAAATTTAAGTTACCAGATTTATTTGTTTAATTTGAAATTATGTTATTGATTTGGTTGTTGAATCGTAAGAATCCTAGATTTTCTCCCTGATTTACAGTGTATTTTTGGTTTAATTTGAAATTCTGTTATTGATTTGGTTGTTGAATTAATCAGAATATGTGAATTTAAATTTCTTTGTTTTAAATTTAAGTTCTCATATTTATTTGTTTAATTTGAAATTATTTGGTTGTTGAGTTAATCCCTAAAAATCCTAGATTTTCTCCTTGGTTTTATACTGTATTTTCGGTCTAATTTATTTA
Source organism: Luffa acutangula (assembly GCA_036850905.1). Taxonomy (NCBI): domain Eukaryota; kingdom Viridiplantae; phylum Streptophyta; class Magnoliopsida; order Cucurbitales; family Cucurbitaceae; genus Luffa; species Luffa acutangula. The sequence goes on along the minus strand of CM072091.1, from coordinate 44,893,874 downwards.
TGAATGTTGGGTATTTTCGTCCACTTTGTTGCCAAAAGAATTTACTAAAATTAGCTTTTGGTCTTTTCTCATAATGAAAACACGAATGGCCATTTTTCAAAACAGCTATTTTAAAATGGCCATTTGTCTGGTTGCCCCTTTTTCAAATCCCCTATTAAATCTCTAATAATTAGGGGGCGTTTGGACCCCAATTGAATTGAGTTGAGCTCAACGTTTGGGCCACGGGATAAAATTTGCAGCGCTTATGAACAAGAATAGGCAAATCCTTATATATGGCCATATATTTTTTTAAAATGGACAAACAGATTTTTTCAAAGAAAAATTTTATACCATTTTTTTAACTTATTTTCGTGAGGATTGTTTTTCCAATTATAACCTTGAGTCAAGTTTCACGTTCACACCGAAGTCATTGTCTGATTTAATTTAAAAAACAAAAAAAACAAAACAAAATAGTTTATCTCATCAAGGAATTATAGTATTTATCTTCTCTCTCATATCTCTCAAAATTCAAATTCAAATTTTATATTTATTAAAAGTGAAAATTACATAGAAATTAGGTTTTCATTTTTAATTTTCGATTAGATTCTTAGATTTTAATTATCTAATCAGCATTTTCATCGTTTTTTTCCCAACTTTTAACCAACTTTTAATAAATTTTATCTTTATTAACTTTTAATAAATTTTATCTTTATTAAAAGTGAAAGATCTAATCATAGGTATGTTGAATATTGTATTTTGTATTTATCTATCATTATTTTTCTCTTTGTATCCTATTTTTTTAGTATAATGTATTTTTTTTTTAATCTTTTTCAAAGTCTTCAATGATTTTCAAATGAAAGTCGTTTTTGGAGGGAGAATTGAATGGAGAAAAGTGCCACGAAGAAAATGAGAATATAACTGAAATCTTGAATTAGTTAAATCAAATATATAATTCAAATTAAACGAAATCAATTAGGAACCATTAAACAACAAAAAAAAAAAAATTGAAGAATACAAAATAACTTAAAATCTATATATAATTGGTTAAAATTTTAATACTGATACATAATAAATAAAAAATCTAGAAGCCAACCGTGGGACGCAAGAAAATACCATGTATTTAGATAAAGAGTATGCCAATAACAGTGTCTTATTTCTTCGTAAATAAAAAATTTAACATCGATTCACACAAATACCATGCACTCAATCTGTATTTATATTTCTTTTAACCTCAAAAAGATTAAATTCACCAACAAATTAAATCCAAATTCTCTCTGTGATCGATGTCGCACTTGACCAGAATCTCATGGAGATTTTTCCACCGTCGAAAAATCTAGTCTTGGTCGGAAAAAAAAATCCATAAAGATTTATTTACTGAAAATGCAAAACAGATAGACAAACAATTAAATGGATTCCATGAAGGTTTAGATTAAAAATTTCTCATTAGAAGTATATGAAATATTTCCAACAAAGCAATTATGACCTTGAGCATGTCAATGTATATATAATCCTCACAAAGACCTTTATTGTTCAAATTAATCAATCGGAATCCCATGGAACAAAAATTGACAAACCCCCCTCTATCACAACAATACAGAAGAAAAAAAGAATAGACTAAGGGTTAAAATTCAACACAAATTCAAGAAAAAATTGAAGGGCTGCATTTCAACTCAACTCCATAACAGTACGCTTCTCCTTGGATCCGCTGCACTGTCTCACCGCCACCAAGTGAACAACTCTATTAACGTTATCCGCCGTTGTGGGCTCCTTTGCTCCGAAGTTCATATTCGTCAATGCGACGTCGCTTTCTTCATTGTTCTCAAAATCATGCCATCGGTTACATTAGAATCCCACTCGACCTTTTTTTAGGAGAAAAATATAACAATAAGCAAAGACGAAACTAAAAAGAAGATGTTAAAGGTGCAATTAGAATTTTTGGACCCTTTGATTTTTGATTTGTAAGAAAGGGTCCTTTTTTAAAATCTCTTATTTTTGGACCCTTTGGTGACTTTAATGATGTAAAATGTCCATTATAGCCTCTCTTCAATTTTCAAAATAGGAAAATTAGTTTTCTCACCAACCACATCAAATTTTCCACCAATTCATCCATATATAATATATTCGTAATTTATTTTTTTCAAATTGGTTAAAATAAATAAATCTTAAGTATAATAAAGAAACTTTTAATTATTCAAAACATTAAAAAAAAAAAAAAAAAACCCACTTACTTTAAGAAAACGATTTTCTAAAATTAAAAAAAAAAAAAACATGTCGCTTACTTTAAAAAGAAAATTTTCTAAAAATATTAAAAAATAAAAAATAAAAAATAAAAATAAGATGAAGTCTGGTCGAAGGTGGCCAGGCTCCTTGCATTCCTGGCTGAATTTTGGCCGGGAATGCATGAATCCCGGTCCGAAGGTGGCCAGGCTCCTTGCATTCCTGGCTGAATTTTGGCCGGGAATGCATGAATCCCGGTCGGGATTCATTATTTTCGGCTGGGATTCATTAATTTGGCCCGATTTGCATGATTTCCAGCCAAAATTCGATCGGGAATGCATGAATCCAGACCATTTTCGACCGGGATTTACTAAATTCGGTCGGAATTCATTAATTTTTGCCAAATTTAGTCAGTGGTTGCATGATTATTTGTCAAAATTCGATTGGGATTCATTAAATTCTTGGGCAATCGGATTCTGTCGAGCGTGAGAGGGAGAAAAAGAGAAATAGACCTTTGAGAGCGTGAGAGGGAGTGAGAAAATGGCAAAATGATATTTTCGCAGCCCAAGGAGTTCCCAAATAAGAGGTTTTAAAAAAGGGCCCCTTTTTACAAATGAAATATCAAAGGGGCCCATAAAGCCCAATTTCCCAAGAGTTATGTGGGTGTATCTATCGATTGATGATGCTATGAACCCATGGAGGACCTTCTTCTAGTCAAACTTCAGAATGTCTTGTAGTGCGAGCATGATTAGCTAACATGTAAGCACTTTTGTTGCCTTCTCTATATATGAATGAAAATCCCCTGATATGCTTAATTGTGGAAAGGTGTCTGAGATCGCTTATTAAGGGAGCAATCTCATTAAAATGATGGTATCGATCATGGAGTAAATTCCATACAATTTTAGAATCTGTCTCCGTCCAAACTGGTGAGATGCTTGATTCTAATGCTAGTTGAGCTCCGTCGACTAATGCCTGAGCATCTGCCCATTCCACTGAGCAACACATTCTCTTGAATTTTTCTGCAGCCACCATTATCTCTCCTTTCGAATTACGTATGATTATGCCTTCACCTATCTCCCCATTGGCCACTGCTGCATCCACATTCAGTTTGAAATGAGTGTGGGGTGGCAATGTCCAAACGATGGTTTGAGCATTGTCTTCACGTCTCATGCTCCCTTGGCCTTCATGTCCGATTGATTATGCTTCCTTATGTTCATAAGTAATAATGGATGCCCATACAATAGGTTCCTCGTCTGCCTGAGTATGCTTCTTAGTCCCTTGAAAAACTGCCTTGTTTCGGTTATTCCGAATGGCTCACAAGGATGTCACAAAGATCACCAAGTCGTCTAGCAAGAGCATCTCCTGTGCCTTACAAAAGAGATCAAGAACATTAGTAAAATGGTCATTAAGGATGGGATGCACCAGGCTTCTTTACCTTCTTTCATCCCCACAAAATATGCAATACAGTTTCATTTTCTTTTCCACATAACGGACATTGCAGGTCACAATGGACATGTCGACTGACAAGATTCACTCTGGAAGGTAGAATATGAAGGCTTGCTCGCCAACCAAATATCTTAATTTTGGTCAAGATTTGCAATTTCCATAATGCCTTCTACCATTGAGATTTATCGGAGTCAGATGATGAATCCTCTTCTTAATGATCATCCATAGCAATTTTGTATTTGCTTCGAACCATGTACTTTCCTCTTTTGTCATAATGCCAAAAGAAGTTTTCTGGGTGACTACCTCCTACAATCGGGACATCTTGGATTTTTTCCACATCGTCCTGCACAAAAAGATTAGTTAGTAGCTGAAAATTCCATATGTTGCCTATCAATTATAAGACTTTTTACTCTTCTGTCTATTATTGGTCGTTGTGGTGAAAGCAATATGAAGGTTTTAGGTCTGAGAATCCATTGATCTTCATAAATGTCAATCGATTTCTCATTTCCAATTCTCCAGCATCCCCCCGTCATTGCTAACTCTTAACCCCATAATATCCTCCGCCATACATAAGATGGACGACCTCCCATCTTTGCCCTTAGAAATTCGTCCTTGGGGCAGTATCTCGCTTTCAAGATTTGGGCCAATAGGGATTGTGGTCAGTGTAAAAGTCTCCATGTGTGCTTTGCCAAAAGAGCTTGATTGAAAAGTCTAATATCTCTTAAAGTCATTCCTCCATTCTCTTTTGGTTTTGTCATGGAACTCCATTTCAACCAATGAATCTTTCGTCCTTGTTTAGAGCTTCCCCACCAAAAATTAACCATCATCCTATTTAGATCATGGCAGTACCCCTGTGGTAGTTTAAAACAAGTGAGGGTGTAGGTGGGGATTGTCTGTGCCACTGCTTTTATAAGGACCTCCTTTTCCAGCTGTGGAAAACATCTTCCTTTTCCAACCTTGCAGGACCTTTTGGACTTTGATTGTGATGTAGTTCAATGAGGCCTTTTTATTTCTAGATAAAGATGACGGGCAACCGAGATATTTTCCATGATCCGGGACTGTTTTGGCCTTTAGAATGTTGGTCAAATAGGCCTGATTAGTACTTGTCATTCTTGTTCCAAATGCAATTGTTGATTTATCAAAGTTAATGATTTGACCAGCAGTCGCCTCATAAACTTTCAAAATTCTTTGCACTTCAATAAATTCCTGATCTTCTTGAGCTTTTAGGAATGATAAGTTGTCATCTACAAAAAAAAAAAAAAAAGGTGAGAAATAGCTGGTGCCGATCGGGCAATTCGAGGACCAGAATTTTTTTTTAAGATCTCAACCTTTATTAATAGGCTAGTTAAACCTTCAGCACAGATCATAAATAAATAAGGCGATAAAGGGTCTCCCTGTCTAAGCCCACAAGTGGGCTTAAAAGTTTTAGTACAGATTCCATTGAGGAGGATAGAAAAAGACACGGTTTCAACACAAATTCCAATCCTATTAATCCATGACGAGCTAAAACTCATGATTCTTCTAAGAAAGTTCACTCCACTCTATCATATGTTTTACTCATGTCCAATTTTATGGATGCATAACAAATTTTCTTTGACCTTGAGCCTTTTATGAAATGCAAACATTCATAACCAATAATAATATTATCAGCTATGAGTCTACCAGAAATGAAAGCACTTTGATTTTCAGATATTATAGCATGAAGAATCGTTTTTAATCTATTGGCAAGCACTTTTGCAATGATTTTATAGGACACATTACATAAGCTAATAGGTTGGAAATCATTCACCGTGCATGGGTTTTCCTTCTTGGGGATTAGAACAATCGTTGTTGCGTTAATTTGATCTAGAAGTTCCCCCTCATTAAGACATCGAAGACAAGTGCTGATAACCTTTTCTCCAACAATATGCCATTATTTTTTGTAGAAAAGAGTTGTCAAGCCATCTGGTCTGGGGGCTTTTGTTGGGTGCATTTGCTTTAAAACCTCCTCCACCTCCAAAATGTCGAATGATTAATCTAAATGAACATTCATCTCTTCTGTGTACCCTCAATGTGGTAGCTTGTACGATTTCATTTGTTGCCTGCACATCTAAAGGAGAAGATTTAAAAAGTTCAGTGTCATAATTTAGAAAAATACGTTCAATATCCTCCCTGCGATCAAAACATTGTCCATTGGGTCAACAATTTTTTGGATTTTATTTTTCTGATGTCTGAAAGTGGCTTTTGAATGGAACCGTTTTGTATTATGGTCCCCCCATTTGAGCCATTCTTCCTGCGAGTGTTGTTTCCTGTAAATTTCCTCCTCCAGAAAGATGTTGTCTAATCGTTGTTTCCGTTGGACCTTATCTTGTATTTTGTGGGGAAAATATAATCTTTTTATTTAAAACATAATCTATACGAATAATTTAAAATTAAATTAGGAGAGAGGTATGGTTTAGACACACCCTCCTTATTTTTAGGATGAAAGATGTTGAAAGTTCAACCAAGGGTAAAATAGGAACTCTGGGATCAAACACACTTCTCATGTTTTGGCCTTTTTTTTTTTTTTTTTTTTTTTTTTTTTTTTTTTTGTCTATCTCAAGGTGTTAAATTTCGGTCAACATACCGAAATTCCGATCAAAATTTCGATATGTCGACCATGTCGACATATCGAGGGAAGTGTCGTTATTTTCCCCATGTCATCGAAATCTCGAAATTTCCTTCGAAATTTTGAGATTTTGTCGACATATCGTCTTTTAACTTACTTTTTTTTCTTTCTTTTTAATAACTCAATGTTTCACGTCACAGGCGCAATTATTGCACCTATGACACTGACAAAGCCGCCTGACAGTCTACCAGGCGACCATACTTTTATTTAATTTTTTTTATTATTTTTTCTTTTTTAGTTTTTTTTTTAAGTTTTTAACTTAGTTTCTTTATTTTTTTCTTCACCGTTTGGTTTTATTTTTTTAATTTCTTCTTTTTTATTTTTTTTTGAACCTTTTTTTCTTTATTTACAATTTGATAAATCATTTAATATTTTTTTTTAGAAAAGATAAGTCATTTGATATTTGATTAAATGATTATAAATTTCATTGTAAATGAATAATTATGTTTTAATTTATTTAATCAATAAGATGGTCTTTTTGGTATTAGCCATTTTAAAATTTTATATTAAATTTTATATTCAAGAATTCAGAATTATTTTGTTATCAATATTTCATATCTATTTTAATTTTTTTAATTAAAGTCTCATTTAATAGTTCAAATAAGTTTAAAGATTCTTGTTCGTATCAACATTTTAATAACATTTTCATCTAAATATTGTTTTATTTTTTAGATATGATGATAAAATAAAGGGTCAAATAGCCTAATTGAGTCGCAAACAAACTTTCATGGACTAATTCAAACAATTTCAACCATTTCCATAAATCTTCCCGAAATGTCACTCGACATTTCCATCGACATCAACATTTCCATAAAATCTGGACCTCAACATTTCCAGCATTTTAAACTTTGGTCTATCTATCTAAATCAGTTATTTTATTGTGTAATTTACAAGGATTTCCTTCATTTTTCTTGTAACACCCGAGTTAGGAGGGGTACATGAATGAACCGAGGTCACATCCGAATGAGAGGGATCCTGAAGACATGAAAGTATAGTCAAGATAAGCTTAAAAGAATCGAGAGATACTACCTATACCAACAAGGTGCACCTTCCTTTTCAGTGACTCAATCATAGGAACTTTGAAGTAAAACGTGCTTGGCTTGGAGAAGTTCTATGTTGGGTGACCTCTTGGGAATTTTCCTAGGAAGCATGTGAGTGAGGACAAAACATGCTAAAAGGACCCCGTGTTGGTTTGTGGAGACAGTCTTCACTCTTGGAAGCAGTTTAAGACGAGTATGGTAACGTGGCCAGGTCGCAAGGGAATATCAGGGCCTTAGGTGCCGAATCCGGATTCCGAATCCTGGGCCTGGGGTGTTACAGATGGTATTAGGAGAGGAACCTCTCCCAGTAGGATGTGGTTTGGGGACGAACCAAGGCGGAAGCTGGTGGGCATGTAACACCCGAGTTAGGAAGGGTACATGAATGAACCGAGGCCACATCCGAATGAGAGGGATCCTGAGGACATGAAAGTATAGTCAAGATAAGCTTAAAAGAATTGATGGAAACTACCTATACCAACAAGGTGAACCTTCCTTTTCGGTAGCTCAATCATAGGAACTTTGAAGTTAAGCGTGCTTGGCTTGGAGAAGTTCTATGTTGGGTGACCTCCTGGGAATTTTCCTAGGAAGCATGTGAGTGAGGACAAAGCATGCTAAAAGGACCCCGTGTTGGTTTGTGGGGACAGTCTTTACATTTCCCCCTAAGTTATGTACCAATACACCTCTTCTCTCTCTTTCGTTTCTGTCCCTCATTCCAAATCTAGGTTTCACATTCTCTCTTACCCAAACTACACTCAATCCATGACCATGGACTGTCGTAACCCATAATCAACGACGAAGATGGTGAACTACAGCGGTGACGACTGTACATGAATCAAAATCAGAGCTAGATTTGGGCTAGACGGCAGTAGCGTGGGTCCAGTTCAATGTTCTTCTTCGCAGCAGCTCGTGATGGCTGAAAGACGGCGTGAATGCGGGTGGCTATTGCTGCTGGCGACAGGTCACCAGCGATGAGACCCTTGACAACACACGGCAAAGGGCAGAAGAAAGAGAGAAAGAAAGAAGACGAGGGTGAGGGTGAGGAAATTAGGGGTGTACACAGGTTGGGTTGGGGGGATTTTTTGGACCAACCCGAAAATTCGAGTTGGTCGGGTTGTCGACTTGAATAAACCAAATTTTCGGGTTGGGTTGGGTTGTCGGGTTCTCTTTTTTCTTATTTTTTACTACTTAAACATGGAGGAGGGACGGGGTTAATTTCTCCAATAATGTAATTTAAAAAAGAAATGACAAAATTAAGGTAGTTTTAAAAATTATAATTTTAATAATGTACTTAAAATAAAAAATTACAAATTAGAGGTGGAAGTTGAAAGTATTGACAAAAGTAGGGTGATAACAAATCGTGTACCATGTACACGAGTTTACCTTGGTTGACGTGGCGATGAGGTGTACATTGGACCAGATACACAGATTGAAGGGAAAGAAATCGTGTACCATGTACACGATTTCTGCATTTTTTGGAAAAAAAGGGAAAACATCTTACCATCTACAGTGTTGGATTTCGAGCGAGCTGCCATATGCGTGGAGTAAAAATAAAAGAATTCTACAACAAAAGTCAAGTACAGAAACAAAAACACATTCACTCTTAGAAACAAAAACACATTGAACGACCGTATCCTATTTTCACATTGAAAGCTACTTTTGGTGGAGTAGCCGTGTCCTATTTTCACATCCACTCCCAACATTTCTTCTTCTAACCCCACCTCCGAAAAGCCTTAAAACCAACTCAAAATTGTAAACAAACTCCAAAAAAATAAAAAAAACCAAAATGAAGAAAGAAGAGTCGCAGCAAATCACCAACAGGGGAAGAGGTTTTTGCAAATGGGTTTTGATGGAATTGGTTTCTAAAAGGAGAGATTAGAGAATAAGCCCAAGAAGGAAGCTGGGAGCTCAGTTTTAGAAAAATACCCATTTGAGTTTCATCCATGAAATACTCGGAGACCACGACCTATTTTTTTTGTTTGAGAATGAGCATACATCTGAACGACGTCAGACAATGGACGGCGATGGAATGGCGGCAGATGATGGACGGCAACGGAACGACGACAGACGATGGACGGCGACGGAACGACACGAGGGAGAAAAGAAAAAAACTCTGAGGTGGGTCTGTCGGCGCAAGGGAGAAAAGAAAGGATGGGGATAGAAATTTTTTTTTTAAAAGAACTCGCGTACCGCGTACGCGAGTGTTCTGGCGGCATCCCTGGCACACATGTCAGCAGATGTGGTGTGCCACCTACGCAAATCGCGAACATGGGCCGTGATTTAGCCCGTAATCGCAAACATGGACCACGATTTATGAAACTCGTGACCAATGTCCACGATTTGTCTACTCTAAATTTGGAATTAGTTTCAAATCTACACTTTTTTTGTTATTTTTATTTTAAACTACATTATTTATGAAAAAAATCCGGAGGGAGGCCCATGTTTATTTTATTATTTTAATATTTTTTATTTAAAAAATTTTTAAAAATAATTTTTTATAAAATAATAGTACCCGTCAGCAACAGTTAGGAGTTAACAGAAAAATTGACGGCTGGGACCAAAGTGCTCTTTATCTCAAACCTCAGGGGTATTTTTCTTGAGTTTGAAAATTCAGGGACCAAAGTGTCACTTAACTCAAACCTCAGGGACTAAAAGTGTATTTTTCCCTTTTTTAATTAAATAAAAAAAGGAACTTTCATTAAAGAAGTTGAGAATAGTTACAACAACCATAGTTAATTTGGGGGCAAACCAAATAGGTACACTAGCGCTCTGTTTTCCGCAGTGAGGAAAACTCCTGTTTAAAAAAAAAAAAACATGCTTGTTAAGCGACGCAGTGGACTACTGTGTTTGCCTCCCTTCGACAATGGTTGAAGCTCACTGATTCGAAGGCTGAGGAAATAAACCAAATGGCCTCCACCATGTTTTTCAATTCCGTGAAATCTTCTGCATTTTCGTTTATGGCGCTGATGACCTCCATGGAGTCGGATTTAACCTCCAAGGGAATTCGATCGCGTTTACACGTAGATTCCATGTACTTGAGCCCTTCCCATATCACTTTTGCTTCAAGCGATTTAATGTTCCATCTCTTTTTTAGTTTTTGCAATCTGAGGCAAATCAAGGATCCACCATAGTCACGCACTTGTATTCCGATTGATCATTGTAGTTTCTTTTAAGTTTAAATTTCATTTTAGTCATGAACTCTTAAGTCCGTCCTAGTTTAGTTCTTAAACTTTCAAAATGTTCATTTTGATTCTTAAACCTTCAAATTTGTTCTACTCTAGTCTCTGAACTTTCAAAATGTCTATTTTAGTACCTAAACTTTTTAAAAAATAATCATTTTGGTATTTCTTAAGTTACTTTTATACTTCAGATGCATTTTTGCCTAAGGTTCATCTCTAACTTATTTGACTTGAAATCCTGTCTCATATTAACAATCCAACACACATACTCAAAGCATGTCATTAATTTGTTAAAATCGAAATAAAAATAAGGACCAAAATAGTAATTTTTTTAAAGGTCAAAGACTAAAATAGACATTTTAAAAGTTTAGGAATCAAAATAGAACAAACTTAAAAATTCAAAGACTAAAATGAACATTTTAAAAGTTCAAGGACCAAAATAGAATAATCCTACAAGTTTAGGGACCAAAATTGCATTTAAACCAATAAGTTATTTAGTAAATGAATACTAAATTATTGTGATTGAGTTATAAAGTCTCCAAGGACATACTATCAATTTTTTTTTTCTTTTTTGTTGATAATATATAATTTTTTAAATAATTATTTAAAAGGGTTGGTTGCAAGGATAGCAATATGGGTCAAAATAATTGCAAATCTAGCAACCCACAAAAAAAAATTGCAAAAATGGCAAAATCTAATAGTTTGTGTGTTGCATTTACTAAAATACCCCTCCAGATTTTCTTTCACTGATAGAAAGTTTTTCTATCACTGATAGAATTCTATCAGTGATAGAAATTTTCTATCACTGATAGAAAGATTTTCTATCAGTGATAGAAATTTTCTTTCACTGATAGATTCTATCATATGATAGAAAATTTGTCTACTACTGATAGATTCTATCGGCGATAGATATTTTTCTATCACTTGTTCGGTGTTCTATCAATATTTGGTTGTTGTTATTTGGTTTTCTATCAGTGTTTGGTTTTTGTTTTTCAGTGTTTGATTTCTATAATCGTTCGTTTTTGCTTTATTTTTCAATGCTCGATTTCACCTTGTATCATCATCGCTGATAGAAACAAAAGATGTTCTATCACTGGTAGAAAAGTATCAGTGATAGAAATATTTTCTATAACTCACGAAAAGTTTTTCTATCAGTCTCAGTGATAGAGATAGAAAGTTTTTCTATCACTCATAGAAAGTTTTTCTATCACTCATAGAAAGATTTTCTATGAATGATTGAAATTTTTTCTATCACTCATAGAAAAAATTTCTATAAGTGATAGAAGATTTCTTTCACTGATAGGTTCTATCAGGGATTGAAATATTTTCTATCAAGAGTTTTCTATCATTGATAGAATATCTTTCTATCACTGATAGAATATTAAAAATTCCTATCAGTGATAGAAATCTTTTTATCACTGATAGAAAGCTTTTCTATCGGTGATAGAAAGTTTTTTCTATCACTTATAGATTATATCGGTGATAGAAAGATTTCTATCGGAGATAGAAAGATTTTTATGGGTGATCTTTATCAAAAGTTTTTCTATGATTTTCTATAAAAAGTTTTTTTTATCACTGATAGAACCTATTAGTGATAGAAATTTTTTATCACTGATAGAAAAAGTTTCTATTAGTGATAGAAATCTTCTATTCTATCAGTGATAGAAACTTTCTATCACTGATAGAAAATTTTTCTACCACGGATAGAATCTATCAGTCATAGAAATATTAGTGATAGAAACTTTCTATCGCCGATAGAAAATTTTTCTACCACTGATAGAAATATCACTGATAGAATCTATCAGTGATAGAAATATCACTGATAGAAACTTTATTCTATCAGTGATAGAAACTTTCTATCACTAATAGAAACTTTATTCTATCACTGATAGAAAATTTTTCTACCACTGATAGAATCTATCAGTAATAAAAAGACTTTCTATCAGTAAAAAAAAATAAAAAAAAAAACTGATGAGAAAGAAGAAGATGGGCACACAGGGGCAATTTAGGAATATAAAAAATTAATTAAAAAATTTTGCCATATTTGCAAATATTTTTAAAAATTGCTATATTTGCAATTATTTACCTTCATGTTGCCACCCATTACAATTATCCTATTTAAAATGTTATAAATTTTCAATTTAAATTCCTATTTGTTTGTGTTTAGATTATTTGTTAAGTGTGAAGAAAAACCATTGTAATTTAAAAAAAATGGTATTATTCTTTTAGGGGCTGTTTGTTTGACGGTAATCCAAGATGTCCATCGAATGGGCATCTGGATTAACTCGTTTGTTTTGTGGTAATGTTGGATGCCTAGGAAATTCGGGATGCCCGGGCATCCTAGGATGCCCATACGGGAGGCATCCGAGGAGCTTATGATGCCCTCGTGAGAGATGGGTTTCAAAGATTCCCATGTTGAGGGCATCTTCGGATGACACTTTTACCCCTCAATTTTACAATTTGTATTTTATTTAAAAATAAATTAATTTATTCATACACTAAGAAATAACAATTTGTTTTTAAATTTTACATTAAGATGTAAAATAAATGATAGTTATATTGAATAATATTTTAATTTATTTTTTATTTATTCTCTTAATAATAATACTAAACTATATTAAACTAATAGCTAAATTAGCTAAAAATTAGTAAGGACATTATTGGTATTATACATAATCTAAGAACTTTCCAGTACAAAAATCCTGCAAAACAAACATAGTTATCTGAATATTCCCATATATTCTTATAAATTATTCCTCTTCAAGCCAAACACGGTTATCTAAAATGCCGGGCATCTATATTTCCGGGTATTTATAATTCCAGGCATCTGAATATTCCGGTTATCTAGATTCCCAAAAAACAAACGACCCCTTAAGAAAATGTTTGTTTTTAACTAATCAACTTAAAAAATTAGGAGATAAAATTTGACTGTGTGAGAAAGATACAAAATATATAAAACCTTGTAGCCATCATACTTGGCCCGACTTAATTTTTAGTAATAAAGTTTTAATTTTTCCAATATTTGATGTTCATTTTTTTTTTTTGTTCTCTTTGTTTGTTTTATTTTATTTTTTTCATTAGTTTTTTTATTGTTATTATATTTTTTTAATATTAATTTTTATCTTTATTCTTTTTTCCTTTCATGGTCTTTCATTTCCTTCTCCCTCTCTCTCCCCCTCTTTCTCAACTCACTCCCCCACTCTCTCCAACTCCCTCCCCTTATTTCTCAACCCATTTTCCAAGCTCTCCTGTGAAAGATAGTGAAGACAAAAACAAAGTGGAGGAAAAAGAGTGAGAAAAACACAAAAAAAAAAAAAAAGAGTTTTAGAGGAGGAGATTTTAGAGAGATTCGTAAGAACTCAGTTGTGATTTTCCTTAATCACCACAATTTTGGCGACCTCCAGCCAATGAACGTGGTCGCCACTGTCGCAGCCCGCACAGTTCCACCGCTGCCGCTCCAATTCAAAAACCCATATTGATTCCGGTGAGTTCTAAGGTGAGATTTGGGAGAGAGAAAAAGAAAGTTAGGAAAACAAAAAAATAGAAAGGATGTGAGAAGGAAGGTGAAGGTAAAGGTGGTGGGTAAAGGTGGTGGGCCCACCCTCCGTTATTTTTTTATTTTATTTTTTTGTTTTCTTTCTATCCATTAATCCTTTTGTTTAATCTACATGGTAACATATTTCATATTTTTAAATGTTTTTTAAAGTTTCCTTTCTTTTCATTTTGATTTTCACTTAAAAACTCTAAGTTAGAATTAATAAATTAATTCCAAATTAAATTTAATTGAGATTTCACCAAATCAATTTCAATTAGACTTTAACTTGAAATTTCTAATTTAAATTTCGTATTGGTTTTAATTGACTTTAATTTAGAGATCTTAAATCAATTGGAGCTTGTTTCAATTTCATTTTGATTCTAAATTTGAATTTCCAATTTAATTTCATTTTGGAATTTAAAAATCAATGTCAATGGTTCAATTTGGATTTCCAAATCTTGGTTTTAAATTCGTTCCATTTTAACTTTTAATTTAGAATTTTAGAAATAATTTCAATTTAGTTTTGAGATTTAAGATTTTATTCAAATTAAAATATCAAAGAAAAAAATTAAAATTTTATTTGAAGATTTCAAATCAAAACTAAACTAAACCAATTTAAGATTTTATTCAAATTAAAATATCAAAGAAAAAAAATTAAAATTTTATTTGAAGATTTCAAATCAAAACTAAATTGAAATTGATTTCAAAATTTCGAATTAAACCAAATTAAAATGGAACCAATTTAAAAGCAATATGAAATTGAAATTGGAAATCCAAATTGAACCAAATTGACATTGATTTTTAAATATCAAAATGATATTAAATTGGAAATCCAAATTTAGAATAAAAATGAAATTGAAATAAGCTTCAAATTAAAATTAAGTTGGAATTGAATTAATATCTCTAAATTAAAGTCAATTAAAATCCATACGAAATTCAAATTAGGAGTTTCAAGTTAAAGTCTAATTGAAATTGATTTTGTGAAATCTCAATTACATTTAAATTGAAATTAATTTATCAATTCTAACTGAGTTTTTAAGTGAATCAAAATGAAAAGAAAGGAAACTTTAAAAAACATTTAAAAATATGAAATATGTTACATGTAGATTAAACAAAAAGGATTAATGGATAGAAAGAAAACGAAAAAATAAAATAAAAGAATAACGGAGGGAGAGTGGGCCCACCACCTTTACCTTCACTTTCTTCCTCACATTCTTTCTATTTCTTTCATTTCCTAACTTTTTCTCTCTCCCAAACCTCACCTTAGAACTCATTGGAATCAATATGGGTCTTCAAACTGGAGCGGTGGCAGAACTGTGCACGTTGCGGCAGTAGCGACCACGTTCACTGGCTGGAGGTTGCCGAAATTGTGGTGATTCAAGGAAAATCACAACTGAGTTCTTAAGGATCTCTCTAAAATCTCCTCCTCTAAAACTCTCATTTTTTTGTGTTTTTCTCTTTCTTTTTCCTCCACTTTGTTCTTGCCTTCACTATCCTCCACTAGCTCTCCATAAGAAAGCTCGGAGAAATCGTTGAGAAATAAGGGAGGGAGTTGGAGAGAGTAGGGGAGTGAGTTGAGGGAGGTTGAGAAAGAGGGGGAGAGAGAGAAGAAAATGGAAGACCATGGAAAGAAGGGAAAAGAAAATAAAAATAAAAATTAACATTAAAAAAATTATAATAACACAAAAAAATAATGAAAAAAATAAAATAAAACAAACAAAGAAAGAAAAAAAATCAAATATTGAAAAAATTGAAACTTTATTACTAAAAATTAAGCGGGACAAAAAATGGTGTCTACAGACATTTTTTTTTTTATTATTTTGAAGGATAAAATTGAAAATTGAAAGTTTGTTGAGAAATGGATGTGATATGTGAGAATCTACCTCTAAAAGTGTTAGAAATAAGTGATCAACCAATTCAATCAATACATATGATGAAGGGTTGCAGCTTGAAGCTGAACAAGGCACTCATTCATCCAAAAGGCATAGTGAATCTAAAAGCCCAGATTCATTCACATCTTTAAAGCATTATGTACCTATTCAATTCATGTATTTGTACATATATGGATTTAAAAGGTTGAGGACTGAATCTAGGGTACATGGGTGAAGTGTTGGTTTTTTAGTTGTGACTATTCATTTAGTATAAAGAAATAGGGATGTAATTTGTCATTCAGACACAATTTGTAGTTGAATGATATTTTATATTGAGTTTAGTTTCTCAAGTTTTATCATTTTTGTATTCTTCTGTTTAGAATGTATGTTCTACAACTTCCAATCGAGTTTGATCAATTAGATCATGAAGAATTCGAAATCTCGAAGATTGGAACAAGTTCTCATTTCTTCTTCATCATTGATCAAAATTTTCAAGTAAAAATATGTAACTTTTTTGAAGTTGTTTTATCATCTCGTTATAAGGGTTATCTTTAATGTGTGATTGAGGTAGCTCTTTTACCATTTAGAAGATAAAGAAATCAAATATGCTCTGATACCAAATGATAAAGGAACTACCACCACCTCAGGGATCAAAAAAATCCTTTTGCAACAAGCATTTTCCCCTTTAATTAGGATAAATCCCCCTCAAACAAAACCTTCCCTTTTCACTTAAATTTTAGTAGTACATTGGTTTAACATTTTCTGGGATAATTTAGAAAATGAAGGGGGATGGATTTGAGATATTAGTGAGAAAGTTTAAAGCAATTAACATAATACAATCAACCAATATTCAAATGACTTCTAATTGTGTCTACTCCACTTCAATTTTCTTCTCTTCACCTGCATTCATAATTCCTCAATAAAATTTCTTCGTTTCATTATTCACTTCACATCTCTTTCTCAAAGAATGAGAAAAAAAATATGCAGCTGTGGCTGGAAAAACATACAAATAAGAGTCAGCAATGCAGATTTTCAGGTGGCTCAAAGAAAGTTGAGAACTTCTCCATTTACAAAGCCATGTTGCTGTGCTATACTTTATCTTTGTACAGTCATTTCACTCTTCACTGACCTTAATCAGGAAGCATCCCATCTGATAATCATCTATAGAAAATGTGTTGATTAAACAATATCCCCTCTTCTTTCAACTTGGAATCATTTCTATTTCCATTTCCATTTCCATCCAGTATTTGGTTGGCCTAAATTTATATAACTTCTTTAAAGGGTCCAGAATCATGCAATAGTTTCATCACAACCTTAACCTGCAAAGACAAGTAGTCCATTGTATCGATGAACGATTCAGAAGCATGTAGATATGGCATGTAAACAATGAGAACCCAAATCGAAAGCGGTTTTTTAGTTAACGATGTGTCACTTTGATGGGTATATACATGCGCAGAATAGGGAGAATGACAAGAAGCTATTGTCGAGATAAATCGTAGAGGACTGAGGGAAAACATCAACGCAAAGGGGAAGTTTGGTTAAACCATGGATTGAAGGTTGAATGAATCAATTAAAAAGGATAAACAAATGAACTCTCTAGAAAGAAATTTATTTGAAGAAACATTAAGAACTAATAAGGTTAATACCCTATTTTTGGTCCTTCAAGTTCCTCAACTTTCAAATGTTCTCTTGTAGTTTTATGCATATAATATCATTCAAGTCCTTGCTATTTCCAATAAGTAAATTATTTAGTAGGAACCTAATATACATGTGCATTTTAATTATTCACCCAACAGATGTAAATAGATGTATGTACGAACAAGTATTTGGTAATATAGTTAACAAAAATTTGATGGTAAAGACTAAAAAAACTTTTTATGCAAAGTTTAGAGATTAAAACGAAATACTTTAAAGTTGAGAGACTAAAGTCGCCTATGTGAAAGTTTATGAACCAAGACAAAATAAGCATAAAATTTTAGTAATCAAAA
This sequence comes from Luffa acutangula, assembly GCA_036850905.1. NCBI lineage: Eukaryota > Viridiplantae > Streptophyta > Magnoliopsida > Cucurbitales > Cucurbitaceae > Luffa > Luffa acutangula. The sequence continues at coordinate 44,875,975 of CM072091.1, read as the reverse complement.
TAAGATTTAACTCAGTGAGTAGCATTTGTAAGTTGCTTTCTATTTTCCATGTCACAATGCATAAAAGCTAGATTTTTGCAAATGATGCAACTTCCTGTTTATGGTTAAACCATAAATCATTGGAAGAAGGAACTTCTCCATTATGCTTCAATCAGTCACAGAGTATATAAAGTTACCTGATTTGCTTCACGCACTAGGAAGTCATTTATGGCCGTCCTGAAACCTTCATCTGTAAGATAATGACAGCTATAAGTAATCACAGGCATATAACCTCGTTGAATCTTATGCTCACCCTGAGCTCCTGCTTCTACTGTATCGAGATCAAGTTCAATAGCTGCTTCTATTGCCTGTGAGGAGTAACCAAAGGTTAAAGCTTCAAGCCCATTTCAGCATTTGATTGATAATATCTAATGACTTTTGGACCTTTTATTTAGGAAGTAGAATGAATATGAGTAACACTATTATAAATAAAGCTCGTTTTGGCATCAAGGTTCCTCAGTGTATGAAGGTGATTCACAGTAAATGACTCCTGTTATTAGCTCTGAAAATCCATGGATTGACCATCATCAAGTTCAGAGACATTATCAAGTATAAATCTATTTTTATGGTAGGTAATGGTTCCTTAAACCTCTTTCGTGGAGATACTCGGAATGTGAATCCTCGTTCTATGGTTCCTCGATCCCCTTTCCTTCCATTAGAAAGGTGTGGGAAGAACAAGGGGGAGGCTGAAAATTTGATGAGAAATTTATGAGGACAGTGACCTCAATTTTCGGAGGAGATATTTTGCTGCTACTATCTGGGGTACAATTTCCTCGGTGTTTTCAACTTCCCCATTACAAGCCATACCATTATTCTGAGTTTGTCCTGGTGGTGCTCAATGGTCATTCTTCCAGAAGCACATCAAATGCAAAGGTATCCTGGTATAATAGGTAAGAGGAGTTTCATGGGTACATAAAGTGGAATGGAACTGTAGGGATTTTGAAGGGGTAGGAAGATTTAGGAGAGGTTTGGGATAGTATCATTTTGAGCCCTTCTTGAAGTACTACTCTACTATTCATAGATATTTTTGGAGTTCTCTTTTTATTATTGCTACCAACTAGGAAGTTGGAGTTATGGTCTCCCTTGTATACATTATTCCGATGGAATTTTTTGTTCTCTTACTTAAAAGATGTACTAATATATACAGAACGAGGCCACAAGCATCAAGGTCCAATAAGCTGATAACCGTACAACAAGATCCTAGAGCAAAGAAACTCAAGTTTTGGCAGCCTCTCACATTTCTTGGGATATATTTATTAAGAAAAATCTTGAAAGCAAACAAGAGAGAGAGAGAGAGGGACGAACAGATTTGGTTATTTGACACTCAGACTTGAAAATATCTATTATATGGATGCAGTGAAATAATGATACACACAGACACACCTGGTAATAACAGGCTTCAAAATGTAAACTTGGATAGTATGCTCTAGGGTGACAACCCCACAGCCGTCCAAATAAGGTATCTCCTCCAATGAGATTGAGCGCTCCAGCAACAAGTTCATCCCCTTCTTCTGCAGTAACTAGTAACACTTGATCTCCCATCTTAGAGGCCATATTACGAAAGAAATCCCGAGTGAGATAAGGGGTGCCCCACCTATGAAAAACCATTACTGAATACAATTAAAGTATTTTCATGTATCTATCAATTCATCATCCTCGTCAAAAAATGGCAGCAACAAAAAAAATTTCTTAATCTCAATTGGCAGGCAAATGAAAGGGGTTGATAGTAAGGACCAAACTTGTTATCAGTAGTGTTCCTGTAGAATGTATAGAATGAATCCCAATGCTTATCCTGCCAAAACATTACAACAAATGATGCCCGTGCCCCTAATTCTTTTGCAGTAAGATAAGCAATGTTTGCCACAAACAACAATACATTAGCTAGAATTTACAAGAGACTGTTTATTATCATTTATTATCGTTGTATCATTATTCTGCAGACTCATTTAGACGCTCGAGTACAAGGATAGTTTTTCTAAAATATCAAATTTATTCAATCCTATCCAATGTTAATAAAAGATAAACAGATCCAGTTTGTACCTTTATTTCATAACCCCGAAGACGTTTCATGGTCAAATTTTGAGCCACAATCTGCCACAGAAAGTCGACAAAGATAAACTACAAATTTATAGCCACTACAAGCTTGGGAAATTACTATACTATTCAAAACTTCAACTGTAAAAAACAGTAAAACAATCAACAAACAATAATGAAAATATCTTAGCTATAAAAGCCAATTGATTATTTTGTTCTTCATTGTAATTTTTATTCAGGACACCCATGTATGTCCTATTTATATGACATCGAGTTCTCTCTCTTAAGTCATAACAGTTTGTCAGATTACAGGGTATAACAGCTATCTAAGGACCGTTTAGGCTCTCTCAGTTACAAATGGTCATTAGACAAGACTGCACATTAAAGCATGCAGATTTGACCAGAAGTAAAATGAAATTTCTAGTCTAACTCAAATCATCATAGAGACTCCAAATCCATCAACTTCTGGTGAAATAGTGGATTGGATTACGTTGGTATCTTAACAAATAATGGAATAATAATTAAAAATATTGACCTTTTTGCGCTCCTGACGAATATTTTTCCTCTTACTTTGCTTCATATCCATTAAAAACTCATCAAAGCTGCAGAAGATAGAAGGGAGAAGAAATTATCCATGACACTGAGAAACGTGCAGTATCTATTGCATTTCAAGGGAAAAATATAAGAAGAAAGAGGTTAGCAGTTAACCATTGCACATCAAATGTCGCAACAAAGTTGGCAACTTTCAGCTTCAAATAGAGAAATAATTGATGCCACCGAACTTGGTATTCAATTTAAATGAGATTTAAGAAAAATAACCAAGTTAAAGAAACAAGAAAGAAGAAACGATTAATTTAAGTCAGAAAAAGATCTACAAGGATACACTTAAAGTTCAATCCACAAGTAATAACCAACCTTTACAAAAGCAAACATGATTGCAAACTTGCCATTCAACTGTCTACAATTAACAGAAAAGCTATGACGAAGTACAAACTAATGCCATAATGTATCTATCCTTAATTTCCCAAATCCCTACATAAACCATAACCACCATTCTTAATAAACTACCAGCTAATTACTACATTCCTTTTTTTTCCGAAACTTCTACCATAACATTTCTAACAGTTGATAAGAAAAGATCTAAAAGCATTGAATGAATTTTTGTAGGTTTGGTGCCTTCCTCAGTTCATTTACTCAAGGAAATGTTCTCTTTCTTATCGATAAAATAAAAATAAATTACATTAAATTCAAAATTCAAAATTCAAAAAGGGAGAAGAAGAAAAAACCACCGGGTGAATCATCTCATACTAAAGCAGAAGAAATGATGAATAAATAATCTAACTCTTATCCCCCCTTGTGGCATGAGATAAGCTTAACATACAGATGGTACCTTTCCATTGAATATGTTAACATGAATCAACCTTTTTCTAAGAACTCCACTGACAGAAAAATTGAACTATTACAAAACACATTTTTATCATCAACTAAAGTCCCCATCTCTATTTGCAACAAAATCTGGAAGCACAAATGCCCAAAAAAAGTCAAAGTTTTTTTGTGGTCCCTTGCATATTGTAGCCTTAATACCGATGAGAGATTGCAAAGGAAATTTAGCCACTTGGTCTCTATCTCCATCAACTTGTAGAATGTGTCTTAAATCTAATGAAACCTTAGACCACCTGTTTATTCATTGTGATTTTGCTAGTAAGGCGTGGAATTTTATAGCGAATCTTCTGGGCTTGTCCTTTTGTGCCTCGAAGAAGGTTGAGGATTGGTTAAATGAAGGTTTGGCCGCGTGGAATCTTAAGGGGAAGGCCAAAATCATTGCTAGCTGCACGTTCAGAGTTGTCCTTTGGAATCTTTGGAAAGAAAGAAATTCCAGATCTTTCGAAGATAAGTCCATTAGCCTAGATTTTTTTTTGTGATAATGTACAAAATACGGCCTCGTGGTGGATATCTCTTTATAGAAATTCTTTTTGTAATTATAGCCAGCTTATGATTATTAACGATTGGCAGGCTCTTTTGAAATAACTTTTTTGTTCTTGGGCAGGGGTTTCCTCCACCCCTGGCCCTTAGGCTGTATGGTTGCTCTTGTCTGTGAATATATTTCCATATCGTTTCTTATTAAAAAAAAAAAAAATCATCAAATGTGTATTCATGTAATTAAAAACAAATAAACAAACAACATACCTTTTGTAATTACGATTCTTCCAATGATACTGCATTCCAATCCTTTGCAGAAATCCTCCATCACTTAGTTTTTGCCATTCGTTTTCAGACGAGAAGGTAAGATGCAGTGACGAGAGCTGAGACTGTTCAAAGTAATTAAATCAATATAAGATGCTTTTATTAAATGATATGAAACTTGCATAAAAATGTAGAGCATACAAACAAAAATTTCACAATATGGTACTATAATATGGAAATTCAAAAAGGACACCAAAGCTTTTTTTTTTTTTTTTTCATTTTCCTTTTTGTTGCTAATAATCTTGCCTAAAAAGAGAGATGAATAAAAATTAAAATTAGAAAAAACCATCCTTGCATTATTGCCAAAACCAAAACTTCCATCAAGAGCAAAAAGGTTAAAATGTAAACCGACATAAAAAGTGGAGGCATAGTAAAGTTAAGGGTAAAAATCGAATACTTCCAGTTTTTTGACACTGACCCTTCCCCCAGGAAAAAAGAACACCACCATCACCAACACACTCCCAAGACTGAGTATATTTACATCAAACATGTGAAAAATATCATATGGATTTGCTTCAAAGATCAAACTCTCTAACATTCGTTCACATTCTTCCGACAAATAAGAAGCCATCTTCAAAGGCTAAATAGTAAATAATATTAAGGGAGAGAGAGAGTGCATATTATCATAAGAATGAACACATATGATTTTCCATTATAGACAAAAGGACAAAATGTACGCAAAAAGCATCAATCACATGCCTAATCGTACCTTGGCTGTCATATCTTTTAAAGCAGAAACTATAATGTCAAAGATTTCATCTCGGAATAATGTGTTACGGATTAGAATCCTTGGACCAGTCACTGGAGTAAAAGGCACACAGGATTGTAGCTTTGGGTAATATCTTGCACCAAAACTGTAGTATGCATCAGCCCAGGAATGATCAAAAACAAATTCGCCATAGGAATGACTGCAGATTGAAAATTAAGTTAAAAGTTGAAAATCAGCAGATATTCTCAACAGGTAGCATAAAAAATGTAAAATAAAAATAGAGAATCTCTCGAGAAAAGATAAATAAATAAGAGTAGAAGCTAAACCTTTTAAGATAGAGTGGAACAACACATAAAATATTTTCTGATTCATCCTTAGCCACGATGTGGCAAGGCGTCCATCCAGTTTCCTGAAATCCGATTAAAAGTAAGACAATAATGCAGCTTTCCAAGTCAAAGCAAAACTTACTTTGTTTCAAAGACAATATCCATGATTCATTATACATAAATAGTTACACCATAAACTAGTGTTATACTGTATAGAACTATATTGTCTATTTCTAGCTATTTTTTGCTTATTGAATAAGTTCAAAAATCAACCTGCTAATTACATTTAAGTCAGGATCTCAAGAAAATTGTTACTTTCATGAACAAAACATTTTTAACCCTACTTCTGAAGAGGCCTTAATTCCTCACCTTCACTGCACAACCTGTCTCCTCTAGGCTTGAAAGAAATCCGTGGGTTAGAAATGGATTATATTTTTCAGGGCCAGTAGTATCCAGGGCACAAGCATCCCAGTCACTGGCTGAAACCTCTGAAATAGACGAAACAACTGAAAGAGACAACTTTGTACGTTTTGAATGGGAAACTGAGCCTCCCTGAATATGGAACAACTAAGTGATAACAACCAAGTAACTAAATAACCTGTTATAAACTACAAGTAAACATCAAAATCAAGGAGCATACCTCTGTGCTTGTCCCTGTCAAAGTAAAATCTCCCAACGAAGAATCAATTTCTTTTGGTACTGTCGACTTTTTAGCTCCCCAAAAAAGCCCATTAATTCTAGTTGCTTGAGCTGAAGAGCTAACCAAGTCTCTGGACTTCAATTTATCCTACAATTAGAAAGTAGTTGAGGATATTTATGTTCCACAAAAACCCATGTATAAAAAATGCAACTGAAATATCATATCCTTAATCTGTTTGAAATCTCATTCAAACACTACGGATTGGAACAAGTTCTTTACAGACAAACAAGATGAATAAAATCACAGGACATGCCACCAGTAGTGTTCTGAAAACATGAGGAATACACATAAAAGCATAGCAACAGTATAATGTCACCAGTAGCATGAGAAAACCAATGAAGCAACACAAGGAGCCAGTAGGGGCAGCAGATCCTGCTCTCGAACTTGTTTTGTTTCATTTTTCAGCCATACATTGGGCAAGGCATTTCTTATATGGCACCAAACCAGTTTACAAGCAATATTTTCAGAGTTGGAAGCTACGTAAAGATGAGGTCTAAGAACAAATGTGGAAGAAAATAATAAAATCATTGTCAAATTTTATCCCTTCCATTAATTCAGGAGGAAAAAAAATCAGGCCAGTCATGAGGCAAAATATTTCAAGACGCACAAAGGCACGAACAAGATTAAAATATTGATGTCGAAATCAAAATTGAGATTTCAATTTTATAGATATATCCACAGATAGTCCTTTAAACCAAAAAAAGTTTATAAAAATTATTTCAATTAATAGTTAAGTTCTTTTCACATTCTAAATAAGTTATAGAACTTATTATTTGTATTTATATTCATATTCATAGAATTGATGATAGTTTTTATGTTTCATGAGTATTTGTACGAGATATGATAGATATCGATGGATCCTTAATATCAATGTTAAACTCTCCAATTTACAAATATATCGACAAATATTTTAATCCATGGGAATGAGAGTTGGAGTCCAAATAAATCAAGGGGTATTTTTAAGTAACACGACGACTAGTAACAAAATACATAATTTGAACAATAACTATATTAAAAGTATGTATAAACGATTTAATATATCATAATCTATCAACTCAAACCTTTAAAGTTTAATACAATTTAACATGGTATCAAAGTCAAAGTTCATGTTCAAATTTCAAACCAATAATGTCATTCTCTCTAAAATTAATGTTGATAAGTCACTTATTGGATTCACTTTTTTTTTCTTTTCTTTTTTTTTAATTAAGAACCAACTTTCATTGAGCAAGAATGAAAGAATACAAGGACAAACAAAAACCAAGTCCACAAAAAAAGGGATCCAATTATAGGAAGGGACCCCAATTGATCAAAATAAGGCCTAACGGATAATTACAAAACAATTTCGAAACCGAAGCCCATAGAGATACATGGAACCTAGCAAGAGACCATACATCCCTAGGATCGGATCTCTCTCCACCCCCTTGAACACTTTGTTGTTTCTTTCCCCCCACAAGCTCCATAACAAAGCACACATCCCAACTTACAACAAAAATCTACTCTTGTCTTGAAAAGGCGGAGGGAGGAAGAACTCCTCGATCAACTCCCTGTAATCCAGATAATTCCGCATCGCATCCTAAAAGCATCAAAGAACAAACCCCCATATCAAACACGCATAGTTACAGCTCCAGAGAATGTGATCCACATCTTCCTCCACCTTCCGACAAAGAATGCAACAAAATAGGCCCACTAGTGAGGGCATCCTTCTTGAGAGCCTATCAAAAGTATTGACTCTACCATGGATAACTTGCCAAATAAAGAACCTAATCTTATTCGGGACTTTCACCTTCCACACATGAGAAAAGATAGACTCACTCTGGTGAAAAGGGTTCATCAACCAACGAAAGAAAGAACTACACGAAAACCCCTCAGAAAGCCTAGGGCTCCAACATTTACTATCTCTACTCCCCTCTCTGAACTCAAAACCCTCGACCAAAGAAAGAAGAGCCATAACATCCGTTGTTTCCCTATCGGATAAAGCACGACGGAACTCAAACGAAAACGAAGGAGAGCTCCCCGAATGGTGCAAGACATCAGCCACCAATCGGTTTCTCATGGAAGACAAATGGTACAAATGAGGAAACGTAAAGCAGAAGGGTCTATCCCCACCCACTTATCTCTCCAAAAAACGTATTCCTCCCATTCCCCACCTCACAATGAACAAGGCCCGAAAAAGAGGGGAGCTCTAGGATAATGTCTTTCTATGGGTTTCTGTAAGTGCCTCTAACGCCACCCGACAACCATTCCATAGGATAAGAACCGTATTTACTAACAATAATCCTGTGCCAAAGGGAAGAAGATTCAAGGGGAAAGTGTCATGGCCATTTAGCTAACACGACTTTGTTGCGCACTCTGAGATTCCCTATTTCTAGACCCCCACAAGACACCGGTTTACCCATCGTATCCCAACTCACCATATGAGCACCTCTACCCTCCCCACTCCCTTTCCAAAACCAGCAGCTGATATTTAGGTAATGATTACCTAAAAATAGGTAATCATTACCTAATTTTTTTAAATTTTATTTTTTATATCTTTCTTCCGTTTCCCATTTTCCCATTTTCCCATTTTCCTTTCTCTTCTTCTCTCCCTTCTCTCCTTCCCATCTTTTCTTTTCTCCATCTTATTCTTTTTACCCAGAACCGCCATCGGCATGTCTGCTTCGCCGAAGTTCTTCCATTTTCTCCCTTCTTTTCTTCTTTTTATCATAACTGCCACCTCTTTCATGTAAGTTATTTTCTTTTCTCCTTTCTTTTCTTCTTTGAATCAGAATCGCCGCCTCTTTTTTGTTTCCTCCTTCGTCCTCCTCTCTTTTTTGTTTCTCTTTCTCATCTTCTCTCTTTCTCCTTGAACTTTTTTCACCTCCAAATCGCCAAACTAACGATACTCTTCTCAAGAATCTCGAAACCGACAGATATATTCGGTAGGTCGTTTCCTTAATAACCCCAAAAACCGATAACCACCAACCGATTAAAACCGACTTGTCGGTGGTCGGCTATGAAGCACGGACAAGCCAAAATGGGGGGAGGATCTGTGTCGGACACGCGTCAGACACGGATTCGTCCGGACACGTGTCCGACACGCAATTTTGCATGTCCTTTTTTTTTTAATTTCGGACACGCGGGGACACGGCTGAATAAGCCCACGGACACGCTCTGGAGTCTAGGCTGAGGGAGAGAGGGAGAGAGAGAGAGAACAAAAACCTCTTGCCGCCACTTGCCACCTCTGGTTCATCTAAGTTTTTCTTCTTTTTTATCTTTTAAACCCTCCTTTTTTAAGTTAACCTAGATAAAAGGCCCAACCCAATAAACCCTCCTTTTAAAAGTTAAGATAAAAGGCCCAGCTCAATAAAAAACTGTTTTTAATTTTTTTAAAAAAAAATGAATGATTATTAAACTACTCAGAAAATTTTATATTTATACTATTTTTTTTATAAAAAAAATCTATAAATATACTAAATTTTTTTAAATATATATATATATATATAAACAACGTATCTTCAACGTGTCCGTATCTTAGTTTTTTAGAATTTGACGTATCGTCGTGTCCTGTCGTGTCCGTGTCCGTGTCCATGCTTCTTAGGTGGTCAGCGTCGGTTTGAGCCCAAAACCGACGTCGATCGACCGATGATCACCCCTACATTCAACGAACTGTCCAATATACCTCTCTCATGGAACTCCGTAAAGACTTGAAAGATATCCTCCTTGATAACCTCCTAGTTTTCCTAAAAGAAACTCTTCAGGACCTGAGGATTTGTTCCTATCACACTTGAACATAACTCTCCTGATTTCTTCCAATGAGAACAGGGAATCAAGCTCCAATTTCTCACGCTCCAATATGGAATTCCACTCCACTCCCTCCACAAACAGTTTGGCCTCAACAATTGGCCCATAAAGCTTAGAGAAGAAGGATAAAATTTCCTCCTCTCCCTTAATACTTTCCCCTCTATCAGTTTCCATAGACTCAATTAAGTTCTTACTCCTCCCACCATTAACCCAACAGTGGAAGAAAGCCGAGTTGCAATCAACATCCTTAGCCCACTTCACATTAGCCTTTTGTCTCCAGCTGCTAATCTCTCTCCTAATCACCTCACCCAACTCCCCTTTTAAGGCGAACCTCTCTACCTTCAACTCCTCAGCTAAGTTCCCAGTTTCATCCAAGTCATCAGTAGCCTTAACTTTCCCCATAATCTCCTGCTTTTTAATCCTAAAGTCCCCAAACACTTCTCTATTCCAAGTCTTCAAAATCCTCCAAAGACTAGCATTGATAACATGTATACAAAATTTCCTCCAAAGTTAATATTGATAATCCCTCATTAGATTTTGGGATAACTTTTTTTTAAGTTCAACTACATTTGGGGTGGGGATTCGAATCCTAACCACTTAGTCGAGAGTTCAGGCCAATTACCACAAAACTATGCTTGACGATTTTAAGATAAGTTTTAAGCCTACCAACGAGAGGAGTATCATGTTAAGAATATGTATAAAGAATTTAGACCGTGACAGAAATTTCTCGAGTATAATGGTTGGCTTCCCAAACTGAACAACTCCTCCAAAAGAACAAATCTGCATATCTATGTTAAAATTTCCTTTTCGTGACTTAATCCCATAACTAGAAGCGTGTTCCAGGATTTCAGAAACCCTGATGATTAAAACTTTGATTAATCAACCACATTAACATCAAAACCGGAGAAGCACAGACGAACTACGAAATGTAATGAAAGAACTCACAGAAGGGAAGAAACCCAGAAAGGAGGAAGAGTTGCAGTAGCTCACTGCAACTGCCATGGCCACGAATTTTAATGCTTCGGTCGATGTTCATCCACAGTCGACGCTTGCACTCAGAATTTGAAAAGTAATTTGGGAAAATGAAACTAACGATCAGGAAATCGCCTGACGTGGCTGACTAGAAGCCCAGTTTTTTCTCTCTTTTTTTTTTCGTCTCGATTTTTTAAAGAATTTTGGTGGTCCAAAAGGAAATAAATAAAAGGTTAAATTATCAAAAATACCTTTCAACTATGGAGGTAGTTTCAATTATATCAAAACTTTCAAAAGTTTCATTTTAGTACTTGAAGTTTGAAGTTTATTTCAAAATGACTCTTGAAGGCTTTTTTTTTTTCCATTAAATTCATAGATGGAAAATGACGTGTTTGCATATGCATTGTTGCTTATGTGAACAGATATGAACACATATGCGGAAAAAACATTAAAAGCACATTGCGGACACATAATTTTTTATCTATAAATTTAACAGAAAATGTTTTTAAGGGTTGTTTTGAAGCAAACTTCAAACTTCAATGGCTAAAATGAAACTTTTGAAAGTTTAAGGGTATAATTGAAACCAACCTCATAGTTTTGGAGTATTTTTTATAATTTAACAAAAATAAAATGCTTTATACAGTTGAAAAATGGGGTATATATATATATTCTAGACTTTAATATTTTAGTTTTTTTTTTTTTTTTTGGTTCACTTGGGGTGTGTTTGATTAGTGGTATGAAAACATGAATTTGAAAATATTCAACAAAAACACAGAGATGTGTTTAATATTGTTTGGTATCAAATTTAGAAACTAGATATTAATTTAAATGATTGTTTAAAATATATGTTAAATAATAAATTTAAGTCAATCACAAATTTTCACGGTACTAATTTAAAATTAATGATAAAGGTTTATATTGATAAATTTGAGACTAATTACAAATTTACACATGTTCTCAAATTGAATTGAAAGATATGAAATGAGCAAATCAAATAATGTCACTTGTCTATCATTCATCCATCGAAGGACATTAGTTAGTCTAATCAAATTTGATCGTTGAACTTGAAGCTAATTTAGCGTGAGGTCAAATTTGGTCAAGCTTAAATAATCCAACCTATTAAAAAGGATTGGATAGGGCTCAAAAGTCCAAAAATTGACCCCAAAGTCAACCAAGTCCAAACTCATACAAGGTTCATCAAATCAGAGAAGATCACCCTTCATTTTGGAAATTCAGTTAGAAACAAAAACCAAGAGCATTTAGTATTTAGAAAAGTCCTAAAAGATTGAGATTTCTCTTAAGACCAAAGATTCTTTGAAGGTTAAAGATTCTCTAGAGACCAAAGACTTGAAGAGTTTGAAGGCTAAGGATTTCAAAGACAAGTTGAATATGCTCGAAGCATATAAGACTTCAAGTCTCTGATTTTTTCAGAAGATCAATGAGCTAGTAAGTTGATGGCGCATATAGTGAAATATTTCTAGAGCTTAATTATTGCTAGTTTGATAATTAATTGGTCATTTTTACTTACATATTTGTTTATTTTGTAGAAATCAAGCCTTAGATAGTGGAGATCGCCAGTACGTCAAACTTTCTTTGTCTTCTTACTCTTATTTTTGTTGTCTTTTATTATAGATTTTAGGTTAAGATTTTGTGTTATTTTATGATTATGCTTAACTAAATATTTTGTCTTAGAGATGGATGTAGCCATTGGTTTTCATGGTTTAATTAATTGAATGTTTTATTAATGTTTGTTTATTATTCGTTTAATGTTGTTAATAGGTCATAGATTGAATGTTGTTTTTTAATCTTACACTCTTAAGAGGTGATTTAGAGTGATCTTAATTGCATGACTAAAGTGAATCTAAAATCATGAGGATTTAGGATCGTTTTAGAAGTTGTTAAGATGATTAAACTTAAAATCTCACATGTTAATGAAACTAAATAGAAAGGTTAAAAACCAAGTTTAGCCCCCTGAAAAATTAAAATCTCACATGTTAATGAAACTAAATAGAAAGGTTAAATTACAAGTTTAGCCCCTGAAATTTTTTAAATTGTGTCAATTTGATCCTTTAAGTTTAAAAAATGTCAAATAAGTTTTAAAACTTTCAATTTTGCGTGTCCAACAGGTCCTGAGCTTTAAAAAGTATCTCATGGCCCATAGGTTTTTAAACTTTCACTTTTGTGTCCAATAAATTTTTAAACTTTCAATTTTGTATTTAATAAGTCATTAATCTATTCAACATTTTTTTAAATTCACAAGTTTACTAGGTACAAAATTGGAAGTTTAAGGTCCCAATAGACATAGAATTCAATTTTATATCTAATAGATTGGTTAATTTTTAAGAATCTCAATATACTAGGGACCTAATAGACATAGACCGAAAGTTTAGAGATCTATTAGATGTTTCTAAAGTTCAAGGACCAATTAAACACAAAATTGAAAGTTTAGGGACCTCTTATACACGTTTTAAAGTTCAGAGATCAAATTGACACAACACTGAATGTTCAATGACTAAACTTATAATTTAATCAAATAGAAATATTGGTTTCTTAATTTGTTTGAGAATATTCTACTCGAGAACGTCAACATTAAAGTCCTTGATTTATGAAATATTGTATGCTTGTTGGTGCATCTAGTTAAATTAAATCATGAATCCAATTTGTAAAATCAAATCCTTAGGACCTATTTCTCATTGATTTTCTCACTTACTTTAGTCTTTACTTTTTAATTCAATCTCATTACATTTTTTTATCTAAATAAAATCCAATACCAGTTGTACTTAACTTGAACTAGAAACTCAATGTAGAGGACGATATTTGTAATTCACTTACATACTATAAGCTTTCATGTTTGGTCCTTGAACTTCAAAAAATGTCTAATACCTAAAAAGCACTAAATTGAAAGTTCAAAGACTTATTAACAAGTGTGGATCCATAAAATATATTTGGGGGGCCAAATTTTGATAAAGTTTTAGAAGCCAACAACATTATTTCATTAATAGTCAATTCTACTTTGGGACATTTTAAAAACTACTTTTAAACCTTAGAGACCAATTAAAAATCAAATTCAAACTTTGGTGACCAACCATTTCACTTTAAAAACCTCACAAATCAAACATAAACTGCCAACAAGAGCATAACTCAACTGACATAAAGTTGTACTAATGACCACGAGATTTGTGGTACAAATCCCTCTACTCCACATATTGTCAAAAAAAAAAAAAAAAAACAAATAGAAACTAATTTAAATCCCAAAGACCAAATTTTTTTTTAACACATTGATATTAATTTGGTTATAATATCATCTTGGTTCCTATCATTTGAGTCTCATCCCATTTAAAATGAGTACATGCTCTAAGTAGTCTAACCTATCATCACTTTGTCATTTTTAATATATATTCTAATAAAAATTTAGGTTGAAATATGAAAAAAAAAAAAAAAAAGTTTTTATTTATATTTTGATATCAAGAAAAATAAATAAATCTAAGAAAATATTAAAACAAAGGTATTATACTAAATATTTTTTCACTATTATTTCATATATGTAAATATATTCTAATTTTAATTATTTATGCAAAAATAGAGTTTTTAGGTTGAAATATGTATAAAATAATAAAAAAATACGTTTTTTTTCCTAACAACTTGTATCACTATGGATTTGAAATTGGGCCTCTAGCGATCTGAAGAAGAGGAGCAAATCACTAAGCAAAAGATCATTTCATGATAAAAATAAATAAATAAACATTTTTAGTATAATACATTTTCTTTTTTAGTAGTTGATATACATATATATAGGGAAAAAACTAGGTTGCATCACTGGGAGATAATTTTTTTTCCCTCATTTTCTACATTTCTCTTACTTAGTTGTCATGATTTTAATAGGGTACTTAGTTGTCACGATTTTAATAGGGTATGTAGGGAGATTCGAATGCAACCAAGAAAAGATCCATATGCAATCGAAGATTTTTTCCTACTCCTAAATTTTTCCCTGCTTATTAGATACTTTTTAAAATTTAGGGACATTTTGAACACAAAATTAAAAGTTAAGGAACTAACTTGTAATTTAACATAATTTTAATGTACCGTGACAATGACGACTTAGTGAAATAAAAAAAATAATGATAAAATAAAATAAAAGTAACAATTTAACTGAAAGAAATCACTAGCCCCATTTGATAACCATTTGGATTTTGGTTTTTGAAAATTAAGCTTATTTTCTTCCAGTTTCCTTACAATGGTTTGCATCATTGTCAATGACACTTTTGAATTCCTAGCCAAATTTCAAAAACAAAAACAAGTTTTTAAAAACCACTTTTTTTAGTTTTCAAAATTTGACTTATTTTTGAAAATATGGAAGAAGGTAGATAACAAAACCAAGAAACTTAAAAGGTGGAAGTAGTGTTTTTAGACTTAATTTTCAAAAACCAAATAGTTATCAAACGGGGCCTACATTATTGATAAAATTAAAATTTATAAAAGATTAGGATGAAAAAACACTCAAAATATCAGGGAGTAAAACATATATTCAACCAAAAATAAAATCTCCCGAATGATTTTGAAAATTTTTTGTGTTTAGTTGATGGAAAAATTATCTGTTTAGTTGATGGAAAAATTTTCAAGAGAATGTTTAAAAATATTCGATTGTATAATATTTAAAATCCAATGATGTTTTATACAAAATATGTTTATATTTAATTAAATGTTAATTATATTAGATTTTGTCTAAGTAAATTGTCGCATTAATGTGAAAGAAACTAAGTTCATAATAATGATTTCCTGATTCAACACTTAAATGTCTAATATATCCACCAGATTAAATTATCAAAAAATGGAATAGTAAAAATTAAGTACAATTGGTTTTTTTTTAAGAGACACATACAATTGTTTCAGAAAAAGTTAAGTGCAGTTAATATAATTATGATGAAGCAAGGCAATAAATATTAAAAATTAAGGAATTATGATAAATTAAATACAAATTTCATTATTTATAATTGATTAGAATAATATATTGCTGACAAATCAAACTAAAATTAAAATATTTTCTAATCCGAATTTTCAATTACTTATATCAATTTTATGTTTTAGAAAAATAGCTATATTTATTTATAGGGTATAATAAATAATGTATTTCTTTCAATGTTTATTAATATATATTAATTAGATCGTAAATGATATTGATATGAGTATTAAAATTGCATAAATGACATCAAAATCCCCTCTGTCAGTGTCACATGGCTCTGTCCTCAGATCTTCTATTCCAGTCATCACTAAATTTTGCTTAAATTACAAGTTTAATGTATAAACTCTAATGATTGTGTTTATTAACAGTGTGTTTGAGAGCCAAAATGAAAATAGTTTAACTATACCTTTAACTAAGAGGTCATCTCTCCATCCTGGAGTTGAACTCAAAGAAATTTAATTTAATGCATGTTTTGAAGTGATTTTGAAATTGTTAAAATCACTTATGTCATATGCAAAATCACTCTGAACCATGTCTTCAATAATTCAAAATCAATTTTGATGATATGAAAATCACATTCAAAAGTGTAAGATCAAACGTCAAATTGATCTGGAATGATTAAGAGCATGATTCAGAGTGATTTCAAAAAATCTGACAAAAGCGATTTTAACCATTTTAGAATCATTCCCAAACATGTTTAAAAGTGATAGTGGTTATTTCAAAATCGCCTTAAACACGTCCTTAGTCTTAAACGTTTAAGAAGTTTCCACAATGTTTTAGAACTGACTCACAATTTAAGAGTCATTGCTAACCTGAAACATAGGTAAGTAAGTTGATTAAGACATACTCTTAACTAATTGGTCAAAAATTCAAATTTCTCACCTGTTGGAACTAAACAAAAATAATAACAACAATAATGTCTCTACCATTAATGTCAAACATCAATTGATTTGATATGACATTACATATAGATAGCATAAAAGTCACGGGGACAAAATTAAAACAAAATAGTAGGATCAATAAAAGAAATTGAATAGTTTACCTGAAAAATAGGATATACATTACACGCCACTTTATTCACGAGAGCGTCAAGCGAAACAGGGGAAGATTGCTAGCACAAATAATAATTGAATGAGTCGATATTGACATGTAAAAATGTGAATAATTGGGGGGGAAAGAAAGAAACCCACTAAATAGCAGCTCCTGTTTGTGTAGTTATCTCATTTCATAGATTTTCTCCTATAAAGGCTTCAAAATTTCCAACAGAATGGTATGGACACTGAAAAAAACGAGCAATTTTACCATAGAATAAGAACTCAGCACAAGCGAGCCAAAGGAAAGAACCTTGCTTGCTCTTTGCTCTACTTGTGGGGGTTAAGGTGCGGGTAAAGTCCCAGAATATGCTCCGGCATGAAGTCGTGCCTGGTAAGAATTCCAACAATTGGTGGCCTCTGCAAAATATTCATTCATCACTGTTAAATCACTACTGCTCGAGTCGAACGTAATTTATGATGGAGACGAAAAAGAAAATCATTCAAGTATTTATGTTTTAGTCCCTATACCTTTACCGAGAAAAACTATTTAAGTAGTTATATCCGTTTGGAAGCACTCAAAATTAAACTTACTAAATGTTGTTTCGAACACTTGTCTAGATACATATCTATCGATTAGGTAAATGGACCAAAAAAAAAAGTGTCAAGGTAGCAAAGATGAGGAAAGTTGAAAAGACCAAGAGAACTACAAAGTACTAAGAATTTCAGGCATAAAGATTGACAAAGGAAATGGCAGCATATGCACATGGTCAATCAGAATAGCAGTGACCGAGAGAACAAACTAGCTTGCCTTCTCCAAGAATGGATGCAGGAAGTTTATGCATTGGTGAACATTATATGTGAGTATAAAGCAGAGACGGTGTGTGTAGTGACTAAAATCAAATATAGTATGTGACAGAGACAGAGTGGTGCACATAGATAATAGTAAAGACGGTAAGAAAGCGTGTCTTACCCCAGGTGTTTTTGGAACCACCAACAAGTGCCTCAAGCCGAGTGCGTGAAAGAGAATCGCCGCTTTAGCTACAGACATTGTTTCTACCACTGTGTAGGGCGACGTGTTTGTAATGGGATGAAGATCAACAAACATTTCCAACTCCTCCTCGTTGAAGTCCAAATCTTCCAGCTTCACCCCTTTGCCAGAACCTGCTTTTGCAAAATCATGTGCTTTGAAGGTCCTCAAAATTTCTGATCTAATTGACAACTTCTGCTTCGTAAACTTTTTTTCTTTAAGCAAAACAAGCAGATGAGACCTCAGAACAATCCCGCAAAGCTCTGAACTATCTGAGAAAGGCGGTTCATCAATTACAGGAAACCCGTTGTGGTTTGTCATTTTCAAAGCGTGGATAATGTTATCGACCTTTTCGATCCCAGAGAACATAATTAAGGGACCAGAAGCCACACCACCAGCGACCAATTGCCTCATAAAAGGTTCTGCATGGGCTTCCATAAAAGGTAGTCCCTTCATCTTCACAATCTGATCATAGACACCCTTATTAAAAATATCTGCCACCGACTTCGAAATTAGAAGAACCAGCATTAGTAATGGGAGCATCAAAAGGTTATTAGTGAGCTCAAGGAGTATGACACATAGAGAAACAGTCATTCTCATAGTGCCACCAAGGAAGGATGCAGCTCCGAGAAGGGCATAGAGACTGACATCAAGAGTGGCAACTGAACCAAATAATCTCCCTACAATGCGACCATAAGAGGCCCCTGCCAGTATTACAGGAATGAAGAGCCCCGAGGGCACGGCAATGCCATAAGTAATAATGCCAAGACAATAGATAGCAGCAAAAAAGATAATAAGCGAGGAGAGCCGAAATTGCTTGTCAGTAGCAGATGTGAACAGGTTCCGGATGGCATCATCATTGGTATTGAAAAATAAGGAAGCAAGATCATTATAATGGCCAGGTGGGCATTGGAAGTTCTTGTAGTTTCCTGAGCGACCAACAGTCGGGCATTCATCCTCTAAGTCAGCTGGGCAAGGTAAACATTGTGAGAGCCAAGGAAGACCAAATGAGATACAGGTTGTCAATATGGAAACACCAACAACAAGGATGACTTTCGATCCGGGACCTCTCCTGCAATTTAATATCAACTGTCAGTGATAGTGAAGCTATATAATGACAGGACTGCATATGGTGTAAAAGAAATGGGGCGAAATTAACTTTTACTTCCAGAATCATAAAAAGGATGAACTCTGGAGCATACTCATTTATGATGCTGTAGGTTCGGAGGACCTTATCGACGAGGTAATTGTAAAGGCTTCCAAACACACCACCAATAACTCCGAGTAAAACAATTGCGATAAGATCTGGAGTGCCATAAGTGGAGTTTTCTGTATTGATGTTGAACATGATGAGACCTCCTTCACCAAATAACCCACATTTTCCCCCTCGGCAAAATTCCATGAAACCCCTCAAGACAACGGCTACTACAGCAGTAGTGAAAAAGGACCTCCAGAGAAGAGCACTCCTCCACCTAACAATTTCGAGAACACAGATTATCTATCAATGATGATGGAGAGAGAGAAGATGAAAACCTCAAAAACTGTTCCTGGTGAATATGATACAGAACGGAACTTGGACCTTCAATCATTCCAAATGCACCTCATTGTTTACGAAAAAAAAGCAAGTAGCTTTGTGTGGATGTGAAAGCAGTTCAACACATTCAGTAAAAGCAAGATACCAGAGGAAGCCAAAAAGACAAACCCAGATTAACATGTCACAAGCATAACTTACCGCATTTTATCTCAATCAAATTAAGTTTTCCTCTCTTAGCCAAGTAAGATACGCTTTGTAAATTTTGAGTCTCAATTTTCTTCCTAAGACCAAGTTTTTCTCTCAAGTCCCCTAGAAGTTGACTAAAAAGTGAGCATCCAAAAGTGAATATTTTGGTGCTGTGGAAAGAGAGAGAGAGAGACCATGAAGCAGCTTCTTCAAGTGCAAAGAGAACACCACCAACTGGAGCCCGAAAGGCAGCTGCTACACCAGCTCCTGCACCACAAGTGATCAAGTCTCGCCTGTCCCTATCATTTTTGAAGTATCTGAGCCACTTCCAAGTCAAGCGGTATTTGCGAGAGCCTCCTTGTCCCAGTAATGAGGCAATGCATGCCCCAGTATGAACCATGGGTCCTTCCTTACCCACAACAAATCCACCGGCAACAGCAAATATAGAACCAAAAATCTGCCAAGTTAATCCGCATGGTTATTGGAAGATTTTTTTAAATCTATCATCATAATGGTTAGCAGCTGCTGATTTAAGGTGATCTCACATTCCAAAGGACCATAAACACAACAGAGTTTTTGAACTGTTTACCTATAATTCATGTTTATAATATTATCGTTGTTCGCTTAGATTGTAAATTACTAAAGAAGACACACCCCTTTTGGGGTCATACAGACTGGTTAAGCTGCAAGAGTGAGTGAGACAACAAATTGTGGTAACATTCTAATCACAAGGGTACTGACAATAGGACGTCTTATTAAGCCTTAATAAATACCTTATGTTTTAGAATCTTGCATTATACAAGGAGAAGCAATTACACAGAATACAATGGACAAAGTCTTTTCTTTTTTTTTTTTTTTAAAAAAAGGAAACTATTTCAAACACAATGGACAACGTTAATCATAAAAATATAATTATTTAGAATTATTTTATGAGAAACAGACAATCGATCAAATAAACACAAAAAACAAGGAGAATAAAATGGAGATGTTCCCCATAACAGACAACTGAAGTAATACAGCCTAGTAAACCATTTTAATACTCTACATCAATTCCATATAAAAAAGCCTCAATTCTGGAGTTTAAGATATGGAGATATCATGAAGCAGGAAACGTAGAGCCTCTAAAACAGAAATTCCGGTACTTCTTGTGGTATGGAAAAACTCCAACTGGCAATATTCTTTTGATAGGATTCAAAGCAAGAAATCAAAACCCTCCTATCTTCCTGCCCACTCGTAACACATTATTCATACTACTTAGTTACAAAGTTAGTTACATGTCACTAACCTCCTGATTCCTTGCTATTTTCCTTCCTACTCTTCTCCTTCAATCACCCGGCATAAGTGAATTTGTGCAGGGGTTTATCATCTTTTTAGCTCAATAAGACACCGATACAATGCCATACGATTCATCCAAATAGTAACGAATCCAAGAAACTAATCCTAAGGCTTCAAGTGCTGGATCTTTCAATCGTTTTCTTTTAAATTTAAACCCATAAAGTTAACACACAAATTTATTTGTTTGAAACTGAAATTTCCACTGGAGCAAGTCTTCAAATAACCAAGATCTGGAAGTTCATACAACTCAAAATCTTTATCTAGCTATTGATATTTTCTCATAACAAAATTCCCAGTACTGAAGTTTTTCTTAAAACTGTGTTCATAAAATGATCGTCAAACTTCCCTTGGAAAAAAGTTTCAGAATCAGATAAATCATTTCTAGAAAACAGAACTTATTTTTGGAAGCTCTAATATTTGAACCATTTCTGCTTTAGTAAACAAAGTATCTAAAATATGGACAAAATTCTTCAATTTCTTCACTGTTGCTGCTGTAAATGAGCCCCTTATCAAAATAAAGACTAAAACTGTGAAAAGCCCACTTGACCCATGATCATATGGACAAGACCTTTTTGAATGATTTGGTTGTTGGAATGAAATAAGAACCACTCAGAATGTTCATAGGGACTTTAAGGAGTTTTGTGATACAATTGTGCTTGCTTTTCTTTCTAGGATGGAGTAATTTTACAAGCCTTTTCAGAGTACTCTTCGTATATTTAATTCTTTTCAATTAAATATTTCCTTATTACATGTGCGCATTACAATATATGATGTATTACAGTACCATATTTCCTTATTAAAACAAAATGCACATTTCAACTCACAATTCAATAACCTAGTTTTTGTTTGCATTGGCCGAAAACAATTGGTCAAGTAGGATCCTAGATCATTCAAAATGCTTATAATAATATATTAGCCTGTCCACGACCGGGTTGATTTGGAACTGGAAGCACAAATGCCCCAAAAAGGTGAAAGTCTATCTATGGTCTGTGGCTTACTGTAGCTTAAACACAGATGACCGGCTGCAAAGAAAGTTTAAAAGCTGGACTCTGTATCCTTCAGGTTGCAGACTGCGTATAAAGGATGGTGAGGATATTGATCACATCTTTCTTCATTGTGAGTTCGCTAGAAAGGCTTGGGATTTCATTGCTAAGCTGCTGGGTATTTCTTTCTGTATGCCTAAGAGAGTGGAAGATTGGCTCTTTGAGAGCCTGAATGCTTGGAATATGAAGAAGAAGGCTAGAGTCATTGTCGGTTGTGCTTTTTGGGGGACTATGTGGCTTTTGTGGAAGGAGAGGAATGTGAGAACTTTTGACGATAAGGCTAACTCTATTGATATTTTTTGTAATCTTGTACAAAATACGGCCTCTTGGTGGGTGTCTTTGCACAAAAAGTTCTTTTGTAATTATGATTTTTAACGATTGGCAGACTCTTCTGAGTAGGGGTGAGCATCGGTCGGTCGGGGTCGGTTTTGGCCCCAAACCAACGCCAAACCAACCAAATCGGTTTCCAAATAATCAAAACCAATTTTTTTTAGCCACCATTTTCGCTGACCAACCGACCAGCCAACCAGTCAGTCGGTTTAAACCGGCAGGGCAGTTTTTTTTTCTTTTTTTTTGTACATGCGTAAATATATGTCAATGACTCAATGTATACGAACAAAAATTTGGGGAAGGGGGTGGGGGGTTCTCGATGTGTGACCTCAAATCGGAAGGAATGGTGGCGCGACTTCACGGTGGGGCTAACTGCTGAGGCATGGCAAGACAACGAGGGGCGGTGGCACTGATGCTGAAGCACGGCGGGGCAAGCGATTGACAATCATCGGTGGGTGTGACAACGATGGAGAGGGAGAGGGCTGAGAACTAAAGAAGAAGAAGAAATGAAGACTAAAGAGGGTTGCAGCTGAGAACTAAAGAAAATTAACTAAAGAAAAGAAGAAATGAAAACTGAAAAGGGCTGGCTGAGAACTAAACTAAAGAAGAAGAAGAAATTTAGAAAAATTAAAAAAAAAAGAATTTTTTTAAATAGGTAATGAGGTAATCATTACCTATGTGCCCACTGCCCAAGGATGGAAAATACTCATGCACAGCACTGGCAGCTTGCTTTTCCTTTTTTTAAAAAAAAAAAAAAAAAAAAAAAAAAAAAAAAAAAAAAAAAAAAAAAAAAAAACTATGTATAGTCGGTCGGTTTCGTTTGGTTGGCTCGGTTTGTCTTTGATGCTCACCCCTACTTCTGAGATAGGTTTTTGGGAGGGGTTCTCTCCACCCTGACCCTTAGGTTGTTTCTCTTTTTTGTTACAATATATAACCCTTTGATGTTTCTTATAAAAAAATAATAATAAAAGACTATGATAGTCGAGACAACAGGCAACTACTTACGCATAAATGGTTAAAGAAAGAGAAAATAAAATGTCGCTACAATGAGGCTTACCTTCACAAATAAGGTACTTGGAGCCAATATAGAATAAGAGTCTATACCATTGAGGTATGCTTTCACCTCAGGTATGCCGGAACC
Source organism: Luffa acutangula (assembly GCA_036850905.1). Lineage (NCBI taxonomy): Eukaryota > Viridiplantae > Streptophyta > Magnoliopsida > Cucurbitales > Cucurbitaceae > Luffa > Luffa acutangula. The sequence continues at coordinate 44,852,581 of CM072091.1, read as the reverse complement.
TGCAGCAGCAGGAGCAATATAGGCACAGAGGGCTGCAGCAGCAGCAGCCAAAACAATATTGCAACCAACATATACTGTAAATGCCTGAAAGTACCTGCAAAGAAGCTAATGGTCATCTCATAGTTGGTGTAAAATATAAGATGTGCATGAATAACATATATATTTCAGATGGATACACAGAAAAAGAAACACAGCAAGAAAAATCATTGAACCCATATGAACAATTCTGCAGTTAGGTAAGATTTTGAGATCATTCAGATCAATTACAGAATAAGAAAAATACAAGACAGTGTGCTGGATAACAAAGACTGATAGAAAAGGTGCCTGAATCCTCAAACCTCATGACATGAAAAGCAGAGGAAGTGCTCAATTACCTGGTCTTAGAAAGTATAAACTAATCAGGATCAATTTATATTTACCTTTAACACCCCTCACACGCAAATTTAGCTCAAGTTTTGATTAAGAAGACATAACGTGCAGACTATTAATTTGAAAGGGGAGAGCACAATGGTCCAAAAACCCAAACTTAAAATTTCTTATATTAGTATTATATTAATTCTAACACTGTAACACCGCAAACCCTCAATTTTTAAACCATCAGATCAAAATTAAATTGTTCACTTATTTCTTTCTTAACATTAATATAAAAGAATCATACTTAACATAATAAAAATGTACTTAACATAATAAAAAAAACATTATTATAAGAGAATCATATATATATATATATATATATATATATATATATATATATATATATTTTTTGAGATATAAAAGAATCATACTTAACATGATAAACATGTACTTAACCCCTTGAATGGAATGTAAGAGACAGAGAGACATTCATCATCGCAAATTCTATTTCAAGACTTGAATATAGCCTTCTAAAGTTCTTTCATGCTATGTGAATTGAATACTTCTTAAACTGCCTGTCACTCAAAGCTTACTTTTCCTTGAGCATGAGACTATTCGTCACCAGAAGTTTACGACCAGCAAGATTCTCAACAGCTATGTTGTTGAAGAAGCCAACAAGCCCTGTAATTAAACCAATGCAAAGGCACAGTGTCCATTTGAGGATGACATACTGAAATATCTCCATCTTTGTTCTGGATCTCCAGTCTTGCTTGAAAAGGTCATTCTCAATAATTCTGTAATAATTTGAAACAAAGTGATGATTGCATGCAGAATCAGTAAAGCAGCCTGTTTAAATCAATATTTGCATCCCTAAAGGAACAGTAGAAAGCACAAACACCATAGAAACTTTTAGGTTATGAGAATCTAGTATTCCAAGATAAAATTACAAATAGGTTGTTTTTGCATTTATATTTTTTTATTGTAATTGTACATAATTTTCTATGATCATATGATCTTTTACTTATTTCAAGTAAAAATAGTTTATAATATGCTCTTACATATTTCAAGTTGATTTTTGGTATTCAAGATTTCATGGGCCAATCATCAGTTTTCTTTATTGTTAAGAGATGGCATTTGAATCATGTAAAGGTTTCTTTTATCAAAATAATATTTTCTTTTAAAAACTATTCTGCAAACTGATTTTCAAATTTGATTTCTATTGTCACTAATTTGCAAAAGTATTTTTATTCTTGTGATTTCATTTCTTACTTAATTTAAAATTTTGACACATTTAAATTTAAGATATGCAGTCAAAAACATGTTCTTTAGTATATCATGCATCGTCTTGTTTCTTATCCCACCCCGAAAAAAAAGAAAGAAAGAAAGAAAAGAAAAGTATGTCGTGCATCATAGTATCAACGATTGTTGATGCAAACATCTTCGTTATGCTGAACACTAGCTTTATCGTCAACTTCATCAGTACATTAGCGTTTTCTTGTTTGTGTCCAAAATTCATGTTTGTTTCTTGGTTCAGTAATACTACTCTTACTACAATATCTAAATGAAATAGAAATCTCCTATCGAAGAAGACAGATGAAACGAACAAAAGGGAAATGGCTCTAGGAGTTAGAAAAGCACAGTAATTAAGACCAGAAAATTCATGCGTACTGAAAACAAATGATCAAATAACAGACTTTCTCTCTACATTTCTTTGCAGAAGCAAAGTTAAATAGCAGAAGAACTAACAAGTCAATCATCCTCATGGGACGGCTTAATAGGTCACCAAACGAGCATATTTCCAGAGGTAGTTAAAAGATGAAAGGCCAAAACATCCCAACAATGGCGAATCTAAATCCCAAAGAAAAAGAATTTTTGTTGATCACTGAGAATCTCACCCAGGATGCCCTGTTTTCGCGTCTATAGTTAATTGGTTAGTCAAGCAAGCTTCCAGTTGCAGTTGTATAGTTACAAGTGCTGGTAACAACGCCCGACCACGCAATTAACCACAAGTACCCCGTCGAGAATCCGAGAAGCAAGACGAATTACAGGAAAATTGAGCATTTCTTACAACATACCACACAAAATCACATAACAATCGAGCCAAAAAGAAAAAAACACATCCAAGCCATATAGATGAGAAGCCCTAGCTTCCATTCCCTCCATCGTAACAATACAAAACAACATGCAGAACGAAAAAAAAAAAAAAAAAAAAAACCGCAATCAGAAGCAACACAGAGAGGAGGAGTTGAATTATACACAGTAAAACGCAAGTAACCAATAAAAAAAAACCACCAAAAATCACATCATCGACCGCATAATCCCAAACGCAAGGAAGAGAATAACAAAAAACCAAAAAAGATCAATCGGTTCGTTAACAAAGCAAGGCAGAAACACACATACTCGTAGTCGAGGCTCTCGATTGGACAGACATTAGAACCAACAATGGCGAGCTGAGAGGTGGTACTGATCCTGGCAGCACTGGAACGCAGAAGCGGCTCCCCTAGCGAGAGCGATACGGAATCTCTTTCCTCAGAGAACGGCCATTCGAGCAGCCTCTCGGAGCCCTCGATTTCGCGGCCGTTCTCGCCAGCGTCATCCATCCGGTGGGAGGTCGAGTTGCAGGCCTTGGAGAGGGAGTTGAAAGAGGCAATTGGAGGGGATTAGGAGGCGCGATGATGGAGCATGGACATGGAAGGGGAGCTTGGGAAGGTTTTGCAGCAGTATCAAAATTCCATGAAGAGAGAGAGAGAGAGAGAGAGAGAGAGAGAGAGAGAAGAAGAAATCTGTGGCGTGAGGATTAGTGTTAAGAAACTTTGACGCAGGATCCCCCTGACGTCGCGAAGGCCAGCTCACCCATCAATCAATGAAATCTCTACAGCTAAAAGTATTTTGGATAGACAACAACGGGAGAGATCCCTTTTTCTTTTTCTTTTTCTTTTATTAGAAATCTTTTTACATTTTTCTATTTACTTCTTCAAACTCTCACATTTTTTTAATGGGATTGAATTGGATCGGTTTGAAATACCTTTTAGTTATTCAAAATATTTTCTGTGAAATACACAAATTATTATATACTTAAAACCTCCTTTTAAAAAATTTGTGGACTTATTTCTTAATCTCATTTTTTTTTAAGAAACAAGTGTGTGGATGACCCATTTTTAGAGGCCAAAATGAAAAATGTCAGAATAAGAATATATGCTCCTTTTGCTCACATCGCAAAATTACCACTTTACTCCCTATACGAAAGCGCGCTTTTAAGGCATTTAAGAGTGAGAGAGAGATTTAAGAGCGAGATCGGAGGGGAACAAGAGATTGAAGTGAGAAATTAGGGAGAGAGTAAGAGATTTCAGAAGGAGAAATTGGAGAGTGAGAGTGGGAAGCGAGAGCGAGATTGGAAAGAGAAATTGGAGAGAGAGTGAGAGATTGAAGAGAGAAATTGGAGAGAGAGCAACAAACTATAGCGAGAGTAGAGAGAGCAAGGTTAGAGTAGAGAGTAAAATAGTAGTAGGAGACTGACACAAGCAAAATGACATATATCCTTGTTTTGAAAATGTGAGACATTTATCATTTCTGCCTATTTTAGAGGGTCGTACAAAAATCCATTTTTAATGAGTTATTTTTAGTGGTTGTCAAATACTATAATTTTTTTAAATGATTTTTTTTTTCAAAATTAAACACTTGAAAAGTTAAACCAAACTTACTTTTGAATGGTAATTACTAGGGTCCTTATTATTGTTCTCTACCACTTAAAATTGGGACGGTTGCAAATCTACCAACTTGGGCCAAAATATTTGCACATATAGCAGCCTGCAAAAGAATTTGCAAAAATAGCAAAAGTTGTAGTTTGAACGTCAAATTTACGAAAATGTCCTTCCTAACCAGTGTTTGTTTCTCTTCTTCTCTTCACTTTCTCCACCTTTGACGAAGGCTCCTCTCCCGTCATTAAAATGAACCTCACTCCTCCACGAAGGCTCCTCTCCCAAAAATCGACGCCGATTGAAGCAGAAACCGCCCACGGTGAAGAGGAACACTGTCGCCGTTTCGATGGCGGCGCTGCAACGAATGGGGACTCTCTGCATGCGAGGTACTCGAGCCATGGCGGACCTCGTGGTCGTCCACGTACCGGAAAGACGTCGGAGAAGACGACTTCCGCCTCTTTCTCCGACTGTTCCATCGGTCCGGCGTCACTGCAAAATCTTCCCCTCACCGGTTTTCTCGGAGACTGATAGAAAGCTTTCTATCAGTGATAGAAAACTTCTATCACTGATAGAAAGTTAATTCTATCAATGATAGAAGATTTCTATCACTGATAGAAAAACTTTCTATAGTGATAGAAAATTTTCTATCACTGATTGAACGTTTTTCTATCCCTGATAGATTATATCAGTGATAGAAAACTTCTATCACTGATCTATCACTGATAGAAAGTTAATTCTATCAATGATAGAAGATTTCTATTAGTGATAGAAAATTTTTCTTTTATCACTGATAGAAATCTTCTATCATTCTAGCAGTGATAGAAAAACTTTCTATAGTGATAGAAAGTTAATTCTATCAGTGATAGAAGTTTTCTATCACTGATAGAACGTTTTTCTATTCCTGATAGATTCTATCAGTGATAGAAAACTTCTATCACTGATAGGAAGTTAATTCTATCACTGATAGAAACCTATCAAATCAAGAAGAGAGGAGAGAAATTCACGCCGATCGAAAAGAAGCAAACATAAGATGTGAGCACGCAATTCAAGGACAAAACGGAGATATAAAAAATTAATTAAAAAATTTTGCCATATTTACAAATATTTTAAAAAATTACTAAATTTGTCATTATTTATCCTAATTTTACCACCAATTACAATTATCCCTTAAAATTTGCTCACCCTGCCTTCCCAAATCTATGTAATTCAAATTTATGCCTATGTTAATACACATTACTATGTTAATAAATTAGCAGAAAATAATGACAATGACTAAAACAGTTATTTAGCAAAAAAAAATTATAGGCATTTTGAAAGTTTAGTAGCCAAAATTGAAATAAACCTAAAAATTTAGGTCCCGCTTGATAACCATTTCGTTTTTTGTTTATGGTTTTTGAAAATTATGCTTGTTTTCTTTCCATCTTATTACAATGGTTTTCATTTTTGTTAAGAGACATTTGAGTTTCTAGCCAAATTTCAAAAACAAAAACAAGTTTTTGAAAACTACTTTTTTTTTCTTCAAAATTTGGCTTAGTTTTTGAAAACATGGGAAAGGAGGTAGATAATCAACAAAGAAGCTTGTGGGTAAAAATAGTGTTTATAGACTTTTTTTTTTTTTTTTTTTTTTTGACAATTAGTGTTTATAGACTTCATTTTCAAAAACCAAAAACAAAAAATGAAATGGTTATCAAACGGGGCCTTAATGACTAAAATAGACATTTAAAAATTTTTTAAACTAAAATAAAATGACCATGCAATAAGAGTTATATGTACAATAATTTATCAATCAACCATGTGACAAAATATTAATAAAACGTGTATTGCATAATACTAGAAATGAGTAAAATTGCAAGCTCTGATTTATCAACTTTAATAAAACCAAAAAACTTTAAAAATTGTCCATAAATCTTTAAATTTTTTTATTATGTGTCCAATACATTTGTAAACTTAAAAAATATATTATTACATATTAAGAATACTAAAAACTGAAGAATCTATTAAATACAAAATTAAGTCCTTTTAAACCAAAGTTTAGACTTACTAAACACGATCAAAGTGAGCAAAGTTCAGCGGTAATTAATATGTATCGTTCAAAATTTAAAGACATAACTAATTTATTTAATGTCAACATGAACATAGCTCAACTAGCTAGTCATGAGCGATAAGGGGTAAAAAGAGGTGTCTGCAGTGTGATCAGTTAGGCCAACCAAGGGTTAAACTCGGGTTATGGGTCCCTGCACTGTAGTGTGAAAGCTAGTGTCCCACTTTAAAAGAATGCAAAAAGGAAAAGAAAATGGAATTCCTTATTAAGGCTCGAAGGTAATGAGATAGCATCCTAATCTAACCCTTTTAGACTTTCAAACGATACCTTAGTTCCAGTGTAGTGTAGGGGAAGATAGGTGGAGGGTCTTATAAATCATTCCCGGACCATTAGGGGTTGCTTTAGGAGAGGCTAAACACACATACACACGAGAAATATTCTTGAAAAGTCTTGATTTGTCTCATAATTTGTTAACTTGAAGTAGCTACTCTTAGGAAAAGGCTAAGCATATGTAGTGCAGGGATTTGAGCATGATAAATTTCATCATTTGAATCTCTATCATTCATATTATATAATTCTAGGCTTGTTCGAAGATTAGAAAAATATAGGTTGGGGGTGATTTGGTAGAATAAATTTCATCCTTTGAGTGAGGATGTGTCTCATGGGGTTTGGATCGAGATTGTCCCTCAGTGTGTGGAGGATTTGGTTTTCTCTGTTCTTGTCCTTCTGTAATGTTGCTCTTTGAGCGATTTCTTGGTTTGAATGAAAGGTGTGATGTTCTGTTGCTAAAAAAAAACTAGCTAGCATATCATGTATCTTCGATAAAATGGTCAGAGATTCAAATCTAATACCCACATATTGTTAACAAAAATAATAAAATAATTTGTTTAAAATTAAAAAAAAATTAAGAAAAGTTTGAAAAAAAAAAACAATCAAAGGTCGTTTGGTTTAATCAATTCGTTGCATTTTATTATTAATTTTAATATAATTTTATTGATTTTTTTAGCAACAACATTTTAGGGTGAGAGATTTGAACCTCTACCCTCCCGATCAAGGGTACATGTCAATAACCTGTTGAACTAAACTCACTTTAACATATAATTTTATAGATTATAAACTCAATTTACATATCTTAACTAATTTTAATAATATAAAATAAAAGAACACAAAAAAAAATGAATAAAAGTAATGTATTAAAAGATGCAAGAGAGAGAGGAGCATATGGGAAAACCTACTAGTTTGGAAGGAAATTATAAATGGGCATAATAAGGGATATAAGAAGATGCATGAAAATAACTTATCATAACAAAAAAAAAAAAAAAAAAGCATGACAATAACTTATTCTATTCCCAACTTTATTTTCATTTTTATTCCCCCATTTCAAATGGTCCCTCGGAAACTAGAAAGACATTCATATTCTCGAACTTTCTATAATTGATTATCCTTTTGATACTTACAATTTTATAAACATAGAAAAATATACAAACCACCCTTAAAACTACGAATTTATAAAATTGTTCTAATTTAACCAATTTCTATAAAATATCGAATTACAAACTATTTAAAAGTGTAGTTTTCATATCGATATCGAGTTACCATCTCGATGTAAGAAAACAAAAAAATTTACATAAAAAATTTAAATTTGAATGCAACAATCGTATCTTCGATCTCAGTAACACTTTGATTGTAACATCCTTATAAACTTAAGTGATTTATGTATTTTATGTTATGAATAGAAATAACCATCAACCTTTCGGTTCAGATGGCCTGAAATTGTCGGGTCTGGGTTGACAAAAAACAGCCCAAGGCGAATGGAAGAAGGGTCGGAGCCCCCCAGCCCCATTTTATCTCCTCGACCTCGACTGGGAATGAGGCCGAAGAGAATGCTCGACCTCGGGCCATTGCTGAGGCCAACCAGGGGCACGGGCCCAAGTTTTGTTTCAGGTTCTGTTCAGACGAAAACCCTAAGGGGAAGAAACTATAAAGGTGACTGAAATGGCCCTGTGGAGGGGATGGAAAGCTGGAATACGAGCACACACAGGTATGACCGATTAACTCCGAGACATTCTTCTATTTTTCTGGTCAGAGATAACTTAAGCATCGGAGTGTGTGTGGACATCACACCGATGTGCAGCGTTTGCTTTAAAAGTTACGAAAAATTTCTGGATATATAAAAGTTACGGTTGTGGTCTACATCGGAGTGTGTGGGGTCTACATCACACCGATGTGTAGCATCGAAATAATTATAATTGTATATATAAAAGTTACGAAATTTATCCGTTTACTTTATGCTCTGTTTGGCATCCAAAATTGAATGGAAATGATTTTAAATTCCAGGATTTAAAAAAACGAAAATGATTTTAAAATCCTAATCTTGTTTGGAACCCAATGAATTTTTAATGGATTTTAAATCAATAAAAATAACATTTCTTGTTTGGAAGTTTAAAAGAAATGAAAAGAAAACAATAATTTTACGATTACACCCTTATAATTATAATTATTATTAAAAAGAATTAATATCCCTATTTTTTCTATGTATTTATTAGGTATTTTAAAAAGAATAAAAGTTAAATAAATATAAAAACCGAAATCCAAAGTTAAAAAGTAATAAAAAAAAAAAAAAAAACAAGTTAACGTAATAAATCAACCAACCAAATTATTTTTTCTATGTATTTATTACGTATTCATTTTGTTTTCATCAATTCAACCAAATCAGAAGGGTAAAATTGGAATGTGATTAATTTTCATTCAAAATCCTGCCAAATCCGACCTATTTTGGACGGAAAATATTTTGAGGCAAAACAAGATTTCAAATCAGATTGGATTTCAAATTCTATTTTTTTGGTTCTAACCAAACAATTTTAAATCCATTTTGATTTGAAATCCTCCCAAATCATAACGTTCCAAACAGAGGGTTAAGGAAAAAAAAGAAATTACAAAAAATTAAAATTACAAAAGTTCGGCTTGAACTTAGGCCATGCATCAAGAACCTGAGGGATTTGAGCGCAAGACCAACAAACCAACAAACAATCTTTGAAAGCAAGATTACTTTTTAATATATAATATTTAACATTTAAATATTCAGGGAGGGCTCGAGCCCCCTGGGCCTGTAGTAAATTTGCCACTGCTTGCATGTCACGTCTTCCCCACTTTATTCAAATTCACGGTTGGTCATCACGTGAAACGAGGACAGATAGTCCGAGCGAAATTTGACCATCAACATTTTACAATATTTAAAGGTTTAACATATTGATCAAGTTAAAAATACAAGAGCATGATGACAACTCCAGTAATTTAGAGGTAGTTTTTAGAATCTCACCCCAAATTAATTAGAGATTAAATTTGAAAAAGGGAGGCATTAAAATTTTATAATTAATTGTAAAAACGACGTGGACGTGGATGGGTCATGGGATGGGACCCAGCTTTAGCTTTATCCTCGTCCCTATTCTAACTTCCATGCTGCTCTCGCTTTAAATTTTATTAATATATTTATTATCTTTTCCTTTTTTTAAAAAATACATTTAATAGAATAATATTTGACTAAATATTCGTTATCCTTACATACTCCATTAAAATCCTGACAACTAAATAGAAAAGGTAGAAAATGAGAAAAATCTTATCTCTCTTTATTGTCAATAGTGGTTGTTGAAGGAGAAATTTCGGCCAATCACAAGTTGCCACGTCATTAATATAAATTAATGATAAAATAAATTTGGGACCAGTTACACATTTACACGTGTCCCTAGATTAAATTAATAGACATTAAAATTTGGCAAATCAAAGAATGCCACTTGTCTATTAGTGATCCATCAGATAACATCAGCCAAGTTCAATCAGATTATGCCACGTGGCAATTGGACCCAAGCCCAAGCCCATATGAGGTCCATCAAACTCTATAAATAGAGGAGACCACCATTCATTTTGGGGGGATTCAGATTCAGGTTTGGAGACAGAGTCAGAGAACTCAGAGTCCAGAGCATTCTGCCAAGAGTCCAGAGTCGGCAGGCCGATCATCCAAGAGGATCAACAAGCTAACAAGCCGATCCAACAGATCATCAAGCCAACAGGCCGATCCAAGAGATCAACAAGCCAACCGACCGATCAAGAAGATCAACAAGTCAGCAGGCCGATCATCCAAGAGATCAACAAGCCAACCGACCGATCAAGAAGATCAACAAGTCAGCAGGCCGATCATCCAAGAGGATCAACAAGCTAACAAGCCGATCCAACAGATCAACAAGCTAACAAGCCGATCCAACAGATCATCAAGCCAACAGGCTGATCCAAGAGATCAACAAGCCAACCGACCGATCAAGAAGATCAACAAGTCAGCAGGCCGATCATCCAAGAGATCAACAAGCCAACCGACCGATCAAGAAGATCAACAAGTCAGCAGGCCGATCATCCAGGAAGATCAACAAGCCAACAAGCCGATCCAGGAAGATCAACAAGCCAACAAGCCGATCCAAGAGATCATCAACCTAACAGGCCGATCATCCAAGAAGATCAACAAGTCCAATAGGTCGATCCAGGAGATCATCAACCTAACAGACCAGTCATCCAAGAAGATCAACAAGCCAATAAGCCGATCCAAGAGATCATCAAGCCAACAGGCCGATCCAAGAGATCATCAACCTAGCAAGTTGATCATCTAAGAAGCCCAACAAACCGGCCCAAGAAGAGCAACAAGCTAGAGGCCAAAGTTTATATATTTAAGAGAGAGAATCAGAGGATTAAAGTTAGAGATTGTACACCCACACGCATACAACATTAATACAAATATATTATTTATTCCACGTGTCTCCATACCCGAAGTTACGTGTGAACAAATTGGCACGCCCAGTGGGACAATCTCTACCTCTCATCTCTCTCTCTTATCTCAAAACACAAGTATAAACATGTCGTTCAAAACTTCTTCAATGGTCGCTGTCATGAACAAGTCTTACATGGGTTCTACTGCCCATCGTTGCTTCAACGGACTGACGTTGCAAGAAGATAAAGCTTCTGTCGTTGCAGGCCAAGAAACAACCTTGCAGGGGGCATATACTAATGACATGTTTTTTGTCAAGTATAACCCTTTGTTTGAACCTGATTCTGACGTAGTGACTGTTATGATGATTGAGAAAAGAACTATGGAAGAAAGAATGGCTGAGATGCAAGAACACATCAACAACTTGATGAAGGCGATTGAAGAAAAAGATTCTCAAATTGAGCAACTAAAGAGCCAAATTGAGAACCAACATATCGCCGAATCAAGTCAAACCCAAGTCGTAAAAAATCACGACAAAGGAAAGTTTATAGTGCAAGATGATCATCCACAATGTTCTGCTTCGGTCGCTTCACTATCCATCCAACAGCTCCAAGATATGATCACAAACTGTATCAGAGCTCAGTACGGTGGACCTACTCAAGATTCCCTCTTGTACTCCAAACCTTATACTAAGAGGATTGATAATTTGAGAACGCCAATCGGGTATCAGCCGCCGAAATTTCAACAATTTGATGGAAAGGGCAATCCTAAACAACATATTGCCCACTTCGTTGAGACATGCGAGAACGCTGGTACTCGAGGGGACCTACTAGTCAAGCAGTTCGTTCGAACACTTAAAGGAAATGCTTTTGACTGGTACACTGATCTAGAGCCGGAGTCAGTAGACAGTTGGAAGGAACTCGAAAGAGAGTTTTTGAATCGCTTCTACAGCACTAGACGAACCGTTAGCATGTTCGAGCTCACAAACACTAAACAACGAAAAGGTGAACTCGTTGTTAACTATATAAATCGCTGGAGAGCTATGAGTCTAGATTGCAAAGATCGCCTCACTGAACTCTCTTCCGTTGAGATGTGCATTCAAGGCATGCACTGGGAACTCCTCTACATCCTTAAAGGTATAAAGCCTCGCACCTTTGAGGAACTAGCAACTCGCGCCCACGATATGGAGCTAAGTATTGCTAGTCGAGAAAACCAAGACCTTCTCCTCCCTAACATGAGAAAAGAAGAAGGAACGACGAGGAGACTATAGAAGAATCTATGGTTGTCAACACAACCCTTCCCAAGTCGTCTTCGAAAGGAAAGCGACAAACAAATGGAGCGCATCACTTAACTTTAAAGGAAAGACAGAAGAAAATCTATCCTTTCCCTGATGCCGACATCCCTGATATGTTGGAACAACTATTGGAAGCGCAACTGATAGAGCTTCCTAAGTGTAAACGACCAGAAGAGATGGAGAAAGTCGATGATCCCAAGTATTGCAAGTATCATCAAGTTATTGGTCATCCAGTGGAAAGATGTTTCGTCCTAAAGGACTTAATTTTAAAGCTGGCTAAGGAAGGCAAAATTGAGCTCGACCTTGATGAAGTAGCCCAATCAAATCTTGCTACAATCAAAGGAAAGAGCAAGCATCAAAGAAAGAAGAATCCTAAGAAACTTCAGCCCAAGAGGAAGAGAAGTAAAAAGTTTTCTCAACCTCAACAACTGGTGATGTTGAATAAATCATTCTCCAAAGCTTTCCACAAAAAGACAAAAGAGAACCTTGCGACTTCCTACTGCATCAACGTAGAAGAAGTTGACAATTCTAAGAAGAGTGAACAAAGGACTTCCGTCTTTGATCGCATCAAGCCTCCAACTACTCATCCTTCGGTATTCCATAGAATGAGTATGGTCGCGACAGAGGAAGAAAATCAATGTTCGATGTCCACCTCCACTCAACCTTCAGCTTTCCAAAGGCTAAGTGTCTCCACATCGAAGAAAAATCGATCTTCAACATCTGTCTTTGATCGCCTCAAAGTAACAAACGATCAACCTAAAAGAAAGATGAACAACTTGGAGTTGAAACTTTTCGATGAAGTAAACAGTGACGAGAAGCTTCATAGTAGCATCCCGTCACGTATGAAGAGGAAGTTTTCTGTTCTCATAAATACGGAAGGTTCCTTGAAGGTGAAGCCAAATCTCATTATCTTGACCAATCCTGCAAATGAAGGATTTGATCAAGAACATGACAAAGATAAGAGCTTTTAAATGTAAAAGCTCCTTATCGCAAGAGCCTAAACTGCATGATGCTCCTAGCCCACACGAGCTTAAAAGGTGAGTGCAAAAAAATTTTTTTTGAACTACGTTATGACTTGATCCCTTTTCTTCAAAGGGTACGTAGGCAGCTTAAAGAAAACTTTAAGTTCAGTCTCTACAAACAAAAAAAAAGAAAGTGCAACAAATATTGAAGCACGACGATATAAATTGAGGAAATTCATCACTAGTGGGGGCAACACAGCGAATGAAAGTTGCTTCCTCCAAGTTCGAAGGTTCTCACGTACTTCGCTGCAGTTCCTTCCTCACAGTTCGAAGGTTCTCACGCGCTTCGCTGCAGTTCCTTCCCCCCAAGTTCGAAGGTTCTCACGTCGCTTCGCTGCAGTTCCTTCCTCCAAGTTTGAAGGTTCTCACATCGCTTCGCTTCGCGCTGCACTTCGTTGCAGTTCCTTCCTCCAAGTTCGAAGGTTCTCACGCGCTTCGCTGCAGTTTCTTCTCCCTAAGTTCGAAGGTTCTCACGCGCTTCGATGCAGTTCCTTCCTCCCTAAGGTCGAAGGTTCTCACTCGCTTCGCTGCAGTTCCTTCCTCCAAATTCGAAGGTTTCGAAGGTTCTCACGAGCTGTGATTCGTTGTAGTTCCTTCCTCCAAGTTCGAAGGTTCTCATGCGCTTCGCTGCACAGTTCCTTCCTCCAAGTTCGAAGGTTCTCATGCGCTTCGTTGCTACCTTCCTCCAAGTTCGAAGGTTCTCTCACGCGCTGCTGCAGTTCCTTCCTCCAAGTTTGAAGGTTCCCTCACGCGCTTCGCTCGCTCCTTCTCCAAGTTCGAAGGCGCTTCTCTCCGTTGCTACTTCTCCAAGTTCGAAGGCGCTTCTCTCCACTGCTCCTTCTCCAAGTTCGAAGGCGCTTCTCTCCACCCCTCTTTTTGAAGGTTCGCCACTGAGGTTCTCCTTCTCCAAGTTCGAAGGTTCACCGTTGCTCCTTTTCAAATGTTTGGTGGAGGTTGACGTCCTCGTTCCGCTTCATCTTCAAATGTTGGTAGTTGACGGCGTCTGCTGCGCTTCATCTTCAAATGTTGGCAGTTGACGGCGTCCGCTTCGCTTCATCTTCAAAAATTGACTGTTGATAACTTCACTTCATATTCAAAAGTTGATGGTTGAAGTCTTCGCTACATCTGCAAAGATGAACAACTTTAGTGTTGCCTTTATCTTGAAAGTGTCCAGACTGGAAGATGCATCTTAGCTGCAAGTTAAAAAAATGCTTGATATCAAACCACAAAAAAAAAGAAAGAAAGACAATAAAAGTGTTGTTAAAAAAACGGTGACCACCCCTGCAGGAAACTACAGTCATCAAAGTGACTGGTCTAGACAGGTGGTGAAGTCACTGCAATTGAATCTGATGATGACCGTTGAAGGCGAGTCGGGTCTGGTGACCACCCCTGCAGGTTACTCAAATCACCCAATAAAATGGGGACTAGGGTCTAGCAGGAGTGCATGAGGCGAATCTGGTGACTACCCCTGCAGGTTACTCAGATCACCCAATAAAATGGGGACTGGGTCTAGCAGGAGTGCATCGCTGTAGGCGAATCTGGTGACTACCCCTGCAGGTTACTCAGATCACCCAATAAAATGGGGACTGGGTCTAGCAGGAGTGCATCGCTGTAGGCAAATCTGGTGACTACCCCTGCAGGTTACTCAGATCACCCAATAAAATAGGGACTGGGTCTAGCAGGAGTGCATGAAGGCGAATCTGGTGACTACCCCTGCAGGTTACTCAGATCACCCAATAAAATGGGGACTGGGTCTAGCAGGAGTGCATGAAGGCGAATCTGGTGACTACCCCTGCAGGTTACTCAGATCACCCAATGAAATAGGGGACTGGTCTAGCAGGAGTGATATCACTGCAAGCGAATTTGGTGACGACTGTTGCACGAAGCTTACACATTCAAGGAAAAAAGAAACAAATTGCAAAAAAAAAAAAAAAAAAAAAAAAAAAAACGAAAATTTAAAAAAAAAAATAAAAATAAAAAAACGAAAAGTATAAAAAAAAAACGAAAATTAAAAAAGAAAAGAAAAGAAAAGAAAAGAAAGTTTCCTACTTGGATCCCTTCTTGAGTGCTCTCATGTGTGCTCTCCCCTGCTGAGGTTCAACCTTATTTATAGAATGGAAGGTTGGATTCAAATAGATAAATCTTATCTCCAACGATAATCTTTATCAATTTTGGGATGAGTTCAAATATATATCTTATCTCCAACGACAATCTTCATCAATTTTGGGATAAGTTCAAATATAAATCTTATCTCCAACGGAAATCTTCATCAATTTTGGGATGGGTTCAAATATAAATCTTATCTCCAACGGAAATCTTCATCAATTTTTGAAGGGTTTGAATATAAATCTTATCTCCAACAAGAGTCTTTGGTTCAAATTTTAACCCAAAGATATGAGATTTGATTTAAATCAAATTGGGAAATAAATTTTATTCCAAATTCCCACCAAATTTTGGGATGCAGCCTTAAATTTACTTAAATTAAATTTTGGGCATAATCCAAATTTTATCCCAAATGAACCAAAGTCAAAACCTCAAATTCTATTCCAAATGCGAGTTAAAATTGGGTAGGATTTTACCTCAAATCAAAATTTGGGTATAAACCAAATTTTGCCCAAACTTGAAATCAAAGTTTGCTGCCAAATAAAAAAAATCAAAATTTTGACCAAAATTCATATTTTGATTAAATTGACGCACCAAATGGAGTCAAAGTCAAGAACAAATACCTCGCATTTTAATTCCAAAATATATTTTTCGAGATTCACTCACACATAACTTGTGCCTAAATCTCGAAAAGGGGGCATTTGTTGAAGGAGAAATTTCGGCCAATCACAAGTTGCCACGTCATTAATATAAATTAATGATAAAATAAATTTGGGACCAGTTACACATTTACACGTGTCCCTAGATTAAATTAATAGACATTAAAATTTGGCAAATCAAAGAATGCCACTTGTCTATTAGTGATCCATCAGATAACATCAGCCAAGTTCAATCAGATTATGCCACGTGGCAATTGGACCCAAGCCCAAGCCCATATGAGGTCCATCAAACTCTATAAATAGAGGAGACCACCATTCATTTTGGGGGGATTCAGATTCAGGTTTGGAGACAGAGTCAGAGAACTCAGAGTCCAGAGCATTCTGCCAAGAGTCCAGAGTCGGCAGGCCGATCATCCAAGAGGATCAACAAGCTAACAAGCCGATCCAACAGATCATCAAGCCAACAGGCCGATCCAAGAGATCAACAAGCCAACCGACCGATCAAGAAGATCAACAAGTCAGCAGGCCGATCATCCAAGAGGATCAACAAGCTAACAAGCCGATCCAACAGATCAACAAGCTAACAAGCCGATCCAACAGATCATCAAGCCAACAGGCTGATCCAAGAGATCAACAAGCCAACCGACCGATCAAGAAGATCAACAAGTCAGCAGGCCGATCATCCAAGAGATCAACAAGCCAACCGACCGATCAAGAAGATCAACAAGTCAGCAGGCCGATCATCCAGGAAGATCAACAAGCCAACAAGCCGATCCAGGAAGATCAACAAGCCAACAAGCCGATCCAAGAGATCATCAACCTAACAGGCCGATCATCCAAGAAGATCAACAAGTCCAATAGGTCGATCCAGGAGATCATCAACCTAACAGACCAGTCATCCAAGAAGATCAACAAGCCAATAAGCCGATCCAAGAGATCATCAAGCCAACAGGCCGATCCAAGAGATCATCAACCTAGCAAGTTGATCATCTAAGAAGCCCAACAAACCGGCCCAAGAAGAGCAACAAGCTAGAGGCCAAAGTTTATATATTTAAGAGAGAGAATCAGAGGATTAAAGTTAGAGATTGTACACCCACACGCATACAACATTAATACAAATATATTATTTATTCCACGTGTCTCCATACCCGAAGTTACGTGTGAACAGTGGTATGTGGAGATATCATATATATCGGTAGGTAACCAAGTATTTTTGTTTTCTTATAATTAAATTAATTTTGTATTTTTCTATTTGATAGGTTTTCTTATAATTAAACTAATTTTGTATTTTTGTTCTTTTAGATATAGACATCTATCCATCGTAGTGGACCTACATAGTAAATTGTGGAGGGCCAACAAATGATGTCCCACAAATATAATAAAAACAAAATAATAATAATAATAATCATTTGTAGTTCACATGTCATAAACGTGAGCACCTCTTTGTTTGAGTTCAATCAATTTAGAGAAAAAATTTAAACTTTGAGAAACAACTTTTGTTGTTAACCATTGAGTTATATACATGTTAGTCATAACTTCAACGTCTTTATTATCTAAAGGATATTGCCCGCAAGCCTTCAACAATAATAGCCAACATCTCGAGTAATTTAACAGATCATACTCTCGAAATTCGCCTACATCCAGCTCCCAACACATTTCCATGGTGCTTATGGACTAATCGACTCCTTGGAGTGGACTGCATTGACGTAAAATTAGAGAAAAATTGAATTGACTCCGAGGTCAACTTCTTTATTTGAATTATGGTTTAAATTTAACTATAATGTTGGGTAAAATAAGCCTTTGGAAAATTAAAAGTTTCAAATAATGTTAAGACTCTACCATTTATAATATATTTATTTTAAAGAAAAACTCAAATACTTATTTTGAACTTAGAATTATACATATGTAATTATTCAAAATCATTTGTTTTTTTTTTACATTTGTGTAGTTATTCAAAACCATTGGTTAACTTTAGCATCAATAGTTTTTTTTAAGGATAATTGTAATGGGTGGCAAAAGTTGAGTGGTTAATGACAAATATAACAACTTTTATAAAGTATTGCAAATATAACAAAGTTTTTAAATCGTTTTTTTTAAATCCCCGTTTTGCCCTTGTTTTTGTTTTGATTCTATCACTGATAGAATCTATCATTAACCGTGATAGATTCTATCAGTCATGTTGAAGACGAACTTTATTGATTTTAATTTACCGATTTTATTATGAATTGCTAATTATAAGTTATTGCCTGAGTTGTTGTGTGTTGATTTTGAGATTAATTTCAGAATGTAGAGGAAAAATGGTAGAAAAAAAAGTTGGTTTTGATTATACCACTGATAGTTGATAGAAAACTTTCTATCATAGATTGATATAAAATCTTCTATCACTATAGATTTTATCAGTGATAGAAAATATTTTATTACTGATAAATTCTATCACTGATAGAAATCTTCTATAACTGATACAGTGATAGAAGATTTTCTATCATTGATAGATTTTATCAGTGATAAAAAATCTTTCTATCATTGATAGATATATATATCAATGATAGAAATCTTCTATCGATAATAGAAATATAGATTTCTATCACTGTGATAGAAAATCTTTCTGCTAGATTGATAGAAAATCTTCTTCACCGTATCAGTTATAGAAGATTTCTATCAGTGATAGAAAATCTTTCTATGATTGAAATCTTCTATCACTGATAGATTCTATCATTGATGAAGTCTACCATATTTCTATCAATAATAATCTAAAAAGTTTCTATCACTAATAGATTCTATCGGTGATAGAAATAGAATCTATCAGTGAGAGAAACCTAGAAAGGGTATTTTGGTAATTTAAACGGTATGAATAAAACAATTTGTAATTTTTGCAATTTTTTTTACAAGTTGCTATATTTTTCAATATTTTGGCCCATTTTATTATATATATAACTGACCCTTTTTTTAATGTGTGAATCACCTCCAAATACTAGGTCAATGTTAATCCATAAAGTACTTTGAACAACGTGCTAGATGCAATTATTGAAGGATTGATTGATGTTCATGAAAAAAAAAAAAATGAAGCACAAGAAATTGACTATTGTTGTTCAACTTTTTTTTTTTTTTTTTTTTTTTTTGTTTTTTTAACTTATTGTCCAACTTTCTATTTTGTATATTTATTAACATCCACATACCTTTTCAGGATTATTGTGGTAGCAATTAGGGTTGAAAAATTGCAATCATGACAAATCTCTTGAATACTTTTCCTTATTTCCATTTTACCCTTATTTTAAAAATGAAATCGTTCACGTTCTTCTTCTTTTAACTTTTCCTTATTTCTATTTTACCCTTTTTAAAAAGAAGAAGTCTATCGGTGATAATCATTGATAGACTTTAATATAGATAGAATTCTATCAGTGATAATCTTGGCTAGATTTCAATACTAATACCCAAAGAAACTACTTACCTACATCTTCTTTTTTTTTTTTTTGTTATGTGCTTGTTGGTCCTATGTTCTTCGTCCAACCCCAACATTCTATCACTGTGAAAAAAAATATAGCTTGTGAATGAATGAGCGAAGTTTATCAGTGCTATCACTAAAAAACTGTTATCATTGATAGTCTATCAACAATAATTATAATTGCAATTAAAGTCTATTAATGATAGGTTTCTATCACTCATAGATTTCAATCACAATAATGACAGTCTATTAGTTAAACATACAGTAACCAAATAAAGAAAAGAAGTACAATGAAATACATATTAAAAGAAGCATAATGAAAAAAAAAAAAAAACTAAACCAACTAAATAGATCAGAAGAGGCAACTAAATGTGAAATAAAATCGAAACCAACTAGAAAAGCATAATGCAACATAAATAGAATTTGTTGAGATAACTTAGGGTGTGGTTGGTTATCTAAAAAGAGAAATTTGAAAACAAGGAATTAGTTGTATTTAGATATGTGTTTGGTAGAAGATTATCCCAATTTAAACAATTGTTTCGGGGATGTGTTTGATAATATATTTATAAATCATAAACTATTTGTATAATTTATAAAAATGTTATATGTTATAATTTTTGTATATATAATTATTATTTTATAATATCATATAATTTATAGTACATTATATTTTACCAATTTAATTTCACAAAAAATGAATTGAGTTTATAACATGAAGTACTATATTTATTAAAGTTTTTTTAAATCTTTTTGTAATTTAATTATGCATTTAAAATTTTCAAATTCAAAATTTGGATAGACTAAAAACATATTATTGTTTTTAGAATTTTCACTATTTGGATCACATAATCTGAAAACAGTTTTAAAAAACACACCTACCAAACACATATTCATTGAGTTTAGTGAATCCGAAAATATAAAACAAAATATGGATTGCGGTCCTTAATCATCAAACATACCATATTTATTGTGATTGGAGTGTATCACTGACAAAAGTCTATAGACTTAATTAAATCACAACACATATAGCCTACATCTTGTACAATACATATAGTCTATAGAAATAATAACAATTGTGATTGAAGTCTATCATTGATAGATTTCTATCTCTTATGGATTTCTCTCTCAATGGTAGTTTATCAGTTAAACATCAATAATAAAATATTTTAAAAAGATATTTTTTTTAACAACAACCAAACAAAAGAAAAGAAGCATAATGCTATTTGTGTATGGGTAATTCTGGACCATTCCGAAATGTAAGGAGCAGACAAAGGCAACACGACGCGAACCCGAAGACACAACCAGAAGATGGACCCTGGAGGAGAAATAGGCCAAAGGGTCGGGCCAAGGTCGGATGGATTGGGCCTTGGCCTAACCCCATGGTCGGCCCGCTTATGCGAGCCGAGTCTTCTCCCCTCCATTCGGTCCCTGGTGCCATGGGTCGTCTCGGTTCAGCTTGGTACAACTCTAAATCGTCTTCGAACGCCTAGAAACCCTAAGACAGGAAAAGATATATAAACCTTTCTTTGTCACTGAAGAGGGGACTCTGAACTATATTCTCTAAACTCTCCTTTTACTCTTGCTCTTTGACTTTCCATATTTCTCCTTGCTAACTTAAGCATCAGGGACGGTGTGGCAAGCACCACACCGGTGTGCAGGTTTCCTTGTCTTGTAGGCGACGTCTTCCCCCTCTCAAACAAATTTACCGTTGGTAACACGTGAAGATCAGGTGAGTTCTCCCTGCCCGAATTTTGGCATCAACACTATCAAACAAGCAACCAAACATATTAGGAGCAACTAAATATGAAACAAAATGGAAACCAACCAAAAGAAACATAATGCAACATAAATAGTATATGTTGAAATAAATTAATCAACAAATAGACATCAACTATAGAAGTTTATCACTGAAAGACTTTAATCACAACATATATAGCCTATCTCTTGTACAAGTCTATCGCTGATAAATTATATGTGTTGTGATTGAAGTCTATCATTGATAGACTCTATCATTAGTAAACTTCACTCACAGACGTTGGAATGAAATGCTGGATTAGGTTGATAGACTTTTTAGTCTTTTACGTCGGTTGGGGTGATCAATTTTGCTATATATATATATATATATATATATATATTTGAAACAAATCAATTTTACTATATTTACGAATAGTTTTAGGTATTGTTGTATACGTAATTATTTTGACCTATTTTACTATATGTTGAAATATTCCTAATTTTTATATATAAAGTTATTAAGTGAAATTTGAAAAGGAAAAACCTCATCTGAGAGAAAGAAAAAAAGAAACTCATATGATGGCTCAAAAGAGAAATGAGGCAAAGGAGATAGATACCAAACACTTTTTACCTCCCCAGTCCAACCCAACTTTTATATATATATATATTTTAATAACCCAACTTTTATACCATTGAAAAGTATCATATATATTATATTTCATGAGATAATTTAGCTACATGATTAAAAAGAAAAAGTTAAAAATTCCAATTAGTAATTTGGCATGATTTTTTACTATCTTTTAGAGGATTTTTTTTCTTTAATTTTTTTTTGGGCGTTCTAAGTTAAAATCCTCCAAATCGGAAATAATAAGGAAATCTTAACTTTAAACTTCAAATTTCATCTGATTAATCTTTAGACTTGAACATGTAGTGTAATTAACACCTCATCAGATTGAAATTAAAAAATCATCTATTAACTAATAATAATCATACAAAATTCAACTAACAAAACAACCAATATCTCGTGTTCGTTAGTTAAATTTAATTATGAAAATACTCACCTAAATGCATAATCAAACAAATTGAAAACGGTTCAAACTTAGCAACAAAGTGATTTGGTCCAATTAATTAAATGTGTTGGTGTAGCCTTTCATATGTATTAATTAGTTAGTTATTACTTTAGTCTTTCATGTGACCGTTATGTGCCTTGTAACCGTTTCTAGTTAGCTCCCGTCTATTTAAAGGCTGGAGCTTCATTAATAAGAATACATTATTCAGTCTAATTAATACTTGGGTATTCAGCTACACCATATTTAGTATCAGAATGCAAGATTTTTGGGACGCTTCCACTATGGCAACCAAGAGAGTCTTGACCAATGTGGTAGGAGATTCATCTTCGGTTGGGAAAGAGGTGGAGCCTACCATCGCCCTCTCACCACGAACAACAATTGTACGCTTGCTGTCAGTTGAACAAGATATGAGAATCTTGAAGAATGATGTGGGTGAGATCAAGAAAATTTTGGAGATGATTTGTGAAAAAATGGGCAACAAACCCGAGCAACCAAACATAAATCCAACACTGCAAATGAGAATAACTCAACAAGATTTACAAGTTGAAGATAGCAGGACAAGGTATGGGCAAGAAAGGCGACTCATAAAACAAAGAACAATCCAAGAAACAGATTTGGTACCAAGATTCTACCAAGAACGTCGCACGGTACAATAAGATTTCAAGAACAACCCTTTATATAGAAGACAACCCGAGTGGAATAAATACAGCTCTAGTGAAGGAGAAGATGAACTACCGAAAATACAAGTGGAAGGACAAAGAAATCATAGATACCATTATCATCAAGAGAATGATTTCAAGATGAAGATTGACATCCCAACATATAGTGGAAAAATGGAAATTGAGGCTTTCTTGGAATGATAAGACACGTGGAAAACTTCTTCAACTACATGAATACACTCAATAACAAAAAGGTAAAATTGGTAGCTCTAAAATTAAAGGGTGGAGCTCAAGCATGGTGGGATCAACTATAATTAAACCGGCAAAGATATGGAAAGAGGTCAATCTGAAGATGGGAACGCATGAAAAGATTAATGAAAGAAAGATTCCTCCCAATGAATTTTGAGCAAATCTTATATGACCAATATCAAAATTGTCGCAAGGGAATAGATCAGTCATGGAATATACTGAAGAATTCCATAGGCTTGGAACAAGAACTGTTAGGGATATATGTCCTAGAACTCAAGTTTTGTTATCTTTTATAAATAAAGATGTTATTCAGTGAAATTATTCATTTTCAAAAAATTCAATAGAAACATCCATGGTTATAAAATGAGATACTTGAACTATATCTTGGATATAGACAGGGGTCAAGTTCAGGTATATAACCTAAAATCGTCTATAGTAAAATAAATAAGGATTGGATACCTTATTTTGGTAACACTATGGATGCGGCCTACTTTGCAAATGAGGCAAACAACGTGATCCTGGTTCGTTCATGTAGAGACATGAAAGTAGGGGCATCCTGTGCAAAAGATGTTTACACAAGACGGGACCGAGAAATAAGTCACTCTTACTTTATAACGCTGTTTACTGTAAAGACTGATTTTTTCATACGATGACCTAGGTAACTTAATCTTAATCCTGAGCTTAATATGAACTCCTGTTCGTTTAAAGCTGTCTTTTGATCTGCATGGGTGAGTGTGGTTCCAAAACACCATTCAATATTCCTACCATTTTGGGGACAACAATAGATGAATAGCTGGGGACATATTAATGCAAGATGGAATTCACTCCTAACTGATTTTAAGGTTAGTAGATAGGTTGTTCCCTTAAGTGCTGAATCCAAGGCTTGAACAAGGGGCCCCACCCTCTCATTGGCCCGAGAGGGACCTCGTTTGTTGGTTGGACCATAAACGAATTGTTCATTAGAGGACCAGTGGACTTAAGGAACCTAGATGTACTATAGGGGTAAAACGGACATTTGACCTGTCTATAGTAACGAACAACCTGTGAAGGATTGACATACTAATCATGGTTATATCGAGTGGACGGAAATATATCTACAGAGAGGGGAGTTCAACTACAGGGCTATAGTGGAGTGTCCCGGTGGTTAACGGAAGTCAGTTAACTAGTTTAAACAGGGTTTTGACTATTTTGACCTCGCACCGTTGGAGCCCATGATCTGTAGGTCCATTAGGTCCCCTTGCTGGCTCGAGATTAACTTTTGGAATAATATGATAGAATAAAAATGAATTGGTTTTAAAATTCATATTGAGGGAAAAATAGGTATTGATATTACGTCGGGTTTTACGAAAACCAAGCATATATGGATTTTGATATAAATAAACCGAAAACATGAATAATGATTCATGTTAAGAAAAATAACATTTCGGAAATGTTCGGGAAAAGTGGCAAAATATTAATTTAATATTAAGATATTAAATTAATAATTATTTAATTATTTAATTAATTAAATTGAAAATTAATTTTGAATTAATTTAGAAATTAGAAAATTGAAAATTGTCTTTCATTTTTTCAAATATTAATGAAATAAAATTAGTGGGAAAATCTAAGATAAATATGGATTTATGAAAATCAAAATTAATTTTGATTTTTTGGAGGTGGAGTGCATGGTGACTAAACCCATGCACTCACCTCCCTTAAGCCACTTAATTCTCCATTAAAATGGAGATGGTTTGGTGGCAAATTTTGGGCATTCTCTTCAGCTTGAATCTCTCTATAAATATGAAGAAGAAGGCTGAAAGAAATAATGAAGAGAGGAGTTGAATTGCTGCCAAAATCCATGCTCAAACCTATGATGTTCCTAAGTTCGTTTTTTACCTTTTCTCTCTAAAATTCCATCACTTGAGGATCCCACAATCCATTCCAAAAGCTTGAGGACAGCAAGGAAGACCCTGTGGTAGTTCTTGACTCATTGGTAAAAGAAAACAAGCAACCAATCCAACCAATTTCTCCATTAAAAGCAAGGTAGGTTGCTGTCTCTGTTTTTCTTCTCATGAACAGCATGCTTTAATTGATCAAATTGAGCTTATTAAGAGTTCTAGATCCAAAATTGCTTCCGCTTTTATTATATTAACACCTTCAAGAACAAACCTAGGAGAAAGCCAACAATACCTAGTAGCAAGATATAAAGGTGGCTTGCAAAATGACATCAAAGAACAAATTTCTTTGCAACCAATCGGTTATTTGAATGAGGCAATATCAGCGACAACAACCATTGAAGAACAAATAGATAATCAATATAAAAGGGCAGTATTCGAGAAGAGTAACGGGAGAACAAAGCGGCAGTCTCAATAAAACCACAATGAGAGATAAAGTTTCCCAACAAAGTTCAATGGCAACACTCAAAGGCAAACAAACAGGCCTAAGTACAGCAAAAGACTTCAAGAATTCAGAAAGTGCAATCACAAAAAGAGAATCAAAGGCCTATTCAAGACCGACATTGGGAAAATGCTTTAGATGCAACCAAATAGGCCACCTATCTGACGAATGTCCTCAAAGAAAAAGACTTGCTATTGCGGACAACGTGGAATATCAAGAAGGGGAAGACACCGATACAGAGGACAACACATATTTTCTTGAACCAGATGAAGGGGAGCCAATATCCTTGGTTATTCAAAGACTTTTACTTGCTCCAAAAACCTATCCAAGCTATCAAAGACATGCCCTATTCAAGACTCGTTGCACTATAAATGGTAAAATATGCAACGTAATTATTGATAGTGGAAGCACAGAAAATGTGGTGGCAAGTAAGTTAGTAACCACATTGAACTTACCATTACACCCACATCCGACACCCTACAAAGTTAGTTAGATCAAGAAAGGAGAAGCAACTCAAGTAACACACACAAGCACCATTCCTTTGTCAATCGGAACAAGCTATAAGGATCAAATTATATGCGATGTGCTAGATATGGATGTTTGCCATATTCTCTTGGGACATCCTTGGCAATATGACGTTCAAGCAACACACAAAGGGAGAGACAATACATATGAGTTTCTATGGATGGGCAAGAAAATAGTTCTCCTACCAATAAATCCAGCAAAACAATTAACAACAACCAACAACACAACCAAGAAAGGTCAACTCTTCACCCTATCTTTTGGAAAAAAATTCTTTAGTGAAAAGCAATTGCCTATTATTTAATTATTAAAAATTTTGATAACTCTGATTCTAATACTGAGATTTCCATGGAGATACAAAACTTGCTTCAAGAATACAAAAACATCGTGGAACAACCGAATACCCTTCCTCCTTTGAGAGATATTCAACACTCTATTGACTTTCTACCGGGAGCAACACTTCCAAACCTTCCTCACTACAAAATGAGTCCTGCTGAATATAAAATCTTGCATGAACAAGTTCAAGAACTCCTAGACAAAGGACATATCAAACCGAGCCTTAGTCCATGTGCGGTTCCAGCCCTCCTAACACCTAAAAAAGATGGCAATTGGCGTATGTGTGTAGACAGTAGAGCAATCAATAAAATCACTGTCAAATATCGATTCCCTATCCCTCGGATTAGTGACCTATTGGACCAACTTGGAGGTGCAACAATCTTTTCGAAAGTAGACTTAAAGAGTGGATATCATCAAATACGAATAAGGCCGGGAGACGAATAGAAGACAACATTCAAAACCAATGAAAACTTTGAATGGCTTGTAATGTCGTTTGGACTATCAAATGCCCCAAACACCTTCATGAGACTTATGAACAAGTGTGGAAGCTAAAGAAATGGCGAAACGAATTCAGGAGCTCCACAACCAAGTGTGGGACCATATTGAGAGGCAGGCGACAAAATACAAAGAAACAGCCGATAAAAAGAGAAGATTCAAAGAATTCAACATAGGAGATCTCGTTATGATTCATCTAAGGAAGAGTAGATTTCCAGCGGGGACCTACAACAAACTAAAGAGGAAGAAACTCGATCCATTTCCAATTGTTGATAAATTTGGAGACAATGCATACCAAATTGATCTCCCTTGATGACTATAACATCAACCCTACATTCAATGTTGTTGAATTATTTGCCTACAACTCTCCAGATGAATTTGTCCTAGCAGATTAACTCGAGGACGAGTCATTTTTTTGTGGGCAGGGATGTTTGGTGTAGCCTTTCATATGTATTAATTAGTTAGTTATTACTTTAGTCTTTCATGTGACCGGGATGTGCCTTGCAATCACTTCTAGTTAGTTCTCATGCCTATTTAAAGGTTGGAGCTTCATTAATAAGAACATATTATTCAGTCTAATTAATATTTGGGTATTCGGCTACACCATGTAGCTAACACAATTTGAAGAAACTTTATTATTATTATTTTTTTGAAACAAGAAACAATACTGGTAAAAGCAGTATCATCCAACCATAATAACTGACCATATAGCTAATTATAAATTTTAAAAAACCAGAAACTTAAGTGATGAAGATTTTTAAATGCATCATTATTTCATTTGATAATCATTTTTAAAAATTTTGGTTGTTTTCTTACCATTTCTTTACCATAGTTTTCATCTTTATTAAGAAAACATTTAAATTCTTAATTAAATTCCACAAACAAAAACAAATTTTTAAAAATTACTTCTTTGGTTTTGCAAAACTTGACTTGAATTTTGAAATTAAACATTTGTAAAAATTAGGTAAAAAATTAAAGAACCTTCATGTGAAGTAATGTTTATAAGTTTAGTTTTTAAAAGTTAGGAAATATCCCTAACTTTGAACATATAAAAGGTTATGGTCATGTTGACCTTAACTTTCACACCTGCTTATCTAGTGAATTTTATGTATAAACAAAAATTATAATGTATTAAAAATAAGATACTATCAATAAGAGCATAGTTCGATTGTCATAAAATTGTATTGATAACCACAAGATCTGTGGTTCGAATCTTCCCACCCCACATATTGTCAAAAAAAAAAAAAAAAAAAACTTCAGTTTTGTTTTGCCAACATGAACATAACTCAACTGACAAAAGACTTGTACTAATAAAACCGACTAATTTCAACGTCATTAATATGGATTATAATGAATGCCTTGAAAAGGGCAACCATTTTATGAATTATGATTTAAATTTACCTATAATGTTTAGTTAAATAAACCCCGAAAAGTTACAGATGTTATCAAGTCTATCCTCGATAATATATTTCTTTAAAAAAAAAAAAAAAACATTCAAAACATTAGGAATGAAACTATTTTTAACGGTCATTCTATTGTTTTGAATTATATGTTTGTAGTTATTCAAAATCATTTGTTAACTTTAGCATAATAATATCTTTCATTGTAAATCACCCCAATAGTAGATCTCATGTGTTAATCCATAACTTTCGGAAAAAAAAAAAAATTGGGGGTTAAATTACAAGTTTAGTCCCTAAACTTTCAATGTTGTGTCGATTATGTTCATGAACTTTAAAAAGTGTTTAGTATGTCACGGAAAATTTTAATTTTGTGGCTAATAGATTACCAAACTCTAAAAATGTCTAATAGGTCCTTAACTTTTAATTTTGTGTCTAGAGCTCTCTGACATATTCAAGATTTTTAAAATGAACCGATCTATTAGAAATAAAATTGAATTTTATGTCTATTGGAACCCTAAACTTTCAATTTTGTATGGTAGGCTTGTGAATTTTAAAAAATCTCGAATTAAGGACTTATTAAACACAAAATTGAGAGTTAAAGGATTTATTGAACACAAAAGCGAAAGTTACGACATATAGGATACTTTTTTAAAATTCAAATACCTATATTGAACACAAATTTGAAAGTTCGATGACCTCTTTAACACTTTTAAAGCTTATGTATCAAATTGACACAATCCTAAAAGTTTAGGAACTAAACTTGTAATTAAAAAAAAAAATGTTATAAAGAACTTTCAACTACGTGCTATTTGATGTAATTACTAGGTCCCGTTTGATACCCATTTGGTTTTTGGTTTTTAAGCTTATAAACACCATTTCCAACCCTAAGTTTCTTTGGCTTTTCACCTACCTACTTCCCATGTTTTAAAAAACCAAGCTAATTTTTGAAAACTAAAAAAAGTAGTTTTCAAAAACTTGTTTTTGTTTTTAGAATTTGGTTAGTGTGTCTTTAACAAAAATGAAAACCATCGTAAGAAAATTTAAAGAAAACAAGCCTAATTTTCAAAAACCAAAAACCAAAAACCAAATGATTATCAAACGGGCCTAAAGGATTGATTGATGTTAAAAAAAAAAAGAAGGATAAGAAATTTACATTTGTTGTTCAACTTTCTATTTTATATATTTATTATCATTCAAA
Organism: Luffa acutangula; assembly: GCA_036850905.1. Lineage (NCBI taxonomy): Eukaryota > Viridiplantae > Streptophyta > Magnoliopsida > Cucurbitales > Cucurbitaceae > Luffa > Luffa acutangula. The sequence continues at coordinate 44,823,179 of CM072091.1, read as the reverse complement.
TTAATTTATATATAATTATTAAGTAAAATTTTAAAAGCAAAAAACTCTTATGATTCTTCAAAAAGAGAAATGAGGCAAAAGTGGATACCAAACGCTTTTTTATCCTCCCCAACCCAACATTTTTTTTTTATTTTTTTTCAAAAGTCCCAAACTCAACTTTTCAAAAAAAAAATCCCAAACCCAACTTTTATACTATTTAAAAGTATCACTACATATTTTCAGAAAAAAAAAATGTCTTGCTACATATTTATATATTTCATGAGATAGTTTAGCTACATTGTAAAAAGAGAAAAATGTATTTAAAAAAAAAAAAAAAAAAGGTTTTTTTGGCCTTTTCTCACTCAAAGTCCTTCCAATTAGAAATAACATAAAGTATTTTGTAAATAAAGATTATATTTTTACATATATAGGAGTCAATCTTAACTTTTTTTTTTTCTTTGAATAAAAGGAGCCAATCTTAACTTAAACCTTTATAATACTCGTAACTAATTACAAATTTTCAGAAAAAGTAAGAGATTATTAATTGTATCAATTTTTAATGTGTAAGTTAAAATGACCTAACTTCAAAAAATAAAAAAAATAAAAAGTTAAAATTAATTGACCTAATAGTTTTTTTTTTTTTTTTTTTTTTTTTTTTTTTTTTTTTTTTTGAGTAAGCTAAAACACATTTTTGTTGAAGGCATAGTGAAAGACTCAAATGTACCCTTTATAAAAGTGGATGTTTATTATTGTTATTATTTTTTTAGGTTATGTTGCATTTAGATCTCAGAGTTTTCAAACTCAACAAGTTCACTATTGAGGTGTGGATTTGGTTCCATTTTGGTCCCTCCGTTCAATTTTCCAATGATGAATGTTGACGCGTCGCTATTTTTTTTTTAATATTTTTAATATTTAGTTTTCTTCTTTATTTTTTAGGGGTGCCTTAGGGTTGATTCCACCAGTGTCCCTAATGCCCACCACCCACCAACTCCATTTTTTTTAATCTTTCCTTCTCTTTTCTTCTTCCCCTCCTTCATTTTTTCTTATCTTTCCTCTTCTCCTTCTTTCTCCCCTTCTTCCACCTGTTTTAAAAAGAAAATAATGGAAGGAGAATTTCCCTTCAAGTCAATCCGAAATGAAGGAGATTTATCCTTTGATTCAATCTGAAACAAAAAAGATTTTTCTTTATTGTTTCAATTTGAATCGAACGAGAATTCCTTTTTTGATATATATATATATATTTTATAGGAAGAAGAAGAAGGAGAAATGTGGAGAAGAAGAAAGAGAAGAAGGAAATGAGAGGTAAGAAGAAGAGAAGAGAAAAGAAAAGGAAAAAAAATAGGGTGGTGACAGGCATTAGGGTCTAGGTGAAGAGGGGGAGGGAAGAGTAAAGAAGATGAAGAAGAAAAAGGAAAAAAACTATTAATTTTTTTTTCAATAAAAAATGATGTCACATTATCATTTTGTTAGTAATTAACAGAAAAATTGGACGGAGGGACCAAAATGGAACCAAATACCTTTAGAGTAAAATTGTTGAGTTCGAAAACTCAATAGATTTAAATGCAATCTATCCTAACCCTCAGAGACCAAAAGTGTATTTTCTTTTTAATATATTGACAACTAAATGGTATTCTATATTAATAAAAATAATAAAAAAAAGCCTAATTCAAAGTTTAGATGGGTACTTGCCAACCAGAGCTTAGCTCAGTTGGCATAAAGTTGTATTGATAATCACAAGGTCTGTGGTTTGAATCCCCTCCCCACATATTGTCAAAAAAAAGTTAGGTACTTGAAAATTGTATTGTTTTAGAGATATAATTTAGTTTAACTATTATTAATTATTTTAAAACAATAAGTAATTGCATTGCAATTTGCAAGGGAGTGGGTTTAGGAGGGGACAGAAGCATGATGAGTGAATGATTGAAGTTTAAATTTGTGGTGGAAATAAGCATAGATATATGTCATGTGGGGTTCTTTTGCCTCTCAAAATTGTGTTGAAGAGTATAACTTGAGGTGACAAAGAGTTTTAAGAAAAGTGATTGAATTGGTGGATGGAATCAATTTTGTGACTTGTTTGAAAGTGATTTTAGAATAAGTGTATTTAAACAGAGTGATTTATTTATAATTACTATAGTAAAAAGTGTTTCTTTATAAAGCATTTTAATGTTTGGTTCCACAATTAAAAATGTGATTTCAATATAATTAAAAATGGGTTAAATTATCTAAAAATAACCCTAAACTAGTTTCAAATTATACCTCTGAACTTTCAAAAGTTTCATTTTAGCCCTCGACGTTTGAAGTTTGTTTCAAAACGACTATTGGAGACATTTTTGTTAAATTTATAAATGAAAAATGATGTGTTTTTATTGTTTTTTTTTTCATGTATACGTTCAAATACGTTCACACAAGTAACAATACATACAATATATATATAAACCTGTAATTTTCCGTCCATAAATTTAACGAAAAATTACCTTCAAGGGTTGTTTTGAAATAAATTTCAAATTTCAATGGCTAAAAGAAAACTTTTGAAAGTTTAAGGATATATGTGAAACCAAATCTATAGTTCAAGAGTATTTTTTTTATCTTCTAAAAAAAGAAGAGTATTTTTTTTATAATCTAACCTTGAAAATTATTGTTTTCATAGGTAACTTTAGTATCATTAAAGCATTAAAAAAATATTAAATTTTAGAGAAAAAAAAATGAGACAAATTATTAGAGAGAGAAAAGAAGAAAAATTAAACAAGTGGGATATAAATTATTAGAAAGAGAAAAAAAAAAGTTGAAAGAGAATGGTAAAATTTCAAGTGACAGAGAAAAAAAATTAGAGACAGAGGGATAGAAAGAGATCTTGTGACAAGAATTAAACCAAAAATCTAAAGATAGAGAGAGAGCCAAAAAAAAAAAAAAAATTAGAAATGAATAAAGTTAGAGAGAAAGAGATAAAAATTTTAAAAATGGAAAAATACTTTTCTTTATTTAAGGTGAAAATAGGGTGAAATGGAATGATAATTCTGAAATTTATATGGATAGTCATTTTAAAAACCAATTTTCTATTAATATTTGGCAAAAATCATTTTGAAAATCTATCTCAAGTAATTACTAAAAAATCACTCAAATTGATTTTAGATCAATCATAGCCACATCTCTTTATTTTAAAATGAAAGTGATTTTTTTTAGTTAAAACATGAAAGAGACTTTTTTTTTTTTTTTTTTTTTTTTTTTTTTTTTTTTTTTTTTTTTTTTAGTTCAACAATTACAGGGTAGAGGAATAAATCATTAACATTTGGATGATCATTTGTATCTTATTCAACAACGAGCTATTTTCGAATTGACAAAAGTGAGAGTGACTTTGATCACATCAAAATCACTCCCAAACATATTGGTAGAAAAGTGATTGCATTGTTGGATCAAATCAAATCTCAGAATTTTTACAAACAATTTGCACCTTGCACTTTTTTAAATGCCCTAGATGTTCCTTATAAATCATTCAAAAAGCAAAGCTCAATCATTCAATTTTGAGGTTCTATTTGATAGCTATTTTGATTCTTTCCCTATGTTCTAAAAATAAAATTATACAAGTTTAGCAATTGGTTTTAGCTTTTTGTTTATGGAAAGCAAAAAATTAAAGCCTCCTTTGGTAATCACTTTATTTTTTAAAAAAAAATTATACTTATTTTCTACAAATTTCTTTATAATAGTTTTCAACTTTGTTGGGAAAAACATTTGAATTATTTGCCAAATTCCAAAAACAAGAACACATTTTAAAAAACTTATGCCCCCGTTTGATAACTATTTGATTTTTGAAAATTAAACTTAAAACACTACATGCACCTACAAGTTTCTTTGTTTTGTTATCTACCTCCTTCCCATGTTTTCAAAAACCAAGTCAATTTTTGAAAACTAGAAAAAATTGTTTCCAAAAACTTATTTTTGTTTTTGAAATTTGGCTAGAAACTCAAGTGTCTTTAACAAGGAAACCATTGTATGGAAATTGGATGAAAATAGACATAATTTTCAAAAACCAAAAACCAAAAATCAAATGGTTATCAAACGGAGTCTTATTTTTTTAGTTTTCAAAACTTGACTTGAATTTTGAAAATATGATAAGTAGTGCTTATAAGTTTAATTTTTAAAAACCAAAAACCAAAAATAAAATAGGTTATTAATAAGGTCTCATTTGATAATCATTTTATTTTTGGTTTGTAAGCTTGTAAACACTATTGTTGAATGAGAAATTTCGGCCAATCACAAATTGGCACATCATTAATTTAAATCAATGATAAAATAAATTTGGGACCAATTACAAATTTACATGTGTCCCTAAGTTAAATTAATAGACATCAAAATTTGGCAAATCAAATAGTGCCACTTGTTTATTATTGATCAACCGGATGACATAAGTCAAGTCCAATCAAATTATGCCATGTGGAAATTGGACCCAAGCCCAAACCAATACGAGGTCCATCAAACTCTATAAATAGAGGAGGCCACCATTCATTTAATGGAGATTCAGCCAGAGGCAGAGAGGGCAGAGTCCAGAGCATTCTCCCAAGATCCAGAGTCGTCAGAATCCAAAGAGTCCAGAGAATTCAGAGATCCGAGATTCAGAATTCAAAGGATTCAAGACTCAGAAGATTTGAAGACTAGAAGACTCTAAAAAGAGATCAACAAGCCAACCGACCGATCAAGAAGATCAACAAGTCAGCAGGCCAATCTTCCAAGAGGATCAACAAGCTAACAAGTCGATCCAACAAATCAACAAGCCAACAAGCCGATCCAAGAGATCATCAAGTCAACAGACCGATCATCCAGGAGGATCAACAAGCTAACAAGTCGATCCAACAAATCAACAAGCCAACAGGCCGATCCAAGAGATCATTAAGTCAACAGACCGATCATCCAGGAAGATCAACAAGCCAACAAGCCGATTCAAAAGATCATCATGCCAACAGGCCGATCATCCAAGAAGATCAACAAGCCAATAGGCCGATCCAAGAGATCATCAACCTAACAGACCGATCATCTAGGAAGATCAACAAGCCAACAAGCCGATCCAAGAGATCATCACGCCAACAGGCCGATCATCCAAGAAGATCAACAAGCCAATAGGTCGATCCAAGAGATCATCAACCTAGCAGACCGATCATCCAAGAAGCTCAACAAACTGGCCCAAGAAGATCCTTCAAGACTGGAAGACTTCAACAATCCTTGAAGACCAAAGACTCTTTAAGACTTCAAGACCCCAAGACTTCTTGAAGAATGAAGACCCTTCAGGACTAGAAGACTTCAACAATCCTTGAAGACCAAAAGCTCTTCAAGACTCCAAGACTTCAGGATCCGAAGATTCCAAAAGCTCCAATGATCAATTGAAGCTCCAGACTCGAGAACAAGCGTTTCAGCCCTCGAGTGAAACACAACCACACATACACAAGAGAGAGAATCAGAGGATTAAAGTTAGAGATTGTATACCCACACGCATACAAACATCAATACAATATATTATTTATTCCACGTGTCTCCATCTTCGAAGTTACGTGTGAACAAATTGGCACGCCCAAGGAGCACGTCATGTCCTTGAACTCATGCTGAAAGACGTGGCGGCGGCAAAAGTCCAAGGAGCACGTCATTGATAGCGAGCATAGCTAGCTACTTTTACTTATTTAATTTAGCTAGTCTTTTATGATGTTTGGGCCATTTTATTGTGCTTTATTGTTTATTTTGTAGGAAATGGTTGATTGGAGCTATAGCGCAATATTAGAGTTAATCGGGTGCTCGGGACGTGAAAATATGCAAAGGAATGAAAAGAGTTAAAGAGAAAAAAAGTCAAATTTCGGTCAACAGCAGGCTAGCGTCGAGACGCTAGCTCTTGAGCGTCGAGACACTCACATTCCATATCTGATTAGGCGCGTAAAGGTCACAGCGTCTCGACGCTGCGACCTTAGCGTCTCGACGCTGTGTTATTTCGCTTACTGAAACGCGCGTTTTGAAGGCAGCGTCTCGACGCTAAGACGAAAAATCTGCTATATAAGCTTCTTTTCGGCTAGGTTTGAGAGGACTTCGATTTGGGGACTTTTGGAGCCGACAATAGAGCAGAATTTGGTGATTCTTGAGCTGAAGCAAAGGGAGCGAGGTGGAAATTAACCCATTGTTCGTGGGGATCGTGAAGGGGACGTTCGGTCTTGGCCTACAACGAGTCTATTTCTCTTTTCCCTTCCTTTAGTTAGTTTTGATGGTTGTTTTAGACTCTCGCTATATTGTAACGTTGTGTATGAGTAGCTAGGCTTTAATTCTTAGGGATTGATGTAGCCGTTGGGCACGTTATGGATTGATTTACTGTTTTTATGCTATTGATTTCATTTATGCATATGTTGTATCCTTAATGCTTTCGATTTACTGGCCATAAATTGATTGATGTTTATATTTGAATCTAACTCGGGAGAGAGGATTTAAATTAGTATTTCGTATGCATAACTAGAATTTAGCTAAAAATCGGGAGATTAAAGTTAATTCTAGAAATTGTTATAAAGGTTAGCCTTATTGCCTTGTATGTTTATTGGATTTAGATAGGGATATCGGGTTCAATTGCATATGGGAGAATCATGTATGCTCGGGAGAGATATGTGTGATTTTAGTTGCCTAGATTTATGAATCATAGTATTTGTTAATTCGTTTATTAATCCATAACTCCAATTGGTGAAATCAAATCCCTAAGACCAATTTTTCCCATTAGATTGTCACTTTTTACTTTAGTTTTGTATTTGATTAATTCATATTCTCATTCAATTTGATTCCCTAAATAAAATTGGTCAAAAGTATTTTCGATAATTAAAATTTGGCTAGACACCAATCCAGAGGACGACATTCGATTGCAAAATCACTATATTATTACTTGACCCGTACACTTGCGGTAAGCAAATTGCACATCAGTCATGTCCTTGAACTCATGCTGAAAGACGTGGCGGCGGCAAAAGTCCAAGGAGCACGTCATGTCCTTGAACTCATGCTGAAAGACGTAGCGGCAGCAAAAGTCCAAGGAGCACGTCATGTCCTTGAACTCAGTCCCTATGCTCATGCTGAAAGGTGTGGCAGTGGCAAGAGTCCAAGGAACATGTCCCTTGTACTTGTGCTGAAAGACATTGTACCTGCAAATTGAAGACAACAAGGATATGTATGCCTTAAAAAAAATCACTTACCTTCGTACTTACCTTTTGGATGGTGGATGAAAGCACTGTGCTTGTAATTGAAATATAGGCAAAGTGTTGTGAGTAAAAAAAACAAAAACAAAAAGAATGAAGAATCTTAAAAAAAAAAAAAAAAAAAAAAAAAAAAAAAAAAAAAAAAAAAAAAAACGAAAATTCAAAAAAAAAAAGAAAAAAAATGAAAATTAAAAAAAAAAACGAAAAAAAATAAAAAAAAAATAAAAATAAAAAAGAGGGAGAAAGAAGTTTCCTACTTGAATCCTTTCTTGAATGCTCTCTGCAATTGATGTGTGCTTTCCCCTGGTTCAACCTTATTTATAGAATGGAAAGTTGGATTCAAATAGATAAATCTTATCTCCAACGACAATCTTCATCAATTTTGGGATAAGTTCAAATATAAATCTTATCTCCAACGGCAATCTTCATCAATTTTGGGATGAGTTCGAATATAAATCTTATCTCCAACGAGAGTCTTTGGTTCAAATTTTAACCCAAAGATATGAGATTTGATTTAAATCAAATTGAAAAATAAAAATTTGGAGATTTTGTTTCAAAGTTTAGTCCAGAGTATGAGATTTGATTTAAATCAATTTGGGAGATAAATTCAAATTGATTTGATAAACTCCTAAACAGATTTGGATTGAATTAAACTGAATTTGGGTATAATTAAACTCTTATCTCAAATCAAATTTTCAAAGTTCTATATGAAAATTCTTATCCCAAATTACCACCAAATTTTGGATGCAATCTTAAATTTACTTAAATTAAAGTTTGGGCATAATCAAAATTTTGTCCCAAACTTAAGTTCAAATTAAAGTTGCCGCCAAACAAGAAAGTCAAGATTTTGTTCAAAATTCAAAATTTGATTAATTGGCGTAAAATACGTGTCAAGCAAGAAAAAAAAATCAAAACTAAGAATTGACTTCATGTTTTGATTAAATTGACACATCAAATGAAATCAAAATCAATAACAAATACTCTAAATTTTGATTTCAAACTATCTTTTTCAAGATTCATCCACACATACTTGTGCATAAATCTCGAAAAGGGGGCATTTGTTGAATGAGAAATTTCGGTCAATCACAAATTGCCACATCATTAATTTAAATCAATGATAAAATAAATTTGGTACCAATTACAAATTTACATGTGTCCCTAAGTTAAATTAATAGACATCAAAATTTGGCAAATCAAATAGTGCCACTTGTTTATTATTGATCGACCGGATGACATAAGCCAAGTCCAATCAAATTATGCCATGTGGCAATTGGACCCAAACCCAAAACCATACGAGGTCCATCAAACTCTATAAATAGAGGAGGTCACCATTCATTTAATGGGGATTTAGCCAGAGGCAGAGAGGGCAGAGTCCAGAGCATTCTCCCAAGATCCAGAGTCGTCAGAATCCAAAGAGTCCAGAGAATTCAGAGATCCGAGATTCAGAATTCAAAGGATTCAAGACTTAGAAGATTTGAAGACTAGAAGACTCTAAAAAGAGATCAACAAGCCAACCGACCGATCAAGAAGATCAACAAGTCAGCAGGCCATTCATCCAAGAGGATCAACAAGCTAACAAGTCGATCCAACAAATCAACAAGCCAACAAGCCGATCCAAGAGATCATCAAGTCAACAGACCGATCATCCAGGAGGATCAACAAGCTAACAAGTCGATCCAACAAATCAACAAGCCAACAGGCCGATCCAAGATATCATTAAGTCAACAAACCGATCATCCAGAAAGATCAACAAGCCAACAAGCCGATCCAAAAGATCATCACGCCAACATGCCGATCATCCAAGAAGATCAACAAGCCAATAGGCCGATCCAAGAGATCATCAACCTAACAGACCGATCATCCAGGAAGATCAACAAGCCAACAAGCCGATCCAAGAGATCATCACGCCAACAGGTCGATCATCCAAGAAGATCAACAAGCCAATAGGCCGATCCAAGAGATCATCAACCTAGCAGACCGATCATCCAAGAAGCTCAACAAACTGGCCCAAGAAGATCCTTCAAGACTGGAAGACTTCAACAATCCTTGAAGACCAAAGACTCTTTAAGACTTCAAGACCCCAAGACTTCTTGAAGAATGAAGACCCTTCAGGACTAAAAGACTTCAACAATCCTTGAAGACCAAAAGCTCTTCAAGACTCCAAGACTTCAGGATCCAAAGATTCCAAAAGCTCCAATGATCAATTGAAGCTTCAGACTCGAGAACAAGCGTTCCAGCCCTCAAGTGAAACACAACCACACATACACAAGAGAGAGAATCAGAGGATTAAAGTTAGAGATTGTATACCCACACGCATACAAACATCAATACAATATATTATTTATTCCACATGTCTCCATCTTCGAAGTTACGTGTGAACACGTCTACTCATAATTTTCTTACTTTATTACCTACTTTTTAAAAAAAATTCAAAAACCAAGCCAAAATTTTGAAAACTTAAGGTCCCATTTATAACAACTTCATTTTGGGTTTTTTGTTTTTTAAAACTTGTGCTTGTATCCTCACCATTTATTTACTATGGTTTTCACCTCTCTTAAAGAAAACATTTGAATTCTTAGCCAAATTCCAAAAACTACTTTTGTTGATGCCAAAATCTGGGCAGGGAGAACTCACCCGACCTTAACGTGACACCAACGGTAAATTTTTTTGAATAGGGGAAGACATGACCTGCAAAACAAGGTAAACCCTGCACATTGGTGTGGTGTTTGTCACACCGCCTCCGATGCTTAAGTCAACAAGGAGAAAGATGGGAAGCAAGTAAGAGCAAGAGTAAGAGAAGATAGTTTAGAATATGAGTTTCAGGGTCCATTCTTTAATGACGAAGAATGGTTTATATATCTTTTCCTGTTTTAGGGTTTCTAGGCGTTTGGAGATGATTCAGGACTGGACCAAGTCGAATTAGGCTGACCCAGGACACCAGGAACCGAGTGGAGGAAGAGGAACTTGACCCACACAAGTGGGCCGAGGGTCAGCCTCAGCCTCGACCTTGGCCCAATCCTCTGACCTATTTCTCCTCCGGGGTCCGCTTCCTGGTCATGCCTTTGAAGGGAATAAAAGTCCCCACGCAGCGGAAGCTCATCGATTGAACCTTACGCCGTATATTAATTAACATTAAAATACCGTTACGAAAACTCAATTAAACTTTAAAACCCTTTTAAAGCTGTTGGAAAATTGGTTTAAACATGCTTAAAAATAAATCTAAATTTATTTTCATGTTTTTCTACAAAAAAGGGAAAGAACTGTCACATACCTTCGTTGAAGACTTGACCGTTCTTTGCCAACGACGCTCCACGAACGAAAACGCAGCAGCCGCCTTTGTTATTCTTCGCTGGAAATTCCTTCTTGATTGACACAATAACCACAGAGGTTACACCGGTATGTCTCTAAGTCTAGGAAGCAAAAGATTTGTGGGAGTCTTTCTCTAAGAGGGAGGCTAGAGAGAATTCTAGGTCTTGTCTTTCAAGAGTGTCAAGCGTCATGACCAATTAGGTCTAGTGTTCTATTTATAGAACAGAGGCCATGAATAAAATATTCAATTAAATCAATCTTTTCCAAAATTGATTCAATCTTATTCGTTAATTAATCAATCATGATCAATCAATTCCATAATTGATTAATCTTTTCCACAAATGACTAATTACTTCCATAAGTGATTAGATCATTTCCATAAATGATTAATCACTTCAGTGATTAATTATTTCCATAATTGATTAATTCCCGGTTAATGAATTCTTTAATTAATTAACCACCAATTAAATATTAATTTCCGGCCTAGAATTAATTAATTTGCCCAAACACATTTTAGGCCTTAAATTAATTAATTCATTATTTGAACTCTTTCAAACTTCCATAAATTTATATTTGAATTTCTTCAAATATTAATTTCTCTCATAATAATATATCAATATATATTATATTTGTTTCCCTTAGTAAATTGAACATTTTCAATTTACTTTTATTCCTTAGTTGCCTCAAATTACTTTACGAGCTACCAGTGGGACCTAATGAACCTGCAGATCAGAAGCTCCAACGATGTGAGATTAATTGGTCAAACTCATTAACCACATTAATCAATATTCGTTAACTGTGTGTACATTCCACTATAGACTCACAGTTGCACTCTTCTCACTGCAGACATATTTTCTGTGTCCATGGATCTAGACCAATATCGACTGGTTAGTCCTTCACGAGTGTCCGTAACACCAGCTGGGTCAAATTACCGTTTTACCCCTGGGTTACCTCTATTTCCTTAAGTACCAATTTTCTTCTAATGATCAACCTGTTTGTGGTCCAACCATCAAACAGAAAACTCTCTCGTGCCATTGAGAGGGTAGGGTCCTTTGTTCAAGACTCGGAGTAACCACTTAAGGGAACACTCATCTGCTTCCCTAAAGTCGGGAAGAAGTGAATTCCATCTTGTACGATTATGTTCCCAGCTCCCCATTCGGTCTTGTCCCCAAAGTGGCAGGCTTATTGAGTCGGCGTATTGGCCACTCTCACCCATACAAATCAAAGGACAATCTCTCATGAGCAGGAGTCCATAATCAACTCAGGATTAAGACTAAGTTGTCTAGGTCGTCCTAGTGAAATAGAAAACCAACTAGTTAACGGTGTTATAACCAGTGGTTACTATTTTGCGGTCCGGTCTTATGCAAACTCATTGCATAGGATACCCCCACTCGCATGTCTCCTACACGAACGCGTTGGATCGCAGCGTTTGTATCAAATACAAAGTGGGTCGTATCCATAGTGTCACCAGGATAAGGCACCCAGTCGTATCCCTATACTATAGACCCTTTAGGCTGTTTCTTGAACAATGATCCCATATGTCGCTACATATTGTTCAAGACTTATATTACAACCTTGGATGTCTAGTTTATTGGATTAGGGTTATTATTAGGCAAAGACAAATATAAAATAACTAATAACAATTAATGGAAAAAATATATCAATATTATTTCATTAATATCCGGTCAACGGTTACATTCACTATCTACGAGTTTTAGGGCATAAAACCCAACAACCTTCTAATTGGTGTTGTGCTATCCTTGTCAGTTCACTTTGGAGTGGTCAAAAATTACCTATAAAACTTTTTAAAAATTACACATTTTAGTTTTCAAAACTTTTTAGATTTTGAAAACATTAGTAAAAGGTTTAATAAATCTTTAAAATAGTCCATGATGTTAGTTTATAGTTAATCTTTCAAAAAAAAAAAAAAAAAAAAAAAAAAAAAAAAAAAAAAAAAAAAAACTCTTTTAGTCTTCTCTTTTAATTTTGAAAACATATTCACATAGCGACTTTTCTCACATGAATATTATTATTATTGTTTAACCAAATTTGATGAAAATTAACTTCAACCAACTAAATTTAAGAAATATAAATGTATATGGACTAAATTTAGACATTTGAAAATACAATTACATAAATAAAATGAAACCCAACGTATGAAAATCAAAATTATATTTTAACCAAATTTTTATAATTAAATGCCAGTTGCATATATAATAAAATGGGCCAAAATATTGGCAAATATAGCAACCCAAAAAAAATGCAAAAACGACAAAATATTTTCTTCAGACTGTTTAAATTATCAAAATACTCTTTCTAGGTTTCTATAACTGATTGATACTATTTCTATCACAGTGATAGAAACCTATATCACCGATAGAAACTATCCGTGATAGAAACCTTTTACCACCGATAGATTATTAGTGATAGAAATCTGGTAGACTTCATCAATGATAGAATCTATCAGTGATAGAAGATTTGTATCATAGAAAGATTTTCTATCACTAATAGATTCTATCAAGTGATAGAAATCTTCTATAATTGATACGGTGAAAAAGATTTTTCTATCAATCAATCAATGATAGAAGATTTTCTATCAATGATAGAATTTTTTTTTTTTAATATCTATCATCGATAGAAGATTTCTATCATTAATAGATATATCTATCTAGAAAGATTTTCTATCAGATGATATAAATCTTCTCAGATAGGGTGATAGAAATCTTCTATATACGGTAATTTCTATACGGTGATAAAAGATTTTCTATCACTGTCGTGATAGAAGATTTTATATCAATCTATCAATGATAGAAAGATTTTCTATCACTATCAGTGATAGGATCAAAACCAAAACAGGTGTAAAAAGGGATTTAAAAAAACGATTTAAAAACTTTGTCATATTCCCAATATTTTATACAAGTTGCTATATTTGTCATTAACCACCCAACTTTAGCCATCCATTACCATTATTCTATAATTAATGTAAAAAGGACATAGTTGATGGAGCATGGGAATGGGTGGGGTGGGACCCGGGTTCTATTCCAACTTTCAAGCTGCTGTGCTTTAAATTTATTAATCTATTTTCTTATAATATAATTAAATTTCGATTTATTATGCAGACATCTGTAGAACGTGGGGGACCTTGATAATTTTTTTTTTTTTTTTGGAAAAAGGATAATAATTTTTTTTTTTCTTTGATAGAGACATAAATAATAAATTTTGGGGCCCAACAAATAAGTTCTTACAAATACAATAAAAAAAATGTGGATGGCTATATTTTTATTTTCAAATCCAAAAATAGTTCAAAGTTTCAAATATCTAAGATAGGCCAACCGAATTTTAGGTACAAATTTTGTGAAAATTGTTTTTCTATTTTTGTCCATTATGCAAGCTAAATTTTCCATCTTTGCCCTAGTTTTTGTATTCAACGTCTCTGTTATATTTTGTCATTTATACACCTCACTTTACAAACAAATCTTCGTAAATTAACTTTCAGAACTCAAATTTTCCTTGTGTGAACGATAACATTTCGAGAGTTACCAACAAAATTTTAAAAGCACATTGTGATATAGCACTCGGTAGCGATAATCAACCATTTGTTACCGAGATCAAATGACATCACTTTATTCAAACTACTATTGCTTATATATAGTCATTTCTTGGAGATCAGTTTAAGTTACCTATTGTTTGTTATTAAGGTTTGATTTTTTTTTTTTCTTTTTGCTACATCAAGGTTGGCAGTGACATTATAAATACCACTAGATACAAAGGTAAATGAAAATGTCAATGAATAAATGTAAATACTCGGGTTTTTTTTCTGTAAAAATTGTAAATACCCGACCCCAAAAAAATCTACAGAATCAATTACACATAATTAATCAATTATAATTTTTTTTTTTAAACATAAGGACTAATATTAATGTCATTAATATGGATTAAGGAAAAAAAATGAATGACTTGAATCGAAAAATTTTAACATAAATTTAGCAAATATATATATATATATATATATAAACAAAAAATTAGAGAAAAGTGAATGGACTCCCATTGACAACCTTTGTATGATTTAAATCTAAATAAAATATTTGATTAAGTAAACTCTAAAAAGTCACGGAACTTATGAAATCTATTCTTATAAAATATTTCTTTTAAAAAAAATCATTCGGGCTAAAATATATATTCAAACAATTATGTTTAATCATTCTATTATTTTGAATGATGTATTTGTAGTTATTCAAAATCATTTATTTATTTTAACATCAATCATTTAAGGTTTGTTTGGTATACAAGGAAGATTTTGTTTTATGTTTTTAGATTCACACGTTGGTAGATGTGTTTTTGAAAATTGTTTTCGATTGTGTGACCTGAATAGTGGAAATTTTGAGAACAATTTTTTCAATGTATCCAAATTTTAAATTTGATAATTTTAAATGAAAAATTAAATTAAAAATGATAAAAACTTTAATAAGTATATTAATTTATGTTATAAACACAATTTATTTTTTGAAATTAAAATTTGTATAATATAATATATTACAAATTATGTGATGTTGTAAAATAATAATTATACAAAATTTATAAAATATATTATGTTTATAAATTAATTAATAATTGTGGCGCCAGGAGGGGTACATGAATGAACCGAGACCACATCCGAATGAGAGGGATCCTGAGGAGATGAATACATGGTCAAGATAAGCTTAAAAGAATTGATAGATACTACCTATACCAACAAGGTGCACCTTCCTTTTCGGTGGCTCAATCATAGGAACTTTGAAGCATGTGAGTGGGGACAAAGCATCCTAGAAGGACCCGGTCCTCTGTTGGTTTGTGGGGACAGTCTTCACTCTTAGAAGTGGTTTAAGACGAGTACGGTAATGTTGCCAGGCCGCAGAGGATGTAGGGGAATGCCGGGGCCGTGAGGTGCCGAATCCGGATTTCGAATCCTGGGCCTGGGACGTTACAAATATTAAATCACATATTTATCTTTAATAATACTTTCAACGCCTATAAGAGAAAAAAAAAATAAAAAGAAAAACTTTCAACAACATGCCATACATGTAGTTATTATTATTATTATTTATTATTATCATCTTTTGACAACATTACAGATGTAACTATTAAAGGATTCATATCCTCAAAAAAAAAAAAAAAAAAAAAAAAAAAAAAAAACTATTAAAGGATTGATTGATTGTGATGATGTATAGGTATATATGTGTGTATATATATATATATATATATAAATTAAAGAATTGATTTTTCAAAAAAAATAAAATAAAATAAAAGAATTGATTGATGTTTTAAAAAAATATGAGAATTTGACTTTTGCTGTTCAACTTTCTATTTTACATATTTATTAACATTCAAATAATTTTTTTAGAAAAAGCATTTAAATAATTTTTTATTTATAAATTATTGATTGAAATTAAAGAAGGAAAGGCCCTTGTGTTCTTATTATTGTCTAAAAAAGGGAAATGAGGCAAAAGTGGATACCAAGTAGGCAAGTACTATTTTGCTCTGATTATTCAAAAAAAATAAAAAGTACTATTTTGCTCCCCAACCCAGATTTTTTTTTTCTTTTTAGAAATTAAAAAAAAAAAATCATGAGATAATTTTAGTTACATGTTAAAAAAAAAAAAAAAATCCAAAACACAACCTGATGAATTCCACATGACTTTTATGCTATGTTTGGAAGTTCTTTTACCATTTTTATTCAAAACCCTCCCGAGTCAATTTTAACTTTAAACATTTGATTCTTCCGATTAAAATCTTGAACTTGAGAATTTGAATAGAGACGAACCCAGATAATATGGTTTGAAAGACGAAACTGAGATATTACTTTAGGAGTCAATAAATTATGTAATAAAAAACTAACAGGTGCACTAGTTTTACATAATAACTATCGAGTGCACTAGTTTACACACATTATACGTAAAGTTTGAATTTGATATTTAACATTTTATTATATCACTAAAAATTGAGCCTAACTTAGATAAAATATTTTAAAAATAACCGCTAAAAATTCCAATATAAATCAAAATACATAAATTAGAAGCTATAGTACGTTAGTATAAAATATTACCCCAAAAAAAGCAATTATATAATTTCAACTGGGATTTTGTTTTATTATAGTTAATCGATATTAATTTAATTAGGATTTTTTTTTGATAAGTTAATTAGAAATTATTATGACTATAGTGAAGTAAAATCTAAATTAATCTTCTAAAATAAAATCTAAATTAATCTTCTAAAAAAGATCTAAATTAATCAACAACCCATTTAATGACTATTACATTGAATAAAACTATAACAGCCACTATGGTCTTAGTTTTGTTTAAGTTAATAAAGTTTTGTTTATTAACTTAAAAAAAAGTTTTGTTTAAGTTAATAAATGATTTGCAATTTTCTTAAAAAATCTTTATTAATAACTATTTTTAAAGATATACATAGATAAATATGTGTACTAGAAAGACAAAAGTAAATAGGGAAAAATACACTTTTGGTCCCTAAAGTTTGGGTTTAGTGACACTTTGGTCCCTGAGTTTTCAAATTCAACAAAAATACCCTTGAGGTTTGAGATAAGGAGCACTTTGGTCCATGCCGTCAAATTTTATGTTAACTTTTAACAGTTGCTGACGTGACACTATTATTTTAATATAAAAAATAATTTTTTTAAATTTTTTTAAATAAAAAATATTAAAAAAAATAAAATATTAATATTTTATTTTTTTAATTCTTTCTCTCATTCTCTCTCATCATCTTCTTCTTATCCTTCTTCTTCATCTTCTCCCTCCTCCTTCTTCTACTTCATCCTAAGTCCGGCGACCGGCGGCCACCGCTCGCCGCCTCCGCGGGCTACTGAATTTTTTTTTCTCTTCTTTCTTCTTCTTCTCTTATTTCTTCATCTCTTCTTTTTCTTCAATGATTTTTTTTTAAAAAAAATAAATAAATGATGAGAAAGGGGAGGGAGGAGGGACCTCCCTCCTCCGTGTCCGACCCCAGAAACGGATGAGGGAGGTCCCTCCTCCGTTTTCGACGTCGGAGTCGGAGGAGGGAGGTCCCTCCTCCCTCCTCCCACCCCTTTCTCATTTTTTTTAAATCAGTGATGAAAAAGAGGAGAAGAAGAAAGAAGAGAAAAAAAAATCAGTTGCCGGCATCGAGCGGTGGCCGCCGGTCGCCGGACATAGGAAGAAGAAGAATGAGGGAAAAGATGGAGGAGATGGAGAAGAAGAAGAAGATGATGAGAGAGAAATGGAGAAAGAGTAAAAAATATATATATATATTAATATTTTATTTTTTAATATTTTTTATTTAAAAAAATAAAAAAAAAACAATAATTTTTTATATTAAAATAATAGTGTCACGTCAGCAACCGTTAGAAGTTAACAGAAAAATTGACGGAAGAGACCAAACTGCTCCTTATCTCAAACCTCAAGGGTATTTTTGTTGAGTTTGAAAACTCATGAACCAAAGTGTCATTTAACCCAAACCTCAGGGACCAAAAGTGTATTTTTCCCAAGTAAATATGTTAAAATTTCATTAAAATTTTTTAAAACAAAATTTAATAAATAGAAAAATGAATTTTTAAAAAATAGAGTACATCATATTGAAAATTAACATATCATCTATGGCGTAGAAAATACCAACAATACTTCTTATGGCTTATACTTTCGATGACTATGACCTTTAGTATAGATGAGTCCCACCCCACCCCACCCCACCCCAAAATTATTGAATCGAAAAAAAAAACCCAATGGGACCCATCTATACTAAAGGTCATAGTCATCGTCAAATCGTGTTGCATCGATCCAATTCACAAACGACACGAGAGTACTCCATTTCTATTTGTAAAGTCTTTTTTCTTTTCCTTCAAATAAATTTAATGAGATATTAATAATTAGAACACATTCACATTTGAGGGTAGTTAGAGGGTGCTAGAGAGGCAGTCATGACCTCTAAAAAAATATCATACAAAATTCAAGGCAAAACAACCCAAGTCATGTTCCTAACTCGGTTAAACTTAATCTTGAAAATATTCGCACACTTAACTACAAAATCAAACAAATTAAAAGAAAAAGTTTCAAACTTAGTAATAAGATGGTCGTATCCAACTAATTAATATACATCTAGCATAAAGAATTGGTACTCTAGTAGATACAACGTCCACCATAACTAGTAATATATATATTTTTTTTAAAAAAAACTTAACTAATTGAGATTATTAACTACCTCATTTATTCAAGTGTATGGTTTTAATTGATGAAATCGAAACTTGAAAATTACATTTGACTTACCCGTACAAAAGGAGTAAAAAGAAAATCAACCTTTTTAGATTTTTTTAAAGGTAAAAAAAAAAATTAATATTTGATTAGGAAGTACCTCAAATGCACTTTTAAAATGCTTATAATTAAAGTGAAAAAATCCAACATCAAAGTAATAATTGGTTATTAAGCCCTCTTAATTGGGGTGCTTACCACTAAAATACACTTTGTCTAAGTTGTTGCTTTTTGTGTTTTAGTAAGCTAAAATATATTTTATTATATTGACTCTCACTAATTAATGCACCTTTATAAAAGTGAAAGTGCTCCTAAGTCTCCCAACTAATTAAAAACACTTCTCTTTTTTTTAAAAAAAAAAAAAAAAAACTAATTAAAAACACTTTTCAGATTTATAATGATGTTTACCTATACTCTCTTTTTATAAATTTTGGCTAAAATAAGGTAATATGACATGCAACTAAATAGTATTCTATTATCCCCATTAATAAATAAAAAAAAAAACTAAAAATGCATAATTCAAACTCTATAGAGATGATAGAAAATCATGTTAAATTGTATTATTTAAAAAACATATTTTTAATTTAACTGTTTACAATATGTGAGAGTGAGAGATTTGAAACTGTTTAACGGTTTATAATTAAAAACACTTTTCATATTTATAATGATGTTTTACTATACTTTCTTTATATACATTTTGGCTAAAATAAGGTAATATGACATACAATTAAGTAGTATTCTATTAACCCCATTAATTAAAAAAAAAATACAAAAAATGCATAATTCAAATTCTATAGAGATGCTAGAAAATCATGTTAAATTGTAGGGTAAAATACCTTTTTGGTCCCTCATGTTTCGGACTAGTTTCTAATAGGTCCCTAGGTTTCAAAATCGAACAATCAAGTCCCTATTGTTTATGAAATAGTTCTATTAAGTCCCTACTCCGTTAATTTTTTTAACTGAGGGCTGACGTGGCACCGTTTAGGAATAAGATAATAATTTTTCAAATTAAAATAATAATAAAATAAATTTAATTAATAAAAAGAAAAATGAAAAAAATACCTTCTCTCCCCGATTCCCTTTTCCCTTCTTCTGCTTCTCTCTCCCTCCTCTTCCCTCCCTCTCCTTCGTCTTCCCCTCCTTCAATCCTCCTTCGGCGACCCGTCACTATCTCTCGCCGTTACCGGCGACGACCACCGCCACCATCACTCGCTGTTTCCGTCAACGACCATCGCCACCATTTTTTTTTTCAAACTGATAATTCCTATTTCCATTTTCCTCCATTTCCTTCACTTTCTCCTTCACAATCACAACCACTATTTCTCAAAACAGACCCACTATTTCTCTGCAAGGGATGGGACTTTCCGGCTACATTTCGCCGTCGTCGGACTTAGGAGCTTGACGGGTTTGTACTTGCATGTCGGCTGATTTAGCAGGGGTTTTTTCTTGATTTTGAAGAAGAAGAATTTGGGGGGGGGGGTTGGTTTCAAAGAAGGTGGTTGAGATTAGAGGTAGGGGAGAGGAGGAGGAGAATGTGGTGGTGGAGGGCGGCGGCGACGACAAGGACTGCAACGGCGGCGGCTGGGTTAGATTTAGGTGGGGTGGGGGTGGGGGTGGGTTCATTTGAAGAAGAAGACGAAGAAGAAGAAGCAGCTCCAGTGGTGGGGCGGCGGTGGTAAAGAAAAGAAGAAGAAATTGAACTATTTTCGGGGGGTGAGGGAGGGATGAGCTCGCCGGAGAAGAAAAGGGTTTTTCCGGAGAGGGGCCACGGGTGAGAAAAGGGGGAGGGGAAGGAAAGGGGAGAGAGAAAGATATTTTTTCTTTTTTTTTAAACAATTTTTCTTTTTATTAATTAAATTTATTTTATTATTATTTTAATTTGAAAAATTATTAATTTATTCCTAAACGGTGCCACGTCAGCCCTCAGTTAAAAAATTAACGGAGTAGGGACTCAATAGAACTGTTTCATAAACAGTAGAGACTTGATTGTTCGATTTTGAAATCTATGGACCTATTAGAAACTAGTCCGAAACATGAGGGACCAAAAAGGTATTTTACCCTAAATTGTATTATTTAAAAAAACATATTTTTTAATTTAACTGTTCTTTTTTACCATAGGTGAAAGTAGGAGATTTTAACCACAAACCTGATAGTAATCCGTCTAACTTTATGCCAGTTGAGCTAAGCTCTTGTTGGCTAATTTAACTGTTATTATTTATTTTAAATGAGACTTATATTGCAAGCGAGAGGGTATAAGACAGGAAACAAAAGAAAGATGATGAGTGATTTTGTTTTCTTAACTCAACAACATTTGAAGTTGAGGAGATTCGAACATCTGACCTCTTAATTACTGATACATGTCAATTATCGCTGAGCTACGTTCATTTTGACGATGTCGACGAATGACGAGGTGATTTTGTTTATTTAAAAATAATGATGAGTGAATAATTGAAGTTTGAAATTGTGGAGAAAATATGCATAGATAAAGGTGTTGTGGGGTTGTCATAAATGTGGCGTAATGGAAGTCTATTTGTGTGAATGGTATAAGCGGACGAAACACAGTTAAGTGTTGGTGGTTGTGGGTGGCGAAAAAAACAATAATGAGCCCTTCGGATTTGGAAAGCTAGAAGGATAATCGCTATAAGCATAATTTAGGGTGTGTTTGGTTTAACTTTTCAAGTGTTTAATTTTGAAAAAAAATATATTTTGGAAAATTTTGTAGTGTTTGGCAACCACTAAAAATGATTTATTAGAAAATGAGATTGAGAAATAAATCATTTTGAGAGAAACACTTGAAACCAACTTTTTAAAAAAGAGTTTGTAAGTATACAATAACTTGTGTATAAAAACATTTATAAAGAAATGTAACCAAACACATGAATGTTTAAATTCTAAACCATTTTTATACAAAATGTTTTTTAAAGAATGCATTCTTGAAAAACATTTAAATTAAAATGTAATCCAAACGGACCCTTAAACGGGTCGTTCAATAATAGATTTTGGTTTATCACACACGTCATTAATTTATTCACAAAAATTTATATTACTAAATTTAAAACCATTTAGCTCGTATAACCAGTGGCGGATCCAGGATTTTATGTGGAACTTAAATGGTGTGAAGATAATTTTGAACAAATCTATATAAATCTATTTATATTTATATTTTTATATTAGTTTGTAAAATAAAAGGTGACTTGTTTTTCCACCGAATTTAAAAAAAGAAAAAATCAAAGAATAATATTTTTTTTCACTCTAAAAAAAACTTTTTTATTTATTTATAAGAATTATAGTCTCTTATTAAAAATAATTTACTAAAAGTTTTAAAGATTTTTATTAATCATCATAAAAAAGAATTATGTGATAATTTTTCTATACTTGTTTGTTAGGAAGAATTAGGTGATAATTTTTCTTGTTAATTTGGTAGAACTTTTGAGAAATGATTTTGAGTTGATTTTAAATAGAGTCAAGTGAAAAATAGTTTATAAATCACTAATGAATAGTCAAAATTGATTTAAATATGAAAGTTTAAGGTTTAAATTAATATAATTATTAGTTTTAGATTTTAATCCATTCAACTCAAAATTTAGAGATATTAATTGATTTTTAAAAAAATTATAGTATTATATATTTGTTATTGTTTATATTTTAGACATTTATATTTATATACTTTTCTTAAAGAAAATACGATTTAAAAGATGAAATTCTAAAATTTTAACTTTAATTCGTTTTTATATAATATATCAAATGTAAAAAAGCTTTCAGAAGCAAAAAATCGCAGAAAACACATGTTGGACGATTCGAACTCAGGCCGCTACTCAAGGCGTGAGAGGGGCTCAAGCCCCCTGGGCCTACAGTAAATCCGCCGCTGCGTATAACTCAACCGTAATTGACATATAGCCTTGACCAAGAGGTTAGAGGTTCGAATCTCCCATCTCCAAATGTTGTTGTACTCAAAAAAAAAAAAAAAAAAAAAATTGAAACCATTTACAAATTTATATGGGTTTTCAAATCTATATTTATATTATATTATTTAAAAGGTGAACAAAAATTTATATAAATATATATATGTTCAATAATGTTTAGAGTTGGGAGATTCAAACATTTAACCTCTTGGTCGGAGATATGACAAAAGTTTATATTATTATACTACTAAATTTGCCTCTTTTTAATTAAAGTTTTCTCGTTTTGACATTTCTCTCCATATATATTTATTTATTCATTTATTTACTTATTTATTTGTTATATTAAACAATATTTGAATAAATTTTTCTAAAATTTCTACCTATTATCTCTAAACTTTGATTAACTAATGCATGCTTCGAATAATAAATATACATTAAACGATGCTTGAATAAAGATTCTAAACTCTCTAACCATATCTCCAATATTTCAATAGAATGATATGATATGATATTAAAAAAATATTTAAATAAATGTTATAAAACATCTACCAATATCCTAATTTTCCAACTAAATTGTGATTGGCAAATTAATAATAAAGTAATGCACATTTTATTGTGTATTGAGTCCTTGACCTATATGACATTTTAAAAAATTCACAAACCTATTAGCTATAAAATTGAAAATTTAGAGTCCCAATAAGATAATAACCATAAATCTTGAAGATCGTATCAATTTTATCTCTTAATTTTAAAAATGTTTAATAAGTCCCTAAATTTTTTTGGTTAATTTTTAAAAATCTTGAATGTGCTAAAGACATACTAGATATAAAATTGAAAGTTTAGCGACCTATTAGACATTTTTTAAATTTAGAAATCTATCCTAATCAAATTAATACAACTTTAAATAAAAGTTGATGGAGTATTCATGTAATTTAACAATTATAAAAACTTAATAATAATAATAATAATAATTTGGAACAGCTATGAATGATTAGAAGACTTTGCCAATTGGATTGGGAACCGCCCCATGTATTGCGATTATTATATTTATTATTGACTAAGAAAAACAAAAACAAACTTGAATTTTTCTTTTAAAAAAAAGAAAAATAAATAAATAAATCAATTATGCCAAAAGACTGGGGGCTGAGTGCCACGTGATTCAGCGATGTTACAGCCCATAAATAAACAAATAAATAAATGAGAAATGATGGAGCAGTTTGTCAGTTTCTTCTCCACTAATCATGTTTAGATGAGTGAGATTAGGATAATTACACTCGTTTAAGATTCTATTGGTAACATTTTAAATATACATTATTTTATAAGTTTAAATCTTACTCTAGCTTTTATGGATCATGTCTATTTTGCACTTTTCTTTTTTTTATAAATAAAATCCTCATAGTTTTTACTATTACAATTTCATTGATTTTTTTTTTAATGTTTTGTTGATAGATGTCAATGTAATTTTATATATTGTAAAAATGGTTGTCAAATAAGGCATTTTTGAGGGGTCGGGGTTAGGGAAGAGGAAGCTTTGAAAACTTATTTTTGACTTATTGTGTGAGCAGACAATATAACCACCTGCTATTTCTATCATCTCCTACGACTCATTCCATGTTAATCACCCAAATACATCATATCAGAGTCTTTAAGCCGAACCTTCCACTTGATGAGAAACATAAAATATGTCGGAACAAAAATTTTCAATGAACCATTTTAGCTATCAAAACAAAATGTATTAGGTAAACATCTTTTAAGCATGTTCAACTTCCAAAATTCTTGGAGTCTTAAAAGCAAGATTCGAACCACATACTTTTCGATCATTAATACAACAAGTTCTATGCTAGTTGAACTATGTTCATGTTAGCTGTTAAATGAAATTGAGTTGGTGCACACTAAAAGTGTCATATTTAATTTTAAATACCTAAAAAAAATTAAAATGGAGTGTTATGATTATTTTTGTCGCAACCATAAAACATGTTGAGTTATTTTAATGCCATGTTAACATATTTAAAATGGTAATATTAATTCAAACCTATATATATATATATATATATATATATATATATATATATATATATATGACAAAAGGTATTAGAAAATATTTGGTGGTAACATTAATGGCCAAATAAAAACCTTTTCTCAAAAGGAAAAAAAAAGGCCAAATAAAAACCGTTTAATCATTGCCCAAAAGTCTACATTGATGTTTACCAGACACATCAACGTCTTGTACACATCAATAGAGAGTTGCTTTGAATTTTATAAAAGAGAAGGTTTAAATGATCTTGATATACCCTCTCACTTTTCGAGAATAAATTATTAAATATGGCTGTGTAGTTGTCTCTTTAAAATCATTGGAGGTAAATATTCAAATTAGTCAGCTCCATGATAACTGTTGGATACAAAATCGAGATTTTTTTACTATTTCTCTCATACTTTGCAGGACGTTCAAGGATTTGGAGTAGAAGGATGCTTACGTGTTTTGTCTAAATCATTTGGACGATTTGGAACTATGTCAAAAACTAAAGGAAATTTCCAATTTACTATAAACAATAGCTAATCTATCACAAGTGAACCATTTGGAGAATGGGTTCAATCCATGGTGGCTACCTACCTAGGATTTAATATCCCACGAGTTTCCTTGGCAACCAAATGTAGGAGGGTCAGACGGTTGTCCAGTGAGATTAGTCGAGGTGCACGTAAGCTGACCCGGACACTCACGGATATAAAAAAAAATAAAAAATAAGTGAACCATTTGGAGATACACAAATTCAAGTATATTTCAACTAGTTAAGACGTGATATCTTCGACCAAAAGGTCAAAGATTTTGACACCCACCCCACATGTAGTTGAAGAGAGAAAAAAAATGGAGAATCATTTGAAGACACGTCTTTGCTTGGCTACAACAAACTTGATACATTTAAGTTCGGATAATAATCAACCTTTGATGATGTAGTAGTTTTAACACAACATGCATGACATAAAAATTGTCTAACAATTATAGAAAATTTGATTAACTCGGATTAGATAATTTTGCTTATATCTTAGTTGCCACTCAATATTAAAAAAAAAAAAAAAAAAAAAAAAAAAAAAAAAAAAAAAAAAAAAAAAAAAACCATGAGAGAGTTTCATCACTGAGTTGGGCCAAAACTGGCCCAGGCAGGCGATTGTTTGAGCTTGAGTCATGTTGGCCCACCCAACTTCCAACAGTTAGGTCCATA
The DNA here is from genome assembly GCA_036850905.1 of Luffa acutangula. Lineage (NCBI taxonomy): Eukaryota > Viridiplantae > Streptophyta > Magnoliopsida > Cucurbitales > Cucurbitaceae > Luffa > Luffa acutangula. The sequence continues at coordinate 44,797,296 of CM072091.1, read as the reverse complement.
TGGCCCAATGTTTGACCCAATATATACATATATTTTGAAAAAGATTATATTTACTTTGTTTAAAAAAAATTATACCAAAATTCACAAAAATTATTAAATTGACGAGTACCATTTAATTTCATTCATAAAGTTCTGGGTAAATTTAATATTTTTATTTTTTATTTTTATTATTATTCAGCTATTGAATTATGGTGTGTTTGAAAAAAAAAATATTTTGAAAAAATTTCTAGCATTTGACAACCACTAAAAATGACTTGTTAGAAAATGAGATTGATAAATAAACCATTTTGAGAGAAATACTCGAAACCAACTAAATTTTGACCAATCACAAATTGCCACATCATTATTTAAAATTAACGACGAAATTACAAATAATTAAATTTGGGACCAATAATAAAGGGATATGTGTCCCAAATTTAATTTGAACACAAAGTTGACCAATTATAAATTTTTAGAGCCAAATGTCCATTTGATCAATTAATTAAAAATAAATTATTTTGATCAAATTAATTAATTTGACCAATTAATTAAAAATAATAATAATTAATTGGATCAAATTTGGTCTTTTAAATATTTGGGTCATGTGGGTTTTAGGTCAAATATGAATCAAACCCAAAACCAAATAGTTGGACCCAAGTCCAATTTGAGCCCAAGCCCGCAAAGGCCTTTGGAAAACTCTATTAGGCTCATTTGAGAGAGGGAGCAGAAAGAAAGGAAGGGGAGAATTTTGAATCTCTCAGCCAGAGTCAGTTAGAGAAACTCCACCAAGACTGAAGACCCTTCAAGACTACAAGACTTCAACAATCTTTGAAGACCAAAGACTCGGACTTCAAGACCCCAAAACTTCTTGAAGACTGAAGACCCTTCAAGACCGGAAGACTTCAACAATCCTTGAAGACCAAAGACTCTTCAAGACCCCAAGACTTCAAGACCCCAAAACTTCTTGAAGACTGTAGACCCTTCAAGACCGAAAGACTTCAACAATCCTTGAAGACCAAAGACTCTTCAAGACTTCAAGACCCCAAGACTTCTTGAAAAAATGAAGACACTCCAAGACTAGAAGATTTCAACAATCCTTGAAGACCAAAGACTCCAAGACTTTCAAAAGCTCAAAGAATCAATTGAAGCTTCAGAATCGAGAACAAGCGCTACAACCCTCGAGTGAAACATAATCATACACAAAAGAGAAAATCAGAGGATTAAAGTTAAAGATTGTACACCCACACGCATATTACATCAATACAAATATATATTTATTCCACATGTTTCCATCTTCGAAGTTACGTGTGAACACCAACTTTTTTAAAAAAAAAATTTTAAGTATACAATAACTTGTGTATAAATCTAAACAATTTTTATATAAAATGTTTTTTTTTTTAAAATGCAATCTTGAAAAACATTTAAATTAAAATGTATTCCAAACGGACCCTTAGTATGTTACGTATAAAATTGCTTAATTGTATTATAGTTTACCTTTTTTTTTTTTCCTTTTCAAACTATATAGTTTACATTTTAAAAGGGTTTTTTTACCATAAAAACTGTATTTTTTTTTTTAAAAGAACAATTTTGTTTTAAAAAAAAAGTTGAACAATTTAAAATTAATTAAGATATTATACCTTTTAAACCGAATGTGTTGAGTTGATTATTTATTAAGGCATTGTCAACATGAGCATAACTCAGCTGGTATGAAGTTGTATTAAAGACTAAGAGGTTTGTGGTTCGAATCTCCCCTACATGTTGTAATATATATATATATATATATGTTTATTAACACACTACCTTTTACTATATTGTGTCACATCAACATTAAGCAATTTGAAAATTTTAGATTCAAATTCAAAATTTGAAAATTGTGTTTGTGCTTGGTTGTGACTTGGGAAATGATTAATGTGCATTTGGAAAAATATCTTTCAAAGATAAAAAAAACTCATTTTTGATGTGAAATTGTAACTAGAAAAAAAAAACACACACACACTGATTCAAATAATCAATCAAACACAACTTATATAATAAATTTCATTATTTTTTGCACAAAAAAAAAAAAAAAACATAATTCAAGGTCAATTTTTTCCCCAACTCACTCTCTAAATTTTCTTCCAAGTCAAAAAACAATTAATCCTTCCATTTTATCTAGTAAGACTACAATTGAGAATATAATGGTTTTGTTACTCATAAACCTGCTAATCATACTCATAGCATATCCCAAGTTAGGTCTAGTGCAAATCATATCGTACATAAAATGCTTCCAATTAGATTTACATAAGGAACATATTTCATATCATTTAACTCTTTTTTGGTAACATGTGATTATTGGGATGATAATTTGAAATGTTGGGCCAAAAATGTTTTAATTAGGGGTGTATAAGAAACCGAGAAAACTGAGGAACCGGATCGAACCGATCCAAATCGACTGTTTCGGTTCGGTTTTCTTATGAAAAATAGTTCCTTCGGTTTAAAATGTTTAAAAATCGAAATATTTGGTTCGATTCATGGTTTGATTTTTTTTTCAGAACCAATAAAACCTAACCGAACTGAATATGATTAGAAAATTATAAAAAGAAAATTCCTAAACACACTCATTCAATCCCATCACAGAACTTATGAAAACCCTAATTTTTTTTCCCAGCTGCCTTTCTCTCTCTCCATCCAAATTCACTTTCTTCCCTCCATCTTTTCAGATTCTTCTCTCTGTCAAATCCACACTTTTCCATTTTTGGACTTTTCATTTTCTTCTTTCTCTCAAACACACTTTACTCTCTTTACTGATTTTTTCCAGACTTTTCTGTTGGGTTTTATGCCCTAAAACTCGTAGATAGTAAATGTACATTTGACCGAACATTAATAAAATGATGTATTATTCAATGTTTGTATTATATCTTGTCTTGTTAACCCTAATCCAATAAACTAAACATCCATGGTTAATAGAATGAGGCTTGAACTAGTATGTAGGGACATACGGGGATTAATGTTCAAGTTTTAGCCTAAAGGGTCTGTAGTATAGGGATAAGGCTGGGTACCTTATCCTGGTGACACTATGGATACGACCCGCTTTGTATATTGATACAAACGTATTGATCCAACACGTTCATGTGGTTGACATGCGAGTGGGGGTATCCTGTGCAATGAGTTTGCACAAAGACCGGACCGCGAAATAGTTAACCACTAACTCTAACACCGTTAGTTAGCTCGGTTTCTATTTCACTAGGATGACCTAGGCAACTTGGCCTTAATCCTGAGTGGATTATGGACTCCTGTCCATGAGGGATTGTCCTTTGATTTGTACGGGTGAGAGTGGCCAGTTCGCCGACTCAATAAGCCTACCATTTTGGGGACAAGACCGAGTGGGGAGCTGGGAACGTAGTCTTACAAGATGGAATTCACTCCTTCTTGATATGAGGGTAAGTAGAGGTGTGTTCCCTTAAGTGGTGTCTCCGGGTCTTGAACAATGGGCCCTACCCTCTTTATGGCACGAGAGGGTTTTCTGTTTGATGGTTGGACCACAAACAGGTTGTTCATTAGAGGAGCACTGGTACTTAAGGACCAAGAGGTAGCCCAGGGGTAAAACGGTAATTTGACCTAGCTGGGGTACGAATACACGTGAAGGACTAACTTGCTGTTGACGGTCAATATCCGTGGACACAGAAATATATCTGCAGTGAGAAGAGTGCAGCTGTGGTTCTTTAGTGGAGTGAACCACAGTTAACGAATATTGATTAACTTGGTTAATGAGTTTAACCAACTAATCTCATATCGTTGGAGCTTCTGATCTGTAGGTCCATTAGGTCCCACCGGTAGCTCATTTAGGGCGTTGAGGTAAAATTCTAAGGATGGATTGAATATTCGAAGGTGTTCGAATATTATACTAAAATATGAATTTGGTTCATATTAAAACTATATGTTATAATTAATATGCATTGGATGTATATTAATACTATAGTTTTGAGAGAGAAAATAGTAATTGAACATGTGATGTTCAATTTTATTTTATTAATTAATTAATTTCGAATTAATTAATTGATTTAGTTTAATTAAATTTGATTTAATTAAACTATAAGATAAGAGGGATATTAATTTAAATTGGATTTAAATTAATGTTATTTTAATTAATTTAGATTAATTAAAATATAATTAATTGTAATTTAAAATTATGTTTTTCAAATTATAATTAATTAAAATATCAGATAACTGATATTTCAGTTATCTGAAATTATGGTTTTTTAAATAAAGAGACGTGGTCAGTGTGCAGTTGCAGTTTTTACTCTCAATCTCACGTCTCTCTCCCTCTATCTCGCTCTCTCTGTTTTTGGTTTTCTCTGAGAAATCAGAGTGTGGCTTCCCAGAAGAAATCCTTAGAATTTTTGAGTTTCCACAAGCTCTCAGCGTGTATCCCTTTGAGAATACTGGTGAAACTTTGTGGTGGTGTTCGTGGTATTTTTTCCAGCGAAAACAAGGACTCCAAGTTGCTGTTTTTGGGAGCAATTCAGAGAAATTTTGGTGAAACGATCAAGAATTTCTACAAAGGTAACTGTATCTCGGCCTTAGATCAATAGGATCCTTTTATGTAAATTAGATCTATGTGATAAGGGCTGTTTTAGCATGTTTTATAAACTATTTCCAGCATGTTTAAACTTGTTAAATTGCTGAATTTTGCCCAACGTATTGGTATTTTGTTCTTAAATTAATCCGGGGTTAAAGGTTCTGTTTTGTTTTTTCCGCTGCGCAAGGGTTTTCATCCCTACAATTGGTATCAGAGCCCTACTCTGGGTTTTAATTTAGGAATTAAAATTTGCGTTGGTTTTAGGTGGGATTTGCATTATGAATGTTTATTTTTGCGATAAACTGTTTAGGTTTAATTGGCCTTAGAATTTATGTTTTTTGATGCGATCAAATGTAAAGGCCCCTTCGTTTTTGGGCATTAAATCATAAATATCGAGTCTGTACAGTCCGGGTCGTGTTTAGGCTTGAAAATCGATGAAGATCGCAGAAGAAATTGATGAATTTCGCCCAAGAACAGCCGCTGTTCTGCCCAGGAAACAGCTCCAGACGCAACAGCGTCGGGACGCTAGGCATTGTGCGTCTCGACGCTGTCGCGATTCCACGCTCCAGACGGTTGAAATCGCGCCAGCGTCGGGACGCTTTCTTCGCAGCGTCTCGACGCTGTCACGATTTCGTGCGGCGCCAGGATTTTCGCGAGAACGTGAGTGGTGCCCTAATATGGCCGGTCCGGTTCGTGCGGTTTGGGTCAGCTGGAACCGGTTCGGTCCGGTTTGACCCGTTTTGGGTGCGGTTCGAGTTTTTCAAGTCCGGTTCGAAGTGGTTCGGGTCGGTTCAAGGCTTGTAGACCGGATTTGGAGCTGCAGAATTTTGTAATAGGATAGATTTATTGCTTTATTAGTGTAATTTTGCTTTAATCTATCCTAGGGGCCAATTAAATCGGTTTATTCGCTATTTAAATGCTTTATGGATGTCATTTAAATTTAATCCCACCTTAGGATATAAAGCATGCTCATGCATTTATGTATGTTATAATTAGATTATAATATATGTTTGAAATGCATGGTTTGATTTTCATGATTTATTTAATATATAGTAGAGTTATATTAAAGTCATGAAAATGGAAAAGTATGATGCATGCAACTACATAGTTTTAATATAAGAGTTATATTAAAAATTATTTGTTTGCAGCATGCTAAGTTGATTTTCCATTATTGGCTATAATAAAGTTGTTTATTATTTAAATGGAAATCAAATTGCATTGAGCATGATACATCCATAGATTAATATAAGGGTTATATTAATTATCATGCAATGCATAGTACTATAGTTTAAAATTTCATTAACTTGAATATGATTGTTAATTGTTTTAAAAACTATAGTATGCATGATTATAGGGCTAATCATGATAAAATTTTGAAATAGTTTAAAATTTTATGATTAGAAACCGTCAATCTATAATCAATATATGCATGTTCACATAGGATCTTAGGTTAAAATAAAATTAATTTTAAAGGGTTAAAATTAATTAGACCTAAGATCATTTTCTAATAGGATTAGAAGATCTTACTTAGTTTTAAAATAGTTTTAATAAACTAAGTAGGACGAACATTCCTAAGATTATAAGGGAACTCTACCAGTGAAGTTCTGTCTAAGGATTGGAGGTATTTAAGTTGACGGTAAACGGAACACCTCCTACCTGGGAACTGATCTGGAATACCGGAGTTGAATTAATCTCAGGTTAATGTTAGAATAATGTCGCTAGGTTAATTAAATTGGTTTAATACACCTAGACATTAGGTCTTATTATAATAGTTATAATAGGACTAGACTTAGATAAATGACTTAGCCGGATTTATCTAGGTTTATTCAAACCCTTAAATTAATAAACAGTTACTTTAGTGAGAGGAAAATTACAAAACTTAATTTAAATTGAGTTTTGCTCCTACGTCCCCGTGACGTTCACACCGTGAGATCCATGCTTGGCTTCGTGTCGTCGTAGAGCGGCCTCCCTTCGGAGAGTGTTTGCATGGGTCAATACCAAGGTGAATGGGGAAAATGATTATAGTAAGTGGGAGCGGGATGCGTGTCAACGTATCCTTCGGTCTCCACCCCTAGGTCACAACGTGAGATTCCTATGATCCGCCTGCGTGTTGCCCTGGAGCAACCACCCCTTCGGAGGGCCTGATCATAGGATTCGGAACACCGTGAACTCCTGAATAGGATAGGATCACTTAGGCTAATTACCAACAGTTGTCTTTCCTAACGGTAGCCTGTTGGTGCGTGCCTCTGGGATCTGAAAGTGAGAGGGTTACACTTACGGGGAGGAGTTAATTTGTTAACAAATCCTTGACCGAACAACGGTGGTTAATATCTAATGGAATATGAGTTATTCTGGTATTAGAAATTGACTAAGAAGAGTCTCATTTTAGAGGAGGAACAACTGATCACCCTTCGGTTGCTGTTCTTCTAAACCTCTAAAGCATCGTTGCGAAACACAATCATAGTTTTATTAGGGTTCTTTGATTGTTTGTTTGCAAAATTGATTGGATGTATGCAATTGTTTGTATTGCTTGTGTGATGGGTTAAGGCAAAGATAACTAATACGGTCACTTGTTTGTTTTTTTAGCAATGTCTTCCTCTATAATATCCCTGCTTAAAAATGAACAACTTACCGGCGAGAATTTTCCACAATGGAAATCAAACCTCAATACAATACTCGTGGTTGAGGACTTAAGATTCGTCTTAACGGAGGAATGTCCTCCCGTTCCCCCTCGCACTGCCTCTCAGGCAGTTAAGGACGCCTACGAACGCTGGACCAAGGCCAATGAAAAGGTCAAGGTCTATATTTTGGTCAGCTTGTCTGAAGTGTTGGCCAAGCGTTACGAGAACGTGGCAACTGCCAGGGAAATTATGAATTCCCTGCAGGAGATGTTTGGACTTCCGTCCTACCAGCTCCACCACGACGCCTTGAAGAACGTCTTCAATGCCAAGATGCTGGAAGGTCAATCTGTTCGGGAACATGTCTTGGACATGATTAACCAGTTCAACATAGCTGAGGCAAATGGCGGGGTTGTCTGCGAGCGCAGTCAGGTAGCGTTCATCCTTCACTCGCTCCCGGCGAGCTATCTGTCTTTCAGGACGAACGCGAGCATGAATAAGATTCAGTTCAACCTGACTACCCTCCTCTCGGAGTTACAGATTTACGAGTCCCTGCAAAAGAGCAAGGGAAAGAATGTGGTTAAAGGAGAGGCCAATGTGGCCCATTCCAAGAAGAAGTTCCTGAAGGGTTCATCCTCAGGGACTAAATCTGTACCCCAGGCTTCTTCATCGAAGCAGATCCAAAAGAGGAAGGGAGACAAGGGGAAGGCTCCTGCACAGGCTGTGCAAGGGAAGGGGAAGGCCAAAGTCGTGGCCGACAAAGGCAGATGCTTCCACTGCAATGCAGATGGTCACTGGAAGCGCAACTGTCCCCGCTACCTTGCTGAGAAGAGAAGAGAAAAAGAAGGTAAATTCGATTTACTTGTGTTAGAGACTTGTCTCGTTGAACATGATGAGTTTGCCTGGATACTGGATTCGGGAGCCACTAATCATGTTTGTTCTTCTTTTCAGGGAAATAATTTCCAGCAGCTGGCAGAGGGTGAAATGACGCTCAAGGTCGGAACGGGAGACGTCGTTTCAGCTCGTGCAGTGGGAGCTGCAAAATTATTCTTTAGAAATAGGTTTTTAATTTTAGAGGACTTGTATTTGGTTCCTAGAATTAAAAGGAACCTAATTTATGTTTCAGCTTTATTAGAACAATGTTATACTGTTTCCTTCTTGCTTAATGAAGCTTTAATTTCAAAGAATGGAGTTTACATTTGTTCAGCTAAGCGTGAGAATAATTTGTTTGTGTTAAGACCAAATGATGCTAAGGCCATTTTAAGTCATGAAATGTTTAAAACGGCCGAAACGCAAAACAAAAGGCAAAAAGTTTCTCATTTAAGTAACAACACGTATCTTTGGCATCTTCGTCTTGGTCATATTAACATCGATCGGATCGATCGTTTGGTTAAAAATGGGCTTCTAAGTGACATAGAAGATACATCTTTACCACCCTGTGAATCGTGTCTCGAGGGTAAAATGACCAAGAGGCCTTTTACTGGAAAAAGTTATAGAGCCAAAGAACCACTTGAACTAATACATTCGGATCTTTGTGGTCCAATGAATGTAAAGGCTCGAGGTGGTTATGAATATTTCATCTCTTTCATAGATGATTATTCTCGATACGGTTACTTGTACCTGATGGACCATAAGTCTGAAGCTCTTGAAAAGTTCAAAGAGTTTAAGGCTGAGGTAGAAAACCTGTTAGGTAAAACAATTAAGACACTTCGATCAGATCGAGGTGGAGAGTATTTAGATCAGCGATTCCAAGACTATATGATAGAACATGGAATCCAATCACAACTCTCAGCACCTGGTACACCTCAGCAGAATGGTGTATCAGAAAGGAGAAACAGAACCTTGTTAGACATGGTTCGATCTATGATGAGCTATGCTCAATTGCCTAGCTCGTTTTGGGGGTATGCAGTAGCGACTGCAGTACATATTCTTAACAATGTTCCCTCAAAAAGTGTTTCTGAAACTCCTTTTGAGCTATGGAAGGGACGTAAACCTAGTTTGTGTTACTTCCGTATCTGGGGTTGTACTGCACATGTGTTAGTGACAAATCCTAAGAAATTGGAACCACGTACGAGATTATGCCAATTTGTTGGGTACCCGAAAGAAACGAGAGGTGGTCTTTTCTATGACCCTCAAGATAATAAAGTATTTGTATCGACAAATGCAACTTTCTTGGAGGAAGACCACATACGAAATCATCAACCACGAAGTAAATTAGTGTTAGGAGAAGCTACAGAAAGATCAACAAGGGTTGTTGATGAACCTGGTCCTTCAACAAGAGTTGTTGGAGAATGCAGTTCTTCTCGTCAATCTAGTCCTCCTCGCGTAGTGGGAGAGCTTCGACGCAGTGGGAGGGTTGTGATACAACCTAACCGCTACTTGGGTTTAACAGAAACACAAGTAGTCATACCTGATGACGGCGTAGAAGATCCATTGTCTTATCGTCAGGCAATGAATGATGTAGATAAGGACGAGTGGGCCAAAGCCATGGACCTTGAGATGGAGTCCATGTACTTCAATCAAGTTTGGGAACTTGTAGATCTACCTGAAGGGGTCAAACCCATTGGGTGTAAATGGATCTATAAGAGAAAAAGAGATGCTGCTGGGAAAGTACAGACTTTCAAAGCAAGACTTGTAGCAAAGGGTTATACCCAACGAGGAGTGGACTATGAAGAAACTTTTTCTCCAGTTGCTATGCTAAAGTCCATAAGAATCCTCTTATCCATTGCCACATTTTATGATTATGAAATTTGGCAAATGGATGTCAAGACAGCTTTTCTGAATGGCAATCTTGACGAGAGTATTTTTATGTCTCAACCCGAAGGGTTCATATCCCAAGGTCATGAGCAAAAGGTTTGCAAACTGAATCGATCCATTTATGGGTTGAAACAGGCTTCTAGATCTTGGAATATTAGATTTGATACTGCGATCAAATCTTTTGGTTTTGACCAGAATGTTGATGAGCCTTGTGTATACAAGAAGATCAACAAGAATAAAGTAGCTTTCCTCGTACTCTATGTAGACGACATCCTACTCATTGGGAATGATGTAGGGTATCTGTCTGACGTAAAAGAATGGCTAGCAGCTCAATTCCAAATGAAAGATTTGGGTGAGGCCCAGTATGTTCTTGGGATCCAGATTATTCGGGATAGAAAGAACAAATCGCTAGCTCTGTCTCAAGCAACGTATATCGACAAGATGTTGGCTCGATATTCGATGCAGAACTCCAAGAAGGGCTTGTTGCCTTTCAGGCATGGGGTTCACTTGTCTAAGGAACAGTCTCCTAAGACACCTCAAGAGGTTGAGGATATGAGACGGATTCCCTACGCCTCTGCCGTGGGTAGCCTAATGTATGCCATGCTATGCACGAGGCCTGACATTTGTTATGCTGTAGGGATTGTCAGCAGATATCAGTCAAATCCAGGGTTAGACCATTGGACCGCCGTTAAAGGAATCCTCAAGTATCTTAGGAGAACGAGAGATTACATGTTGGTGTTTGGGGCTAAGGAGTTAGTTCTCACGGGTTACACCGACTCTGACTTCCAAACTGACAAGGATTCTAGGAAATCTAAGTCAGGGTCAGTTTTCACCCTTAACGGGAGAGCTGTAATTTGGAGGAGCATAAAGCAGGGATGTATAGCAGACTCCACGATGGAGGCTGAATATGTAGCTGCTTGTGAAGCAGCTAAGGAAGCTGTTTGGCTAAGGAAGTTCTTGACAGATTTGGAAGTTGTTCCAAATATGAACTTGCCCATTACGTTATACTGTGACAACAGTGGGGCAGTAGCCAATTCAAAGGAACCTCGCAGCCACAAAAGAGGTAAACACATAGAGAGGAAGTACCATCTAATTCGAGAGATTGTGCAAAGAGGAGATGTGGTCGTGACCAAGATCGCTTCTGAGCATAACATTGCTGATCCGTTTACGAAGGCCCTCTCGGCTAAAGTGTACGAGGGTCATCTAGACAGTCTAGGTCTGCGAGATATGTATATAGCGTAATCTAGGGCAAGTGGGAGATGTGTAATGGGTGTAAGGATGCCCTAGTTTATTGTATTTTGTATATTTACCTATTATGTAATGTACAAACATACATGTACCGTTTCCAGCTTTGGATTATTTTGTATATACTTTCCCTGTAACTTGAGTTTTAGTTCAAGTGGGAGTTTGTTGGGTTTTATGCCCTAAAACTCGTAGATAGTAAATGTACATTTGACCGAACATTAATAAAATGATGTATTATTCAATGTTTGTATTATATCTTGTCTTGTTAACCCTAATCCAATAAACTAAACATCCATGGCTAATAGAATGAGGCTTGAACTAGTATGTAGGGACATACGGGGATTAATGTTCAAGTTTTAGCCTAAAGGGTCTGTAGTATAGGGATAAGGCTGGGTACCTTATCCTGGTGACACTATGGATACGACCCGCTTTGTATATTGATACAAACGTATTGATCCAACGCGTTCATGTGGTTGACATGCGAGTGGGGGTATCCTGTGCAATGAGTTTGCATAAAGACCGGACCGCGAAATAGTTAACCACTAACTCTAACACCGTTAGTTAGCTCGGTTTCTATTTCACTAGGATGACCTAGGCAACTTGGCCTTAATCCTGAGTGGATTATGGACTCCTGTCCATGAGGGATTGTCCTTTGATTTGTACGGGTGAGAGTGGCCAGTTCGCCGACTCAATAAGCCTACCATTTTGGGGACAAGACCGAGTGGGGAGCTGGGAACGTAGTCTTACAAGATGGAATTCACTCCTTCTTGATATGAGGGTAAGTAGAGGTGTGTTCCCTTAAGTGGTGTCTCCGGGTCTTGAACAATGGGCCCTACCCTCTTTATGGCACGAGAGGGTTTTCTGTTTGATGGTTGGACCACAAACAGGTTGTTCATTAGAGGAGCACTGGTACTTAAGGACCAAGAGGTAGCCCAGGGGTAAAACGGTAATTTGACCTAGCTGGGGTACGAATACACGTGAAGGGCTAACTTGCTGTTGACGGTCAATATCCGTGGACACAGAAATATATCTACAGTGAGAAGAGTGCAGCTGTGGTTCTTTAGTGGAGTGAACCACAGTTAACGAATATTGATTAACTTGGTTAATGAGTTTAACCAACTAATCTCATATCGTTGGAGCTTCTGATCTGTAGGTCCATTAGGTCCCACCGGTAGCTCATTTAGGGCGTTGAGGTAAAATTCTAAGGATGGATTGAATATTCGAAGGTGTTCGAATATTATACTAAAATATGAATTTGGTTCATATTAAAACTATAGGTTATAATTAATATGCATTGGATGTATATTAATACTATAGTTTTGAGAGAGAAAATAGTAATTGAACATGTGATGTTCAATTTTATTTTATTAATTAATTAATTTCGAATTAATTAATTGATTTAGTTTAATTAAATTTGATTTAATTAAACTATAAGATAAGAGGGATATTAATTTAAATTGGATTTAAATTAATGTTATTTTAATTAATTTAGATTAATTAAAATATAATTAATTGTAATTTAAAATTATGTTTTTCAAATTATAATTAATTAAAATATCAGATAACTGATATTTCAGTTATCTGAAATTATGGTTTTTTAAATAAAGAGACGTGGTCAGTGTGCAGTTGCAGTTTTTACTCTCAATCTCACGTCTCTCTCCCTCTATCTCGCTCTCTCTGTTTTTGGTTTTCTCTGAGAAATCAGAGTGTGGCTTCCCAGAAGAAATCCTTAGAATTTTTGAGTTTCCACAAGCTCTCAGCGTGTATCCCTTTGAGAATACTGGTGAAACTTTGTGGTGGTGTTCGTGGTATTTTTTCCAGCGAAAACAAGGACTCCAAGTTGCTGTTTTTGGGAGCAATTCAGAGAAATTTTGGTGAAACGATCAAGAATTTCTACAAAGGTAACTGTATCTCGGCCTTAGATCAATAGGATCCTTTTATGTAAATTAGATCTATGTGATAAGGGCTGTTTTAGCATGTTTTATAAACTATTTCCAGCATGTTTAAACTTGTTAAATTGCTGAATTTTGCCCAACGTATTGGTATTTTGTTCTTAAATTAATCCGAGGTTAAAGGTTCTGTTTTGTTTTTTCCGCTGCGCAAGGGTTTTCATCCCTACATTTTCAACTTCTTCTCCCTCTCAATCACTCTTTTCTTTGTTCCTCTTTTCCCATATTTTTCATCTTCTTCTCTCTCAAACCTTCTTTTCTTCTTCCCTCTTCTTCTTCTTTAATGTCCTTCTTCTCCTCTCCTCTTTTATAGTCTTCCTTCATGTGTAGTCGGTAACAATACAACCACAACCCACAAGCTTTCCACCATCCCTCACAGACGAGCATTTTCCTCTCTCATGGGTTTCTCACGATTTGTATTTCAATTTTTTTTACAGTTAAAAATCGAAACCAAATCGACTAAACCAAAATGAAATTGTTCGGTTTTGAACCGAAATCGAAAAATACTTTGGTTTATTCTATTTAATTGCTTCAAGAATCGAGAGGTTTGGTTCGGTCTTTAGTTTCAATCAAAATTGGACCTAACTAAACCATGCACACCCCAACTGGTTTAGGTTCTTGCAAATTAAACCACACATTGGAAATGTTCAGATTGAGTAACACATGTTGGCACCCTTTGCATAAACACTTGAAACACGAAAAACCAAATCAATCCGAACCCAACGATAGCGTTGTTTCCTTAAGACAATTTTGTTCCCTCTATGGTGCTCAAGGTATCATGAACAATTGTCTCCCAGGATAGGACAGATTATCCACCTATGAATGTAGCACTCCAATCATAGGACTCTCGAACACTGGTATTTAAGTAATTGTACAGAGAAAAGTAGGAGAAGAGTTTTTGAAAGAAGAGTTTGTGTCTTGTCCTTGTTTTCAAAACTCAAAATGAATCACATATTTATAGACTATTTGTGGCCATTCAAATAGTCACATCTTTTTCGTGTAAGGGTTGTGTCTTTTGATAAATGGACACATCCATTCACATAGGGTTGTATCCTTTTACCAAAAGACACACCCTTTCACATAGGGTTGTGTCATTTACAAAATACACACCCTTTCACATAGGGTTGTGTCTTTACAAAGGACATACCCTTTCACGTAAAGTTGTGATTCTTTATTTTATTAAAATAATTTTATTCATAAATCCAACAACACATTTAAGTTTTCTTGACTGATCTCTACTCAATTCCATGCCACGTATCTTAGTTGTTGCACCTAAGTCTTTCATCTCAAATTCATAACTAAGTCGTGCTTAAGTCTTTTGATTTCAAGTTTATCAAAGGAAACAATCGGGATGTCATCGACATATAAAAGCAATAAGATGAATACCTTCCTAGAACACACCTTTTTATATACATAGCTGTCAAAAGAACTTTTTACAAATCCTTTAGATGAAATGAAAGAACCAAAACATTTGTTCTATTGTCTAGAAGACTATTTCCAACCATATATAGATTTTCGAAGATGGAAAACATGATCCTCCCTTCCATCTTCTACAAGTCTAGGAGGTTGTTTCATGTATGCATTCTCATCCAAAGTCCCATATAGAAAAGTTGATAGCACCTAATTTGTGCTATTTATTTACCTTTAATTTGGTCTTGTTAGTTTACATTTGATGATTTAATTTTTTATTTTATAGGATTTCGAGCACACAAGAGGTTTACGAGGCCAATTTACCAATTTGACGCTAATTCAGGCAATTAAAGGTGTTTTTAAACTATCTTGGAGTCTACGAGGATGATAAGGAAGCAAAAGGACGAGAGCAGAATGTTTGAGCCTCAAATTTGGTGGCAAAAATCTCAAGGTGCTGCTACACAAGTCAAATTACCTGAGAGGGTAGTGTCGAGAAGACGCAGCCCCGATACCAGGCATGCAGATAGAAAGCCTTAGCGTCTTGATGCTACAATTATATTTAAATACATTGTTTTCATTTTTTTTAGCCATTAGGTTAGATTTTAATCGTTTTTCTCCATTCTTCTCTGTATTCTCTCGCCTTTTTTAGCATTGTTTGTTACTTTAGACTTATTTGGTTGTATTTCTATTATGGATTTCATCTCAATTGTTGTTTCTACCATTAGTATGCTAGGCTAGAACCCTTGATTGTTGGATTGGGAATTGTTTTAGGATTATTCAAAATTTTAGCTGAGTTAGATGGAACTTTATGAAACTTTTGGATTGTTATTATTGCATCCTAGCGTTTTTGATTAAACAATTGTGATTTTTATGTTTCCTTTGAATTGACGTCTCTTAGGTTGCATGAAAAATGTGATTTACTTGTTATATTTAGTGATAGAACCTAATCCTTGTAACTAACAATTAATTTTATATTTATCTCAACTTATTCAATAAAATTTATAAAAGAAAATTGATTCAAAGAACGAAAAGAAGTTACAAGGGTCCAAAGGAGGATTTTTTTTTTTTTTTTTTTTTTTTGAGTACAACAACATTTGGGGGTAGGGGGATTCGAACCTCTGACCTCATGGTCGAGGATACATGCTAATTACCGCTGAGCTAGGCTCGCTTTGGCTCCAAGGGAGGATTTTCGAGCTCCCCAACCTCTCCACATACTTTGATAGACTATACAAAAGGATATCTCTCTCTCTAACGCTCTATATAAATAACACTCAATTTCCCAAAATCTACTTAAGAGTATAAACACACGTCACATATGCAAATATTATAAATTAGGTAACGTTTTTTGAAGACAAGATTTAAGAGAAGAATTTAAAGTCATTATTAAATTTTTGCTAAGTTAAACAATTTAATAAATTGTTACATGTTTTGAGCTCAGACATATGAATGAGGAAACTGTAAATTAATGTTAGAAAATAATTAGTTTATACCTAAACCATCTTAGGTTCAATGTAATTTATAAAAAAAAAAAATATCACATTAAAGAACCAAATGGATACAAGTTCTTGCAAGTAGTATGAATTGTTGGATTTATGAATAAAATTATTTTAATAAAATAAAGAATCACAACTTTACGTGAAAATGTATGTCTTTTGATAAAGGACACAACCCTATGTGAAAGGGTATGTCTTTTGATAAAGGACACAACCCTATGTGAAAGGGTGTGTCTTTTGTAAAGGACACGACCCTATGTGAAAGGGTGTGTCTTTTGGTAAAAGGATACAACCCTATGTGAATGGATGTGTCCATTTATCAAAAGACACAACCCTTACACGAAAAAGATGTGACTATTTGAATGGCCACAAATAGTCTATAAATATGTGATTAGTTTTGAAAAAAAAAAGAACAAGACACAATCTCTTCTTTAAAAAAAACTCTTCTCCTACTTTTCTCTGTATGATTACTTAAATACCAGTGTTCGAGAGTCCTGTGATTGGAGTGCTACATTCATAGGTGGGTAATCCGTCCTATCTTGGGAGACAATTGTTCATGATACCTTGAGCACCATAGAGGGAACAAAATTGTCTTAAGGAAACAACGCCATCGTTGGGTTCGGATTGATTTGGTCTTTCGTGTTTCCTTAAGTGTTTGTGAAAGGGTGCCAACAATCTTAAGACAATTTTGTAAGTTTATTTTGTTTCTGTTTGGTGCTATTTTCTTCCATTCTTGTTCTTATACCTTTAATTTTGTATCAATAATTTTGATTGATTATTGATTCATAGAAATGTCTTCAATAATACCGAAGACACCGAGTCCCATACCACAAGGTGGTGGAAATTATGGGGAAAAGCCTGAGAAGTTCAATGGCAGTGACTTCAAACGTTGGCAACAAAAGATGTTGTTCTATCTCACAACATTGAGTCTGGCAAAATTTCTCAAAGAAGATGCTCCTGTTCTGGATGAAGGAGAGACCGACAAAGAAAAGTTGCTGGCACTTGAGGCATGGAAACATGCAGAATATTTATGCAGGAACTATATCTTGAATGGACTGGACAACACACTATATAATGTTTATAGTGGGGTTGATTCGACAAAAGGTCTTTGGGAATAACTGGAAAAGAAATATAAGACGGAGGATGCTGGAGCAATGAAATTTATAGTTGGAAAATTTCTAGACTATAAAATGGTTGATTCCAGAACCTTCATAAGCCAGGTTCAAGAACTTCAAGTTCTCTTACATGAGATTCATGTTGAAAAAATGTCTGTCAGTGAACCATCATAAGAGGACCGAGTGTGCCCCTAGTATTCCTGACTCTGACAATCAAATGGCATAACAGAGTGGAAAATTGATCATTGAAAGAAATGATGAACGTTATGTTGATTAGTTCAGGATTACCACAAAATTTGTGGGGGAAAGCGTTGCTTGCAACAAATTATATCCTGAATAGAATTTCATATAAGAAAACACATAAAATTCCATATGAATTATGGAAATGTCAAAAACCGACTTATAAATTTATGAAAGTGTGGGGGTGATTGACAAAGTGGATATATTTTTACACTTGGAAGTGGTGTTATATCCTGGAAATCTTCTAAACAAACTTGTATAGTAAGGCCCTCTATGGAATCTGAATTCATAGCTTTGGACAAGGCAGGGGAAGAAGTCGAATGGCTACGTAACCTTTTGGAAGATATTCCTAATTGGACTAAACCTGTACCCCCAATATGTATACATTGTGATAGTCAAGCTGCTATTGGAAGAGTGCAAAACTTGATGTATAATGGTAAGTCTCAACATATACGTCGAAGACATAATACCATAAGACAATTGCTTTCGAATGAAATTATATCTATTGATTACATGAAATCGAAAGATAATATAGTGGATCCGCTTACGAAAGCTTTGGCAAGAGAGCAAGTGAAATTGTCTTCAATAGGAATGGGTTTGAAGCCTATAAAATAAGAGTGGACATAATGGTAACCCTGTTGGGTTTTATGCCCTAAATCTCGTAGATAGTGAATGTAAACAAATTGTATACTTGTTTCAATGAAGTGTTATTGAGTTTCTACAATAAAGTGTTATTGTTAAATATAGCACAATTTGACCCAAATCGAATAAACTAAGATCCAAGGTTGTTTGTATGTAACTTGAACTAGTATGTGGGGACATACGAGGATCGATGTTCAAGTTACAACATAAAAGGTCTATAGTACCAGGATAAGGTAGGGTACCTTATCTTGGTAACACTATGAGATACGACCCGCTTTGTATTTGATACAGACGTATTGATCCAAAACGTCCATGTGGTAGACATGAAAGTGGGGGTATCTTATGCAATGAGTTTGCATAAGACCGGACCACGAAATAGTTAACCATTAGTTATAACACCGTTAACTAATTAGGTTACTGTTTCAATAGGATGACCTAGGTAACTCAATCTTAATCTTGAGTGTGTCATGAACTCCTTCACATGAGGGATTGTTCTTTGATTAGCATGGGTGAGAGTGGCCAATACGCCGACTCAATATGCCTTCCTTTTTGGGGACAAGATTGAGTGGGAGGCTGGGGACATGACAACACAAGAAGGAATTCACTCATTTCCGCTTCTAGGTGAAGTAGATGAGCGTTCCCTTAAGTGGTGACTCCGAGACTTGAACAAAGGGATCCCGCCCTCTCACTGGCCCGAGAGGGACTTTCTGTTTAATGGTTGGACCATAAACAAGTTGTTCATTAGATGAGCGCTGGTACTTAAGGAGACAGATGTAACACAGGGGTAAAACAGTAATTTGACCCAGCTGTGATTACGAACACTCGTGAAGGATTGACTTACCGGTATAGGTCTACATCCATGGACACAGAAATGTTATACAGTGAGAAAAGTTCAGCTGTGGGTCTTTAGTGGAATGACCCACAGTTAATGAATATTGGTTAACCTGATTAATGAGTTTAATCTATTAACTTCATATCATTGGAGCTTCTGATCTATAGGTCCATTAGGTCCCCCTGCTAGCTCGTAAAGAGTAATTAGGAACAAATATATCTTGAAAGAATTTGAATAGTTCAAATTCATATTGGGAATTAAGTTAATTGTACGAGATACAAATTAATATAATGTATAGTGATGCATTAAAATATAAAGTCTAATTTTAGATTAAACTTTATTATATTGAGAGATTGATATATTTGAAAGAGTTTAAATATATGTCTAATTAAATATATGGTATTTAATTAGAAGATAAATTAATTAATTATGAATTAATTAATTATTCAATTTAGTTTAAATTAAATGAGATTTGATTAAACTATAGTCTATGAGAGAAGTAAATATTTGAAGAAGTTCAAATATTAATATGAATATGATTCATATTAAATTTATAGGATATAAGAGAATTTGAAGGAGTTCAAATTTTAATATGAATTTGATTCATATTATAGAATTAATTAATTGAAGGTCTCAAATTAAATATATGATATTTAATTGGGTAATTAATTAATTAACTAATAGAAGGTCTGAAATTAAATATATGATATTTAATTGGTGATTAATTAATTAAAGAATTAATTAATTGGAAATTAATCAATTATGAAAATGATTAATCACTTATGGAAGTAATTAATCATTTATGGAAATGATTTAATCACTTATGGAAGTGATCAATCATTTATGGAAAAGATTAATCAATTATGGAATTGATTGGTCATGGAATTGGTTGGTCATAGAATTGATTAATTATGGAAAAGATTAAATCAGTTATGGAAATAATTGATTTTAAATGAATATTTTATTCATGGTCTTTCTCCTATAAATAGAACACTAAACCTAGGGTTTATGTACAACAACATAAGGCCACAAGAATGCACTCTTGCATTCTCTCTAGTCTCCCTCTCATATTCTCTCAACTCAAGAACTTTAGGGAGAATTTTCTCTCTAGAGTTTTTCCCATTCAAGATTAGGTAGTCGTCCCACAACTACGTTCCTAATCTCAGAGTTATAGCGGGGAAGATCAAATGGTGGTGTTCTTCGTTGTTGCAGAGCAATCAAGAATCATTCTTGATTTTCAGAGACGTCAACGAAGGTTTGCTTCTCTTTTCTTTATTATAGATTTAGATCTAAATTTTGTATGCTTAACCTTAAGTTTCTATAGAATTTGTTCTATGTTTTTTGCCAATGTTATGGTATTTTTGGATAAACAAAATTAACTACGAATCGGTCCCAATTACGCTTCCGCTTTATCGGAATTAGGGAATTCCAAATCCTTTCAAACCCAACCTGGCTGACTGGAGATCTCAAGATCTAGGTTCAAAAGGGAAAACAAATTTATGTATACAACTCAGTGGAGCACTAAGAAGGAATCATGAATTCCTAACCATTCCTATTATAATAGTGCTAACCTGGAAATGGATGAGGTTAAGATATACTTTTAATGACTCTTTAGTTCTTTTATAAGGGTGGGGTATTACCAGGTTACGCTTTAAAGAAGTCACCTATGTGGGTGTGAAGGGGCCGCTTCTATGAGATTTTTTAAGGCTGAATTCCCTAAAAACACTCATGAAACCAGGCGATATTCAGGGCCAAAATGAATACAAACATGAGAACCAAGTGTATTTCGAAGAATATCTATGTAATTATAATGGATTTGATTTACTCTGAAAGTTGACAGTTCAAAGTTCTTTAACTACTGATCAGCTATGTAAACTCCATAGTTTTTACTAAGGAAAGTTCAAAGTCTCAGACTACTTATCCTGACGTAGTTATCCTTCATGAGTAATCGTACACGTTTTTAAAATAAATTTCATTCATGTGGGGGATTGTTGGATTTATGAATAAAATTATTTTAATAAAATAAAGAATCACAACTTTACGTGAAAGAGTATGTCTTTTGATAAAGGACACAACCCTATGTGAAAGGGTGTGTCTTTTGTAAAGGACACGACCCTATGTGAAAGGGTGTGTCTTTTGGTAAAAGGATACAACCATATGTGAATGGATGTGTCCATTTATCAAAAGACACAACCCTTACACGAAAAGATGTGACTATTTGAATGGCCACAAATAGTCTATAAATATGTGATTCATTTTTAGTTTTTGAAAAAAAAGAACAAGACACAATCTCTTCTTTAAAAAAAACTCTTCTCCTACTTTTCTCTGTATGATTACTTAAATACCAGTGTTCGAGAGTCCTGTGATTGGAGTGCTACATTCATAGGTGGGCAATCCGTCCTATCCTGGGAGACAATTGTTCATGATACCTTGAGGACCATAGAGGGAACAAAATTGTCTTAAGGAAACAACGCCATCGTTGGGTTCGGATTGATTTGATCTTTCGTGTTTCCTTAAGTGTTTGTGAAAGGGTGGCAACATGAATGACACTTTAATTGGAGAACCGTGAAGAATTTTAAAAAGCATAGAGAAAAATTAGAACACATACATACCTATGATATTATAGTTAATAGATTGATTATTCCAAAGTTTCTGCGTTCAAAGTTTATGCTACTCTTTTACACACACTTAAGCCACTAACATGATTTGTCATTTTGTATTCTGATGCCATTTCGATGATTAGATTTAGGGAAAAAAACAAGATTCATAGTGGCGATACTGTTCCTTCATTTCAAACTCTATACTAACAAATATATTCAGAACGATCATCTTAAATGAGTGCCATTACTGGAGCAAGAAGCAAGAAAAGCTGCACAGAAAGCATTTGATGCAGCTAGGGTGGACGAAAGAGTTAACAAAGTTGTGGTTGCTGCTAATAAAGCAGCAAATGCAACAAGAGTTGTAGCTGTGAAGGGTGTCCAGAAACAAATGGATCAACAATCTGCCTTACTCTTTAATCCACCCCAAGAGTCGACATATATATGGGAAAATTTCAATTAGCAACAAAATTAGGTCATGAACTTGGATTAAAGATGAAAGAACAACAAAGGTTCAGCAAACTGCAAACATTTCAGAATCCGAGCAACGAAGAACCATAGAATGTAAAACAAAACAAATGTCAAGACAAAGGAATGAAGAAACGAAAACCCATAAACAGAATTATGAGAAATCACTGAATAGAATTTCCTAATCCGTCGAGAGCGCTTTACATCCAAATCAATTATGAGGCGCGACGCGACGAAGGGGCAAGGCATGACGCAGCGATGGGCAAGACACGGCGAGGTGCGACGCGGCGAAGGGCGAGGCACGACGACGCGGCAAAGGGCAAGGAACGGTATAGCGGCGAGGCGCGATGAGGTGCCTAGGAGTGGCGGAGAAACAGAGAAAGGTTAGAGGAAGGATGGGGCTGTCGAATGAGATGAAGGACAAAGGGACGAGGGTTTTTTTTATCAACATCTCTGCTGACGCCGTCATTAACCCCGTCGGCAAAACTATGTCTCTCTCGACGCGGATGGCTACGACGTCGAGAGAGACACCTTTCTCTCGATGTCGTGTATACGACGTCGAGAGAAAGTCTCAACCTCTCTCGAAAGTTTCTCAACGAGAGGCTTGGGAGACCTTTTTCTCGACGTCGTATACACGGTGTCGAGAGAAAAGGTGTCTCTCTCGACGCTGTAGCCATCCGCGTCGGGAGAGCCCTATTCTGCCGACGCGGTAAGTGCCTGCGTCGGCAGAAAGCAAGTGAAAATGCTTCTGCCCACGCCATTGTATTCTCGTCGGCATAAATCCCTTCTCTCGACGGGTTTTGCGCGACGGGAGAAATATGCGTTGGCAGAAACCTTTTTTCTTGTAGTGTTAATTTTGTTTCTACCAAAATACCAATACATTGACAAAAATCCTAGAACTGTTCTATGATTTAACAACTAGGCTAAGCATATAACATTAGATCTAATCTAAAAGGGAGAAGCATACATGTTGTCGTCGTCGTCTCTGAAATATCAAGAACGTCTTTCTTGATTTCATAGGGACCAAGCATAAAAAATTGGGACACCACCACTATGGCTACACCGGTATATCTCTGAGACTTTTTGAGGTAGGAGACTGGTGGGAGTTTAGGAAGCCTTTAGGGGAATTCTCTGAGAGCATGAGAATGAATGAGATACCTTTCACCCCACCCCAGGGGTCCTATTTATAGGAAAAGGTCATGAATAAGATCTAATCCATATAGGAAAAGGCCATGGATAAGATCTAAATCCTTATAGGAAAAGGTCATGTATAAAATCTAATCAAATCTATTATCTTATTCATATCTAATTTTAATAAATAAATAATTAATTCCATAATTGATTAATTACCCAATTAAATATCATATATTTAATTTTAGGGATTTTATTAAAGTATTTATTTTATTAATATGAATCTAATTCATATTAATTATTTGAACTCTTTCAAATATTCTCTCTAAAAAAATAATTTTGAAACTAATTCAAATTTATATTATAAAGTTTCATAAACTTTATATTATAATGTATCAACATATATTATATGATTCCTCTAAATAGATTGAACACTTTCAATAATTAATACTTAATTGCCTCAAGTCTCTTTACGAGCTACCAGTGGGACCTAATGGACCTGCAGATCAAAAGCTCCAACGATGTGAGATTAATCGGCTAAACTCATTAACCAATTAATCAATTTTTGTTAACTGTGAGTTCACTCAACTAAAGACTCACAGTTGCACTCTTCGCACTGCAGACATAATTATGTGTCCATAGATATAGACCAATAACAGTAAGTTAGTCATTCACAAGTGTTCATAACTCCAGTTAGGTCAAATTACCGTTTTACCCCTGAGTTACCTCTATCTCCTTAAGTACCAGTGCTCCTCTAATGAACAACCTGTTTGTGGTCCAACCACCAAACAGAAACCCCTCTCGAGCTAGTGAGAGGGTAAGACCCTTTGTTCAAGACCCGGAGACACCACTTAAGGGAATACTCATCTACTTCCTCAAAGTTGGGAATGAGTGAATTCCATCTTGTGTGATTATGTTCCCAACTCCCCACTCGATCTTGTCCCCAAAATGATAGGCTTATTGAGTCGGTGTGCTGGCCACTCTCACCCATACAAATCAAAGGACAATCCCTCGTGAATAGGAGTCCATAATCCACTCAAGACTCAGACTAAGTTGCCTAGGTCATCCTAGTGAAATAGAAACCTAACTAGTTAATGGTGTTACAGCTAGCATTTACTATTTTGTGGTCCGATCTAATGCAAACTAATTGCATAGGATACCCCTACTCGCATTTCCCCTACACGAACACGTTGGATCATTGCATTTGTATCAAATACAAAGTGGGTCGTGTCCATAGTGTCACCAAGATAAGGTACCCAACCTTATCCCTATACTGTAGACCTTTTAGGTTGTTACTTGAACAATGATCCCCGTATGTCCCTGTTGGGTTTTATGCCCTAAAACTCGTAGATAGTGAATGTAACCGTTGACCGGATATTAATGAAATAATATTGATATATTTTTCCATTAATTGTTATTAGTTATTTTATATTTGTCTTTGCCTAATAATAACCCTAATCCAATAAACTAGACATCCAAGGCTGTAATATGAGTCTTGAACTATATGTAGCGACATATGGGATCATTGTTCAAGAAACAGCCTAAAAGGTCTATAGTATAGGGATAAGACTGGGTGCCTTGTCCTGGTGACACTATGGATACGGCCCACTTTGTATTTGATACAAACGCTGCGATCCAACGCGTTCGTGTAGGAGACATGCGAGTGGGGGTATCCTATGCAATGAGTTTGCATAAGACCAGACTGCGAAATAGTAACCACTGGTTATAACACCGTTAACTAGTTTGTTTTCTATTTCACTAGGACGACCTAGACAACTTAGTCTTAATCCTGAGTTGATTATGGACTCCTGCTCATGAGAGATTGTCCTTTGATTTGTATGGGTGAGAGTGGCCAATATGCCGACTCAATAAGCCTACAACTTTGGGGACAAGACCGAATGGGGAGCTGGGAACATAATCGTACAAGATGGAATTCACTCCTTCCCGACTTTAGGGAAGCATATGAGTGTTCCCTTAAGTGGTTACTCCGAGTCTTGAACAAAGGGCCCTACCCTCTCAATGGCACGAGAGGGTTTTCTGTTTGATGGTTGGACCACAAACAGGTTGTTCATTAGAGGAGAATTGGTACTTAAGGAAATAGAGGTAACCCAGGGGTAAAACGGTAATTTGACCCAGCTGGTGTTAAATAATGAATTAATTAATTTAAGGCCTAAAATGTGTTTGGGCAAATTAATTAATTCTAGGCCGGGAATTAAATATGTGATATTTAATTGGTGGTTAATTAATTAAAGAATTCATTGACCGGGAATTAATCAATTATGGAAATAATTAATCACTTAAGGAAGTGATTAATCATTTAAGGAAATGATCTAATCACTTATGGAAGTAATTAGTCATTTGTGGAAAAGATTAATCAATTGGGGAATTGATTGATCATGATTGATTAATTAAGGAATAAGATTGAATCAATTATGGAAAAGATTGATTTAATTGAATATTTTATTCATGGCCTCTCTTCTATAAATAGAACACTAGACCTAATTGGTCATGACACTTGACACTCTTGAAAGACAAGACCTAGAATTCTCTCTAGCCTCCCTCTTAGAGAAAGACTCCCACAAGTCTTTTGCCTCCTAGACTTAGAAACATACCGGTGTAACCTCTGTGGTGATTGTGTCAATCAAAGAAGAAATTTACAGCGAAGAAAAGCAAAGGCGGCTGCTGCGTTTTCGTTCGTGGAGCGTCGTTGGCGAAGAACGGTCAAGTCTTCAACGAAGGTTTGCAACGGTTCTTCCTCTTTTCTTTAGAAAAGTTTTAAAAATAAATTTAGATTTATTTTAGCATATTTAAACCAATTTTACGGCGGCTTTAAAGGTTGTTTAAAGTTTTGTTTGAGTTATCGTAACGGTATTTTGATGTTAATTAATATACGGGGTAAGGTCCAATCGATGCGCTTCCGCTGCGTGGGGACTTTTATTCCCTTCAGTCCCCACATACTAGTTCGAGTTACATACAAACAACCTTTGATCTTAGTTTATTGGATTGTGGTCATATTGTGCAATACTTAACAATAACACTTTATTGTAGAAACTCAATAACACTTTATTGAAACAAATATACAATTTGTTTACATTCACTATCTACGAGTTTTAGGGCATAAAACCCAACAACCTACACCTTGTTATAACTTATACTTAATTAATCAGACCAATCTAAATTAGTATGAGAGGCAACAAAAGGAGGAGATTAACACAAAGAGATTTTGTACGTGGAAAAATCCCAAAGTTGAGATACAAAAACCATGGGGCCACGCCCAGAAAAATAATCCACTAGAAGATCAGTCACAGAATTACAATCTTATGAAATCAAACAAAAAAAAAACAAAATGAATAAGAAGAACTCCTTTTTTTCTTGATTTACAGATGTTCGTTGTTTGATGACGATCTTTGAGATAAGAGAGAAAGGGAAAGAGAAGAAGGAAAGGAAACATATAGAAAAAATTACAGGCGGTAGCACCGGTGGACAGTAGGGGTAGGTGGTGACGGTTGTGGTGAAAGAAGAAGAGGAGAAATTAAAAAATAAAAAAAATGTTTTTTAATATAAAAAATGTCAAGTCAACTTCTGTCAGATAAAATTACGGAAAATTAGACGGAGGGACCAAAATGAAATTAAATGCAAACCTCATAGACATATTTGTTGAGTCTAAAAGTACAGTGAAATGCAATCAAACTCAAACCACAAAAAGTGTAATTTTTTTTCTTATTATCTTCTATATTTACTGTACATATCATTTTTATTATTTAATCGTTTTATTAGACATATGTCATTTAAGGTAATTTATGTGGACATTTATTATATTAAACCTAATACATTTGATCTCAAATCTCATAAATAATATAATCCATAATAATTTTCATAATACACAAGTCAAGACCGAATAGAGAGGTTCTTGAAGCATTCCCTGAGAATTGGGGATCAACATCAGTCAAAGACTGTTTCGTCTAAGGAGGAGTACGAAGCAACAAAGGCTAGTAAAGATCAACGTTACGGTGAGGGATGGAGATGGAAGAATTACTGAATGAATGGAAAGATTTCAACTTGAGGGATAAAGAGAAAGAGAATTTCGTAGAACTGAATGAGAAAGAGTTGAAGGATATCGATGATCACCTAGAGACATGCATCATTGGAAAACTCATGGCTAAAAGAAATATTTCAGCAACTGCGGTCAGAAACGCCATGGCAGGTGCATGGAAAGCCAGAGAGAGATTTACCACGAAGACAATAGGCAAGAATACTTTTTTATTCAAGTTTGAAAACCAGCTGGACAAAGACTGGATGCTTGTAAATGGTCCATGGCCATTTGATAAGCAAATCTTGATTCTTGAAGAACCATTAGCAAACCAAAGAGTATTAGACTTAAAATTTAATGAAGTTGCCTTTTGGATAAGACTGATGAATCTCCCTCTGGGCTTTAGAAATCGAGCAGCAACAGAAAAAATAGGCAAGAATCTGGGGACATTTTTGGAGTATGATGAGGAAAGGAGTGGCTTCAACTGGGGGAATAACTTGAGACTGAAAATCAAATTTGATATATCCAAACTTATCCAGAGGGGCTTCATGTTAAAAGCAGACGACATTAAAGGCGAATGTTGGATTGCAATTAGATACGAGAGGCTGTCATATATATGCTACAGATGTGGCCGAATAGGTCATATAATGAAAGAATATGAGGAGCAGTTTCAAGGAGAATCATTTGGCACCAAGAAATATGAGTTTGGGAATTGGATCAAATTTCAAGGTTTTTTCAGTCAGTACAAAAAACCAGAATCACCCCTTTTTGATATTTACTGTACATATCATTTTTATTATTTAATCGTTTTATTAGACATATGTCATTTAAGGTAATTTATGTGGACATTTATTATATTAAACCTAATACATTTGATCTCAAATCTCATAAATAATATAATCCATAATAATTTTCATAATACACAAGTCAAGACCGAATAGAGAGGTTCTTGAAGCATTCCCTGAGAATTGGGGATCAACATCAGTCAAAGACTGTTTCGTCTAAGGAGGAGTACGAAGCAACAAAGGCTAGTAAAGATCAACGTTACGGTGAGGGATGGAGATGGAAGAATTACTGAATGAATGGAAAGATTTCAACTTGAGGGATAAAGAGAAAGAGAATTTCGTAGAACTGAATGAGAAAGAGTTGAAGGATATCGATGATCACCTAGAGACATGCATCATTGGAAAACTCATGGCTAAAAGAAATATTTCAGCAACTGCGGTCAGAAACGCCATGGCAGGTGCATGGAAAGCCAGAGAGAGATTTACCACGAAGACAATAGGCAAGAATACTTTTTTATTCAAGTTTGAAAACCAGCTGGACAAAGACTGGATGCTTGTAAATGGTCCATGGCCATTTGATAAGCAAATCTTGATTCTTGAAGAACCATTAGCAAACCAAAGAGTATTAGACTTAAAATTTAATGAAGTTGCCTTTTGGATAAGACTGATGAATCTCCCTCTGGGCTTTAGAAATCGAGCAGCAACAGAAAAAATAGGCAAGAATCTAGGGACATTTTTGGAGTATGATGAGGAAAGGAGTGGCTTCAACTGGGGGAATAACTTGAGACTGAAAATCAAATTTGATATATCCAAACTTATCCAGAGGGGCTTCATGTTAAAAGCAGACGACATTAAAGGCGAATGTTGGATTGCAATTAGATACGAGAGGCTGTCATATATATGCTACAGATGTGGCCGAATAGGTCATATAATGAAAGAATATGAGGAGCAGTTTCAAGGAGAATCATTTGGCACCAAGAAATATGAGTTTGGGAATTGGATCAAATTTCAAGGTTTTTTCAGTCAGTACAAAAAACCAGAATCACCCCTTTTTGAAGAGAAACACACGGAAGAAAATAAATCTAAGGAAGTGAAAGATGATAGGGAGAGGAATGGAGAAGATAAGGCCTTACCTGAAAACGACAGCCAAAATATGGAGATACCAAGTGAAGAGGAGGAAAATATTCTTGAATTACTAGAAGTGGAAAACAGAGGTGAGTCATAGAGCAAATGGAACCAATGTGCGATGGCTTGAAGAAAATGTTGGAATTAATTTTAATAATTAATTCATATGTGGGTAACAAATTATATAACAATTATATTTGGGTTATTCAATGGGCATATTATGTGGTCTTGATTATGGACCCATAACTTCCCATGAAGAGGTGTGGCCTGCTGAGCAGAAACCAGCCCGTTGATCCTAGGGGATTATGGGAAACCCTAGAATCAACATATAAATACAAGGTTATGGTCCCCAATACACTATGTCTCTTTAGTCTCTTATTCCCCATGTGATAGAGAGAATTGCCCATTCAAGGTCTAAGTTGCATAGTTGAGGATGACCTAAACCACGCATGTTCTACAATGGAGTATTTCATGGATCCAGGTATTTATACATCTCTAATTAAGTTTATTTTGGCTTGCTTCCATGTGTAGATCCTATTATAACTCTTTTATGATTGTTCTTGTTGAATATAATTATTTATTCTTGAATAATCATGAATGGATGAATTTAGTGAATAAATTCCAACAAGTGGTATCGTTTATGCATGGTTGCCTTTTAAATTCATTAGTTTTCTTGGCATTTTATTAGTAAATTTATGGATTGTTTTGCCAATAATACATGCTATGAAAATTACTTGGATTAATTAGAAGTCAATCAAATTTTGCATGATCTAGAATTCTTTGTTACAGAAAATCTTTCGAATTCTATAATTTTGCATAATTGATTTGATCAAGTTTGATGTTGTTTCCGTTTTTCTTTTCTTTCGTTGATTTGATTCTTCTCATTTAAAATTTTGCTATGGAGAGAAAAGCATAGAAGAGGAAGAAACAAAAGAAAAGAAGAAGAAGAAGAAAAAAAAAAAAAGTAAAGCAGGCGGCGACACTATGCTGCCGCCGCATGATAAAGTTGGTGCTAGGGCAAAGGAGAAGAATTGCAGTGGGCTAGGCTCACTGCATAAGGATATATAAGTTTAGATTATATATATATATATATATATATATATATATATATATATATATATATATATATATATATTATATATATATATTATATATATATATATATTAACTTGTTTATTATTTGTATACATATAATTTTGTTATTATTTCAATAATAATATTATTATATATATCTCCAGTGTTTTATTTTGGGCATAATAAAGTATGGAGGACTCTTTAAGTTTTCTCTTTGTAGTGCTAATTTAAAGAATAATTGTCATGATTAGTTAATTGACAAATTATTTAAAGTATATGGCACGATTTGTCTAATTTCTTTAAATGCTTTGATAAATAAAACACGCTACCAAAGTAGCCTCTATTTTATAAATTGGAACATTTAAAGTTATTAGATGTACTGTATTTGTTGATTATGCGAATTGTGATCGGCCCAAAGGAAGGTTACAATTTGGCCAAACAACAAATACACATGCAATAATAAATATGAATAATATTTGACTATTGCACCGAGAGTATCGTTTGTAAATTAACTTTTTTTGTCCAAAGACTAAATGTTAATGTTGCATTAGATATCTCACTTTGTTCTCATAAAGTTTATTTTCAATGTCATGGATGTTTGTATATTGTTTGTGACATTACTTATGACCAAACAACAATAATAAATATGAATAACATAAAGATGTGCTCTTGAAGTTGTTAGTCGATCCAAAGGAAGACTATCATCTAAAAGAGATAAGTTATTAGTATTTAATTATTGGATTTCAAATTGGTGTCCCAATGTTTAGGTTAGGTTGTCAAGTGGGTTAAAACCCAATAAAGTTTCTTTTGGGGCACTCTCGCTTTTATTTTAGAGGACGTTTTCCCATTACTAAACTATGCAGGTAAAGATAATATTATTGATTTTGAAAATGATTTTATTAATTTCATTTTCATTAAGATAAAATTAATAATAATTAAGAATAATTGTTTTTTTGCATAATAATCTAATTTTCTTTGATGGTGTTGGTTTGATGGATCATGCTGCCAAAGTAGCCTCTGATTTCTGATATTGACATCTTCATAATTAATTAGATGTTTATGGACTTGTTGTTTATGCATTCTATTATTGGCCCAAATGAAGATTTCAGTTTGACCAAATAACAAGTTCACCTATGGTTAGCTAGTGATGAACATGGATAATATAAAGTTATGTCATGTAAGTGATTGTCGGCCAAAAGGAAGGCTTTCACTCGACAGGATTGGTTATCAATGTTTCATCACCATGTTGAGAGTACCGTTTACAAGTTGATAGTCGGCCCAAAGGAAGACTGTCAATGTTGTGTTTGGTATCTTGTTGTCCTCATTAAGTTCATATAATGTATTTTTTATAAATACTAATGTCATTTCTGAGTATGTTTTGTTATCGGTTGTGTTGTATTATTGCATTGCCTAGTTTTAAATTTTTTAGAATATTTTTGTTTAAATTGCTTTTTTCTTAGAACTTGTGATAAGGAAAGAAACACTTCTATTTTTCATTTAGTCATCCCTTTAAGATCAAATGAGACTTTGAAAAATAGAATAATCTTAATTGCATAAGTTTTATGGTGATAAATTGCAACATTCAAGGGAATCATGTTTGATGAGGAAATAATTAAGAAGTTCCTTTAGAAGGATAAAGATTGTTCTAAAATGAACCTAAAGGAGGAGACATTTATACTTTTGATTGAATGTTTCTTAATGAAGAACAAAGGAACATAAGGGAGTACACTAAAGGATTAAATGCACCAAATTTAATTAAAATATTTGAGGTTTGACTTGTGCATTTGGTGCTCATTTTAGAAATATATAGTTCATATGTGGTTGTTTATGACACTCGAAAGAGTATATGAACTCTTAATGAGCATCTTTAATAGTATGTTCATGAGTTAAGTATTAAAAAAAAAAGAAGGTACTCAATCAGTTATTTCCTTATATGAAGAAATTATAGTTGACATAAAGTTGTGCATTTGGAACATGTTAGTCCAAATCACTAAGAATTAGGATCCAGGCTTTCCCTAATACTATTCAGAAATTTTGGACGTGAAGAAAAATATGTTCCTAATACATCATTACATGATGTATAAAGAAAATATATAACTTCTCACTTTGAATTCAAACAAAGTTAGTTTGGCTCTTATATGTCTAACCTTACTATGGTACTTCTACTAATGGATAATTAGCTCTTTTGATTTGATAGATCTTCGAGTCTATATTAGGTATAATCAGGGAGATAATAATGAAATAGTCAAATTAGGTGCCTTTGAGAGCTTCAACATCTTGGAAACTATCTGTACTTTCACACAACCTATTCCCTATGGCTTCTTGAAATGCTTAACAACATTCTATGGTGTTCTAAGAAATAGATTCTCATTGAAGGCACCCATATTTGATATAAGAGAAGTATTTAGTTCTGGATATCTTAAAAGCCATTGGTTTGTAGTGGTTAAACACTATGACAATATGATGGATTAGGAAGAAAAGATCCAGGGCATTTTGCTAACTTGTTTGAGAATATATATAGTCATTAAGTTAATACAATTTTTTTTTTTTGAAAAAAAAACTTGAGAAGTGTATTGCTTATAGAGTGATTCAAAGCTCATAAAGATTAGGTGAGTTCAAATAATCATTCTTCTTTGCACTCAATGCCTATTGGGAAAAGCACTCAAGATTGCAGCATAAGGCTTAAGTGGTGTACCATACAGAACAACATAAATCTCTTGCAATTCAAGGTTAAGCAAATGCTTAACATTAGGTCTGCATTTAGGAATGTTCAAGTAATATTTGGTTTTGAAGGCCAATAAGAAAAACTTGGACTTACAGATTATTAGTTGTTACTTTAGGTGCACTGGTCATTTTCATGTTTTCTAAAATTTTTTCCCACTTTAAAGTTAATGAGATCTTAAAGTTTCTTAAGGATGTTGAGTTTGAGGGGGAAGATAAAATGAGGAATGTTGTCTTTGAGAAAAGAAATTTGAGTTCCATTTTTTGTAATAACATTAGTAATGGTTCTCCTATTTAAGTAAAACAAACTCAACATTATTAAAAGTGTTATTGAAGCAATCAAAAAGAGTAGAAGAAATACAAGTATAAGGTTTTAAGTTTGACTTAAAAGTAAAAGGAGATGTTTCAATTACCTTTCCTAAAGTCAAACAAAGACTTGTCTCTTAAATTATTAATAATAATGATACTCTCATAAAGAATTAGGTGAAATGATAAACAACAATTTTATTATTATTATTATTATTATTATTATTATTATTATTTTGGTAACTTGTCATATTGTCTTTAAAAGGTAATGTTTGAGGCACATGTAGTTTGTCTGGTTATTATGGATGTCATTACTTATTAAGAGACGTTCCTTTAAATAAATGACAAGTATTTTAGAGCTATGTTGAGTGGTTATAAAAATTGATTTTTCAATTGCATGATTTATAAAATCATAAAGCTTGTAAAGTTTAGAAACTTTTGATCCAGTATCACAAAAGTTTCAAGTGTTTAAATTCATTTGTCACGATCCCAATAGGGAACTAATTTATAATTTCACAAGTTCCATTCATAATTATCACATTTAGGGTCTTACAGTAAATAAGAGTGATAATTAAGAATTACAGGTTTAGTGGGAGTAAATCCAGTTTCCTAGTGTAATATGTCTATGACATATAATAAGGCTATGATATAAGTTGAAAACTTATATGGACATCTCTTTTATATTGTGAAATGATATTGTGAGATCAATCTCATGTAACAATGAGATTTCACAAAAGAGTTATGTCATAAAGTTTTTTCAAGTTTTCTATCATAAAGATTCATGCACTAGGGAAATCGTTAAAGAAAACAAACTTAGTCTAAAAACAGTTCCTTGAATAAAGAAATGAAGAATTTCATGCTTAAAGTTTAGATGCTTCCGCTTCAATATTCATATCAAGAATTAAAGGCAATAATTTTGATAACTCTTAATTGGATCTATGAGTTTTAAGGTTCTTAACAAAAAGGATACATGGTCACTTATCAAAATCAAAATAAAGTAGAGATCATAAGTCAATTTGATTTTGATAATATGAGTTGCCAACAAGATCCACTTTCAAGACTGTTCACTAGTTTGTGTTCATAGATTTTTTTTTTTTTTTTTTTTGTGGCAATAAACTCATAAAATTTTAAATCTTGTCATTAGGTTGTCTTGACAAGAATTTGTTTTTCATATAGCAACTAAAGCTTGTAACTAAAGCTTTTATAGAAGAATTATAAGCTTTAGTTGATGAAGAAAATTCAGAGTTTTATCTCGTGTCTAATGGAATACAACTCCATCATTGCGGATCCGCTCATTGAGAACTTTCACACAATAATTTTGGAGCATAATGCTCATACAGGTGTGAAAATTATGGTATATTAGTTGAGTGGGAGTTTGTGCTTTCTTAAAGTAGACACACAATTTTGTTTTCTGCAGAATAAGGAAGATGAATTATCTTTAGTTGCTCTGAATTGCTTTCTTTCTAACTGTAGTTAAACCTAAGGATAGAAAGAGTAAAGTTTGATCTCTCTAAAGAATAAAGTTGGACCAGTTGGGAATAGACATCTTTAGATCACATTACATGTAATTTCCATGCTGCTCTTCCACACTTGATCCATGTCATTCAGTATATTTGGTGAGGTGATCATTGAAGGTTGAGTTACGACTTTACATGTGACAAAAGCCGCTTTGGTTCCTCATTGGTATACAAAATGGACCGGATTATGATTAAAGGGAAGTTTATTTTAGAATAGCATTAAGTTGTGCACTAAAGAATAAATTGATAATTGTTAATAAGGAAATTGTTACCCAAGTGGGAGATTGTTGGAATTAATTTTAATAATTAATTCATATGTGGGTAACAAATTATATAACAATTATATTTGGGCTATTCAATGGGCATATTATGTGGTCTTGATTATGGGCTCATGACTTCCCATGAAGAGGTGTGGCCTGCTGAGCAGAAACCAGCCCGTCGATCCTAGGGGATTATGGGAAACCCTAGAATCAACATATAAATACAAGGTTATGGTCCCCAATACACTATGCCTCTTTAGTCTCCTATTCCCCATCTGATAGAGAGAATTGCCCATTCAAGGTCTAAGTTGCATAGTTGAGGATGACCTAAACCACGCATGTTCTACAATGGAGTATTTCATGGATCCAGATATTTATACATCTCTAATTAAGTTTATTTTGGCTTGCTTCCATGCGTAGATCCTATTATAACTCTTTTATGATTTTTCTTGTTGAATATAATTATTTATTCTTGAATAATCATGAATGGATGAATTTAGTGAATAAATTCCAACAGAAAACAGTAATGAGGGGAATGATAGTGATACTAAAATCCAGAAAGCTTAAAAAAGAAAGAGGAAAAGTTGGAAAAGAATTGGTAAAGAAACCAAAGAATGTGAAGATAGACCAAGTGAGTTTAGGAACCAGAAAAGGAAAAAAGAGGAAAGTGAAGAAGAGCCGTTGAAAAGACCAAGAACAGGGGAAAGGGAAAGTATGGAGACAACAAAATGGTTCTGATTTTTTGGCAATGGCTGGGTCCAACCCTGCCTAGAGCCATGAAAATCATTTTTTGGAATGCTTAGGGGTTGGAGAACCCGAGAGCATTCCGAGCCCTTCACAATTTAGTGTCTGGTAGTAATCCTCATCTTGTGTTCATAACGGAAACAAAATGTGATGAATGACAGATGAACAGAATAAAAGGGAAGTGCAGATTTGATGGATGCATAGCAATTAGATGTGAAGGAGCAAAGGGTGGCTTATGTCTCATGTGGAAAGATTCTATCTCTGTCTCCATAAAATCTTATTCTAAAAACCATATAGATGCCGATATCCAGTGGAGAAACAGAGCATGGAGATTTTCAGGCATTTATGGATTCCCTAAATCAAACAAAAAGCATCTGACTTGGAGTCTCCTTAGGCAATTAAGAAACAGAGGAAGCGGTCCATGGATGTTGGGAGGTGATTTTAATGAAGTTTTAAGGAATAATGAGAAACGTGGGGGGCCTCGAGAGATAGAAAATATTTGGAAGATTTCAGAAATGCATTAGATGACTGTGAGTTAAAAGATTCTTCTCTGAACAGAGATATTTTTACATGGCACGGAAATAGAAGAGGTGTTGATGTATGGAAAAGGCTCGACCGATATGTGTATAACTCAGAGTTTTAAAATATGTTTAGCAAGGTGAGGGTGCTCAACATGGATTGGCTTCACTCTGACCACATGCCAGTTGAGTTAAAAGCAGAGCTGCAAACTAAAAGGGACTATAATAGAAAACAAAGAATTTTCAGATTTGAAGAGCAATGGACAATGAGAGAAGAATGTGCTAAAATCATTTCCAATAATGGTATATGGGGAGGTAATATGATTTTTTTCTTCCTTATCCAGTAGTCTAAATTCTTGTTCAAGAAATTTATCTAAATAGGGAAAAAAGATGAATAACAATATGAAAAATAGAATAAAAGAATGTAAAGATAAACTTAGGGAGGTCTATGGAAATATTCCTATTGTAAATTTTGAAAACATCCATAACATTGAATTTGAGTTAGATAAATTGTTGGAGGAGGAGAAAATCTATTGGAGACAAAGGTCCCGAGAGGATTTGCTGAAATATGGGGATAAAAATTCTAGGTGGTTCCATATAAAAAAAGCAACCCTTAGGAGGAAGCAAAATGAAATAACAGGAATCCTAGATGAAAATGGCATTTGGTTTGAGGATCAAGATATTATAGAAGATAGATTTACTTCTTTCTTAAAAAATTTGTTTGAATCTTCAAGACCAGAGGCATTTAATATAGATTCAGCCTTAAGGAATATTCAACCTAAAATCTCCCAAACTCAAAACATAAGATTGATGATGCCATTTACCAAAGAAGAAATTGAAAAAGCTATAGAAGAGATGTTTCCAACCAAACCTCTGGGACCTGATGGATACCCAGCCCTTTTTTACCAAAAATACTAGAAAATTGTGGGGAAGAAAATAGTGACAGAATGCTTAGAGATCCTGAATAACATAAGAGACATAGGAGAATAGAATAAAACCAATATTGTCCTTATCCAAAAAATTCAAAATCCTAGGGAGTTGAGTGACTACAGACCAATCAGCCTTTGCAATGTTAACTATAAAATTGTGTTTAAGACTATTACAAATAGATTAAAATGGATCCTAGATGATGTTATTACTAAGGCTCAATCGACTTTTGTAAAAGGTAGGTTGATCACTGATAATATTCTAACAGGACATAAATGTATAAATGCAATAAAGAATCATAGACTTATTAATGGTGATATGGCAACCATAAAAATTGACATTAGTAAAGCATATGATAGAGTATAATGACCTTATGTAAAAGAAATCATGTTAAGATTGGGTTTCAATGCTTCTTAGGTAGATTTAATAATAAATTGTCTCTTCAGCCTGCTTTTCCATCCTAATAAATGGTGAAAAAAAAGGTAACTTTGTTTCTAGTAGAGGGTTAAGGCAAGGGGATCCCATATCTCCATATATTTTTCTTCTAGTAGCTGAAGGTATATCCCATCTTATAAAGGAAGCAAATAATAACTGGATGCTAACTGGTTTGGTTTGTTTTAATGGTCTTCTTATATCGCACCTACTTTTTGCGGATGATAGCTTAATAGTTTGTAAGGCTAATGAATTAAAATTGGTTAATCTTAAAAAAAAACTATATCGGTTTATGAATTAGCCTCTAGTGAGTCAGTAAACTATTCCAAATCTACAATAATGTTTTCTAAAAAAGTGAATAATGATAGAAAGGCTTTCCTTAGTAGTATCCTAAGGGTTAAAAATGTTAATGACTTTGGGAAATACTTAGGAGTTCTTTCATTCTTATCTAGAAACAAAACCAAGGATTTTGGTTTCATTATGGACAGAATTTGGAGGGCTATTCAGGGGTGGAAGAGGCCTTTATTTTCCATAGCTGGCAAAGAGGTTCTCATTAAAAGCATTAGCCAAGCAATCCCTGTTGGGTTTTATGTCCTAAACCTCGTAGATAGTGAATGTAACTGTTGACCGGATATTAATGAAATAATATTGATATATTTTTCCATTAATTGTTATTAGTTATTTTATATTTGTCTTTGCCTAAAGATAACCCTAATCCAATAAACTAGACATCCAAGGTTGTAATATGAGTCTTTAACTATATGTAGCGACATATGGGATCATTGTTCAAGAAACAGCCTAAAGGGTCTATAGTATAGGGATAAGACTGAGTACCTTATCCTGGTGACACTATGGATACGACCCACTTTGTATTTGATACAAACGCCACGATCCAACGCGTTCGTGTAGGAGACATGCGAGTGGGGGTATCCTATGCAATGAGTTTGCATAAGACCGGACTGCGAAATAGTAACCACTGGTTATAACACCGTTAACTAGTTGGTTTTCTATTTCACTAGGACGACCTAGAAAACATAGTCTTAATCCTGAGTTGATTATGGACTCCTGCTCATGAGAGATTGTCCTTTGATTTGTATGGGTGAGAGTGGCCAATACGCCGACTCAATAAGCCTACAATTTTGGGGACAAGACCGAATGAGGAGCTGGGAACATAATCGTACAAGATGGAATTCACTCATTCCCGACTTTAGGGAAGCAGATGAGTGTTCCCTTAAGTGGTTACTCCGAGTCTTGAACAAAGGGCTCTATCCTCTCAATGGCACGAGAGGGTTTTCTGTTTGATGGTTGGACCACAAATAGGTTGTTCATTAGAGGAGAACTGGTACTTAAGGAAATAGAAGTAACCTAGGGGTAAAACGATAATTTGACCCAGGTGGTGTTACGGACACTCGTGAAGGACTAACTAGTCGATATTGGTCTAGATCCGTGGACACAGAAAATATGTCTGCAGTGAGAAGAGTGCAACTGTGAGTCTGTAGTGGAATGTACACACAGTTAACGAATATTGATTAATGTGGTTAATGAGTTTGACCAATTAATCTCACATCGTTGGAGTTTCTGATCTGCAGGTCCATTAGGTCCCACTGGTAGCTCATAAAGTAATTTGAGGCAACTAAGTAATAAAAGTAAATTGAAAATGTTCAATTTACTAAGGGAAACAAATATAATATATATTGATATATTATTATGAGAGAAATTAATATTTGAAGAAATTCAAATATAAATTTATGGAAGTTTGAAAAAGTTCAAATAATGAATTAATTAATTTAAGGCCTAAAATCTATTTGGGCGAATTAATTAATTCAAGGCCGGAAATTAAATATGTGATATTTAATTGGTGGTTAATTAATTAAAAAATTCATTTATCGAGAATTAATCAATTATGGAAATAATTAATCACTTAAGGAAGTGTTAATCATTTATGGAAATGATCTAATCACTTATGGAAGTAATTAGTCATTTGTGGAAAAGATCAATCAATCATGATTGATCATGATTGATTAAATAAGGAATAAGATTGAATCAATTTTGGAAAAGATTGATTTAATTGAATATTTTATTCATGGTCTCTCTTCTATAAATAGAACACTGGACCTAATTGGTCCATGACACTCTGCTCTTGCTCTTAGATTCTCAAGACAAGACCTAGAATTCTCTCTAGCCTCCCTCTTAGAGAGAGACTCCCACAAGTCTTTTGCCTCCTAGACTTAGAGACATATCGGTGTAACCTCTGTGGTTATTGTGTCATTCAAGAAGGATTTTCCAGCGAAGAAACTCAAAGGAGGCTGCTGCGTTTTGTTCGTTGGAGCGTCGTTGGCGAAGAACGGTCAAGTCTACAACGAAGGTTTGTAACGGTTCTTCTTCTTTTCTTTAAAAAAGCATGAAAATAAATTTAGATTTATTTTTCAGCATGTTTAAACTGATTTTCTAGAAACTTTAAAGTGTGTTTAAAGTTTGTTTGAGTTTTTGTAACGGTATTTTAATGTTAATTAATATACGGCGTAAGGTCCAATCGATGCGCTTCCGCTGCGTGGGGACTTTTATTCCCTTCAATCTCATCCTATAACATGAGTGTTTTTAGGTTTCCTAAAGGTCTTTGTGATGAAATCCATAGAAGTTTTGCAAGATTTTGGTGGGGCTAAAGTGGAAATAAGAGGAAAATTCATTGGTGCAAGTGGAACAAGATTTGTTTGCCTAAAAGTTTAGGGGGGCTAAATTTTAGGGATATTGAGGACTTTAATCAAGCTTTATTAGCTAAACAGGCTTGGAGAATATTAACCAACCCAAATTCTTTGGTATCTCGGTTCCTGAGAAGCATTTACTTTGAGAACAGTTCCATTTTAGATGTTGAAGCTGGAAATAAACCATCATATATTTGGAGGAGTCTTATTTGGGGGCGAGATCTTCTTAAGAAGGGGCTTAGATATAGAGTTGGGAATGGTTGTTCAGTAGATATGTTTAGAGACCCTTGGATCCCAAAAGAAATTACTTGCAAGCCAGTGTGTATTAACAGAAGTTGGATTAATGAAAAAGTGGCAGATTTTATCGATGAAACAGGGAATTGGAACCTTGAGAAACTCTCTGAAGGGGTTTTGAGTTATGACTGTGATATAATTAGAAGAATCCCAATTAATAGAAGCCTACTAGAGGATAAATATATTTGGCACTACGATCGTACAGGCAAATACACGGTGAAGAGTGGCTATAAATTGTATATGAAATCTAAAATCGAGGTAGCTTCTTCTAGTAATAATAGGTTATCCTCTATGTGGAATAAAATCTGGAAATTAAATGTCCCTAACAAAATTAATTTTTTTTTGCTGGAAATTTGCAAGTAATTTGTTACCTACAAGGTTTAATCTAAAAAATAGGGGTCTTAATATTTAAATAGATTGTCATGTTTGTGCTAATACAATGGAATCCTCTGATCATGTGATTTTTTGTTGTCCCCGAGCTAGGAATATTTGGAGAATTTCAGGCATTGATGTGTACCTTGAAGAGGATTTCAATGATAGTGCCTTAGACAGATGGCTGAAGATTTTTTCGAATTTGCCTTTGGAGAAGCTCGAGTAGGTTGCAGTGATCAGCTGAGCTTTATGGAATGATAGAAATAAATTAATTCATGGAGATTCAGTTCCAAATGAAAATGTTCGATGTAAATGGTGTTTAGATTACCTGAAGAATTTTCTAAAGCATTCTAAAACTGGAAAAGATAAGCACCCCAGTGTGAGAGCTTCTCCCATTTATTGGAAGCCTCCAGAAGGAAATTGCAGGAAAATAAACGTCGATGCTGTCTGGAAATCTTTGCCTCCATCTATGGGGATAGGAGCAATTTGTAGAGATTCGACAGGAAGGATGTTGGGAGCTTCAGTGAAGTTTTTTGATATGGACTTTAAGAATCACACTGCAGAATTATTAGCCATCCTTGAAGGAATGAAGCTGACTAAGTCTCTGAGTTGTGATATAATTGAGATTGAATCAGATTTTATTCAGACGGTTAAGTTGATTAAAAGAGAGCAGGAGATCTGGGGTGTGGTGGAAGCTTTAGTGGAGGAAATTTGGCAACGTGGCCAGGAGTTTTCAAGCATTTCATTTTCTCATATCTCTAGGAAAATCAATGTTGTATCAGATAGTATTGCTAAAAGAGCCAAATCAGATAGAAATTGTGTAGCCTGGGTTGATTCGTTCCCGGGTTGGCTTGTATCCTTGGTTGAAGCAGACTGTGTTTCTTTTGCCCATGTGACGTAATAATATCTCTTTAATTTAAAAAAATAATAATAATAATTTTCATAATACACAGATCAAAATTTTATATTAGCAATTATTTTTCTTTCATTTTTTTCACTTTTTCGTTTTCTTCGACAATTTTTCATTGTTATTCATCTTCCTTTAAATTTTTTTCTTCCTCCTCTATCTGGGCATTATCCTTGTTGGATTCCATGTTACTTCCCCTTTGTAACAAAGATAGATCATTTTTACGTCTATTAGTGACATATGTCTACTCATTGATATGTGTTGATACCAAAATCCGGGCAGGGATAACTCACCTGACCCTCACGTGCCACCAACAGTGAATTTATTTGAAGGGGAAGACGTGGCCTGCAAAACAAGGGAAACCTGCACATCGGTGTAGTGCTTGCCACACTGCCTCTGATGCTTAAGTCAGTAATTGAAGGGAATATAAGCACAGTGATGAAGAGAGAGTTTCTGAATCCCTTCTTCAATGATGAAGAGGGGTTTAAATATATGCTCATGCTCTTAGGGTTTTAGGCATTCGGAGGCGATTTGGGATGAACCGAGTGAAACCGAGGCAGCCGGGGGCACCAGGGACCGAACGAAGGCGAAAGAACTCGGCTCGTGCAAGCAGGCCAAGTGGTTGGCCGAGGGCGAGCAGGGGGTCGGGCCAAAAGCCCGATCCCTTCAGCTTTGGCCCGACCCTTTGACCTGTTCTTCCTTTGGATCCCGTTTCTTGGCTGTCTCCTTGGGCTGGTATCGCGTTGTCCTCGTCAGCTCCTTACATATCGGAGTGGTCCAAAATTACCTATAACATTAAGCCCCCACTCTTGAATTGGGATTCATGTGTGACTTATTGCTATAGGTCGAACTCCCTTAAGCCCGATTTAATAGTAGTGATATTTGTCATGTTCTGACTTATGTGCATATTTATTATTACCCTGCAAGATATAATAGACATAGACACAACAAGAGCTCCCTGAATAGGGATTAGGTAAAAGATAAAATAAGAGAAGTGAGGGGTTGACGAAATAACCCGGCCTCAGCCTCGACCTTGGGTTGAGGCTGAGGCTAGCGTCTAGAGCTAGTCCAAACTTCTGTGTTTTTTTTTCTTTCATTTTGGATGTTGTTCAATCCATCTTTCTGTTGCACGATTTTCATCCGCAAGCGAACGGGTCGTGACAAGTAATATAGTGATTTTGAGTATAGAGTATCGTCTCCACAGGGATTGGATTTATTCAATTAAGTACCGCGAATAATCATGCTTAGCTTTATTTAGAGAACAAAATCTAATGCTGAAAAGAATAATAAAAAGCTAATCTAGAAAGCAAAAGATAAATGGTGACACAATTTGGAGGGATAATTCTAGAGTGGTTGATTTTATCAATTGGACCTTTAATCACTTAATCAATTAACTAATATGGATTAACAAATCATTTGATTCATAAGTCTAGAAGCCTAATGACAAGGACTCTCCTGTCGGTCTCCTCCTATCTCATACCGTTCAATAAAGAATCTCTTTTCAGTCTCATCTTTATTTACTTAGTATGGCATTACGACCCTTCAGTACAACCTCTAACGTTATTTATTTTGTCCTGTGTCACCCGGGTAAATAACCGTTAGTCATGCATTCAGTTCTAGTCTAAGCTTCTCTCCGTCGAGTTTCCACATAGTAACAATTCATTTAATCAGTGATCAGTTGATTAAAAGCATTACGGACAAAATGCACAAATGAACAATAATGACAATTAAACCAAATCAATTCATTAATTCAACAGAGGTTCAACATTTAAATCAATCTCATAGAATTTAGGAATTTACTACTCATAATCACTAAAATTCAATAATTCCTAATCACAACAATTCTAGAAACTAAAACATAAAGGAAAAGGGAAGAGAAATGCTCATAAAAGTGTCGATCTCCTCGATCCCGCGCCGACCTCCTTCGATCCCGAGCTCCAAAGATCTTCTACAAAGCTCCAAAACTCTCCCAAAAATCCCAAATTTTAGTGTAGACTCTAGAATGGGGTGAAAACCCACAAATTGGCACACAATCTTCATTGCAAAAGGCTCCTTTTATAGGCTCCCAGCAGGCACAGCGTCGAGACGCTACAAGGACAGCGTCGAGACGCTCTGACGTCATCTTTTCTTGGGCTCCAAGACGTCGCAGCGTCGAGACGCTACTTGGACAGCGTCGCGACGCTCTCGCGATTATGGATCTTTCCACGCAGCTGCCTAGCGTCGAGACGCTCCAAGCTTAGCGTCGAGACGCTAGGCCCTGAATCTTCAATAAAGGCCCGATTTTGACTCCATTTTTGGGCCTCCAACTTTCTTTTGGCCCAAATACTTCTTGTAATGGATTTTGGACTTTTTTATTGACCCAACTTGATACTTTAAGACTTGAAATTCATGAATTTGGGCTTCTAATTCATTCTTCTTGGCTTTTTGGACTCGGATCTTCAATGGAATTCTCCAAATTGCTCAAAAAGTCTCCAAAATCATATAAAATCTCTCAAAATTCCGGTTTTGCTTTCTTGACTCGGTTTTCTGAAATTTAAACAGAAAATAACATTAAAGCACACAATTCAAGCATAAAACTAGCCAAAATTAATAGGAAAATGATGACATTTTTGCATGTCATCACACCCCAAAACTTAAACATTTGCTAGTCCCGAGCAAAGCTAAAACCTTATATATGAATCA
The DNA here is from genome assembly GCA_036850905.1 of Luffa acutangula. Lineage (NCBI taxonomy): Eukaryota > Viridiplantae > Streptophyta > Magnoliopsida > Cucurbitales > Cucurbitaceae > Luffa > Luffa acutangula. The sequence continues at coordinate 44,752,866 of CM072091.1, read as the reverse complement.
ACTATTGCAAATGCATGACTCTAAGCTCAATGATCTAAATAATGAATTCTAACAATTAAAGGAAATATTAAAACATTTTCATCCATCACGAAATTTAAATTTAAACTCTTCATCCCTTGCGTGTGTGTGTGCGAGCTTCCTTATTAGGACTTTACTAGCCTAGAAAAGGTTTATGGAATCCTCAGTTCATCCTCCCCATACACTGGCCTTAAGCTCTAATTATCCAGCTTCCCAACAATCAAGAAAGCAATATCCCACTAAGGTGCCTGAAACAACGGGGTATGCCTCCCCGAAACTTGCATTTTTTTTTTTAATCCTTTTAGATGTAGCGCCTTCGTTCTGGCTTGCCAACATTGGTGATGAAAGCATCCAACTACGAGCGCCTCATCTTTCAGGTTGCCGAAGCATGCTCATTTCTTTCCAGCGCTTTCAGGCAAAGGCAAACGATGGGTGTCATGAATGCCCCTGGTTACTAACGCTGTCAAGAAAGTGGAGCATTTTTTTTTCCTTTTTTTTTATTTTCTTTCTTTTATCCTTTTTTTTCATATATTTTTTTTCACACTTTTCTTTTCTTTGCAGGCTAATAAACATGATTTTTCTCCCAAGTAAAACATTACAGACTCTCATGCCGTTCATCTTTCAAATTAGATCTTAAGCCTATCGGAGTGACAACAAACATCTAGATAATATAATCCAGTTCTAAGCATTCAAAACCATATAAGTAGGCTAAGTGCTCAACATGTGCAAGGAAATCAAAGCAAAAATTTAAATTTACATGAATCTTGAACATGCTTTGATATTTCACAAAAATTGAACAAAATTCATTATCTAGATCATATCATAGACCGTCCTCATCAAAACAGATGCAATATAATCATCATGAAAAAAATTTCAATCAGCTCAGATCAGAACAGCAAAGCCTCTCCCCCAAACTTAAATCATACATTGTCCTCAATGTATTAATTATTCAGACTAATTTAGCATGCATAAGGACAATTAAAAAGATAAAGGGAGAACGGTACTGCCCTGAAGTGTGAGAGAAACCATGGATAGTGAATGTAACCGTTGACCGGATATTAATGAAATAATATTGATATATTTTTCCATTAATTGTTATTAGTTATTTTATATATGTCTTTGCCTAATAATAACCCTAATCCAATAAACTAGACATCCAAGGCTGTAATATGAGTCTTGGACTATATGTAGTGACATATGAGATCATTGTTCAAGAAACAGCCTAAAGGGTTTATAGTATAGGGATAAGACTGGGTGCCTTATCCTAGTGACACTATGGATACGACCCACTTTGTATTTGATACAAACGCCGCGATCCAACGCGTACGTGTTGGAGACATGCGAGTGAGGGTATCCTATGCAATGAGTTTGCATAAGACCGAACCGCGAAATAGTAACCACTAGTTATAACACCGTTAACTAGTTGGTTTTCTATTTCACTAGGACGACCTAGACAACTTAGTCTTAATCCTGAGTTGATTATGGACTCCTGCTCATGAGAGATTGTCCTTTGATTTGTATGGGTGAGAGTGGCCAATACCCGGACTCAATAAGCCTACCACTTTGGGGACAAGACCGAATGGGAGCTGGGAACATAATCGCACAAGATGGAATTCACTCCTTCCCGACTTTAGGGAAGCAGATGAGTGTTCCCTTAAGTGGTTACTCCGAGTCTTGAACAAATGGCCATACCCTCTCAATGGCACGAGAGGGTTTTCTGTTTGATGGTTGAACCACAAACAGGTTGTTCATTAGAGGAGAATTGGTACTTAAGGAAATAAAGGTAACCCAGGGGTAAAACGGTAATTTGACCTAGCTGGTGTTACGGACACTCGTGAAGGACTAACTAGTCGATATTGGTCTATATCCGTGGACACATAAAATATGTCTGCAATGAGAAGAGTGCAACTGTGAGTCTATAGTGGAATGAACACACAGTTAACGAATATTGATTAATGTGGTTAATGAGTTTGACCAATTAATCTCACATCGTTGGAGCTTCTGATCTGCAGGTCCATTAGGTCCCACTGGTAGCTCATAAAGTAATTTGAGGCAACTAAGTAATAAATGTAAATTGAAAATGTTCAATTTACTAAGGGAAACAAATATAATATATATTGATATATTATTATGAGAGAAATTAATATTTGAAAAGTTCAAATATAAATTTATGGAAGTTTGAAAGAGTTCAAAATAATGAATTAATTAATTTAAGGCCTAAAATGTGTTTAGAAATTAATTAATTCTAGGCCGGGAATTAAATATGTGATATTTAATTGGTGGTTAATTAATCAAAGAATTCATTAACCGGAAATTAATCAATTATGGAAATAATTAATCACTTAAGGAAGTGATTAATCATTAATGGAAATGATCTAATCACTTATGGAAGTAATTAGTCATTTGTGGAAAAGATTAATCAATTATGGAATTGATTGATCATGATTGATTAATTAAGGAATAAAGATTGAATCAATTATGGAAAAGATTGATTTAATTGAATATTTTATTCATGGCCTCTCTTCTATAAATAGAATACTAGACCTAATTGGTCATGACACTTGACACTCTTGAAAGACAAGACCTAGAATTCTCTCTAGCCTCCCTCTTAGAGAAAGACTCCCACAAGTCTTTAGCCTCCTAGACTCAGAGACATACCGGTGTAACCTCTGTGGTGATTGTGTCAATCAAAGAAGAATTTCCAGCGAAGAAAACCTTAAAGCGGCTGCTGCGTTTTCGTTCGTGGTGCGTCGTTGGCGAAGAACGGTCAAGTCTACAACGGTGGTTTGTAACGGTTCTTCCTCTTTTCTTTAGAAAAGTTTTAAAAATAAATTTAGATTTATTTTAGCATGTTTAAACCGATTTTACAGCGGCTTTAAAAGTTGTTTAAAGTTTTGTTTGAGTTATCGTAACGGTATTTTAATGTTAATTAATATACGGCGTAAGGTCCAATCGATGCGCTTCCGCTGCGTGGGACTTTTATTCCCTTCACCAACAGGCTACCGAAGGGAAAGACAACTGTTGGTGATTAGCCTAAGAGCTCCTATCCTTTTTAGGGAGTTCACGATGTTCTGAATCCTATGACCAGGCCCTCCGAAAGGATGGTTGCGCCAGGACAACATGCAGGCGGATCATAGGACTCTCACGGTGCGAACTATGGGCGGAGACCGAGGGATACGTTGACACGTGTCCCGCTCCCGCTTACTCTAGACATTTTTTCCATTCACCTTGATATTGATTCATGCAAACACTTTCCGAAGGGAGGCCGCTCCTAAGGCAACTCGAAGCCGAGCATGAATCTCACGTTGTGAATATAGCAACATAGGAGCAAAACTTGATTTAAATCTCGTTTTGTAACTTTCCTCCCACTGAAAATGTCCTAAGGTTAATATAGGGTTGTTTAACTTAGATAATATTCGGCTAAGTCAATCTATCTAAGTCTGATCCTATTATAACAATTATGGAAAGGATTTAACTGCAATCTTTTGGGTGAATTAAACTTCTTTTAATAAACCCAACATTGCAAGTCAACATTACTATGGTTAATTCAACTCAATGTTCGGGTCAGTTCCCAGGTAGGAGGTGTTCCGTAAACCGTCAACTTAAGTACCCCCAGCCTTATACAGAACTTTACCGAGAGAGTTCCCTTATAACCTCAGTAATGTAAGGTCTTTACTCTAAAGATCTAGGTGCATTAAACACTTTTAATAAACCTAATGATATTGCATGCTAACATTTAAGTATGATTAATTCAACTCCAGTATTCCAGGTCAGTTCCCAGGTAGGAGGTGTTCCGTAAACCGTCAACTTAAATACCCCCAGCCTTAGACAGAACATTACCGGTGGAGTTCCCTTATAATCATAGCAATGTTTTTCCTAGCTACTTTGTCAATTAAAACTATTTTTAATTCTAAGTAAGAAAAGATTCTAATCCTATTAGAAACTTATCTAGGTCTAATTAATTTTAAACAATTTAAAATTAATCTAATTTATCCTATGATCTTATGTTTGCATGCAAATCTTGATTATAGATTGACAGTTTCTAATCATTAATATTAAAGAACTATTTCAAATTTTAATGATTAATCCTATAATCAAGAATCTAGGGTTTAATTCATTCAACAATCTCATTCAAATTAAATAATTAAACCACACTAATTGCATGAATAATATAACAATTATATTATTAACTATGGATGTTTCATGCTTCATGCAATATTGATTTTCTTTTAATATAACAATTATAAGTCAATCAAGAAAATCAATCAAGCATGCTCCATTCATCACATTAAACATAACTATTTATATTTAATTTAAGTAATGACATGCTTCATGCTTTCCAATTTTTCATATAATTAATATAAACTTTTATTAAAAATATGAAAACAATTCCATGCATTTAACCATACATTATAATAATTTATAATATATAAAAAATGCATGAGCATGTTTATAACCTAAGGTGGGATTAAATATTCTATATGACATCCATAAAGCATATAAATAGCAATTGAACCGGTTAATTTTGGCCCTTAGGATAAAATAAAGCATTAAATTACATTAATTTAGCTAAATTCTATCCTAAAAATCTTTGTACAGCTCCGGAATTATGTCTAGACATCACGAACCGCCCCAAACCACCTCGAACCGGCCTCCAAAATCACGAACCATGCCAAAAATTGGCTGAACCGGACCAAATAGGTCCCAGCCCAGCCGAACCGGTCCGAACTGGACCGACCTTCCCTTGAACCGCGCCTTTTGAAACCCTAATGCGCGCCTCCATCGTGACATCGTCGAGACTCTGTGTTGATAGCGTCCCGACGCTGTGCGCTTTCCATATCTGGCGCCTGCGGTATCAAGACAGCGTCGAGACGCTATGTTGATAGCGTCTCGACGCTGCACGCTTTCCATATTTGGCGCCTGCAGTATCGAGACAGCGTCGAGACGCTGTTGAGGTAGCGTCCCGACGCTGTTGCGTCTAGAGGCAGAATCTGGGCAGCAGCAGCATCGATTCTTTGATTTTGGCCCCGATTTCAGCGGCGATTGCTCTGTTTGTCATCTCATCAAAACTTATTCTAGACCCGGACTTACATAGGACTCGATTTTACATAATATACCCGAAACACCGGGCCTTACATGATAAAAATCACATAAAAATAAAATCTATGGCCATAAAATTAACCCAAACAGTTCAACGCAAACCGAACATACATTATGCATAAATCCCACCTATTAGAGCCTATCACAACTTTTAATATTAATTAATAGGGACAGCGATGACTCTGATGCCGATTGAAGGGAATAAAAGTCCACACGCAGCGGAAGCGCATCGATTGGGCCTTACGCCGTATATTAATTAACATTAAAATACTGTTACGAAAACTCAATCAAACTTTAAACATACTTTAAAGCTGCTGGAAAATTGGTTTAAACATGCTGAAAAATAAATCTAAATTTATTTTCATGCTTTTCTAAAGAAAAGAGGAAGAACCGTTACAAACCTCCGTTGTAGACTTGACCGTTCTTCGCCAACGATGCTCCAACGATCAAAACGCAGCAGCCGCCTTTGATTTTCTTCGCTGGAAATTCCTTCTTTGAATGACACAATAACCACAGAGGTTACATCGGTATGTCTCTAAGTCTAGGAGGCAAAAGACTTGTGGGAGTCTTTCTCTAAGAGGGAGGCTAGAGAGAATTCTAGGTCTTGTCTTTGAGAGTCTAAGAGCAAGAGCAAGAGTGTCAAGTGTCATGACCAATTAGGTCTAGTGTTCTATTTATAGAAGAGAGACCATGAATAAAATATTCAATTAAATCAATCTTTTCCAAAATTGATTCAATCTTATTCCTTAATTAATCAATCATGATCAATCAATTCCATAATTGATTAATCTTTTCCACAAATGACTAATTACTTCCATAAGTGATTAGATCATTTCCATAAATGATTAATCACTTCCTTAAGTGATTAATTATTTCCATAATTGATTAATTCTCGGTTAATGAATTCTTTAATTAATTAACCACCAATTAAATATCACATATTTAATTTCCGGCCTAGAATTAATTAATTTGCCCAAACACATTTTAGGCTTTAAATTAATTAATTCATTATTTGAACTCTTTCAAATTTCCATAAATTTATATTTGAACTTCTTCAAATATTAATTTCTCTCATAATAATATATCAATATATATTATATTTGTTTCCCTTAGTAAATTGAACATTTTCAATTTACATTTATTACTTAGTTGCCTCAAATTACTTTATGAGCTACGAGTGGGACCTAATGGACCTGCAGATCAGAAGCTCCAACGATGTGAGATTAATTGGTCAAACTCATTAACCACATTAATCAATATTCGTTAACTGTGTGTTCATTCCACTATAGACTCACAGTTGAACTCTTCTCATTGCAGACATATTTTCTGTGTCCACGGATATAGACCAATATCGACTAGTTAGTCCTTCACGAGTGTCTGTAACACCAGCTAGGTCAAATTACCGTTTTACCCCTGGGTTACCTTTATTTCCTTAAGTACCAATTCTCCTCTAATGAACAACCTGTTTGTGGTCCAACCATCAAACAGAAAACCCTCTCGTGCCATTGAGAGGGTAGGGCCCTTTGTTCAAGACTCGGAGTAACCACTTAAGGGAACACTCATCTGCTTCCCTAAAGTCGGAAAGGAGTGAATTCCATCTTGTACGATTATGTTCCCAGCTCCCCATTCGGTCTTGTCCCCAAAGTGGTAGGCTTATTGAGTCGGCGTATTGGTCACTCTCACCCATACAAATCAAAGGACAATCTCTTATAAGCAGGAGTCTATAATCAACTCAGGATTAAGACTAAGTTGTCTAGGTCGTCCTAGTGAAATAGAAAACCAACTAGTTAACGGTGTTATAACCAGTGGTTACTATTTCGCGGTCCGGTCTTATGCAAACTCATTGCATAGGATACCCCCACTCGCATGTCTCCTACACGAACGCGTTGGATCGCAGTGTTTGTATCAAATACAAAGTGGGTCGTATCCATAGTGTCACCAGGATAAGACACCCAGTCTTATCCCTATACTATAGACCCTTTAGGCTGTTTCTTGAACAATGATCCCATATGTCGCTACATATAGTTCAAGACTCATATTACAACCTCGGATATCTAGTTTATTGGATTAGGGTTATTATTAGGCAAAGACAAATATAAAATAACTAATAACAATTAATGGAAAAATATATCAATATTATTTCATTAATATCCGGTCAACAGTTACATTCACTATCTATGAGTTTTAGGGCATAAAACCCAACATTTTCTACTCTGAAGCCCCCCGCGTAAGTGCTTCTTTCATTTAACCATTTATGTGGCTCCCATGGTAAGACCATAGGGTCGGCATCGGCCACTCTCCACGTTATTGAAAATATTGAGTTCCTACATCAAAACATTAGTTTCTACAACAGGAAAGTGAGTGAAGAGGATAGGGTCGGCCTCGGCCTCAATCCTCTATTAGCTCAAATTGTAGCTCCCTGCACTCATACATTAGTTTTTGCAAAAGAAAAACGAGGGAAGAGATTGTTGGGTTTTATGCCCTAAAACTCGTAGATAGTGAATGTAAACAAATTGTATACTTGTTTCAATAAAGTGTTATTGAGTTTCTACAATAAAGTGTTATTGTTAAATATAGCACAATTTGATCCAAATCCAATAAACTAAGATTCAAGGTTGTTTACATGTGACTCGAACTAGTATGTGGGAACATACGTAAAGAGACTTGAGGCAATTAAGTATAAATTGTAAATTGAAAGTGTTCAATTTATTTAGGGGAATCATATAATGTATATTGATACATTATAATATAAAGTTTATGAAACTTTATAATATAATTTTTTGAATTAATTTCAAAAATTAATTCTGGAGAGAAAATATTTGAAAGAGTTCAAATAAATTTTAATATGAATTTGATTCATATTCATTTTAATTTTAATAAAATCCCTAAGATTAAATATATGATATTTAATTGGATAATTAATTAATTATGAAATTAATTAATTATTTATTAAAATTAGAGACATTTTCCTATTAGGAAAATGTCTTCCTTTTCTTATTAGGAAAAAGGTTTTGGCCTTTACTTTATATAGGACCCCTGGGGTGGGGTGAAAGACATCTCATTCATTCTCCTACCCTCAGAGAATTCCTCTCAAGGCTCCCTCTAGACTTTCACCAGTCTCCTGCCTCTAGAAGTCTCAGAGTCATACCGGTGTAGCCATAGTGGTGGTGTTCGCAGTAGTTCGTGATTATTTCACAAGTAGTTGGTGAATTTAATCTGAGTCGTCAACGAGAGTAAGTAATTTGTTACTATATATATTAGATTTAGATCTAATATTTTTGTATGCTTAGCCTTAATATAAATTTAGAATAGTTCTAAGATTATTGCCAATGTATTGTTATTTTAGATTAAACAAAATTAATTACGAATCGGTCCTCATCACGCTTCCGCTTTACGAAATTACAGAATTCTCATCCTTCATTTAGCCCTTGAGGTTTGGTTTTAGTTTCATTTTAGTCCCTCCATCCATTTTTCTGTTAAAAACTAACGGTTTGCAGACGTGACACTAATTTTTTATTTAAAAAAAATATATTTTTGAAAATTTTAAAATATAAATATATTAAAATAATAAAAATATTATTATTTTATATTATAATAAAAATTTCTAAAAGTGTATTTTTTATATTATAATAATATATAAAAATAATATTATTTTTTATATTATAATAAAATAAAATAATAAAAAATTATTTTTGAAATTTTTATTTATTTAATTTGCTCGTCGGAAAACACATAGAGGAGGGGGAAGTGGGTTCATAGATGGTCGAAAAACGCACAGACGGTCAGAAAACACATAGACAAGGGGAATAAAAGAAGGAGAAAAAGAAAAGAAAAAAAAATGAAAAAAAGTTTGAAAATTCAGGGACCAAAATGAAAGCTAACCCTAACCTCGGGGACTAAAAGTGTATTTTTTCCTTTTATAAATTTTATAAATTTCACAAGAATATATATATATATTGGTTTAATAATATGTAGATTTAGAATTAGAACAAAATAACAATACCTAACTACATAGTAGGGATCTTCCTACACACCTCATTATAAAATCTTGACAAGCGAGAGACATAAGGGTAAAAATTGAGAAATTTATTTTATCTCTCCCAATTGCCAACGTTTTAATAGTGATGGTAGGAAGATCCCTGCACACCATATGCAACCGAGTATTTTTCAAGAAAAAACGTCTTAATCACTTAAGCTATGATTTAACCGCTAAACTATATATTTATATTTACTAAATAAGATTTAGGGAGTGTTTGGTTTAACTTTTCAAGTGTTTAATTTTGAAAATAAATCATTTTGAAAAAAATTCTAGTGTTTGGCAAATACTACAAAAGACTTATTAGAAAATGAGATTGAGAAATAAACCATTTTAAGAGAAACACTTGAAACCAACTTTTTTAAAAAAAGTTTTTAAGTTTACAATAACTTGTGTATAAAAACACTTTTAAGAAAATGTAACCAAACATACATACGAGTGTTTAAATTCTAAACAATTTTTATGCAAAAAATCATCATGGGTTGGCTCTAATGGTCAATAAGGGCCATGGAAAAAATAAAAACTTTCAACCTTTTGATGAGAGTTCCAACTCTACCGTATACGAATTATGTTTGTATTGGCTACTAGATACTCGTTGACCAGATGAGCAGGTTAAAAAAAAATCATATGTTGTCTGATGGTATTAAATGAGACACATGATTGAACTTGGAAAACAGCATAGGGAAAATTGTATTATATTCTTCGCTGTAGCTTTCTCATATGGAAGAGCCGCCGTTGGATTCGGCTCCACCCGGCGATAAGAGCGCTCTCGTTTCGCAAATCACAATCTTTTCCTTCTAAAATCATTAAAAATTTCTACTACATTCAATTCCGCTGCAAATTAATTATTTTTAAAGAAAAAAGATCGAACCCGTTTCGTATCATTTCTGTACGCGTCGACCCATTTCTGAGAGACCAAAATCTCACTTTCAATTTTGATTTGCCTTCTTCCCCGAATCTCAGTGTGCCCACCAACCCCACCAATCTCTCAATTTCTCACTCTGCGAATTCCAGAGTTTCAATATCCTTCCCATTGCCTCTCTTCGCTTCTCTTTTTCGTTTTCGGATCGTTTGTTGCTCGAGATTCAAACCCATTCTTCCTGAGGTTTTTCGATTGCGTTCTTCATTTTTTCCTGCTCTCTTGTTTCGCCATTTCATGCCCATTTCTGGGAAGAATCTGTTGCGTTCTTCATCTTCCAGTTTCTTGTCTGATCACAACGCTTTTGCATTACGATTCTTCCGTTGTTTATCCAACTTGGGTTTCCCTCGAATGCGTGAACTCTGGTAGATTTTGAATGGTTGTTCATCAGTGCCCCTCTTGATCAATCCAAGAAACTGCGTGTTGGGTTGTGTTTTAATGGGTATTTGACTTGTGCCCTTTGTGTGTTTTGTTGTGTGGTTGAATAGGATTTGAGAGGATCAAAACTGGTAAACTGAAAATGTCTGCGTTTTGTTTGTTTTTTTGAGCCTCAACAGCAATGCCTCGGGTTAGGGTGGACAAGGACGATGGAGAGAAGCACCCTGGTTTGCTCAAACTGATGCAGATTCTTTCGTTTTTGGTTGTTTTTGTGGCTGGAGTTGTCATTGGATTAGCAACAACTTCTCACATTAGCAGATACTTCACCACCTCACAGACTGAGCTTTACTCTTTTATCAATCATTTTTCGGTTCCCACTATGGTGGAGGAGAAATGTACTGCTTCTGACATGTGTGAGAGAAGGAATTGTTCAAACTTCCATATGTTCATTCATCCAGAAAATCTGACTCATTCCATGTCTGACGATGAGCTTTTCTGGAGAGCTTCAATGGTGTCAAAGAAAGAGGACTATTATCCCTTCAAAAGGGTACCAAAAGTGGCCTTCATGTTCTTGACCAGAGGTCCTCTCCCCATGCTGCCATTATGGGAGAGGTTCTTTTCTGGCCATGAGAAGCTGTTTTCTATTTATGTGCATGCCCTTCCAGGCTACGAGCTAAATGTGACCAGCAGCTCTGTTTTCTACAGAAGGCAAATCCCCAGCCAGGTATTTCTTTTTCTTTGTTTCAATCTGTTTAGTATTGATATTATACCATTCTGCTTTGTTGCTGCCATGTACTAGTACAATCAGTGTCTGCAAAATGTGCCATAATGATAAACAAACACCAATAAATGTTCAATATGAAGGCCTAAACTTTAAGATTGTGTTCCAACAACGGCTGATATGCATTAACTAGTTGAGCTATTCTTAGGTTGATAGACCTAAACTGAAGTTTATCGGTTTGAATTGTGCTTTCTAAATCTTCTGAGTTTTACAACACTAAACCTGGTAGGATAAAAATATTTATCCTCCATGATATTGAAAGGAATGCACAAGTGAATGAATGAACTTGATACTGAAGGATTTGGTGCAAACATGTATAAAAATAGAATGGGTGATGATTCTTTTGTCTGCTTTGGCAAACTACTGTAGACTCTAGAGGAAAATCCCTTCTAAAAGATTGTTGAGGAAATCTGCAGTTTGTGCTATTATCCTTTTACAGAGGCAAGAAATTCCATCCTAGCTTTACTCGTCAAGTAATTTAAAGATAGCGATTAGGCGCAACGCTTTGAAAAAGACATCTAAAGTTCTAAACTAGCTGCTTAAGCTGTTTCTCTCCCTCCTCATCTTTGTGATGCCTTTGTGTGAAATGTAAATCCTGTTTATTTCTTCTGAAAGATAAGTTAGAAGTAGAAACTGGATACTAATTAATAAAATTGATCATATGGAATACGAACCTCTGAAATACTGCACGTTCTCTTGCATGTATTGGAAGCCATACGTGAAAAAGCATTGAAGCTTTTAAAATAATGGCTCAAAGATTGTATATTTAGAACTCTGGTTCTTTGAACCTGTTGAAAACTGAACTGTGAGGGAATATACTGAATACTGTCTTCATCCCATGTCAGTCGTTGGTAGTAATCATACTTGTAAGAGTCTCTGAATTTTATTTGGAGTTTGCTAGCTTCTGATATGGTGGCTCTGATTACATAACTGCTTTTCTTAATGTTTTATCAATCTAGAATCAGAAATTCAGTATTGCTTCCAAGTTCCAAGTTCTCCAAGTTTGCATTACCCCGGCCATATCAAATTGCTTGCATTTTCTTTTACGAACAATTTCCTTTCATTTTCTTTGCAGCATGTTACATGGGGTTCGGTGTCGCTTGCTGATGCTGAGAGGCGCCTTCTAGCAAATGCCCTGCTCGACTTTTCAAATGAGCGTTTTGTCCTGCTTTCTGAGAGCTGTATCCCAGTATACAACTTTCAAACTGTTTACAAATATCTGATAAATTCTGCCCACAGTTTTGTAGAATCATATGATGAACCAACCCGGTACGGGCGTGGTCGCTACAGTCGCAAAATGCTTCCTGATATTAAGCTCCAGCATTGGCGGAAAGGGTCGCAGTGGTTTGAAATCAGCCGTGGTCTGGCTGTTTATATTGTTGCAGACACCAAATACTACACTCTGTTTAAGAAGTTCTGTAAGCCTGCTTGCTACCCAGATGAGCACTATATCCCTACTTACTTGAACATGTTTCATGGTTCTCTGAATTCGAACCGCACGGTGACCTGGGTCGATTGGTCGATGGGAGGCCCGCACCCTGCAATGTATGGACCAGATAACATCACTGAAAGTTTTATAGAGTCTATAAGAAATAATGGGACAGAGTGCCTATATAATTCAGAAATGACTTCTGTTTGTTACCTCTTTGCTCGGAAGTTTGCTCCATCTACCTTGGAGCCCTTGCTTAACCTGACCTCATCAGTAATGAAATTTTAAACATTCTAGTCAAAAGCAGACACGTCTATTTTTCTTAATCTTTTCTTTTCTTCTTTTTTGGGTGGGTGGGTGGGGGATGGATTGACCAAGTTCCTAGGCTTTGGTGGCACATTTTGTTCTAGTTGCCCAACTACATTGGTGGGAGAATGATTCAGTTTTGGTTCAATTGTATAGAATTTTGTTAAGAGAATTGAGTTCCCCTCCCAAGAACTCTCGCAACAATTGAATCCTTCAAAGAAGGAAAGAATCTAGTGTAGTAATATTATTTTATTCATTGCCCATTTGATCCATTTAAATTTCTCATCTCTTGTTTAAGATTTGTATTGACAGGAGAGTTGGTGGTTGAGCTTTGATTGATTGGCACTGCAATGGAGAATTTGATATATACTCGATTTTATTCCTTATGTGAAGAAAGAACAACTATTTTCCATGACTGTACCATGTTGAAGTTAAAACAAGGTTCTCTTTATTTTTACTAAACAGCATAGAAACCGACAGGATTTCTCTGATTCTCTCCTGAAAATACATGTAGCATGATGAAAAATGGCAAATTTGTCGATGCAATTTGAAGAAGAAACAGTGGACGCAGAATAGGATGTAGAATTTTTTTTTTTTTTTTTTTTTTTTTGATATCCGTGAGTGTCCGGGCCAGCTTACGCGCACCTCGACTAATCTAATCTCACGGGACAACCGCCTGACCCTACTACATTTGGTTGCCAAGGAAACTCGTAGGATATTAAATCCTAGGTAGGTGACCACCATGGATTGAATAGGATGTAGAAATTATACTCTGAATTCAGATCATATTCCATTCTTACAATTACAAATGTGTAATGACATTTCTAATTATTGTGAATCAAAATATTATTGATAAATTTGTGGGTTTAAATAGTGTAACAAGTGAAACAACCTACATATATCAGGTAAATACATAACAATTAAGACAGACACCATGGATATAACCAAATCCTCGTCCCAACAAGAAAGCTTGAATGAAAGAACAAGTAGCACAGCACAAAGGGATGGTAAGTAATTCATCACGTATTGCCTGACGAAAGTCAAAATTTGACAATAGCATCCTCCAATAACTTAGGAATCTAATAATCAAGCTACCGCCCGCCCAGCCATTGGGGGTTTTGTTGAGAGTGATGCTGTTCTTCCATTGGGGGTGGATCTGATGATGGCTGTTGTGGTCTTGTCATTTGAGCTGATCCTGGTTGAAAATAATTAGGACCTGTCATTTGAGGTGATGAAGGGGCATAATTTCCTCTAACTTGAGGGTTTATGGAAGGTCGCCAATGTGATTCTGCCATTTGAGGGGGTCCTTGAGGGGGCTGACGAGGTTGTCCCATTTGAGGTGGGACCTGCGATTGTGAAATTCTGGGAGGTCCAGATGGGGGGCGATAAGGAGCATGTCCCCATCTATTCATATTTAGCAGCCTTTCGATCTCTTCATTCCGACCAGCCTTCACAAATACCTCTTTAACAAATTCCTGAAGTGTGGGAGTGAGGCCGATTCCGTACCTCATTACCTGGTCAAGCAGCTCCCGACTTGCATCCAGTGCACCTTCATTACACAGCCCTCTAATCACCACGTCATAGCATGTGGGATCAGGTTTAGGATCCCTCTCTCCCATTTTTGTTAAAATCTGAGCACAATCAACTGCCTTGCCATTCTTAATCAATTCATCAAATACCCTATTTCCGAAGCTAGCAACAACTCTCAAACCAACATCGACCATTCTGTTAAAAACTCTCAATACATCATCAATCTGCTCAACCTTTAAATAAGCTTCAATCAATGTTCTATGAGTTGGGACATCAGGGGATAAGGACTTCGAGCAAAGTTCAGCAAAGAAAGTCTCTGCATCGGTCATCATTCCATGCTCGCAAAACCTTGCAATGATATTATTATACCCTGCAACGTCCATAGCAAAAGGCCTTGACTTTGGTTGAGTTCCCACCTTCCGGAAAGTCTCTACTGCCTCTGAGAACTTACCAAGCTTAAAGCACTCGTTAACCATTATGTTAAAGGTATCTGAATTGACTGCTTGGAAATTTGGAGGAGTGTGGTTATCCAACATCTGATCAAATAAGGTCCAAGCCTCCGTTTTCTTCCCATGCCTAAGCAAAACCTCCAACAGCACATTGCAAGTCGCTGGAATCATCTTGAATTGCCTATCAAGCAATGACTTGTACGATTCCATGGCCTCCTTTTCTTTCTCTCTATTGAAAAACCAATCCATGAACGTAGCAGTCACAACTCCATCATACACCAAACACCTCTCCTTCAACTCGTCAAACAGTTCATTCGCCTTCTCCAAATTCTCCAAATTCAGAAACCCGGAAATTAAATTATTATAAACCAACGAATCAGCTCCATGCCCTTTATTCAACATTTCCCGCAGAAGATCCACAGCCTCCCCAATCCTCCCAGAATCAATCAATCCCTTAGTTAAATGTCGATAAGTCACTGCCGAAGGACTAAACGGAGCATTTGCAATAATATGACGATAAATCTCAAGACCCACATCAACACGACCCTCATCGCAATGAGCATTAATCAAATTATTATACGACACAACATTGGGAACTATATTGGACTGGTTAAAGAAGAACTGAAACAGTGCAATCGCATCACTATACCTCTTGGCCCGATACATAGCAGCAATAATAGCATTACAAGTGAAAACCGTCGGCCGCGTGTTCGAGAACACAGAGTGACGAGCGACCGCAGAAGCCGCATCAAGATCCCCAGCACGAATCAGGGATTGAACACGATTGTGAAGGTTAAGACGAGGCCCAACAAGAGCGGATGTGGAGTCGGGAAGACGAGGAGCATTGGGATCACGCTGTGGGGGTGGGTAGTTGTCGCGACGAAGAGCATGGAGAGGGGGTTCAATACGAAGACGGCGCTTTCGACGGCGTCTTTCGGCAGCAGCTTCTTCGGCGGAGGAAAAGGCAAATGAGCGGGCATGGAGGAGCGAGATAGGAGAAGAGGTTTGAGATGACGGTGGAATCGAGCCCTGCAGATGGTGGTTCAGAGGACCAATGCTCAGAGCTCGGGAATGCGACGGAGAGATTGAAGAGCGACGGAGAGAGCGGAGGAGGAGGCGGTAAAATGACATGATTCTACGGCGGAGAGAGAGCGGAAGCCGTCGGAACAAGGAGGAAATGTGAAGAACTGGTTAAACCCTAGAAAAGAGAGTCAGGGGTTTGGGACATTTCTATACATGGTGAAGGAGTAACTGGCATTTTATATGGTTTAGGATTTTTTTTTTTTTTGGAAAAATACATTTTTGGTCCCTGAGGTTTGGGTTAAGTGACAGTTTGGTCCCTGAATTTTCAAACTCAACAAAAATACCCCTAGGTAACATTTTGGTCCCTGTCGTCAATTTTTCTGTTAAATCTTAACAGTTGCTGACGTGGCACTATTATTTTAATAAAAAAATTTATTTTTCTAATTTTTTAAATAAAATAGTAATAAATTAAATAAAAAAATATTTACTATTTTATTAAAATAAAAAATATAATTATTTTATTGTTTTTTTTAATTCTTTCTCCCTCCCTCCTTTTCTTATTCTTCTTCTTCCTCCCGCCAGTCGACCGCCTGTACCTCCAGTCAGCCACCGTCGTTACCGATGCGGCTGACCGGCCGCCGTCGCCGGAGATTTTTTTTACCTCTTCCTTTCTTCTTCTTTTCTTTTTCCTCCATTCCCTTATCTCCCTCTCTCTAACCCTTATTTCTCTCTCTTTTGGTTACACTACAGCTGCAACCCACGACCCAAACCAGACACTATGTCGCAGCTAAAAAGCAACTGCAAGATTCACCCTTTCTTCGCCTCTCAGATCCATTGCACGCCGCTGTTGAACCACGAACTTGAGTAGCCAGACACGCTGTCACCGTTTGCAGTGTCTTTCCGTCTGAATACCAGATCTGGAACGAGTCGCGTCTTTCCGGCGCCGACGGTGAGTGGGTATCGGTGATTGGGTTTACTTTCAGCAGTTGATATTTGCAATCGATTTCTGCCATAGCCGTGGAGTTTATCACCGCGATCTGAAACTGGAGAATCTCCTCCTCGACGAAGACGGTAAACTTAAGGTCACCGATTTGGCCTCACCGCCTTCTCCGAGCACTTAAAGCAAGACGGATTGCTGCACACAACTTGCGGAACTCTGGCATACGTAGTGCCGGAGGTCATCAGAAAGAGAAGAACGAAAGGAAGACGGAAGGAAAAAAAAAAAAAAAGTTCGTCGGCGGCGGCCGGCGCCGGCAACCGCCGTCAGCGGCCGCCGCCCGCCGCTGACCGGTGTTGAAGGAGGAGCAGCCGCTAGAGCTTAGTGAAGAAGAAAAGAGAGAGATGGGAAAATAAATTAAAAAAAACTTATAAAATAATAATATTTTTACTATTTTATTATATTTATATTTTAAAAAACTTGAAAAATAATTTTTTTAATAAAAAAACTTTTGCCACGTCAACAATCTGTTAATTATTAACGGAAAATTGGATGGAAGGACCAAAATGAAACTAAAACCAAACCTCAGGGGCTAAATTGTTGAGTTTGAAAACTCAGGGACCAAAGTGTAACTTAACCCAAACCTCAGGGACCAAAAATGTATTTTTCCCTTTTTTTTTAAACAACATTTTGAATATCCACCATTTGAATGTTTGACCTCTCAGTTAAAGTTAGATATCAATATCGTTTAACTAAAGTGAGCATAGTTGTAATTGAAATATGGTCGAGGTTCGAATCCCTCACTCCAATGTTGTTGAACTCCAAAAAAAAACAATATCGTTTGGTATATGTGTTTTTTAAAATTGTTTTCGGATTCTGTGATCTTGGAAATTATGAAAATAACTTTTTCATGGTTCATGTGTGCAGTATTTCCAGATTTTGAATTTAAAATTTTAAAATGCATAATTAAATTAAAAAAAAATAAAAACTTTAATAACTATAGTATTTCATGTTATAAGTTCAATTCATTTTTGTTAAATAAAAATAGGTTAAAAATCACTTTTGGTCCCTAAACTTTCATGAAAATAACAATTTAGTTCCTAAACTTTGATTTGTAACGATTTAGTCCCTGTACTTTAGATTTTGTAACAATTTAGTCCCCAAACTTTAATAAGTAACAATTCAGTCCCTATACTTTCAAATTTGTAACAATTTAGTCCCTATACTTTCAAATTTGTAACAATTTAATCCTTGTCGCAAAAAAAAAAATCATCAAAATTAAATCACGATTTTTATTATTTGATGATTAAACTTTGTAGCTTATTAACATATTGGGTCCCAAATTAGTTTATTAATCTTAGGTAAGAAATTTCATTAAATCTTTATATTGATTTTTCATGATAGGGACTAAATCGTTACAAATTTGAAAGTACAATGACTAAATTGTTACTTATTAAAGTTTAGAGACTAAATTGTTACAAAGTTGAAAGTACACAAGGACTAAATCATTACAAAATTAAAAGTATAGGGACTAAATCGTTACAAATCAAAGTTTAGAGACTAAATTGTTAGGGTTGTTGATGGTCGATTTTGGCCAGAGGATCTCACCTGACCTTCACGTGCCACCAACGGTAAATTTGTAGTTGAGGGGGGAAGACGTGGCCTGCAAGACAGTAAACCTGCAGACCGGTGTGGTGCTCGCCACACCGGCTCCGATGCTTAAGTCAGCAAGCAGAACGGTAGGGCGTGGAAAAGTAAGAGCAAGAGGAGAGAGTAGAGAATATAGAATAGTGTTTAGGGAAGAATTCGGAGTCCCCTCTTCAGTGGCGAAGAGGGATATAAATACTTGCTCATCCTCCTAGGGTTTTGAGGTATTCGGAGGCGTTTTAGGTCAAACCAAGCGAAACCGGGGCAGCCAGAGGCAGTGGGGACCAGGCGAGACCGAACGAGCTCGACCCGCGCGAGCGGGCCGAGCATGGGGTCGGGTCAAAAACCCGACCCCTTCGGCCTGAAGGGAATAAAAGTCCCCACGCAGCGGAAGCGCATCGATTGGACCTTACGCCGTATATTAATTAACATTAAAAACCGTTACGAAAACTCAAACAAAACTTTAAACTAACTTTAAAGCCGCTGTAAAATCGGTTTAAACATGCTAAAATAAATCTAAATTTATTTTTAAAACTTTTCTAAAGAAAAGAGGAAGAACCGTTACAAACCTCCGTTGTAGACTTGACCGTTCTTCGCCAACGAAGCTCCACGAACGAAAACGCAGCAGCCGCTTCAAGGTATTCTTCGCTGGAAATTCTTCTTTGATTGACACAATAACCACAGAGGTTACACCGGTATGTCTCTAAGTCTAGGAGGCCAAAGACTTGTGGGAGTCTTTCTCTAAGAGGGAGGCTAGAGAGAATTCTAGGTCTTGTCTTTCAAGAGTGTCAAGTGTCATGACCAATTAGGTCTAGTGTTCTATTTATAGAAGAGAGGCCATGAATAAAATATTCAATTAAATCAATCTTTTCCAAAATTGATTCAATCTTTATTCCTTAATTAATCAATCATGATCAATCAATTCCCAATTGATTAATCTTTTCCATAAATGACTAATTTCTTCCATAAGTAATTAGATCATTCCCATAAATGATTAATCACTTCCTTAAGTGATTATTTATTTACATAATTGATTAATTCGTGGTTAATGAATTCTTTAATTAATTAACCACCAATTAAATATCACATATTTAATTTTCGGCCTTGAATTAATTAATTTTGCCCAAACACTTTTAGGACTTAAATTAATTAATTCTTTTCAATCTTCCATAAATTTATATTTGAACTTTTCAAATATTAATTTCTCTCATAATAATATATCAATATATATTATATTTATTTCCCTTAGTAAATTGAACATTTTCAATTTAATTACTTAGTTGCCTCAAATTACTTTACGAGCTACCAGTGGGACCTTATGGACCTGCAGATCAGAAGCTCCAACGATGTGAGATTAATTGGTTAAACTCATTAACCACAATAATCAATATTCGTTAACTGTGTGTACATTCCACTATAGACTCACAGTTGCACTCTTCTCACTGCAGACATATTTTCTGTGTCCACGGAACTTAGACCAATATTGACTAGTTAGTCCTTCACGAGTATCCGTAACACCAGCTGGGTCAAATTACCGTTTTACCCCTGGGTCACCTCTATTTCCTTAAGTACCAATTCTCCTCTAATGAACAATCTGTTTATGGTCCAACCATTAAACAGAAAACCCTCTCGTGCCATTGAGAGGGTAGGGCCCTTTGTTCAAGACTCGGAGTAACCACTTAAGGGAACACTCATCTGCTTCCCTAAAGTCGAGAAGGAGTGAATTCCATCTTGTACGATTATGTTCTCAGCTCCCCATTCGATCTTGTCCCCAAAGTGGTAGGCTTATTGAGTCGGCGTATTGGCCACTCTCACCCATGCAAATCAAAGGACAGTCTCTCATGAGCAGGAGTCCATAATCAACTCAGGATTAAGACTAAGTTGTCTCGGTCGTCCTAGTGAAATAGAAAACCAACTAGTTAACGGTGTTATAACTAGTGGTTACTATTTCGCGGTCCGGTCTTATGCAAACTCATTGCATAGGATACCCCCACTCGCATGTCTCCTACACGAACGCGTTGGATCGCAGCGTTTGTATCAAATACAAAGTGGGTCGTATCCATAGTGTCACCAGGATAAGGCACCCAGTCTTATCCCTATACTATAGACCCTTTAGGCTGTTTCTTGAACAATGATCCCATATGTCGCTACATATAGTTCAAGACTCATATTACAGCCTTGGATGTCTAGTTTATTGGATTAGGGTCAAATAGTGCAATATTTAACAATAACATTTTATTGTAGAAACTAAATAACACTTTATTAAATACAAGTATATAATTTGTTTACATTCACTATCTACGAGTTTTAGGGCATAAAACCCAACACGGCCTTGGCCCGTCCCGCTTGCCGGCTCCGCCTCTTTGGCCCGTATCCTAGCCCGATTTCTCCCCGATTGTTCTCGTCAGCTCCTCGTACATCGGGGTGGTCCAAAATTGCCTATAACAAGGGTCAATGTTTTTCAAGAATGCATTTTTTAAAAAACATTTTCTACAAAAAACTTTTTAGAATTTAAACACTCGTATGTTTGGTTGCATTTCCTTATAGGTGTTTTATACACAAGTTATTGTATACTAAAGACTATTTTCAAAAAAGTTCGTTTCAAGTGTTTCTCTCAAAATGGTTTATTTATCAATCTCATTTTCTAGTAACTAATTTTTAGTGGTTGCCAAACACTAGAAATTTTTTCAAAATGATTTTTTTTTTCAAAATTAAACACTTAAAAAGTTAAACCAAACACACCCTTACTTAGGGGTGTACACGGGTTGGGTTGGGTTGGGTTGGGTTGGGGGGATTTTTTGGACCAACCCGAAAATTCGGGTTGATCGGGTTGTCGACCCGAATAAACCGAATATATATGGCAACCCAACCCAACCCAACCCGACAAATTCGGGTTGGGTTGGGTTGGGTTGCCGGGTTCTCTTTTTTTTTTTTTTTTTTTTTTTTTAAATACTTAAAAAAAATCAATGATTTATGCTTATCCACAATACAATAATGTAAATTTCAAGACATAAAAGTCTAATTATTTAGATTAAATAAAAAGCAAGTTAAAAAAAACAAAAAAGAACAAGAAATATTACTTGGCTTTATGAAGTTTGAAGGGAAAAAATATATATATAATTATTTGAAGTTTAAATAATTAAATAAAATTAAAAAAAAAAAACACAGAACAAGTTATCATTGAAAAAAAAATTAAAAAAAGGAAAAGAAAAAAACATAAAAAGAAATAATATTTATGCTTATCCACAATACTATAATGTAAATTTCAAGACATAAAAGTCTAATTATTTAGATTAAATAAAAAGGAAGTTAAAAAAAATAAAAAAGAAAAGGAAGAAATATTACTTGACTTTATGAAGTTTGAAGGGAAAAAATATATATATAATTATTTGAAGTTTGAATAATTAAATAAAAAAAAAACACAGAACAAGTTATCATTGAAAAAAATTAAAAAAAGGAAAAGAAAAAACATAAAAAGAAAAAAGGAAAAGAAATAAAATTAAAACCAACAAATATTTGCACATTATGTGGTTCGAACATAGGACATCAAGAATCCTAAAGAAGGCAACAACCACTAAGCCATATGCGTGACATGTTAAATAAATAGCAAACATTATATATATTCGGTTCGGTTCGGGTTGAACCGAGCCAAAATTTTCTCAACCCGTGAACCGAACCGAATTTTCGATTTTATAAAATTTCAACCCAACCCAAACCGAAAAAAAACCTAACCCAACCCAACCCTTACGGTTTGGGTTGGGTAGTCCGGGTTGTTCGGGTTGTCGGGTTTTTTGAACACCCCTACCCTTACTTTCACGAAAGTTTAAGGACCAAAAATGATTTTTAACCATTAAAATATGTATAATATAATGCATTATAAATTATATGATATTAAAAAATAATAATAATTATACAAAAATTTATAACATATAACATGTTTATAAATAAATTACTAATAGTTTATATTCAACTTAATATTCCGTTGATAACTACAGGGAGTTTATGATTTATAAATATACTAGCAAACACATTTTGAACAACAATTCAAATCATAGGATCTAGTTTCTAAATCTGTAGCCAAACACATATTTGCAAACATGAAATACAAGTGTGTTTTCGTTGAATCTCTTATTTTCAAAATTTTGTTTTCACATCACCAACCAAACGTTTTCTTCCAATACCATTTTTTTCTCGTATATTTCTCTAAAAATTTTCTTTCATTAACTTTTCTCTCTAAAATTTCTTTCTCCATCTAAAACTTTCATTTCTCTATCATTTTTCTTGATTTTTCCTTTTTAATATATATCTCTAATTCTCACGTTTTCTCTCTTTAAAACTTTCATTTCACGTTTTCATCCCGTTTTTCTTTTTCTTTTTATTTTACGAAAGTTTTCATCCCGCTGTTACTTTTATTTCATTTTCTCTTTTAACGTATCCTTCTCACTTTTCTCCCTCTAAAATTTTAAGAGAAAAATGTGCTTTTGGTCCTCGAAGTTTAGGGTTGATGTCTATTTAGCCCTTGAGGTTTCAAAAGATACACTTTAGTCTTCAGGTTTGTAAAATCATTCTAAATGGTCCTTGACTTAACTTTGACTTAACAGAATGCTAACTAGACCGTTATTTGCTGATGTGGATATGATGACAAGGCTACTTCATTTGCTTACTAGGCAAGTAAATTTTAAAATTAAAAAAAAAAAAAAACTAAACTATTAAAAAAAAACCACAAACTAAAATTGTTTTAAACAAATAAGATGTAAATAAAAAATCGTTTAACCTCCTAGCCCTAATCTCTCGATGGTTCTTCTCCCACATCCACCATTGCAGTCTGCCGGTGATGCCCAGACGTCGTTGCAGTACTCCGATGATGCCCAAACGTCGTCACAGTACTCCGAAGATCCCTCAGCCGATGTCCGTTGTTAGCCTGCCAAACACGTTCACCAGCGACCTTTTTCTTCTGTCTTGGTTTGTACGTGGTTAGAGCCTTGCCATTGCTAATTTAGTTAAAATGTTGGAGAAAGTTGTATGGTTCCTAATGTTCCTCTGTTTTTTTTTTCATGGTTTATCTACTTTGACCTTAGGTTCATATTGAACAAGGACTCATAGTTGTGGTTAGAGGACTTAATTTAGTTAAAATCTTTGAGAAATTTGTCCAACATTGCCATTAATCTCATATTTTCTCACACACCCATGTTCGGTATTTGAAAAAATATTAGAAGTGAGTTTGTCCCACATCGAAAAGGTTCAAGGAAGTGATGGGCTCCAAGTACTATAAAAGGAGCCTATGGCTATGGTTTCAAAGCATCCCATTTAGAATCACTTCAAGCTTGATATATGTTGGTTTATGTTTGATATTTTCCTTAATTAATTTTATTAATTGTAATTATAGGGCCGGTTGCAAGGATAGCAATATGGGCCAAAATAATTGTAAATCTAGCAACTCACAAAAAAAATTGCAAAAATGGCAAAATCTAATAGTTTGTGTGTTGCATTTACTAAAATACCCCTCCAGATTTTCTTTCACTGATAGAAAGTTTTTCTATACTGATAGATTCTATCAGTGATAGAAAGATTTTCTATCAGTGATAGAAATTTTCTATCATATTCTATCAGTGATAGAAATTTTCTTTCACTAATAGATTCTATCGGCGATAGATATTTTTCTATCACTTGTTCGGTGTTCTATCAGTGTTTGGTTGTTGTTATTTGGTTTTCTATCAGTGTTTGGTTTTTGCTTTTCAGTGTTTGATTTCTATAATCGTTCGTTTTTGCTTTATTTTTCAATGCTCGATTTCACCATGTATCACCATCGCTAATAGAAACAAAAGATCTTCTATCACTGATAGAAAAGTATCAGTGATAGAAAGATTTTCTATAACTCACGAAAAGTTTTTCTATCAGTCTCAGTGATAGAGATAGAAAGTTTTTCTATCACTCATAGAAAGATTTTCTATGAATGATAGAAATTTTTTCTATCACTCATAGAAAAAATTTCTATAAGTGATAGAAGATTTCTATCACTGATAGCTTCTATCAGGGATTGAAAGATTTTCTATCAAGAGTTTTCTATCATTGATAGAATATTTTTCTATCACTGATAGAATAGTAAAAATTTCTATCAGTGATAGAAATCTTTTACCACTGATAGAAAGCTTTTCTATCGGTGATAGAAAGTTTTTCTATCACTTATAGATTATATCGGTGATAGAAAGATTTCTATCGGAGATAGAAAGATTTTTATGGGTGATCAGAGATTGAAAGATTTTTTATCAAAAGTTTTTCTATGATTTTCTATAAAAAGTTTTTTTATCACTGATAGAACCTATCTCAGTGATAGAAATCTTTTATCACTGATAGAAAAAGTTTCTATTAGTGATAGAAATCTTCTATTCTATCAGTGATAGAAACTTTCTATCACGAATAGAAAATTTTTCTACCACTGATAGAATCTATTAGTCATAGAAATATTAGTGATAGAAACTTTCTATCGCCGATAGAAAATATTTCTACCACTGATAGAATCTATCAGTGATAGAAATATCACTGATAGAATCTATCAGTGATAGAAATATCACTGATAGAAACTTTATTCTATCAGTGATAGAAACTTTCTATCACTGATAGAAAATTTTTCTACCACTGATAGAATCTATCAGTAATAAAAAAAACTTTCTATCAGTAAAAAAAAAAAAAAAAAAAAAAAAAAAAAAAAACTGACGAGGAAGAGGAAGATGGGCACACAGGGGCAATTTAGGAATATAAAAAATTAATTCAAAAATTTTGCCATATTTGCAAATATTTTTAAAAATTGTTATATTTGTAATTATTTACCTTCATGTTGCCACCCATTACAATTATCCTTAATTATATTGTATTTATTTGTGTGATTATTTCCTTTTTTGTATTACGCCTCTTCTTCTTAAGGAGGATTCTCTTGTATCTAGGGTAAATTATCATGAAAGAATAGACAAGTATTCTATTCAAGAGAAATTATTTTTTGCACATGGTATCAGAGCAAAAGAAAAAAAATAAAACCCTAATTTTTTTAAAAAACCACACCCTTACTGCTGTCGCTTCCACTGCAGTTGTCGTCGTCGTCATTCTCTGCTAAAGCCTACGCCACCGCCGTCTGACCATCTTCCGGCTCCGAGCAGCGTGTTTCCGTTCATAGCCAAGGAGTTGCGCGCGCCCTCTTCGCATTCTCGTTCATGACCATCTTCGCACGTTCGACAACTTGTCTGTGTCTGCTCCTTCGCGCGATTTTTTCTCTTTCGCTCGTTCGCCTGTTGCTTATCGTCCGCGACTCAGTCAGTCCAGCCACCCACCGTCCGATGAACCCTTTTCAGTTTGCTCGTCGGCTGTTAGTCTGCCTTATTTGTTGTTCAGTTGGTGTTGTTTAAGTTGCGTTTTTTTAGTTGGTGTTGTTTGATAGGGTATTTTTCTTTACTTATTTGTTGTTCGAAGCTGTTCCAATTGTTCGACTCTCCTAGACCAGTTCTTTACAAAAGTAGCAATATGTCAGAAGAAAAAAACATCAATGACTAAGGTTTCTGACACTTGTCACCATCCTATTGTCCAGATTACCGCCATCCCACTTAATGGGGATAATTTTCTGCTTTGGTCCCAAAGTGTTCGGATGTATATACGTGGACAAGGGAAGATTGGCTATATTACTGGGGAGAAAAAAATACCTATAAAGGATGATCCTTTGTTTGCTACTTGGTTGCCGAGAACTCCATGGTTATGACGTGGTTCGTAAACTCTATGGTTGAGAGAATAAGTCACAATTATATGTGTTACTCGACGACAAAGGAATTATGGAACAGTGTAACTGAAATGTATTCCGACTTGGGAAATCAATCTCAATTGTTTGAACTGAATCTCAAACTGAGAGACATACGTCAAGGAGGAGATACAATTACAGAGTATATCCACACTCTAAAAACAATCTGGCAAGACCTAGATCTTTTGACACTTATGAATGGAAGTCAACTGAAGACCAAACTCATTACAAGAAAGTTGTAGAGGATGGTCGCATTTACAAATTTCTTGCTGGTCTCAATGATGATTTGATGAGGTTCACAGTAGAGTTATTGGTAAGAATCCACTTCCATCAATTAATGAAGTTTTTTCTGAAGTTCGTAGGGAAGAGAATCGTCGCAATGTTATGCTTGGCAAGAAACCCATCAGTGTAGTTGAAACCTCTGTTATGGTAGTTGAAACTACTGCAAATAAGGCTTCTGCATAACCCACCAAACCTCGGGTATGGTGTGACGACTTCTGCCATAAACCCCGACACACCCGGAAGACGTGTTGGAAAATCCATGGAAAGCCTGCAAATTGGAAGAGTACCAAATAAGGTGACAAAAGTAACAACAATGATGTTGATTCTCATCATTTCAATCAAGAGAAAATTGATCAACTCCTGAAACTACTAAAGGTCACCTCATCATCTGGTACTCCTAGTGTTTCCTTGGCACAAACCGGTACTTATCCTCTAGCTTTATCTTGCCTAAATTCATCTCCGTGAGTTATAGATTCTGGAGCGATCATATTACTAGTTCCTCTTGTTTCCTTACCTCATACTCTCCCTTATATAGCCATGATCAAATTCGAATAGCCAATGGTAGTTTCACTTCTATTGCAGGAAAAAAGAACTATTTGTTTGACTAAACGAATTACCTTACAATATGTTCTTCATGTCCCTAAATTTGCTTGTAATTTGTTATCTGTCAGTAAAATCTCTAAAGATGCTAAATGTCGTGTTACTTTCTTTGAAACTCACTGTATCTTTCAAGATCAGGACTCGAGAGAGATGATTGGACGTGCTAGGATGCTTGATGGCCTCTACTATTTTGATGAATCTCCAACTAGTGATAAAAAAGCTCAGGGCTATAGTAGTATTTGTTCTTCCTCTGTTTAAGAAAAAATCATGCTTTGACATTGTAGACTAGGACATCCCAGTTTTTTCCCTATTTGAAGTATTTGTTTCCAAACTTATTTAAAGTAATCGATTGTTCTTCTTTTTATTGTGAAAGTTGTATCTTTGCCAAGAATCATCGTGTCACATATTTGCCAAAGCCTTACAAGGCTTCAGAACCTTTTTATTTAATTCATAGTGATGTTTGGGGTCCATCTAAAATTTTGACCCATAGTGGGAAACGTTGATTTGTTACGTTTATTGATGATCATACTCGTTTAACTTGGGTTTATTTGTTAACAAACAAGTCTGAAGTCAAAGATGTTTTTATTCGATTTTACAATATGATAATTGAAAATCAATTTCGAACTAGAATCAGTATTTTACATTCTGATAATGGAACAAAATACTTTAATGCATCTTTCAATGATTTTTTGAAGGATAAAGGGATTTCTCATCAGTTTTCTTGTTACAATACTCCACAACAGAATGAAATTGCTGAACGAAAAAATAGACACTTGCTTGATGTTTCTCGTGCTATTATGTTCTATATGCATGTTCCTAACTATCTGTGGGGAGATGCAGTCCTTACGGTTGCCTATCTCATAAATCAGATGCCTTCTAAGACTTTAGACTTTAAGACTCCCCTTGATCATTTTAGGATTTTTTTTCCCACCGTTCGCTTGTATTCTGATTTATCAATCAAAATATTTGGATGTATTGCATATGTTCATCTCCCTAGTCTTTCTAGGTCCAAGCTTGATCCTCATGCTGTTAAATGCATTTTTTTATGATATGCTTTAAACAAAAAGGGTTATCGGTGTTTTGATCCCCTAACCAAAAAATACTTTGAAAGTATGGATGTATTGTTTGTGGAGAATCAATCTTTTTTTAGCAAAAATTCTCTTCAGGGGGAGATATCTAACTATGAAGAAAATTTTTGGTATACTTCTCCTCTCCCTAAAATTAGTCTTTCTATGCCAAACTTGGAAAATTCTATTTCAGGGGGAGAAATACTACAAAATGATCTCCCTGATCGAAATCCTGAACTTCAGGTTTATACTAGAAGGAAAAAAAAAATTGGGATCAGATAGTGGACTTGTCACCAAACCAATCTAATACTCCGATGAATGATACTGAAGATTCAGGCAACCAATCTTTATCTGATATATATGATCTTGATATTCCAATTGAAGGGAATAAAAGTCCCCACGCAGCGTAAGCGCATCGATTGGACCTTACGCCGTATATTAATTAACATTAAAATATCGTTACGATAACTCAAACAAAGCTTTAAACAACCTTTAAAGCCGCTGTAAAATTGGTTTAAACATGCTAAAATAAATCTAAATTTATTTTTAAAACTTTTCTAAAGAAAAGAGGAAGAACCGTTACAAACCTTCGTTGAAGACTTGACCGTTCTTCGCCAACGACGCTCCACGAACGAAAACGTAGCAGCCACCTTTGTTTTTCTTCGTTGGAAAGTTCTTCTTTGATTGACACAATCACCACAGAGGTTACACCGGTATTGTTGGATTTTATGCCCTAAAACTCGTAGATAGTGAATGTAACCGTTGACCGGATATTAATGAAATAATATTGATATATTTTTCCATTAATTGTTAGTAGTTATTTTATGTTTGTCTTTGCCTAATAATAACCCTAATCCAATAAACTAGACATCCAAGGCTGTAATATGAGTCTTGAACTATATGTAGCGACATATGGGATCATTGTTCAAGAAACAGCCTAAAGGGTCTATAGTATAGGGATAAGACTGGGTGCCTTATCCTGGTGACACTATGGATACGGCCCACTTTGTATTTGATACAAACGTTGCGATCCAATGCGTTCGTGTAGGAGACATGCGAGTGGGGGTATCCTGTGCAATGAGTTTGCATAAGACCGGACCGCGAAATAGTAACCACTAGTTATAACACCGTTGACTAGTTGGTTTTCTATTACACTAGGACGACCGAGACAACTTAGTCTTAATCCTGAGTTGATTATGGACTCCTGCTCATGAGAGATTGTCCTTTGATTTGTATGGGTGAGAGTGGCCAATACGCCGACTCAATAAGCCTACCACTTTGGGGACAAGATCGAATGGGGAGCTGGGAACATAATCGTACAAGATGGAATTCACTCCTTCCCGACTTTAGGGAAGCAGATGAGTGTTCCCTTAAGTGGTTACTCCGAGTCTTGAACAAAGGGCCCTACCCTCTCAATGGCACGAGAGGGTTTTCTGTTTGATGGTTGGACCACAAACAGATTGTTCATTAGAGGAGAATTGGTACTTAAGGAAATAGAGGTGACCCAGGGGTAAAACGGTAATTTGACCCAGCTGGTGTTACGGACACTCGTGAAGGACTAACTAGTCGATATTGGTCTAAGTTCCGTGGACACAGAAAATATGTCTGCAGTGAGAAGAGTGCAACTGTGAGTCTATAGTGGAATGTGTTGGGTTTTATGCCCTAAAACTCGTAGGTAGTGAATGGTGACAAATTGTTCACTTGTATCAATACGTCGTTATTGAGGTTTGTACAATAAAGAGTTATTGTTACTAAAATTGCACAATTTGACCCAAATCCAATAAACTAAGATCCTAGGTTGTTTAGATGAAACTTGAACTAGTATGTGGGGACATACGGGGATCAGTGTTCAAGTAACAACCTAAATGGTCTATAGTATAGGGATAAGGCTGGGTACCTTATCCTGGTAACACTATGTGATACGGCCCATTTTGTATTCGATACAGATGCAATGATCCAAAGCATCCATGTAGGAGACATGCGAGTGGGGGTATCATTGTTCCAGCCAATACGATACAGAAATCAAATTTCTAGGAATTATATACACATTATCTAATAATATGTATTTGCTCCCACTGGAAAAAAAATAACTTGACGTTCCCCATTGCTACAGTCAAGACAACCTCTCTAATTCAAAATTTTGAGAGTTATCTCAATAGCATGAAGCTATTGCCAGGAATTCATTCCTTTTAATAAGAAGAACAACCGTAATTTGTGACTATGAATCAAGTATTCGGGTAGAATCATCATTCTTCACAAATTACGCTTCCAAGACTAGTAAATCGAATTTACTGTCTTTGGACAGGTCTTCCTTGACTGAGTAAGGCTCAATGTCACATTCATTAATAACACTTCTTAATGAATTAAACATTTTTGGGCATGAGAACATTTCTCTATCAAGACTAATCTTACAATATTGGCCACAAATTAGTCGTTTAAATTTGTTGTATAATCACCGTTATTAATAAAATGAGCGTAAGACTATGCACATATGAAAACATTGAATTGTTGAAATAACAAATCACTTGATTATTTATCGCACTAACCCATTACAAGAGCAATACAAACAATTGCATACAATCCAATCAATTTAGCAAAACAGACAATCACAGAACCCTAAAACTATCGATTTAGTTTTGCAACGACGTTTCAGAGGTTTAGAATACCAGCCACCGAAGGGTGATCAGGTACTCCTCCTTTGAAATGAGACACCTCTCAGCTAATTCTAATTCCAGAATAACTCATATTCCTATAGACATTAGCCACCGTTGTTCGGTCAAGGATTTGTTAACACTTTTAACTTATCCTCGTAAGTGTAACCCTCCCACTTTCAGATCTCAGAGGCACGCACCAACAGGCTACCGAAGGGAAAGACAACTGTTGGTGATTAGCCTAAGAGCTCCTATCCTTTTCAGGAGTTCACGATGTTCCGAATCCTATGATCAGGCCCTCCGAAGGGATGGATGCGCCAGGGCAACCTGCAGGCGGATCATAGGACTCTCACGGTGTGAACTATGGGCGGAGACCGAGGGATACGTTGACACGTGTCCCGCTCCCACTTACTCTGGACATTTTTCCCATTCACCTTGATATTGACCCATGCAAACACTTTCCGAAGGGAGGCCGCTCCTAGGGCGACTCGAAGCCGAGCATGAATCTCACGTTGTGAATATAGGGACGTAGGAGCAAAACTTGATTTAAATCTCGTTTTGTAATTTTCCTCCCACTGAAAATGTCCTAAGGTTAATATAGGGTTGTTTAACTTAGATAGTATTCGGCTAAGTCAATCTATCTAAGTCTGATCCTATTATAACAATTATGGAAAGGATTCAACTGCAATCTTTTGGGTGAATTAAACTTCTTTTAATAAACCCAACATTGCAAGTCAACATTACTATGGTTAATTCAACTCAATCCGGTTAGTTCCCAGGTAGGAGGTGTTCCGTAAACCGTCAACTTAAATACCCCCAGCCTTAGACAGAACTTTACCGAGAGAGTTCCCTTATAACCTCAGTAATGTAAGGTCTTTACTCTAAAGATCTAGGTGCATTAAACACTTTTAATAAACCTAGTGACATTACATGCTAACATTTAACTATGATTAATTCAACTCCGGTATTCCAGGTCAGTTCCCAGGTAGGAGGTGTTCCGTAAACCGTCAACTTAAATACCCCCAACCTTAGACAGAACATTACCGGTGGAGTTCCCTTATAATCATAGCAATGTTTTTCCTACTTAGTAAATTAAAACTATTTTTAATTCTAAGTAAGAAAAGATTCTAATCCTATTAGAAATCGATCTAGGTCTAATTAATTTTAAACAATTTAAAATTAATTCAATTTATCCTATGATCTTATGTTTGCATGCAAATCTTGATTATAGATTGACGGTTTCTAATCATTAATTTTAAAGAACTATTTCAAATTTTAATGATTAATCCTATAATCAAGAATCTAGGGTTTAATTCATTCAATAATCTCATTCAAATTGAATAATTAAGCCACATCAATTGCATGAATAATATAACAATTATATTAATAACTATGGATGTTTCATGCTTCATGCAATTTTGATTTTCTTTTATTATAACAATTATAAGCCAATCAAGAAAATCAACCAAGCATGCTTCATTCATCACATTAAACATAACTATTTATATTTAATTTAAGTAATGACATGCTTCATGCTTTCCAATTTTTCATATAAATTAATATACACTTATATTAAGAAATATGAAAACCAATCCATGCATTTAAACATACATTATAACAATTTATAATATATAAAAAATGCATGAGCATGTTTATAACCTAAGGTGGGATTAAATAATCTATATGACATCCATAAAGCATATAAATAGCAATTGAACCGGTTAATTTTGGCCCCTAGGATAAAATAAAGCATTAAATTACAATAATTTAGCTAAATTCCATCCTAAAAATCCATGTACAGCTCCGGAATTGGCCTAGACAGCACGAACCGCCCCGAACCACCTCGAACCGGCCTCCAAAATCACGAACCATGCCAAAAATTGGCTGAACCGGACCAAATAGGTCCCAGCCCAGCCGAACCGGTCCGAACCGGACCGGCCTCGCTTGAACCGCGCCTGTTGAAACCCTAGTGCGCGCCTCCATCGTGACAGCGTCGAGACGCTGTGTAGATTAGCGTCCCGACGCTGTGCGTTTTCCATATCTGGCACCTGCGTAATCGAGACAGCGTCGAGACGCTGTTGAGGTAGCGTCCCGACGCTGTGTGCTTTCCTTACCGAGCGCCTTCGGTATCGGGACAGCGTCGAGACGCTGTTGAAGGAGCGTCCCGACGCTGTTGCGTCTGGAGGCAGATTCTGGGCAAAACAGCAACGATTTTTCCGATTTCGGCCTCGATTTCAGCGACGATTGCTCCGATTTTTATCTCATAAAAACCTATTCTAGACCCGGACTTACATAGGACTCGATTTTACATAAAATACCCGAAACACCGGGCCTTACATGATCAAAATCACATAAAAATAAAATCTATGGCCATAAAATTAACCCAAACAGTTCAATGCAAACCGAACATACAATATGCATAAATCCCACCTATTAGAGCCTATCGCAACTTTTTAAAATTAATTAATAGGGACAGCGATGGCTCTGATGCCGATTGAAGGGAATAAAAGTCCCCACGCAGCGGAAGCGCATCGATTGGACCTTACGCCGTATATTAATTAACTTTAAAAACCGTTACGAAAACTCAAACAAAACTTTAAACTAACTTTAAAGCCGCTGTAAAATCGGTTTAAACATGCTAAAATAAATCCAAATTTATTTTTAAAACTTTTCTAAAGAAAAGAGGAAGAACCGTTACAAACCTCCGTTGTAGACTTGACCGTTCTTCGCCAACGAAGCTCCACGAACGAAAACGCAGCAGCCGCTTCAAGGTATTCTTCGCTGGAAATTCTTCTTTGATTGACACAATAACCACAGAGGTTACACCGGTATGTCTCTAAGTCTAGGAGGCCAAAGACTTGTGGGAGTCTTTCTCTAAGAGGGAGGCTAGAGAGAATTCTAGGTCTTGTCTTTCAAGAGTGTCAAGTGTCATGACCAATTAGGTCTAGTGTTCTATTTATAGAAGAGAGGCCATGAATAAAATATTCAATAAAATCAATCTTTTCCAAAATTGATTCAATCTTTATTCCTTAATTAATCAATCATGATCAATCAATTCCCCAATTGATTAATCTTTTCCATAAATGACTAATTTCTTCCATAAGTAATTAGATCATTCCCATAAATGATTAATCACTTCCTTAAGTGATTAACTATTTACATAATTGATTAATTCGTGGTTAATGAATTCTTTAATTAATTAACCACCAATTAAATATCACATATTTAATTTCCGGCCTTGAATTAATTAATTTTGCCCAAACACTTTTAGGACTTAAATTAATTAATTCTTTTCAATCTTCCATAAATTTATATTTGAACTTCTTCAAATATTAATTTCTCTCATAATAATATATCAATATATATTATATTTATTTCCCTTAGTAAATTGAACATTTTCAATTTACATTTAATTACTTAGTTGCCTCAAATTACTTTACGAGCTACCAGTGGGACCTAATGGACCTGCAGATCAGAAGCTCCAACGATGTGAGATTAATTGGTTAAACTCATTAACCACAATAATCAATATTCGTTAACTGTGTGTACATTCCACTATAGACTCACAGTTGCACTCTTCTCACTGCAGACATATTTTCTGTGTCCACGGAACTTAGACCAATATCGACTAGTTAGTCCTTCACGAGTGTCCGTAACACCAGCTGGGTCAAATTACCGTTTTACCCCTGGGTCACCTCTATTTCCTTAAGTACCAATTCTCCTCTAATGAACAATCTGTTTATGGTCCAACCATTAAACAGAAAACCCTCTCGTGCCATTGAGAGGGTAGGGCCCTTTGTTCAAGACTCGGAGTAACCACTTAAGGGAACACTCATCTGCTTTCCTAAAGTCGGGAAGGAGTGAATTCCATCTTGTACGATTATGTTCCCAGCTCCCCATTCGATCTTGTCCCCAAAGTGGTAGGCTTATTGAGTCGGCGTATTGGCCACTCTCACCCATGCAAATCAAAGGACAGTCTCTCATGAGCAGGAGTCCATAATCAACTCAGGATTAAGACTAAGTTGTCTCGGTCGTCCTGGTGAAATAGAAAACCAACTAGTTAACGGTGTTATAACTAGTGGTTACTATTTCGCGGTCCGGTCTTATGCAAACTCATTGCATAGGATACCCCCACTCACATGTCTCCTACACGAACGCGTTGGATCGCAGCGTTTGTATCAAATACAAAGTGGGCCGTATCCATAGTGTTGCCAGGATAAGGCACCCAGTCTTATCCCTATACTATAGACCTTTTAGGCTGTTTCTTGAACAATGATCCCCATATGTCGCTACATATAGTTCAAGATTCATATTACAGCCTAGGATGTCTAGTTTATTGGATTAGGGTCAAATAGTGCAATATTTAACAATAACATTTTATTGTAGAAACTAAATAACACTTTATTAAATACAAGTATATAATTTGTTTACATTCACTATCTACGAGTTTTAGGGCATAAAACCCAACAAACTCCCACTTGAACTAAAACTCTAGTTTAGTGGGATGTACAACAATCTATTCAATAGTGGGTGTACAAATACATGTATAAAACATGTACAATGTACAAATACAATAAACTAGGGCATCACTATACCCATTGGTATCACTATACCCATTGTATGATGGTATCACTATACCCATTGTATAATGGTATCACTATACCATTTAATGGTATCATTATACCCATTACATTTCTCCCACTTGCCCTAGATTTCATCTTTGTACATAACTCGTAGACCTAGACTTTCTAGATGACCCTCATACCCTTTAGCCGAGAGAGTCTTCGTGAATATTTCAATTTAATTCAATGTGTGTGTGCTTGTCTTGGGTTGGAAAGTTCTTATGAATTTGCCACAACACCACTGTATCACTATAAAGTCTGATGGGCAAGTTCACATTTGGAACACATTCCAAATCAGTCAAGAACTTTCTAAGTCTTACAATCTCTATCGCTGCTTCACAAGCAACTATATTTTTGGCTTATATGGTCAAGACTGTAATTATGCCACATTATAGCTCCTTTGTAAAGTTTGACCATGGACACTGATTGATATGTGCTGACTATCCCTACATCATCACAGATGTCAGGCCTTGTGCAGAGCATTGCATACATTATGCTACCCACAACGGAGGTCTAGGAAATCTGTCTCATATTTTTAATCTCTTGAGGTGTCTTAGGCCACTATTCCTTAGACAAGTGAACCCCATGCTTGAAATACAATAAGTCATTCTTGGAGTTCTGCATCGAATATTGGGACAACATGTTGTCAATATACGTTGCTTGAGACAGGGCTAGCGTTTTGTTCTTCCGATCCCAGACTATTAGGATTCCAAGAACATATTCGACCTTTCCAAAATCTTTCATTTGGAATTGGTCCGCTAGCCATCCTTTATGTCAGACATATATCCTTATCAGTCTTAAAATCCATGTCAGTGTATCCTGTAAGGATCAAATCCTTAGTCCTATACACGAGCATATAGTTCATCTTTCTCCTCAGATACTTGAGGATATTCATAACGGTTTTCCAATGATCAAATCTTGGATTAGATTGGTACTTACTGACAATCCCTATTGCATAGGTCATTTGTCTCATGTCCTCAACTTCTTGAGGTGTCTCAGGAAACCGTTTCTTAGACAAAATGAATTCCACGCCTGAAAGGTAGAGAACCCTTCTTGGAATTCTGCATCTAACATCTCGTAGATATAAGACACTTGAGATAATGCTAGCTTTTTGTTCTTACCGTTCCTAACGATTTTGATCCGAAGAACAAGGGCGCCCATCCTCTCCTGGCCCGAGTGGAACTGTTGTTTATTGATTGGATCATAAACAGATTGTTCATTAGAGGAATCAGTGGTACTTAAGGATCCAGAGGTAACCCAGGGGTAAAACGGTAATTTGACCCAGCTGGCGTTACGAACACTCGTGAAGGATTGACTTACTGTTATTGGTCGATATCCGTGGACACAGAAATATTCTACAGTGAGAAGAGTGCAACTGTGAGTCTTTAGTGGAGTGACTCGCAGTTAACGAATGTTGACTAACTTGGTTAATGAGTTTAGCCAATTAGTCTCGTATCGTTGGAGCTTCTGATCTGTAGGTCCATTAGGTCCACCTGCTAGCTCGTAAAGTGTTCTGAGGTTAAATAGTCTTGAATAGAATTTGAAGGGTGTTCAAATTCATTAAGGGAATTTTATTGTATTTGATACAATTAAAATAATGTATAAGTTTAATTGGTGAATTAAATTTTATATTATAAATTAATTTTGGATATGATTCAAAATTAATTAACGAGAGAATTAAATATTTGAAGGAGTTCAAATATTAAATATGAATTAGATTCATATTGAAACTATAGGTTAAATTTAATGTGAATGAGATTCATATTAAAACTATAGTATATGAGAGAATTATTTGAATAATGATTCAAATAGTAAATTAATTAAATATATGATGTTTAATTAATGAATTAATTAATTGGAGAATTAATTAATTTAATTTAATTAAATGTGATTTGATTAAATTAATTCTATAGTTAATATCAATGTACATTATGATGCACATTAAAACTATAGGTTAAATGAGAGAGATTAAAATTGAATATGATTCAATTGTAATTAAATATTGGATATTTAATTAATGTGGATTCAATTAATGAGATTAATTGAATGGCCAATTTAATTCAATTTAATATGATTCAAATTGAATTAAATACCTTATGTTATAATTGATTTAGTTAATATTGTTTTAATTAAATTAATTATAATTAATTAATTAATTAAGTGATTAATATTATTTAATTAATAGACGGCCAAGATCGTTTGGATTAGATCCAACGATCTAGATCTAGTAGGGTAATAACTCCCTCCCCACTTATCGTACAGGGGAGAGGGAGTTGCCCAACTAATCGTTCATTCTCTCATTTTTCTCACGCAGAATGACAGAGAGAAAACTCTCTCTCAACCCTCTCACTCTCTCAACCAAAAATCACAGCAAGGTGATTCCCTTCCCAAGAAGATTGAGATCCCACAATCTCTGTCTCATGAATCCAAGAGATATAGCGGGTGTTCGCTATTGGTGGTGTTCGTTGGAGAGATCGTTGACGAACTGTTCGTTGAGGAGCATAGTGCTGTGAAGAACGGTCTTCAACAAGTAAGTTTCAAAAAAAAAAAAATTCTAAATCGTTTAGAATTAGTATTGCATGCTTAATCTAGTTTTAATTTGAGAATCGTTCTAAAATTAATTTTGCCCAACGTATCGGTTTTCTTTAATTGAAATTAAAATCACGATCGGTGAAAACCGCTTCCGCTAGAGGATTCAATTCCTTCAAATGGTATCAGAGCCATTTCGTAATTTTAATTTCGACTTTAGAATTTGCGTTGTGTTTTTTGGTGGGATCGATTTGCATTTTGAATGTGGTTTGCTTTAAAGACTGTTTTGGTATTTTTTGGCATTAGATTTACATTTTTTTTATGATTTGATCATGTAAGAGCCCATGTTTTTGGGGCAAATTAATGTAAATCGAGTCTTGTAAGTCCATGTCTAGAAATTTAGGATCAATTTGATGATCGGTGCTCGAATCGGGGTTGAAATCGGAGAAGAATGCTGCTGGAAACGAAGAACAGAGGCTGTCCAGAGGCGTAGCGTCGCGACCCTGCTCAACGGCGTCGCGACGCTGAAGAACAAGGTGCTGGAAAAATCGGGACAGCGTCGAGACGCTGTGCCTTCAGCGTCTCGACGCTGACGGTAGTTTCCGTATTCACGGAACGTTGAGCGAACGTGTGGCCAGCGGTTTCTTGAGGCGGTTACAAAATATCAATTTTTTGCGTCAATTTTGTTTCGAACCTGGTGCATGGCATAACGGTTTAGTGTGCAGTTGTTTACTTTTGGGTCTCGAGTTCGAGACGGATGTGCGACAGTTATTTTTTAAATTTTCGCCTGCAGCTGCTGTGGACGGTTTGGGTTCGGTTCAGGTGAATAGTGGCCCGGTTCATGCTGGCTGGTCCGGTTCAAGGTCTTATTGGGCCGGTTTGAGCAATTTGGGTCCGGTTTGGGCCATTCTAACACGGTTTGGGCTGGTTCTGAGCGGTTCGAGGCGGTTCAGACCAATTACAAGGCGGTTTAGGGCTAGATTTTGAATTATTAATGTAATTTTTCATTATTTTTGCCCTAGGATGCCAAAATACCGGTCTTTATAGCTATTTATTGCTTTATGAATGTCATTTAGCTAGATCCCACCATAGGTTAAGCATGTTTCATGCATATTTATGTTATAAATGTTATAATATATGATAATTATGCATGAATTTAAATTTCATGAGTTATTTAGTATAATTGTTATATTAAATATATGAAATTTGAGAAGCATGATGCATGACATTAATTAGATAAATATAAATTGTTATATTTTATTAATGTAGCATGCATGCTTAGATTTATTTTCATGAGTATTAATATAATAGTTATATTATTAATGGAAATAAATTTCAATGCTTGATTTTCATGTATAATTTTAATATAAATTGTTATATTAATTTAATGAAAATGGAATAGCATTGAGCATGACATTAATTAGATTAATATAAATGTTATATTATATTAATGTCAATAATCATGTAATTTTAATTTCGTGGATGATTAATTAATATAATTGATATTAATTAAATGAAATTGAAATTGCATGAAGCATGACACCACTTTAGATTAATATAATCGTTATATTATCGGCGTCATGGTGTGTAATAATTTGAATTTGATTGTTATTATGAAACACCATAGAAGCATGTTATAGGGCTAATTATTAAAATTTTATAATAGTTATAAAATTGATTAGAAACCGTCAACCTATAACAAAGAGTTGCATGCAAACATAGGACCTTAGGTTAAAATGAAATTAATTTTAAATTGTTTAAAATTAATTAGACCTAAGCTCATTTT
Organism: Luffa acutangula; assembly: GCA_036850905.1. Classification (NCBI taxonomy): domain Eukaryota; kingdom Viridiplantae; phylum Streptophyta; class Magnoliopsida; order Cucurbitales; family Cucurbitaceae; genus Luffa; species Luffa acutangula. The sequence continues at coordinate 44,712,996 of CM072091.1, read as the reverse complement.
AATTCTAATAGGATTAGAATTATTTTCTTACTTAGTATTAAAATAGTTTTAATGGACTAAGTAGGAAAAACATTACTATGGTTATAAGGGAACTCTCCCGGTGAAGTTCTGTCTAGGCTGGGGGTATTTAAGTTGACGGTTACGGAACACCTCCTACCTGGGAACAGATCCGGAACCTGAGTTGAATTAATCATAGTCTAATGTTAGCATGCAATGTCACTAGGTAATTAAAAGAGTTTAATTCACCTAGACATTAGAGTAAAGACCTCTATATAAGAGTTATATTCAGGCATAGACTTAGATAGATTCATTTAGCCGGAATTTACCTAAGTAATAGACCCTTAAATTATAAAAATACTTAGTGGGAGGAAATATGACAAAACAAGATTTTCATAAATCAAGTTTTGCTCTCACGTCCTCAAGAGTTCACATCGTGAGGTCCATGCTTGGCCTCGAGTCACCCTGGGAGTGACCCCCTACGGATGGTGTTTGCATGGATCGATATCAAGGTGAATGAGGGAGTATTTTATAGTAAGTGGGAGCAGGACACGTGTCAACGTATCCTACGGTCTCCTCCATTAGGTTGCACCGTGAGATTCCTATGATCTGCCTGCGAGTCGCCCTGGGAGCGATCACCCTACGGAGGGTTTAATCATGGGATTCGGAACAACGCAAACTCCAGAAATGGATAGGGTTTCTTAGGTCCATTCCCAACTTTGACTTTCCCTACGGTAGCATTGTTGGGGCCGACCTCTGGAATCTGAAAATGGAGGGTCACACTTACAGGAAATCGTTAAGGTGTTAATGGTTTCCTGACCGAAGAAACGGTAGCTAAAAACTATTGGAATATGAGTTATTATGGTAATAGGGATTGGCTGAGATTGTCTCAATTCAGGGGAGGAGTAGCTGACTGCCCTACGGTAGCTGTTGCTCTAAACCTCTGAAGTATCGTTGCAAATATGTATCATATATTTGGGTCGATGATTACTTTTGCTAAATTGATTGGATTAAAACAATATTATTTTGTGTAATGAGTTTAGTGCAAAACAAGCAATTTGTTGATTCAGTGATAATTTCTATGTGCATTGTATTACGCCTATTAATAACGGTTTGAAATACAACTAGCTTAAACTACAAACTTGTGGTAAATGATTTTAGATTAGTCTTGAGTGAGGAATGTCCTCAGGCCCAAATGTCTAGTTCATCTTGAATCGTTTATAATGATTATGACATTAACTGCCTAGCCAATGTCAATGTCAATGAATGTGATTTATTGGTCATTGAAACGTGCATAATGGAAAATGAGGATACAACCTGAATTTTTAATTTAGGTGCCACTTATCACGTTTGTTTTTTTCCTTTCAAGGAATAAGCTCATGGCAATTGTTGCAAATAGGTGACTCTCAGATTTTGATCTGGAGAGTATATCTCGGCTTTGGCAGAGGGCACACTAAGTTATTTTATCTAGTGGGAGAAAATACACATTATTAGATAATGTGTATGTATTTCCTAAAGATTAACAGAAATTTGATTTCTATAACGTATATGCTGGGACAATGCTGCTCTATACCTTTCTCTGCTAACGCAGTTTTATTTTAAGAAAGGGATTTGACATTTGTTCAGCTTTACTAGAAAATAACTTATGTGTTTTAAGACTAATCGAGAGTAAAGCAAGTCATGAGCACTGAGTTGTTTAAGATTGCTTATACTCAAAGAAATAAAGGCAAAGGATATCTCCTAAAGGAAATACCTTTCTTTGGTTCTTAAGGTTAGGCTGTTTTGATCTCAATATGATTGGGAGCTTAGTCTAGAGTATACTTCTAAGTTAGTTAGAAGAAGACTCTCTAATACCGATTAAGTCATGCCTTATGGACAATATGACTAATAGATCTTTTACTGGAAAAGAACTAAAGAGCCAAAGAACCCTTGAAGCTTATACATTTGGATCCTTGTGGTTTAGTATGTTGAAGCAGTGGGAGGGTATGAATAATTATCTATAAAATAATTAATCTCGTTTATAGATAATTATTCAAAGGTATGAATATCTCTACCTAATGCAATTTAAGTCTAAAGCTCTTGAGATATTCGAAGGGGTTTAAGACTGAAGTTGGAAACTTGTTAGGTGAGATAATAAAAAACACTTTGATCTGATCAATGTGTTGAGTATAGGGACTTGAGATTCTAAGACTATTTGATAGTTCATGGAATCACATCCTAAATCTCAGTTAGGAGTATTAGAACCCTATTGGATATGGTTCAATTCATATTGAGCTATGCTCAATTGCCTGTCTCGTTTTGGGGTCATGAAGTGTTGACTTCATTACATACTTTGTAGGTTACCCCAAAGGAAACGAGGAGTAGATATTTCTTCAATCCAAAAGAGAATAAAGAATTTGTATTGACAAATGCTTCATTCTCAGAAGAAGAACATATGAGCAATCACAAGCCACAAAGTAAAGTCAGTTTGAGTGTATTAACTAATGAAGCTACAGAAAAATCAACAAGAGTTGTCGATAAGACTGGTTATTCAATAAGAGTTGTTGATAAGGCCAGTGCTTTTTGTCAAGTCACATCCATCTCAAGAGTTGAGAATGCCTTGATGTAGTGGGAGGTTTGTTTTATAACCTGACCTTTACATGGGCTTATTTGAAGCTCAAGTCGTCATTCTTGATGATGACATAGAGGATTCATTATCTTTTAGAAAGAAAATGAATGATGTTGACAAGGACCAATGGTTTAAAGCCATGGACCTGGAAATGAAGTCTTTGCATTTCAATTCCATCTGAGATCTTGTAAATTTGCTTGATGGGGTAACACCTATAGGTTACAAGTGGATTTACAAGAGGAAACGGGACATTTAAGGTCTCAACCAGAAGGGTCCATTGAGCAAGATTAATAGCAAAAGAGTTTGCAAGCTTAAGTGATCCATTAATGGATTGACCTAAGCATTTCGATCTTGGAATATAAGATTTGATATGGTGATCAAATATTTTGGCTTTAATCAGGACATTGATGGGTCTTGTATCTACAAGAAGATCGTCAGTAGTACAGTAGCTTTCTTCATGTTGTATGTGATTGATATCCTACTCATTTGGAATAAGTAGGTTAACTTATTGACATAAAATGTGACTAGCAGCTCATTTCCAAATAAAAGTTGGGAGAAGCTTAGTTTGTTCTTATGTTCTAAATTGTTTAAAACAGTAAGAACACAATGCTAGCCATGGTTCAAACGTTTTATATCTATAAATGTTGATTAGATATGAGATGTAGAATTCTATGAAGGGTTCACGACCTTTCAGGGTAGAATTCTTTTGTCTAAGGAACTGTGTTCTTAGACACCTCAAGGAGTTGAGGAATGCCCTATGCAATAGGCAATGTCAGTGAGTATCAATCTAATCCAGGATATGATCACTGGAGAACCGTTAATTATATTCTCAAGTATCTTTGGAGAATGAGGAACTATATGCTCGTGTATGGCGCTAAGGATTTGATCCTTACAGGATACACTGACACAGATGTTTTAACTGGTAAGGATTTGATGAAATCTACATCAGTGTCTGTCTTCACTCTTAAATAGAGGAGATATAGTTTGACATCGCATCAAGCTAGGATGCAATGCAGCCTCGACCTATAGGCCGAAAACTACGCTGTTTGTGAAGCAGCGATCGAGGCTGTAAGACTTGGAAAGTTCATGGTTGATTTGGAAAGTGTTCCAAATATGAACTTACCTAAGGCAAGACAGGCTTGCACATTGAATTGAATGGAAGAATTGTTGATTCATTCACGAAAGCTCTCTCGGCTAAAGTGTATGAGGGTCATCTAGATGGTCTAGATCTACGAGATAAGTACAAAGATGTAATCTAGGGCAAGTGGGAGAAATGTAATGGGTATAGTGGATGCCCCAGTTTATTGTATTTGTACATAGTATATATACGTTTTATGTATTATACATGTATCTATACACCCATTGCCATGATAGATTATTGTACATCCCACTAAGCTAGAGTTTTAGTTCAAGTGGGAGTTGTTGGGTTTTATGCCCTAAAACTCGTAGGTAGTGAATGGTGACAAATTGTTCACTTGTATCAATACGTCGTTATTGAGGTTTGTACAATAAAGAGTTATTGTTACTAAAATTGCACAATTTGACCCAAATCCAATAAACTAAGATCCTAGGTTGTTTAGATGAAACTTGAACTAGTATGTGGGGACATACGGGGATCAGTGTTCAAGTAACAACCTAAATGGTCTATAGTATAGGGATAAGGCTGGGTACCTTATCCTGGTAACACTATGTGATACGACCCATTTTGTATTCGATACAGATGCAATGATCCAAAGCATCCATGTAGGAGACATGCGAGTGGGGGTATCCTGTGCAATGAGTTTGCATAAGACCGGACCGCGAAATAGTAACCACTAGATGTAACACCGGTAACTAGTTTAGGTTTCTATTTCAATAGGATGACCTAGGTAACTCAATCTCAATCCTGAGTCTGTTATGAACTCCTTTTCAGGAGGGATTGTCCTTAGATCTGTATGGGTGAGAGTGGCCAGTTCGCCGACTCAACAATCCTACCATTTCAGGGGCAAGACCGAATGGGGGCTAGGAACATAACAATACAAGATGGAATTCACTCCTTCTCCTATTGGGGTAAGCAGATGTGTGTTCCCTTAAGGGCTGATTCCGGGTCTTGAACAAGGGCGCCCATCCTCTCCTGGCCCGAGTGGAACTGTTGTTTATTGATTGGATCATAAACAGATTGTTCATTAGAGGAATCAGTGGTACTTAAGGATCCAGAGGTAACCCAGGGGTAAAACGGTAACTTGACCCAGCTGGCGTTACGAACACTCGTGAAGGATTGACTTACTGTTATTGGTCGATATCCGTGGACACAGAAATATTCTACAGTGAGAAGAGTGCAACTGTGGGTCTTTAGTGGAGTGACTCGCAGTTAACGAATGTTGACTAACTTGGTTAATGAGTTTAGCCAATTAGTCTCGTATTGTTGGAGCTTCTGATCTGTAGGTCCATTAGGTCCACCTGCTAGCTCGTAAAGTGTTCTGAGGTTAAATAGTCTTGAATAGAATTTGAAGGGTGTTCAAATTCATTAAGGGAATTTTATTGTATTTGATACAATTAAAATAATGTATAAGTTTAATTGGTGAATTAAATTTTATATTATAAATTAATTTTGGATATGATTCAAAATTAATTAACGAGAGAATTAAATATTTGAAGGAGTTCAAATATTAAATATGAATTAGATTCATATTGAAACTATAGGTTAAATTTAATGTGAATGAGATTCATATTAAAACTATAGTATATGAGAGAATTATTTGAATAATGATTCAAATAGTAAATTAATTAAATATATGATGTTTAATTAATGAATTAATTAATTGAAGAATTAATTAATTTAATTTAATTAAATGTGATTTGATTAAATTAATTCTATAGTTAATATTAATGTACATTATGATGCACATTAAAACTATAGGTTAAATGAGAGAGATTAAAATTGAATATGATTCAATTGTAATTAAATATTGGATATTTAATTAATGTGGATTCAATTAATGAGATTAATTGAATGGCCAATTTAATTCAATTTAATATGATTCAAATTGAATTAAATACCTTATGTTATAATTGATTTAGTTAATATTGTTTTAATTAAATTAATTATAATTAATTAATTAATTAAGTGATTAATATTATTTAATTAATAGACGGCCAAGATCGTTTGGATTAGATCCAACGATCTAGATCTAGTAGGGTAATAACTCCCTCTCCACTTATCGTACAGGGGAGAGGGAGTTGTCCAACTAATCGTTCATTCTCTCATTTTTCTCACGCAGAATGACAGAGAGAAAACTCTCTCTCAACCCTCTCACTCTCTCAACCAAAAATCACAGCAAGGTGATTCCCTTCCCAAGAAGATTGAGATCCCACAATCTCTGCCTCATGAATCCAAGAGATATAGCGGGTGTTCGCTATTGGTGGTGTTCGTTGGAGAGATCGTTGACGAACTGTTCGTTGAGGAGCATAGTGCTGTGAAGAACGGTCTTCAACAAGTAAGTTTCAAAAAAAAAAAAAAATTCTAAATCGTTTAGAATTAGTATTGCATGCTTAATCTAGTTTTAATTTGAGAATCGTTCTAAAATTAATTTTGCCCAACGTATCGGTTTTCTTTAATTGAAATTAAAATCACGATCGGTGAAAACCGCTTCCGCTAGAGGATTCAATTCCTTCAGAATGTACACACAGTTAACGAATATTGATTATTGTGGTTAATGAGTTTAACCAATTAATCTCACATCGTTGGAGCTTCTGATCTGCAGGTCCATAAGGTCCCCACTGGTAGCTCGTAAAGTAATTTGGGGCAACTAAGTAATTAAATTGAAAATGTTCAATTTACTAAGGGAAATAAATATAATATATATTGATATATTATTATGAGAGAAATTAATATTTGAAGAAGTTCAAATATAAATTTATGGAAGATTGAAAGAATTAATTAATTTAAGTCCTAAAAGTGTTTGGGCAAAATTAATTAATTCAAGGCCGGAAATTAAATATGTGATATTTAATTGGTGGTTAATTAATTAAAGAATTCATTAACCATGAATTAATCAATTATGTAAATAATTAATCACTTAAGGAAGTGATTAATCATTTATGGGAATGATCTAATTACTTATGGAAGAAATTAGTCATTTATGGAAAAGATTAATCAATTGGGGAATTGATTGATCATGATTGATTAATTAAGGAATAAGATTGAATCAATTTTGGAAAAGATTGATTTAATTGAATATTTTATTCATGGCCTCTCTTCTATAAATAGAACACTAGACCTAATTGGTCATGACACTTGACACTCTTGAAATACAAGACCTAGAATTCTCTCTAGCCTCCCTCTTAGAGAAAGACTCCCACAAGTCTTTGGCCTCCTAGACTTAGAGACATACCGGTGTAACCTCTGTGGTTATTGTGTCATTCAAAGAAGAAAATCCAGCGATCAAGAGGCGAGAAGGCTGCTGCGTTTTCGTTCGTTGGAGCGTCGTTGGCGAAGAACGGTCAAGTCTACAACGGAGGTTTGTAACGGTTCTTCCTCTTTTCGTTAGAAAAGTTTTTCAAAATAAATTTAGATTTATTCTAGCATGTTTAAACCGTTTTTACAGCGACTTTAAAGTTAGTTTAAAGTTTTGTTTTTGTTATCGTAACGGTATTTTAATGTTAATTAATATACGGCGTAAGGTCCAATCGATGCGCTTCCGCTGCGTGGGGACTTTTATTCCCTTCAGGTATGTCTCTAAGTCTAGGAGGCAAAAGACTTGTGGGAGTCTTTCTCTAAGAGGGAGGCTAGAGAGAATTTTAGGTCTTGTCTTTCAAGAGTGTCAAGTGTCATGACCAATTAGGTCTAGTGTTCTATTTATAGAAGAGAGGCCATGAATAAAATATTCAATTAAATCAATCTTTTCCATAATTGATTCAATCTTATTTCTTAATTAATCAATCATGATCAATCAATTCCATAATTGATTAATCTTTTCCACAAATGACTAATTACTTCCATAAGTGATTAGATCATTTCCATAAATGATTAATCACTTCCTTAAGTGATTAATTATTTCCATAATTGATTAATTCACGGTTAATGAATTCTTTAATTAATTAACCACCAATTAAATATCACATATTTAATTCCCGGCCTAGAATTAATTAATTTGCCCAAACACATTTTAGGCCTTAAATTAATTAATTCATTATTTTGAACTCTTTCAAACTTCCATAAATTTATATTTGAACTTTTCAAATATTAATTTCTCTCATAATAATATATCAATATATATTATATTTGTTTCCCTTAATAAATTGAACATTTTCAATTTACTTTTATTACTTAGTTGCCTCAAATTACTTTACGAGCTACCAGTGGGACCTAATGAACCTGGAGATCAGAAGCTCCAACGATGTGAGATTAATTGGTCAAACTCATTAACCACATTAATCAATATTCGTTAACTGTGTGTACATTCCACTATAGACTCACAGTTGCACTCTTCTCACTGTAGACATATTTTCTGTGTCCACGGATCTAGACCAATATCGACTAGTTAGTCCTTCACGAGTGTCGTAACACCAGCTGGGTCAAATTACCGTTTTACCCCTGGGTTACCTCTATTTCCTTAAGTATTAATTCTCCTCTAATGAACAACCTGTTTGTGGTCCAACCATCAAACAGAAAACCATTTGGTGTCATTGAGAGGGTAGGGCCCTTTGTTCAGGACTCGGAGTAACCACTTAAGGGAACACTCATCTGCTTCCCTAAAGTCGGGAATGAGTGAATTCCATCTTGTACGATTATGTTCCCAGCTCCCCATTCGGTCTTGTCCCCAAAGTGGTAGGCTTATTGAGTCGGCGTATTGGCCACTCTCACCCATACAAATCAAAGGACAATCTCTCATGAGCAGGAGTCCATAATCAACTCAGGATTAAGACTAAGTTGTCTAGGTCGTCCTAGTGAAATAGAAAACCAACTAGTTAACGGTGTTATAACCAGTGGTTACTATTTCGCGGTCCGGTCTTATGCAAACTCATTGCATAGGATACCCCCACTCGCATGTCTCCTACACGAACGCGTTGGATCGCAGCGTTTGTATCAAATACAAAGTGGGCCGTATCCATAGTGTCACCAGGATAAGGCACCCAGTCTTATCCCTATACTATAGACCCTTTAGGCTGTTTCTTGAACAATGATCCCATATGTCGCTACATATAGTTCAAGACTCATATTACAGCCTTGGATGTCTAGTTTATTGGATTAGGGTTATTATTAGGCAAAGACAAATATAAAATAACTAATAACAATTAATGGAAAAATATATCAATATTATTTCATTAATATCCGGTCAACAGTTACATTCACTATCTACGAGTTTTAGGGCATAAAACCCAACACCAATAGCCCATAGGAAAGGTGTCTGTAACTGTACCAAATATCCTATTGCAAATTACCTTTCATATCATAGATTTTTTGATAATCATAAAGTCTTCACCTCTAGGATAACCAACCTATTTATTCCAAGGAATATACAGGAGGCCCAAAATTATCTGAATTGGAATTTAGCAGTTATGGAAGAGATGAATGCTCTAGAACAGAATGGTACATGGGATATAGTAGAACTACCAAAAGATAAGAAAACGGCAGGGTGCAAATGAGTATTCATTATAAAGTGCAAAGTTGATGGTGACATTGAACAATACAAGGCCAGATTAGTTGCTAAAGGCTTCACACAAACTCATGGAATTGATTATCAAGAAACGTTTGCTCCTGTTGCTAAGATTAATTCTATTAGAGTGCTCTTATCTATTATTATTAATTCAGAATGGCCTCTTTATCAGCTTGATGTTAAAAATGCTTTCCTCAATGGTGATCTTGAAGATGAGGTATTTATGGACTTACCACCAGGTTTTGAAGTGGATCTTGGAGTTAACAAAGTATGTAGGTTAAAGAAATCTTTGTATGACCTTAAGCAGTCTCCTAGAGCGTGGTTTGAACGGTTTGGGAATGTTGTTACTAGCTATGGCTTTCTTCAAAGTCAAGCAGATCATACCATTTTTATAGGCACACTGGAAATGATAAAATTGTTGTTTTAATAATGTTCGTTGATGACATCATTCTTACAGGAAATGAGATGAGGCTGGGCTGAATGATTTGAAGAAAAAGCTAGCCAATGAATTCCAGATCAAAGACTTGGAAATTTTGAAGTATTTCCTAAGAATGGAATTTTCCAGATCAAAACAAAGTATCCTTGTTAATCAAAGGAAATATATTATTGACTTACTCAAAGAGTGGTTATAGAACAACTGAAACTCCTATTGAACCAAATTTAAAATTGCAAGCGGCAATAGATGAAGAGGTAAAAGATAAGGGAAAATACCAAAGACTTGTGGGAAGACTTATCTACTTATCTCATACTCGTCCTGATATTGCTTTTGTAGTTAGTATGGTAAGTCAATTCATGCATTCCCCAAGGCCAACTCACTTTGAGGCAGTTTACAGGATCCTAAGATATTTGAAAGGAACTCCAGGAAAAGGTATACTCTTTAAGAAACATGACCACTTACATGTTGAGATTTACACCGATGCTGACTGGGCCGGTAGCACCACTGACAGAAGATCTACATCTGGTTACTGTTCTTTTGTTGGAGGGAATCTAGTTACTTGGCGAAGTAAAAAACAAAGTGTGGTAGCCAGAAGTAGTGTTGAAGCAGAATTTAGAGCTTTAGTTCATAGCATTTGTGAATGTATTTGGATAAAAAGACTATTGGAAGAATTGAAATTTATCCAAATGAAGTCTATGCGTGTTTACTGTGACAATAAAGCAGCTATCTCCATAGCTCACAATCTAGTCCTTCATGATAGGACAAAATTTATTGAAGTTGATAAGCACTTTATAAATGAGAAGATTGATATCGGAGTAATATGCATTCATTATCTTCCTACATTAGAGCAAATTGCTGATGTGCTAACCAAGGGTCTTCCAAAGCTACGATTTGACAAGTTGATTAACAAGCTGACAATGGAAGATATCTTCAAGCCAGCTTGTGGGGAGTGTTGGTTTATGTTTGATATTTTTCTTAATTAATTTTATTAATTTTAATTATATTGTATTTATTTGTGTGATTCTTTCCTTTTTTTTTTTTTTGTATTAGGCCTATTCTTCTTCTTAAGAAGGATTCTCTTGTATCTAGAGTGAATTATCATGAAAGAATAGACAAGTATTGTATTCAAGAGAAATTATTTTTTGCACAGTATACTCTAGTAGTGTGAATGGTATAAAGCTTTGGGAGAGTGTTTCTTGTAATTGGGGCCGGGGAGAGAATTTTTTGTGATTGTAAAAATTTTTCACATAGTGGATTTCTTTCTGTGGGTCATGGTTTTTGCTTCACTTTGGAGTTTTCACGTAAATTCTTGTGTTTCATATTGTGTTGCTTTATTTTAATTTCTCTGTTATTTTTTTGCTTATTCCTATGGTATGATTGAGGGTTTTTTCCCAACAAGTGGTAAGAGACAACAAGCTTAACTTCGATCTTGAGGTGATCGAAGTTAAGATAGAAGATGAGGATAAGGTACTCAGGCTTATCTTGTCACTTCCAACTTATGAACACATGAAGTCAATCTTGATGTACGAAAATGAAACTGTAAGTTTTGCTGATGTTACTAGTAAACTCTTACAATCACAAAGATAAGGTGAGCTACCCCATGGCACATGGCTTCACCACTTTACCGAGAGTTCTTGCTCTTGTCCAGGACGACTCCTCTTCCCTAGAGTATATCGTCTACCCAAAGCTCAACCACGGATCTCCCCATGACTACTTGTAAGGGACAACGGACATAAAGCTTGTTGTACAATCACAAAGATCTCCACAATGGTATGATCTCCCCATGACTACTTGTAAAGGACAACAGACAACACCCATTAAGCTTTCTTGTAAGGGACAAAAGACACGGCACAGATCTCCACAATGATGCGATATTGTCCACTTTGGGCATAAGTCTTCATGGCTTTGCTTTTGGTTCCACCCAAAAGGCCTCATACCAATGGAGATACTTGTCATCCCTTATATACTCATGATCATCCCCTTATCTAGCCAATGTGGGACTTTGGGCACACTCCCAACAATCCTCCCCTCGACACAAAGTACCATTGAGTCTCCCATCAAATAGTCATCTATCTGTGGCTTTACCGCTTTATCGAGAGTTCTTACTCTTATCTAGGACGACTCCTCTTCCCCGGAGTATACTGTCTGCCCAAAGCTCAACCACGGATCTCCCCATTACTACTTCAAGGCTCACAACTTTCTTTGTCCAGCACCCGAGGATTCCACCCAACATGGCTACGCCTGGGGCATGGCTCTAATACCACTTGTAAAGGACAACAGACACGACATAGATCTCCATAATGGTATGATTGTCCACTTTGGACATAAGTCCTCATAGCTTTGCTTTTGGTTCATACCCATGATCATCCCCTTATCTAGCCAATGTGGAACTTTTGGTGCACTCCCAACACCCACACCCTTACTTGCTTATGTGTTTATACTTCTGTAATTGGTGGCTCTCAGATGATTAATTGAGCCTAAAGCTCTCTCAAAGAACTCAAAGGAAATATTTATATTTAACGTTTCTCCAAAATATGGAGAATAAGTACACCAACTGAAAGCATTTAACTAAAATGAAATTACAAACTTATCACAAACTGAAAGCATGTTATAGGGGCTCGTGACTTTGATAACCACTGCAGCAACAGGGTAACTTGAGCTTCCTTATTGCCATGATGATGATGCTTCTAAGGTGATGTTGTAAACTTGACTTAAATTACTTGCTCGATCTATAACATGACCAACCAGGTTTCTCTTTATATTGTTTGCTCCTTTTTATATATTCAATTGGTTTTTAACATCCCAAAGTCTTGTTTACTCCTTTTTATTTATTCAGTTGGTTTTTAATATCCCAAAGTTTCCAGCTGAATTTCTAGACATAAATGTTCAGTGTAAGCTGTAAAGATTTTAAAACCTTTTACTATGCGAAAGTGTGAGAAGACTTCCTCAATTTTCGTTTGCACAAAACTGTTGCTGATGATAGGTTTTTTGAAGTGCACTTATATTCCTTCAGTGGAGACTCCCAAACAAAGTTCATCCGAAACTCACTTAACAAAATCTGCTCAAATATCATCAATGGGTTTGTGGAGAGAGTTGAGTTCGTGATGGAAGGAGATGAGGCAATTCCTTTGTTTGTGAGTGAATTTGAGTTTGACCAAAGGGGAGTTAGGGTCCGTTTAGAATACATTCCAATTTAAATGTTTTTCAAGAATGCATTTTTTAAAAAACATTTTGTATAAAAATGTTTAGAATTTAAACACCCATATGTTTGGTTGCATTTCCTCATATGTGTTTTTATACACAAGTTATTGTATACTAAAGACTCTTTTTAAAAAAAGTTGGTTTCAAGTGTTTATCTCAAAATGATTTATTTATCAATCTCAATTTCTAATAAGTCATTATGAGGGGTTGCCAAACACTAGAAATTTTTTCAAAATGATTTTTTTTCAAAATTAAATACTTGAAAAGTTAAACCAAACACACCCTTAATTTTGCTGATGATAGGTTTTTGAGTTGCTTTTTTGCTCATCTTGCTAAGATGGATTTGGATTGGACACTATGGGCTTGGCAAGGGAGTTATTATTATAGACAAGGTTAGACTCGATCGGATGAAGTGTTTGGAGTTTTGAACTACAATTGGAGCGATGTTAGAGATCTTCGTTTTTCTCAAAAGTTTCAGCTCTTGCAAACCATGTTGCAAGGTATGACTTAGTTAAATTAATGGGGCAACAAGAAAAATGGCTATAAATAAATAGGTCGCTTGAAAAATGGCTACGAACGTTTATAAATTAAATAGATGGCTAAACAATTTACTGATTAATAAATCCCTATTTGTACAAGACAAAAATGCCCTCCCAACAAACTCCCTAACGTGTTCTTAACGTTTAAAACCAAAATCAGGGATTAAGAAAGATAAAATACACCCCTACAAAATAAGTTGGAGACATTTTAGGAGGTTTGAAATTAAAAAATCCCTAAAAATAAGTTGGAGACATTTTAGGAGGTTTGAAATTAAAAAAATCCCTAAAAATAAGTTGGAGACATTTTAGGAGGTTTGAAAATAAAAAATCCAAGAACACAAAATTATTTTGAAAATCAGACGATGTATCATATTGTTACTACAGGAAAGAGTTGTTCTCCGTAAAAAGGAGTAAATACCTTTATTGGGGAAGGAGTACAAAGTTCACCCCCTTCAGTAGAGAGAAACACCTTCGAACTCCATTAATCGAAAACAACAGTTCTGTCAATAGGAAGATTTACTACTTGCAACTAAGAATACCTGAAAATTTTTAAAAACAAATAAGAACACAGTAATTATGATACCTTAGCTACTGATATTATGAGTTGTCATAACACCGCCCACCCTCCCACCAGAATCGCAGGCCGTCCGTCCATCTTCATCTTCCACAACCCTCCCTTCCCACCATTTCCCCCCTTGAAAGACTTAATCCTCCATTTCCCACCATTTTCCACCCCCAACACAGAGTGTATCCCAATCCCTACCTCTTGCATCGCGCCGACGACCCACATCCGCCGTGCCGACGACCTTCTTCCGTCGTGCCGTCGAGACTCTTGCTTGCCCCACATCCTCCATCGATTCTCCTTCTGCGCGAGGACTGTACAATTTCTCAGAAATTCAAACCAAGGTAACAGCTTCATTCCCATTCCCTTATATTAGCAACAAACTGATACATTCCCCCAAGATTTTAGGGATTTCGTTATTACATTCCCCCGAGTGGTATGTACTGATAAATACCATTTCTATTAGACATGAACAACTTCATTCCTATTCCCTTATATTAGCAACAAACTGATACATTCCCCGAGATTTTAGGATTTCGTTATTACATTCCCCCGAGTGGTATGTACTGATAAATACCATTTCATCGTTATTACAACTTCTCTGGAAAAAGTGTGCTTGTGGTATACTCATATGTATGTGTGCGTACACATTAACATGTCTAATAGAAAAAAATGCTTTGATTTGTCTGTTCTATTATATACATCCATGGAATGGTCTAATGTGTCTACTTGTGTGTGTATACACTTAATCCCCTGTATTTGAGTTAATCACCCCCTGTATCGTGTATGTCTGGAATGCCCAATAAAAGTACACTTTGTCTTTGTCTGTGTTGCTATATGCAACCATAATAACCCTCGTACCATGTTCACCTGAATGCAAATACCTGATGAAATGTCATAACTGATATCTGTCTATAGTATTACATACATACGTGTTCCGCATGCATCCTGTGTGTATGCATACTTACCCCAGTCCCACCCCCCATATGAGTTATATATACGCTGTAGTTTATATGTACTGTCATCTGTCTGTATGTACTGCTACTTACGACTTTTATTGTTGTTCTTTTGTAATATGGATAATGAGGGGCAAAATGTGAGGGATAAAATCTTTTTTTACCGTTGGAAAAGCTGAACCTAAGCCTAAAAAATAGGTAGATCTTTTTATACACTTGAACACAAACCACCAACTGAACTCTCTATAAATCGGGATTCATCCATCCCGTAAAAAGGGGGGAGAAACTGAATGAAAACAAAAAAAAAATCTGTTAACAGCGTTTGTCTATAGTCGTATATACTAGGGGTAAAAATGTCAAAAAAATCTAGAAAACAATTCCTGAAAATGCGGTGGCCACCCTGCAAATTCTGAACATTTGTAGCCAAAAAACAAGAAGGTTTTTTTTTTCTAGCTATTTAGCACAATTCCCCTAAATTAATTTTAGTTTTGTTTGATGATGATTCCATTTTAGTTTTTCTATTTATTAAAATTATTTTTATGAATGTGCTAAGCATTTTTAATTAAGTCATTAAAATTATTAATGTTGAATAAATAGGATTTTTTTTTTTTTTTTTTTTGCAACATATGAATGTGGGTAGATTTGAATCACAGAGCTCTTTGTTATTAGTACAATTTTTTTTTTTTTTGTCAGTTGAGCTATGCTCATGATAGCAACAAAAATAGGATATATGACTTTAAAAATGGTCATTTTAAAAATGGCCAGTGGATCAGGCCAAGACCGAAGGGGTCGGGCTTTTGGCCCGACCCCATGCTCTGCCTCGGCCAAAGGCCGAGGCCGAGGCCATGGGCCGAGTCCCACCGACTCTGTTCGGTTCATACCGCCTCTGGCCGCCCCGGTTTCACCTGGTTCGTCCCAAAACGCCTCCGAATTTCTAGAAACCCTAGGAGGATGAGCATGTATTTATACCCCTCTTCGCCACAGAGGAAGGGGACCCGAACTCTTTACTCTCTAGCCCCCCTACTTCTGTTTTCTGACTTAAGCATCAAAGTCGGTGTGGCTAGCACCACACCGGTGTGCAGGTTTTCCGTCTTGTAGGCCACGTCTTTCCCCCTCATCTACAAATTTACCGTTGGTAGCACGTGAAGGTCAGGTGAGTTCCCTCTGACCAAATTTGACCATCAACAACATATATATGTATATATATATATACACATATACATAAAGTTGAGCTCCCAGACAAAATGGAGTTCTAGACAATATCCTTCCCTAGAGTTGGTTAATAAATGAGAGAGTGAGATTTTTGCGAGAACATTTCATAGAGCAATATTTTGAGCTCCCAGTGGTTGTTTTGATTTTATTTCTCGCTGATTTGATTTGATTTTAATTCAAGTTATTTTAGATTTGGTTTGTTTAAATCTTGCATGATTTATTTTAATTCGTTGTTATTTGTAATTAAGTAGATTTTATTTTTTAGTATTTTTTACATATACATATACATATACATATACATACATGCTATGGGTTTGAGTTTAGTTGATGGTGTTCAAAATGGGAAGAGTTAAACTTGGAAAGTTAGGAAGGATTGGAAGAAGAAGAATTAAAGAAAGAAATAAAGAAGGCATCTTGTGGAGCTTTTATTATTTATTATTATTATTATTATTTTTTTGGAGTTCAACCACATTTGAGGTAGGGATGTTCACGGGGCGGGGCGGGGACGGGGATGGCTTCCCCGTCCCCGTCCCCGCCTCCAATTTCAATCCCCATCCTCGTGAAATTCCCCGTTAAATTTCACGGGGAACGAGGCGGGGATTCCCCACGGGGAATTTGCGGGGATCGGGTTCCCCACGGGGAATTATTCCTCATTTAAGTTTTTTCTTTTTTCTTTTTATCTTAGTTGATTAACTAATTTCTTTGATAAATTTTCAAATAATTAATATTTCATGGAAAATGTCCATTAACTTTTAATTAGATAGTTCATTATTGACATGAAATATTCAAATACTTGATTTTTTAAAAAATAATATTTATTTAAAGATAGAACTTTTAAATATCATAATATAAACAAAATAACATTTCATATCAAATTATCTATTCAAACGATTAAACCATATGATTCAAACATATTCAATTTTCTAAAACATTAACAATAAAACTTTAAATAATGTATAAAGAGAAATAATAATAATAATAATAATAATAATAGTAATAAAAAATTAAACAGGGTGGGGAACGGGGATGGGGAAAGCATTCCCCGTCCCCATCCCTATTTAGTTCGCGGGACTCCCCGCCTAAACGGGGAATGGGGCGAGTCCCCACGGGGCCCCGGCCCCGCGGGGCAAATGAGCATCTCTAATTTGAGGTGTGGGATTCGAATCTCTGACCTCTTGGTCGAAAGTACATGTCAATTACCGTTGAGTTATGCTCGCTTTGGAGTGAGCTTTTCGTTTTATTCTCAGTTGTTTCACAAGAATGATCATGTCCTCATTTCTCCAAGAATATGTCATCATTTTCCTCATTAGCCGCTAATTCACGATGGATACCTTATACAAGTTTCTTATTATAAGGTACTTGTTGGGCTATTTTCCACTTTTGTGGAAAAGCCCAATAATGGCTCATGTGGACTACTAGGTTTATTTTTGGGTTAACCGCAAGAATGGCTAAAAAAAATAGTCCATTTTAAAAAATTGCAACTGTCCATCCTCTTTAGTTAAATGACCAAATTAATTTTGTGAATTTAAAAATTCAAATTATCAATTTACCGAACTACCCCTCATGTAAAAATATATTGGAATTTTGGGATAAAACAAAATCTGAGATTCAAATCAAATAAACTAAATTTTAAAATTCAAATCAAATCTTAGTTAAATGAAAACAAATCAATTGAAACCAAATTAAGTCGTTAAGCAACCAAAAATTGAAAATACAATATAATTTAAAATCTATATATAACTTGTTAATAATTTAGTATCAATACATGATAAATAAATAAAAAAATCTAGAAAATCGAATCATCAAAAATATGTAAAGGCAAATTCATGGCAAAAGAATACCATGTATTTAAATTTAATGAACAAAACCTAACTTAGATTTTAGACGTTAAGAATATTATGTATTAAAAAATTATGAAAAGAAATCTTCCTAATATGTTATATTCAATTGGATATCTTTGTAACTATAGAAATACATTGTAACTCAACCGACGCCATCGCCATCCCGCTGTTGAATAGTTGGATTCCTCCCCGATCTGAATGTGGCATCATCATGTAAGGAGGTTGTTGTTGTTGGTACTAAGGGGTTTGGAGAGGCATGTTGTGAGAGACAACATTAGGTGCAAGCTGCATTGTTTCAAAGAAGAGGGATGAAAGAATTTGTTAAATGTGAAATAGGAAGAGGAGTTTGGGGGATCCCATTTGAACTGGAGAAACCCTAACCCTATATCTGAAGCAGGCAAGCCGCGAGCGAGAGGGGAGCGAAAACAAAACACCCACGTGATTCTCACGTTTTGGCCATTTTTCTCCCATTTATTTTTTGTCCATCTATCTAAATGGTTATTTTATTTTGTCATTTACAAGGATTTCCCCTTTATTTTTTAGGGAATAATAACCAGAATAACTAAAAATAAATCATGGATTTGAGAAAAAAAAAAAAAACTAAAAATATTTTTTCTTACAAAAGGATAAAAATTAAAATCTACTATTTGCTGTAAACCGACAAAAATGCCCTGTATGGAAAAAAAAGAGTGTATTCCTAATTTTAAGCAACTCAATTAAAACAAAACTCATATTCAAATCTAACCACCTAAATCTCGAATTAAAAAAAAAAAAAAATCAAAACCTAACCCCCTCAAATTCAAAATAAAACTCAAATTCAAATCTAAACAACCTAAATCTAGTAAAACTAAATGTTTTTTTTACTAACAAAATCAAAACTTAAATTCCAAAAAACACAAAATCTTTCCAACTAACAAAATCAAAACCTAAATTCCATAAACCAAAAAAAATCTTTCCAACAAAAAAAATAAGAATAAAAATTAAAAGCAACTTGGACAACAAAAAAACAATCAAAATTAACAAGAACACTAAAATCTTGTAATTCAACATAAAAAAATATCTTGTATTTGAAAACAACGAAAATACTTAGTCTAAGACATGTAAATACTGCGTATTTCCATAAAAACACAAATATTGTGTAATCTCATAAAAATTACGACGATGAACAACCCCAAAATTAATCCTCTTAACATATTATACTTCAAGTTTTCTTAAAAAAAAAAAAAAAAAAAAAAAAAAAAAAAAAAAGTAATTGCTCATATTTGAGCACAAGAGTGTAAATACTATTTTTACTAATTTATACAAATACTTGGATTTAAACCAACATGGGGACAATACAGTGTCTTTAGGTGAGCGTCAAATAAGCTCAAATACAGTGTCTTTGCAGCTCGAGAACAACAAATCAACCTTACAACACAAAAGCAGCAAAAAAAATAAAATTATTGACTACATGTTGATCCTCAAGCATCTTCCATACCACTTGGATAAGATTCGTACCTATATTGAGAGTTTTCAAGATTGGAAGTTGAGAATTTGCAGCCCTACATCAAAGTTGGAAACGAGTGTAGCCTCAAGTGTGAATAGTGGGAACTCAATTCATGCTTGGAGGAGAAGACATGTTATTGGAGATAGAAAAGGATAGAAATAGGGGAGAGGAAGTTGGAGAAATATGAATCTTATCAATAAATATAAAATATAAAATATTTTTATAATCTAAAATTTGAAAAGATTTAGTTTGTTGGGATACACCTAACGTAAGTTTAGGATTTTTGTAAAGATCCAGTTTGTTGGGTCCAACTACTTAATTTTTGGAGTTGGTTGGGTTACAGGCAGCACTAGGAGTAAATATGGAATACTAGGAAAAGTTCGGTCATGCCTTAACTCACATGTGGCCTTTTTTCAATGTTTTTATTATTTTTTTTTTTTTTGCCCCGATTTTGGCCATACATCCAAATTTCTCTATTTTTTAAATATGAAGTAGCCGGTCAGAAGAGTGACGACAGAGAGAGAAACATAAAGAAAAAAAGGAAAGAAAAAGCATTTCGTACATAATAGTATCTCATTTGGAGGTCAATCCATGGCCCGATCAGGCTAAAATTTTGACAGCGCTTACACGAGGGTCTTCAATCTGAACAGTGGAGACTTCTTTTTGGAGTTGTCTACAATCAAATTCAGGGTAGTTGAGTTTCACTTGGGTGAGATCTTTCTTATTTGTTCCCATATCGTTTGTTGCCAACATTATTATCTTGAGATATCTATTACCGTATGCCTCTAGCTATGACTAGAGAGACTTCATTGTAACTCATTATTGATTATAGTGGAGTTTTTTTTACTTTGGTCCGTAGTTTTTTACTCCTCACATTGAGGGGTTTTTCCACATTAAAATTATTGGTGTCTTGTGGTTGCGTATGATTATTATTTTGCTTCTACTTAACTAATTTCCTATTAGGTTCACACGAGAGGGAATAATTGAACTTTAGAATATAGTGTTTATCCCAACAACACTAACTAAATATTTTGAACTTTCGAGATGAAACTACAAGATAAGTGAGATGGATTCTTTGAGTCATTTATAGGAATATGAAATTAATAATTTTTTTCTCATCATAAAACATGCATGTTCAACCAATATATAATACAAAATGTGAGTCTTATAAGCAGCGTCTTAGCAGACACAAGCACAACTTCTAAAATACAATCAAGCGTAACCACAAGTCCAAATTCAATATAAACTACATATTATTTGTGAGCAAAACATCTCTAAAAATATATAACTTGAAAATCTAGATTAAAAACTAAGAATCAAGCTATATTCGAACAATATAGGTCTCGTTTAATAACCATTTGGTTTTTAGTTTTTGATTTTTCAAAACTATGCTTGTTTTCTCTTAATTTCTTTACAATGATTTTCATCTTTATTAAGAAGACATTAAAGTTCTTAGGCAAATTCCAAAAACAAAAACAAGCTTTTGAAAACTATTTTTTTTTTCCAAAATTTGTGTTGGTTTTTGAAAATATGAGAAGGATGTAGGTAGCAAACCAAAGAAATGTATAGGTGGAAGGAGAATTTATAAGCTTAATTTTCAAAAACCAAAAACTAAAAACAAAATAGTTATCAAATGGGACCATAGTTAAAAAACCAACAAAACCTCTCAGCTGATCCACGGCTCAACGGAGGGTTGATTCGCAAGGAAGTGGGGGTGTTTAGTTTTAGGGATTAAAAAATGAATCAGAAAGAAGAATGGGCTGATTTTAAAAAGGCTTCCGTTGACGTCGCTATTAACAGCGTCGGCAGAGACCTATTATCTCGACACTATAATTTAACGGCGTCGAGAGAAATATTTCTATCTATGTCGTTATTAGCGGCGTTGGTAGAAGCCTTTTTAAAATCGAACTTCTGACACCCTCTAAATGGCGTCGACAGAAATCCATTCTCTTGACGCCATTTACTTATGTCGAGAGAAATTCGTTGCAGAAATGAATTTCCTTGTAGTGTAAGTTGATGACAATGTCCTAGCAAAGTAATACTTTGAAACAAATGAAGGATTCAAATTAAATCCATGATAACAGGTTCATGTGCACATCTTGACTGATAAATTTGGTACATTAGTGATGTAATTTGGTATATTAATTGTCAAGCTAATATACTCTATATTTCATATATCAGATTATTAATATACTAAATATAAAGTATATTTGATATATTATTGATACGTTGATACACCAATTAAGGTAAAATTTGAATGATAAAAAAACGAGAATCAAAATTAATTTTTGTTTGTTGTATTTGCAAATTTCAAAAACCATTGATAGATTTGGAAATATATTTGTTGATGGTCGATTTTGGCCAGAGGAACTCACCTGACCTTCACGTGCCACCAACAGTAAATTTGTAGATGAGGGGGGAAGACGTGGCCTGCAAGACAGTAAACCTGCACACCGGTGTGGTGCTCGCCACACCGGCTCCGATGCTTAAGTCAGCAAACAGAACGGTAGGAAGTGGAAAAGTAAGAGCAAGAGGAGAGAGTAGAAAATATAGAATAGTGTTTAGGGGTAGAATTCGGAGTCCCTTCTTCAGTGGTGAAGAAGAGGGTATAAATATCTGCTCATCCTCCTAGGGTTTTTAGGGATTCGAAAGAAGGGGGTATAAATATCTGCTCATCCTCCTAGGGTTTTTAGGGATTCGGAGGTGTTTTAGGTCAAACCAGGCGAAACCGAGGCGGCCAAAGGCGGTGGGGACCAAACGGCATCAAACGGACTCGGCCCGCGCGAGCGGGCCGAGGGTTGGCCTCGGCCATGGGCCGAGGCCGAGCAGGGGGTCGGGCCAAAAACCCGACCCCTTCGGTCTTGGCCCGTCCCACTTGTCGGTTTTGCCTCCTTGGTCCATCTTTCAACCCGATTTCTCCCCGGTTGTCCTCGTCAGCTCCTTGTATCTCGGGGTGGTCCAAAATTGCCTATAACAATATTGATATTTTTTGTTATTCTTGCAACTGCCCCAAAAATATTCCTACATGAAGTTTAAAATATTTTGATACTTTTAAAACATTAGAAATATAATATAACAAATGTCGCTACAGGTTTGCGACGCGGAGCGGCCGACTTTGTTCCCAAGATGAGGAAAATGGAGTCGCCACCAGTTTTGATTTAGAGGGTGTGACTGGGCACCCAAAGATATGCTAAGATGGTCTGCAAAGAAAAGATTTAAGGTTCGGGGGTCTTTGGTGTATGGGGAAGGTACTAGCACCCCACAACACTCGTTCAAAGAACGAAATTTTATTTTTCTTGTGTTATTTAAGGAAATTGGCTATTATAAATACTAAAGAAGATTTTTTTTGTTGATTTTTAAATGTCCCACATTTTAATTCTTATTATTCCATAGATAAATAATAAGCAATAATTGTGGGCGGCATAAAGTCATTCAATATTTGTTTGAATTTAATTTGGCATCCCAAATTTAAATTCATTGCATCTCAAGAATATTAGGAAAGTCAATATCTTGATTTCCTAATTTCCGTCGTAGGAAAGTTTGTTTTTTTTAAAAAACATTTGGTTTATTAATTTTGAAAATTGTAAAGTAAAAATACTTTTTAAGGAAAACTCTTAATTAATTTTATTTTTAAAGCAAGTGACATTTTTATGAAAAATAGTTTTGGATTGATTTATTATTTTGAAGATAAAATTAATGAAATACATTTAGCAAAAAGTTTTTTATGCATTCCTTTTCTTTACAAAAGTTTTAAAAGAAAAATATGAAGAATTTTTATTTATGCTTCATAAGGAAGGAAATATTAAAGTCAAATCCCGGCATCCCGAGATTTTATTTTTTCCTCAAGAAACTCAAATATCGGCATCCCGAAAATTCGAGATTCCATCGTTGGAAGACTTTTGCTTTGGAGACTATTTAATTAAGGGAAAGAAATTTAAAGCAGAATTTTGGATTAAATATCATAACTTAGAGAAATAAAAAGAAACATATAATTGAGAGAATATCTAAAAAGGGATAATATACAAGAAGTAAAATTTTATTAAATTCAATTGCTTTAATGGAAACATATTAAAACTAAATCTTGGCATTCCAAGACGTATACCTCAAGAAACTCAAACATTGGCATTCCAAAAATTTGAGAGTTTATCATTGGAGACCTTTTTTATATCATTTTTTGAACACAAATAACAAAAGAAGCATTTGTTTAAGCAAAAGTATTTACATATTGATTTAATGAAAATATATGGCTAAACTATAAATAATAATTCTAGATTCTATTGTAAAATAAAATTAACAAAGTTGAACATAAACAACATATAACAATTAACTCTAAATGCTTGATTACACCAAAATTAAAAAAAATGATAAAGTTGGAATTGAAACATGCATGCAGTTATCAAATGTTCCCTAAAGAAAAATCACATAACTTCTTAAATGTAAAAGAAAGAAATAAAGCAAAGAACCAATAAATAAACTAAACTTTATAAAGCATGAAAAGAAAGAAAATTATCGGAGAAAGAATTGTAAACAAAGGTTAAAAAAAATACTTACAAAAAACATGTGTGACCGTTGGATTGGGAATAAGACTTGGAGAAGTGGCGACGTGAAATTTAGAGAGAGGGTGATGGTGAGGGGGTGAAATCGTTGGAGAGGAAAAGAGAAAGCGTTATAGTATGAGAGGGAAGTTATGTGGGAAAGGGAGGAAAGTGTATTTAGGGTTTGAAGGGAGAGAAATTTGGGAGCCTATTTTTAGCCCAAAAAAACGTGTAGAGAGGGTACTCCAAGACACCAAAAATCGTCCAAAAACAAGGGTAAGGGGATCCCTATTTATAGCCAATTCTAACCACAACATATTACGAATGAATCGAATAAAATAATAAAATAATAAAAATCTAATAAAATAAAAAATGAAAAGGGAAATAAATAAATACACAAATTCTACCTCCCAAAATTACAAAATATTATTTGATCATCAATCATCCAAGGAAACAAAATATTTTGTTTAATTAACCTTGCCAAATAAACCTAATATTTGATTTGAAAAAATAATTAATCAAAATAAAATATTTGACCTAATTATTCTCACCAAAATTAATAAATATCATTGGGCTATTTAAAAGCTCTAGAACACCTTTTTTCTTGTATTTATTATTATTTTTTAAAAAGACAAAATCAATTAAAAGAATAAAATTTCGGACAAATTTAGGGGTCTACAACAAATGCCAAAATACTATTTTGGCTCATGTACTTTGGACTTCATTTCATTTTGGTCTTTATACTTTCAAATGTCCAAATTTAGTCCTTATATTTTCAATAAACTTTAAAATTTGTCTCTACAGTTAGTTTAGTCCTTAAAATTTAGTTTACTGTTAACTTTTCTTTATATACATATAACTCTTTATTAGCCTTTCCTCTATAATTTTAAAATATTTTGAATCTTTTAAAATATTAGAAATATAATATAATAAAGGTTAAAATACCATTTTAGCTCATGTACTTTGGACTTCACTCCATTTTAGTCTCCATACTTACAAATGTCCAAATCCAGTTCTTGTACTTTTAATAAAACTTAAAATTGATCCCTACTATGATTTTGAAGTTAATTTTTATCAAAATTCATTAAATAATAATAATAATAATTTTCATTTTAAAAAACGCACAATGTGGACATATTTTCAAAATTTATAGAGGAAAGGCTAATAGAGAGCAATTTTTTTTAGAAAAGTTTGTTATAAACTAACCATAGGGACCAATTTTAAGTTTTGTTGGAAATACATTAACTAAATTTGGACATTTAAAAGTATATGGACCCGAATGGAATGAAACCTAAAGTAGAGGACCAAGATGACATTTTAACCAATAAAAAAATATATAAAGCTAAGAAACAAAAACAATGGTCTTGAAAAGAAATGGATTAGAACAAAAATAACAATAATAATTGAAAAAATTACATTTTTGGTCCCTAAAATTTGGGATAGGTTGCATTTTGGGTCTCTAAGTTTTCAAACTCAACAATTTTACCTTTGAGGTTTACATTTTTTTTTTATCCTACATTTTGTTTCATTTTGATCCTTATGTCAGTTTTTCCATTCATTACTAACGAAATGTTGATGTGGCACATTTTTATTAATATATTAAAAAATATATTTTAAAAAATTATTTTAAATATATTTTCTTTTTTCTTTTTTCTTTCTCTTCTTCTTCCTCTTCCCTCCCCATCTTCACCTAAACTCTAGTGTCTACCATCCTCGCCACTCATTTTTTTTCTCTTCTTCCTTTTTCTTCTTTCCTCTTTTTTTTTTTTCCTCTTTCTCACCAATATCGCCGTCCACCATTAACGAAGGGGAGAGCCCCCTTGTTTCAGATCTAAAATGTTGAAACAAGGTGGTTTTCGCTAAAACAATGGTGTTCTAAAACGAGGGGAAAAGCCCCTTCGTTTCAGTCCCCTTACCCCCACATTGTTTTCGGTCAAATGATGGCATCGATGGAGAAGAGAAAAAAAAAAAGAAAGAAGAATGAGAAGAAGAAAAAAATATGAGCAAGATGGGAAAAAAAAGGAAGAAGGAAAAAAATCGACAATGGTGAAAAGCGACTAGCGACGGTTAGTGACGATTGAAGATGGAAGATGAAGAAGAAAAAAAAAATTAAAAATAAAATATTTAGAATATTTTTTATTTTAAAAAAGTTAAAAAATATATTTTAAAAAAAATGTCATGTCAATGTTCCATCAACATTCCATTAAAAAAAAATGAAGAGAGCAAAACGAAACTAAAATGCAAAACTCAAGGGTAAAATTATTGAAAGGATAATTGTAATGGGTGGCAAAATTAGGGTAAATAATGGCAAATTTAGCAAAATTTTAAAATAATCGCAAATATGGAAAAAAAAAATTAAATGAATTTTTGATATTCCCAAATTGCCCCTGAAGCGCATCTTTTTCATCCTCGTCTGTTTATATATATATATATATATATATATATATATATATATGTCACTGATAGAATCTATCAATGAAAGAAAGATTTCTATCAGTGATAGAACTCCACTGATAGATTCTATCAGTGATAGAAAATTTTTCTATCACTATTGAAACTTTTCTACCAGAAACCAAACAACACGATTGAAAACCTGGTTCAAGTAATTTTTTTCAGTTCGTAATGTTCATCTTACCATCACTTGTTATTGATGGAAGATTGAAAACTAAACAACATGATTGAAAACCTTGTTTAAATAAATTTCTTTATTTGGTTTATTATGCTCATCTGTCTATCACTGATAGAATTTCTTTCTATTACTGATAGAATCTATCAGTGATAGAAAACGTTCTATCAGTGATAGAAAGTTTCTATAAGTGTTGGTGTTCTAATATCATATTGTTTTGTTAGTTGTTTGGTTATTGTTGTCATTCTATATGTTTTTGTAGTTGTTGTGTTCTATCATGATTTTTCTATCACTGATAGAAGCTAGTTCTTTCGTTATTGTATGTTGGATTTTTCTATCAGTGATAGAAAACTTTCTATCACTTATAGAAAGTTTAGAAAGTTTTTCTATTAGAAACTTTACTATCATTGATAGAAGATTTCTATCACTGATAGGAGTGATAGAAAATCTTTCTATCATTGATAGAAAAATATCTATCATTGATAGAAATCTAGAAAAAATTTCTATCATTGATAGAAATCTTTTCTATCACTGATAGAATCTATCTGTGATAGAAAAACTTTCTATCACTGATAGAAAATCTGGAGGGGTATTTTAGAAAATGCAACATGCAGACCATCAGATTTTGCCATTTTTGCAATTTTTTTGTGGGTTGCTAGATTTGCAATTATTTTGGCCCATATTGCTATCCTTGCAACTAGCCCATTTAAAAACTCATAGATGTAAATGCAACCTATCTCAAATATTAGAGATCAAAAGTGTATTTTTCTCGTAATAATATTATTAAATTATTTTCTAAACATAATGATGAATGAGGTCTTTAGAAGCAAATTTCAAAAAAAAAAAAAAAAAAAAAAAAAAAAAAAAAAAAAAAAAAAGTCTCTAGAAGCAATTGCCATAAAAGTAAATGGATTGGAAATGGTAGCCTATGCTTCCTAGCCTTTTAGTCAAGAAAGACAATTACATAAAAAATTTAGAAGAAAAACTTGACAATAAGCTTGAAATATTCATCATTATGGATAATAGAGAAATCTATGGTAGAAGAGAGTAATATCCCATTTATTTACCCGCGATAAAAGTGATTAGGTTATTAGGTTAGAAATTTATACGTTTTTGTGTTCGGTAAAACTGATTGTTTAATAATCTAAAGAAAATTATGTTTAAAATTACATTGATTTGTAAAATATGTTGACCCTAACTTTTAGGGTTGACTTACTACAAAAGTCGAATAACTCTTCAAACTAACTTTTCAAAAATTTCATTTTATTCTACTTTATTCTACTATTTCACGTATAAGTTTGAAATTTATCAAATACTTATTTACTCCATATTACAACTAATTTTTCTAAAAGCGTAGTTGTCAACAATTATTTAAAAAAGCAACAGCAATTTTAGTTCTTTGTCTAGTAAGTTCATAAGACACGGTAGAAATGAAGATTACAACGAACACATGATAAATAAATGAGAGTTATTATCAAGTAATCCACACATGTCATTTGTGACCATTTCTAAGTTAGAAATTTTAAAATAAATAAATAAATCTATGCTTTTGAAGGTCATGTTTGGACTTTATTTTTGTTTGTTAGGTAAATTAGTCACATTTGGGCAATAAGTGGGTAATGGGTGCAAGTTATTCTCTTTAGTATATGTAGTCCACCCATTATTTTAATTATTTTTATAATTAATTGCCTATGATGATATCAAAAATTGACCTCTACTTGTATGTCTTTATACCAAATGCTACACCTAACCATTTGAAGAAAAACCAATCTCCAATTTGATATTGTATTAGCAATGGATGTAAACTTTGACCAAATAATAATATAGTTTAAAGGTTTTTTTTTCTTTTTTTTTGATGAATAATATAGTTTAAAGTTGATAAATACATTTACAAGAAATTGACATTTGAAATATTATTAATGCTTATCTTCGATTCTAGACTACATAGATTTCACTTTTTTTTTTTTTTGAAATACATTTTTTTTAACATGTGAGATTAGGATTTCACATCTCTAATCTCTTGGTCGAAGGTATAAGCTTTATGTTCAGCTATGGTATGGTTGGTTATTTCACAATTTTTTTAAGATCTTAATAAATTCATATATTGCCAATTAATAGTAAATATTTTATTGATTTTTTTTTTGTTTGAGGAAGTTGATAATGTATTTCAAGTAGACATTATACTGATACAAAAATAATGAAGCTATTGAAAATTGTCACTCTAACTTGGGGTTAATGAGGTGAATGCTTGAGAAAAATAAATAAATAAAATCCTCAATCAACGTGTGCAAGTATAATGTATATGTATTTATCTTTTTTTTTTTTATATTCGTGAGTGTCCGGACTAGTTTGCGCACACTTCGACTAATCTCACAGGACAACCATCTGACCCTACTACATTTTGTTTCTAGGAAATATGTAAGAAATTAAATCCTAGGTAGGTGGTTATCATGTATATGTATCTATCTTTTGTAGAAAACTTCTACGACTAAGCTTTATATATATATATATATATAAACTTCTATTATACCTTGTTAGATTTCTTTACATTCAATGTAAAGATAAAGGTGCCCCAAGTATAATTCGATTGATTAATGTATGATACCATCGCTTGAAAGATCACAAGTTCAAATACTCTATTGAACTCAAAAATTATCTGTATTTATGATTCACAAGGATCTATTGTTGATTAAATTACAAGTTCAGTCCCTAAATTTCATGCTTACCTCAACTATTTCTCTAAACCAATTTTATACTTCAAAGTTGAGAGACCTATTAAACATTTTTTTGAAGTTTAAAGACCTATTAAACAAGTTCCCTCGCTAAACTTGTATTTTAATCTAAATCTTTGTAGGATATATATGCAAATATTAAATGTGCTATAGCATTTATTTTTACCAAAACATCATGTTAATCCAGGCTCAATCAACCGTAAATAAATGAATCTAATGGAACTTCTTAGAGCAATTGGAAGGAGGCTTAATGTTCGTCCTAAGACGTTGGAGCTTACAATTCACCTTGTGACTCATTCCTTCAACCGAGAATTCTCGATCAATCTATCACGAGCCGCTCTATCTTGTAATCTAAAAATGAATGATCATAAAAGTAAAAGTTCCAGATATCCTACATGCATACATGAAGAAGAAGAAATGAAGATGTATTTCTATCATGAAATAATACAATGTGACTGTCCTCCATGACACTGATGAAAAATGTCAAAATCTCAAGATGATGACTGGTTTCAGGACAAGATTTCCAAAGCAATCAACTTTATATAGACTGGCCAAAGAGATCATCCACCAGAAACAGCAGATAAAGAACTAAAGAACATTGCTAGATTGATATCAATTAGCTCTCAAGGGAAAGAGAATGAACCTCCAATTTCATTTGCACCACTTGGGGGACTAATGGCCACCCAGAGAAGAGATATGGTGATGGCGAGAAGTCCCGACCACACGAAAACAATGGTCGGCGTCCTTCCTCGTCTTCCCATGAGCCCCTTGGCAAAGGGGTAGAGATGAGCTAGAACCCAGAAACTGAAGAAAACGCCCCCTATCAAGCGGCTCCACTGTGGAATTGTACTGTAGATCGTGCGGCTGACCCCGACTGCAATGGCGATTAGGTTGATCATCATGATTGTGATGGGTGGAATCATGAGGGACGTCCACTTCACAATGTAGAGATCGGCAAATTCATCGTCTACATCGTCGCCAGCTGATTTGGATGTCAAGGTGAAAGAAATTTCAATCCCAGCAATGACTTTTAACAGACCCTGAAGCACAGCAGCAAGATGAGCACTGGTGCCTCCAATCAACCAAAACTGCTCATTTCTCCACCATTCTTCTAATTCAATGCCAGACCATCTGATTTCAAGAACAGCAAGCAAGCATAGAGTGATGGTGATAACTAAAAGGTAAGTGAGGAAAGTGACATTGAGAGTCTGAACAATAAATTGCCCTGAAAACAGGGAAAGTGCAGGGAGGAAACAGTAGACTATGAGGAAGATGGAAGTGAACGGGTAGATTCCAACGTTAAGGTAGGCTATTCTTTGCAGAATCTTCATTCTTGAACTCGCTAAAAGTGCATTATTTCTGGAGAAGAAAATCTCGACCGACCCAGTAGCCCATCGAAGGACTTGATGGAGCCTATCAGTGAGATTGATCGGCGCAGTTCCACGGAAAGCATCACGTTTGGTTACACAGTAAATAGATTTCCATCCCCTATTATGCATCCTGTACCCAGTGACCACATCTTCTGTGACAGATCCGTAAATCCACCCAACCCGTTGGCCCCATTCGGTCTTATCTTCGTACCAACAAGAAATGACACTGATTGCCTCCGCAACAGTTGATGCATCAAGAAGCTCACGAGGAATAGTAAGAGCACCAGGAGGGCGTCCATATTTAACAGCTGGATGATCAGCTAATGGGCGTCCTTGAAACTCTGCAATTGGAATTGAATCAACCAAAAAAGCAGAATTTCCAAACCTTTTTGGGAATAAGGATAGGTCCATGTCTTCATCATCAGAGTCACCCATTCTTAGGCCTCGATGCTCTTCGAGGCTACCTGCAATCGATGTATGCTTTTTACGTTTACCAAAGCAACAGCTACAACAACCAGGTTGCCGCTCTTTTGATCTATGTGGGTCAAAACCATAAAGGGCAATCCTTCTGAAAAGACATCCTGTACCAACATATACTGGACCTTGAAGTCCATCAAGGGCTCGCATGTTAACATCAAAGAACACAGTGTTGTGATTGGCATATCGATCCGAAGGATCAATGCCCTCAAACCTTTGAGGGAACTGAACATAACAAATACGATCACCACCACGGTCCATCATGAAGCACATTCCTTCTCTCATTGCCTGGGAGTTGTAGATATAATGGTCACAATCAAGGTTGAGGATAAATGGCCCATTTGACATGATAGCCGATGCTCGTACTAGAGCATTCATGGCCCCTGCTTTCTTGTTATGATCATAGCCAGGACGTTTTTCCCGAGAAACATAAACAAGTAAAGGAAGGCGGATGTCAACTTCAGATAGGTCAATCAGTTTAGTTTCATCAGCAGTTCCATGTAGTGGTTCATCACTTGGAGGTTTAAGCATCACCTGCATATAAGCTGATTATTAGCAAACCTCTAAAAATATCATTCCTTCCCTGCTTACTTCAACATCTGTTTTATTACTTGAAAAAAAAAAGGTCTATAAACATATCTAAGATGCATGAATGCAAACAAACATAAAAACCTACAGCTACATTTTTACAAATGTCAAATTTTCTTTTTTTTTATCTTTTTTTTTTTTGGTTTTTAGCTCTTGGAAAACTCATTACTAATAGAATCAAGAAAAGAACCTGTACAGCCCACCCGGTTGATGCATCCTTTTCAAGAAGGATGAAGAGAATCATAATCACTTGTCGTTTACACTCCAAGTTTATCTCTATGTAAATGAAATTCCATGAACTTTTGTTCTCCCAGCTTTGAGTGAGAGTTGTCTATTTAAAGCTTTTGTGATATAATCTCTTGGCTTTTGTATTGGGACAATGTCTGATATTTCATTTTGCTTTTCGTGATATGTTTCTTATTAAAAATAAAAAATTTTAAAAAAAAATGTTATGTTAACAAATTAAAATGTCAAAACATCATGGACGAGTGACAGGAAATAATCATGGAAAATAATAGTACAATGAGCTGAAATGAGTACCTGTATTATACCAGCGTGATCACCCTTGCTGTGCTCAGTGGAAGGTTGCATCCAAGTTCCAGGCCAGTGGGTTCCATCGGCCATCCATGTTGCTTTAGGGATCTTTACACTCTCCACTGGTTCATCATCGACCACATTTTGCCTCTGACGTTTCATAGCTTTGATTTCCTCCCTTGCATGATAGGCATCAGACCGACGACGAATAGAATCAGGAAGGCCATTTATCCGAACCTTGAACTCATCATACTCACGTTTCACACGTCTACGATCCTTGACAAAATCAGATCGCACTTTATTCTTGAATGGATCTCTCTTCAAACTGAAGTAAGACTCCGGATTTCTAGGTTCAATATCATGTTTTCGACAGAAAGGAACCCATGTGTTCGCAAAACTTGCTGCTTCTGCCATGGCCTCAAAGGTTAGAAGTGCACCTCCATCATCCGATACATAGCAAGCAAGCTTTTCGACAGGATAATCAGCAGCTAAAATTGACAAAATTGTGTTAGCTGTGACAAGAGGGGGCTCTTTTTCTGGGTCTGCAGTAGAAACAAAGACATCTATTCCTGGAAGATCAGATTTTCCAGTAGGATTACTAGGGCTAGGTGTTTCGAACTTATCCTTCAGTACATTAAGATCTGTGGCCCGGTTTACAGGGCAAAGCTTGGGCAACTGATCAAGAAGCCAAGAAAAAGCAAACCATATTTCACAAACAACTGACATTGCCCACAGCCAGTAGGCGTCAGTATTCGGATGACGAATCCTCCAAGCCAAAAATAATCCAAGAACGACCATACGAACAAGAATTAGAAGCCTGTGAAGAAGGGCATTGCAAAACAAAAGTTAATCAGTCATCACTGGAATGGAGTAATGAATATGAAAGTTACAAGATATTACAAATAAGATAGAAAAAAATAAATTACTTGAGGACCAAAAACAAAATTCAAATCATAATGTGAATCAAAACCAAAATGGGCAGTCTAGCCATGGATAACTGACACACAATAAATAATACAGTCTACCATATTGCAATTTTTGCATCCTATGCAACAGAAAATTAGGCGATGGGGAAATGAAGCTACTCGTTACCTAAACTACTGTCACAAGCAATCAGCTGATTATATTAAAACCACGTATAAATTTCCTACCATTTCATATCCTATAGCTTCTTTGATTTCATAATTTGTTCAAAAGTTTTGGCTTCAACTTCAGAATCAAGAGTGAAATTACGTTTTCTGTAAGATATAGAGTGAAAGAGCAAGCAGTAAAGAAACAGACATCATAGTCATACCTATACGGGCTGAGAACAGCAGCACGAATTTTAAGTTTTCGTGTCAATGGCCTCCATGGTTTATTCATAAATTCTTTTGGCTCAACAACCTCATCATTTTTATCATCTTCATTTCCAGTAACCCCATCCTTCGGCCATATAGCATTCCCATACCCATAAGTACCCTTTGTTTCAAAAAGCCACCTATTATGATCAAAATCTCCAACTCCAGTTTGACTCCTCACCATCATGGACTTTGTTGATTTCATTAATGACAATCTTCTTTCACCCTTCGACATTGTGCGTGGAGGAGGAAGTGGCAATGGTCGCCCATGTTCAACAGTTAATTCATCAATATCTGTGTTCTTATATGGCTCCTTGCAACCGGGGCAGATCGCATTCCCCGATTTAACTGCGTCCATATAGCAATCTCGACATATCTTGAAATCACACTCACAGGGGAGAATGTCATTACCACGTTCATCACTCATAACCTTTGCATCACACCCAGGTATTGCACATGAAGATCCTTTCGTCCCAGCCATTTGGGGATGGGTTGCTTCAGATTCAATTACCTTATCCATAAGATGAGCTCGTGTCACACTATTAAATCCCCCTGTAAAGAGAGAATTTGAGACATATTGTTCCTCGACCTTCTGAGAGATCGATGGATCCATAGGTTGGTTGTCTGGTGTTGGTGGTATGTGCACTGTGTAGTTTGTAAAGTCACCACTTCCCAGTTCACTATCAAGATCATCCCTTGAATAGCTAACATACCGACCAGAGGAAGTTCTCCGAGCAAACGTTACAGTCTGAGGCATTGGCTGCTTCTGTGCATCAGACACATCAGAAGTTGATGAAAGATTTGACCGGGTGAGCTTAAATGACTTTGATGCCATAATCAAAACACTAAAAAGGCTTCTTCCCTGAAACTCTGCAAATGAAAAATGCAACAAAGACAAGCCGAATCAAAAATCCATCATCACCATGTGCAAGATCCTATAGCTCAACAATCACAACCACAGACTAATCGCGACTAGTCAAAATCTAAATGAGGACTAAGCTAGCAGCATCACAATAAAAGTAGATCGTCGATCGATCTATGAAAGTTTCTCACGAAAGAAAACAGAAATTCCCACAGAAACCACAAAAGTGCTTTAGACAAAGCTTCCAAGAGCAGAAATGGCCGATTGTCAAACAAATCCACAACCCATCTAGCCTTTAGAAAACGAAAAGGGAATGAAAATGGGAAAAAAAGAAAAAACCCATCAGAGAACTCTTACCCTACACTACATTAACTCAATTTCAGCAGCCAAAAGTTCAAAAAACAAAAACACAAAAGACGGATTCCCACCTTTGACTCTGTCTATTAGCTAGCTGCCGTCCGCCGATGGTGAAGAAATCAAATTCAAACCACTAATCTCTGCTCCAAAATGAAGTAAGAAGAAGAGAGGTCGAAGGAAGATTCAAAGAAAAAGAGGGGGAGAGAGAGAGAGAGAGAGAGAGAGATGAACGGAACTGGGTCATAAGCATGAGGGGCAACACTAATAAATCATGATTACAGCCTACAGATACTTTTGGGATTAATTTAATCCCTGGAAAAGAGATTAACCTTAATGGGTTTTACAGAAATGTAGAGAAAAGTTTGTGGGTTTGAGTTTTGAGCAAGTCGTCGAGCAGAGTAGATGAACAGCCAGCGTTTCTTTACCAGTTCCTGTCGTTATCAGTATCTACCCTTCCGCCATTTGGGCTTACTTCAAAAGAAAAAATATTTGAGCTTTTCAAAAAAAAAAAAAAAAAACACGGATTAATCCGGACAGGATGGAGAAGAATGCGGAGATTATGAGAATTCTTTTTTTTATTTTTGTCAAAAAGTTAAGGGAAAATTACCATTTTGGTCCCTGAGTTTTGAGGGATAGGTGCGTTTGGTCCTGAGTTTTCAAAATAGACCTTTTTAGTCCCTGAGTTTTGAGAAATAGGTTTAAAAGGTCCCTAAGTTTTCAAAATGGACCTTTTTAGTCCCTAAGTTTTGAGAAATAGGTTTTAAAAGTCCCTCATTTTATTTTTTCAGTTCGGTTTGACTTGGTTTGTATGTTTATAGAAATCAAATCCGGTTTGGTTCGATTTGTCGGTTCCATTCAATTTTTTTACACTCCTCATTAAAACATAATATCATCCAAATTCTCACACCCAAATGTTGTTGAACTAAAAAATGACTTAGAAACTTATAATTAAAAAAAAAAGGCAAAATTTGGAAACTAAATTACAAATTTAGCCATTATAAAACAATTACTATTCATAAAACACATATAGTACATTGTTACGTAAATTAAAAAATCATTCAATATTAAAATATAATAAAGTTTAA
Organism: Luffa acutangula; assembly: GCA_036850905.1. NCBI lineage: Eukaryota > Viridiplantae > Streptophyta > Magnoliopsida > Cucurbitales > Cucurbitaceae > Luffa > Luffa acutangula. Next base: position 44,677,017 of record CM072091.1, on the reverse strand, counting down.
TAATTCAATATTAGAATTTGGCTAAGAATTCAAATGGATCTTTAACCAGGATTAAAGTTATGGTAGGAAATTGAGGAGAAAACAAACATAATTTTCAAAAATCAAAAACAAAAAAGTTATCAAAACGGGACCTTAAAAATTAATTTCAAATATATAAAAATATATTCATATATTAATTTTTGAACTAAAAAATATCACAATATCCCATTTTGCTAATGCTTGCAATCCTTTGAAATTCAATTTTTATTTTAATTATAATTTAAAATGAAATGGCAATTATGTTTTTCTACCAATGTAGTTGAATTTGACACTTTCTTTTTTTGTCTGGTTGGTACTAATATTCTAATTAACATTTAACATTCAATCTTTTGATGAATTTAAGTTTTCTTCTTTTTTTTTTTTTTCTCTAAAGGATGGATGTAAGATTTTAAACCAACTAAATTCCAAGATAAAAATAGACTCAATTTTGAAATTGTAGTAATAATTAATTTTTATAATACAACATAATCATCGTTTAGTTCAACAACATGTGTTCGAGCGATTTAAATCTTTAACCTCTTGGTTAAAGTTATATATACCTTAATTAGTCAGAGCTATGACCAAGTTGACAACACGATACATTGTCAATATTGTATTTTTTTAATAAAAAAAATTACAATATTATGAGAATAAGTGAACCACTCGTTATAAGTTTCTAAAAATGAAGGTTAAATAATTAATATCATTTAAAAAATTTAAGTAAGGCGAAATCCATTTTGGTAAATATTCCATGTTTATTATATTTATCAATAATCAATAACTAATTTAAATGTTAAGGTTTAAATTCACTTTTAGTCCCTCAACTTTCATAAAAGTAACAATTTAGTCCTTGAACTTTCATGTGTAACGATTTAGTCCTTGTACTTTTAATTTTGTAACGATTTAGTCCTTGTATTTTCAATTTTATAACAATTTAGTCCATAAACTTTAATAAGTAACAATGTAGTCCCTGTACTTTCAAATTTGTAACGATTTGATCCCTATTGGGAAAAATTAATGTAAACATTTAATGAAATTTCGTACATAGATAGATTAATTAACTAATTTGGGACCCAATATATTTATAAGCTACAAAGTTTAATCACTAAGTAATAAAAATCGACATTTAATTTTGATGAATTTTTTTGTGACAAGGATTAAATTGTTACAAATTTGAAAGAATAGGGACTAAATCGATACAAATTTGAAAGTATAGGGACTCAATTGTTACTTATTAAATTTCAAGGACTAAATTGTTACAAAGTTGAAAGTACAGGGACTAGATCGTTACAAATGAAAGTTCAGGGACTAAATTGTTACTTTTATGAAAGTTTAGGGACCAAAAGTGATTTTTAACCAAATGTTAATATAAATAAATAAAAGGGAAAAATACACTTTTGGTCCCTAAGGTTTGGATTATGTTTCATTTTGGTCCCTGAGTTTTCAAACTCAACATTTTTACCTATGAGGTTTGCATTTCGTTACACTATTGGTCCTTCCATCCAAATTCCCGTTAAATACTAACAGATTGATGACGTGGCATCATTTTTTTAAGGGAAAAATACACTTTTAGTCCCTGAGGTTTGGGTTAGGTTTCATTTTGGTCCCTGAGTTTTCAAACTCAACAATTTAGTCCCTGAGGTTTGGTTTTAGTTTCATTTTAGTCCCTCCATCCATTTTTCCGTTAAAAACTAACGGTTTGCTGGCGTGACACTATTTTTTTTATTAAAAAATTATTTTTGATTTTTTAAAATATAAATATATTAAAATAATAAAAACATTAATTTTTAATATATATATATTTTCTTTTTTCATCTCCCTCTTGCACATACCCACCACCAACCTCTTTCTTCTTCAACACCCTATCACAAACCTACCGCCGGCGATCGACTACCGGCGACCGGTCGACGCCGGCGGTAACTTTTTTTTTTTCGTTTCTTCTCATTTTTCCTTTTCTTTCTCATCTCACTTCACTCTCTCTGCAACTATGTTTGTTGTCCGTTCAGACTTGGTTGTCGCCATCCGTTCAGACTGAAGTTCGCCGTCCATTCGTAGTCTTCCGCCGCCCGTTCACAGTTCTTTCACCACTCGAAGCTTGATGTTCGGCCTTACCCCCCTTCGAGCGGGAAAATCGTGAGCTGCAGGTTCTAGATCTAACGAAATCGCGGGTTGTTGTCGTGGTTCTAGATCTGACGAAATCACGGGTTAGTTGCGGCGGCAAGGGCGTTCTTCAGCAATTTTTGGAACCAACAGCTCGCGGCGGCCAAGGCGTTCTTCAGCAATTGCAGCGGCGGCAAGGGCTTTCTTCAAAATTTGTGGCGGTGAGGTCGTGGTTCCAGATCTGAAGAGAAGAGAAGTGAGAGAGAAAAAAAAAAGTTGCAACGGCCGTATGCGGTGGTAAGCGACTGTTGCAGCTGCAGCTTGAGTGACTGTGAGCATCGGTGGTGGCGGGATTTGCGGCTGCAGCGTGAGCGACTACGGCGATGGGACAATACCCACGAATCTGTGGCTGTGAACGTTGTTAGGGTTGAGGAAAAGGGAAGAAGTAGAAGAAAATGGAGGAGATGGGAAAAGAGAGGGAGGAGAAAAAAAAAAGTCACTGCCACCGCCGGCCGCCGGTGAGTGGTGGTCGCCAGCTGCCGGCCGCCGGCCATGGATGGAAGATTGAAGAAGAAGTAGAAGAAGGAGGATGAGGAAGAAGAAGGTGGAAGAGGTGGAAGAGAGAATAATAAAAAGAAATAAAATAAATTAAAAATATTAATATTTTTTTATTTTAACATATTTTTATTTTTAAAAATTAAAAATTAATTTTTTCAATTAAAATAATAGTGTCACGTCAGCAATCGATTAGATTTAACAGTAAAATGGATGGCAGAGACCAAATTGTTCCTTATCTCAAACCTTAGGGACTAAATTTTTGAGTTTGAAAACTCAGGGACCAAAATGAAACCTAACTCGATTATTTTTTATTTTTTAAAATATAAATATATTAAAATAATAAAAACATTAATTTTTAATATATATATATTTTCTTTTTTCATCTCCCTCTTGCACATACCCACCACCAACCTCTTTCTTCTTCAACACCCTATCACAAACCTACCGCCGGCGATCGACTACCGGCGACCGGTCGTCGCCGGCGGTAACTTTTTTTTTTTCGTTTCTTCTCATTTTTCCTTTTCTTTCTCATCTCACTTCACACTCTCTGCAACTATGTTTGTTGTCCGTTCAGACTTGGTTGTCGCCATCCGTTCAGACTGAAGTTCGCCGTCCATTCGTAGTCTTCCGCCGCCCGTTCACAGTTCTTTCACCACTCGAAGCTTGATGTTCGGCCTCACCCCCCTTCGAGCGGGAAAATCGTGAGCTGCAGGTTCTAGATCTAACGAAATCGCGGGTTGTTGTCGTGGTTCTAGATCTGACGAAATCACGGGTTAGTTGCGGCGGCAAGGGCGTTCTTCAGCAATTTTTGGAACCAACAGCTCGCGGCGGCCAAGGCGTTCTTCAGCAATTGCAGCGGCGGCAAGGGCTTTCTTCAAAATTTGTGGCGGTGAGGTCGTGGTTCCAGATCTGAAGAGAAGAGAAGTGAGAGAGAAAAAAAAAAGTTGCAACGGTCGTATGCGGTGGTAAGCGACTGTTGCAGCTGCAGCTTGAGTGACTGTGAGCGTCGGTGGTGGCGGGATTTGCGGCTGCAGCGTGAGCGACTACGGCGATGGGACAATACCCACGAATCTGTGGTTGTGAACGTTGTTAGGGTTGAGGAAAAGGGAAGAAGTAGAAGAAAATGGAGGAGATGGGAAAAGAGAGGGAGGAGAAAAAAAAAAAAGTCACTGCCACCGCCGGCCGCCGGTGAGTGGTGGTCGCCAGCTGCCGGCCGCCGGCCATGGATGGAAGATTGAAGAAGAAGTAGAAGAAGGAGGATGAGGAAGAAGAAGGTGGAAGAGGTGGAAGAGAGAATAATAAAAAGAAATAAAATAAATTAAAAATATTAATATTTTTTTATTTTAACATATTTTTATTTTTAAAAATTAAAAATTAATTTTTTCAATTAAAATAATAGTGTCACGTCAGCAATCGATTAGATTTAACGGTAAAATGGATGGCAGAGACCAAATTGTTCCTTATCTCAAACCTTAGGGACTAAATTTTTGAGTTTGAAAACTCAGGGACCAAAATGAAACATAACTCGAACCTCAGGGACTAAAAGTGTATTTTTCCCTTTTTTAATTAAAAAACTTATCTTTTTAATTTTAAAAATAAAATATAAATAAATTTAAATTAAAAATATATTTTTTAATGATTTTTTCTCTTCTTCTTCTTTTCCTTCTTCACAACCCTTATCTTCTTCATCTCCATGAACCCTATTCTTCCATAACCCTACCACCCAACCGCCAGCCACCGTTGACCACCGCTCGCCGGTCGGCCGTCGCCAGCGACGGCGGAGACTTTTTTTTTCCTCCCTATTTCTTCTTCCTTCTTCATCTCTCCCCTTTCTTTCACAAGTTAAAAGAAAATAAACGAACTGGAAAAAAGAGTAAAAAAAACCCACTTTCGAATCCAGCGGTTTCCCTTTCGAATCCGCCACTCCTCTCCCTGATCTGGCGAACGCTCGTTTGCACAACGCTCCTCCCTCGATTTCCCTTTCGAATCCGGCGCCGCTGCCGCTCCTCGTTTGCACAGATCCATAAATCTGGCGACTCTCTCTCCATCGTTTGAAACTCTTTCTCCCTCTCTCTCCCTCGTTTGCACAACGCTCGTCGCCGCTCCTCTCTCTCTAACCCAGATCTGACGATTTTTCCTTCGAATCTAACGGCTGCACGAGGACTGGGGAAACGAATCCAGCGACGGTACGAAGATCTGGCGATTTCTCGCAACTTTCCCTCCCTCGTTTGGGCGAAACGAAAGGTTGGACGAAGGTCCATCCTCGTGAGTCGAGAATGAAGGCAGAAGGCGAGACAATGTCGTGGCTTGCGGCGGTGGGTTCGAAGGAAGAGCCATAGGTGCGAAAAATTGATAGATCTAGGGAGCGGCGACGGCGGCGGGTTCGAAGGGGGAAGGGAGATCTGAAGAGAAGAAGAGAGAGGAAGAAGTAAAAAAAAGGCCGGCGAGTGGCTGTCGCCGGCGACCGACAACTGTTGTAGGTGGTGGTGGTGGGGAGAGAGAAGAAGAATTGAGAGGGAGAAATAAATATTAAAAAATGTTATTTTAATATAATTTTATTTTAAATATTATTTTAATATACTTTATTTTAAAAATTAAAAAAATATTTTTTTTAATAAAAAATAGTGTCCACATCATCCTACCGTTAGTACTTTACGGAAATTTGGATGGAAGGACAAATAGTGTAACGAAATGCAAACCTCAAAGGTAAAAATGTTGAGTTTGAAAACTTAGGAACCAAAATGAAACCTAATCCAAACCTCAGTTTATTTTTCCCATAAATTATTTAATTAATTTAAAAAAAAAAAAAAAAAAAAAAAAAAAAAAAAAACTCTGAACTTTTTTTTCTTCTTGTTTACGCGAGCATCTTTCATCCGGCTGCAGCCTCCGTCGTAGCAACTTTGCACTGATTTTTTACTCCTTCTTTGAGGTATTCTCTCAATCTCCATCTCAATTGAAAAACAAAAAGGTTAAAAATCACTTTTGGTAACAATTTATATGCTCTTCGCATGTTGGGTTTCTTGATTTGAATCTCTATTTCTTTATCAATTTAATTCATATCGTATACGTTTTTGTAGCTCTTCCGGTATAGAATCGCACCGATTCTTCGAATTTGGATACGAAACCCCTATATTCTGATTGAAACGGTATAACCGCTGGTGGTTTTGGTAAGATAATCGGTTGAATCGGAATCTCAAACATTCGCATCCATTTTCTTTTCTCTGACACGAAATCGATGCAATGATTGTGTGGATTCTGAAGATGAGTCTGGGTTTTCCTCTTGTTGCAGGTTGCTGGGGATTTCAGAAGTGAATATGCATCCTCCTCTAACTTTGCATAAGCACCCGATGTGTGCTGAAGTGAGTTCGAAGTTGTGCTATGTTGATATATATATAGTTGAATTCCTCTAGATGGTTGGGTTGGCCTTCATTTTACTTTTGAATTTTTCGATTATGAATTAATTATGTTGTATTTTTGCAAGAAAGAAGAAGAAAATCTTAGCTTGAACTCCAGTTTACCCTCTTGCACTCGTACACCCATTTTAATGTTGTTTTCAAGTCAACTCAATTCAATCAAGGGTAGAATAATTGACAATCTAATTCAGTTTTATACCGATGGAATTCAAATGATGAGCTCTGGAGATATAACTAGTTGAGCTGTGTTATACTGGTGGTTCAGTGCAGTGAACTATTGCTATGAAATTGCTATAGGAACTAAAATTTATTTACTAACTAGCAAGAGAATCTCTATAGATTTCCTTGTGGTCATTGGTAAAATAAATTCAAATTCCATAGTGGCCACCTCCTTATGTTATTAAAGTCCTTCGAGTTGCTTAACAGGCAAATGCTATAGAGTTGGAGTTAGGTTGTAAGCTAAACTAAACACTTGCAGTTTAAGGGGAAAAAAGGGTGATAGAATCTTCTCGTAGTTTACTAAAGCTCCAAATTCCCTACTATTATGTGGTTTTGTTATTGGAAACTATTTTCTAAAAACTATCATTGTCCTTGCTCTTCTATTCCATGGCTTGTACAGATTATCGAGGAGTTTCAGAAGTGCCATCTGGACCATCCTGTTGCAAAATTTTTTGGTCAATGCACAGATCTCAAAATTAAGCTTGATCGATGTTTCAGGCAGGAAGTGAGTTTTGTGCTTCCACATTCTAGTTTTATTGAACTTGACCTGCTTCTTTTTTGCCATCTCAAATGACACTTTCTATTTTTGTTCACAGAAAGCTCTGAAGCGGAAGGCAAACTTTGAGCAGAGTAAAAAAATGAAGGAAAGGCTAGATGCTTTAAGAAAGGAAAACGCTTTATGAAGTAGCTAGGATATGGCTTTCATGGAAAATGTTTCAAGAGGAAACATTTAACTGATCAGACATCGAGATTGGGAAGACATGTAAATTCATTACATCAAACAAGAAATTTGTTGCCAGTTCCAATGGTTGGAGACTTGAATGACTCCAGAGTGTGGAAGAGATAGAGATTGTAGTGCCAACACCAAACTTGTAGATTGTGAAGATGATGATGTCGAGCAAAACTGCATTTTGGGTTTGGAAATTCAATATTTATGAGGCTATTTAGATAGGAATATACTTTGTATGCTTGAAAACTGGCCATAATCTTAATAATGTTTAGTTGACAAAATTGCTGATTTTTGGCTATAATCGTGATGAGCCGAATGGGAAAGATTGCTCCATCTTTCATACTTTTCAAGAATCTGCTGAGAATCTTTTCTATTAGCAAAATGTGTTGTTTTCTTCGGGGAGTGTACAATTGTCCATTGGAAATGACCCAAAAAAGTTTTGGGTAATAGAAGATGGTCCCCTTTCTGAAAACTAGTTTTTATGCTTCTCGATCACGATCCTGACCAAGAAAAAGTCCTAAAGAAAAAAATTTCAGTAAAGTTGTTTCTCGATCACTTTTTTTTGTCAGTATTGTGATCAAGAAGGGTCATAAAAAGTGAACTTTCAAGTTTCTTGGTCACAATCTTGGCTATGAAGAAGGAATGGGGTCATCCTATTTGGGGACAGTTTTCTATAATCGAAAATATTTTGGGTCATTTTTAACAATTACTCATAAAAAATTATAAGGATTTGAGTATAGAATGTTCAAGCTAGGTTTTCATTTTTCAAGATTTTCAATATATAATATAAGGTTAACATTCTAGCCTCGGTTTTTTTTTTTTTTTTTTTTTTTTTTTTTTTTTTTTTGACAATATGTGGGATGGAGGATTCAAACCACAGATCTCCTGGTTATCAATACAACTTTATGCCAGTCGAGTTATGCTCTTGTTGGCATTTTAGTCTCAGATACTGTTCATTTCAGATAGGTTGGTTAGATCTTCCAAAAGTTCTTTGCTACATTATACCTATAATAAAAGATTTCTTGCCATCATCAGATTATGTAATATATGTAATATTCTTTTGTACATGAGGTTTACAAATGATGAACGTTCAAAATGTGTAAAACACATTTTCATCTCCTCACATTCAACATAGCTGACAGTCTTGTAAACCCTAGGCAATGTTTGACAGAGACCAAATATGATTCTCATATTTCACATGAAATGATTTGTTTCTGATAAAAAAAAGAGCTTCCATTGAAAGCACTAAGCAACAAGTGTTTCTGCACTACCATATACAATTCTAACTGTACAGTAGTTTTGCATCATCCAGGCATCGAGTTGATACAAAAATATGTTACTAATCCAAAATCTATTCAGGCAAAAATAGTTTACTAAACCAAAATCTATTCAGGGAAAAGCAACCGAATGGCATCGCTTAAAAGGATGGCCTCTTGTGAGCTCTGACCACTCTTCCAAACTTTACATTTCAACTCAAATGTGCTGCTGTCCCTCCATTGCTTCAGTAACGACATTGGCAACGGTCCCCTTGTCTCACCTTGAGGGCTTGCACAATACCACATGGAGATATTTGGATTCTCCAAATTCTGCTTTTTATATTCAACTCTCAAATCCTCGTCGTCACTTAGCTCGATCAACTGAACTTCAGAAGCACTTTCGCTTTTTAACTCTGATTCTTGAATACTGATAGGCTCACATTGCATATTGATGCTGGAAAGAAATGTCATGGAACATGCACGCTCCTTTGGCGGAATGGATTGATGCTGCTCTTTAAGAGGTTGAAATTCTGCAGCTGGGATACAAGGTTTTTTAGCAAAATCTTTACAAGTAGGTACCTCAAAGTGTTGCTGCTTCTCTGAGATAGTGGGTATGCCAATCAAGGGTTCTTCTACCTCAGCAGCTGAGGATCAAGTCAGAACATAAAACATAGTTTGTTACATTTACTGCTTCAAAAAGGTTGAGCTAAAATGTTTTTTTTCTTTTGAGAAGAAACAGAGAACTTCATTCACAAAAGTCACAACAAAATATATCCGAATGACAAGGGACAAGGCATCCCTTTCCAGAAGGAGCAATGAAGGATAACCATGGCAGCAGAATAATTACAAAAATTTCTATCAAGGGCACCCCAATTAGAGCCCGATTGCTGTACAGCATCACAAAAAATATGTTGATGTTTGATGCTAATTAGAAAACAAGAATTTGATGTCAAAGGGAATCTACTCTTGTTCTCAAACGCATGCTGCAAAGTTCAATGAATTAAAAATATTTCTAAAATCACTGAAGTTCTTACATTGAACTAATTACTAAATATTGGAGGCTGTTAAAGTAAAAATTAGATAAATAGCATTCAACAAACTAAAGTGAACAAACTAAATTCAATGGATCAATGGATTTTAAATTCAATACAGCAACTAGGATAGAAGAGACATCCAATAGTGAGAACTTTTTGAAAGGTAAAAGAGAACATCTGAACATCATTCAAAAAATTATAAGCAAAGAGCAAGCTGGACCCCCCAAAAAAAACACGTAACTATGACAAAGATCACTAACCTGTGGCAACTTTTCTGTCGTCTCTCCCATCAAACAACATATAATTTTCTTGTTCATCCTTCTTTAGTAAATCATCAAATGTAGGTTCAGGAATATCTGCTATCACTTCTGGAAGCTCATGGATCAACCGCACTTGTTCTGATGGTTTTTGAAGTAGAAGTCTTTTTTCCATGTACTCAAACAATGTATATACAAAGCAAAGGTTAAGGCAACTTATTTTTATCCTTGTTTAGAAAGAACAAGTGCCGGCTTGGTCAGATCCACATGAAATTTCCCAACAGCATAAAATGGACAGAAACAGAAAAATAAAGTAGATGATTAGGCAAAACCATGCTCATATTACAGTTTTAATATTATTAATGTTATTGTTATCATTTTAACTACGAAACACAACTTTATAGCCAAAATATATAAATATAAGAATGTTTTGAACTGAAGAAGATAAGGTATACTCAATAGACAAGGATATTATTGTTAGTATCCAAAATCCTAGGTGATTCCAACTCATGGATCTACGATGTTAGATATTTCCTTGTCCTGTTCCTGTGTAGAGGTTATAACGATTATCCCCTCATCCCAATTGTACATCTTTCTTTCTTTTCTGTCCTTTTTAAGTGTTTATGTATCAAATGACGACTACGTATACAATGACTGCTAAGTCCAATGAGGAAAAGGGTAAACTGATGCATTTTGATTGTTATCCTTAATGTAAAGAACCATAGAAAATTGAAATGGCACCAATTAGAAAGTAGACTTGAACTTTATATTTCTACTAAAATAAGTCATCGACTTAATTTTAGCCACTCCAAAATGACATATATCATATAAAGTGAATCCAAATAGGATATTCTCTTCTCCATCCCTTCTCATTCGCATGATCAATACACGTTTGCAATCTAGCCAGCTCCTTTGTAATCCACTGTCAGTAAAAGAAATACAAGCAACTTGAATATCTTTGGAGTTGAAAATTTTTATTTTCTCTAAATTTAATTGCAATTACCCTACATGTTTTGTGATATCCTCATGCAGACTTTTTGCCTTCTCGTAAAGCTCCACCTAAGGAAGGAAAAAAGATATATATTTAAGGATATAAGTAAAAAGTGTGCATTTGGAATAATGCCTCTGACAGTAGCAAGAAAATAAATCCTTCAAGAAAGATGTAGGTTTCAGCGGTACAGGAATAATAAACTATAAGATAGGTATGACATTAAGAGAGGCATGCAGATTCAAATACAGCACCACTACTTACGGGTTTGGATCATTATACCATTGTTAGCTCACCATTGTAAAAAGCCAAACAAATAAAATTAGGTAAAACTAAGTGTCAGACGTTTTCTAGATCCAATCGTTGCATAAACTTATAGAAAATTGATATACTGTAAAAAAATGTACTTAACACATATATGAGGTAACAGACAAAATATTCGAAGGGGCACAGGAACTTCTCAAACTCGTCTCATTGTGTGAACTTCCGAAATACACCACTATAAACTTTCTTGAAAGATAATGATTTTTGGCAAATAGACATCTAAAACATGGAAATTAAACATGTGTCGTGAAGATTTTGGAGGAGTACATAAAGGATATTCCAGATTCCTTTCAATAGTTACTCAGCACGAATTTATTGTTAATAAGAGACTGTAAGTCAAAAGGCTTAAAGGTTTTAGAATTTACATTTGTCACCAAATTTGAATCCAGAGAATTAATTGCACAGGTTCTCAAAATACTTGGTTGTTAAGATCTTTATTTTTAAAAAGTGAATATATTTGTCAAAACAGTGCGAAATGAAGATTATTTGACATACACGGATATCCTTGTCAATAATTATTAAGAGAATATGGCATCGGCGATCTGAGGAAAAAATTTAGATAGAATAGGACACTGTGATGATTACTTTTGGTATTTGGTCATTCATAAGAATCGTTTCTCACCATCAGCCACCTGGCAAGAACCTTCATGAAGCTATTATTATAATAGTCCATGACTCCATGAAAAACAGTGACTTGTTCAACCGAGAATTTATTCTCTCATGAACAGAAAGCCATCGCAAAAGTTTTTCTGTTAAATAATTCTCTACTAGTTCAAGCATGCTTCAAAATGTCTACAGGCTTACCACGGTGGGCTTCTTGAGGAGGCCATTTCTCACTCTCTGGCGCAAATCCTCGCATTCTTCCTGCAATACTAGACACTTGGTCAAAATTTCCCCAGATTATCTATATTTCAATATGAGTAAGGTGGATCACTAAGAGAACATCAAGTAGAGGCTTCTTTTGCAATCAGAACGTTAAAAAAGGAGGAAATTTCTCCCTGCAGAGAAAACCCTTGCAATACAACTTCAGTATAACTGTTTGATTCCGTGATGCTACCCAATTCAATAGATCACAACTTTACCTAGGTATGGTGATTGGCATTCAATAAATGGTTTTAGATTCTGATTAATGATTTGTAAGAACAAAGAAGTGGCGAGAATTTATTGCCAGCTGTTGCACAAATTAAAGAAACTTGTTATTTTATCTCGAGAAACTTCAGAGTTCAGAGTAAACACCATGAGATTTGTTAAAAATAGGAAAAGGTCATCCCTTCTTATCCAGGGATCATAAATCAAGATCTTCAACCATGATGAGCAACTCAACTTCAATAGTTCCGTCCCAAAACAAAATATTAGAGGCAATGCTAAAATTTCAAATTTTAAAGGTCACTAGAAAAACTCCTATACCTCAAAATTATCTTCTAAATAAAACATAGTGGAAACTGAAAATTTCTCGTAACAGTGGGATTTGATTTTTCTTAACAGACAATACAAATTAAATAAAGATGTATTTGCTACCTCAGAGAAGTCATCATCTGATAACTTGTAGATCGGTATATAGTCTAGCCTATTGGTAACTTGCAGGAGAATTGCCTGTCTTCCAGTTTTGCTTGAATCTATCCTTATGCCTGCGATGGTGCAGAAAAAGGTTTAGAGCAGAGCACAATAATTTTTAAATCACCAGTAGCATTTTAATATGTAATTACCAAAGATCAATCTGTTCCAGCGAAAGAAGGGTACGGCAGAACACATTTCCAAAAGTAAATAAGTTGCATGGGAATAATTTTGAAAAGATCATTTCGTTATTCTCGCCAAAAGTAAAGATTAAGTTTTTCCTGTAGGGAAAAGAAAAGAAGAATTAAAATGAAGGTTCATTGCACTAAGAGCTGGGCCTTCATCTTAAAATGCTTCACTTAGTGCCTTCAAACTGAAAAAAATAAATAAAAATCTAAAGCGCCAGCTTGATTTACTTGATTTATCAAATTTTGTTTACTTGGTGTAGTCATTATCTGTGAAAATTTAATTATAAGTTCCATGACGAGCCAACTTTAGCATGAAAGGACAAAGCTATTCTATTATTTAACCAAATTCATTTCACCATAGAAGAAGTTATATAAAAATTAATAATTTCAAACAATAAACTAAGTACTAATGTTTCCAATTGATGGCTATTGCTTCTGTTTACAGGCATTTTCTCCACCTTTCTTTCCATCACTTTCTCCCCTCCACCTCGCCCTCTCTTACACTTTTTCCCTCTCCACCTCTCTTTCCATCAGATTTTCTCTCCATCTCACTCCCTCTCTGTTCCTCTCAGGCTTAAGTCCAATTAGCCAATCTATATAAGCCATTTGCATGGTCATTCAAGTTGCATGTGAGTTGTGAGCTCGAGCTCAAGCCTAAGCCAACAAAAGGTAAAGGGAGTGTTGTCCATGTGGTTAGTTAGGCAAATGTTCGAGATGCCAGATGCCAGCAAGCATGCAAGATCAACGGGCTCAATTACAAGAACAAACCTTGCCTTTTAGTCTCACAGATTTGAATCTCCTGAAAAGAGTGGCAAGGTTGAAACTGGAACCATGGAACCACACGCTCCGAGATAGTGGGATTGTGACACATGGGGCTTAGACCTTGTGATTTAGACAAGGGATCTAGGGCAAGAGATGTCTATCTCTTTAAACAAAATCTTCATTTGTTAAATTGTTCTATGTTACATTGTTCACAATACTATATCTTTCATATATTAAAAAATTGTTAAATCTATATTGTGTCTCACTCACTAAATCATGCTAGGACTTGTGCAGGCTGCACTTCAGAAAAGACAGATGAAAAGACCTTTGACAGAGAAGTGAATGAGAAAACTTCTACGGTCCAACCTACTTGGATATCAAAATTCCCTGACTGTAAATATTAGAAATGAAAATGCCAGTCCTTTTTTATAATCAAAGAAATGAGAGATTTTTAAATGAACAAATAAATCGTTAGCTTTGTACATTAGAATATTACAAAAAGCCATGAAAAAAGGCAGCATATCATAGAAGTAGATACTTCTCCTGCGGTGGATAAATTGGACAAAATATTGTTTCAAATATTGAGCTGATATATTTTCTAAAATATAATCACTAACGACTAATCTAAGCAACCTATATAGTTAATTACCTGCAACTTGTAGCAACTGGTAAGAATTTTTCTGCGAATAGTCATTGGGATCAGATTTAGCTCGTATAAAACTTCCAATCATTTTTCCTTCAAAACATTCAGGGCTTTCAAGAAGCTTCTCCACTAGACTTCTTTGCAGAAAGACCAGTTTGATGTTTGCTGCAATAATAGCAGCAGAATAATTATGTGACACATCTGAAGGTTTCTGTTCAGCAAGGTTTCTATCTAAGACCAACTTCCTTGGCTTTTTACAGGCCATTGAAGAATTATCATCTTTCTCTTCTATACTACTCATGCTCTCATCCTCTGATGATTCCTCCATGTTTTCAGCAAAATGAGCAGTTAGGTGCTTGTGTAGACTCTTAACATTCATTAATTTCCTTCCAAAAACAGCATATAGCTTAGCATCACAAATAACCGTCTTCTTTTTCTGAGGATGGAAAAGCTTGTTTTCTTTACAATAGGCTGTAATTATAGAAGCCACATCATGCTGTGATAACTTTTTGCTTGTATCTTTGCCTATTTCTGAAAGAAAGTCTATAACTGGTTTTGACCCCCATCCAATGAACTCTTTGTTATTTGACTTCATCTTTTTTCTCATTGTGCCTAGCTTCTCCTTGCTTCTTTTGCATTTTCTTACTAGCTTATGCCCTTCTTCTGTATCCACCAACTCTTCATAGTCTGACGATATTTCATATTCATCAGTGTCTTCTTCTGACTCCTCAATTTCATTTCTACAATTCCTTCCCTTCTTCAATAAGTTACTTGCAGTATGGACATGTTCTGCTGTCAAACCCTCTTTTTTCTTCATCAGTTCCCAGTATTCCTTGAATAGAAATTCATAAGTATCACGATCATTAAAGTCAACCTTTGTCTGCAAATCAGCAAGCATAGAGGTAAGGCATAAGAAAATCAAAAGGAAGCAATAGTGTTTGATTGACCAGGCCAGAGATATTAACTGCTTGCACACAGAAGACAGTCGTTAGGGAGAAAAAAAAAGGAAATTTCAAAATTTAAAACGTATAAGGTTTGTTTGGAAACCAATTTTGCAGTAATGCCATTTTATGTAAATGGAAAGATGAACAACATTAATCTCTCTCTCCCCCCTTTTTGGTTTGTGGAGTTTTGTGTCAAAAGTCAAAACCTTGCAAGGAAGTTGGTCTGAGTATTATAAATTCAGGGTGCAGAAATATTACCCTCAGGCCTCGTGGCATCAAGTGTTTGCAAGTATGGGATTCACCTTTTCTAAAACATGAAAGTTGAAGATCCCTCATCTCGAGAGAAATACCATATGTTGTGGCAATCTGGTTTTTTGCAGCTCTGTGGCATATTTGATTGGAAGAAATAGAACATATCTCAACTTACCGTCGTGGGAAGAGGTGTGGGGTTTGGCACTTTTTAACATCTTCCTTTGGGATCATACTTTGAAACTCTTATGTAATTACCATTTTTTTAAAATCACCAACAGCTGGGGTTCCTTCTTTTTCAATTCTCGTTGTCTTTTACCTTCCCTTTGTTGGTTAGGGTCTTTCTTTTTGCTGGTTTCTTTTTGTACTTTCATTAATGAAAGTAGGTTTTTTATTAAAAAATTAATTGTATGAGACTATTGCATGTGCTAAAGACGGCAATATGGATGAGGGTCTCTTGTGATGCTGTTTGGGGTCACGGAACTTTCAACCTTCCAAAGTCTAATGAATGAGACGTTGAAGACCTATCTCTGCATATTTGTCCTGGTTGTCTTTGTCTAATTTTCAGTCCATTCATGAAGGAGCGTTTGCAGCACTTGACTATTATTCTCAAAGTATTATAGCCACATCATCTGTACATAAAAAAGTGCAATTTGGGCAAAAGTTTTGAATATCTAGCATAGGGTATCCGCTGGGAGGTGGTGCAAGCTGGGCGTACAAGGATAACCTGGCCAATCCCTTAAATGCTTTTTGGCTCACAGTTTGAATAAGCCCGGAAGTATAAAGTTCAGAGTAGGAAAGCTTAGGTTTTCATAATTTGTGCTTGAATTACAAAAAGGAATGGAACATAGAAATCTAAATTTGGGCCACCTATGTTTAATTAATGGGTTTATGATTTGTAAAAATTAGTGTGTACCCATTGCCATTGCATATTTCGGGCTATATGGAAATCAAAAGGTCCTGAGAGAATCAACATTCTTCTATGGATTTTATTAAATGGCAGCTTAAATACTTCTGAGATCCTTCAAAGGAAGCTCCCTTCTTTTGCTCGTATGCCCTCAGTTTGTCCCCTTTGAGAATGGGGATTATCTCCATCATTTATTCTTTGGCTGTGCATATTCGCAAAAGTGTTGGCACAAGCTTTTCTCATTATTTAAAGTATCATGGGTGCTCTCCTTCAAGTTGAAGGATAATCTTCATCAGCTTATCCTTGGGCTTTCTTCTTTGTCTTCAAAGTTTCACTTATTATGGATAAATGCGATTAAAGCTCTTCTCTTGGAATTATGGATGGAAAGGGATTTGAGAATCTTTGAGAATAAGCATCTTCCTTGGTTTGATAGATTTGATTATGCAAGATTGAAAGCTTTCTCAAGGTATTCACTCTCTAAGTCTTATGCTGATTTTTCTTTGTCAGATATTTTTCTGAATTGGGATGCATTTATATTCCTATGTAATTATTTTGTTTTTATTTTTTACTCCTTGTTGAGCATCAGTCTCTTTTCATTTCTTCAATGAAATGTTTTGTTTCTTGTTCAAAAAAATTAGTATGTCCTGTAAAAGGTGGAAATCATAAGTTTGGGATTATGTAACATGAATTTATATAGCCTATGGGAAAAGTAAACCCATAACCTAGGATAAGCAAAGCTAGATACCAAATATAGGCTCAACTTATTATCTTGGGACATACAAGTCCAACTCATGAGCCAAACACTCCCTTTAAGGAGCTATTTGCAGTCTTAAATTTATCTGGATATTAAAGAAAGTTCATGAAGGAATACAATACACTGAGCAGTACACATTGCAGAGCAGTACACTGAGCAAGTAAAGAAGGATTGATTCGGAAGGAAACTGAAGGCCAAAAATCCATCCACTTGATTGTGTTAATCTCACTCTACCATCTATATATATGATCAAGCTCCAACGTAAAACTCTTACTTTCAACTAAATAAGAAGAAACAGAATCTGAAGACAGATATGGCTAAAGAAATAATCGCTTGAGCAAGTCCATAGCATTTTTTTTAGAGAAGAAACAGAGAACTTTCATTCAAGAATGCCATAACAAAATACAACCAAAGGACAAGGGATAAGGCATCCCTTTCCAAGAGAAACTACACAAAAGACTTCCATTGAAGCATAATCATGGCAGGCGAATAATTACAAAAAATTGCTTGAGCAAGTCCATAGCATAAGAATGAAGAAAGGAGAGAAGAGATAACGCAAAACTCTAAGGTGCCAAATATATGTTCATTTAAGAAGAAAAAAAAAACAAAAAAAAAAACTTCAGAAAATTAAGTACCTTGCTAATCATAATTTTTCTTCCACTTCTCCTCCCACTACCAAGAAAAACAATGGAAAAAGAAATTTCATTTAAGTCAATTATAATTTTGAAGCACATAATATACAACCCATTTTCATCCCGAAATTCTTGGGTTGAAAAGATTGTCTCAAGTAAGAAGTCATTTTAAGTTATTTTCTTTTTTCATTAAAAAAAAAAAAAAAAAAAAAAAAAACCCTAATATAGGAATATGAAAAATACTCAAGTATGAAAGAGTGAGAAATCCTCTTAAAAAGACAATAAAAAAAAATTACAAGAAGTTTGACGTTTTAGGGTGGATGGAAGCATAAGTAACAAAATCTGAAGAAGTTACATTTATTATCAGCAAGTAGGGAAAAAATCTATTACAAAGATCTTTCTGATCTTCAGATTGATCCTCAAGGCTACACTTCTTCCCCACTAACCAGATAACTCAATGAAGAGCTGAATTCACATATTTCCATTAATGAATTTAAGAATTATTTTATTGATTGAAATTTTTGATAAATTGTCTTGAAATATTTTTTCCCTTCCAGATTAGATTAGATTATTCGGCTGAACTTTACATATGGGTATTCTTACCAGTATGGTTCTTTAAGAAATATTTTTATTTTATAAGAGTTCTTCAAGTATAATTATAATACATTTCTTCCATTTGTCTTGTTGGTTGGAATAAATGAAGAACATGACAAAGCCAAAAAGGAGAGAGAGGTTTGTTCTGGATATTTGGCGTGTGCAGAGTAGGGCTAAACAATCATAAAGAGGACAAGTGAGCATACCCCATCAGTGTCAACATCTTTACCATCTTCTATAAGTAACGTGAGCTTCAAACAGTGATTGCAGAATCCTCTACTGCCTCGAACACGCACAAACTCGGCATTAAAAATGCAGCGACCACATACAGCTTGTGGGCAGCCAACACAACGGAACTTTGAGGTTTTATGGCAGAGGAAGCACGAATGCCAGTCTGATACATAACATAATCATCATTTGAGGAAACTGAAAAATATATAAATGGCACAGGCAGACAAAAAAAGACTGCTAGATATAGCAAAAAAAAAATCAACAGACAAAAAGTAAGCTTATACTTCCCAGTTCCCAGTTAGTTCTATGAACTGATCTTATTGAGGCCTCCGTGTGTATGTACTATGTAGAAGACATGGGATGGCATATAACAGGCAAGGCAGCAAGTAGGTTTGTGGAATAACACATAATCGTTAATAAACCTTTTCCTTAACAAGAAAGACAGCGTAGTAGAAGAGTCAGAGAAATATTCAGATAGCACAATATGACTAATGCTTCACTTGCATCCACATGTTATAGATCTCTTAATTTCATAAATTTGTAGTAGTCAATGACAGACCCCAACATGTCCAGGAACCACATTATACCAAGCTCATTCAGTACTTTCTCTAGAAGTCACGAAACTTGAAATGGGGGAGACTTGAAACTCAGAAGATAATAGTGGATTCATAAACTTCTTATTCCCGTCCTTGTGAAAAGATATAACTTGTATTAAGAAGATATCATTAACTGAGTAACTAGCAACTTTTAAATTAAAACAGACTAAAATTCACACATGATTCAGAGATCACTCTTAAAATCATAATCGTGTTCAGCATCTTACCACAAGTCCAACGATCTTCAGACTCCACAAAAGAATCTTCCCTTCCAACACATTCAGGGTGATACGCTTTAAGGCAATTTCTGAAATCAAGATATAAACAATTAAAAGCCTATCTTTATAATAAAAAATGAAAATCCAAGATCGGAGAGATATCCATCTGGACAAACAGGGATATATAAGAGTGTCCAAATTCCTTTTAATTATTTTTTAAAAAAAGAAAAAAGATGAAACCCTAAAGAAAAAAATCCACTCCATCACATCTTCACACAATCTAGCCAGAACAGAATGGTCCTGTCGTAATTTTAACTTTTAATAACAGTGTCTCAATACATCACCATGTACGGTACATGCAAACAAAATCCTAACCAATATGCTAACAAAAATATGTTTTCAGCATCCATACATGTTGACTCATGAATATTCATAAACTGACAGTGTTCATGTGGGGCTTTTTTTTTTTTTTAGAGAGAGAGAGAGAGAGATAGAAACAACTTTCCTTGAACCAATGAAAGGATGCAAAAAGGAACAGAAACGTCTCCGGACATAATGTGGATTGAGATACTCAAACTTGGTAGAGAATTCTATAAATTTTCACTTTCACACACTAAATAACAAACCCTGATCATCATACTAAAAGCTTCGCCGTGTGCATTTTTCCCAAAATAATTTTAGGAGAAACTTCCGCTGAAAATTACAATGTGGAAACAAGTGGCCAAAAATCGAACTACTAAGAACCTAATTCTAACAGGATCGTGCGAGGAAAAAGGAGAAAAGGAACGAACAAACAAATGTTCAATTCCATTTTCCACTTCATTCTTCGCTATTCGCTCGATTTTCCATGCATGAACCTCCTCTCTAAACATAAACATCATAATGTTATTCCTTGCATAATGATTCTCATTCCTCCTAAGAAAATCCTTGCATGAACAGAACAACGAATGGGGCATTCTCAATTGTAATGAAACGAACTCACTTGAAGTCGCAGAATCTGAGGAGTCCTCCATCTTTACAGGTGAAGCAAAAATCCTCTCCGATTTCTTCTTTCGTTTTGCATTTCTTCTTCCCCATTTGCGGAAATTGAAGCTTGAAATCACTGAAGTGTTCTACAGTGAGAGCAAAGGATCAGGAATGTCCCTTTATCAAATGATGATTAGTTCTAAGCCATTTTGCAAAGCAATGATTAAGCCTTAAAATAATAACACCTTTTTTTTTTTTCTTCTTCTTTTAAAGTGAACATATC
Organism: Luffa acutangula; assembly: GCA_036850905.1. Classification (NCBI taxonomy): domain Eukaryota; kingdom Viridiplantae; phylum Streptophyta; class Magnoliopsida; order Cucurbitales; family Cucurbitaceae; genus Luffa; species Luffa acutangula. The sequence continues at coordinate 44,656,599 of CM072091.1, read as the reverse complement.
GCTTTTATTATTTAAATATGTACTCTTTTTTTTATTATTATTATTGTTTTTATTATTCTTTTATACTTTTATTATAGGTTAAAAATCACTTTTGGTCCCTAAACTCTCATGAAAGTAACAATTTGGTCCCTAAACTTTGATTTGTTACGATTTAGTCCCTATACTTTTAATTTTGTAACAATTTAGTCCCTAAACTTTAATAAGTAACAATTTAGTCCCTAAACTTTAATAAGTAACAATTTAGTCCCCATACTTTCAAATTTGTAACAATTTAGTCTCTAAACTTTCAAATTTGTAACAATGTAATACTTGTTGCAAAAAAAAAATCATCAAAATTAAATGTCAATTTTTATTATTTAATGATTAAATTTTGTAGCTTATTAACATATTGGGTCCCAAATTAGTTTATTGATCTATCTTGGTAAAAAATTTCATTAAATCTTTACATTAATTTTTCACGATAGGGACCAAATCGTTACAAATTTGAAAAGTAGAGGGACTAAATTGTTACTTATTAAAGTTCATGAACTAAATTGTTACAAAATTGAAAGTACAGGGACTAAATTGTTACAAAATTGAAAGTATAGGGACTAAATCGTTACAAATCAAAGTTCAGGAACTAAAATGTTACTTTCATAAAAGTTTGGGGACTAAAAGTGATTTTTAACCTTTATTATAATTATAATGTTTTGAATTTTGAATTTCTATTTTGACCCTAAATTGTATACTTTTTTTGTATTTTAGTACTTGAATTTTTATATTTTATATTTTAGCCTATAAGTCTACCTAAAAGATGCTACCTATTTTAGTCTTTACATTTAGAAAAAAAAAAAAATTGTTTTATAAAAATCTAGATAAATTTAGAAACTCAAGACCTAACCTATACCTTGCTTTATTCAGGTATTTGATGTGCTTAATTAACAAATTATATGTTTATGTCATTATTTTTAAATTATTTATTAAAAGTTAATTGTATTTTTTTAATATATTGTCCCCTTTTTGCATTCTAGGATTAAAAATATATGTTAGGATCAGCATAACTATCCTCGACTAAAAGGTTTGAGTCATTCGCCACATATTGTTAAAAAAAAATAAATATATATATTATTTAAATATCATTTTGATCTTAAATGTGTAGCTTTTGTACTTTTGCTTTTTTTTAAAAAAAAAAATATAGTTTTTAAATGGTCTATTTTAGTGAAGGAATGTCTAAAAAAAAGTTCTAAAGATCAAAATGTACCAAAGCTAAAAGTCCGCTGACCAAACTATAATATTTAAAATAGTAATTAAAAAAAAAAACATGTGGTTTTCCCAAATGTAACCAGCAGTTTTTTTTTTTTTTTTTTAATGGAATCAAAATGTTATTTTCTTATATTTCTTAGTTCAAATCATAAAGGAAAGTGAATATTTGAAGTTGTGATTTTTTACATTCCACTTAGTTTCTACATTTTTTTCTCTCAAATATAAAGATCTCTTCTTAAATATTTTTAGTTGAACTTAGTTTGTATTTTTAAATGTTATTTTTTTAGTACAATAATTGTGCTGGATTTGAGCCTCCAACTTTAAGAAGAAAAAAAAATAGATATCACTAAGTTATCATATAGGATAAAATGTTGTTATTTGTGTAAATTTTAAATTATGTTGCACTATATATAATATCATGGTTTTATTCTTGCTTATTTTTAAAATCTAAGAAAAATACCTCCATCTACCTTTTCAAATAGAGGCTCCTTGCATGAATACATGTATGTGAAAAAAAAAAAAAAAAAAAAAAAATCAAATCAAATGAAAAATATATAAATTGCGATTAAGGGGAGAAACTTTTGATTTTCTTTTTAGTCCCTTTTTAATCTTCAAATTCCTCATTTGTCCTTCCTACTTCACTCATATGCACTTAACTCCAGAGCCGCTCGTCAAAACTCACGACGGAACCCCGACTTCCGAGGTCATGGCCCGGGGCCCCATCTGGCCCCCATCAAGCATACCACTGACACGTCTGACGACACTGTTGCTTCTCAATACCTTCATGCCTTCTTGTGACATCAATGGCCACTCATTGTGGTGTGTTGGATGATGCATCGTCCTCCTCGATCGCATCATGACACTTCTCTCTCTCGGCCCTCTGACATGGCCCGATGGGCGACACTCGACGTGCCACCACTTCACTGTCTGCTCGGTGAGGGTCACAACCTACTCTCTACTAGTATGGTTGTGACACATGGCAGATTGGTTCCTCAACAAACTATTGGTTATATATGAACACATTGTTGTTTGATTCAACTTTCTTAAATATTAAGTGCCCGTTTGATAACGTTCTCGTTTCTTATTTCCGTTTCTTCATTTTTAATAAAGAAAAATAGAATTTCATGACCCTAACACCTATACATTCAATAATAATAAACCTATATTCTTATTTATGTTTGAAAAAAATTGGAAACAAGAACAAAAAAGGAGAAACTAGTTTTAGTTGTTCCCAAAAATTCTAAACAAATTTTGGGAGCGTTTCTAAAAAATGAGAAACAAGAAACATACATAGTTCTTAAATGCTTAGATTTCTTAATAAAATTAGAAACAAGAAACAAGAAACGAGAACATTACCGGGCCCTAAATTAGTTCAATTTCCAATAAAAATAATCTACTTGGGTTATTCAAATTTTAAATTCTAAAAGGAAATAGGAGAGGCCACGATGATTCAAATCTAAAAAATATATAAAATGATTGAAGATACGTTTGATGATTACGTGTTGATTTAAATTCAAATTATTGAATTGAATTTTAATTTAAAGAATAATGAATTGATTCTTAAGAATAAAATTGTTAAATTTCACGTGCAACCCACGTGTTTATTACTAGTTATAAAAAATCTCATTTTTTCAAAAAAAAAAAAAAAAAAAAAAAAAAAAAATCTCACTAAAACCAAAGGCCATTAAAAAAATCTCATTAAAATTAAATGCCATTAAATTTAACGATCTACACATATAAAAAATTATATTAAATCTTAATAACATTAAAAAAAAAAAAAAAAAAAAAAAAAAAAAAAAAACTAAATCAATATAAATTTTAAAACAGAGAGACTAATGGTAAAATTAAAAAAAAATTAAAAATTAAAAAGAAACGTTTTTTTTTTTTTATCTTAAAATAAATGCATTTCAATTATTCTATTTTCGTACAATAAACAAAAGATTAAAAATTCAGACAGATTACTATAATTAAAACAAAATATCAGTAAAAATAATTAAATAAATTATCACAGAAATGATTTGTTTTTAAGTAAGTTACAAAATCACAATTAACAAATATTTAAATTAATTAACAATAATTATTTTATTATTCACAAATATTAAAATTAACTAATAATATTTAAATAATAATAATAATTATTAACATATAGTCAATATTTAAATTAATTATAAATCAATAATTATCAATTAAAAAAAACCTTCAGAAAATACTATATATTTACAACTAATTGTTTGAAATGTACCTTTTTTTTTTTTTTTTTGAAACTTTGAAATGTACTTTTTAGTTACTGGTAGAAACTAGGGGTGTAAATTTTTCGGGTCGGGTCTATTTTTTATCAAACAAGAGAGAGGGAGAAAAACCAACCAGAAACCCAAGAGAGAAACCCAATAAAGTAAAACACAAAACCAGAACTCGAGATGAATTAGAGAGATTGGGAAGAAGATCAAAATCAAAATCAAAATTGGAACAAGTAAATCAAAATCAGGGGAAACACAACTTACATACCAGATGATCAGGGAAAACACAAAAACAAAGTAAATCAAAATCAAACAACAACAAAGTACCTGTAAAACAAGGATTACACAAAGAAGGACAAAGTTTATTTCATAATTTTATTACAGTTTTGACAATTATATTACAGTTTCAAACATGGAAGACATTTAAGATACGATTCTGGCCTTGTCAAGAGATTGCAAGCCCTAAAAATTCAGAGGCTGATTTAGCCATTACAGATGCAAATTCATTGAAGCTAATTACGCCATCATCATCCATGTTGGCTTCCTTCATCATCTCCATCATCTCCGTTAGCTCTCTGTACGTCAATGGCTGTCCCATTTTCGCCATCGATCCAGCCAGCTCCGCCGCAGTAATGTATCCATTGTCGTCTCGATCGAACGAACGGAAAACCTCCAGAAGATGCGTCTGATTTACTATTACCTCCTCGTTGAAATCTAGCATAATCGCGGTCACCAATTAGTCAAACTCTACAGAGCTATTACCGTTCGAGTCGAAGATGCAGATGAGCGGCGAAGACGAAGACGTGGATGGGTTGCGAAGATGAAGACCACGAGCACGAGAGGCGACGAAGACGAAGACCACGAGCATGAGAGGAGAGGCGGTTCGGGCAAAGAAAACGAAGACAAAAAATCCTAGGCGGCGTAGACGAAGACCACAATCTAACACGTATCTTATATGTCGGTTCGATTCAGTCAGAATAACTGGTTCGGTTTCTTACACCCCTAGTAGAAACATAAAATTACAAGACGTTAGAAAATGAAAATTCTTTGACATGTGTTAACCATAGAGTCAGGATTTGAATGGGTTGGAGAGGCAAATGCTGCAACAGAAAACATTAATTTTCAAGTTTTTCTTTTTCCTCCCTTCTTTCGGTCTCTTGACAGAGTGAATCGGGAGAGGGAAAATTGTTTAAGAAAGAAAAGTTATAGATCCCCACAAAGCGAATTCATCATATCTAAAATTTAAAAAAAATAGAAAAAAAAAGCAAGCCAAAAATTAAAAATCCTTATTGAAGAAGCTAAACCCTTTCGTTTCCTTTTTACAATCAGTTTTTTGTTTTTCTTTTTTTCTTCATTGCAAAATTGACAAATACTCAGTTTCTCATCACAAAGCTTTAAACCACCACCACCACCTACTCTGCCACAACCGCAGATATAAGGCACTTTCTCAAGCAGAGCGCATGGGCCAACCGAGCAGCGGAGGCGATCCCGGCGGGGATGCCTCTCGGCTGGGAGAGAAAAGGCTGAGCTCCACAAAAGTTGCTGTCCCCATTCCAGCAGAGGCTCCATCTTTTTGAAATGTTCTAAAAGAGATCGACCCTCGCTTGGTCGAGGAGGCATCGGAGTTTCTGGGCGGGCTCATGCGGGGGGAGCTATCATCGAGACGGGGCTGGTTGGCAATGAGAGAGATAGTTTCATTGAGATCATCGCTCGACCTTCTCCTCGCCTCCAAATCCTGTAAATTGCCCAAAGCCAAAGAATCCGCCACCGGAAGGTACACAAGCATGCATATACACAGCCCAGCACAACATAAAAGTACAAGAAAAGCTGAGAAAGTGAGAGCTTCGAATAAAAACTGCTCTGGTTTCCGCGAAACAGAAAAACCGAGTAATATAACCCTCAATGGGAGGAATCCTGAAACTGAGAATATCAATGTGTAAACTCTCCTCTGCAAGTTCTTGTTGATGACCAGTTTCAAAATCTGCCTCCCAAGCCAAAACAAGTAGATGGTTAGGATGGTGGCAAAAAAGCCGAGGAGGATAGTACTCAGTAAGGGGTAAGTACAGAGAGCGATGTCCCGAGCACCTTCCGAACTAGATGCAGAAACAATGATGGCTGCACTAGTAAAATATTTCGGCAGTTTTCGACCATATTTGCTATTGTTGTGTAGCCGGGGTCCAATAAGTATAACTACTATCTGAAGAACAAACACTGGGAAGCAGTAGAGAAAAATATACCCTGCTGTTTTCCTGTTCCATTTGCGGCTGAGAATCCCTGACTCCATATTCTGAAGGGGCCCTCGAAGCAGAAACAAGAGTGTGAGGAATAGGCAAGGTTCTGCAAACCCGAGGTTCGAAACAATGTAACATTTGCAGACAGTTTCCTGCCATTTCACGTCATGCAACAATCCTCCCTCCCCCCGCAAGAAACTTAGCCGACTAATTTCACCAACACCCCACCAGATCACAAACAAGATGAACGTAATTCGAATTATCCAAGGACCACTAAAGTAACTGAGTTGAATGCAACCTTCACTATGAATGCGAGACCGGAAGTAGCACGAGTAAATGATGCACAGTAAACCAAGAAGAATCAAAAGGGCCACTAAACAAATCGTCACCACACCGAATGCATCGGCAGCAAATCTCGTCAGGGGCATTACTCGATGCACAGATTCCACGCATACTCTCTGCCAGCATGGATACTAAGGACCTCTTATTGTTTATTAGCTTTCTTCCCACTTCTAATGAGAACAAAAGCAGGGCAACCCAGGCTGGAAGATTTTCATAGAACTCAAATTAACCCCAAATTTCTGTGGGAGATGCTAGAGCAACAATATTTGAAGCAGCAGTCATGAAGAAAAATGCCCATGTTCACAACTGACCTTTGTATTCAAGCTGCTCTAGGCATAACAATCCATCTTAATAATCTGCACGGAAGTGGGAGAAAATAAGAACTGAGAAGCAACAGCATAAGGAGTTTGAATCAATGAAACAAAGAACGGATAAATGATAACTACTTATGTCACTGATATCCATATCATAAAGGAAGAGGTATCAATAATTGCCAAATAAGTCTGAGGATAAACTACAGCATCAAGCCGCTTTAATCATTCCCAAAAAAAAAGGTCTTGAGAAGGAGGAGAAATAATTGGTGCAGAAAAAAAATCGAAGCAACAGAGGAATTAAGTTCATCGTTCATTAGTGTATAAGTCAAATGGGAAGGCTGAAAAATAAAAATCACACAGAATAAATGGTAGCAAAGGGAAAGGAAATATGTTACGGATATAATGAAGTTAAACAAATTCCTGAAGTATTCAACCAAATTCAGCATACATCACATTTAATACAAAGCTTATCTTGAGATCATGAGGGGGCAAAGCATTGCCAGCTTCCCAACTAAGCATATGGTACAAATAGTAAAGAAACTAACAAATTTAGATAGGAAGCAATGAAAAATAAACCAAAATTCAAACCCAAAAATTCAATTTTCTGAAGAACAAATCCCCTTTTATCAAAAAGGATTTCAATCGTGACAATCAAAATGACTTTCAAACTAAAGTTAAGCCACAGATTGGGATCCTCAATCTTGTAAAACTTCGGCTACCTTGTTTGTGATAGCACTTACACAAGTATCTCTAAGTCAAACGTTCTATTAAGATTTTAGCTTTCAATTCCGTGCTACTCTTAAAACAGTATTCGTACATAACTCTAGTTACGGGTGGATTTACAAACAACAATGTAAAGTTCGTAAAACTAATATGGACACCCAACAATCGATTTTCTTTTTAAGAAATGAACTTGCGCTAGAATAAATAATCCTATGAAAATGAAGGAAAGTTATAATTATACGTTCAAACTAAACTAAATAATCGTAACTTAAGAAAAATCAGAAACGAACTTACATCCTAAGCAAAACACCCTCCATATATTAACCAGCATTGTCGGTCATAGTAGTATATCAACGACACCTCCGGGTTCGAGATTCAAAACAAGACACAAACGCAGGGTTTAACACAACATTGAAAACCAAATCCTCTCGAAAAAAGAAAAACGTAAACGAAACATTAAGAAAGCCTCACCTATTCGAGGCTAATCCGATAAACCCTCAATAATCCACAATTGAAAAATGCAGTGAATAAAAATCCCTCGGCAACAAAAGTCATCCAACAAATGCACACAAGAAGAGAAAACCAGAGAACAAAACGCTCAACCAATACAACCCGAACAAAAACATTTCATGCCAAATCAAACAACAACTGCAAACCAAACCATGCATGCCACAAACGCGAAGTCAAAGGAAAAACAAAAAACGAAAAAGAAAAAAAGAAAGCAAGAGAAAATAACGGAAAAAAACAATACAAACAGAGGCAGAGAAACGAAATGGGCGCAAAAACGAAGGCGATGGCGAGTGATTTAAGAAGGCGAAGGAAATGCGAAGGAAATCAAAGGAAAAGCAGATCAATCGGAAGCTTACAGCGAGGGGAATCTTGATCTAGCATGCAGAAAGGGAGGTTTGAAGGAATCGCAGAAGGAACCAGAGAACCCTAATCCGCAGAGGGGGAGAGAGAGAGAAGACGAAGGCCAGACAGAGAGATAGAGAGAGAAAGAGGAGAGAGAGAGAGAGGAGCGGGACAGAGAGAACGTAGTTAGGGGAATAGGTGAGTGGGACTTTGTTGGTGACAGCCTGTCTCCAGCTGCGCGTCGGAGCCTCTAGCTTCGGAGCAGATTTTTGGTTCGGGTTTTCCGAGCCTACGTGGACGTTGTCGTGGCGGCGTTTGCGGCGACCCCTTCCTTTGGTGGTTGTTTGGCTATGGATTTAGCGTACGCCCTGCTCCGGTTTGGAATTTGCTCTATCTTGGATTCATGATAACATTGCTTTCTCTTGCTTCCATATACGTTGGATTCCAAATATGCCCATCGGATTCTATTTAAAAACAAAATTGCAAAAATCACCCCCAAATTATGATCCGCCCTTTCATAACCATTTTGTTTTTAGTTTTTGATTTTTTAAAATTAAGTTTATACACACATATTTTCACCTATAAATTCTCGGTTCTAGTATCAATCTTTTACCTTGTTTCCAAAAACTAAGTCCAATTTTGAAAAAAAAAATAGTTTTCAAAATTTTGTTTTTGTTTTTAAAAATTGGCTAGGAATTCAAATGCAACTTTAACTTGGATGAAAGTCATAGTAGGAAATCTATGAGAAAATAAGCATAATTTTCAAAAACCAAAAACTAAGGCCCCGTTTGATAACCATTTGGTTTTTGGTTTTTGGAAATTAGGCTTATTTTCTCCCAATTTCCCTACCATGGTTTTCATCTTGTCAAGGATACATTTGAATTCCTAGCCAAATTCCAAAAACAAAAACAAGTTTTTGAAAACTACTTTTTTTGGTTTTCAAAAATTGGCTTGGTTTTTAAAAACATGAAAAGAAGGTTATTAGAAAAACAAAGAAACTTGGAGGTGAAAGTAGTGTTTATAAGCTTAATTTTCAAAAACCAAAAACCAAAAACCAAATGGTTATCAAACGGGGCCTAAATAATTATTATTAAAAAATAAGCATAATTTTCAAAAACCATAAACTAATGAGAGCTCCTCCCTCTCCCTTCTTTTTATTAAATAAATAAATAAATAAATAAAGGAAAAAGAGAAGAAAGGAGAGAAGAAAAGGGAAGAAAGAAAGAAAAGAAAAGAAAAAAATTCCGACGGTTGGCGGCGGCCGACCACCGAAACTGAAAAAGAAGGAGATAAGGAGGGAGAAAGAAGATGGGAGAGAAGAATGGAAGAGAGAGAATTTAAATAAATTAATAATATTTTATTATTTTAATATGTTTTTATTTTAAAAAAAAATTAAAAACACAATTTTTTTATTAAAATAATAGTGTCACGTCAGAAACCGCTAGTATTTAACAGAAAAATAGACGGTAGGGACCAAAGTGCTACTTATCTCAAACCTCAAGGGTATTTTTGCTGAGTTTGAAAACTCATGGACCAAACTATCACTTAACCCAAACCTCAAGGACCAAAAGTGTATTTTCCCTTTTTTTAAAAAAAAAACCCTAAAGATCACTGTAATTAAATTTCTTGAAGTATGAGTTACATACAATCAAACTCTCACAAGATTGTTATAATTAAATCCATATTCTTTACCTTAATTTTTTTGGTTTTTTAGGGGGGAGGAATTAATATTAGGATTGAAGCTGTTTTTTTAAGGATCATTTTTTTTTCTTTTTTTTAGTACAAAAACATTTGGGGAGGGGATTCAGAGTTCTAACTTCTTAGTCGATAATACATGTCAATTACCGTCAAGTTATGCTTACTCTAACACTATTTTTTCTCTTAATGGATAGTGTTATAGTTTTCAAATTTTACGGATCTATATAAAATTGGGTTAAAATGTTACCATTCTTAAATTAGAGAGTTTTTTTTTTTTTTTTTTTTTTTTTTTAAAGACTTAAATTATTATTATTATTTTTTTTTTGAAAAGAAAGATAAAACAAGACGCAAAAAACTACACCGAAACAAAGGAAAAAGTTGGGATAGCCATTTGAGGCATATCCTGAGCAACAATGCTGTGAGTCCAAGGAGGATTATCTTCTAACCAAACTTCAGAGTGCTTCGTTGTGCGAGCATGAATAGCCAACTGGTGAGCCGCTTTATTTCCTTCTCTTTTTGTTAGCAAAAACCCTCTGATATGGTTATCTATGGCCAAAAGCTTGAGACAGTGAATTAGGGGAGCAATTTCATTCTGATAATTGTCACGATTATGAAGTAACTTCCAAACAATTTTGGAATCCGTCTCTGCCCAGACTGGTGATAAACCTGAATCAACAGCTAACTGGACACCGTCCACAAGAGCCTGCGCTTCTGTCCACTCTACTGAGCAACTCGTTCTCCTAAAATATTCTGCACTCGCCATTGTTTCTCCACCCGAATTTTTGATGATTATGCCTGATCCCATATCTCCATTTGCTAAGGCTGCATCCACATTCAACTTGAACTGGTTTTGAGGTGGCGGGATCCACGCAGTAAGACTAGGGTCATCATCATCTCTCGACCGTTCATTAACGCGATGGTCTCTATGATGTTTTGCTTGGACCTCCTTATATTCTGAAATGTAGGCAGATGCCCACTCTACAGAGTCGTAGTCCTGCTGGATATAGCTCCTGTTGCCCTGGAAAGCATATTTGTTTCTACGAGTCCACATAGACCAGGTAATTGCCGCGAAAATTTCCAAATCATCAGTAGTGAGAGTCTCCTGACACCTACAAAACAGGTCAAGAGCATCAACATAATGAGAGTTAAGGAGATGTTGCACTGGGCTCCAACGAGCCCAATGCTTTTTTACTTTCTTACAAAACCATAAGGCGTGGATCATTGTTTCATTTTCCTTTCCACACAGAGGACAACGGGGATCATTACTGATATGACGATTTGGCAGATTCATCATGGTGGGCAGAATATTCAGACTAGCACGCCAAACGAAGACCTTTAGTTTGTTTGGAAGATTTAACATCCACAAAGCCTTCCACCAAGAAAGGTTTGAGGGCTCTGCAGATGAAGACGCCTCATAGAGATCATCCACTACAAGTTTATATCCACTTCTAAGTGTATACTTCCCTTTTTTGTCATGATGCCAAAAGAAAGTGTCTGGGTGGCTATCTCCTGCAATTGGGATATCTTGGATTTTGTTCACATCATCCTGCAAAAAAAGATCTGTTAGCAAAGGAATATTCCATGACTGATTACCTGCAAAGAGACTTTTTACTCTACGATCAGTTAATGCTCGTTGCGGAGAAAACAGCCTGAAAGTTTTTGGCCTCGGTATCCACTGATCGTCATAGATGTCTATAGACTCGCCGTTTCCAACTCTCCACCGTCCTCCCTTAACAGCTAGCTCTCTTCCCCAAATGATCCCCCTCCAAACATAGGATGGTCTACCTCCCATTTTTGCCTTCAAGAACTCGTCGTGAGGATAATATCTAGCTTTTAGAATTTGGGCCATTAGGGATTGTGGTCTATCTAACAGACGCCACGTATGTTTTGCCAATAAAGCCTGATTAAAGAGCTTTATGTCTCTGAAACCTATTCCTCCCCTGTCCTTTGGTTTTGTCATTACTTCCCATTTCAGCCAGTGGATTTTTTTCCCTTGCCCAGAGCTGCCCCACCAAAAATTAGTCATCAGCCTGTTCAAGTCATGGCAGCACCCCTATGGAAGTTTGAAGCAAGTGAGAGTGTAGGTTGGGATTGCCTGGGCTACTGCTTTTATCAAAACCTCCTTTCCAGCTGTGGAAAATAACTTTTCTTTCCACCCTTGCAAGACCTTTTGAACTTTATTCGTAATGTAGCTCAGCGAGGCTTTCTTGTTTCTAGTTAGAGAAGACGGGCATCCAAGATATTTTCCATGGTCTTGGACTATTTTAACCTGCAATATATTGGCTAAAGAGACCTTTGCACCACTTTCCACTCCTGCCCCAAAAGCTATCTCTGATTTCTCAAAATTTATAATTTGCCCTGTGGCTTCCTCGTAGACTTTCAGGATTCGCTGCATCTCAGAAAATTCATTATGTCTTGCTTTAATGAAGAGAAGACTATCATCTGCAAAAAAGAGGTGAGAGATAGATGGCGCCGTTCTGGCAATTCGTAGACCTGATATTTTTTTAGATGTCTCAGCTTTTTTAAAAGACTGGACAAGCCCTCAGCACATAGAAGAAATAAGTAAGGAGATAAAGGGTCACCCTGCCTAAGCCCTCTAGTGGGTTTGAAACTTCCAGAGCATATGCCATTAATAAGAATCGAAAAGGACACAGACTCTATACACATTCCAATTCTCTTGATCCAGGAAAGACTAAAACCCAATCTTGCCATAATACTTTTAAGGAAGCTCCACTCCACTCTATCTTATGCTTTACTCATGTCCAATTTTATAGATGCAAAACATTTTTTCTTAGATTTATAATTTTTAATGTAATGCAAACATTCATAACCGACAATAACATTATCAGCTATTAATCTACCAGGGACAAATGCACTTTGATTTTCAGATATAATAGAATGGAGAATTATTTTCAACCTGTTGGCAAGTACTTTAGCAATAAGTTTATAACACACATTGCATAAACTAATAGGGCGATAGTCGTTCACCGTGTTTGGGTTTTTCCTTTTAGGAATGAGGACAATCGTTGTTTCATTGCGGTGGTCTGGCATTTCTCCCTCATTAAGGCATCGCAGACAAGTGCTAATCACTCTTTCCCCTACTATGTTCCAATATTTCTGATAGAAGAGGGCTGGTAAGCCATCCGGTCCAGGGGCTTTAGTTGGATGCATCTGTTTTAAAGCTTCCTCCACTTCTGCAGCTTCAAAGATTCGATCTAGCTGGTTATTCATTTCATTTGAAACTCTTGTTGGAGTAGCTTGTAGAATTTCATCTACAGCCTGCACATTTAAAATAGAAGATTTAAAAAGTTCAGAGTAATAATGGAGGAAAACACGCTCAATATCTTCCCTGTTTTCATAACAGTGGCCAACAACGTCAGTTATGTTCTGGATTTTATTCTTCTGGCGTCGATGAGAGGCTTTGGAGTGAAACCATCTTGTGTTTCGATCCCCCCATTTAAGCCAATCTTCCCGTGAGCGTTGTTTCCAGTAAACTTCTTCCTCCATCAGGATATTATCTAGTCGTTTCTCTTCCATTTTTAAACTAGTTTGCGCGTTCCCATCTAGACGACCCTCATTTAAAGCTACAATTTTCCTCTTGGCCTCCATGATTCTTGTTTTGAATTTTCCTGTCTTGTTCCTTCCCCACCGCTTTAGCTCTTCTGTAACACTTCGGATGCGGGTGAGTAAATTATTTGGCGAATCATCACCTCCACCTTTTTCCCATCCGGTCTGGATTGCTGAAATGCAGTCCTCATGGAGGGTCCAAGCTTCTTCGAATTTGAAATGGGGTTTTTTGTTCCCCGCATGGCGAAGGTCTTCTGATTCTTTTAAGACAGCTTCTAACACTCGATGATCTGAAGACAAAAAACCAAGATGATTAATAGTGACATAATGATAAAGATTCAAGAAATCAACATTACCGATACATCTGTCCAGCCTTTTACGAATAAAAGCTATTCCAGGTTGGTTATTTTGCCACGTGAAACGATTGCCCTTAAAACCAAGATCTCGCAATGCACAGTCATTTAAAACGTTCAGGAAATTTAGGCTTTGAGATCTCTCAAAATCTCCTCCTCCATCATTTTCTTGTGCATGGGTAATTGCATTTAGATCCCCTGCTATCATCCATGCTGTGTGAGGAATATCTGCAAGACGTCGTAATAACGTCCATGATAGATGGCGGTTTTCATGTTTTGGTTCTCCATAGAAACCTGTAAATCTAAACATTTTACCTTGAAACTCAATATTAGTATCAATATGCACTTTAGAGTAGGAAATAATATTTAAATTAACAGAAGAATGCCAAAATAAAGCTAGTCCACCACTTAAACCATTACAATTCACAACAAAAACATTTTGAAACATAAGAGTCTCCTTAAGAGCATTCATACGATTTTGCTTAGCCTTTGTCTCCATTAAGAACACAATTTGGGGATTTTTTTCTCGCACCAAATCTTTTAGTGCCCGGAATGTTCGAGGGTTCCCCGCCCCCCGAGCATTCCAACTGAATATTTTCATGGCTCCCGGCGGGCCTGTTGATCAGGCTCCGCTGATAGAATTTCATTGTTTAGTGGAATTTGAGATTTGAATTTCTTGTCTGAGCTTCCTGTCAAATTCTCATCCTCTGCAGCTCTTTTTTTCCTAAACAATTTCGTGTAAGATGTGGATTGGTCAGCCTCCATATGTTCTTCCTGCCTATTTCTTCTTTTCCAACCTTTTAACGGCTTGAAACTATAAATGTCTTCTTCCTGCTTTCCCTTTTGTCCACTTTCTGAGACAACGCTTGTGGGCTGCTTCTGTTTATCGTTAGTCATGAAAATTTCCGTTTGACTAGACTGAAAATCGGGCCAGATTTCGACCATTCTAGTGTCTTCGTGGGAAATTGGGTCATGTGGTTTCGTCCGCTGCTGCTGATCATTAGAGGAAATTGGGCTTGAATTAGTTGGCCCATTAATAGATTCAAGGTTCACATTTAAATGCTGCTCACTGGACTGATCTGGGCAAGTGGTTATGTGGGCTGAGATGGTATTATCCTTTGCAATGGGCCCAAGTTGATTTTCATGAGCATCAGTAACCATTTGCCCTAAATCTCCTAATAGCTTGCCGCCGCTAACTTTCCCTTCACCCTCTATGATTTCGCTGGTTTTTAGGGATCTCTGGTCGTTGCAATCATTTATTCCATCACCCTCATTTCCGAGAAAAACGCCATCTGCATTTTTTTGGAAAGAAAACGTGATATTAGCGTTTCCTAAGGATACTGGACATTTAATACCCGTCTTTTTCGTTTGTAGCTTTGAATGCAGAGGAGACAGGTTGTCAACGCCGGTTGCAGTGGCCGTCCGGTGATCGGTTTCAGCTTGTTGTTCGCCACTGCGTCCTTTCAAGTTTTGTGAATCGACTGAATCAACGTCTTCATCGTGATCGAAATCGTGGCCGGAGTCTCGTTCATCCGCCATTGGTTCAGATCGCCACGATTGTTTGGTCCACCATTTGTTTCCAAAACGTCCTCTGCCCCCTCGGTACCCATCGAAACCTCGGCCGCTTGCGTAAACACGATTTTTCCTTGGAGGAGTAGCCGCTCGCATCCATGATCCAAACTGTTTTTCTGGTTTCACCTGTGTTTTTAGCAGTGGGCATGAACCATCGTTGTGGTCAATCATTCCGCAAAAATAACAGAAATCTGGTAATCTCTCGTATTTAATTGCCACCATGATTTTTCTCGATGGTCCGCCATTGATAGTTAATCCCCTACATAAAGGCTCGTCAATCTTCATCTTTATCCGTACTCGAAGAAAACGACCCCAACATTCATTCAATTCGTTCGTATCAATTCTCAGAACAGTCCCTATTCGGCTTCCAAGCATTTGTGCTACTGAGTCGTTTCGTAATCCAAGCGGAAGATTGTGGAATTGAACCCAAAAATTTGGTTCATCAAAAATTATATCTTCCGGTAAATCAAAAGTTGTTGGGGCTTTGAGTAGTATTAAATTACCGTCAAAACACCATGGACTTTCTTCCACGATTCTGTCTCTTCCCCCGATGGATTGTGGATTGATAAGGAAGAGGTTGTCCCCAACATTATCGATGGAAATCCCTCGGCAGAAATACCATACGTTTGTCATAGTTTTCCGAAAAGCATCAATGTTGATAATTCTTTGAGATACAACCTTGCCTACCAAACAATTTTGGAGCTTAGTCTGGCTTTCAGACAAGCCTAACTCCGATGAGTTTATTCCACTAGATTCCTTCTGTGAAAGTTTGAGCGTGGAGAGCTTTTCGATTACATCCATATTTGGCAATAATCCTTCAGAGGAAGGAAGAAGGCAGGCTGCAAAAACCAGCCTGAGAGAAACTCCTCTGATCGGAGAACAGTAGAAACTGAATAGGTTGGCTCTAAAGACTTAAATTAGAGAGTTTAATTGTATTTATCTTTACAATTTAGAGGTAGTTTGTGTATTTTACAATATTTCAAGGGCTTAATCATAAAATTTCATAACTTAGAAGGGTAATTGATTAAATTGAGGATTTTATGGGTGATTTTTGTCATTTTTCGTTTTTAATTTATTTGTTAAATTACTCGTGTTTTTTATTTGGTCACCGAAACATTAAAATTGTGTTTTAGTCACTTTATGATAAGTTATAAATTGAGTTGTTTTTTAGTATAACAAATATTGGGAGTGGAAAATTGAATCTTCCACATAAAGAGAATGAGTGCATATTTTAATTGTCTAGTTATGCTCTCGACATAAATTTAGCTAGTTATTGTTGCAACCTTCCACAAAAAATGATATTATTTAACTTCATATTCTCTAACATTTGCCATCCTCAAGTGCTTGGAATTTTACAACTAGGATTCTTTTAATTTTATAACTTATGTTTGAATCATCTAGTTTGTTGATAGTCAAATTTAGGTTAGGCGGATTACCTAGCTTCCACGTGACACTAGCAGTGAATTTGTTGAATAAAGGAGGAAGACATGACTTGTAAGATGAGTAAACGCAGCACGGCCACACGCACTCCGATGCTTAAGTTAGTTCTGGAGGAGAGAAAAAAAAACGGTAGCACAAGAGTCTCGAAGATGTACCTACAGTATTAAATATTTTTCTTTTTTTTGGTTCTTAGGTGGCCTTGATGTGTATTTATCCCTTTTTCTGCTGGGGTTTACCTTAGAGCTCTGAGAGACAACGATGGGTCGATCCACAACGGGCTTAGGCCCATGCCCTTGGTCGCCCTCGGCATTGGGTCGAGGCCGACCTCTTCCTCAGCCTCGGCAATGGGTCGAGGCCGAGGAGAAGAGCGAAGGGGGGCGTGGGCCTCTTTTTTCATTCGATCGTGACGGGTCGCTTTTTGGCATTTGGGCCTGTTATTTTCGGGTCTTCCGAACCGTTAGGCTAACGATGACTTTTTACCTATAACATAGTTTATTACTTAACCCTACATTGTATTAATTAATTCGAGACGTGTAATCCTTCTATACATTCTCAACGTTGAATTATAGGTTCAACACCCAAATTTATAAGGTTGTATCCATTCATTCTTGACAATTTGAAAAGTTTCAAATAGGTCGTCTGTTGTTTTTGACAAATTATTACCAGAGTTTGATATGTGGAAGTTGAGCTGGATGACTAGCCTTTATTCTGATCCAGCTAACTGGGCTTTCTTATATCAGCAAATTCTCCCAAACAGTCCAAAATTCTTTGCTCTTTTACACGTGCGAATGGATCATAGTGTGTGTAAGGTGGTGAGTTGAGAGAATTGTAAATAGGTTACTTAATACCCTGTTGAGTGAATGAAATTGCAAGAGAGTGAGTGTGAGAGTTGTTCTTCTTTGTGAGTGAAATTCAGAGAGGGAGGTAGTTGTACAGAGGAGAGAGTGATTGTTTGGTTGATAAGGAACAAAGAGTGATTCTTTGTTGATTGTAAATCGCTGATTATCAGAAGGGACTAAGTGAACGTAGATCACTGTTTTTTATCGAACCACTATAAACCCGGGTGTTATCTTTTCTTTCCATTCGTCTCTAAACTCTCTGTTTATTCTGGTTTGTTGATTGGTCGTTTATTGTTTAGAATTGTTGATTAATTTGGTTCTGATTTTGCAATATCGTCAATGAATTTTTAAAATTGTGTCAATCTGATCTTTGTACTTTACATAGTTTTAATTAGGTCTCTAAATTTTGATTGTGACTGACAGATAATTATGTTAATTTTTTGTGTTTAATAATTACACCATGAAAGACCTAAATTTGAACGAAAATCAGTTTGTCACATCACCCTTAAATAATTACAATCAAAATATCGTGGAAGTATTAAATTGACGTGTGTCAAATGATAAAGATCTATTGTCAATCCATGCATAGCTCATAGGATAAGACATCAATTATCATTTTAAAAGTCGATGATTCAATCTTCCACCTCCACAATTGTTGAACTAAAAAAAATTAGAGAAAAATGCACTTTTGGTCCCTGAGGTTTAGGTTAGGTTTCATTTTGGTCATTTCATTCATAATTAGAATATATATATATATATATTCATTTTTCGCTTTCTTTTCTTCTTCCTCTTATCAACTACCATCACCACCACCAAGGTCACTGTTGCCGACAACCTTTTTCTTTCTTCTTCCTCCTTTCTTCTTTTCTTCTTATTCATTTAATATTTTTTTCCTTCCATTTTGTTTTTT
The DNA here is from genome assembly GCA_036850905.1 of Luffa acutangula. Classification (NCBI taxonomy): domain Eukaryota; kingdom Viridiplantae; phylum Streptophyta; class Magnoliopsida; order Cucurbitales; family Cucurbitaceae; genus Luffa; species Luffa acutangula. The sequence continues at coordinate 44,638,279 of CM072091.1, read as the reverse complement.
TAAAAGAAAAGACTCATCCTCCCGTTTCCGACGTCGGAAACGGCGGATCTGAGGTTCGAAGATGGCAGCAGATGGCAAATTTGAAGCTCGAAGACATCGTGGATCTGATTCTCAACAGCCCAGCAACTCACGACAGATCTGAAGCTCATTCTCGTGGATCCGAAGCTCGACGACTCAGCAGCTCATGGACTCTCTCTTACCCACGTCGTAAGTGTTCGAAAATGTCGGAAAATCACCTCTGGACTGTGCGACTGTTCCACGTGGGGGTCTCGATTCTTGGCTACAAACGTTCAGATTGAAGAAAGAAAGGAGAAAGGAAAAAAAAAAATGTATTTTTTTCGGTAATGGTGGCGGAGGCGACGGTGACAATATGTGGGGTGGGGAGAATCGAACCACGGACCTCGTGGTCACTAGTACAACATTATGTCAGTTGAGTTATGCTCTTGTTGACTTTTCTAGTTCAACATATGAGAGAAAAGAATTGAATTATCATCTCTAGATTGATTGTATATGTTTTAACCAATTAAATATATTTGCAAATTAAGAGGAGTTAAAATTATTAACTGAAATTTTAATTTAAATTTTAGCTCAAGGACTTTGATTATTTATTTATTTATTTATTATTATTATTATTATTATTTTTTTTTTTTTGAGATAGGGCTTAGATATAACTAACTTAGAACAGATGATGAGTAAACTCCCTATTTCCATTTCTTTCCATTTATTTTTTCTTCATGTTAAAATAGGCAAATTTTCTATTCTCCCATCATCATTTGAAATGAAACTCTTTTTTTTTTTTTTTTTTAATTTGAAATGAAACTTAACAATGATTGAAAGGAAAATTTAAATGTTGACTAAGAAAAGGAAAAATAACATTTAAATCTAACCATTTATGTATTAAAATGCTATTTTTAATTTTGAAGGGGACTTACATATTTATACAACAATCATTAACACGTCATTGAACTATTGATTAAGTTGATTGTCTAACTTTTTTTTTTTTTTGTTTAATTTATTGACTAAGTATATGTACGATTTTTAGCCGTTTGAATTTAAGGCATGGGAATAAAAATAAGGATGAGAACGAACAAAACCGTTTTTGTACAATGTTAGGAGGATTGAACATGAGAATTGAGTAACATGCGTTTTGTATACCCATGAGTAAGGGAATTTGATACCCTTACAACTAGGAGATTTTTTAGAGTCCGTTTGGTAACGTTCTCGTTTCTGGTTTTCGTTTCTTCATTTTTAACAAAGAAAAATAGAATTTCATGACCCTAACACCTATACATTCAATAATAATAAACGTATATTCTTATTTATGTTTGGAAAAAAATTGGAAACAAGAACAAAATAGGAGAAACTAGTTTTAGTTGTTTCCAAAAGTTCTATACAAATTTTGGGAGTGTTTCTAAAAAATGAGAAACAAGAAACATACATAGTTATTAAATACTTAGATTTCTTAATAAAATTAGAAACAAGAAACAAAAAACGACGTTACCAAATGGGCCCTTAATGTCTCTCTTTCTCTTATTTTGTTAATATTTTTCTTTTGAATATGTTTATTAAAATTAAATTTTATAATTAATAAAATTTTATTAAAAAATAATCATTTTATAATAATGTGTTGAGTTGACCTATAATTAATTATTCGATTACAATAAATTTATTTTTCTTAAAAAAAATAATGAATTAGCCATAAGTAATTGATAAGTTAAAAATATACTTAATAAATTCTCATTTATAAAAATGAAACAAAAAAAAAATCAAATTTTACTTCAAGTTTCTACCTTAAATTTTAAGATTAAATTACAAGTTTAGTCCTTGAACTTTGAAGTTTGTGTCTCTTTCATCCTGGATTTTTTAAGGGTCTAATAGGTCCCTAAACTTTCAACTTTATGTCTAATATGTTTTTGAAAAATTCAATTGATCTATTAGATATAAATTATAATTCTATGTCCAGTTGAACCCTAAAATTTCGATTTTGTGTCTAATATATAGGTTAATTTTACCAGATTCAAAAGTTTAGTGATTAAATTTGACACATTTGAAAGTTTATGGATCAAATAGGCAAACTTGTAAGGATTAAATTTGTAATTTAACAAACTTTAAATTTCATCAAATTGTACCCAAAACTTAGTGTTGCAATTTTTGCCCTCCATTAAGCTTTCTTTTGAAAATTAATTAAAAAAGTGTGCTCATATACTTTCAATGGATTATAAACATACGTATGATACAAGCTTGATAATATTTCAAAGAAAAACGATGTTAGAGTTGCATTTTTGTTAAAATTTGTGAGTTTTGACAAAGTTATTTATTAGTTAATTTGTGTATTAATCAAACTTAAAATTTTGAAAATCTTGATATTATTGAAATAAGTGAGATGACAAAGATTTTAACATTTATTTTTGTTAAAATTAATGAAAATTGAATAGATGGTAGAAGTTGTCACATTAACTAAATATATGGTCTAATTTGATGAAATTACAAGTTTAGAGTGAAAATTGATAAAACGTGACACGTTTACCATTAAAATTTGAATTTTTCCATTTATAAAATATACTAAATTAATGCACCATATTATATATAAATTATCAAATTAATCTTATTTTTTCGAATAAAAATTACCATTTTCAAGTGTACAACCAAATACATGTATATTATTTGCTCTCTCTCTCTTTTTTTTTTTTTTTCTAAGAAACATATATCTTATATTCGAGACATATAAGAAACCTTAAACCAAACCACCATAGTTTTTTCAAAAAAAAAAACCAAACCACCATAGTATTATTTCTCAAAAAAAAGAAAAAGAAAAAAAAAAACAAACCATAGTATTATATTTCATTAGGTTGGAAGGAGAAATATACAAATTTTTACCTTATTGTTTTAAAACCGGGTATGTAAGTATCCACATGTTGCATATTTACCCTTCGTACACTATTTTATCATTTACTATTCATTATATTTCTCTTTTTCAAAAAAAAAAAAAAAAACTATTCATTATATTTCTTGAAAATTGAGATCATATATAAAATATAAAATATGTCATAATCTATTAGCCATTAAACTTTTAAGTAAAAGTAAGTATTACTCGACGACAATTGATATGTACTATTAATTAAAAGGTAAGAGGTTTGAATCCTCTACCTTCAAATGTCGTTGAATAAGAGAGAGTTTAAACTTTTTAGGTCTAATAGTGATTTAAGTTGGTATTTGGGTAGGAGATCTCAATTTTCTTTTTGATTCGACAATTGTGAGATGACAATATACAAATGTTGATGGTCAAATTTGGTTAGAGGGAACTCACCTGACCTTCACGTGCCACCAACGGTAAATTTGTAGATGAGGGGAAAGACGTGGCCTGCAAAATGGGAAACCTGTACACCGGTGTGGTGCTAGCCACACCGACTCCAATGCTTAAGTCAGAAAACGGAAGTAGGAGGGCTAGAGAGTAAGAGAAGAGAGTAGATAGTCCGGGTCCCCTTCTTCAGTGGCGAAGAAGGGTATAAATACATGCTCATGCTCCTAGGGTTTTTAGGAATTCGGAGGCGTTTCAGGACGAACCAGACGGAACCGGGGCGGACAGAGACAGTAGGAGCCAAACGGAGCCAGACGGGCTCGACCGTCGGCCTCGACCCATACCTTGTATGGGGCCGGGCCGAAAACCCGACCCCTTCGGTCTTGGCCTGACCCACTGACCCATTTCGCCCCAAGGTCCACCCTCCAGTCTGATTTCTGTCCGGTTGTCCTCGTCAGCTCCTTGTACATCGGGGTGGTCCAAAATTACCCATAACAACAAATTTAATGAATAAGTTTGACAACCACTTACTAACTAGTGTGATTTGATTTGAATACTTGTGTGTTTGTTTAAATATTCTTTAAAATGATTTTTAAACAAGATTAATCCAAACACATCTTTATTATCAAGACTTTATTCTCTGCTTAGATCAAGTGAAGTATGTTTTAACGGTGTTATGAAAATATTGAAGAGTTTGCTTAGAGTGAAACTAGTGTGATTAGAGATTACGAAACGTGAACAAATGGAAAAAAATAAAAGAAATAGGGAAAAATACACTTTTGGTCCCTGAGGTTTGGGTTAAGTGACACTTGGGTCCCTGAGTTTTCAAACTCAACAAAAATACCCCTGAGGTTTGAGATAAGGAGCACTTTGGTCCATGCCGTCAAATTTTCTGTTAACTTTTAACGGTTGCTGACGTGGCACTATTATTTTAATATAAAAAATTATTTTTGTTTTATTTTTTAAATAAAAAATATTAAAAAATTAAAAAATTAATATTTAATTATTTTTTTATTCTTTCTCTCTTTCTCTCTCATCTTCTTCTTCTCCATCTTCCTTCTTCTCCATCTTCTCCCTCCTCCTTCTTCTTCTTCCTAAGTCCGGCGACCGGCGGCCACCACACGCCGCCGCCGCCGCCGGCGACTGATTTTTTTTTTTTCTTCTTTCTTCTTTCTTCTTTCTTCTTCTTCCCTTCTTTCTTCTTCTCTTCTTTTTCTTCAATGTTTTTTTTTTAAAAAAAAATATTGAAGAAAAAGAAGAGAAGAAGAAATAAGGGAAGAAGAAGAAAGAAGAAAGAAGAAAAAAAATCAGTCGCCGGCGGCCGGTGGCGGCAGCAGCGTGTGGTGGCCGCCGGTCGCCGGACTTAGGAAGAAGAAGAAGGAGGGAGAAGATGGAGAAGAAGGAAGATGGAGAAGAAGAAGATGAGAGAGAAAGAGAGAAAGAATGAAAAAAAATAATTAAATATTAATTTTTTAATATTTTTATTTAAAAAATAAAACAAAAATAATAGTGCCACGTCAGCAACCGTTAAAAGTTAACAGAAAATTTGACGGTAGGGACCAAAGTGCTCCTTATCTCAAACCTCAGGGGTATTTTTGTTGATTTTGAAAACTCAGGGACCCAAGTGTCACTTAACCCAAACCTCAGGGACCAAAAGTGTATTTTTCCCAAAGAAATAAATCTTCCATCCCTAATGAATACTAATGAAAAAGTAGTGCATATTGGTGTTGAATATAATTAACTAGAGTTATAACTTCAACTTTTGAGTCATTACAAAACACTTGCTTTTTAATTTTCAAACATAGTGTCCTCATCAAATAGTGTTTTACTAACATGTTAGATGGAAAGTGAAATTAAAATGAAAATAGTAACTCTATAAAGCGTAGTTTGATAACCATTCGGTTTTTGAAAATTAAACTTATTAACACTACTTTCACAAATTTATTTATTCGGTATCTATCTTCTCATGTTTTTAGAATTCAAGTCAAGTTTTGAAAACTAAAATAAACAATTTTCAAAAACTTATTTTTGTTTTTAGAATTTGACCGGTTCTTTGACAAGGAGGAAAACAATTAGGACATAAAGTTTATTTCTACCATTTTCTTTAGTTGTTGTGTCTTGAGTCAAATATTGGCTGAATTTCAAATACTAGTTTATTTGTGTAAATCTCCTTAACAACATATTTTCTTTAGTTGTTGTGTCTTCAGTCAAATATTGGCTGAATCTCAAATACTACTTTATTTTGTTAGTTTTACGAGCTTCAATCATACTATAGTTTTTGATGATAACAAACTTTAATTTACTAATGATTTTAGTGTTTTAAAGTGTTCATAATGTAGAGCTTGGAAAGAGGATTCCAACGCATCTTGAATCGCTGAAATCGGAGTTCAAACGAGAAAGTTACAAGCAAAAGAAGATTGGAAGAAAAAAACCTAGGTGGCAATGACGTGGCGCTTACGTGGTATCCAACGTGGCAGCTGATGTGAATGATCAATTTCCTCTATTTTTCTCCTACTTTTAATCCTCTTTGATTTCCATTATCTCTTAAACTTAATCCTTTTCAAATCTCATTTTTAATTTTCCAATTACTCCAAAATTCCATTAATTACACCTCATTCAAATTTGAATTCTTTCCAAAATCCATATTCTTAAAATCCTTGATTTATTCTCAAATCTCAAAAATTCCAATCTTTCAAAATTCAACCTTAATGTTAAAATCCTTTCCTTTTATAATTTAAATTCAATCTCCACCCTCCATCTTTAATTTGATCTAACGGTCAACATTTATCCTCATCGCCTATAAATTGGACTTGATTTTCATCTTTCATACACACCAAAAAAAGCTATCAAAGTTTATTCTCTCAAGCCTCCCTACTCTCAAATTCTTGTCCTCCCTTGCTCCTAAATTGACCTAGTATTATTTTTGTGAGGTTTTTTTTTTTACAGTGCGCTTATTTGTGTAATTTTGCCTTTGTGAGGTACATCTTGTGCTGTGAGATTTTTGTATTCTTTATTGGGAATTGTAATACGGTGTAGGTGCACCTTGGGAATTGAGTGAGTGGTTTAATCCTAAACCCGAAAAAGGATTTGTAGTGGTTTGATCCTGAACCCCGTTAAAAGGATCCTAGTGGTTTGATCTTGAACCCGTTTAAAAAGATCGGTATAGGTTGGGTCCTAAACTTGTAAAAGGAGAAAAAGAGTCAGTTTGGTTCTCACCCGTAAGAGAGTTGTTGCAGTAAAATACCCAAGAAGGAGTCTTGGGGAGTGGAGTAGGGATTTCCGAACCACTATAAAATTTCCTGGTGTTATCTCTTTCTCTTTACTCTTTTAATTTCTGTTATTTCATTTTTATGAGTAGATTGCATGCTTAGGAAAATTGTCAAATATTTCTAGCATATTTAAGAGTGTTTATTAGATTAGTTTAAATTAAATAAATTCATTTTAATTTAGCAAAAAGTTGTAAATTTTATTAAGCAACTCTATTCACCCATCTCTAGTATTGCCATACGATCCTACATATTTGTGTGAATCTCCTTAACAACATTGGTGCAATATATTATGTCTCTCACTTTTTTTTGGTTAGTTAACAACATTTGGGGTGGAAGATTCGAATCTCTGATCTTTTGGTCGAAGATACCATTCCAATTACAGTTGAGTTATGCTCGCTTTACTGCAAAATTGCAGTGCGTGGCAGATTAGACCAAATTAATAGCAAATATAACAAAAAAAATTGCAAATATAGCAAAATCTATCGGAGTCTATCTGATAGACTTAAAGTTTATCCGCGATAGACTATGATTAATCATAATCAAAATCTATGAGGGGGGAAAAAGTGGTGTCTATAGCTATTTGTTGGGAGTTATATGGGGAGGAGAGAGATTGTATTGGAGAGATTTGGGAAGGAGAGAGATTTGAAGAGTGGATGTGTTTAGAGAGAGAAAAATTGGAGAAGTAATGATCATTTAATAATATAATAATAATATTTTATTCCACCAACTCCATACCATTGTGTAATAAATGGAGGTAGTATGAAAAATTTTATACTAATATAAATTTTCTAAGGAGGGAAGGATGGTGGAAAAAAAAGAGAGAAAGATCATGTGATCTTATATAAAATAGTAAAATTTATCCACCTCATTTAAAAATTGTCATGTTATTTTTCCAGTAATCAACTACGGTCAAATTAACTCCGAGACCATTTAAAACTATTTTCCAAATCTCGAAGGTATCTTTCAAAACCGTGAGTACCAAATATACATCCATCTCAAATCCTAGAGACAAAAAGTGTATTTTGTCCAACCATTTAAAGCGAGAAATTTACAACTTACAATCTAAGATTTAAGAGAGAAAGTGAAAAAAAAAAAGAAAAAAAAAAAGACAAACTTGAATTAATAATTTAAAAGCTTTTAAAAAAAATCATCAAACGGGTCCCTTACTTCACTCCCACTTCCTCTCCTTCGCTTTCGGTCCGAAGACGCCGAGAGAAAACCACGGAGTCCGATTTTTCCATTTCGATTCTAACCATGAGCAACGAATAGTATGTTCTACTTATACTTCAATTCGGTTCTTCATTTTTGTTTTTCTTAATTTTCCCCCTTCAATCGAGCTCCTCATATATCCTATTTGTTGCTTATGTTTTTTTTTTTTTTACCTTTTCCAGTGATTATTTGTTCAAGCTCTTGCTAATCGGCGACTCGTCCGTCGGAAAATCCTGCCTTCTTCTTAGATTTGCGGTGAGTTGATTGTTGAACTTGTTCATCTCTGCTGTGTCTTCTTTCATTTCATCTGTTTGTTTATGTGTCCGATTGTGGAAATGGGGTGATGATTTTTAGGGCTTTATGTCGTGTTTTTTTGCTTTGGGGGTTGTCTTCATGAGTACGGCAGAAAGTTAATTGCTTTGTTTTTGTTTTTCCCTGGTGTTTTCAGGATGATTCCTATGTGGATAGCTATATAAGTACAATTGGAGTTGATTTCGTAAGTCTCGAGACCGTTGCGGTTTTTTTGGATTCTATATGGAGCTTTTGATTTATGGGTCATTGCTTGTGGATTTCTTCTGTGATTTTCAGAAAATCAGAACTGTGGAACTGGATGGAAAGACTATTAAGCTGCAGATTGTGAGTAGGCTTGCATAGTTTCTTGTTTTTGTAACTCTTTTTCTTTCTTATTCATTGAGGGTATTTTTCTTTGCTGCGTTATTTAACATTCAGTAGCCTCGTGATGTGGGAAATAGAACTGCTTTTCTTTCCTCGTTTCAGATACTGTCTAAAGTCTAGCTTTTAATCTGTCTAGTTCAGTTGTATGTTCCACTTCTCAGTTGCATGTTTATGTGACTCTGATCTGGTAATTTGCTGTTACTTTCTTGTGCTCCGGCTAAATTTAGGCCTTTTGGATCAGAAAGGCTAAAATATTGAGTGGTCTCTATTGAATTTTCTTTTTCATTTTCTCTAGATTTTTATATAATAACATGAAATTTAAATTTCAGACAACATCCATCATTTTGGTACATAGGCTGTTAAATCACATGCTTTTACTGAAACAGGTTGTGGTGTTGCTATTTTATCAGTTTTAATCATAATTCATTTGCCAGATTCCGTCTTCTATGCAAATCTATCTGACATAAAAGGTGTTGTAATTATGAACAGACGAACAGGAAAGAGTGGATGATGTTGCTATGCAAATTTTTGGAGACATGAAAGTGAATGTGCAGTTACCTTTACAATTATTGTTGACTGTCTAATCCACTTTTTCTGCCTTTCCTTTTTTACAAAAGCTGTATTCCTCATCATTCCGAGGACTTAACGAAAGTAATTTGATATGCAGAAGACTTGACTAATTCTATTGTTTTGTTCTTTTTAGTGGGACACTGCTGGTCAGGAGAGATTCAGGACCATAACAAGCAGCTATTACAGAGGAGCACATGGAATAATTGTAAGAATCTTGCCTGCTAAACTCAGGGATCAAAAAGCTTGTATGGCAAGTTTATGAGATCTCTCTCGTACTTGTTTTGAGCCTGGAGTTTATGTTAGAACATGTAATTTAAAGGTTCTTGATTGGAAGATTTTGTTTTTAATGTCATATTGTCGTTAGCCTTATAAGCCCTTAAGCCAATATCTATAAAAAAAATTGCGAGGATGCATTCTGATTTCTTAAAATAGCTTGCCTTGAAAATGAACTTGGGTTTGTATTGTTTTCCCGTCAGGTTCTTTATTTGACTCCTTTTTTAATCCAAGAAATGTGTCATCATTACAATATATGGTTTGAAATGCAACAGATTGTTTATGATGTCACTGAGATGGAGAGCTTTAACAACGTCAAGCAATGGCTGAATGAGATTGATAGATATGCTAATGACAGTGTATGCAAACTTTTAGTAGGGAATAAGTGTGATTTAGTTGAGAACAAGGTTGTTGACACACAGACAGCAAAGGTATAATTTTTATTTTAGCTGTGCCCCAATGTTTAAACTTCAATCTTTTTGTCTTTTTCCTGAGATTTACTTCCACTTTTAGGTTATCAGTAGGAGCAGCCTGTTAATATGTCAGTGTTTTGATACCACACTTTATATTTCCATGTATTATCACTCTCAAGTGATTCCAAAGGACTTCAAATTTCAGTTAGCAAGTTCATTCAGCCACATTTGATCGAATGTTCCTATTAATTTCGATGATCTTCAATGTAAATCTAGTACATGTTTATTTCTGCACTTCTGAAGTTTTCTGTCTAGTATCATTAGTTTTAGGTCTTGCCCCTATCTCTCTCACCTGTTTGCAGAAACATAAGCATGATACACGGCCTCCCCTCTTCGACCTCCCTACTTCTCTTTGGCCTGCCCTGCCCCTGAGAATATAGAGTTAACATAATACTTGATTTATCTTAATTTCCTCTTCATGGATGGATTGTGCAGGCATTTGCAGACGAGCGTGGAATCCCTTTTCTAGAGACGAGTGCAAAAGACTCGATCAATGTGGAGCAAGCTTTCTTAACTATGGCTGCTGAAATAAAGAAAAAGTAAAGACCATTCCATTCTACCCGTTACTTCTCCCCCTGCCCCTTTTATAAAATATTGTAGCATGGTGTTTTCTGCTTGGATTTTTCTCCTTCAACGTCGTTGAAAAATTCAGTGGGGTAGCTGATTCAAATTTTGCTGTCTGCAAAGTGGACCTTTTCCATTGGCTTAATGTTGAACTTTTCTCTTGTTATGTTACGTTCCTGACATTTCAAAATCTTTTGTAGAATGGGGAGCCAGCCAACTTCGTCCAAGTCAGGGAATGTGCAAATAAAGGGGCAGCCAATTCAGGAAAAGAGCAGCTGTTGCAGTTGAACACTTTCTCACGCCTAATTATATAATGGTAAAATCTAAGTTAACATGTTTTTAAGAAGATGAAATTGTCTTTACTTTGTGTTGGCTCAAGGATCTCTATGTAACTGTGAATTGTTCCCTGTTTGAATCCGTCTGTGTATAAATGCTTTGTGACAGTCACCTTTGGATACTCCCTTTCTCTCTCGCCTAATCTTCGTTGTTTATTAAAGTTGGGAGAGAAGTATATCAGAGTAGTTTGGAGGGAAAAAAAACCATTCAGACATTCAATGAGCATAGTGATTTAATTGTCGGAAACTTGAAAGACGTCAGGTCACACGTTCGCGTCTTTTGACGTTCGAGCTACATCACAATAGTGTAGACACGACTCTACTAAGTTCATGCCTAAAACTCAAGGATCATTGAGCTTGGAAGTCGGATGTAATAGCGTGCCCCATCTCTCATGATGATTGTCTCGCTCTCGACTCACGATATGGGGCACGACCGGGATCTCACTCTCATCACACGCAATCTTTTTGGCTTAGATTGATGTGTTCTACTCAGTTGACTCTTCTACTGATAACCATATCTCTACAGGTTCGAGCATATCTTGATCTTTTACATGTGAATAACGTGATTGATTTTTATATATAGGCCCTTCATTGCAAGTTTTTACTATCGTTTTGAATTAGAGATTGTCAAACCCACCCCTATGCAAGCTCATCAATGAAGATTTTTCCTGATTGAGAGCTTAAATTGATGAAGTTAAGGGACGTTAAGAATATGATTAAATATGCCATAAGCTTGGGTATTAAAAAATATGTATAGAATAATTTTTTAAAAAAATCATAACTCGTTTGCTTAGGTCGTTGATAACCATTTTGTTTTTGACAAGAGCTTATAAACATCCCTCTTACTTTTAAGTTTCTTTGTTTTGTTATTTACTTTCTTTTCATATTTTCAAAAACCAAGTCAGGTTTTGGAATCTTAAAAAGAAAAAAGTTTTTAAAAACTTTGTTCTTGTTTTTGAAACTTGGCTAGGAATTCAAGTCTTTCATTGACAAAGATGGAAACCATCGTGAGGAAATTAAGTAGAATTTTTAAATACCAAAATTTAAATGGTTATCAAATGATAACTTAGGGTTTTTAGTAGTGAATTTTCAATATGGTATCAAATTGAAGGTAATGGTAATGTATTTGAATCTATGTGAAATTTATCCTATTAATGTTGGAAGTCCTTGTTGGATTTTTTGCTAATTTGGCACAACTAAAATATAGTTTGTGTTTGTTCATCTGAGCATAACTTAATAGATAAGATATTAATTATCATTCCAATAATTTGAGAATCTATATCAATTTTATCTACCTAATATTGAAAATCCTTGTTAAAATTTAGGTTATTATTTGATAAGTGGTTGGTTTATGCATACAATTTGTTAATACTTTGGAATTAATTTATACTAACATCATTACCCAACTTGGGGGACCTTAAGGGGTTGTTTGGGACGCTGGGTTGGTTATAATAGCTAGGGGATTATAATAGTCTGGGGGTTATAATAGGGATAAAATAGTTTGTGTTTGGGGTGCAGATTATTATAGTCTGGAATAAAATAGTCTGTGTTTGGAATGCAAATTATTTTAGTATTGGTTAAAATAGTCTGTGTTTGCAATGTTGATATATTTAACATTAAGTTCTGAATCAAAGGTTCAAGCTAATTATTTTTTTTTCCTAAATTTTTTGTTTATTTTCCTCCTACAACTTTGTATGTCAAATACCATATTTTGCAAATATTAATAAGAAAAATGTTTGAGTTTAGCGGTAAAAAAAAATAATAAAGTTATAGGTATAAGGTTAAATTATGTGCTTAACTTAAAAGGAAACAAGAACAATTTAAGATAAAGGTTGATTTTCTTTGTTTCAGAGTCATGGTTTTTTCACAAAATAAGTAATTTTATGATTTCATATAGAAAAATCATATTTGTTTCATTTCTGTATTTCGAACATAGAAATGGTAAATGCTTATTCAAAACTCATTTTATCTTCATTATCAAAAGAATCAAATAAAATAGAAATCACATGAAATAAAAACTTGAGTAATATTTTTTTTAAAAAAAAATATTATTATTACGGTAAACTTAAATACGATAAGTATAATTTAGAATGTAAAATATGGTATGATGAAGGTAAACATTCATATACTTCATTATCAAAAGTAATTATGTAATAAAACTCCATATTTATACAAAGACAACCTAGTATCTAACTCCCTATCATTTTTTCAATTTTTCCGACGACCACCAACAAATTTTTCCGCGACTGAATTTTTTTCCCTCTTTTTTCCTTTCATTTCTTCTACTTTTTTTTTTCGTTTTTTATATTTTTCGAAATGAAAACGATAAGAGTATTAAAAAAAAAAAAAAAAAAAAAAAAAAGTCGTCGGTGATCACCGAAAAAGTGACCGGAAAGTTGACGCTGCTCGCCATAAAAGTTGGCAGTGGTCGCCGGAAAAGTCGTCAGTCGGTTGCCAGTAGGAAAGTCAATGAGTCAAAGAAGAGAGAAAAGAGTTACAGTATATGGATAGAATAATTGGGGTGGGTTGAATAGTGGTTACTGTAGCAACACAGAGGGGAAAAATAAACAACTTCACCCCTTATTTTTTGTTGGTGCCCCAAATATTGGGTTGGTTATAATAGCCCCCACTATTATAACCAACACAGTAGGCCAAACGGCCCCTAAATGATTTTGGAGTCGATCTCCACCCAAATAATAGGATGTGATGTTAAAAAATAAGAATATTAGACTACTTTTTTCAAAAATTTTAATAATACCAATTTGCAAAGTATTGACCTATTTGCGAGTTTAATTATTTCATCCCTTACTAATGAGCATTGACGTCATTCACAGGTTAGGTTCCTATTTTTGTTTGGATAATTGTAATGGGTGGCAACATGAAGGTAAATAATTGCAAATATAGCAATTTTTAAAAATATTTGCAAATATGGCAAAATTTTTTAATTAATTTTTTATATTCCTAAATTGCCCCTGTGTGTCCATCTTCTTCTTTCTCGTCAGTTTTTTTTTTTTTTTTTTTTTTTTTTTACTGATAGAAAGTCTTTTTTTATTACTGATAGATTCTATCAGTGGTAGAAAAATTTTCTATCAGTGATAGAAAGTTTCTATCACTGATAGAATAAAGTTTCTATCAGTGATATTTCTATCACTGATAGATTCTATTAGTGGTAGAAAAATTTTCTATCGGCGATAGAAAAGCTTTCTATCAGTGATAAAAGATTTCTATCACTGATAGAAATTTTTACTATTCTATCAGTGATAGAAAGATATTCTATCAATGATAGAAAACCCTTGATAGAAAATATTTCAATCCTTGATAGAACCTATCAGTGATATAAATCTTCTATCACTTATAGAAATTTTTTCTAGAAAAAATTTCTATCATTCATAGAAAAACTTTCTATCTCTATCACTGAGACTGATAGAAAAACTTTTCGTGAGTTATAGAAAATCTTTCTATCACTGATACTTTTCTACCAGTGATAGAAGATCTTTTGTTTCTATCAGCGATGGTGATACATGGTGAAATCGAGCATTGAAAAATAAAGCAAAAATGAACGATTATAGAAATCAAACACTGAAAAACAAAAACCAAACACTGATAGAAAACCAAATAACAACAACCAAACACTGATAGAACACCGAACAAGTGATAGAAAAATATCTATCGCCGATAGAATCTATCAGTAGTAGAAAAATTTTCTATCATATGATTGTTCGCACGATTTTAAATTCCGCAAGCGTACGGGTCGTGACAAGTAATATAGTGATTTTGAGTATAGAGTATCGTCTCCACAGGGATTGGATTTATTCAATTAAGTACCGCGAATAATCTTGCTTAGCTTTAGTTAGAGAACAAAATCTAATGCCGAAAAGAATAACAAAAAGCTAATCTAGAAAGCAAAAGATAAATGGTGACACAATTTGATGGGATAATTCTAGAGTTGTTGATTTTATCAATTGGACCTTTAATGCTTAATCAATTAACCAATATGGATTAACAAATCATTTGATTCATAAGTCTAGAAGCCTAATAACAAGGACTCTCCTGTCGGTCTCCTCCTATCTCATACCGTTCAATAAAGAATCTCCTTTCAGTCTCATCTTTATTTACTTAGTATGGCATTACGACCCTTCAGTACAACCTCTAACGTTATTTATTTTATCCCGTGTCACCCGGGTAAATAACCGTTAGTCATGCATTCAGTTCTAGTCTAAGCTTCTCTCCGTCGAGTTTCCACATAGTAACAATTCATTTAATCAGTGATCAGTTGATTAAAAGCATTACGGACAAAATGCACAAATGAACAATAATGACAATTAAACCGAATCAATTCATTAATCGAGCAAAGGTTCAACATATTAAATCAAATTCATAGAATTTAGGAATTAACTACTCATAATCACTAAAATCCAATAATTCCTAATCACAACAATTCTAGAAACTAAAACATAAAGGAAAAGGGAAGAGAAATGCTCATAAAAGTGTCGATCTCCTCGATCCCGCGCCGACCTCCTTCGATCCCGAGCTCCAAAGATCTTCAACAGGGCTCCAAAAACTCTCCCAAAAATCCCCAATTTTAGTGTGGATTCTAGAATAGGGTGAAAACCCACAAATTGGCACACAAAATATGGATGCAAAAGGCTCCTTTTATAGGCTCCCAGCAGGCTCAGCGTCGAGACGCTACAAGGACAGCGTCGAGACGCTCTGACGTCATCTTTTCTTGGGCTCCAAGACGTCTCAGCGTCGAGACGCTACTTGGACAGCGTCGCGACGCTCTCGCGATTCTGGATCTTTCCACGCAGCTGCCTAGCGTCGAGACGCTCCAGGCTTAGCGTCGAGACGCTAGGCCCTGAATCTTCAATAAAGGCCCGATTTTGACTCAATTTTTGGGCCTCCAACTTTCTTTTGGCCCAAATACTTCTTGTAATGGATTTTGGACTTTTTTTCTTGACCCAAATTGATACTTTTAAGGCTTGGACTTCATGAATTTGGGCTTCTAATTCATTCTTCTTGGCTTTTTGGACTCGGTTCTTCAATGTAATTCTCTAAATTGCTCCAAAAGCCTCCAAAATCATCTAAATTCTCTCAAAATTCCGATTTTACTTCTTTGGCTCGGTTTTCTGAAATTTAAACAGAAAATAGCATTAAAGTACACAATTCATGCACAAAACTAGCTAAAATTAATAGGAAAATGATGACATTTTTGCATGTCATCAATGATAGAATCTATCAGTGAAAGAAAATTTCTATCACTCATAGAAAATCTTTCTATCAGTGATAGAAAATTTCTATCATTGATAGAAAATCTTTCTATCACTGATAGAATCTATCAGAAAAACTTTCTATCAGTGAAAGAAAATCTGAATGGGTATTTTAGTAAATGCAACACACAAACTATTAGATTTTGCCATTTTTGCAATTTTTTGTGGGTTGCTAGATTTGCAATTATTTTGGCCCATATTGCTATCCTTGCAATCGGCCTTTTTTGTTTCTTGGTCAAATTAATCCATATTCATTTTCTCTATTTTTTTTTTTTTTGAGAAGATTTTCTCTACCTCCTTGGCTATAAAAGTCATTGATGAAATTTTGATACAAAAACCCTAAATCCCAATTAAAATCGTATTTCATCTAAAACCGCTAATGATCTAAATTAAATCGAACTCCAAGTCATTTACAACCCCACCATTCTAATGCAATGTCATTGTTGTGAATGTCCGAGCATCTAATGTGTACATCCCTTTGAAACTATAGATATGTTTGGAATGACTTTTCAAGTGCTTGAAAACACTTTTTTAACAGTTAAAATACTTTTTTGGCACATAGAAAACCATTCCAAACAGGCACTGTATCTTCTTTATGTGAATCTATTGGTTTAAATTTCTCCAAATTCATCATCACCTTCATTTCATTTTTGTATCTTTCTTTTAAGAATTGATTTTATAGTGGCGTTGCAAGAATGAAGGAAACATTAACCTGAATTTTAGTTTACCCTTTTGCATATACACAAGTACTCTGAAATAGCGCTATGGACAATTTGGAGCTTCAGAAACATAATCACAATCAACAAATAGAAGATAGACATCCACAACTTAGAGAGATATATAAAAAGAAATCTGGGAGAGCAAAGGAAACGATTATCGAACCTGTCGCACCCCAGATTGGAGAGCCTTAGGAATCATGAAAGATGGACCCCCCAACGAACTGCTTGAAGATGACCATTGATGCTTCATGGAATGAAGACTTGAAGTTTGGAGGTGTTGGTTGTGTAGTTCTTGATTCCTCAGGATCTCTAGTAGAAGCGGGTTGTAAACAAATTGGTCGCATAAGGCAAATTAAATCATTCGAAGCTCTAGTGATTAAAGAAGGCCCGAAGGCCCATATTTCGAGTGATCGAGGAAGTAGCGTACCTTTGATAGTCGAGGCAAATGCTCTGGATGTCATTAAATCGTTGAATTTTGAAAATGCAGACATCTAAGACACTGAATTGATCGCGAACGAGGTGGAATCCCAGGCGCCTAAAATGGGGTGATTTCTTTCGCCAAATGCCCTAAAGCGGAAATCGAACCACACACTTTCTAGCACGAGCAGCGACTGGATTCTTGTCGGTGCCTTTGTTTGTCGTATGATGATGCGGGCAGTTCATTTTGGTCGTTTGATTTTTGTTCATCTTCCATTCTGGAAGATACATTTTTTTGTAGGGAGATTCATATTCCACTCTGGTTTTCCTCATTAATTGAGGACGATCTTGGTGTCAGTTAAAAAAAAAAGTAGTATGAAAATTTTCACACAAACAACTATTAAAAGTGTGCAAATAAAGTTGTACATGATTGCCAATGATTATCATGTCAACTCATTGGCAATCATTGAGCGGTCTAATTCCACATTCCATCAACATTTCTATTTTGAGGACAAAGTATTTGGAGGGAAGTTTGTCTTATTCAACAATATTTCTCTCCAACTTTCCTTAAATTCGTTGAAATGCATAACTTAAGAGTAATTATCAGGTATCTTTGACCAAAAGATCATAGATTCAAATCATTCACTCTAAATTTTGTTGAACTCAAGAAAAGAAAAAAAAAAAAGACAAAAAAAAAAAAACTTCTTTAAATTCAATTAAACTCCATTCAATAAAGTAGAATTATTAACAATCTCACTCAAGCTTTATACCTGTTGATGCCAAAATCCGGACAGAAGACTCACCTGACCTTCACGTGACACCAACAGTGAATTTGTAGAAACTGGGGAAGACGTGACCTGCAAGACCAGCAAAAACCGCTGCACACCGGCGTGGTGTAGGCCACACCGCCTCCGATGCCTAAGTCAGAAAACCGAGAAAACGCTACAGATAGTAAAGGGGAGAGTCAAGAATCGAGTTTCGGAACCCTTCTTCAGTGGTGAAGAGGGGGTTTTATACCTGTTTGTCCTCCTAGGGTTTCTAGGAATTCGGTGGTGTTTCGGGGCGAACCAGGCGAAACCGGGGCGATTCGGGGCATCAGGGACCGAAAGGAGGTCACCGGGCTCGGCCCGCGCAAACGGGCCGAATGGTCGGCCTCGGCCTTTTGCCGAGGCCGACCATATGGGTCGGGCCATTTTGGCCCGACCCTTTGGTCCGATCTTCCTCTGGGTCGGTCTTTCGGTCCTACCCCTGCCCGATTGTCCTCGTCAGCTCCTTGTCCATCTGTGTGGTCCAAAATCACCTATAACAATACCGATGAAAATCAAATGATGAGAGCTATAATGAGTTGAATTGGGTTTAATATGATAGTTTTATGAATGAATTGGTAATATGAGGTTGCTTTTAGAACTATAATTAATTATGTACTAAATAGCAAGCAAGATAACTATTTTAGACTTGTTGTTTGTTAAGACCGAAGTTTCTTTCTTTATTTATTTTTTTACCAAGTTGAATCTTTTTAACATTGTTTTAATTTCAGTTAATTAGTATTTATTTTATTAGATTAAAGTTAGGGTTAGTATTTGTTGCTATCTAGGTTTTATTGGTATATATTCAAGCTTATGAGCGTTTGAATGAATTCGAGTGCTTGCAAGTTGTACATTATTATCAAGCTTAGGAGCATTTGAAACGCTTTATTACAATTACTGATTTAGGTTGCAAATTGGAACATTCAAGTTGGTTTAACCAACATCGTCTCTTATAGAGTCTTCAACTTTAGAAGGAATGAGTTTTCCTTACCTCATAGTCTTCGATCATAAATTAACCTTCTCTAACTCTCGTATGAAGTTGTGCTGAATGATTTTTGGAGAGATTTTAATATTTGTGAATTACGAGTCCGAAAATGGTTTTTGATGAGATGGAAAACGAAAGCTATTAGCCCCTCTCCCCAATATCATTTACGATACATCTGTGGGACAAGTTCAATGTAACTAAAGGGTTCCTAATTCAAATCACTAGATTTTTCTATCAAATTCTGATTTTCTAAAATCATTTTTTTTTTTAAACCATCATTTGCCTTTTTCTTCCAAATTCTTTTGAACTTGAGCTGCTGCTTTTATCCATGTCAAATGACATTTTGACCTTTTCTATTTTTATCAACAAAAAGTTATGAAGGGACCAAAGTGAGCATAATTAAGTGGTAATTGGCATATATCCTCGATTAAGAAGTCAGAAGTTCGAATCCCCCACTCCCAATATTGTTGAACCAAAAAAAAAAAAAAAAAACTATGAAAGGAAAGACAAACTTCATGGAGAGCAAAAAATGGAAGGAAAAGCTATGAGCTTTAAAGAAAATGTTGTGGGAAGAAGTAGCAAATAGATGACTTTCGTGGAAAAAAATTGAGGGAAAAAGCTTAAAAAATTGGAAAGACAAAAATTTATTACAACATTTTTAGAAGGATTTGAACCACAAACCTATTGGTCAATAGTATAAGTTTGAGCTGTGTAGATGTTGACAACTTTATTACCAATCGATACATTGTAGTGTTGGTTACCTATTTTTTTGTTTAAAAAAAATGTTGCACACGTCATTAGAGGGATAGGTCCCTTCTATTTTATACTTTTCCTCATTGACGTCTTGTCAATCAACTCAGTTCTCTCTAGAGACCTCTCACAAGTTTCTTGTATGGTTGATCCATGTGCTGTTGGAGGTACCTAAGTGAGTCGTGGGCCTTAGAGGCCCTAGATGCTACTCATAACAATCACAACGAACATATAATGTCAAAGTGAGCATAGTTTTTTTTTTTTTTTTTTTTTGACAGTATGTGGGAGTGAGGCATTAGGGGTGTTCAACGGTCGGTCGGTGTCGATTTTTGGGTAAAACCGACGTCGAACCGGTCTATGGAATAAACTGACAACTTTTTTTTTACATGTATCAGCCGACCGATCGATCGGTCGGATTGGTCAATTTTCTGTAGATATATATATATTATTTATTTTATTTTTTAAAAATATTTTAAATATTATTTTATTTTTTAATATTACTTTTTTTTTTGTTAATGTTTATAAGAAAACAGTGGACAATGGGCATATTTTTTCTTTATAATTTAATTAAAAATTATATTATATTTTATTTATTATATTGTCGGTCAGTCGGTTTAATATTGCGTAAATAGAAAACCGACCGACCGACTGACAGTTTTACCAGGTAAAACTGACTCTGACCGATAACGTCGGAAAATCGACCGACCGTCCGGTTTGATCGGTTTTGAGTCGGTCATCAGTTTTTGGTCTACATTTGAACACCCCTATGAGACATTGAAATCACAAACCTCTCGTATTAGGCCAGTTAAGTTATGTTTATATTGGCCAAGGTGGGTCTAGCTTAAGTTCACTTGGTACGTCCATATGAAAAAATATTTAATGATTTCCTTAAATTCTTACTTCTTTATTGTTTTGGAACCTTGAGATTCTAAGGAGTTCAAATCAATTTATTTGTGTGTGATAGTTTATAGTGAAATAATTTGATTTAAAATCAAATGTGATTTCAAATCTTACTAATAAATTATATTATCCTATTTCACGCGATTTCAAATTAAATAACTAAGATCCCGTTTGATAACCATTTCAGTTTTTTGTTTTTGGTTTTTTTGTTTTTGGTTTTTTGTTTTTTGGTTTTCTATTTTTTAAAAACAAAAATCATATATGTTTGATAACTGTTTTTGGTTTTCAGTTTTTTAAAAATTAGAAAGATGAAAAGGTGTCTTAGAGAGAGAAAAATGTGTAGAGACGTTGAAACAAAAATTTAGAGACAAAAATATAAATGTTTTCGAGAGAAAAGTTTTTTTTTTAAGACGAGAGAAAAGTTAAACATAGAAAATTTAGAGAGGTGAAAGAAAATGTTTAGGGAGAGAATATTAGTTAGACTCGAGAAAAAGATTTTAATTAGAGAAAAGTAGAAAAAAAAAAAGTTAGAGTAAAATCGATAATTTTTATATAAACAAAATTAAATAAACAGAGAAAAATTAGAGAGATAGTAAGGTTAAGAGTAGAAAATAAACTAAAGAAATAACGATAAATTGGAAAAATAAAGAAAAGTTGTAGAGATAGAAAATTTTGGAGAATTTTTTTTTCAAAAGAAAAATTAGAATATGTTTATTAAGGAGAGAAAAATTATTGATAAAATTTTTAGAAATAGATAAGTTATAGAAAAAAAAAGTTTTGAGAGAGAAAAATAAATTTTATAGAGAGAAAAATGTTTTAGAGAGAGAAAAAAAAGTAGAGAAAAAGGAATTTGTTGGAGAGAAATAGATAAAAGAGGAGAAAAATAAGCATTAGAAAAAAAAATGAGTTTTTTTTTTTTAAAAAACAGAAATCTGTTTTTAAAAACTACTTTTTTTGGTTTTTTAAATTTGTTTATAATTTCAAAAACGTTTTAAAAAAACAGAAAATAGAAAATGGTTATCAAACACCCCGTTTTTTTTTAAATGAAAAACAAAACAGAAAACGGAAAACGAAATGGTTATCAAATGGCCCCTAAATTTACGTGGTTAGATTTTAATTTTCATTTATTCACAAATGATGATAGAAAGATAATTCTGGTAAAATTCTTATTTTGTTATTTTCTCAATATCTTAACGGAAAAATTGTCCATTAATTTCAAAATTTTCTCATTTCAAACAAGATATAAAATTTAAAATTGTACCCAAGTTTTAAAAACAACTGGTTGTATATTTGAATCCTATAAATATTTGTAAAGAATTAATAGGATTGTTGCCAACAATAAATAAAATGAATATACACGAATAAATTATAATAACATTGTATATGGTGAACACGACTCAATTAGTTAAGACGTTGACTAAAAAAATAAGTTCAAATTTTTATCCATATTGTTGAACTCAAAAAATAAAAAATAAAAATGGTTGTCTAAAGGAAGAAAATTATAATTTATCCTCCAAATTTCTAAGAAATGATTAGAAAATTTGATTTTCTTTTTGTTGCATAACATTTTCTTTTCTCTAATTTTCTAGAAATTTAAGTATCATGACATATAAACTTATAATCTCATCTTAACATTCATCAAAATAAGGGATTAAAATGAAAAATATTAAAACATAATAGACTAAATTTAGAAAAAAAAAATTAAAGGTTAAATTACAAGTTTAGTATCAACTTTTAGTTTTGTGTTTATTTGGTTTCTAAACTTTAAAAAAAATGTCAAATAGGTCCTATAACTTTCAATTTTGTATCAATAGGTCATTGAATTTTAAAGGTGTCTATAAGTCCTTGGTATATTTGAGATTAAAAAAATTAATTCAATTATTAAATATAAAATTGAATGTTATGTCTAATGAGACCCAAAACTTTTAATTTTGTGTATGATAGGTCTGTAAATTTAAAAAAATGTCGAGTCAATTATCTATTAGATACAAAATTAAAAATTGAGAGACCTATTGGATACAAAATTGAAAGTTTAAGACCTATATTTTAGATATTTTATAGTTTAGGGACTAAGTAGACACAAATTTAAAAGTGTAAAGACTAAACTTGTAATTTAACCCATTTTAAATTATAAAAGGCTAAATTGAAAAAATAACATAATTATTCTTTTAATATCATTGACATTAATAATTAAAATTAGAACATATATTTAGCATTCAAAGAAATAAGAGGAAAAAAAAATTATTAGGTGTTTCTGATATAATGCTCTCGGTAGTTTTACATTAAGATAAATTATAAAAAACTTCGATTTTGTATCTAACGGTTATAAGGGACTAACAAATTTCAACATACATCCAACGGTAACCGTGTAAAAATATCCGTAACATTGCACCGGGAGCACCTAATAATTTCTCGAGGAAAAATTAAGTTTTATTATTATTATTATTATTATTTTAAAGACAAAATTTGGTTGGGTCAATATCGGGCCATGGAGCCCAAAACGAATATGCGACCCGATCCAGAAGCATCTTTGGGCGTTTACAAAACCCTAGTTTCCTCACTCGTTATAGTCTCTCTTCATAACACACCTCCCGCAGGCTTCCCTCTTGCTCTCGGAAGAACGCTCGCCCTCACAGGTCTCTCTCTCTCTTTCTCTCATCTTCATTTCATGATTTTATAGTTAATCTTGTTTGTTTCATCAGAAATCAGGCTCTACTTGAATCTCTTCCATATGTCGTTGAATTCTCTCTGTATTTCTTTCACTAACTAACTGGCTGTGCTTACTATTTTTTCAGATCTGTTTTTTGAGCGAAACGTTTTTTCCGCGAAGCGATGGCTCTGGTAAGCGTCTCTCATTACTTCTGCTGACTGTTCTGTGATGATTTTATGCTGTGTTTTGATTTTTTTTTCTTGCTTTAAAACGGTTCCAGAACGAGGGGATTTATCGTCTGATTATTCTGGATCTGACGTTTGATGGGTTTTATGGGAAAAGGAAATCTATGTTTTGATCTTTGTGGCGAAGGATTTATGTTTTAGTGCGTTTAAAAGTATGCTAATTTGAAAATCAATCTCGGATAATAATACTAGTGTCTGCAGCACTTTGTTTTGCTGTTTACTTCTGAAATTGGATAGTGTTTGACGTTGACACATGTACTACATGAACTTTAGGAGGGTTGGCAACATAGTTGCTTTATTTGTATTATTGTTGATTGATGATTATTCTTTCCTCTTTTTTGCTGTGAATTTCAGCCTTGCTGATTTTGTGCTATTATTGATTGAAAATTTTTAAATTGTACCTAACTTAGTTATCCATCACATTGATTGGCTTCTTGCATGCCAAAGCCTAACACATTTATTGTTTGATTGAACACTGTTGGTCAAGTTATTAATTAATTTATTGAAATCTGATATGTATCTGGTCACTTTTTCAGTTGATAATAGCTTGTCATGTTCTTGATGTATATGTGTGTTGATTTTGCAGGTATTGCATTCTTGGAAGACTAACAAAAATGCTTACAAAGCTTTTATAGCTGCAGAATACAATGGTGTCAAGATTGACCTTGTACCAGATTTTACCATGGGTGTATCCAATAAGTCTCCTGAATATCTTAAAATGAACCCTATTGGGAAGGTATACAAATATCCTACTGATGCTCTGGTGATCTGTTCGTGTTAGAGATAGTAGTTCTTTACGTTATAGAGCTCTTAATTCTAAAATCTTGGATCTTGATATTGTAGGTTCCAGTGCTGCAAACACCTGATGGTGCTATCTTTGAGAGCAATGCTATAGCTCGCTATGGTAATTACTATTACTTGATTTTCCCTTTGGGAGAGACTTCGTAACTGTGCAGATGAGTTGAATGGAAAGCTTCCTCTTATTTTATTTCATGCTATTTTTTTTTGTTATTGCTGCAGTTGCTCGCTTGAAGGACTGCGGTTTGTTTGGCTCTTCTTCAATTGAATATGTAAGATTCTTCATTCTCTTCAATTGGTTTTAGTTATTCTTCTTCCCTTTTCTTTAATTAGAAAGGAAGGCTTTTACTTTTATTATTAAACCTTTTCATTCTATTTGTTTCCAGGGACATGTTGAACAGTGGATTGATTTCTCCACAATGGAAATTGATGCTCATCTTTCAAATTTGCTGAGGCCTAGATTTGGATATGGTGTTTACCATCCTGCGGTAAGATAGATTTCTCTTTTATTTCTATTTTGAGTCAGTTTTTCTTACAAGGTAAGGTGGTTAGTTATTTGGTAAGTTTTCAGTGCGCTTTCCTATCTAAAAAAGTTTGGGGTTTATTATCTTCTCTTGTATTTCTTTTACTTGTGGGTATTTAGTAGAAGATAAAGAGTGGATTGTGAAGTTGGCTTTTTGTGGATTTCCATTTTTACTTTCCTGCCCTTGTAATTTTATAATTCAGGTGTAATTTATTTGTTTTGATACCTATTAATGATTTTTCTCTATTATTTCTCTGGCATATGACTTATGCTACGTTTTGTTATCTTCATGAAGGTAGAAGAGGCTTCAAACGCTGCCCTAAAACGATCTTTGGCAGCTTTGAACTCTTACCTTGCATCAAACACATTCCTTGTTGGACACTCTGTTACTCTGGCTGATATCATTTTGACATGCAATCTCTATTTGGGATTCACTTATATGTTGACTAAAAGCTTTACTTCTGAGTTCCCTCACGTTGAGAGGTACTTCTGGACATTGGTGAATCAACCAAATTTCCAAAAGGTAATTGGTGAGGTGAAGCAGACAGAATCTGTTCCACCAGTGAAAACACCTGAAGAGGCTGCAGCAGCTGCCAAACCAAAGCCTGAGCCCAAGAAACAAGAAGAGAAGCCCAAAGCAGCACCTGCTGAGGAAGAGGAGGCACCAAAGCCCAAGGCCAAAAATCCTCTTGACCTTCTCCCTCCCAGTAAGATGATTTTGGATGAGTGGAAACGTCTCTACTCGAACACAAAAACTAACTTCCGTGAGGTTGCGATCAAAGGTATGGCCATTCTTCAGTCCCATTGGTTTCATTGAAGTTTCTTACGAAGATTTTAAGAAATAATAACTGTTTTTTCCCCTGTAATAGAAGTCTTATATGTTATTTTTTTTTTATGCGAGGCAGGATTCTGGGATATGTATGACCCTGAAGGGTACTCGCTCTGGTTCTGTGATTACAAGTACAACGAGGAGAATATGGTTTCGTTCGTGACTTTGAACAAAGTCAGTGGATTCCTCCAGAGAATGGATCTTGCTCGCAAGTATGCGTTTGGAAAGATGCTGGTGATCGGATCAGAGGCACCGTACAAGGTGAAGGGGCTATGGCTTTTCCGTGGACAAGAAATCCCACAATTTGTGCTGGACGAGTGCTACGACATGGAGCTGTACGAGTGGAAGAAGGTGGATATCTCTGATGAAGCCCAGAAGGAGAGAGTGAACCAAATGATCGAAGACCAGGAGCCATTCGAGGGAGAAGCTCTTTTGGATGCGAAATGCTTCAAGTGAGAAATAGAGAAGAAAACTAAAGTTGATTTGTTGTTGGCCTAGAGGAGGACTAGACTGACTGACTTTGGGAGGAAGGTTTCTGTGTGACTTTTTTGGGTCGATTTTGTTTTCTGTCGTCAATTTAAAAGTAGATTTTGTCTTTTTATTTATTTATTTTCTGAGGCAAACTGAACACAACCTTATTTTGTTTTTCTATTTAAATTTCAAGCCATTTTGGCTTTAGCGAGTGCTGTTATGGTTTATAATCTACTTTCTTGTTCCCCTTTTTAAGTAGTATGATATGATTTAACTTCAAACAAAGGAAACTGTCCTAGGAAATATGTGACAAATATCAGATACAGATAGAGGCTGCTTCTAATTTTATTTTCCTTGTTTTCGTTTGTTAGGTTGTGAAGTGGAGTTGGCAAAATTTTCCCAAAGGTCTTTTGAGCTAAAAAACATGTCTTATTATTAGACCTAAAAAGGCTATATAATCTCTAAGTTGTTACAATGCTAACAAATAATCTCTACTCAATCAGTAAGTTAAGAGGGAATGTTTCTTCTTAGGCTTTTTTCCCTCAAATCTTGGTTTCTATTGTATATTAAGGTTTTTTTTTTAAAAAATATGTTCTTTAAAATTATGCAGAAATAAACTTTCTTGTCTTAGACAGATCATAACTTTAACTCACATTTGAATTCCTAATCTTTTTTTTTTTTTTTAAAGCAAGTTTTTGGAGTTTATTCCGTTTTAGTCCCTATTTTTCAAATGTGCAAATTGAACCTTTTTGTTTATTGTTAACGTTTTTTTTCAGATATATATGTTTTTTTTTTTTTTTAATAAAAGTTCTTAATCTTATTATTAATTAATCAATTTCGATTAACATTAAGTTTAAACTAACTTAAGGTTCAACTTTTTTAGTTTTATTCATTCAAAAAAGAAAAAAAAATAGTTTTATTCAAAGTATATGAACTAAATTTGAATTTGTTGTCATATATATATTACTAAAATAGAAAGTAAATTTTATGATTTTTTTTTTTTTTTTTTGAAAAAGGTAAATTTAATGAAATGGTATTTAACTTAGTTTTATAGGGTTTAATTCTCGAAAACGGGATTATCCTGAGAATATGAATAAATGGGCATCATGTTATTCAAAATATTGGATAATACCAAATCAAAATATATTGGTAAAATTTGAAGGAAGGATAATCATGCATCTTCTTCAATCTTGATTCTTCAGCCAACTTCCAATCCACCAGCGCTAGCGTTACCCTGCTTTTGCAACTTTCTGCTTTCCCTTCAACTTCCATTTCTCTGCTGCCAGCCATCGATCCACCCACACGATTTGTTTCACAGCTTGCCACAGACAGAGATGACCCCCAATTTGAGTCGCAGATCCTCTGATTTCCTTGCTTTTTCGGCTTCGCTTTCCCTACTTTTCGCCTCCGGTACCTCCTTCAGATCTCTCTTTCTTCTCTTCTCCGTTTATTTCTTTTTTGCTTTTTTCGCTTTCTTTTTTATTCCGTTTCTGTGATCCGTTCATTTATTTGATGCAATTTCTCGTTTTCTTGCCTTTGTTGATTCTGTTACTGGAAGCACTTGAGTTTAATCGAATTAGAGGGATGGAATGGACTTTAAAAGCCTTTTTTTTTTTTTTCATGAATTCTGTGTTGAGAATGAGATCTTGTCTTTCTTTGATTTTCAATCTCCTTCCCTGGTAATTAGTTGAACAAATCCGTTGGAATCTTTGTTTCTTTATGTTTTCTCAGTTGAAATCATACTTTCAGAACTTCATCATCTGTTTCAATGGAAGTTGGCTGCTGTATTACGATCTCAGGGGATGAACGATTAGTTAATCTCAATTTCGCAATGTGTAAGCGAGCCAAGAAGATGCACGAAATAGCAGTACTACTTAATCTGTATTTTTTTTTTAAAAAAAAAGTTCCATGTCGACATAACGAATAACTTCTTGTACATTATTTCTCTGAAGTGCTACAGAAAGAAACGTTTACCAAAAAGCAGCCATGAAGTTTGTTCATTCAGTTGCTACGCACTATTTTGCTAATTGAAAATGAAAACAAAGAGTTTCAGTTCACCTCTGGCTTCGATGTTTATGTTATTTTGGGGGAAGGAGATGCAAGCATGCAATTGTATTTTAACTGTGTAAATTCCAAATCACATGGTTACTTTTATTTTTGTGCATCTTCCATTATCTTTTATCATGAAATAAATTTTGTTGTCGAATGATAAATGTCCAGTCATGAATTTGTGCATATTGAGTCATTATTACCTACTTTTGCAGCTATCTCTTAACACTTCTTTTGGTTGGCTGCTACAGCCCTTTCTGATGATTCCACTCCCAAAGATAGTATTAAGTCTGGAAATCACCATTCCTCCAGCAGCAACACTGGCTCGATGGTTGCCATCATCCTCCTTGGGATTTTGGTAGTTGTGTTATTATCATTTTTCCTTTTCAAGTTATGGCAAAAGAAGAGAAGAGAGGAACAATATGCCCGACTTCTGAAATTGTTTGAAGAAGATGATGAGCTCGAGGTTGAACTTGGTCTTCGGGATTGAAGAATATCTGAAATTCTAGTTCACTGAAGTTGGGTATGTCTTTGATCTCATCATCCTTTTTTTTTTTTTTTTCTCGCCTGAAATAGCTTACTTCATATCTGACATGCTGGAGTGGTATTTTCATGTCTAATAGATGATATAAGCCCATAATGATTACGGTAGGACAAAATATATCTAATACCGTCTGTATGTTTCTATCCATGGCTGCATGACGTGTAGTCATTTGTCTTCTTAATTTATCTCATTCATTCTTTTTTCTATGTCGTCATTAAGTTCTTATTTTCCCTTGGAGTACTACGTAAAATTATATTAAAAACCGCAGTTTTTCCTCTTAAAAAAACCACAAGTAGTTTTATTTGAATAATTAAATGAGATATTCATTTTCTTTGGAGAAAGCAACGATCATTTCATTGATAAATGAAATATCTCTGAGCCCCAGAAGGAATTACAAAGGAGTTTCAACTTGGCCAAAAGTAATAGATATACATAGAGACAGAAAGAGGGCTTGAATTTGCACCAATGTAAAGCCAAAAAAAGAACTGAATACAAAAAATTTGTCAAAAGGATTATATGGCCTTTATATATCCTGCTGGCGTTTCATATAAAAAAAATTGCTGGCATGTTTTGTACCAAAGGGCCTTCGTACTTGTATGCATATTGCTTATATGTGTGCATTTATATAGGAGATTACTCAGTTTTGCACCTCCATTTCTTGATTTTGGAACCATTTTACATCCTAAAAGGCTAGAAAGCTTTCTAGATATTGATCAACTCCTACTTTTCCTATTTTCTCATCGTCTCTCATTTTTTTCTTCTTTTCCAACCTTTCTATTGCAGGGTTGACTCCCTCATCTTTACTTGAACTTCCAACTTACGATTAAAAATTCTTATGGGAAGTGGAAAAGCCTAACATGGTGTTTTAAGAAGTAAATAGCTTCCTTAGAGACTAAGCAGAAGGTTCTAGGTGGACCGAGAATGAGTAAAACAAGACTGCTTTCAAGTAATATTCATAAAAGAATACCTATTTTGAGCGTACGGATGCTTTTCTATGGGAAATATTTCATTAATAGGAAAAGTAGATAGGTGGAGAGACAAGGCATCGTGTTAAGCATTGCCAAAAGCATTACGTTCTACCAATTGGTTTGGTATTAATCAAAATGAATCATAATTAAAAAATAACTTGGAGAACTTGATCTGCCATGTGTAATAAAAAAGATCATATGTTTTACCCTCCATCCACACTTTCCAGTTTCCATAATACAGCCATAACAACATTCCCCCCCCCCCCCCCCCTTTATAAATTATTATTATTTAAAGAAATCAAGCTTTGATTGAGAAAAATGAAAGAAATACTAGGGCATAAAAAACATGAAAATAGAAAAAAAACAAAGAAAAAAAGAGGGAGCCCAAAAACTAAATACAAAATGGGAGTTGAGAACATGCTTTGGTAAATACTAGAAAATACCAAGTTCATTAAGAAGCTAATGCCAACAATTTGGGCAAACAATTTGGGCATAAGGGCAGGAACAAAAGCTAAACTAAGCAATTTGTTGAGACAGTAGGTGGCAGTTGAAAGAGCAGCTTGAAAGCCCCTTGTTTTTTTAGTATTTTTATAAGACTCAAAGGAAAAAAGGCCGGACATTATTAATTTATTACCACTTAAGCAAACTACAAGCAACACCACTTCAATCTTTTCTTTTAGATCCTAGCTTTGGTAGAACCTGTCTTTGAAAAGATGTTAGGGCGGTTCCTCATGTGCCTTAGAAGCCGAGGAAATCTCCATTGAAGCCATTTCGACGTTTTCCCCACTCAATCTTTGTTTATAGAAAGAGCACTCAAAAGCAATTCAATATCAATATAAAAATTATTAATGTCACCAGAATTTAGCCGGCAGAAACAATCATATATATCACCTGTTAAGAACCCAAGTAACCCGGCTAGATCTGACAGGCTTTTAAAGGGATGGTCACGTGGGGGGGGGGGGGGGGGGGTTGACACTCCCCCATTCTATTGGTTTAGCTTTGACTCTCCTAATTCTTACTGCACAATGCACGTCCAGGAAAAAAGGTCATTTGGGGATGCCTTCTTTGGACTTTATCTGTTGTATTAACTCTACCCAAAGCTGGAGTCTACATGAATAGTATAATTTTCTTAGGGGCCTGGTTCTTCAACTTCTCTGAGTAATTAAAAGTACAGGATTCTCGTCTTGTTTGGTACTTTCTGGTGTGTGTGTGTGTTTTTTTTTGGGGGGGGGGGGGGGGGGGGGTAACTCCTTCAATCCTTTGTGTGGCTAGAGAGAGATTCTACTCAATTTCAGAATCCAACAATCCTCCACTGATGCAAGAGCTATCGAGTTAGCAGGGCCTGATACAACCTAGGGAAACTATAGGTTGCTATAAATAAACAAAAGGAAAAGAAAAAAGACAGAAAAGTAAATGATAGGTATATGTATCCATATTGACAAAATAAAAGAACTAGGGTAAAGAAAATGCTTAGACACATTCATGTGTAATCACATGAAGAAAATAGGCAACAGGGTGTTAAAAATCTTCAACAAAAATTCCCAAGCCACATCTTTGAGCTTGAGTGTGCTAGATCTTCCCCTTGACAGACTTTCTATTTGATTTAATTTATTTTTTAGTTCATCGGGATTTGGATCTCTAATCTCTTAGTCAAGAATATATAGCGCTCAGAGTTTGGCAAGTGTTGGTGACAACTAATGTGTAGGTAGAAGATGATAGAGCAACAAAAGCTAGTCCACTTTATTTACTTTTTGAGCTACTTTATGATTCAATGCTCCTGCTGTCGTATTGCTTATTATAGACTTTTTGAAGCTTTTAGACCTCATATATTAGCTTTTACGTGGTTCTTGCAAATACACTCAATAGTCAATACCGCAAGCTGTTTGTATGTTTTAATTTTCTTTTTAGCTTTTAGTGAGCTGTCATTTCTTTTTAGGTCCCTCGTAAGTTGGGCAATATATATCAGGGCTTATGTTGTTTCCTTTCTGTGCAAAGTTATGTATAAATTTCAAATGTTTCTTATACCTTATAATTGACAATATTCCTTGATCTGAAATCCCAATCTTCTGCTGACTTCTTTCTCACAGGCTTAGAAACCATAATGTTGGAATTATTGCATGTCAAATGTCTAAAGATCGTAAGGTGTTAGTTTGCTGTAAGATTAGATTTTTTTTTTCTTTTTTTAAAAAAGATTGGGGGTTGGCCATATAACCTTGTAATATTCATATTATAATGAATCATTTTATCCAATGAGGGTAAGATTCCATTTTGTAAGGAGTGCTTGAAGGATATGAGTTCAGATTTGTAAAATTGATGTCATATAATGAGTTTATTGATGAAAGGGTTTTGATTAAAGCCTCACATATTCTTCTTTCTTTTGAACATGTATGGAATTTTTTAACATGTGCATGAACGTGTTTTGTTGCAATTTCTCTACCCATAATTTCTACTACTTTATTCACTAATTTTAACAAAAAGCAATGTAAATTTTTTTTTCTCATTCTCTTTGATTTCAATAATATCAAGTTTTGCACGAATTTAAGTTTGATTGGTGCTCAAATTAACCGTTGAATAATTTTATTAGAACTCACAAATTTTAACAAAGAATTATGTTGTTTTTCTTTGAAATAGTATCGATTTTATACTATATTATAATTCATTGAGAGTATATGAGAATACCTTTCAAGTTTAAAATTGAGACGCAACACTTGTCTAAATTTGGATGCAATTATGAAGTTAAAAATTGATGATATCATTAGGCTAAATATTGATTTAAACACAAATACTATTAATGTCATGTAAATACTATTAATGCAACATCTACAATGACATCTATAGTTACACATTAACGGGTGCTACAATCCATTCTATTTCATCAAACTTGTGCCAATAAATCAAAGATTATATTAGGAAAATTGCAGTGGGTGGCAAATTGGACCAAATTAATAGCAAATATAACACCATGTAAAAAAAATTGCAAATATAGCAAAATCCATCCGAGTCTATATGATAGACTTCGATTATCAGAGTTTATCAGCGATAGACTCTAATTAATCAGATCTGATAGACTCCGATTATTCAAAGATTATATTAGGAAAATTGCAGTGGGTGGCAAATTGGACCAAATTAATAGCAAATATAACACCATGTAAAAAAAATTGCAAATATAGCAAAATCCATCCGAGTCTATATGATAGACTTCGATTATCAGAGTTTATCAGCGATAGACTCTAATTAATCAGATCTGATAGACTCCGATTATTCAAAGATTATATTAGGAAAATTGCAGTGGGTGGCAAATTGGACCAAATTAATAGCAAATATAACACCATGTAAAAAAAATTGCAAATATAGCAAAATCCATCCGAGTCTATATGATAGACTTCGATTATCAGAGTTTATCAGCGATAGACTCTAATTAATCAGATCTGATAGACTCCGATTATTCAAAGATTATATTAGGAAAATTGCAGTGGGTGGCAAATTGGACCAAATTAATAGCAAATATAACACCATGTAAAAAAAATTGCAAATATAGCAAAATCCATCCGAGTCTATATGATAGACTTCGATTATCAGAGTTTATCAGCGATAGACTCTAATTAATCAGATCTATCAGTCTACTGATAGACTCCGATTATTCAGAGTCTATCAGTGTCTATTGCTGATAAACTTTGGTTAATCAAAATCTAAAATCTATCGGTGACTATCACTGATAAGCTCTGATTAATCAAAGTCTATAGTGATAGTCACTTATAGATTTTGATTAATCGAAGTCTATTAGCGATAGACACGGATATATTTAGTGATAGACACGGATAGAATCTGACAACAATTTTTTGGTCTTGTACGATTAATTTTGCTATATTTACAATTAGTTTGCAATGCTGCTATATTTGCTATTAATTTGGTCCAATTTGTCATCTATGCAACTGCCCCATTATATTAACTACGATAATTTTATTGATTTGATCTCCCAACTTACAAAAGTATTATTATGTTTTATGCTAAATGGATGTTTTAGTCCCTTTTAACTTTTGAGTATTTTTTCAACTTAGTTTTTTTTATGTCTACCTTTTTCAATTTAATCTTGATGGATTAAGAAAATTTCCCATTTAACTAATAAGTATTATGCCATATAAGCCAAATTTAACCTTCAACAAAAATTTGGAACTAAATTAAAAATAGTATACTGAAAATATCCAAAGGGCCAAATATATATTTAGCCCAAATTTTAATAACATTGTAAACTTATAGCTGCCTAATTGAACATATATTGATAATTTAACCTAACATGGTCACAAATGATAGAAGTAAACAGTTAGATAAAACAGAGTAACAATCTAAAAAAAAAATGCTGTTCAAAAGAAAGAGTATGTTGCATTCATACATGGCTACTCACTTCCTTTTGCTGTCAATCACATTGTGCCAAACTATAAAAAGTATCTTTCTAATAGGTAAGCTACATCACATTTAATAAACACCGTTACGATCAGAAACTACATAAAATCCCGATTTAAAGTCTAAAGCCTTAGTCGGTAACATTTAAAATTTAAAGACTAAATAGGCATAACGGTTAAAGTCGATGCGGCTGCATTTATAATTTAACCTAAATTAAATAACTACCTTAGGGAAAAAAATGAAATAATGTTCAAATGGGGAGGGGGTTCTCCTTCCCTCCTATATTAAGGAAAAAAGTGGTCAGCCAAATAACATAGGGCCTATCAGATTGAGCAGAGCAAAATCAGCAAAACTCTTGACCACCAATGTGGTGAAGAAGGCAGCATAAGCTCTCAGACATTAACTTGCTATTCAATGATGAAAACAGCTTCCATGGTTTGAACAGACAGTATCGACGAAGCTCGTCGTCGAGAAGTCAGCACTCCTACTACCTCCCTGTCTTGGCCCGTTTGAGCCCCGTGCTGTTAAATGGCGACATACTCGGGCTCATACTTGGACTTTCCTCCCTTAGGGTGCCATTTAGTAATGCCAGTTCTCTTAGTTGCTGCTTCTTATATTGATCCAGCAATTCATCCTAAGAAAACAAACTCCATAAGAGTTAAATGGATGAGAATGAGAGGTTTTTGTAGATGATTCAGTTGTTTTGTTCATACCACAGGCTTCAAAAGGCTTTCTAAGACTGCTACTGCATGATCCAAGCGTGAGTTTATTGTGTCCTCTGGAAATTCTGCCTCAACCAGCAGATGCAAGGGCTCATTAAGATGCTCATATCCAGGCTTGTCCTTTAGTTTCTCTTCCTAAAGCACAACATTCAGATCCATTGCAAGTAATATCAAATATCAAGAGGTATATATATATATATTAGAAGAGACAGGATTCACAAAACGAAAAGAATTGACTTAGGGACCGGGTAGAAGAAACCCCGCCAATTCCGTTTCTGGAATTCCTTTCTTTGTAATCAAGTTAAGATTAAGACGGAGATTGTAATCATGAAATACTTCAAGGTTTTTTTATAATCAGTATTTGATATTGTAACTTCTCACTTATCCATGAAAAAATTTGTTTCTTTTAAAAAAAGTGTAGGTGGATAAAAAAAAAAAAGTGGTGTGAACTCCAAAACAAGATTTGGCCAAGGCACTCCAACTAAATGTGGTAAAACAAAGTAAATCACAAAAACTATCAATAGTCTTCCTTATGTCGTGAAAGATTATCGGGCTAATCCCATGCATATTGTCTGTTATCTGGTCGCACAAATTGTTTCTTTCTATTAAAAAAACCCACCCAAAAAGAAGTACAGAATTCTGTGGCATCGACAACTAAAAGAGGCAGAAATTCGTTGGTCTCGAGGACACGTAGTCAAGAGACTATGAAGCCTAGTAAATTCTCATGTGTCTAATAAATGAATGAAGATATGATTCCTAATGCTCTTACCCAAAAAAGAAAAGAAAAGAAGAATGCTACAGGCAAAAGTCGCATAAGAACACGCATAATATAATATAATGTATCAAATCCATATTTTTTCGGGATGAGGGTAAACTTGTTTGCAATATAACTAATAAAATACATAGATGTAAACATCTCCACATCCATATTCAGAACATATAAAACAACACAAAATTAAAGGCATGTATTAATGAAAGGATGGCTACTCGTGGCATTCCTCGCAATCTATATAACCGAGCTGTTATTTCAAAGTTGGGAGAACACATAAGAAAAAAGGAGTAAAATATGTACAGCATAAGTTAGAAAAAGATTGACCAAAAACCGTGTCAATGAAGTCGGATCAATGCAAAAGAAATACGTTCAATTTAAGCACACCAAGGAAAATTTCCAGTACCTCTAAAGCATCCTTGATAGAGCCCTTGCCTCTTATGTACACCCTACATTCTGTTAAGGCTTCAACTCTTTTCAAGGAGTTTCCACGCGGTCCCAGAAGTCGTCCAACAAAATTATACTGCCGTGATTTGAGCAAGAAACTACTAACATCAGAGAGGCAAAAGGTCAGTACAATCACCACCTAACATAAAAATATTTTGACTTACATTTGGATATTTGTCAACAGGTACATCAAGTCTAACAACTCTCTTAACTATCGGCGTAGTAGGAATTCCTTGCACCCTCGGCCAACCCATTGAATGAGCTTGAAGGGGACCCATACCATGGACATGCCCACTTCCCTGCAATAAAATCATCTCATTACTAAACACACGAGTAAATCACAAACATGAAGAACTACTAATTCAACTTTGAGA
This sequence comes from Luffa acutangula, assembly GCA_036850905.1. NCBI lineage: Eukaryota > Viridiplantae > Streptophyta > Magnoliopsida > Cucurbitales > Cucurbitaceae > Luffa > Luffa acutangula. The sequence goes on along the minus strand of CM072091.1, from coordinate 44,601,979 downwards.
ATGCTCAGGTTAGAACCAAAGAGTGCCCCGGTATTAAAGGCTAGGGATGTTTGGAGATACCCTACAAAGTTCAGGATTCA